>CM074719.1:199512774-200800274 GCA_037306005.1 Rhinophrynus dorsalis | reverse complement strand
CCCTGGCTGAGCATCATCTTATAAGACGATTCACCAAAGCAATAGTCAAGATAAAACCCACTATTAGGGAGATCGTAGCTCCTTGGGACCTGAATTTGGTTCTTAGAATCCTATCGCAACCAGATGGCTTTGAACCGTTGAGCGACATTTCCCTCCATCTCTTAACTTTGAAAACGGTCATCCTGAATGCTGTTACTTCAGCTAGACATGTGAATGAGCACCAGGCCCTGTCTTACAAAGCTCCATTCTTATCTTTGCATCCGGACAAGGTTGTCCTCCGTGCAAAACCATCTTTCAGACCTAAAGTGGCTTCAGAGTTCCATATCAACCAGGACATCTTTCTCCCCTCCTTTTGTAGCAACCCTACCAATCCTAATGAAGACCGTCTTCATTTGGATCTTGTTCGTTGCATCTCCACCTATCTCCAGAGAACGGAAGACTTTAGAACATCTGACTCCCTATTCATCTATTTTCAGGGTAGATTCAAGGGGAAAGCAGCCTCTAAAGCCTCCATTTCTAGATGGATAAAGGCATGCATACTCAAGTGCTACTCAGACTCAGGGCTTAAGGCACCCTCTAACATTAAGGCGCACTCTACCAGGGCCATGGCCCCATCTTGGGCAAAATGGGCTCAGGCCTCTCCTGTAGATATTTGTAAAGCGGCTACCTGGTCATCTATTTCCACTTTCATGAAGCACTACCATCTGGACGTATAGGCTTCAGTTGATGCAAGCTTTGGCAGGAAAGTCCTGGAGGCGGTAGTATACCACTAGGGGTAAGATTTGATCCCTTCCTTTTTCTTGTACGGGTAACTGCTTTGAAGTCCTTATTTTTACATGCCTTGAGAGGTACACAGAAGAAACGGATAAATTTACTTAACGATATTTGGGTTTCTTCTGTGTACCTCCAAGGCATTCCCACCCTACTAAATTATATATTCTAATATCTTACAGCTGAGCCAAAAGAGAAACTGTCGACTGGGACCAGGATCCACCTTTTAAAACTTGTCACGATTGGTCCTACCCAGCTGGAGGGCGGAGACATCCCTATTTTACACGCCTTGGAGGTACACAGAAGAAACCCAAATATCGGCAAGTAAATTTATCCGTTTCTTCCTCCAACCAGACCCCAGACTGACTTCTTTTTCCAGTGACCTCCCCAGCCTGTTAGACTGGCATCTGTTGTGACAGTTTCCCATACTTGATCTTGAAAAGAGACTCCTTTCTTTAGATTTTTCTGTTGAGTCCACTATTTCTACTCTCTCTTTACCTTTGGTGTTAACTTGGTCTTCTGTAACATGTTGTTCGTGTCTTAGTTCCAGTTGTTCAGAAACCATCTCTGGACTGGTCTCGTGATTTCTGTCCCACGGAACTACCTGAATGAATAAAGTTAAAACACCTAGCTTACTCATGCAGTCCTGAGATATCTGGATAGGCTTTGAACTGAAGTGTTTCACTTTGGTTATTATATTGTTGTTTCTCTGTGGTGACAGGGAAGCCATGTTCTTCCTGGTGCCTAGAAACCTTCCCAGAAAAGTTCATTTTGACAAGGTATTAACGTATTCTTCTGTTTGATCACTATCCAAGCTAGGTTTCTAAGATGTTTCAATGCTCTGTGGGTATGCTGTATTGGAGATCGGTTTCTGCTATAACATAAGGAACGATCAAAATAACTTATTTTCTTAGTTGCTCCAAGGCTACAGTAAGGGTTTGGTGAATACCCTTTGGGTGGTTGATAGGCTGAATGGCATTATCCTGAACCGCCAGTGTTTATCTTTGCAATTGAATCTTAGAAACATGCAATGAGACTTCCTTAACGGAATATATTAATAGGAGTCCCTTAAAGGGATAGTAATGTTTCATAATAAAAGCAGCTCTAATTAATCCTCATAGTATTTGGACTTTGGAGAGTGTTATTTCAATTCTGTCAGAGTTGTAGTTCAAGAGTAATTCAATGACAAAGTATCCCCCTCCCGCCCCTTTTACTGATGTAACACTGTTCAGCCAGATCAGAAGGGAGGTGCCCAGGTAGTCTGCAGAGAGGGACAATCTTCAATTAAGATAAGGGAAAAACCTGAGAAACTTGTAAAAGTGGGCAGGACTTTCATTATTCTCATAGGAAGATTGTCCCCTGCTGTTATCTGTCTGGTCTATGGACTGCATTCCACATCTGAGAAGAGATGGCTTACACTAGGTAAAAGGGGTGGGGGGAAACTTTGCTTGTGAATATCTCTCAAACCTTATCATTCTTAATGTTTTTTCAGTGCCTACAAAATAAAATAAAGATAAAACAAAGAATTACTATCCCTTTAAATCTATGGTGTTCAGCCACGTTCCTGGCTTTACTGCCCGTGTTACTGATGTCACTGTCTCAAGCTTGAATGGTCGTTACTTCAGGTACTTCATATCCAGTATCTTTCTGAAACCTCCACTTACCTTTGGTACCAGGAAGATTATGGAGTAAATTCCTTTTGCTTTCTGTTCTTCTAGAACTGGATGTATTATCTTGGATTGGTTTCTTTAGTTCCCTGGCTTTTTCTTGATTCGATGGAACTGGTGACATGTTCTTGTATGGAACTGTTCTGAACTGAGGCTACCCTGCCTCCAGATTTTGTCGGACCCACTTATCTGTTGTGTTTTCTCTCCAGAAGGTCGTAAACGACCCCCTATTGGGCCTGGAGGCAGAGCCCGCTGACCTTCATTCCTGCTTCCTTTTGGGTTGGTTCTTTAGAAATCCATCCTTTCTAAATGCAGGCCTGAATCCTTGAGAGGAAGTCTGTCTTGTTTGATCATATGGTTTTCCTTGCTGAAATATTTTGCTGTCTCGAAAGGGCTGCTTTCTTTATTTAAATGTTGTCTTGACTGGTGACATTCTGTTCCTGCAGTCCTGAGGAAGAACCTGACTCTTTTCCTCCTGGATACTTTCTTGATCAGGTCTTCAAGTTGTTCTCCTTACCACTTATGGAATCTGTGCTTTTCAGATATTTACTTGGTTTTGGATGATGGGTCTGCCCCCCTTGCTCTTAACCATAATTCTCTTTGATTGGCTACCGATAAAGAAGATGAGCTAGCTGTCAGTTTGATAGTATCCATTGAGGCATCGCACTAGAATCACACTGTCTCTTTAATGAAGGCCACTTCCTTCATTAATTTCTGTCTTGACACTGACAATTCTAATTTTTTCTTCTAGCTTTGTGAGCCATATCCAGATAGTTCTAACCACGCAGGCCAAAGCTGTAGCAATCTTCAAATTCTGTCCCAGGAATGTGACTTGTTTAAGACGCTGTCCATGCAGTGATCCATGGCTTCTTAGTGACGATCCATCCTCCATAGGTAGACAGTTGAGCTATGGATGCGTCAGTTTTGGTGGGTGATACACAGCTAGCTGTTTCCTCTTCTTTGAACAGATACATTTTTTTGAATCTTTTAGAAACAGACACCCTTTTATCGCCTTTGTTCCACTCTGCCTTTATAATATCAGTTATCGCATGATGGACTGGAAATAACGGAGAGTGTTTTGTTTTTTTATTGCCCAGGAAACAGCCACTCTGTTTCTTCTGTTGTTCTGTAAGGCCTAGCTTCTTTGTCGTGTGTTTTAGCAATGCTTCCATTCTGTCCATATTGAAGGAACCTTCAACTATTTCTCGTTCTTCCTGATAGCAGATCCTGCATACTTTCTATGTCCATATCCTCTACCCTTGATGTACCTTCCTCTGGATCATCTGATCTTTGCCTTTTTTTCTGTGGTACTTGTTGCATGGCTGAAAAGGTCTCTTACATGGATGTGTTCATCCATGACAAGAAATCTTGGAATTGGGCTAGTATGACGTGACCGGCTGCCTTTTTCAAACATTCTGGGCATTACTTGGAGGTCTCAACACCAGCTAATTTTGCTTCACATCCTAAGCAAGTTTTGGATTTAGTGTGTGGTGTTTTCTTTTTTTTTTTTCCTTCAATTCTGAGGCTTTCTCTTTAGTAGAAGTGGTTGTAAACCTTGGGGTGGATATTTTAATTATCAGTAAAACTAAACATAAAAATTTAACTTTTAGTAGTATATTTAAAACCCTGACAGATCCTGTAACCAAACTGAGGCCTAGTCTAATGGCATTTAAATACCTGCTCGCTTGCATTCTAGCTTGGGATGTAGAGGCCTCCTTAATTGCTTACATGTGTATAAAAATCAAGATCCTACCTTGTTTCTCCATTTGCCCGTCTTTCCTTACTACTGCTTATAGCTTCCAAGCTGCTGACTTCCGTAGAGTGGGTCATGCCAGCTCTGATGTCACCCGGCCACGTCGCTGTCTCAGTGTTTCGAGGCTGCCCACAGGGAGCCTTCAGACCTCTGCAGTCTTCCTTCCCCAGCCGGCCAAAGGCTAAGCCGGGGCCTCAGGGTGCTACATTCCACCTGGCGCAGCGGCTATGTAAGTACCATTCAGCGCTTTTCAGAAAAAAAAAAAGTCAAGGGTTGTCTTCCTCCTTTGTTCAGCCTCACGCGGAACCTCCTACTCCAGCTCATGCAAAAAAGACTAAAGGAGCAAGCTGGGAGTCCTACCTTTCAAACATATTTTATTGGTCCTACACCAGCTGGAGGGAGGGACTAAATCCCATAAGGTTTAACGCCGTGGAACAGGGACACAATAGAAAATATTTTTTTGTTTGTGACTATGAAACTTTACAGATTCACCATAGCTAAAGAGTCTTAAATCTTACCCTAAGTTTACTTAACCCCTTAAGGACCCATGACTGTCCTGCACCGTCATGGGTTGTTATACCCTTAACGACCCATGACAGTGCTGGACCATCATGGTTTAAATGATAGCAGCGTGCCTCCGTGCACGCTGCTATCATTAATTCCAGGCTGAGACAGCGCTCCGAGACCGGGGCATTCAGTCTCAGCCCTTCTTGCTTCTGCCGGTTCATGCGATCGCTGTATCAGCGATCACATGTACCAGCATTCTGAGACAGAGGTAAGCACACAACGCATGCTTACCTCTGTGTGTCTCTGTTACGGTTTTCTGACACTCAGACCAGGGTATGAAGTAAAAACACAGTTTTATTGAAAATAAAACAATGCCCCTAAAGGCCAGTACAGGAATAGCAGTAATGGCAATACTGACAAAGTGAATGCACACAATGATAGTGATAGGTGCTATGAATGGATAGGGAATATTCCTCCAAGGGTTAACAAATGCAATAGGTGAGATATAAACAAGATTGGCCAAAGCCTGGGATAAATAGCAGTCTCTGGAACACAGTCTCTCAATAGCTGGATAGAAATAAATAACCGCACTGAATACACTCTCAAGTTGGTATAGTAGCACAACAAAGTCCAGAGCTGAGCCGATACCACCACCGTGGGCTACAGAGGAATGCTATTGCCACGCTGTAGTGATCAGAACCAAAATCGCCCTTAACTGGAAAAGTAGTAACCCCTGCGTGTGCCACTGGATTGTGCTCTGACACCCCTTGGGTGCTATACTAATGGTGACTGCACAAGCTGTAGTAGAGCCGGCGCCCTCTGAAGTGCAATGGGAAATGTAACTTAAGCGTCTGTGGGCCGGAGCCCGAACACCCCTCTGGTGCCGTACCAAATGATCACAGTGGGAGCGAACAGGCTACCAGAATATGAGCACGGAGCAGACAAGGCTCTGAGGGTGAATGAGAGACACACAGAAGCACTCAGAGTAAAGGCTCAAGTCAGAGAACGTATGCTTGGCAAGATATATCGGAGGCACTAGACCGGAGACTACAGGCACTGCAAGGGTTAAGTGGTTCTGCACAGGAGCGAGCACCTTGGCAACCAGCAGACGGCAAAGCAACCTCAGGCTACAGCTACTGACTAGTGAGAGGAACAGTGAGTCGCTTAAACAGTTCAGAATGTCGCCGGAGCGACCGGAATGATGCAGGAACACTGGAACAGCAGGCAGACCGGAACGGCAACCGGAACAGCAGGCAGAACCGGAACGGTAACTGGAACAGCAGGCAGGCCGGAATGGCAACCGGAACAGCAGGCAGAACCGGAACGGTAACTGGAACAGCAGGCAGGCCGGAATGGCAACCGGAACAGCAGGCAGAACCGGAACTGGAACAGCAGGCAGGCCGGAATGGCAACCGGAACAGCAGGCAGAACTGGAACGGTAACTGGAACAGCAGGCAGGCCGGAATGAATCACAGAGCAGGGTCGTCAGCCAGAACCGGGTCAAGTCACGGAGCACGGTTGTCATCCAGAGCCGGGTCAATTCACGGAGCAGGGTCGTCAGCCAGAACCGGGTCAAATCACGGAGCAGAAGCAGGAGAAGAGTCAGACTAGCCGGGTCGGTACACAGGAGACACAGGAATACGGCAACAAGGAGCAGCAACAGGAACACCACGAAAGGGCAACTGACAAGTGCCCAAGCTCCAGCATATAACGGCACATCCTGGGCGGGTCAATCAGTCTCCACCAATGCACAGGCAAATCAGGTCAGATTGACAGAAAGTCACGGGGACCGTGATAGTCTCCTCTTTTTCTGTCTCCCTTTCTATCAAAGTAAGGGAGAGAGAAGTAGAGAGGAGACACCTAGTGGTCAAATAAAATCCTGCAGCTGGGGGTTTTAACCCCTTCACTGCTGGTGTTGGAAGCTGGCTAAATGCAGGTCAATTTCTGACCTGCAATAATACTTTTTTGTGTTTTCCAAAAAAAAAACACACTTTTTAAATAAAATATTTTTTTGAAAAAACAAAATCTTAATAAACAAAACTGGGAGTGTGATTGTTGTGGAGCCATGTAATACACCGTTGAATGTCAGGGATAAAAAAATGACAAAATAGGGTGGGAAAAAGGGACATGGGGATTTTCACCCAGGGGGGACAGTGGACACTTTAAATTTCACATTTTGTAGGTATGACTGACCGGTCATACCTTTCATGCAGTCGCCATAAAAGTTTTACAATTTCTGCCCAATTGATCCAAAGAGAAAAAAAACAAAAATGGTGGGGTTTTTTTTTTTATTTTTTTTAATTTTAATAAAGTAAATGGTGGGTTATCCATATAAGTGGGGTATCAAAAGAGAGCCCTATTTGTGCTTAAAAAAACAGTATATAATTTATGGGGGTGGAATAAAAGACTTAGAGGAAAAATGCTATTGAACAAAGACATAGTCAAAAAGGTCAGAACTGCTCCGGTCCTTAAGGGAAAACTACCTCAGATTTTTCCTGGTCCTTAAAGGGTTAAACAAGAATGATACCATAGGATTCAGTGGCTTTTAATTTGTTTACTAGAAAAAAAACTACAGAAAAGTGTCCTTTTGTACAGCATTCAGGTATGCTATACGTATCTATATATTGTATTAATCCTGCAGTTTTCTTTGTTAACTAAAGGTTGACCATCAGATATTATACAATCACCCCTGCAAAGTTTATGCTTACAGTGTTTTGACTTATAAGGGTCAGTTATCATTAATAGATTGCAAACTGTAACAATTAACAGTAGCCTACAACAGAGATCAAATGCAAAGCAAATAACCTACTGGTATGCAAAAGTTTGGTACCCCTGGCCAGATTACATGTTTTGTTGATGTTCTAAGTGAAAATAAGATCTGCAGCAAACAGACTTAAATTTGAAATAGTTATGCAAATTGTAACGCACAGATGCTATTGTTCAATTTAACAGAACAAAATAAAGCAGAAAATGTGGCATGTGCAAAAGATTGTGCACCCTGTCAGTCAGTACCTAGCAACACTCCCTTTGGCAGAATTTACAGCCTCCAAATGTTTTATAGCCAGCTATGTTTTCTGTTCTTGCTTTAGGAATTTTTTTCACTCTGCATGTTTGATTATTACCCACAGAATTTCAATAATAAAGTCTATGAAGGCCATTCCAAAACCTTAAGCTTTCATTTTTGAAGTTCTTCATGGTTTATTTTGAGGAATGGTTTGGATCATTGACTTACTGTAATATCAAGGCTCATAGAGTTTCTTCTCTGACTGTGGGACATTAATTTCCAGGATTCTTCCCTTCGTAACATTTCCTGTCCACTTGCTGCCACACAACACCAAAGCATAATAGATCCACCCCACCAACCCCCACTTACATTGTCAAGGTGTCCTTTTCTCAGCTGCTTCTTTTTTTTTTTTTTTTTTTTTTCCTCCAAATATGCCTTTTGTGATTGTAGCCCAATAGTTCAATTTTAACTTCATCAGTCCACAGCATTTGGTTCCAAAACACCTTTGGCTTCTCTACATGTTGTGTTGCATACTTCAGATGTTGACCTTTGTGATGATATCGCAAGTAAGGTTTTCTTCTGGTGCCTCGTCCATTCAGTTTGTGATTGTGTAAACAATGGTGCACCACTACCCCGGTACCGGCTAAAGTTTCCTGCCAGTCCTTTGCAGAGATAAAGGGTTTTCGCTTTGCATTCCTGATCAGTCTATGAAGAGTTCTTTCTCTGTCATCCAATACAGGTTACTGGTAACTCTAGGTAGGCGATCCACCCCTTTAAGTAGGCAGGAACTATTCTAGAATTGTATGCAGGGGGTGGAGCCTACCTTCTCTCCTTGGCTGCAGCTAGCCAACCAGCTCCAGAAAGATTTGTTCCTTGGTTAAGATAACACAGACGAGAGAACAGTTCTGCTATAGCTTCAGAAGATTTTTTATTTTTCTGTTAGAAATTGAATACTACCATTAGGCGGATTACCATAACTGACAATGCCCTTAGATGTGGCTAGCTCAGTGACCAGGTGCTTCTTGTGGACCTTAAGCCCTGTAGGGGAAATCTTGGCTACAAGTTCTTTCCTCAGGAGTTACCCATTGAGGCTTCTTCTTAATACATGGTAGTGTGAAGACAAAAGACCTGCAGGAAAGGTGAGCAACCCTTTGAGTGCTGTAGGTCCACATGTCCCACAGTGCCCCTCTGCACGGGGGTTGTTCATTTGGAGTTTCTATTGCACACTTCAGCACTCTATCTGTATGTCTGTTGGGTGTTTGGAGCAGGTTTATGTGGTATTTAACCCTTTAGCTGCTGGTTTGGCATTCATTTGAGGGGGGTTCTGACTCTCTTCCTACTGGCTCAGTATTTTCTGGGTAGCCTAACATCTTTTAGTGATGTTTCATGTCTTTTTAATATTATACCTTCAATTTTGTAAAAATTGAGTTCCGCACTTTACCGCATAGGCGCCATTGCTCCATTCACTCATATGGGACTGTACAGTTTGGGACATATATCTGCAACCATTTAACCTAGCGACTTCAGACATGGCTCATTATACTTGTCTGCCCTTGCTCTATCATACGGTTCATGGTTCTAGTGTGTTGGAGGGCTCAGGGGGCGTCGGGCACTGTTTGGGGTACTTTTCTGGGAAAACTACACTTCCCATGAGCACTTGCTTCACATGCTAGTTTCTGATTGGCTCCCGCCGCAGCAACCATTTTGTGATCTTTCCAGAGCGAGTATCCTACGCAGGGTTTGGACTCTCCTACTCTCCTCTGCTGATTAACCCTTTGCCTGCCAGATTTCTGGGGTGAAAGAGAGAATGTCTATACCACTGGGGCTTGGGGCCAGACCTAAGACTAAGGATGCTGGGGTCTCGGTCTCCCCCTATCGCACATTGCTCTTCCTGTCATTCAGGGTTACCTAGAGAATTCTCAGATCATTTATGCCCAGCATGTTCTGATGTCCCTGAGAGTCTTCCAGGGACCTCCAGTCATACATTAGAGCCAGTTTGGGTGCAAGAGTTTAAGGCTGCTACTAGGGACCTCAGGTCCACTTTGCAACTCTTTCCATCCCAGTTACAGGGGGTCTTCCATTCCTGGCAAGTCTTCCCTGCCCAAACCTCAGGGAGTACCTGACGTGTCAGATTCTTCTGAAGAGAAACTTCTGGTGGATTCAGATGTTGAGGAATGTTCTGCTCTTTTTTGGGGATTCTTTTGAGGCTGATCCTGAACCCTTCGCTAAGGGCTTGATCAGGGCTGTCTTGAATACTCTTAACATTCCCTTAGTTCAGGAGGTTCCTTCTGACCCCTCTGATGTGTTTCAGGAGCCTAAAAAGCCCTTTACTTGCTTTCCACCTAACCCCACTCTTGACCGCCTTGTGTCTGAAGAGTGGAAGTCTTTGGACAGAAAGCCTTCTGTCTCCAAGAAATTTGCTAAGCTTTATCCCTTTTCTGAGGCAGCACTTGCTCAGTGGGTTCATCCTTCCAAAGTGGATGCTCCTATCTCCAGGCTATCCTAGTGTACTGCCTTGCCAGTGTCTGATGCATCTGCTCTAAAGGACTGGACTGACAAAAAACTTGAGGTCTCCCTCAAGTCCATCTTTGCCACTGCTGGTTCTGCCATGCGTCCAGCATTCTCAGCAGCATGGGTGAACCGGGCCATTGCAGTCTGGACTGAACAGCTCACTCTTGCTGTCTGTTAGGGTGCTCCTACTTCGCATAAGTTGCACCTCCTTGCCAACATTTCTGAGGCACAGAACTATGTTTCTGCTGCCTTATTTGATGCCATCCGTTTGGTGGCTAGGGTTTCCACCATGTCTGTGGTTGCCAGACGGGCTCTTTGGTTCAAGATCTGGTCTGCTGATACTGCTTCTACTAAAGCATTGCTCTCCTTGCCTTTTCAAGGCACTTCTTTATTTGGGCCAGATCTCAAGGGTCTGATCAGTGAGGCTACAAGGGGGTAAGAGTACACTTCTAACCTTAGTTCCTAGGAAGAAAACACCGCTTAAGCGTAACCAGTATTTTCGTTCCTTTCAGAATGAGACACGTCCGGCGAACCAGTCTTTTCCCTCAGCTCCGCGTACCTCCTCCAAGCCCAAACAGCATTGGAAGCCCAAGGTCTTCTCCAAGCCCAAGGCTTCCAAGCCGCCTTCAGCATGACTCCCTGAACCTGGGTCCGCTCTCTGATGTGGGTGGTCATCTGCATCACTGTCACAGCATTTGGGAGGATTCCGTGACGGACCCATGGGTTTTGCAGTTGGTGACGGAAGGGTACAGGATCCCTTTTGTCTCTCTTCCTCCCTTTTGCTTTCTTCCTTCTCATACACCTCAGAAACGCCATATGTTCGGCACTGTTCAGGATCTTCTGGACAAGGACATTCTAGAGCCAGTTGCAGTTCAGGACAGAGGTATGGGTTTTTACTCAAGTCTCTTTGTGGTCTCCAAGAAGGATGGTGGTTGTCCCATTTTGGACTTGAAGCATCTCAATTCCTTTGTGATCTGGACTCATTATCACAAGGAGTCTCTATGGACGGTGATTGCTGCCATGTCCCCGGGGGAATTCCTTGCTTCTCTGGATCCTCAGGACGCGTACTTACACATTGCCATTCATCCAGAGAGCTGGCAGTACTCTGTTCTTCCATTTGGTCTAACGACCGCTCCTCAAGTTCTTCATCCATGTCCTGGGAGCTTTAGTGTCCGTCCTCCATGGAGATGGCATCAGAGTTACTCCATACATGGATGACCTGCTTCTGCTTCTGCGGAACGTCTTCATCAGCAGGTTCAGCAACACGGGTGGATCATCAACTTAGACAAATCGGATCTTGGCCCATCCCAGCATATAGTTTTCCTGGGCCACCTCTTCGATACCCAGAAGAACATCTTGTTTCTCACGGACGAGGTGGCTCACCAGATTGCCCACGGGGTTTCTGCGATATTGGCGCAGGATCCAGTTCCAGCCAAGAAGCTGCCACCTCTTGTGGGGAAATTCATTTCCACCATAGAGGCGGTACTGTTTGCCATGGCACACACCAGGGAACGCCAATGGTTTGTGATCCAGGTGTGCAGGGGTCAGCCGGACCTTCTGAAGAGGTTGGTGTCACTTCTTCATGTGGAACTGAGTTTGTCCTGGTGGCTCGACCTCTCCAATCTGCTGAAAAGTCTGACAACGCCACGGCCGTGGCTTACATCAACAAGAAGGGCGAAATAAGAAGTCTTGCTTCTTTGTTAGAGGTCAAGGCTATTTTGTCCTGGACAGAAGATCACTTTCCTGCCATATCCGCAGTGCACATTCCTGGCGTAGACAACGTCATGGCGGACTTCCTCAGTCAACACAGAGTGGACAGCAGAGAGTGGGAGCTGCACCCACAGATGTTCACCCTCACTGTTCAGAAATGGGGTCTTCCTTACATCGATCTGATGGTGACAAGACACCAACAGGAAGGTTCAGAGGTTCTGCTCTCGATGGAGGGACCCTCTAGCTCTGGCGGTGGATGCAATGTCCATTCCTTGGTTATTGCCTCTGGCCTACATCTTTCCTCCTCTCCTCATGTTGCACAGGGTGTTACGGAAATTACAACTGGAGCGTTGTCCAGTCATTCTGATTGCTCCGTACTGGCCTCACCAGGCTTGGTTTCCGTAGCTTCTGGATCTGTCAGTTGCGGAGCCATTCCGTCTCCATTGCCATCCGGATCATCTTCTCCAGGGTTACTTGTGGAAGGAGGATGTTCATCGTTTAGCATTGATGGCCTGGAAATTGAATCCTCAATATTGAGGAAGAAAGGGTTTTCTTCTGGTGTGGTGGCTACTATGCTTAGTGCCCGCAAACCTGTTTCCTCCATGATCTGCCATCGTGTCTGGTCGACCTTCCTATCTTGGTGTCCTGACAAGGACCTGTCTCAGAAATTTGATCTGCCTACGATCCTGGCCTCTTTGCAGGACTGTGTGGATAAGGGCCTCAGTTTGAGTTCCCTTAAAGTTCAGACGTCTGCTCTCTGTTTTCTTTCAGAGGCGCATTGCCATCCTTCCTGATGTCAACATTTTCTTCCAGGGCGTTACTCATACTCGTCCTGCCTTCAAGATTCCTGCTCTTCCATGGGATCTTAACTTGGTTTTGGGCGTTCTTCATTTGAGTCTTTGGCTATTATTCCTCTACGCCTGTTGACATGGAAAATGGCCTTTCTCCTGGTGATTGTGTCTGTCCACCGTGTCCCAGAGTTACATGCTCTGTCCTGTAAACCACCCTATTTGGTGTTTCACAAGGATAAGGCGGTGCTTCGCTCCTCTTAGGAGTTTCTCCCGAAGGTGGTTTCGGAGTTCCACATCAATCAAGAGATTGTGGTGCCCTTTTTCTGCCCTGACCCCACCTCTGACAAGGAGAGGGATCTCCACTTATTAGACGTGGTACGTTGTTTCAAGTTTTATGTACATCGCACTGATTCTATCGGACAATTAGACGTGTTTTTCATCATTTCTGAGGGTCCTAGGGTAGGAAGACCTGCATCCAAGGTGACTATTGCTTCTTGGATCAGGTCTACTATTCGTGAGGCTTATGAGCTGAGGAAGAAGCCTGTCCCTTTCAGGGTCACTGCTCATTCTACTTTATCCATTGGGGCCCCTTGAGCTTACAAGAATCAGGCCTCTGCTGATCAGTTGTTTAAGGCTGTCACTTGGTCGTCTGTGCACACCTTTTCGAAGCATTGCCATGTTGATGTACTGGCATTGGCTGGTGCCAGCTTTGGGAGGAAGATCCTGGAGGCAGTATTGCCTGTCTAGGATCTTCTTCGGTTCTTGGTGCTTCCTTTGCTTTTTAGCCCTGTTGGCTCTAGTTCAGTGTGCTGTGTAACAGTTGGAGTGTTGTTACCCCTGTTCAGTGTCTGTTGACACTTCAGTTGTTGTTGGGCTATCTCTGATCTGATGATTCATATCTGCTCTGGAGACTTTGGGGGCCTTGCGCCTGGTCCGCGCCTTACTTCCCGCCTCTAGGAAACTTAATGGTTGGACATCCCAGAGTTACCAGTAACCTGTATTGGACGACAGAGAAAAGAGGATTTTAGTCTTCCCTGTTAAATCCTTTTCTCTTAGTCCATACAGGTTACTGGTCTCCCACCCTGTCAAGGGACCATGCTTGGCTCCCCTGTGGCAGACTGTGGGGGTCCTTTGGGGTCATGCTCACAGGAGTCTTCTTTCCCCTCTACTATCTAGTCAATAGTTAGTGTCTCAAATCTTTCTGGAGCTGTTTGGCTAGCTGCAGCCAAGGAGGAAAGGTAGACTCCATCCCCTACATACAATTCTAGAATTGTTCCTGCTTACTTAAAGGGGCAGATTGCCTACCCAGAGTTACCAGTAACGTGTATGGACTAAGAGAAATGGATTTAACAGGGAAGACTAAAATCCTCCTTTTAGAGAGTTCTCTTGGTATTCCGGATCTTTTCTTTAACAATTTTTGAACAGTTCAAATTGCAAGCAGGAAGTGTCAAGATATATATTTTTTTAATAGCTTTCCTCTACTTTTGTAATGGTTATTTTTCTGATCTTTGGTTAGCTGCTTAGAGGAGCCCTTGGTTGTTGTGTGGAAACACAACACCTTGAGAGCTTTGAAATAGGGAATTTATTAAGTTCTGAAATTGTAAACACTTAAAGGAGCAGTAAACTATTTTTATGAAAAAATATATTGTAGTTTATTACCTGGTGAGTAAAATAAGGGTACTCCCACTGCTGAGAGATGCATATTTCCAGAGTTATTACAGTTTTAACCTGTGTTTTGTTTTGTTTTTTTTTTGTTTTTTTTTTTTTTGTTTTTTTTTTGTCTTACCTTAGCAGGGCCCTGTAGTTGGTCAAATTCAAATTTGTTTTTCTGTTACATTTTAATGGAGAGGAAAGTCTGTGACATGCAGTTTTCCATAGAATATGATAGAAACTGTCGAGTCACTTCCTGTCAGAACTTTCAGGAAGTAAACACTCTGTAATTCACTTCCTGATCATTTGAATGGTTATAACAGTTGAATAAAATTGACAGAAAAGCTCTATAACATATATAGGTTTTCATTCAAAAGGTTTGCTACTCCTTTAACTTAGATTAAGGCCTAACGAGTCAAATAATTTGAGACCTTACAAAAATAACACTAGTGAATCAACTGGAAGGGTGCCCAAACTTTTGCACATACAGTTTTTTTTTTTTTTTTCAATCTGTTAAATTCAGCAATTAAATAGTAACTGTGTGTTACAAGTTGCAGAAATATGTCAAGTTTGTTTGTTCACTACAGAGGTTGTGTTAGCTTTTAGCTTGGAAAATCAGCAAAATATAACTTGGCCAGGTCTGCCCAAACTACTGCTTATAGATCTGATTACTGTTTGATGGACACCATCCTAGGCAAGTCCATCAGTTAACAAATTAAGAGCCACTTATTCCTTTGGTATAGCTTCCCTTTAAAGGGATAGTAATACTTCAGTATTACAAATCCCTATATTAAAGCCCCTGTAAAAAGAAATGTTTTGCCCCCAGTGTCATCTCTCAAACCTTTATGGTTTGAGAGATGATCGCTTCTAAAGTTTCCCTCTCCCTCCCCTTTCCCTGTAGTCAGCATTTTAGCTGACTGCAGGGAAGAGAGTCGTACGACTTTCAGGCGGCTCTCCAGCACAGCCTGATCGCGTTAACTAAAAAAAAAAAACTTTCACTGAAATGGTCTTCTACGTGTGCTAGACTTGCTTCAGTTTTAGTGAAAGTTTTTTTTTTAGTTAACGAGATCGCGGCTCTGCTGCAGAGCCGCCTAATGATCTCTGACCGGATTTCCCTGAGTCAGCTAAAATGCTGACTACGGGGAAGGGGGAGGGAGAGGGCAACTTTAGAAGCGCTCATCTCTTAAACCATAAAGGTTTGAGAGATGACACTGGGGGCAAAATGTTTCTTTTTACAAGGGCTTTAATATAGGGATTTGTAATACTGAAGTATTACTATCCCTTTAAGATGCTGCTGGAGTCTGATACTGATTTTGTAATGACTTCCTCCTGTGAACAAACTTTGAAAATGTGTGGGAAAGGGCAGATTGCTGTGTACTTTGTTTTATCTTTTATTTAAATAAAGATACAATGACCTGTCTAATCTGTCTTGTGCTTCAAAATTTTAGTGCTTATCTAAAAAAAATATTAGCAAAGGGCATAAAAAGCAAATTATTCTGGATTTGCATACAAACATAATCTGCTTCCTGCTAAAATCCTTTAGTTTTAATTTTTCTTTATTTTAATAATTAGTAAATCTTGCTGTTGTCTTGCAGGCACCATCTCCGTTTCTCCGTGCGCATCTTGTGTGCTCTTTGCCTCACATGCGCACCTTCTTGTGTGCGGTCTTGCTCTTTTGTGTGCATTCTTTTGTATGCTATCTTGCTCTGTCTTGCACGTGTATATGTGTTCTTCTGATTACACAGTCTGTTTCTGTATGTCTGTCTGCCTCTTAGTTTCTCGACAGCTGGAGAGCCACATGTAACCACATGTTTTAGTCTGTGTAGTTAGAGCTGCATGTGTTTTGCTAAAAGACTGAGAAATCTGTAACTTTAAAACAAGGTATCTGTATTTCTCTAGCATCTTTGAGGGATACAGGAACCATGGGGTATAGGAGTGTGTGTGCAAGGCAGTCTGAACAAAACTCCCTTTTCCTGGTGCCTATGCCCCTCATCCATCTGTTTTACTGTCAATTTTTAATGGGTGTCCCTCAGGAGGTACAGCGGTTCCCTTCTTGAGAAGAGAAATTCAACTTTTTACTTTGTTTATTTTTTAAAACTTTACTACTTGTGTAAAGTTATACACTTGCTCTGGGTCTTCACATAGTAAGAAGAACCCTTGGACGATAAACTTCACCATTTACTTATGCTAGTTCCATTGGGAGAACAGTTTACAGTTTGAAACCTTGGATGTCCAAGCTCAGCCGTTGACTAAGCAGAAGGAAAGTTGTAAGTGGCTCTCCTTTGGAAGAAGAGTTTCAATTAAGGTATGTTCATCTATGGTAGCACTCGTTTCTATGTATTGATCGAAGCAAGTGCTACTCATAATAGCATATATACTTTTTTTTTCCCTTTACTGCATTATGAGGGTAATTTTGGCCCTCTATGTAAATGCACAACTCCAAGTTCGCTCACACTATATGTATGCACGCACAGACTGTGGTACAGAGCTGGTAACTGCAGTCTCTCCGGAAGTAGGGCACAGGGCAATATTTATTTTTCATTTCAGCAAAACAGTGATTTTATTTTAAAAAAAATTAAAATATTATATAATCTAGTTGCTATATAAACTATTTGTGCCAACATGTATAGGGGTGATAGATCCCCTTTACTCAAATTATTATATTTCTCATTATTTTAATTAAATTGGACACTATGGCAGAACAAAGGGAGGAAAAAGCTAAGAGCAATAAAGGCAGTACTGCCTCCTGCTCATCCTGTGGTAACAAAGTCTTAGGCAAGGTAACATTGTGTGTAAAATGCCTAGACAAAGATAACAGGGCTACCACCTCAAATACTTTGCCCCCCAAATTTAGATCCTCAGTAGGCTAAGGCCTTAACCTGCCTCAATAGCAAACACGGTAGAGAAGGTATTCAATAAATGATTAGCAGAGACACCACAGTAGCTACCAAAAGACACCTTTCTGTGTGTTACTAAGGATACATCTTTATATGTGCAAATCTCATCAGATGACTAGGGAGAGTTACACATTGGTAGTAGTAAACCATCTATTTCAGTGGCAGAGTGATACATGCATGATGAGACTGAATCAGTAGCTTATCTGGTTAAAGCTATTCTGGATGTTCTACAAGTATATGACGAACAAGTTAAAGATACTTAATCAAAATACCTCTTCAATCTCTTTTCTTATGAGGAATTAGAGCAAATAGTTACAGAGGAATGGAGTAAATCCAGATAAGTCCTTGGAAGTTCCCAAGAAATATTTACCCATTCCGTAAAGACCCATTCGATCCTTGGTCCATCCCTCTAACAGGAGACTCCACAATATCCTGATAGTCTAAGCACACAACTATTCCAATACAAAACGCAGCAGCGATTAAAGACTCTGCAGACAAAAAGTTTGTTGCATTAAATAGGTTAATGTAGCTATCATTGGAGCATCTTTTGCTTCAGCATGGGCAAGCAGAACGACAGAAGCTTGGCAAAACCAAATTATATAAGCCATCCAAGACAACACACCCAAAGAAGATATACTTCCATTGATGAGTTACCTTCGAGAAGCCACAAGCTATATATAGGTGAACTAGCTTTGAAAATAGAAAAAAATGGCAGCAAGGTGTTCAGCTACCACAGTTGCAGCATGATGTACCTTGTGGCTCAAGATATGGAATGCAAATTCTGCTTCCAAAAAAGCCTTAGTAGACCTGCCATTTACAGGCTCATTGTTATTTGATACAGACCTGGTCAAAATTGTCAGTTAAGCTACCGGAGGCAAAGGTACTTTCTTCTGTGTCCCTTACATGGCATAATCTTGGTTAATTAGCTCTGCCTCCCAGCTGGTACGACCAATCCAAAAGTAGAAGAAAGCTGGTCTTCCCTCCAGTGTCAGTTTTAGTTTGGCCCTAACTATTCTGGGGGATGGAGGCTTTTAAGGCCGCAAAAAAAAAAAAAAAAGTATTGTTCAAGGTTCAAAAATTATTTTACAGTTGGACAAATCCAGAGCCAAGGGGCAGGATGCCCTAAGAGAGAGAGAGATGTAATTTCAGACTTGTGTACATTTTACCTCCAATCACAACTGTACAACAGGTAGTCCACAAGATCGGGTAGGAGAGTGCAGAAGTGATCATGATGGCTCCATGGTGGCCTAGGAAGACATGTTTTTTTTTGATTTGGCCAGGATGCCCATATGCCCAACTGTGAGCCTTCCTGCAAGGATAGATCTGCTAATTCAGGATCCGATAATGCATCCAGATCCATGGTTTCTAAGACTGATGGCATGGAGATTCAGCAGGACTCGTTGATGAATAAGGGTATGTTGTAGACTCCATCATAGCTGGAAGGAAACCTTGCTTCTCCCGCATATATTAAAAAATATGGTCCACTTATCAATCCTCTCTTCTCTGTTCTCCTATATGACAGATACCATGGGGATATACCAACATTAAGCTCCCAGGTTGGGAAGAAAAATAAAAGGACCAAGCACTAGTACCCATGATACCAGAGTTCTCTACGACTATTCAGAACTAGGAATAACCCAAACATAACTGTCAACGGACACTGAACAATAGCACAGCATACAAGAAAAAGAGCCAACAGGGCTCAAACAATTAAAGAACAGGTAGAGGAAGAAGTAGGTCCTTAGATAGGCAAAACTACCTGAAGGACCTTCCTGCCAAAGCTGGCTTCAGCCGAAGCCAGAACATCAACATGACGGTGTTTGGCAAAGGTGTGCATGGATGACCAAGTCGCTGCCTTGCACAGCTATTCAGCAGAGGAGTGATTCTTGGAGGCCCCAACAGACCTAGTAGAAAGTGCGGTTAACCGAAAGGGAACAGGTTTCTTCCTGAGTTTGTAAGCTTTGCGAATGGTGGACTTAATCCAAGACACAATAGTGGCCTTGGACGCAGCCATGCCTGCCCTTGGACCCTCAGGAATGACAAAGCATCAGTCTTGCACAAAGACTCAGTACGGTGCACGTAGAATTTATGACAGCGGACCACATCCAACAAGTGAAGATCCCTCTCCTTGTCAGATTTTGGGTCAGGAAAAAATGAAGGTACAACAATCTCCTGACTGATGTGAAACTCAGAGACCACCTTAGGATGAAATTTCTGGGAGGTATGAAGAACACCAGGAAAGACAGTTTGCAGGACAAAGCTTGCAACTCTGCGCACAGAGACCATGGTGAGAAGAAAGGCCATCTTTCATGTCAGAAGACTCAGAGGAATGGTTGCAAGGGGCTCAAAGGGAGGCCGCTGCAAGACATCCAAAATCAGGTTAAGGTCCCACTGGGAAGTGGGAGCCTTATAGGCAGGGAAAGCATGAACAACATCCTGGAAGAAAACCTTGACATCTGGAAAGATGGCAATGCCTCTTTGGAAACACACAGAGAGAGCCAACGTTTGAACTTTCAAGGAGCTAAGACTAAGCCCATTGTTTACACTTTCCTGCAAAAAGTACAAGACAATTGGGAGATCAAAAACCTGTGTAGACAGATCCCTGTCTACACACTAAGAATGGAAAACAGACCAAACCTTATGGTAGGCATTGGACGAATCAGGCTTCGTATCCTGGATCATAGTGGAGATCACCTCAGGAGAGAAACCTTTCCTCCCCAAGATGGAGGCTTCAACAGCCATACTGTCAAAGCCATGCACGCCACGTCGTCCTTCCTAAGGTACCCTGAGTGGCAGTGGAAACTGATCCTGAATGGAGAGAGCAACTAACTCAGGGAAACATTTGTACCTTCCTGTTGGACATGATGGCTACAAGCAACGTCTGAGGAAGACCTCACCATTGCAACAACAGATTGAAAATGTCTGGATGGAGCTCCCACTCTCTGGAGTCCACCCATTGGTGACTGAGAAAATCCACCAGGACATAGTCCACTCCTGGAAATTTGCATGGCAAAGATAGCTAGAACATGATCTTCTGCCCAGGCCAAGATATACTTGACCTCTGACCAAGCGAGAGCACTTCTTGTGCTGCCTTGCTTGTTGATTTACACCACGGCCATGGTGTTGTCCTATTGGACGACCCTTCAACTGAAGGGACTAGTACGCCAGAGCATGCAGAATCACCCTGCGTTCCAGAACATTGATGGATTGAAGGGACTCCTCCAAAGTCCACCTGCCCTGGACTCCCAGGTGATCTAGGACTCTTCCCCAGCCCCGCAGGGCCTGCTCCAGGTTGGTCCTGTCTAGCCACCAGAGCAGGTCCTGTCTGACTTCTGGGGGAAGAGAGACCCTGATATCCAAGAGGTCTGGGTTCCCATGTCAAGAGCAGATAGTGAATCCCTGGTGTGGGACATGGCGTATGGAACCACCTCCATGGTGGTTACCATGCGACCTGCAAGAGTCATAAGCTTGCAAACTGGAGCTGAGGGCCACTCCAGAGCTTGGGACCCCAGATGCATGGTCTGCTGAATGGAGTCCTCCATTAGAAAAACCTTTCCTTGACAGGTATCGAACCTGAGGCTGAGGAAGACCAGGTATTGAGAGTGGACCGGAACACATGTCTTCATGTTGAGAATCCTAGAGATGCTGGTCCAGGAGTTCCCTTCATGGAGCCTCAAGCAGAAGGTCGTCCATATGGGGAGTCACCTGAATCCCCTGGGTGTGAAGGAAGGCAATCAATGCCACTAGGACTCTTCCAAACACCCAAGGAAATAAGGTAAGCCCAATGGGCAGAGAGGTGAAGTGAAAGTGTCCCAGGTCACAAGCGAAGCAGAGGTAATTCTGACTGTCTGAATGAATCGGGACATGCAAGTAAGCATCCTGCAGATCAGAGATGCCAGGGATTCCCCTGGACACATAGCTGCAATGACAGAGTGCAAGGACTCCATATTGAAGCGTGTAGTCTCACCGTCCCTCTTGGCCACCACAAACATGTTTGAATAAAACCTGAACCTCTCTTGAGGAACTGGAACCTGAATTCCCTTGTCCAAGAGAGTCTGAAATGTTTCTTTGAAAAGTAGCAACTTTTCCTGGACTGGAAGAATCTGTAGGGAGGAAGGTACTTGAAGGCAATCTTGTATCTTTTCTGAAACCACCTGCAGGACCCACTGGTCCACCATTGCCTCAGACACCCACCCACAGGCAGCTGTGGACCAGGATTCTGTGAGTCATACTGAGGAAGACTTGCCAGACTTGGGCTCGGTGGTGGCGTGCTTAAAGTGCCACTGTCTGGGCTTGGTAATGGGGCGCAGATTGCTGGTTTGAGACATGCTTGGATGAAAAAAGACTGTTTCCTCGACATATAAGGATGTTTGGAGACCTGAAGTAACAGGGTGCTCTTGCCTATGGTGGCCTCACTGATGATTTGCTTCAGTTCAGGCCCAAAAAGAGATTTGCTCTGAAAAGTGAGAGAAATACGTGACTTCTTAGATGAATGGTCAGCAGACCAAAGCTTGAGACACAAGATGTGTCTAGCAGTGACAGAAAAATCAGAAGCCTTAGATGAAAGTTTGACAGCATCAAATAGAGTATCAGCAACATATTTCTGAGCCTCAAACATATTGGCCAAGAGGGCTAAAAGATCCACCTTAGGGGTGCCATTTCTGACAACCTCAGTAAGTGACCCAAGCTGATGCCAGAGTAGGTTGCAGAGTGGCTCCAATGGCAGCAAAGTTAAACTTGAGGATACCCCAAGCTTCATGTCAGTCATAACTTTGAGCGCCGTAGTGTCAGACGGGGCAGAGCAGTAGACTTGGAAAGTTTGGAAACAGGGGAAGCCCACTGAGTCAAAGCTGCCTGTGAAATTGGGTACTCCTTAGAGAATATCTTAGAAAGAGAGAGCCTCCTGTCTGTCAGCTTCCATTGATCCAAAATAACTTGGTCCAGAGTGGGGTTGTGTGGAAACACTGTGTAGAACTTCTTAAGCCTTTGAAAGATGTCAGAAGGAGACTAGCCCACATCAGGGATATTCTTGACCTGCATGGTAGTTAAAAATGCCTTGATGAGACTCTCTGCAGAGGGCGTGGGGTCAGCTCAAAGGGATTGGCAAAAGCATAGGTAGAATCCCCTTCCTCACACTCCCCTTACTCTGTATCATTATCATCAAAACAATTCTCCATAGAGGATTCAGTGAGATCAGGTATACCTGGGGCCTTAGGGGCCACAAACCTGAAGGTGGTGGGGGGTTTCCATGAATGGAGGACCCCCTGGAGGGATAGAGAAAACTGTGCCATACAGAACTTTAAGTCTTTCACCCAGAGTGGCTCTTGTTCAGTGCTGGAGGGCCCAGGATGTGTAGTGGGGGCCACAGCACAGGAGGGGTATGAATGTCCTGAGTATTCTCTAGGAAGCTCTGATTGGCATGAGGAACAGTAAGCAAAGGGTGTCAGAGATGCCCGATTCCTTTGCCTTAGGTCTAGCCCCATGTCGCTTTTGGATCAGGCATCCTAACAGGAGAAGTGTCCCAGAATAAGAAATCACCTCAGAAAGCCCAAGAAGGTGCTTATCTGGCAGGCGAAGGGTTAATCTGAGAAGGAGAGACAAGCCTCTGCATAGGATACTCCAGCAAAGAGAAAATGACGTGTGTAAAACTATCATCCAATCAGAAGAAAGCCTGGGACCTTGCACTCGTAGGGCCCCAGGGGCCCTCAAGAAACTGTGGAAATGAACCAGATCGTAGGGCAAGAGGAGACCAGAAGAATGAGCCTGCTCTCAACTATGTATGACAAACGGTTGCAGAGATATGTCCCATAAAAGTCATTGGAGTAAGTGTGGAAGCATGGTAAACGCACCTTAAAGGGGACCATTCACTTAACAAAAACTTTCTTGTAATGGTTTCAAACACTAAAACTAGATTAGCAGTGTTTTTTTATTTTATTATTATTATTCTGCTTACCGGGTATTGAAGTTAAAGCGTTAAACTATGGCACTTCCACGTCTGCGACACCCTGTATTTGCAGCACAAAGTCACAGGACTTCCCATCTCCCTCCCATCTGCCCCAGGGAAGCAGGTTCATGCTTCCCTTCATGGGGGCATTTATGTGGTCTAATGTTACAACAAGCTCCCTCTACCATGCTACTGTGATTGCAGGTCCAGATTGAGAGTGGCGAGGGACAAACTTTGTCAAGGGGGTCAGGGTTTTTCTTTTTTAAGTTTGTCCCTCGCTGCTTCCATCCTGGCCCACGACCGGATTGCAGCTCCAATGGGAGGCGGCCAGAAGGGGAGGAAGGGGGAATCCTTGTACATGGACTATCTTTAAAACTATAGCAATGTAAGTTATTACACATAGCACAATGTGCTATGCTTAACATAATGAAGACTCGGCAATCTATTTTAGCTATTACTATCCCTTTAAATCTATTTCTCAGAGTACCCACATTCAAAATGGAGTCAATCAGATCAGTAATAGCAGCCATGTAACCAACAGAGTTCATGACATCACTAGACATCAAAGATGCATATCTCCATTTACAGATCTGGCCCAATCACTATCAATAGCTCCAATTTGTTTTCCCTCTTGGATTAGCCACAGCACCAAAACTGTTTACCAGAGCAATAGCACACCTGCGATCAAAGGTGTAAACCTGCTTCCATACCTGGTCATACCTACTAAAAGCTCTGTCCCAGGAATTAATTCAACAACACCTTCATCTAACAATGGAAAAAACGGAGAATAACTGTTGGATTATCAATCGAAACAAACCTCAATTAGTTCCATCACAAAAAGTACAATTCCTGTGGCTAAAATTTGATTTGATTTGATTTGTTTCTAATGCAAATGGACCTCACAAAGAGGTGAGAGACTGTCCCAGTCACAAAGATCCATGCCTCATTCTGGGCATATGTCTCCCAAATGGAGTGAGTAGTGATTAAGCCTCTATGTTAATTAACTCTCTCCTTTTCAAGCCTCGCTATCGTTCCCGTTCTTGAAAGAAAATTATTATTGTACAAACTATATCAGATAAGTATATAAAATATGAATTGTCATATAAAACAATCATTAAATAAAGGTGATAGTTATATGTGTACATAATCTGCAAAAATTGTAATATTAATGTATGTATGTATGAAGAGGAAGAGTTGCATTCACTTTGATTTTGGAAACCCAAAAGAAAAGATAAAGGTCAACCTATTGAAGGTATTTGTGTGTGTATATATATATCGTAAAAGTAGACCTGTATCTCAAACAAACCTTGTATATAATGAAAATACTAAAATGATGACAAAATTATATCAAACAGAATACAAGGGCTTTAGAGGTTAATTTATATAAAATTACTAATTTCCAGTTCCTCATTGTTGCCGTTGGGAGAGTATCTCTAAATGAAATATCCAAAATGTTTCTTTGTGGCATAGAGCAGAAAAACTATTATGATTAGAGACAACAATTTGCTGTATCTTTAAAATATTAAAATTCTGTAGACCTCCTTTTCCACATTTATCGAAGTGTCTGGGAACTGAATGCACTTCAGATTTCTTTTCTCTGGCCCTGTCCTTAAGTGGTCTAATAGTCCTTCCAACATACTGAATCCCACAACCAACACGATATAACATGTACTACAAAAGTAGCAATGCAGGTAATGAGACTTTTGATTTGAAACATTTTTGGATTGGAATTATTTTTTGTTTTGGATTTATTTGCAAGATATCTGCAATTAGTGCATCTACTATGTCATTTATAGTTGCCTATATGTAATTTTGATTTAAAAAATGGCACTATGCGTATTATGCTCTTTTAGTTGTTTTTGTCTGCTGGGGGCTACTTGGCTTCTAATTGTATTGGCTTCTTTTCCATAATTACCCCTGTCAGTAGTGGATCTTGATGAAGTACATTCCAGTGTTTAACTATTGTTTGAATCATATTAGAGGATTCATTGTATCGTGTGATATAGTTGTAGTTTTTGGTTTAATCAATAAAAGTGTGTTCCTTTCTAAATGTAGCTCTCTATTGTATGCAGACCAGACAATGGTTTCCTTATAGCCTCTTTGCAAAAGTTGGTGTTTTAGCTCTTCATTTTTTTATGAAGTCTGATGTTTTGCTGCAATTCTCTGTAATTTATCCATTTTTTTATGGTGGCAGCTTTTGACTCTTAGGTATTGATTCCTGCATTCTTCTTTTTTATATAAGGAAATTTGTACGGTGCCCACTGGTATACCTATCAGGTGTAAAGCTAAAAAAATTATAATATTATTTTGTATCTCTGAGGTGAAAAGGAGCCCTATATCGTTGTGATTAAATGACTCAATCATAGAGTTTAGCTGTTCCAGTGAGCCACCCCATGTAATGAGTATATTGTCTATATAATGGCCATAGTAAACCAGGTTGCCCCCCCCCCCATTTCCTTGGGTCATACAAAAAGGACTTCCCAAAGGCCCATAAAAAGATTAGCATAGGAGAGGGCAAACCTGGTACCCATGGCTGTAGCCTTGATTTGCAAGAAGAAATCACCCTGGTAAGTGAAAAGGGAGGCTACATCAAGGGTGGACCAGACATATCCTTCTTTCAATTTAAGATACCTTGTTTTTGTAGGACATCTTTTGAGTCTCTAATGAATGAGGGCAGTTGGACAACTTTTGTGGAGGTAAAAATCTACATATACTGATAGCTGTAAAGGAATTGATGCCCAAGGTGATTGTCTCCCAGGGATATTGATTTAGTCCCTATGTAATTTTGGTAAGTGGTAGAAGAAAGGAATCACTGGATATTTTGAAAATATGTATTGATGTTCTTGTTTACTAAGAATTCCTTCTTCTACACCTTTATCTAATAATTCCTTCAGTAGATCATTATAAATTACAGATGGATAATATGATAATTTCTCATATAAGTTGTTATCTGCTAGGAGTCTCAAAGCTTCAGTGAAATATATGGTGGTATCCAGAATCACTATTGCTCCTCCCTTGCCTGCTTCTCTGATGGTTTAAGTGCTTCTCTTTCTATTTTTTCAAGTTGTCCTTATGATTGAATTTGCTTTTTTCAGTTTTAATGTCGAAATCCTCCATCACCAATTTAAAAAGGTATCTACATAGGGCCCTTTTTGTTGTGATGTAACAAAATTAGACTGTTTTTTTTTAAAGTAGTGTGCACTTTTTCAGCTGTATCATCTATTTGTATATCTGATATATCTTCTTCAAGTAAAGATTCTAAGTGGAGGAGATTTTCAAAATCCTGATTGCCTGATAGGATACTGTTAGACATGGCCATTTCTCGGATCTTGTGTTTAAGATGGACTCTGTCTTAATTTGCAAAAAAAAGCTTTGTTTTGACCTGGGTTTAGGTCTAATTTTTGGTTTTCTTTTGGTCTTCTACTACTTCCTCGTTTTCCCCTGTGAGTGTTTTCTTTATTTCTTTTCCTTTGCTATCGGGTATTTGCCCTTGTCTTTGACCTGCTGAACAGAGACCAAAAAAAGACAAAAAGGAGGAAGGAATAGTGGTAAAAGATTTAACATGTTGCCACTATCTATGATGTTACTCTGCAGAATTTCATTAGAATTTGAGAGGTAATATTGGTTTTATTGCTTTGGATGTGGATGCTATAGATTCTATAGGAATCTTGTGTTCAGTTGTAATAGGGCATGCATTCGACTGCACCACATTAGGAGGATCATGCGAAGAATTAGTGGAAATCAGTTTCCCTTTTGATGCATGATGTGAATAAGTGTGTGGACAATGCTTTTGGTTATGGAATTGGAATCTACACCAAGACTTGATGTTACAAGATGCATAATCCTGTTTATCCCTTCAAATTTTTTTAGCTTTTCTTTCTTTCAATTCTTCTAATTTATCAACTTTCGATTGCACTTTTTGGTCTAATTCCTTAAAAAGTTGTTTATTTTGTTGGAAGTTATTAGTTAATAAATTAACATCTAAAGCCCTTGTATTCTGTTCGGTATCATTTTGTCATCATTTTAGTATTTTCTTCATTTATGATGTTTGAGATACGTCTACTTTTACTACATATACCTTTCAATAGGTTGACCTTTATCTTTTCTTTTGAGTTTCCAAAATCAAAGTTAAAGCAACTCTTCCTGTTCATACATACATACTCTTTAATATCAAAAGTTTTTTTTAGATAAATTACGTATAGCTATAACGATCACCTTTATTTAATGACTGTTTTATACAACTGTTTGTTTTATATACTTGTTTTTATCTACCATAACCTTTAAAGGTGGTTTCAACTTTTCACATGAATGAAGAGGTAGTCCTTCCTTCCTTTTGTCCTAACCCGTCTGATAAAAAAGAGGAATCTCTTCCTACATTAGACGTGAATAGATGTCAAGTCGCGCTATCCATTAGGTGAACCGAGACATTATTTGTCATCCCTAAGGGCAGACCAGCATCTAAGGCAACTATTATTGCTGCATGGCTTAAACAGATTATAAAACAAGTGTAGAGACTGAAATCTGTTCAAGCACCTTTCCGAATGACAGCTCATTCAACTAGGTCTATCAGTACATCATGGGCCTTGAAGAACCAAGCCACTGATGACCAGTTATGCAAGGCATCAACATGGTCATTTGTTCACATGTTAATTGTGTAAAACACTGTGGACATTTTTTGGATCTCAGGCTGCCAGTTTTGGCCACAGATTTATGGAGGCCATTGTTAGTTTTTTTTTTTGGTTTTTTTTGTGGCTCTATTTAAGCTATTTCATTCCCGACTTTGCTAAATGAAAACTGACAAACAGTTGGAGGAGGGATATAGGCACCAGGAAGTGGTAGGAGATTTGTTCAGAGTGCCCCTGTCTCCTGTAAGCACGATCCTATACCCCAAGGTCCCTGCATTCCTCAATGGACTAAGAGAAGTAAAAAAATAAACGGTAAGTAAAACAATCCCCTTATTCCAGGCACAGTGATGAGCATCAGTACATTTGCAATTGGGATGTGTAATATGTTTTTTAAAACAATTCTGGCCCTTTTTTATTACAATAATGCACAAGCTTTCCAACATATCAATTTCTGAACTAAAAATTCAACAAAAAGCATCTGAAAAAAACCATGTTTCCTTGAAGGAAAAAAAGGGTTTAATAAACACTTGCTCAGTAGGATCTCTTCTCAAAAGACCTTTTTTGGAAAAGGTGATATGGTGGGACAGGCAATTTTCCAGCATGACTAATATTGTCTTAGAAAAAGCATGTATGGAAACAATAAAAAAAAATTGTGCAGCATTCCACTTCTGGAAAATAAAGCTTACTGGTTGGGTTCCTGTTCTGTTAAGGGATTTTGTAATTTGGAGAAACATTCATGATGTGCAATGTCAGCAGACTTAAAATGGCTTGCTTTTAATTAATGAATTATAGTTATAATTTCCTGAGTAAAATCCATTTTTAACGTATTAGACACACTTTGAGTTGAGGCTTTAAGGTGATTGCACACTGGATACCATATCCTGAGACATCTGTCTCACACTGGGATTTGTACCATCCATATACTTATCCACTGGTTTCTTCAAAGCTCAATTAACAGTGATACATTCCATTGCAGACGTGATCCTGCTCTGTGTTTGATTTTCTTGGATATTTATTTCTCCAGTTATTAGAAGCTGGTTCCTTTTGTAGCTCATTCTTGTCTGTGCTATTTTCCATTGGACTTGGGGGCCACAATTTTATGTTGTTTTTATATGGGTCATTGTGTTTACTATTGTCCATTTTAGAGCTGTATTTAGCAGATGAATCTGGAATTTGATCATCAGTGTAGTTTCCACTTTCTCTGATATAACTGTCAGATGGCATGCTGTCCTGGGAACCTTTGGTTTATTTACTTGTTCTCTCCTCTTGCCAGCGCTATTTGAGAATAGTTGCTGGACAAAGTTTGTCTTTTACAGCATACATGGGGATTGATGACTATAATCATATTCTATTTTTGTGATCCCATCAGCGTTTGTCTGTTGGACAATGGGGGCTGGGATTGCTGTGGACTGTCTCTTTTGACCAAATCCTTACTGTGAAGTGGTTGGAATTTATGATCTGCCTTCCAGCTGGAATTTCTCTATGGTTGTCTGAAATCAGGTATTTCATTTTAGGAGGTGGCCCATGTTCTCTGAAATCATAATCCTCAGAATATAACTCTTAGGAAGTTCTTTCAACAAATTTGTCTGATGCTCTTCTGGGTGGAGGCAAACTTTCTTCTGAATGTCTTTGTTGGTTCCGGTGACTTTCTTTTTCCCACCGTTCCCAATCATTATCCACACTGTGAACACTGTCCTCTCTTCTTCCTAATGTTTGATGGTAATAATATTGATCATGATCAGGAAGCTTTTCTGGGTATCTTGGTGGAAATTTTCTATTACTTTCCTCATGCCTATCAGTGGAATAGTTTCTCTTATCTAGACTAAAAGCTATTACTGTAGATTTTCTTAGACTTATGGAGTATGAACTATGTTCATATGGCTTGTCATTAAATCTATCATACAGTTCAGTTCTTAACTCTGGCACTCAATAGGTTATGGAGCACAGAGTCCTGCATGGGGAGCTGAAACAATTACCAAACACAGTTTAGAAACATATGGAGAGCAAAAGCATAGATGGGGAAGAAAAGGTGACACATGAGCGATGCACTGGATCCTATCGGTAGCTGTCTGGTGCATGTACATCCGCAATGAAGGCAACGTTATAGCGATAGTGATGCAAGGTGATATGTGGGTTGAACATTCATACACTTAAGAAAGAGTAGTCACTTGGTGCCTTAATAATCCTTGCAACAAATGAATTGGTCAGTAATATACAATATGGATTATATCGCTTCAATGTGCTATAAGAGATGCAGTGTATACTCGGGGGTATTTGCCATAAGTATTACCAGCGGATCTGTTATGGTGGAATGTCTGTGATTCATCAGGATTTCCCATTTTGCTCATCCCCGTGATTGAGAAGTAAGCTGCTCTATCACCATGATGAACAAAAGGGCAAATCTTTACACATCACAGACATGAATGTTCATCCCACATAGTGGGAGAGATTCACTAAGCGGTGATAAAGAGGTAATAAAGTGGAGATGACCTCTCCGGTTTTTCACTTCTCCAGTTCCTATGTTATTCTATGGAACCTGTGCACTAAGATTTCTTTACCTTTGGAGATCTTAGTGCATAGACTCCATAGAACAGGAACTGGTGACGTGATATCACTGGAGCAGTCATCTCCACTTTATCACCCCTTCATGAATCTCCCCCATTATCTTGCATCACTATCGTTATAACGTTGCCTTCTCTTATTGTGGCAATACATGTAATTCATTATGTGATTTAAATTGTTTTGGACAGCAGCTAAATGTGATAGTAGGATGGAGAGGGTATGGCACATGTTTTTTCCCTACTTGTATTGCTCCCACAGCTGTATGTCAGCCTAGGAAAACACTTAGAACAGGCAGCCTTCCCATTGGGAATTGTGACACAAAGGGGAACCAGGCACATGCAGGCACTCCAGAATCCTGCAAACGCCGACCACATGCTAACTCACGAATGCTGATCAGTGAAACTGGGAAATTTGCAGTGCTGGAAGCCAACATAGATTGAACTGTCTGCAGCCTGCCCTGGACCTTACACCCCCTCCATAAGAATAACTCTCTTACAGGCGGATGTATGAAAAAGAAGTCATACTTATAAAAAAATGTATTTTTTTTTCAATTAACCAAATCACATTTACCGACTTAATTCTACATTCACGCTTAACCCTTTCATTGCCACACAGGTGTCCAACGCACGTGCTGTGTTCAACACCTATGTTGCACTGAAAGGGTTAAGTGTCAATCTGCAGATTACCTGAGGGAGGCATGTGACTTCAGTCAGTAGCAGGCAAGTAGGGAGGACTGGGTGAGTGATCTGAACATGTTGTCATAGGAGGACCGTCAACATCAATGTGAGTATTTATTATGATAAGGAATAGGCAACATATGTTCCTCAATTGTTCTTACACTATTCTTACCATTATTTCAGACCTCTGTTTGTTGGGTAAAGATGATGCGAGTTGTAGTTCAAAACCAGCTGCCAGCCAGCCAGCCATATATTGCCTACCCAGATCTCATGTGGGCATGATGACTATCTTATCCCAACATACTTAACACTCTCTTCTATTGTGTTAGCAATCATCATGCTTAATTTACTGTTATACCCTTTACTTTTATAACAACCTAATATTTTGTAAAGTTTCTTTTGTGCAAGAAAAAGATTGATCACTTGAACTAGCACAACAATGACTCTTTTCTGCAAGTAATATATGCAGTGTGTGTGTGTGTCTGTGTATATGTATGTGTGTACATGTCTATGTATAATAATATCTACGTATGTGTATGTATGCTTGTGTGTATGTATAATAATATGTATGTGTGAATTCTGTAGTACAACTAACAGACAATTCACGACACAGTTGTATTACAAAATTCCACCTAACATGGTGGATGGGAACTATGCACTGATGGTATTGCATGATGGATAAATATCTGTCTGTATATCTCAAAATTAAGGAGAAAACTCTGACCAAATACCCAAATCTATTTGCAGAAATGCAGCCCCAAACTTGCAAGGAACCTCCTCCATGCTTCACTGTTGCCTGCAGACACTCATTCTTGTACCGTTCTCCAGCCCTTTGGCGAACAAACTGCTACAGCCAAATATTTCAAATTTTGACTCATCAGGCCAGAGCACCTTCTGCCATTTTTCTGCACCCCAGTTCCATTTTTTTTCTGCATAGTTGAGTTGCTTGGCCTTGTTTCCACGTTGGAGGTATGGCTTTTTGACTCAAGACTTCAATGAAGACCACTTCTGTATTGCATACCCTACTGGAACTCACAGGGTTAGGTAACACCATCACATGAAAATAAACGCTTACCTGTAATTCTGATATCCAGCGGGGTCTTCAGTACCCTGGTCACCTACTGTCAGTCTTCTTCTGTAATCTTCTATCTTCTGTCGTCTTCTTTCTCTTCATCTTCATTCTTCTCATCTTCTGTCTTCTATTCTTCTTCTTTGTGGAAAATCAAATGTCACTGCAAAGAAAAAAAAGGCTAAATTAAATATGCCCCCAAAAAGTAAGCATCAAAGATATACTGTAAAGTGGAAGTCCGAGATGCTCAACTGGGAACGAGCCTGAAATACAAATTTGCAGGCGCTCTAGGAATGGTGTCCCACCCAGGGTGCAGTCTCCTTTAGCCCACTAGTGCCTTTCACAGAGAGGAAATATCCTAAAGCATATGATATTAGTCCTGCCATAACACATCAAAATAGTGGCTAATATAGTCAATCGTATCACAGGTTCTGTAGTACTTAATCAAAATGAAAAAAAAGAAGACAGGAAAGAGTTAAAGTGACAGAGGTCACTAGTAGTGAAAGAACCAGTTCAATACTGTATAACCGGACCGATATGGTCTCTAATACATCCCTCTTCCCATAAAAACATCAAACTTTATTTATTACCAGTGTGTATATAAAATTAAAATCAAAACACCAATTCAACTTAATGGAATTGGATTAAAAATTAGCCTCACTTATTCGGATGGCTGAGGGGTAGAGAAGTGGATACTTTAATGGGGGATATCAGTACTAAATATTGTGTCAGATTATTGCATATTATAGCATTAGTATATTAGGTAATTTTCACTTAACTAGTTATATATCCAGTTTGAGTTGAAAAATAACTATGCACTTTTTTAGAGGGTTAAGCTCTAAAATAGCTCTTATTCAGACATTTTAGGCTTCAAATCTTAACAATATATCGCGATTTGTACCCAAATTTAAGAAACTGTTAACTGATGTCTTTGTTGTTCATAGACATTCGTTAATGATTAATATTACAGCACTCGATCAAACGAGGTATCAGAAGGTCATGAAATTATTGGTAATGCCACACCCACCAGCCACACTCCAAGCAACACCACCTAAAACAAAAGTGTCCCTCTTTGGCCATTTGAAATGTTGGGAGGTGTGGTTTATTGCAAGGTCAATGTTTTGGTGAGCGCTGGAATCGTTATCAAGATGTCTACATAAAGGTGCAGTGAGTGTTGACCTTACAGTAAACATAGCTCTTGGCTATTTTGCACTATTTGTATACTATCTATCTATCTATCTATCTATCTATCTATCTATCTATCTATCTATCTAATCTATCTCCGTGTAACGGTTTTTAGGACTCTCAGACCAGTAAGTGAAAATAAAACACACTTTATTTTTTAAAGTAAAATAATGCACAGGTTCGCCCTCTAGTGGCGGTAGGTAATACACAGATCGGTTAAACTGAGATATTACAATAGTAATAGCACAATAGATATACATGCAAGACAGTAAGCAATAGGGTGATATGAACCCCCAAGGGGTTAATGACTAGATAACAGTCCGTCTCAGAGGTGGAGGTTTGACACGCCCTGGATGTTAAAAGGCCGTGCTGGAAAGACAAAGTTCATCAAGTACTGAAGACCGAACTGCCTTGCCAAGGTGTTTGGATATTAAGCAGAATAGGAATCAACGTAGCCCCCACGGGCGTAGTTACTGGAACTGCTTTGGTTTGTGCAAGTGCAAATAGCCCCCACGGGCGTAACGGGAACCGGCCGGCAATGCAAGAGCTAACAGCCTCCTCAAGCTTAGTCGAATGCTGGAATATGAATGCAAGAGCCACTAGCCCCCTCGGGCGTAGTACCGGATAAGCTAGCACTGAAGCCTTACTGCCACCACTCTGTATTACGGATATCACCGGTAATCGACACCGGAGAGCCTTAGGCGCCCAAACGGCCCAAACAATGTGACTACTCTGCAATGGAGGACTAGAGTTGCCGACGGTGAGCGGCCAACTCAGCAGCAGTATCACGGGTATCGAGGCTCGCACTGGAGATAGAGAGAGTGAAATCGAGGCAGCACTGCAAGAGTTAAAAAGCACGTTTACTCGAGGCTTCAGCGCTACTGGAAGGTTCTGCAATGAAAGGAAGGCACACAAATTCAAACACAGCTCTGCACGGGTAGCGAGGCACAGCACTAATCGTGGGTAACACCAGGCAAGGCAGTCACACTGAAGCGGGCAACAGAGACTGATAATGTTGCGGCGGCGACAACTGGAACGCAGGTCACTGGAACAAGCTGGAAGTCGATCTTCGGAGCAGGAAGTCAGCCGGGCCGAGTCGGAGCACGTAGGAGGTAGTCATACAAGCCGGGTCATACACAAGCAGGAACGTCAGCCTAGCCGGGTCAAGATCCAAGGGTGGTACGCAGACGAGCCGGGTCATACACAAGCAGGAACACTGGAGAATAGTCAGGACAAGCCGAATCGGTACACAGGAACTCAGAATACAAGAACACAGCAACAGCACTACTGGCTCAGGAACACCACGAAAGGGCATCTGACAGATGTGATAGCCAGGTATAAAAAGGTCATCAGGAGGCGGGTCAAACCCACTCAGCAAATCAGTGTCAGCCACAACTGAGAGTGACAGGATATTTAGAGTGAAAGCTGCGTACTAATCTAGGTGCATGGAGGTCCCCTTGATCAACCCAAGAACGTTCTTCAGGACCATAGCCCTTCCAATGAACCAAATATTGCAGCTTTCCTCTAAACCTCCTGGAATCAATAATACTCTGGACCTCACATTCTTCTTGGCCCTGGACGTCCACCGGCCCAGGAATCACTGGCGTAGTAGTATAACGATTGCACACTAAGGGTTTCAGGAGTGACACATGGAACACATTATGAATGTGCATTGAGGGTGGAAGCTCCAGAGCATAAGAAACCGGATTAATCTTGCGGATAATCTTAAATGGACCAATGAACCGGGGAGCCAGTTTGTTGGATGGCACTTGTAAATTGAGGTTTCTGGATGACAGCCATTCCCTGTCCCCAACTTGAAATGAGACCGCTGGAAGGCGTCTGCGATTAGCGTGCCGTTGCTGCCGCCTGAATGACTGACTGAGGGACCTCTGAACCTGTGCCCAAGTGGAACGAAGTTGTGCCAAATGCTCGTCCAAAGCAGGAATCTGCTGCGCCTGAAAGGAGTCCGGGAGCAGACAAGGCTGGAAACCATAATTAACGAGAAACGGGGAGCTCCCGGACGATGAGTTAACTGCACAGTTTCTGGCAAACTCCGCCCATGGCAACAGGTCAGCCCAATTATCATGATGATCAGTGACAAAGCAGCGCAGGAACTGCTCCAGTCCCTGATTGGCACGCTCAGCGGCCCCATTCGTCTGGGGATGGTAGGCGGAGGAAAATGACAATTGGATGCCCATCTGACCACAAAATGCCCTCCAAAACCTAGAAACGAACTGGCTCCCACGGTCGGAGACAATCACTCTGGGTACTCCGTGCAGACGGAACACCTCTCTGGCAAAGACTATAGCCAATTCCTGGGCCGATGGAAGGCCAGTCAGAGGCACAAAATGTGCCATCTTAGAGAATCTATCGACCACCATAAGAATGAACGTGTAACCTCTAGAGGCAGGTAATTCTCCCAAGTAGTCAATGGATATATGAGACCAAGGACGGTCTCCGTTAGGCACCGGTTGCAATAAGCCCACGGGAAGATGCCTAGGGGTCTTGGCACGGGCACAGGTGGTACAAGCTGCCGTAAAAGCAGCGCAGTCAGCTCTCAAGGTAGGCCACCAAAATAGCTGCAAGAGAGACCACACTAGTTGGTCCCTACCAATATGCCCAGCCGCTTTAGAAGCGTGATAAGTTTCCAACAGACGGACACGGAATGACTCATCCACGAAACACTTCCCCACTGGGGTTTCAGGAGGTGCCCTTGATTGTGATGCCAGTATCTCCTCCCCGAGAGGTGAGGTTATGGTGGTACGAATAGTAGCCAGTATCTGATCTGGCTGAATGATGGGTACTGGGTCTTCCTCCCTCTCAGTGTCAGAAGCGAACTGACGTGACAACGCATCAGCCTTGATATTCTTTGAGCCAGGAAGATAGGATACTAGAAAATTGAATCGGGACAAAAACAGCGCCCACCTAGCTTGTTGAGAAGACAGTCTTTTGGCTTCAGAGAGATAGGTTAAATTCTTATGGTCAGTAAGAATTAGTACTGGAGTCTGAGTGCCCTCCAAAAGGTGTCGCCACTCCTTCAGTGCTAGGATGATGGCCAACAGCTCCCTGTCGCCAATCTCGTAATGGCGCTGGGCGCTGGACAATTTCTTAGAGAAAAACCCACAAGGCTTTAAGGCGCCACCTCCTACAGGACGTTGGGAGAGCACTGCCCCAACCCCAACTTCTAAAGCGTCAACCTCCAATGTAAACGGCAGGGAGGGATTAGGGTGGGACAGTATAGGAGCAGATGCAAAGGCAGACTTTAGGGTAACAAATGCGACTTCAGCTGCCTCAGACCACTGAGAGGGAGAAGCGCCCTTATGAGTCAAATCTGATAGTGGTTTTACAATCGTGGAAAAGTTCTTGATGAACTTCCTATAATAGTTAGCAAAACCTAAGAATCGCTGAATGGCCTTTAACCCCTTAGGCCGAGGCCATTGCAGAACCGCTGCCAACTTTTCCTGATCCATGGCAATGCCACTTTTGGAGATTATGAACCCCAGGAATGGTACTTGAGATGTATGGAATTCGCACTTTTCTAGTTTACAGAATAACTTGTGCTTACGAAGTCGGAGCAAGACTTCTGAGACATCCTTAATGTGTTGGGAGAGGTTAGCAGAGTGAATCAATATATCATCTAGATATACTACCACACAGGACTGGAGCAGGTCACGTAAAATATTGTTAATCAATTCCCGAAACACTGCAGGTGCATTGCATAAGCCGAATGGCATCACCAGATATTCATAATGCCCTGTTCTGGTATTAAACGCCGTTTTCCACTCGTCACCCTCTTTAATTCTGACTAGATTATAGGCGGCTCGCAAATCAAGTTTAGTAAAGATCGAAGAGCCCTTTAATCTGTCGAATAATTCTGTAATAAGTGGAATGGGATAGGTGTTCTTAGGCATCAACTTATTCAGCCCTCGGTAGTCAATGCAAGGCCTGAGTTCCCCATTTTTCTTTTTAACAAAAAAAAAATCCGGCACCGGCCGTAGACGTAGATTTACGAATGATTATCCTCTCCAGGGCATCTGCGATATAATCCTCCATAGCCTTATTCTCTTCACATGACAGTGGGTAAGTGCGTCCCCTGGGGGGCACCGCACCTGGAGGCAAATCAATGGCGCAATCGTATGGCCTATGGTCAGGTAATGCGCTTGCCTCTCCTTTGCTAAATACGTCACTGAATTGCCCATATTCTGTTGGCACAGCTGGAGAGGTACACATAATCTTAACAGGAAAAGAGAGACAATTCTTGTTGCAGTACTCAGACCAGGAGTTAACTTCACACCTTTGCCAGTCAAATTGGGGATTGTGTGCCTGTAACCATGGAAACCCCAAAATAACTGAATGGTGCGGGGAACGAATAGTCTGAAATCGTATCTGCTCCCTGTGACAAGCCCCCACAGTCATTGTCACTGGGATTGTCTCGAACGTAATGAAAGCAGGATCCAGGGGTCTGCCATCAATGGCCTCTATTGCCACAGGAGAGTCCTTTTTACATAACGGAATGCCCTGCAAATCAGCAAAGGACTGATCCATGAAGTAGCCGGCTGCCCCGGAGTCCACCAATGCTAGGACCTCGATAACCTTATCCGCCCAAGCAAATGCCATCTGGATGGTGGGTTTAGTGGTGCTAGTATCTAGGGACTGTTCTACATCACCTAGGGCCTGTCCCCCAAGGTACCCTAGGTGCGTTCGTTTCCCGGCCTTACTGGACAATTGCGTAATAAATGACCCGGTTTGCCACAATATAGGCATAAGCCTTGCCTCCTACGATACAACTTCTCGTCCTTAGTAAGCCTAGTAAATCCTACTTGCATAGGTTCAGTGCTGTCGGCTGGTCGTTCAGGTAGAACGGGTGGTGTGGGTGGGTTAAGGAAACTGTACTGGCCATAACATTTTGCTTTAGTCCTTTTAGCCAAGTGTCTCTCCTGGAGTCTATTAACATGACATAGTCAATGTACTCATCCAGCTCGCTGGGTACATCTCGAGCGGCTATCTCGTCCTTAATCTGTTCAGCGAGACCCTGGGTAAAGGCTGCAAGTAAGGCCTCATCGTTCCAGCCCACCTCTGCTGCCAAGGTCCGGAACTCGATAGCATACTCGCCCAGAGTGCGTTCGCCCTGCTGAATCTCCATCAGCCTTTTGGCAGCAGAGGCAGCCCTGCCAGGAACCTCAAACACACGTCTGAACTTCATCACGAAATCTCTAAAGTTCAGTGTGCAGTGTTCAGTGTGCAGTGTGCAGTCTCCAACTGGTTAATGAAACCTCTGCATAGGGACGGTTTGCCATCATATCTTAAGGGTAACGGCGCCGCTGCCGTTAACCCTCTTGAGTTAGCAGAGGGAATTGCAGATGGATTCTCCGGTGTCAAGACTGGGGGGACCACCGGATTAGGACCAGACTTGTCCAAATGTACTGTACGTTCGAGTAACGTCTGTAGAGCCAGTGCCAATTGGTCCAGGAGCTGCTCATGGACATCCATTCTCCAGTGGATGTTCTGAGTATTACTTTCACCCTTACCGTCTGATGTCATGGCCCTTTCGTACTGTAACGGTTTTTAGGACTCTCAGACCAGTAAGTGAAAATAAAACACACTTTATTTTTTAAAGTAAAATAATGCACAGGTTCGCCCTCTAGTGGTGGTAGGTAATACACAGATCGGTTAAACTGAGATATTACAACAGTAATAGCACAATAGATATACATGCAAGACAGTAAGCAATAGGGTGATATGAACCCCCAAGGGGTTAATGACTAGATAACAGTCCGTCTCAGATGTGGAGGTTTGACACGCCCTGGATGTTAAAAGGCTGTGCTGGATAGACAAAGTTCATCAAGTACTGAAGACCGAACTGCCTCGCCAAGGTGTATGGATATTAAGCAGAATAGGAATCAACTTAGCCCCCACGGGCGTAGATACTGGAACTGCTTTGGTTTGTGCAAGTGCAAATAGCCCCCACGGGCGTAATGGGAACCGGCCAGCAATGCAAGAGCTAACAGCCTCCTCAGACTTTGCTGAATGCTGGAATATGAATGCAAGAGCCACTAGCCCCCTCGGGCGTAGTACCGGATAAGCTAGCACTGAAGCCTTACTGCCACCACTCTGTATTACGGATATCACCGGTAATCGACACCGGAGAGCCTTAGGCACCCAAACGGCCCAAACAATGTGACTACTCTGCAATGGAGGACTAGAGTTGCCGACGGTGAGCGGCCAACTCAGCAGCAGTATCACGGGTATCGAGGCTCGCACTGGAGATAGAGAGAATGAAATCGAGGCAGCACTGCAAGAGTTAAAAAGCACGTTTACTCGAGGCTTCAGCGCTACTGGAAGGCTCTGCAATGAAAGAAAGGCACACAAATTCAAACACAGCTCTGCACGGGTAGCGAGGCACAGCACTAATCGTGGGTAACACCAGTCAAGGCAGTCACACTGAAGCGGGCAACAGAGACTGATAATGTTGCGGCGGCGACAACTGGAACGCAGGTCACTGGAACAAGCTAGAAGTCGATCTTCGGAGCAGGAAGTCAGCCGGGCCGAGTCGGAGCACGTAGGAGGTAGTCATACAAGCCGGGTCATACACAAGCAGGAACGTCAGCCTAGCCGGGTCAAGATCCAAGGGTGGTACGCAGACGAGCCGGGTCATACACAAGCAGGAACACTGGAGAATAGTCAGGACAAGCCGAATCGGTACACAGGAACTCAGAATACAAGAACACAGCAACAGCACTACTGGCTCAGGAACACCACGAAAGGGCATCTGACAGATGTGATAGCCAGGTATAAAAAGGTCATCAGGAGGCGGGTCAAACCCACTCAGCAAATCAGTGTCAGCCACAACTGAGAGTGACAGGAATCACAGGCACTGTGATACTCCGTTCTGTGAATGCGACTAGTGCAGCTGAGACACCCAGTGGCTTATCCTCAGGGATCACTTACAGGTTATGGGCCATATGTTCAAAAGAAAAGCGGAGGAGTTCAAGGGCACACCATTTTTGTGCTATAGGTGATTTGCTCTAAAAATCCCCATTGATTTAAGTGGGAATTTAAACCCATGAATGCTAGAGAGGTCTCTAACCCAATGCTTTGGAGACTTATTTAGCTTTCAAGCGGTTAAAATCCCCATGTAAGTCAATGGGATTTTTTGGAATTTTTAATTCTCCCCTGTAGTGCAAATGGTTTGCCCCAGAACTCCTCCACTTTTCTTTTGAACATACGCCCAATGTAAGTCTTCATTAGTTCTCTACTTGATCACAGGGGAGTTGATTCAGATTACAGACTCTGATTACCTCACCTGTGCTCTAGCAGGAAAAATCCTACACACACGACCATTGGTTGTCCTTGAGGGTAGGTTTGAGAGATGCTGCTCTAGACTATGGGCTGCTCTTCCCAATGGGAAATCAGACTTTTCTTTATGTAGTGTTTGGCTATTAGCTTTATGCAAAAGTATTGTGCAATACATCATATTAAGTTGCAATAAATAACAGGTGCATTGCACAGCCTGTATTTATATCCAGAATGATTGATTAATGCTGTAATTCTCCCATGTAACACCAGAGGGAAGTTGAATATGCAATGATCCAGTGGTTTCCAGTAATTTTATAAATACAAGGAAATTAGTTCTGGGTGATAGCTTTATTTTATTTTATATTTGAACCCTTTGATTGCCAGAGTGATAGGCAACACATTGCTTTGCAATTGGTTGCCTATCCCTCTGGCACTCAAAGGGTTAAGACAAGCTTTCAAGAAAGAAACTATCTTCCTCAGCAATACTGAATCACAAAATCTGTTCAGTCACAGTCTGTACAAAACAGTGCAGAGTTCCCAAGGGTTCACTTTAAAAATGTTAAACACTATTAAGTTCACAACTAAACGGCACATTAACCATGCCACTGTGATTAAAAGAGTGACATGAGAATCTTGTCCCCACATCAAAAGGGCGAGATTCTCATGTTGCGATAGAAGTGTTGCCATGAAGCCAGAAAAATTGTCTACTCCCGCTCTCCTTCCCCTCAGTGTCTGATTAGTTTCTGATTTTCATCACGGCAACATGGTTAACCCTTTAAGGTCCAGGAAAATCTGAGGTGGGTTGCACTTAAGGACAGGAGCAATTCTGACGTTTTTAACTATGTCTTTGTTCAACAGTAGTTTCCCCATAAGTTTTTTTATCCAGCCACATAAATTATATACTGTTTTTTTTCACACACAAGCGGGGCTTTCTTCTGACACCACACTTATATGAATAACCCACCATTTATTTAATTAAAAATAAAATAAACTATGGAAAAAATAAAAAAACCCACAATTTTATTGGTTCTCTTGTGATCATTTGGTCACAATGGGTTACATTTTTATGCATATAGCATGAAAGGTATGACCGGTCATTCATACCTTAGAAAAAAAAAAAAAATGGTTTTAGGGGAGCACTGCACTGCAGTGAAAATCCCTATGTCGCTCTTTCCTTTCATATTTTCCCACTTTTTATTGATAAGACTTGTTGGTGTAGATAAGTGTATTATATTGCTCCACAACAATAAAACTCCCATTATTTTTTGTCTCAGCTTCAGCAGATTAATTTAATTAATAGTATGTTTAAATAAAATATTTGCTCTGTTTTAAATTTATTAAAAAAAACAAACAAACAAGTTGCTCTAGCAGGTCAGAAATGGACCTGCATCCAGCCTGTCCCCAGCACTAGAACTGAAGGGATTAATACCCCCAACTATTGCCTAATTTTATTTGATTTTATGTCTGCTCTCTGCTGCTCTCTTCCTTACTATCATAGTAAGAAAGAGAGAGGCAGAGAGTAGTCACAAAGGCAATGTGTAAAACATATTGCCTTTGTGAATGAAAAAGCCGGTGCATGTGATCGCTCCTGGAGCGGTCACGTGTACTTGCAGAAAAGAGAAGGACTGAAACTGAGCACTCCAGTCTTAGACTTTGTGACTTTGAGGTGCATAGAGGCACTTTCGCTTCTAGAGGGGAGCCTTGCACGAGGCAGTCACTTTCAAGCCTCAAAAAAGTCAGTACACTTGTTCTAGTTTTGCAGAACAGGAAAAAATAACCCTATCTCTCAAACCGCTATGGTTTGAGAGATATAAGCATTGAAAGTTCCTCCCCTTTCCCTGCAGGGGAATCCTGTCCAGTGACCAACTGGAGGCTCTGCAGGAGAGCCGAAATTGTGTTATTGCAAAAGAATTACTTAATTGGTAAGGTCTACAAAGTGTACCTGGTTTGCTAGCACACTTTGTAGACCTTTCCAATTAAGTAATTCTTTTGCAATAACACGATTTTGAGTCTGCTGAAGAGCCTTCTTGGGTCGGTCGACAGCTGACATCAGGAGAAGGGGAGGGAGGGAGGAAGTTTCAACACCTATATCTCTTAAACCATATCGCTTTGAGAGACAGGGTTTATGCCATTCAGCTAATTTTTTCATGCTCTACAAAGCTAGAACAAGTTTTTTATGGTACATTACTGTTCATTTAACTTAATCCCTCCATTCCACGGAGGTGAATCTATTTAATCGTGACTGAATTAAAGGGCACTTGTCACACCATCAATACAAGATCAAGATCAACCCCCAGGACTGAAGAGCACCTGGTGATACTGGTAGGAGATCGGGAGAACACAGAACGCTGGTTAACAGGGGAGAGACCCAGTGATGTGCACAAAGCCCAAGAAGGGCAAATGTGAGTGAAATACCTCATTTTTTAATTTCATTGTTTGTATAAATAAACATCTACACTTGGATTGACTTTTCTTTTCTCTTTTGTTGTTTTGCGCTGTTATTGAGTTGCTACAGGTATATTAGCACTCCGTTTCAGTCTGTTTAGCATGATATTGGACAATGATGTGCACTGCTATCATTTAACTCATGACGAACAAGGACCATCATGTGTCCTTATGGGAAGTTTACCCATGACGGTACTGGTACGTCATCGGTCATTAAGGGGTTAAAGCAGTTTGCAAGTGTTTGTTTAGATCTTGAATAATACTGCTGTTATCCAAACAATCGTCTTTCATATGGAATAAATAAAATGAAAAAATTAATAGGTGACATTACCTGTAGAGCTCATCAGATGCTTCACAGCTCTTCTTGCCTGAGACACGATGTCTCCTTCACCATACATGGATTGGAATTCATTCTGCTTCATCTGCAAAGACATATGCGTGCAACTGATGGAAGTTCCTATTCCAATCCATGTCTCGTGTGGGAGGCACGTGTCTTAAGCAAGAATAGATTGATGTGAAAAGAAAGCCCTATTTATCCTTAAAAATCGTATATAATTTATGTGGGTGGATTATGGTTGAACAAAAAAAGGCATTGTCGCCAAGGGTTCATAGTATATTGTGGCATTTTAACTAAGGTAATTAATTTATGTGCTGGGCCAGTATTATGACACTCTGTGGTAGGAATGAATTATGACAGTGCCCACACACATTGGGGTTATTTCTAATAGCACAACCAGAGGTAAGTTAATTAAAATCTGTTATATAAAATAAACTAACTTTATCTTAGGGTGGCATGTGCTCTGTTGGATCCCAATACTTCTGTATCTTATGATGTCTGGTATCTGATACAGTAATTGTAGGTATGTATGTATGTATATATAGATAAATATGTTTTTCTACCCACTTGGGGCTTAATTGGAAATGGTTTCAGTGTTTTTTTTTTTTTTTTTTGTCTTTCTCTGGATCAACATGGCATGGCATGGGCTGTACTTGATGGACGTGTGTTTTTTTTCAGCCTCATCAACTATGTTACTAAGGCTAATATTTATTAAAGCAAACTGGATTTATTCTGGAGTAAACCAGCTGCACCATGGGGAGCAAAATACAAATCCTTAAATTCCCATGCACTTGAATCAACTTTTTTTAACTCCTTGAATGCCAGAGAGGTCTCCAATGCATTGTTAAAAGCCCAATTTAATTTAAATAAAATCACTCAGATTCTTACTTTTTAAATGCTGCTTTTAACCCCTTGAATATTAGATCTCAAATGTATTTAGACTGTCACAAAGTTATGGAGCTGTTTTAGTCACATTCTGTGTGAAGTTTAATGTGGGGAAGTGTAAAGTCATGCATTTGGGAGGAAACAATCCCAAGGCTACTTATAAACTTAATGGAATAATTTTAGGTGACTCGTTGCTAGAAAAAGACCTGGGTATGCTTGTCAATTACAAACTTGGAAACAGTGACCAGTGTCAAACAGCAGTAGCAAAGGCAAACAAAGTCCTGTCTTGCATAAAAAGAGGTATTGAAGCAAGAGTGGATAACATTATTTTGCCATTATACAAATCATTGGTAAGACCTCACCTTGAGTATGCAGTGCAATTTTGGGCACCGGTTCTGAAAAAGGATATACTAGAACTAGAGAGGGTACAGCGGAGAGCAACAAAATTAATTAAGGGAATGGAGGACTTGACATATGAGGAACGACTAAACAAACTTGGTTTATTTACTCTAGAGAAAAGACGACTAAGAGGAGACCTTATCACATTGTACAAGTATATGAGAGGTCAATACAAGGATCTCTGCGGTGAGCTATTTATTCCAAGGCCTGATCAGGTGACCAGGGGACACCCCTTGAGATTAGAGGAAAGGAGGTTTAAACTTCAGCAGAGGAAGGGTTTTTTTATGGTAAGGTCTGTCAAATTGTGGAATTCATTGCCCAGGGAGGCAGTTATGGCAGATACAATGGATACATTTAAGAGAAGATTAGATACATTTCTTTCAAAAGGGAACATACAGAGTTATACTGTTTACCAGTAGGCTGATCAGGAAGGTCTGATAAAGACTAATTTAATTGGTAGCAGGAAAGCTATAAAATTCTCAGTTACTGAGGTATGAAGCGAAGGTTGAACTTGATGGACTTGTGTCTTTTTTCAACCTAATTTACTATGTTACTATGTTACTAAAACCTGTAGGCAGTGGCTCACCTCAGAATTCAGTAGACTAACTGAACTGATGAGCCCTATTATATAGATTGTTTTCCTCATAATAAATAATAATCTATCAAGATATTTCTAAAATCATATTAACACTCCTATAAACCTGTCAGATGCCAGGGTATTTTTATTGGGTATCTGTATCACAGAACATATGTAAATACATGCAAATACATTTGATATCATTAGAAAGTCTATATATAGCAGGTGAATCATTAATCATTTAATTAAAACACATCCTCATGTTTACTGCTGCTGTGTTCCTTCAACACTCTGTTTCCTTCTTAGGTAAAAAGTACAGTACATGATATCTGCATTTATTGCTAAAATCACTTAATATAAACGTTTATTAAATTATGTCTTAGTGTTACTCCTCAGGATACACTAACAGATTAGATATCAGCTTGATCATTGGTTGGTAATTAATAGATCAGTCATTGCGATTGTTCTACCTGTGCTTAAGTAAGAATAACCCGAAAACCTGTTCTGATTATCTCTGCTGGAGTGTTGGAACCAATGGAATAGCTAGTATTGATTGTATTTGTTGGCAGAGGCTGTGTTCACATAAATGGGCACAAGGCATAACAGGTTTATAAAATAAAGCTGTTGTCAGCTGGATGGCAGATCTTTAAGACTTATACATTTGCACTGGGACTTACTTATAGGCTATGGAGGATAATGCAGGGACAGGACTGGCACCTCCAGGGCCTTTCAGGACATACAGAAAATGATATCAGCCTGGGTGCTAAGATGCACAAATATAAACAAAACTATTTTTTGGAAGAAATATATTTCAATGTATCTATAAGCCTTTGGCACACAATGAAATTTGAAATGTTGTCCTTAGTCATTATTAACTTTGCATGAAATGCCCATATTGGCATCTCAATGGCATCTAATAACACAGCAACCTTCCACCTGAAGAAAAGGAAAAATGTCCAAGGAATAAAACTAAATATAAAAATAAAAGTAAAAGCTGTAAGTCTATACTACACACACACACATGCAACGCATACCCTACCACCTCATTAAGGGACAATGGCAAATCACAGAGCTGGTAAACTAAACTTATGCCTGTCACTGTGGGCTCAACATTATCCCTTTTATAATAAGTTAAAAGAAAAGGGAGAGACAAGCTAAGAACGTCATAAAGGTTGCAATACATGGTAATACAACAACCAAAGGCCAACAGCACTCTGAGGGAGCACTCATTTTGAGATAAGGTTATATTAAGATGGACACTCTATTAACACTACACCATACAACTGTGGATGCATCATAAGACCTTTAGACCTATAAGAAAATTGCTGAGTGGGCTGCATAAAGAGCTGTGGGAATCAGGGAAGCAAAGGGAGACCATTCCTGCAACAACACTGACAAAAACACTGAAATTTGTCTAGCACCAGCTTGAAAGTGACCCAGCAAACATTTAAATACTTGGAGATAGATTTTTACAGGATGAGAGACAGTGGGACTTGCACAACATAGAGTGGGTCTTTATCCTCATCGGAAAGCTTATTGGAAGCACTGCCAAAGACTACTCAACCATCCTGGGTGAGTTAGGCAGAAGCTATGAAGGGATGAAAAGACATTGCTTGCCTGCTATGCCATTACTCTGGATGTCTACCAAGAAAGCAGGAATGGGAGGCTCATGCTGAATGGGACTTGTTTCAACTGGTTAAACGATTGAAACACTGCCATCTTTGTTGATTGCCACCAGCTCATGTTACTTAAATAGTTCTCCCAAGACACATCCCCAGAGGTCTGGGAATGGATATATGATTAGTAGCCACAGACCTTGGGAGAAGCTACCCAGGTAGCCGATCGCTGTATTAAGATGTGCTGAGGAAGTCAGTGTAACTTCTGTCTATGGACCAACTCGCTCATGGTTGCCTTATTCGGCAACATGATCGGCCACCACAAGCTCAACTGCCCTCCAGGCTACTTCTCCATTATTTCAGAAGAACAAGCCATCTGGGCACCAGACTCCCTCTGCCTGAGGTACAATGCTACCAATGCAACCAGATGATGCACATAGAGATTAAGTGCTCCCAGTGGCACCAGTAGCTATCTGGGCTCCCCTCTAGTACCACCCATGATTATCACAGACAGACACATTACATGATGGCAGAACATCAGGTATACCCCTAGGATTATACCGTTACAATTCTGAACCCTCTGTGGATTACATTTCTCCCCACCCACTGGAGCGGGAGTGGGTACCTTTCCATGAGCTCACCTTTGTACAGCTACCCAAGTTGGACAACTGGAGTAAGATAGTCCAGGTTGTGGGGCACACGGCCCAAGGACTAGGAAACCCTGTGGTCACCTTCAAGCTGGTGTGACCCTGTCGGGTGCCTCCCTCTAGTAGTACTGGGCGGAGTGTGTCAGAGAGGGTGGCTGGAGGAGCCATCTTTCTCATACCCCTGGTGCAGGTACACATGGACTGAGGTGCGGGTAAGGTGTATCTGTGATGTTGGAGTTATGTCCCGGATACCTACCGATGTGTTGTTGGTCAGCCATTTGGGCCAAATGGAGAGTGCCTACACTATATCTATGGCCTCACACTAACCTACGACTGCATGCTGACCCTCAGATCACAAGTACAAAAACAGAGCACTCTGGGGATGTATTTAGGAAAGGCTCTCATGCCTTCAACTGACACTGATATCCTGACCTGATCCTCGCAGTAGATTTGCATCAGGAACTCACTATTGGCCAGCCCTAGCCAGCTACTGAGCATAAGCTGACATGAGCGATCATGGGTCCCACCGACACAAGATAGTCTGGGAAAATGATCTACTGTACAGGGTGTCAGAGAATACTAGAAAAGGGGCAACTGAGGTGTCCAAGAAGTATGTGTTAGTACCCCAACAGAACCACCATACGTTGCTGAAGATACCTCATGAGATTAATCTGGCAGGGCATCTTGGGTTCAGCCTCTCCTGACTCTGCTTGACCCAAGCATTCTTTTTACTGAAAAGATGGGTGACCAGTCCCGGGCTGCTCTTCACCCTTTGCTTGTGATAGATGAACTTTTTCAGCAAGTAGCTATGGACATTATTGGCCCCATGGCCAAGCCCAGCCAGATAGTGAAGAGTTACATCCTCACTGTAGTGGATTATTCCACCAGGTATCCTGAAGCTGTCGCTACCAAAACAGTGTCCGATGCCCTAATCAAAAGGTTTTCTAGAATAGATTTCCTGAGTGAAACCCTTTTTGACCAGGGCACCCAGTTTACATCAGTCTAGTGACTCTGCTAGGTCCGGTCCATCAAGACAGCGCCATACTACACCTAGAGGAATGGGATCTGTGAACATTTTAACAGACTCTCAAGCAGATGTTCCTGGAATTTGTAGCCTCCCATGTGAATGCAGAGTGATTCCTTCCCCAATTTTTGTTTGCCTATTAAGAAGTGCTACAGGAATCGACTGGTTTCTGCCCCTCTGTTATTATATGGACATCCCTCACATTTTGGGGAGTACTGGGAAGGGAAATGTGAGACAGAGGAGAACCCCTTCATCACATATGTCCTGGAGTTTAGGGAGAAACTGGAAGCTCTAATGCGTTTGTCCGCAAAAACTTCCAAGCAGCAAAGATCAAACAGAATGACAAAGGGCCAAGAACCAAAAGTTCTGTGTAGCAATGAAAGTGGTTGTTTTATAGCACATGAAGCAGGGCAAGCTCCAGACAACCTGGGAAGGACCCTACAGGACAATGGATTGTCTCCACAACACTATGTACGTGGTCGCTAGGGGCCTGGTACGTGTGACACATTTAACATACAAACACACTAAAGGAGTACCTCAAACATGGGGAGTTGCAGCCATTTATGCTTTTAGGATGAGTAAACTTTTTATTCAATACTAGTTGAAAAGCCTGTGTACACGGGCCACAGTGCCACCCAGCAACGGCCGTGGTGCAGTCATGCACAGTAGAGAATGCCTGCACCGCGGCTGATACGGAGCGGAGCGCTCCAAATTCAGACCGTAGTCCTCTCTGCGCACCTTTGGTTTGCAGAGAGGACTACGGTCTGAATTCGGAGCCCCGTTCCGTTATCAGCCGCAGCGCTGGCAGTCTGTAGTGCGCAAGACTGCAGCATGCTCAGCCATCTGTACTGCGCATGACGGCTTCTGACAAACACACATTTAGCGAATTAGTATATAAGGATGTTTTGTAGGGCTTTATCTAATGAATAAAGAAGGGTACTCCAGCTGAAAACAGGTGCTTTAGTCAAAAGTTATAAACTGAGATTATATCCATTTAAATTCCTGACTTTTCCAGGGCCCCCATTGATTGCCAAGGATTATCTCTAAATATACTGAGATAAGATAACAGCTATCTGAATACAGGAACAGTGTAGTAGCCACACTCAATTAAAAGACTTACCTATCAATTCAAACAGGTATCATTAAATGCTTGCTTTCCGATCAGGACACATGCATTCAAAAGCAACTTTAGTATTATATTTTAGGAATTATATATATATATATATATATATATATATATATATATAGCACCTTTACACAGTGTAGCAAGTTTATCCTATATAATAATTCGCTAGGATGTTTGTCACGATGCACTCATGTGCAGTAGAGACTGCCCGCATTTGAGCAGACTCTACTGCGCATGATTGCATTGTGTGAGTGAGGCGACGCAAGACTGCATCGCGTGGAGCAGTGAGGTAGCGACCTCTTAACCCTTTGAGTTCCAGAGGGGTACGCAGTGCCCTCTGGCACTCAAAGGGTTAACATTACCCGGACCTTGGCCCATGTACACGGGCTTTTACACTAGTTATTAACAGGCATCGTTAAATGCTTGCTTTCCGATCAGGACACATGCATTAAAAAGCAACTTTAGTATTATATTTTAGGAATTATATATATATATATATATATATATATATATATATATATATATATTCGTTAGGATGTTTGTCATGATGCATTCAAGCAGTCTCTACTGCACATGATTGCATCGTGTGAATGAGGCAACGCAAGACTGCATCACGTGGAGCAGTGAGGAAGCGACCTCTTAACCCTTTGAGTGCCAGAGGGTTACTCAGTGCCCTCTGGCACTGAAAGGGTTAACATTACCCGGACCTTGGCCCGGACACGGGCTTTTACACTAGTTATTAATATTTTGCTGTTTACCTTAGCCTTTAGCATTTCTGGCTGATTGCCTTAAGTTTGTTTTAAAGGACTCCCTTTTACGAAAACTATATATGTTACAGGGTTTTACTGCTTAGTTAAACAAAGGTACTCCCACTAGAGGAATTCTGTGGTTCAACAGTTTAACCCTTTGGGTGCCAGAGAAGTATCAAACACATTGCAACTCAATTTAGTGAATATGTGCTGTAACACTGCTCACCTCAGAGCAGCAAGACTGTCCAGATGGATCTCAGAGAGGGACAATCTTCACTGAGTATAAGGAAAAATCTGAAAAATCTGTCAAGGGGGCCAGGGTTTTCCTTATGCTCACAGTAAGAAGTGTCCCTTGGTGTGAGCTGTCTGGTCCCAGGACCATATTCCACATCTGAGGAGAGGGATAATAATACATTTGTATATATGCTCTCTGTAAGTATTTGATATTTAAAGGTGTATCAACCTTTCAGTGTTCAGTTTCAGTGCTCCTTTAAAGGGAAAGTAATGTTTCACAAAAACAGCAGCTCTAATTAATCTTCATAGTATTTGAACCATGGTGCGTGTTATTTCAGTACTGTCAGAATTGTAGTTCAAGCGTAATTGAATGATAAGTATCCCCCTCCCACCACCTCCACTCAGATGTGGAATCTGGTCCTGGGACCAAACATCTCACAGCAAGTGAGCAGTGTTACATCACGTATTCAGTGCATTGAGTTGCAATGTGTTTGATACTTCTCTGACACCCAAAGGCTTAAACTTTTGAACCACAGAACGTCCTCTAGTGGGAGTACCTTAACTCAATGGTAAAACCCTGTAACATATATAAAATGTTTCATAAAAGGGAGTCCTTTAAAACAAACTCAAGGCAATCAGCCAGAAATTCTAAAAGCTAAGGTAAACAGCAAAATATTAATAACTAGTGTAAAAGCCCGTGTACACGGGCCAAGGTCCAGGTAATGTTAACCCTTTGAGTGCCAGAGGGCACTGCATACCCCTCTGGCACTCAAAGGGTTAAGAGGCCGCTACCTTACTGCTCCACGCGATGCAGTCTTGCGTTGCCTCACTCACGCGATGCAATAATGTGCAGTAGAGACTGCTCAAATGCAGGCAGTCTCTACTGCACATGACTGCATCGTGACAAACATCCTAGCGAATTATTATATAGGATAAACTTGCTACACTGCGTAAAGGTGCTGAATACTTATACCTAGGTACTTACAATGAATACAGTGAACTCAGGGCCTTATTCCTGAAGCTAAATTCTGGAGCAATCCTACTGCGCCATAGGGGAGAAATGAAAATTACTACTGGTATTAATGGGACCTTTAACCTCTTCTATAGTAAAGAACGCACTGTAAAGCAATCCATTGGAGACTTCTCTAACATTCAAGGGGTTAAAAGCCCCATTTAATCAATCATATCTTTAGCTTGATGAATAAGGCCCTGAGTCCTTTAAATTTTAGAGTACCAGAGGGGTATCCAACGTATTGCTTTGCAATACATTGGACACTTCTCTGGCACTCAAAAGGTTTAAACACATCATACTTAGGCAGATGTGCTAAATGAGTGTTGCAATTCTGGAACAAATCAACTGCATCACTGGATAAAATTCTCATTGATTCAAATGGGGCTTTAAAGGGATAGTATTGTCTCTTTAAAATTCTTACCCCAAGTCTTCTGTATATTAAAAGCAGGGCTGGTGCAAGGATTTTTGTATACACTGGCAAAGATGCATTTTGATGCCCCCCCCAGACCCAGACACAATCCCCTGCCCCCGCCCACATATTTACCTCCACAATGCTCCCTTCATCTCCACATTGCCCCTTCCACAATGCTCCCTTCATCTCCACAATGCCCCTTCCATAATTCCCCTTCATCTCCACAATGCCCCTTCCATAATTCCCCTTCATCTCCACATTGCTCCTTCCATAATGCCCCTTCATCTCCACAATGCCCCTTCATCTCCACATTGCCCCGTCCATAATGCCCCTTCATCTCCACATTGCCCCTTCCACAATGCCCCTTCATCTTCACAATACCTCTTCCACAATACCCCCTTCATCTCCACATGCCCCTTGATCCCCTGCCTTGAGTCCCTGGTAGTCTAGCGGTGTGCCATAAGGGAGCTCTGTGCCTCCTTCGGCACAGAGCTGAAGCTCCCTCTCGCTGTTCAGTAATGCAGAGCGCTGGGAAATGATGTCATCTCCAATGCTCTTTATTATTACAGAGCCTGGGTCGCTCTGCGTTAGCAGTGTCACAAAGATGCCGCGAGGGAGAGCTTGGTAGTGTAAATCAGCGCTCCCTCGAGGCAGATATATATATTTAAAAAACATATTCAAAAATCCCAGCCTCCCCCTTTTCGGCTCCCCTCTGTTGCGGCGCCCTAAGGCAGCTGCCTGTCCTGCCTTAATGGTAGCGCCAGCCCTGATTAAAAGGAACAGATTGCACTATGTCTAAGTGCTTACTTCTTTGTAGTTCAAAAGTTATGAAGCACTAAAGATCCCTCGCCCTCCCCTTCTGTCCATGTCACTCAGAAGCTGCAGTCTGGTCCAGACGGCTGCAGTAAGGGACAGTCTTTAGTAAGCAAAGGGAAATCCTGCCCTCCTTCATCAAGAGGGGCAGAATTTCCCTTATACTTACTTACTGAAGTTTGTCCCACACTGCAGCAGTCAAGTTGCATGACCAGTTATCAGATTCCGTGGGAGGTGGCCAGAAAAAGGGCGGGCTGGGGATCTTTATGGCTTCATAACTTTTGAACTACACACAAGTAAGCACTTAGACATATCACAATATGTTCCTTTTATTATACAGAAGACTTGGGGAACAAATTTTAAAGAGACATTACTATCCCTTTAAATTCCTTGAATGCTAGAAATGTCTCCATCACATTGTGAAGCAGTGAAGTGGTTAAAAGTCAAATTAAAATCAATGGGAATTAATGGTTCCCTAAGGTGCAGTTGGTTTGCACCATAATTGCACCATTTTCTCTTAGGACATCAGAATGTGTAATGATAGTGGGGATCAGAGCCACATTTCCCACAATTAAATTACTGAAATTGATATTTGACTATAAACGCCAACAACAGTGTGGAAAAATATGGTCAGCATTAGGCAGTTTCATAATCTAGCAGTGAAGGGGTTAAAATTATATCACTGTTGTGAAGAGAAGAGTCTCAGTGGTAAAGGAGACAGATATATGGACAAATTAGCTGCAATGAACATTCAGCATGGTTCCATTGTGTCTCATCCTTCCTTATAATATAATTTGCTAGGATGCGAATCTCCCTGTGTGAGTAACACGCACATGCACAGTAGAGACTGCCTGAATGACGCAGTCATGCACACTAGTCATGCGCAGCAGAGACTGCCCGAACGCACTGGCCACCAGTCCAAGGCATGGCTGATCCGGAGCAGGGCACCCCGAAAGGCTCAACTCCTGTCCCCGCCCCCGGCCCCAAGGCAGCAGCCGAGGCCGGGCGGCACCCTGGCCCGTGTACACAGGCCTTGAATACTAATACATTAATAGGGCCGTATGTTCAGAAGAAAAGTGGAGGAGTTCTGGGGCAAACCATTGCACTATAGAGGAGAACTGAAAATTCCCATTCAAGGGGTTACGGGCTTGATCCAAATGTTGGCGTTGGCAGAAAAAACTGGCGACGGTGGTTTTGTACCGCCAGTAAGCAATGCAAATGTTCCCACTAGTAAGAAATAACGGCAGTTCTGAAACACACGTCGCCCGTTGCCAGAACAGCAAGATCTCGCCCATAGAGGATAATGTACAAGCGAAGCCAAGAGCCATTCAAATGTTGGAGTTAGGACTAACGTGAGTTAAATTGCAACATTTCACTCTAGAAATGTAACGCCTATTTGTTTTGGAGAACATCACACAAGTCATAGTAGAAAACCACCGTCGGGGAAAATAAAACAGAGAGTTAGGGATAACATGAATCTGCTTCCCTACCCAGCCAGTAGAGGAACACATACTAAGGGGGGGGGTGTCGAAGTGGGGCATTGTGTAGTGCTTGGTGTACTAGTTTTCTTTATTGTAACCCTTTGAATTCCACAGGGGTGAGCAGTGCACATCCCTATGGCATTCAAAGCTGTCCATGGGGCTGAAAGCCATCTCTGTGTTCCCCTACTGGCTGGGTAGGGAAGCACAGAGAATGAGAATTCAGAACTGGCGACAGTAGTTTTGGGTTTTCTGACTGAACTTTCTACTATGGAGTGCTGTGATTGGCTGTGGTGCTAGGTAACATTTTTATTGTGTGTTTTTACATAAGATTTTCTATGCGACGCAGGTTTAAGCTGAACGTGTATTTTGTTGGTCATCGCTCGTTAGCCTTTCTGGGTAAGGAAGATTTGAATCTCACGTTACCCGGTCTTGGTTAACTTGCGAAGGCAGTTTTTTCTTCAGGTTGGTTTTAATGCCAACATTTGGATCGAGCCCTAAATCCCTATTTAAATCAATGGTAATTTTTGGAATGTTTAGTTCTCCCCTATAGTGCCTTTGCCCAAGAACTTCGACACTTTTCTTTTGAACATATACCCCAAGGGTCATGTTCAATGAGCAGAAGAGGTACAATTCTGAGGCATAGTAACTGCACTACAGGGGGATAAATGCACATGCCAAACATTGCAATTAATTTAATTTAAACCCTTAACCTCTTGAATGCTAGAAATGTCTCCAATGTATTTCAAAGTAATGTTCTGAAGACATATCTACCATTCAAGGAGTTAAAAATACCATTAAAAATAAAGAGGGGGTTAGTTATCCCTTACGGTTCAGTTGGTCTGCTGCAGAATTGCACCACTTCATCTCATTGACTGTGACTCTTAAAGGAGTAGAAAACCTTTTTTTTCATGAAAAAATATATATTGCAACACTTTTCCTGTTGTAAACAACAAGGGTAATCCCACTGCTTTGAGATGCACTTTTCTAGAGTTATTTCAGTTTAAAGTGTTGTTTTTTTTTACACTGAGTTCCTTCTAGTGGTCAGATTTCAATTAGTTATCTGTTTCATTCTGTGGGAGAGGTGAGTCACTGAAAAACAGTCCTCCATATAATGTGATAGAAACTGCATAGTCACTTCCTGTCATCTTCAACTTTCAGGAAATAATGATGTTTTCACTCACTACCTAACGGTATGATATGTTATGACTTTTGAATAACAGTGGGAGTTTTCTTGGTTAACTCAGCAGGAAAAGCCATATAATATATATGTTTTCATTTAAAAAATGAATAGCGTTCTTACCCATTTAAATATACCATATTCCTAGACTGCAATTGCAAAATGTTTTCCCAAACTATAAACTTGCCTTTCCAACTCATGTGTAGGCAGCTGTGCATAACTATCCAACCCCTGTCTGTTTATACAAGCTGCTAAAATGTGATTTTGGACTTGATCTTTGGACTTGGTGGATTCTAATATTAGCATAATTATATGTTTATGGTTTAACAGTTTTTAATAAGCCTGATAACAAAGGTAGCTATTTTTATTAATTCTTTAATTTTATTTTGGAATATGTCATAACTTTCACACCAAAGGAAAATAATTGATAATATTTTAATGGACGTGAACCCTTTTCATTTTTAGGTTATAATGACCCCTTAACATCAAGCTGACAAGTGTTCGAGAGTGTTGAGTCTTGATGGTTTAGAAATTATAAAGAATGGCCATGGTACTACTCACTGTCATAATGCTGCAAATTACATAATCAAACTGTATTCACTCAATGTAAATATACATTTTGCATCATTACCGGAGGTACTTATTGACATGATTGGCATTATCATGGTTAGTGGACAGGCATATTGATGCAGAAATCCACATACATATTAGACTAACCCCACCCAAAAGGGCGGTCCAGTTCCAAAATGACGGGCAAGTCCCCCCTGCACGGGAACACCAGCTAACCCTCGTCAGGAGGGTGCAGCTAGATTCCCTAGGCACTGAGAGCAAGGGATTCACGTCTGGATTAACCTTCACTCTTAGGGAGACCCCCCTAAGAGTATTCAAAATAAACCTATAGAATGTGAGAGGCTTCTGGGAATGAACAACAGCACAATGGCCTGTCCTACGGCTAGTCACCACCCAGAAGTATCACGTTTTAGCTCTCTAGTGCCATTACAGAGGAGAAATTTCTACATACATATTAGACTAATTCTGCCCAAAAGGGCAGTCCAATTCCAAAATGATGGGCAAGTCCCCCTCCACTGGAACACCAGCTAACCCCTGACGTACATTTTGGCCTACTTGGGCCTTGTCAGGAAGGTGCAGCTGGATTCCCTATGCACTGAGAGCAAGGGGTCCATGTCTGGAATACCCTTCACTCTTAGGGAGACCCATAAGAGTATTCAAAATAAACATATAGAATGTGAGAGACCAGATGTAGACCTCTTGCTCTCTGTGCCTAGGGAATCCAGCTGCATCCTCCTGACTAGGCCCAACTAGGCCGAAACGTACATCGGGGGTTAGCTGGTGTTCCCATGCAGGGGGGACTTGCCCGTCATTTTGGAACTGGACCGCCCTTTTGGGCGGGGTTAGTCTGATATGTATGTGGAAATTTCTCCTCTGTAATGACACTAGAGAGCTAAAACGTGATGCTTCTGAGCGGTGACTAGCCGGAGAACAGGCCATTCCCAGAAGTTTCTCACATTCTGTGTGTTTTATTTATGATATTGTCTGGATTTAAATAAGTGGATATTTAATATAACTGGTAATTAGGGTTAGCATTTCAAATGGCATTTATTGAACTTTTGTTATTTTTCACATATTTCACATACTTTATAAGACTCTGTATATTTTACAGATTAAGAGGGTAGAAATATATCTTCTTTTTCCCATTTTCTCTTGGTGTTATTACTTAGTCTCTGTTATCACCTATTGCCGAGATTAGTAGTCAGACACGAAGGGGTTATGTTTAGACATTTGTTAGTGTGTGTAGGTTTGGTCATTAGTTACTTTGTATACATTACTTCCGATTGCATCCTTGTTCCTTTGATCACAGTGATTAGTTCATGGGGATTTAAAGACGGGAGCTCACGCTGAGGTCGGCGACTTTGGTCATGAATAAGCGCTTAAAGTGTGAAACGCGTTGATCGATATGAAGTTACATAGTTGCTTCTACTGACGCGCGGCTCCTAGATACGAGTCTCTCCATATGGTTGAACAAGCTGTGAAATTCAAATTATTGGAGGTACATCATTTATGCTTTTTGTTTGCTGTTTATTAGTTGTGTTTTACATTTTTGGACAACATTTCAGATGTGCAGGTTTTTTGAAGTAATACAAAGTGATATTTTTAAGAGAGTGGGGAAAGCTTAAGTCAACGCACCCGTGTTATTGTCTCATCACTGTACTTCATGACAAATGCTCTTGTACTGCTACATTGCTGTACTCAGTTTGCTGTTTAGCTCCAACAAGCGTACAGTTTGCTGTTTAGCTCCAACAAGCGTACTGTCAGTGAATTGGAGGTAAGTGCTGTTGAATTCTGTGTGGTGTGAAATTATGTTATCTCCCATTGCTCTGCATTACTAAAAGGCCAAAGAGGGAACACAGCTGCTAGAGGACTGTGCCTTCAAGGAACAGACCTCAGCAAGTTGCTGGTGCTGGGTGTGTGTGTGGGGGGTCACAGGGGATGGCCGGGCCCAGTCACAGGTGCGACCCTTGTGACTCCTTTTGTTACGCCATGTGCATGAGGGTGCGCTGATGAGATAAATGAGGCGGTGCAAGGTTACTCGCAGTTAGAGCAAAGTGAGATCACCAAGCTCTATAAGCAGATTCTGGATGAAAGTATTTGTGAATGGTTGTTGTGTGTATGGGTTACTGGGGTGGATAAGATTATTCTTAACACTGATGAAGCTGTTAGCATAGAGCAGCTCACCACCAATCCCCAGGTTACCCAGGTGTTGAGACTTGTAAGACACACTGAGGGTAATTTTAGTTTAATGGACATCATTAAACATGTCCTGTTGAAGGTCTTCCTACATCACACCGACATGGAACCCCATACACCATGGCGAACTACCAGAGAAGCAATAGTCAGAGTCCGCATTATGGTTGTGTGGCCGGTTAGACAAAGACCAGTGGACTGGACAGGATGCAAAAGAATTTACCCCTAGCATGTAGATCCTTACTGTCAATGTCAAATGGTACCATTAAGAACGGGCAGATTTTTGTGATTACCCAAAGGTTAGCAGAAATGGGGGAATATGAAAAGGAGGATAGGTTTAACCAGATAAAGGTGTCTCCACAACCATTAAGGCGAAATAGAGGATAATATAAAAATACCCAAAGGTAAACCCAAATTTAGTAAAAAAACAGGCTGTTTCCCAACGCACTAGGGTATCTAGGCAAGAGATGATTGCAGACTTAGTTGAAGCAGGTATAAATGAAGATTCGCTCAGACACAGTCCAAAGTATGTCTTGTTCAGGAGATGGAAAGCTTTAAAACATAGTGTACAAATACATACTGCAGCACAGGGTTTTCCATCAGATGAAAAGTTAATTGATTTTGATGAAATTTCCAGTACTAAAGCTAGGACTGTTGAGGCGAATCTCAAATATACGCAATCTGAGGTCAAATATCCTGATACTAATCCTTGTACCCCTGTTCCCTGTCCTAGGAAAACAAAATCCCTGTACCCGTCAGAGGAGCTATGAGTCATTACAGACAGAAACGGAAAGGATTGATGGGACGGCTAATACTGGGGTGTTATTGTGTTAGTTGTTGTATTGGTCATTAGAACACTTGTCTGGGTTTACCTTGGTGCTTTAGCCACGTGTTACGCAAGCGCCATTTTGGTCCGCAACCGCGTGGACTTTCTCACATATATTAATCGGTTGGCTTATGAGATTTTATGCAATTGTATTTGGTTCCAATAACTGTGCTAGTGTCTCTTTTGTCTAAGTTGTAGTGTGAGCATACTGTAAGTAAAAAGACATCAAGTCCAGCCCATGCCAAATCATTCCTGTTGATCCAGAGTAAGGCAATTCCCCCCCAAAAAAAACCAGAACATTGAAGCCATATCCATTTTAAGCCCCAAGTGGGTAAAAATTACTTCCTGACTCCAAATAGCAGTCAGATATTTCCCTAGATCAACATTCTATTTGCAACTATCAAAATTATCAATATTATTCAGTGTTAGATAGGTATCCATTACTTTTTTAAAGCAGCTATACTATCTACAAGCATCCTAAGGCAAAAGATTCCATAACTTTCTTACCATTACTGTAAAAAAATCCTTGCCTTTGTTTTGGTCAAAAGCACCTTTCCTCTAGTCTTAATGGATAACCTCTAATTCTTCACTCAGCACGTTGAGTAAATAGTTAATTGGAGAGTTATTTGTATTGATAATATATTTGTAACTGGTAATCGTATTACCCCTTAGACTTTTCTTGTCTAATGTAAACACATATAGTTTGGCTAGTCTCTTTTTATAACTTTTTATAAGTCTCTTTTTGGAATGGATTCCACTGTATACTAAACACAGAAGAAGATCAAAGACAAGATGGGTAGATAAAATTGCCAAATTTGTTGATGGTGGTTCACTTTGAAAATGTCGCACATAATAGAGAGTGAGACATAAAGATACAATAACCATGTCACCATGATTTAAAGAATCTTGCCCTGCATCAATAGAGCAATAGTGCACTCTCTATTTTGTGTGACATTAAACAACAACCCTTCAACCCAGCGGAGCAGGAGCCAGCACAAATGTGGGAAGATTACGTGAGAGTTGTAATATTTTACTAGGGATGATGGGAGTTATAGTCAGCTGTCAGCTAAAGGAAGAGGATTCAGCAGTGTTACCCTAGCAATTACCCTAGAAATTAATTAAAAATGTACCTCAATCGTCATTCTGGCTTGGACACTGGTCCCAGCAGAATTAAGGAGGGGGGGTGGGTATTTTGTAGGTGGTGACAGTGTGGGGGGGTTATGTTTTTCTCAGAAGATGCAGGGGGCTCAGGGCATCATGGACACCACTGGACCTCTGACATCAATTATTGAAGGAGCAGAATTTGGTGAAAATCTTCACCAAAATTATGAATGACCAACTGGGGTGGTTGCTTGCGGGGTAAATGAAATTTGTTTAATCTGAGAGGGAAAAAAATGTACTTATTCATTTTTTTCCTGTGAACAAGTAACATAGTAACATAGTAGATAAGGCTGAAAAAAGACATGCGTCCATCAAGTCCAGCCCATGCCAAAAACACCCTTTTGATCCAGAGGAAGGCAAAAAAAAGCCCTCTGGAGCCATTTCCAATCTAGTCCCAAGTGTGTGTGTGGGGGGAATTATTCCTTCCTGACTCAAATTGGTAGTCAAATAGTTCCCCGGATCAATATCCTATTTGCTTTGAAGCCATCTGTCATAATTGTCAATATTGTTCTGTGCTAGATAGGCATCCATTGCTTTTTTAAATGCAGTTGCATTGTCTGCAAGCACAACATCCCGAGGCAAAGAATTCCATAGCCTTACTGCCCTTACTGTAAAGAATCCCTGCCTTTGTTTTAGTTGAAAGTGCCTTTCCTCAAGTCTTAATGGATGACCTCTTGTTCTTAACTCAGCTCTTTGCATAAATAATTCATTGGATAGTTCTTTGTATTGACCTTGAATGTCTAATGCTTTGTCAACACTAACATGACACCTCTTATGAATATAGTAATTCGTTCAGTACTAGGATTCAGTCAGAGCTTTGGCTGTGTAGAGAGAATTCACTTGGGTAGTTCCACCAGGGTGGGTGCACGCCTAGGCTGCATGTTCTCAATGTTTCAGAGTTGTTCCTGCTTGCTGTTGAATGCTTTTCTGTTGCTGTCATGTGCTTGATGTTCCAATAAAACTGTGCTGACCTGTTCTCATGTCTTCTTTCACCCTCAGCAAAGAACCCATGATGGATAGCCCCTAGTTTTTCACAGAGGTAATTTCATAACAACATTTTCCCTGTAGATTGTAAATGCACTGTGTTAATCAAGACACTGAAAAAACTCCTATAGATTGCTCCAATGCCCTTCCTTTGATACAAGCAGCATTAAAGGGATGGTAAAGTTTGAACATAAATGCAGCTTCCTCGTATTTTTTGGACCATGTAGAGCATTATGACAATTTTGTATGATGTGTATTTCATGAGTATTTAAATTATAAAGTGTCCCCTTCCCTCCCCTTTTACAAATTGTAAGCCACCTACCCTCAGATCTGGAATCCGGTGATCAGACTGGACAGGTCGCAGCGAGGGACAGTCTTCTGATGAAGGAGGGCAGGTTTTTCCTTATGCTCACAGATAATTGTCCCTTTTCACTAACCACCGGGACAGTCTTGCTGCTCTGATGAGAGCAGCATTACGTAGGTACAAAATGGTGGGAGGGGGACACTTTATAATTTAATTACTCATGAACTACACATTGTACAGAACTGTAATAGCGTTGTACATGGTCCAAAAACTATGAGGAATAATCAAAGCTGCATTTATGTTCAGACATTACTATCTGAGTTTTGACTTGCTAGGATAGTAAATTAGCATCAGGCAGGTGTAGGTTTTAAAAATCTATTACAGATTGTTTTGGTTGGCAAGCAAAACAAGGAGTCAGACGGTATTGTTAAGATCACCTTTATTAGAAATATATTAACAGAAATGCAAATAACAAATAACACACACAGGGTGATCAAAGACGCAAGCACTGTATCAGAAATATCAGTTTTCCAATAGATCTACCACACTGTCTGAGACTAGGCCTCAGCCCACTGGAGTCTCGTAGAAAAAGGTAACGCCCAGAGGTAATACTGACTCAGTCGGCAGTCAGTAGCTAGGAGTCTGATAGAGCCCCAGGTCAGTACTAGGAAGGATGTCTGTGGAACGGGACCAACACACGGAACGAACAGACAGAGCCCTCTAGTAAGCACCACATAGGATAGTCAGACCAGCCAGGTCATAGAGGGAGCGGGTAGTCAGCCAAATCCACGGGTTTGCACCAGACATGATATCCACTGAAGCGTTGGTGTGCTGGATGCACAGTAGACAGAGCCCCAGGTCAACACCAGAGTGGGTAGTCAGACAAGCCAGGTCATATACGGAGTGAGTAGTCAGCCAGAGTCACAGGTTTGCACCAGAATGGATGTCTAAGCCAAATAGGAACGCACAAGGAGAATGGTCAGACAGAGCCACAGGTCAACACCAGAATGGATAGACAGACAAGCCGGGGTAAAATACAGGAATCAGGAATACCAAATAAATGAGCTGCTCAGAACAACAACGTAAGGGTAACTGAGTCAGGACTCAGTCTGCCCTTTAAACCCCTCCTCAGGAAGTAGATAGAAGGAGTAGCTCAGAGGGAGGAAGTAGGTAGGAGGAGACTACAGTCCTCAAACACATAAAACAGAGGTCTTCAGCATGCTGAAGCCTTGCGCCTGCAGATGACGCATCCAGCATTGATGCGTCCAACCACTCATGGAAATGATGCTGGAGCGTCATTGTGAGCATCGCCAGAAGCAGCGGCGCTACAAGGTACTATGACACAGATGTGATTTACAGCTAAATTGTCATCTATCATTTGAAAGAGGGTTATCTCCTCTATCAAGTGAAGTTACCACTGTGCTTTTTAAAGTAAAGAAGGGATCAGTATATGGACTATTAGAGCCATTAAATTCCTAAACTGATGCTTTTGTTTTACTTTTCATATATTGCTATGTGCCATAAAGAATACCCTTGTTCGAAAGAGAAGATCCTTTAGAACCTTCCTCTCTGGCCGTTACCATTTTTAATTTTTTGCATTTTAACATTCCAAGTGATCAAGTGATGACCTTAAAGTCCCCAAAAAGGAGTAAGGGTGCTTGTAAGAAGATACTCTCCCCTATCCAACAGTGGTATTCTCACTTAACAGGAGGAATGTGGGCTTAGGAAGAAGCTCTGATAGAGCCCCCCCTCTTCATTTCACTCTTTTTAAACTATGGATCACCTAACACTCCCATTTCTAGGGATGTCATTCCTTAGTTGGTCGAACCAGGAGCAGGCAACTATGTAATCTCTGATGCTGTTATCCCCCCACCCACCACCACTTTCCTAATTTTCCCTGCAAATTCAATATCTTCTGTACAGCAGTCTGCAAAAGGCTTTGTAACTTAAGGATCATTTTTCATATTTTGGGGGAATTAGTTCAAATGCTCTAAAACTGCCTGTGTGTGTGTGGGGGGGGGTCACTGAGACCTTGTTTCTTTTGAGCAATAGATCACTGTTTATTTGGAGTTGCAATTGTTGCATAGTGTTTATCATTTATTCTCATAGAATTTGGTTTTGCCTAATGATTACTGAAATAATTTAGTAGCAAGCAACTGAGAACTTTAACCCCTTCCTGACAATGGACTTACCAGGTAAGTCCTGCAAAAACTGTCACTTAGTGACAGAGGACGTACCTGGTAAGTCACGGAAGTAGTACTGGAAGTCCGGGTCTCCGAGCGGCTGCACGCCGTTTGGGGACTCCGGAATCATTTAGCAAATTTTTTATTGTATGATGGGCGTTAAGGTGACAGCCGCATGCGCACGCAGCTGTCACTAAGGGGTTAAAGGAACATGAACATATCTTATGTAATAATTTGCTAAAACGTGTGTAATGACACAGTCATGCGCAGTAGAGACTGCTGTGCGTGCTGCAGTAATGTGCAGTAGAGACTGCCCTCGCTGTGGCTGATACAGATGTATCAGCTGCAGAGCGGGCAGTCTCTACTGCGCGTGACTGCCCCACAACTGGCTGGCAGTGGCACTGTGGCCCATATAACGGGCTCTTCAACTAGTCCTACAATAATAAGCTCCCACTTTAACCCCTTAACGACTGGCCGCGCAGGTACGCTGCGGTCACTAAAGGACCATGGAGTATTTTTTTTTTGACGATCTGAATCAGGGCTCCCCGAACGGCGTGCAGCCACGCGGGGAGCCCTGAAATCCATGACGGTCATAGTACGTCATGGGTCGTTCAGGCAATTTTTACCCATGATGTACCATGACCATCAAGGGTCGTTAAGGGGTTAAACAAAGTATTCAGTTGTAGATGTTTTGTGTCCTAAAGTCGAGCAACAAAGAACTATGTACATGGCCAAGTCTTTGGTTACACAATGCATTGCAATGTGTTGCATATCCCTCTGGCACTCAAAGGGTTAAAGATTAGTTTTGGAAAACCTATGCATGCAAAACTGATTCATAGTGGGCATTGGTAATTTATTTGGAGAGCTTTCTATTATATAGGTGTTAGTGCTCCTTTAAGGTATTGTCAGGGCCTCCACTCAAAGCCACCTTACAGAAGATGGAGAATCCCTCTGTGACAAATGAAATGAACCACACAACATGAGTGTATAAATCAGGTTAATAGTTTACCTGGGAATAAGAACTGATTAACCGACAACTATTAAAACACATTAACACATCATGCATATGCTAATTCAGCCCTTGGTATCAAACTGAATATTTAAAAAAATAAAAAAATCAGCAAATGTTTATCTGTTCTGAAGCCCCAATATTTAAATGCCTAAAGAAGGGGTGCACCAACACATCTTTCTTACTTTGTTTGTTCCTGCAAAGCACACGGTGTTCTTTACTACTTATTAAAGCATCTTATCAGAAGGGATGGTCTTTTGATACATATAAAACTGGTTACATGACATTCTTTTACATTTATAAAAGTTACCGCTCCGGATTTTTCAATGGCTATTACATAATACATTGAATACTCCCAATGAGTGAAGCAGCTATTTTTACTGAGGCCACTGCACCTGAAAGCAGCAGTAAAAATATGCCAGCAGGAATTACCAGTTCTATGTATGTCTAAAGCTGTCCCCACCCTATGAACGCTGTAGGACAGAGACTGTTAAACCATGTAAACTCTGAGAGTCAGTTTTAGGTATTATGGGTACTGTTATATGTGCATCATTGTTCATTCATGCATCTGCATCGGTCTGCTTGGTGTAAGTCTGTGTACTATTTGCGTGTTAGTGGCTGCTTGTGTCAGTCTGACTTTATATGTAGTAGTCTGCTTTCTGTGTGTCCAGGGGCGTCCGCAGAAATTTTTTTTTGGGGGGTCAAAGCCCGCTTAGCCCATATGTTTATATGGAGGGGGCAAGTGTGTTGGGGGGGCCTATGTGTGGGTCAGCATCTATTTGTAGCAGTCTGTGTTATCTCTGTCACTTTATATTGGTATCAGTCTGTCTTTATCAGCCTATTCTCTTTGTATCAGTGTCTATTTGCATCAGTCTGTTCTCTGTGTGTCATTGTATCTGTCTGCTGTAATTGTTCCAATGTATATTTGTATCCATATGTGTCTGTTTATATATGTCTGCAGTCTGTCAGTATAATTTTGCATCTAGCTGTGTATGTTTCAGTTTGTGTCTGAGTGACAATATAAGTTTATCTCAGCTGGTGTCTGTTTGTATCAGTCTCTCTCTTTATCAATCAGCTGAGTTGCTAGGCTTCCAAAGAACATGGGGCTTGGGCCAACCTAAAGCATTATCAGTGTATTGTGCAAATCAATTACATCACTGTTAGTAGGGATTAGACTTGTGCATGGGCAAAATTTTTGGTAAAATTCGAATTCAGACAAATTTTTTTTTTTCTAATTCGGATGATCCTAATTTCGGACCGGGCCTATTCGATTCGAACGAAATTCTGATCCATTCCGAATTATTCGGCCGAATTTAACATGGGTTAAATTATAGCAGTGCGCCTCTGTGCACGCTGCTATCATTCTTTGCAGACAGGGTGTGCATTTAGAAAAAGATCCATCCCAAAAACGGACATTGTCGTACATTGCCAGTCTGTGCATATCACCTCTATTCCAGCATGGGATGCCAGTCACAATGCAAACGTCGAACATCGAGAAACCATGCCTGTCATTCAATTTAGCATGTTCGAACATCGAAACCCCATGCCTGTCCTTCAATATAGCATATGCTCGAACATCGAAAACCCATGCCTGTCATTCAATTTCGCATATGCTCGAACATCGAAAACCCATGCCTGTCACTTCCTACTCAACATAAGTGGTCGACTCGAACATGGACAAACTACATGTCACATTCTATGTTAGTACATGGATAAAGATTAAGGTTTCATGTTCTGGTACCAGCCTCCTACCCTACTGTCCCTCTTTAGTACCCAAATTCCTCTCTCTCGTTTTCCTATCCTGATTTCCCCTCATATCAGATAAGTCTATGTGTATATACATTGTAGTGTTTCATACTACATCAAGAATAAACATCAATGATTGTAATGTGATAGATGTAATGTGTTAAAAAGAAAAATTGAGACATTCTGTTGTGAACAAACTGTAACACAGGAGAGAAATAAAAAAAAAAAAGCTTGACATCTATACAGCATTGTCTTAGTATAGCAATATCACCGTTTTCCGTGAGTGTGCACTACAGGGCTCTACGGTAATTGCTGGGCATTTACCAACGGCATAATCAGGGGATGATGGGAGTTGTATTCTAACTACTGTTAGGAAACACATAAGTGATGCACATTCATCTCCCACCTAGAAATTATTTACACATGAGGCAACTCCCCCAAGTAATACCTAGCCCCTTTCCAAGTGAAAGGACTTCCGGAAAGGCTTCAGATCTCTTAGTGACTCACCTGTTATTGCCAGTCAGCGGGACCCGGAGAGTAGGAGGGGGTGATGCTATGGCTGCAGATTAAGTCTGGCACGGTGCTCTTAGTTGGCCACTTGTCACAATGTTGAAGCTCAGCCCGGCCAGCACCTTCCGGGTGTAGACACCTCACAGCAATCCTGTTCAGGACACATCATGCACTGTCGTGCACTCATACTAGGGATCCCAAATGTTTAGACTCATTTCGTACAGGGGGCACCCTCCTGTATTTGTAAAACCTCTCTAGCAAATCTGGGACAGTAGACCTATTTACTCAAGTCTTGACTTTAGGTGGGCAATAAAAAAAATACAAAATAGGCATAATGTTTGACTATCACATAATTCATGTCACTGAGGCAGACAACAGGCATTGCCAATGAGTGAGCATAGGGCTGCCCGGCTGCTGACAGTCACACTGATGGGACACCCTGCAACACAGAACTGGCGGAAGCGCACAAAATAAACATGCTATGGGACGGCAAATTGCCGCCCCTGTCAAAGTGCCGCCTGGGACCATGGACCCACTGGGACCCATGTAAGGGCCGGCCCTGTATTCGAACAAATACCTAATATTTTTTTATATTTTGCACAGGAACAAATATTACTCGCTCTTGCAGTGGCAATAACTGGAACTAATGCTGGCTGCCTACCTATGCCTAGCCTAATGCTACCTGCCTGCCTACACAACAACTGTACACTCTCTAATCTCTTCTCTCTCTGAGCTCCAACAACCCAATGAGGAAATGCAGGCTGTCTGTCTGTGTGACTGTGTCATTAGTCCAACCCCCATCATGAAACGAAGAAGGCTATTCGAATACAGACAAAAGAGGGAAGTAGTGCATGAAACGGAGAATGGAATTGGACTAGAGACATGGAGGGAAAATTATGGAGGGAAAGTAATTGAGCGCGCACAGGAAGTACAAAAAAGTCCTGGTCAAAAGTAGTCAAAACTTTTGGAAATGTGTCGATTGCAGAAACTTCCGAAAGTTTTGACGAATTTCGGCCCTGGGCTGTTCGGAGTCGGATAATTTTTTCCGAATGACCCTTGAGTTTCGGATTGGCCGAATGTCTCCAAATGACCCCATTTTCGACGAAATCCGAATGTCTCCGAATGAATTCGCACAAGTCTAGTAGGGATATTAGCTCCAGTACATGCCCAAAGATTACTACAAAACCTATGGATTAAAGCATGCAACCCGGGGTGTTAGCCCCCTCTACCATTGCCTTGCAATGACCCACAATGGAGGTACATGATTATATCAGCCTGCTCTATATGTGTCAGTGTATGTTTGTATAAATCTGGGAATGTTTGTATCAGTCTGCTCTATGTGTGTCTGTGAATGTTTATATCAGTCTTCTCTCTGTGTCTCTATATGTTTAGATCAGCCTGCTCTTTGTTTGTCAGTGTATGTATATATCAATCTGCTTTATGTGGGTCATTGTATGTTTATATTAGTCTGCCCTCTGTGTGCCAGTGGGCGTTTATATGAGTCTACTCTACGTGTGCCAGTGTATGTTTATATCAGCCTGTTCTCTGTCTTTATATGTTTATATCAGTCTTATAGCTGACAACCATCCCAATTTACGCGGGACAGTTCCGAATTTGGGGCCCAATCCCACTGTCCCGCCGCATTGACAGAGTGTCCCCCTTCCCAGGGTTCTGCCTCACTTTTTCTGGCACTGCCCGGCCTCTTCAGCATGCTTTTAGTGGCTAAAATTCACTTACTACTTTGCCTCACATGACTTGTAATGTCAGCAAATGTCCTTCAACTAGGGTTGCCACCTTTTCTTAAAAAAAATACAGGCCATGGTATTCCCTCCATAGACTTAACATTGGACAGAAGCCAATTTTTTACCGGCCTGCCGGTAAAATACCGGCTGGGTGGCAACCCTACCTTCAACCCACTAGAGTCAAGCCAATCTATTTTCCTTCCTCATACTCTGCAGTAATTAGTGTAGCAGCACAGGTCCTTTAACCATTACTCTAGTCTGTATTTTAGGCTCCGTGGATGGGCTTTCAGTAGTGCTTTATACACTACTATCATTGGAAGACTGGTCTGCAGGGCAATTTATACAGTTCTGAGAATCTGCCCAAAACTAAGATGGCGAATCCAGTGACAAGCCATATTGTGACATCATTTCTCACCAGCATGATGGGGAATTTTAAATAGACAAAGTTCAATGACCTGTGGTGAATAGTTTATTTGTACTTGTCTATATTTATCCAAGCTGGAAATTAGAGGAAGAAGAGAGTTCAGTGCATTTATCATAATAACTGATACAAAAGAAAACTATATAACCAAACTAGGTCTCCTGACTAACCCCTCATAGTGTAGTACAGATACTCAAGTAAAGTCTTCTATGCCACACCTACAATAGTCTTAACAATGTTTTATTATATAAACATTTTAACATGCTGCCCAAGTGTCCCTCTGAGATCAAAATCCCTCTGACCCTCTTCCCCGCCCTCGTGTAATTCTTTTAATGAGATCAGACTGTGTGGTGTGTATATAAGTGTATCACGTTGCTCCACAACAATATCACTCACATTAATGTTTGTTTAAACTTCAGTATATGTGTTTATACATTAGTTTAAATAAGATATAGTCAATTATGAAAAAAAATCCATGGAAACCACATGATTGACTTGAAAATACGTCTTAAACAAACTCATTACAATTTTAAAATGTTCAGACAACATTTCAGTGCCAACTGCCAAAATGTTTTTTTTCAGTGGCTAAAAAGTTCCCGTCCCTTTACTTATGTGTGCTTCACATTTTGGTGCCAAAACCATGACGTTTCCAGGAAGTAAAACAAAATTAAGTAGCAAAAGAGATAAATTGGGTGCTAGGTGATTTTGTAGCTATTTATATAGTGAAATAAGAGGCTCAGGTTGAGCAACCATGTAAAAAGCAAAAGGAGGACCGTGATGCATCTATTGAGTCTGAGGAGAAAAAGGAGGATGCCCAGCCCCCTGACATATCATTTGGGATCTGGTGGAAATTTGTGAGCAAATCAACCAAGACACATGAAGAAATGGGTACTTGGTAGCAGTGTGAACAGGATAGGTCAGCTACTTGTGCCTCCTGCTACTACTGCCAGTGTGCCTTCTGATAATTCGGAGGAGGAGGAGATGAAAGCAAGTATGACAGCAAGGGACCCTAAATCACATTTGCCATCCTCAAGCAGTCCCTCTACTACCACTTAGCAGCTAGAGAGTGTTGAGGGGTGAGGGAGGGGATGATAATGGTGATGAAGCAGCTGGTGGTAGGACTAGTGTGACCGCTGTAGATCCTCCTGCTGAGATAGAAGGGGAAGAGATGCCGAGCAACCAGACTAGAAGTCAAGGGAGTCCACGGCATCCCCCTGACCCTATGCTTCCCCTTCCCCCGGCATTGTGGTTCTGGGATCTGCTGTTGTGGAAGGCAGAACTGACTAGCAGTGTTGGCATCAGCAAGAACAATAAAGAGTACCCATTGCTACTATTATTTAAGCCCACTTTTTAATTTTAATATTGGCATTAATGTTGTGAAGTAAGGCAAGTAAGACTACACTACACTACACACTACTGCTTAAAGAAGCTGAAAACGTTTGTTATGAAAACATACAGTAAAGTGCAAAAGTTTCAGGCAGGTGTGAAAAATGCTGTGAAGTAAGAATACTTTCAAAAATAGACCTGTTAATAATTTATATTCATCAATTAACAAAATGCATAGAGAGTGAACAGAATAAAAATGTAACTCAAATCAATATTTGGTTTGATCACCCTTTGCCTTCAAAACAGCATCAATTCTTCTCGGTACACCTGCACAAAGCCTGAGATTTTGTAGGCATATAGTCAGGTGTATGATTAAATAATTATACCAAACAGGTGCTAATGATCATCAATTTAATACGTGGGTTGGAACACAGTCATTAACTGAAACAGAAACATCTGTGTAGGAGGAATAAAACTGGGTGAGGAGTTGCAAAACTCAGCTAACAAGCTGAGGTTGCTGAAAACAGCTTAATGTCAAAAGTCATACACCATAGCAAGACTGAGCACAGCAACAAGACACAAGGTAGTTATACTGCATCAGCAACATCTTTCCCAGGCAGAAATTTCAAGGAAGACAGGGGTTTCCGGATGTTCTGTACAAAAGAATCGGGCAACATTGAGGACCATAGACGAAGTGATCTGCCAAGGAAAATTAGTGCAGCAGATGAAAGACACATCATGCCATCAGTTCAGAATTTTCAGAAAACAGTGGGACCCTGGTACACCCATCTACTGTCTAGAGAAATTTGGTTAGAAGTGGTCATACCTCCGACGTGGAAACAAGGCCAAGCGACTCAACTATGCATAAAAACACAGGAACTGGGGTGCAGAAGAATGGCAGAAGGTGCTCTGGAATGATAAGTCAAAATTTCAAATATTTGCCTGTAGCAGAAGGCAGTTTGTTATCTGAAGGCTTGAGAGTGGTACAAGAATGAGTGTCTGAAGGCAACAGTGAAGCATGGTGGATATTCCTTGCAAGTTTGGGGCTGCATTTCGGCAATTGGAGTTGGAGATTTAGTCAGAATTAATGGTTTCATCAATGTTGAGACGTACAAGCAGATACTTATCTCTCATTCAATACCATCAGGGAGGCATCTGATGCAGCATGACAATGACCCCAAACATACAGCCAAAGTCATTATGAACTATCTTCAGCATAAAGAAGAACAAGGAGCCCTGGAAGTAATGGTATGGCCCCCACAGAGCCCTGATCTCAACATCATCAAGTCCATCTGGGATTACATGAAGAGAGAGAAGAAACTGTCTAACTGTGGTTAGTTCTCCAAGATTTCTGGAACAACCTACCTGCTGAATTCCTTAAAAATCTGTGTGCAAGTGTACCTAGATGAATTTATGCTCTTTTGAAGGCAAAGGGTGGTGACACCAAATATTGATTTGATTTAGATTTTTATTCTGTTCACTCACTATGCATTTTGTTAATTGATGAATATAAACTATTATAAGTATCAACATGTCTATTTTTTTTAAAGCATTCTTACTTTACAGCATTTTTTCACACCTGCCTAAAACATTTGCACATTACTGTATATATGTTAGGGCTTCTATGTTGAGTAAAACAAGAGTACCCCTACTGCTGAGAGACAAAAATTTTCAGTTAGTACAGTTTAAATTGTTGTGTATATATATATATATATATATATATATATATATATATATATATATATATATATTAACTGGGCCCTCTGTTGTTCAGATTCCAGTTAGTTATTCTGTTGTATTTTCTAGGAGAGGTAATTCATTGACAAACATTTCTCCATAAAACGTGATAGAAACTGTTGGGTCATGCTGTTAGTCAGAGATTTCAGGAAGTAAACTTGTTGTAATTCACTTCCTAATTAATTTCCTAACAATTCAAACTGTTAAAACTTTTTGTGCAAATCAACATACAGCCGTAAGAGTACCCCTTTTTAATTCAGCAGGAAAAGCTCTATAACAAAGAGGTTTTCATAAAATGTTTACTACTCCTTTAAGCAGTTATAAACAGATACAGCATGAAAATGTAATCACTCCCCCAACCACCCATTCATTGTCATGGTTACATGTGCATGATATCCTTCCTTATTTAAAGTGAGTATGTCACCTACAACCCCTTTATCTAATTAAAGGCAGCTGTATACACAACTCTTGCCCTGTAAAGATAATTTGTTAAGCAATTAGACACAGGGGAGAGTCTTTGACCACTGGACACATCAACATGCCTATCATATGTGCCATACCCAGTTTACACGTGTGAACTAAAGGTTTCCTTGCAATATTTCTGGGTCAAGGTTTACTGCTCCTGCTCTCCGGAGGTGCAGCCTACTTTGCTTTAGTTAACCCATTGAGTGCCAGAGAGGTATGGAACACATTGCAAAGCAAGGCATTTTGTATACTTCTGGCACACAAAGGGTTAATCTTGTTCAAGGCTGCAACTCCATTGAGTAGGAGAAGCAGCCTTAAAGGGATAGTAATACTTTGTTTTATCTTTATTTTATTTTGTAGGCATTAAAAAAACATGAAGAACGATATAAGTCTTATCTCTCAAACCTTTATGGTTTAAGAGATATTCACAAGCAAAGTATCCCCCCCTGTTCAGCCAGATCAGAAGAGAGGTGCCCAGCTAGACTGCAGAGAGGGACAATCTTCAATTAAGATAAGGGAAAAAGCTGAAAAACTTGTAAAGGGGGGAAGGGCTTTCATTCTTTTCATACAAAGAACATTGTCCCCTGCTGTTATCTGTCTAGTCTTACAACCAGATTCACATCTGAGAAGAGATGGCTTACACTAGGAAAAAGGGGCGGGAGGGGGAAACTTTGCTTGTGAATATCTCTTAAACCATAAAGGTTTGAGAGATAAGACTTATATCGTTCTTCATGTTTTTTTTTAATGCCTAAAAATTAAAATAAAGTTAAAACAAAGTATTACTATCCCTTTAAACCTGGTTCATTAAAGCAGGGCAACCTGCAACTCCAGAGAATAGTAGCAGTCAACCGAGACTGCTCCTACCTGCTGGAGAGACAGCATTCATTGCTTTAATGAGTCAGGGAAGCAATAATACCATAACCTACTCAATTGCCACTGGATGAGCAGGGGTTATCAGGAGGGCAAGAGCCCATCCGGGCTCCTGCCTGATCCTATAGTGACTCCCTTCACAAAACAGCAATGGAGGGCTTAAAGGGATAGTAATACTTCGTTTTAACTTTATTTTATTTTGTAGGCATAAAAAAAAACATGAAGAATGATATAAGTCTTATCTCTCAAACCTTTATGGTTTATGAGATATTCACAAACAAAGTTTCCTCCTCCCGCCCCTTTTACCTAGTGTAAACAATCTCTTCTCAGATGTGGAATGCAGTCCATGGACTGGACAGATAACAGAAAGGGACACTCTTATTCCTTTGAAAACAATGAAATCCCTGCTCCCCTTGACAAGCTTTTCAGGTTTTTCTGTTATCTTAATTGAAGATTGTCCCTCTCTGCAGTCTACCTGGGCAGCTCCCTTCTGCCCTGGCTGAAAAGTGTTACATCAGTAAAAGGGGCGGGAGGGGGATACTTTGCTTGTGAATATCTCTTAAACCATAAAGGTTTGGGAGATAAGACTTATATCATTATTCATGTTTTTTAATGCCTACAAAATAAAATAAAGTTAAAACAAAGTATTACTATCCCTTTAAAGGTATAGTAATGTTTCAAAATAAAAGCAGTCCCAATTATTTGGGCCATGGAGATTGTCATTTCAATACTGTCAGAGTTGTAGTTCAAGAGTAACTGAATGATAAAGTAAACACTCCTGCCACTTTTACTGATGTAACACTGCTCACCTCAGAACATAAAGGTGGTATCCAGGTGGATCGCAGAGAAGGACAATCTTCAATTAGCATAAGGGAAAAACCTGAAAGACCTGTCAAGGGGGGCAGGGTTTTCATTGTTCTCACAGTAAGAAGATTGTCCCTTCCTGTGAACTGTCTGGTTTTAAGACCAGATTCCACATCTGAGGAGAGGGGGCATACACTAGGTAAAAGGGGTGGGAGGGGGAAACTTTATCATTCATTTACTCTTGAACTACAACTCTGACAGTACTTAAATAACACTTTCCATGGGCCAAATACTAAGAATATTAATAGGAGCTGCTTTTATTTTGAAACATTACTATCCCTTTAAGGCAATCTAAAAATATTACAAAATCCCCACCACCTATCTGTCCTAACCTGACCACCAATAAACCACTCAGCTGCTGGATCTGCTAGTCATAGCCAAACCGGAAACTGAGGGGGTTAATAGTTAAAAAAAGCCCAAAGCCTTTGAATTTATGGCCAGACAATCTTAAAAAGTGTGAGTGAATAATATCTCCCCCATCCCTCCACCCCAACCATATCAGAATGGAAAGTGTTTAAAATAATACTGGGTACTGGGACCCCATATTATGTTTTTTTATAAAGGGAGGATGCTTTTGTTCCCTTCCTTAAAGGGATAGTAATACTTCGTTTTAACTTTATTTTATTTTGTAGGCATTAAAAAAACATGAAGAATGATATAAGTCTTATCTCTCAAACCTTTATGGTTTAAGAGATATTCACAAGCAAAGTTTCCCCTCCCGCCCCTTTTTCCTAGTGTAAGCCATCTCTTCTCAGATGTGGAATGCAGTCCATAGACCAGACAGATAACAGAAGGGGACAATCTTCTTTGTATGAAAAGAATGAAAGCTCTTCCCCCCACAAGTTTCTCAGCTTTTTCCCTTATCTTAATTGAAGATTGTCCCTCTCTGCAATCTACCTGGGACCTCCCTTCTGATCTGGCTGAACAGGGGGGGGGGATACTTTGTTTGTGAATATCTCTTAAACCATAAAGGTTTGAGAGATAAGACTTATATCATTCTTCATGTTTTTTTAATGCCTACAAAATAAAATAAAGATAAAACAAAGTATTACTATCCCTTTAACCCTTTGAGTGCCAGAGGGGTACGCAATGCATTGCTATGCAATGTGTTGTATACCCCTGTGGCACTCAAAGGGTTAATGAAAAAATATTGGGTACATTCACCCCACATTTCTATGCAGATATAAATTAAGGTAATCTGAAACCCCCCCATATTTATTCATTTAACCCTTTGAGTTCAAGAGCGGTAAGTAACTCATTGTTCTGCAATGCATTGCGTACCCCTCCTGAAGTCAAAGGGTTAAACAATATGAAAAATGTATATATTATTTCCCCAAATGCTCAAGGAAGGGTTTCCCTGACAAAACCCGGATGGACGATACGCGTTGGGATGTGCTTAGTCTGTTGAGTTCTGTGTAACTCTCTACATTGCGTCTCGTGATAAGTATTGGTCTTATTGTTATATCTGGTTGTGTTAGGCTTTATATGTTATGATGGGGCCCCATCTTTGGTGTTATTTTGCATCAAGTATTTGACTTTTTTCCTTGCACTGAAGCACTTTAGCTGATATTTTGCAATGAAAGTCTGGTTTGCTCTGGACTTCACAGATATATATTGTGCATGAGATTGACTACTCGTCAGGTGTGTATGTTTGACTACAATATATTTATATTGAGTGATACATTTATTAGTGGTACACATATATATATATAAAATCTTTGGGTTGCATGTTTATAACTCACAGACTTATTGTATTTTAAATGTTTTTATGAAGAGTCATTGTTTGCTATTTTTGTTTATTATTATTTTTTGATACAATAATAAAGATTAGTCTTTATCATTTAGTCCTGAGGTTTTGTGTGCCTCGTGAGTGGGTCTTCTTTTTTGAAACTTCTTTGTTTCTATGTTTATGCAAGGAAGGGTTCCAGACACCATCTTCTGTTTACATACACTTTTTCACACACTAGCCCTGTCCTACTGTCCCACTGGTTGCTATAAAACCACTTACACTGTTTGAATCCCTTGTGCCACTGGTAGCCACAGCAACACATAAAATGACCCCTCCAAACCTTGTCCTACTGGTAGCCACAACACATAAAGTACTCCACTGCTTTGTCCTATTGTAGCCACGACACACATGACATGCCTCCACCATGTAGCCTTAAATCAAATACACAATGCCCCCCATGATATCCCACTGTTATCTATACAAACACATACAATGCCCCATGTCATGTCCCACTGGTAGCCATAGAATCAAATACTTGGCAACTGAGGGGTTAAGGATATTGAACAAAAATACAATGTACACATAAAATAATTTAATATAATTTAATAAAAATTCCTCTGTTTTAGTATTCAATAAAGAACCAAATGATTATAAGAAATTACCTTAGGACCTTAGAAAAGGAAACAGCTCTTCTGTGAAAATATATGTATTATAACAGACATTCTTTTCACATAAATGCAATCAAAATGTATCTTTCACATAAGTCAGGCATCTGAACATGTCCCCCACTGTTTTATGGCTTGCCCTGGCTCTTAAAGAAACACTAACACCAAAAAATGAAATAGGATGATGTAACTTCATATATCACATACAGCAGCAAGTGCTGAAATGACTTATTCATATGTTACCCCATTAAAACAAATTTCTAAACTAACTTGCTTTTGTAAAATTGTCCTGTTCAGATACCATTTATTTAATCTTATTTGTATTGTTTGCATTGAGAGACAAATTCAGTTAAATATAATCCTGGACAGACAAATGGGAGTGTTGGATCCCTGAAAAAGGCAGGAATGTTTTCTCCCTAAGAGTACGCTGCTGTCACCTTAACGCCTGTGCTACATTTTTTTTTTCAAACGAGTCTGGAGTCCCCGAGCGGCGTACAGCCGCACGGAGACTCTGACTTCTGGGACTTACCAGGTACGTCCTCTGTCACTAAGTGACAGTTTCTGCGGGACGTACCTGGTAACTCATTTGTCGTTAAGGGGTTAAAAAAAAAACAAACAAAAAAAACTCTTGTGTATAATACGCACCCCCCCACTTCACATAAGGTGAAGTGGGGTAAAATTGTACATATTATACCCGATATTTTACAGTACTTGCTATCTCCTCTCAATCTATGGATTTTATTTTAACTATTCTTCCTGCACCCTGTTCAAGAGTCTAATATTACCTCTGATCCCATCCTTAAAGAAATAGTAACTCTTGATTTTGACATTACAGTTTCTGCAAGTACATAATATTTAAAAATTGCTTATGTCTTTTTTTTAATTAAAACACTTTTATGTCCCTGACATTGAGGTACCTGAATTGTTTTTAGAGAGCTTTTTGTCGACAGACTATCAGAGCAGGGTATAGTACAATGTTACAGCTAAAATGCACTAAGGTATGATAAAAAGGTGATAAAGTTGAGATGGCGTCTACAATGCGATAAACTCCCCAAATGCTATTTTATTCTATGGAGCCTATGCAACTGAATTAATATTTCTCCATTTGGAGAAATAGGCTCCATAGAATAGAATTAGACTTAAAACATTTGTAACACTGGAGCCTTCATCTACACTTTATCACCTCTTTATCACTACTTATTGCACAACTCCCCTGCTTTCATATTCCCTGTCAGAAAGCTCTCTGGAAACAGATTTAAATATTCATTTTGAAGCACTTAAGTGTAGAAAAATAGGTGAAGATGAAAAAAAGAATAAAAGGTATAGGTAATTTGACTTTACATATTATGTGTTTGTGCTATATGTAGATTCAAAATAAAGGTTTACTACTTCTTTAAATCATATTCACTATCTGGACTTGCTTTGGGTATTTTAGTTGAATCGTTTTTCATCCCAGTTGATCTGCTTCAATGTTGCAGAAGAGCAAAATTACTGGTGTCTCCTAATGCAATGTTGTATGAAATCTAGGGCACGTGGAATCAACTGTTGAACTCCAGCTTTTGGGGGTTACATCTCCCATCATTTCCAACCAGCCATCTGCTGATTGGAGATGATCAGAAATTGCAGTCCCCCAACAGTCGGATGTCCTAAAATTGACTACCTCATTCTAGATTATCATAAAAGCATTTCTGTTATTATTGAAGCTTTCTGTTAACTCCTTGAATTCCAGAGGGGTATAAACACATAGCTTTGCAATACACTGGGCAACCCTCTGGCAGCCAAAGGTTTAATAAGAGCAACTTAATTAACAAATGTTCTACAAATCGTTTTGGTGCTGGGGATCATGTACAGCCAAAACAGTGAATTCTGTACATGTTTATTCCATAGAATAATGAGGCTGATGTACTTAAAGGGATAGTAATACTTTGTTTTATCTTTATTTTAATTTGTAGGCATTAAAAAACATGAACAATATAAGTCTTATCTCTCACACCTTTATGGTTTGAGAGATATTCACAAGCAAAGTTTCCCTACCCACCCCTTTTACTTAGTGTAAGCCATCTCTTCTCAGACGTGGAATCTGGTTGTAAGACCAGACAGATAACAGCAGGGGACAATCTTCTTCCTATGCGAACAATGAAAGCCCTGCCCCCCTTGACAAGTTTTTCAGGTTTTTCCCTTATCTTAATTGAAGATTGTCCCTCTCTGCAATCTACCTGGCCACCTTCCTTCAGCTCTGGCTGAGCAGTGTTACATCAGTAAAAGAGGCGGGAGGAGGATACTGTGTCATTGACTTACTCTTGAACTACAACTCTGACAGAATTGAAATAAAACATTACTATCCCTTTAAGCAAACCAACTACACAATAGAGGAGCATTAACATTCCCACCGACTTCAATTAGGTGTTTAACCTGTCTAGCATTTCAATGCTTAATAACATCATTTAAAGGGAACTTTCATCTCTAAAACACTTTTTACCAGTTGCTTAAAGGGATAGTAATACTTAGTTTTAACTTTATTTCATTTTGCAGGCATTAAAAAAAACATGAAGAATGATATAAGTCTTATGTCTCAAACCTTTATGGTTTATGAGATATTCACAAGCAAAGTTTCTCTTCCCGCCCCTTTTACCTAGTGTAAGCCATCTCTTCTCAGATGTGGAATGCAGTCCATAGACCAGACAGATGCTGGGCACTTCCGCCTTCTGCGGCACACTGTAAGTTCGGGACAGCTCTGGAGGACTTTCCAGTCCTGTAATCCTCCTCCCACCTCCCTCCCAGCTGTTCCAGGGAGCACGTTCAACCTCCCCTTCATATCGTTTTTTACCGTTTAACATTATACTCAGCTTGCAAGCTCAGTATAATGATAAACGGAGCTCGCTGTAACAATAGACAAGATGAACACACGTATGAAGGGAAGCGTGAACGTGCTCCCTGGGACAGCTGGGAGGGAGGTGGGAGGAGGATTACAGGACTGGGAAGTCCTGCGCCGCTGTGCGGAATTTACACAGTGCCACAGTATGCGGAAGTGTCCAGCATGAAGTATGTAAGTGGAAGAAAAACAAAACATGCATCCAAATACAATTATAACCTACTTTTTAAGAAACTGATAAAAAGTGTTTTAGATGTGAAAGTTCCCCTTTAAAAACACTTTGAGTGCCAGAGATGTACCAACGCAATCATTGGATACCTCTCTGACACACAAAAGGTTAAATCAATGGAACTTTTGAAAATGTTTCTGAACCCTCCTATTATGTAGTTAGCTTACTCCAGAATTACTACAGGACAGGAGATGATCTAAGGAGTGATAAGGCAGGGAAGACTTTTCCAGTGTGATAATCTCTCTAATTCCTATGTTATTCTACGGAGCCTATGCACCAAGATTTCTCCAGCTTCAGAGCTCTTCATGCATTGGCTCCATGTTGGTACCAGAGGACTTGGAGAGTTTATAACACTGGAGAAATGTTCTCCTCTTTATTACACCTTACTAGTGTTGAGCGAGCACCCCGATGCTCGGGTGCTCTGACCGAGCACCCCCTGAGGCTCGAGTGCTCGGCCGAGCACCCGAGCCCCATTGAAATGAATGGGGCGACACGAGCATTACACCAGGCACCCCCTGCTCTGATGAGGGGAGGGTGCCTGGTCAATGCCCCCCTTCATCTCCGCTATGCCCCCTTCATCTCCGAATGCCCCCTTCATCTCCGCAATGTCCCCCTTCATCTCCGCTATGCCCCTCTTCCACAATGTCCCCCTTCATCTCCGCTATGCCCCTCTTCCACAATGTCCCCCTTCATCTCCGCTATGCCCCTCTTCCACAATGTCCCCCTTCATCTCCTCTATGCCATAGAGGAGATGAAGGGGGACATTGTGGAAGAGGGGCATAGCGGAGATGAAGGGGGACATTGTGGAAGAGGGGCATAGCGGAGATGAAGGGGGACATTGTGGAAGAGGGGCATAGCGGAGATGAAGGGGGCATAGTGGAGATGAAGGGGGACATTGTGGAAGAGGGGCATAGAGGAGATGAAGGGGGACATTGTGGAAGAGGGGCATAGCGGAGATGAAGGGGGACATTGTGGAAGAGGGGCATAGAGTCTATGCCCCTCTTCCACAATGTCCCCCTTCATCTCCGCTATGCCCCTCTTCCACAATGTCCCCCTTCATCTCCGCAATGCCCCCTTCATCTCCGCAATGCCCCCGTACCTCCAGTCCCTGGTGGTCCAGCGGAGCGTCTTCAGATCTGTGCCTCTTCCGGCACAGATCCCCGCCACCCGAACATGGCGGGCGAGCACATGGCGGTACTCGACGAGTACCGCCATGTGCCGAGCAGAGCGATGCTTGAGCCGATCCGAGCATCGGCCGAGCACGCTCGCTCAACACTACACCTTACTACATAACCCTTCTCGTTCTTTTTAGTACATCAGTCTCCTTGAGATCAAAAGCAAGGGTATGATATGATGCCAATTCAGGGGGGAGATGTACTAAGGTCCAATCAACAAGCACATTTTTGTGGCAATGTGTTGAAAGAAATATGACAGTGTATATGAAATCTTCTCTTCCAATGCACTAAAAATTAGGTATTTATGCATGATGTATTGAGTTATTTGTATTTACATAAGCCAATAGAGATATCTGAACTGTTGCATAACAGTGGTATACGGTGTTTTGCATTTTGTATGCTCCCCCTTGCTTGAATTATCCTAATACTTAAAATGTCCCCCTTCCATCACATTGTGATGGAGCCCTACTCCATATCATGCATGTTTCTGTTGGAGTTCCATTTTCTATCATGATTGATTGGCATGGTATCATAGCATGAACAACCTCATCATCCTGTTGGGTACATCATATTCCCCGTCCACTTGTCAACACTGTTAAATAGGTATATATGCCATGATAGTTTATAGGATGATGGGGACATGTGAAAAACTAATAGCAGGGGGAGCTGAATGTAATGTTGCTATTCAGAATAATAAAATATTCCACCTTACCTCATAAACAATCCATGATGATGATGGCTTTGGAACCACAGAAAGGGGTAATATATTAAAAAGATTTTACACATGACTCAGGGAGGTGAGATGGAATCTGAGATAAATATTGATACTGCCAAGATATAGACAAACATTGGAAATTAGTGCATGTCAGGATGCCATATGTATGACATGATTAGTATTTGTATAAGCCCAAATGAATATGATATCACATCGTTTAACTCAGTTTGCAGATTTATATTTAGCAAATATGGGATAAGCCCCCAAATGGCTCATTTGTATTGAGATCCTCTGGAACACTACAAGATTCAAGCAACATTTAGGTGAATGTGAAGGAAATGATGCTTAGTGAATGTGACAAGACATTGGATTTCTGAATTTGCTTGTTTTTCACTTTGTAAACACCTTATTGATCTGCCATTGCCAGCCCCTCTATTCTAGCAGGTACATGCAATGCATTTCAGTGTCAGTTGATTTGGCATCAATAAATAGGTTAAATGCCCAGAGCTTAAGCTAAAATGTTTTGTATCCATTTCTAGAGCAGCTACCTTGCAGTGTAAACAGATCCATGGAAAGATATATAGCCCATTGAGAGCGGTTGAGTTTATTTTGAGTTCAGAAGAAAAGTAGTGACAGTATCAGAGCAGAAAATAGAAGACTTTTTCTTCTAGAATTCAAATCCACGTGTACCTGTTACCCACATATTTTAGTCACATTAACTGTATCTACTTAAACAATGTGTACCTTGTGCTTTTTGTTTTGAAACCAGGTTAAAGGATGTAGATATAATTGGGTTAGTAGTTGGGAGAAGTAATATCAGCGAAGCTTTGTTCCCTGACTTGGTCAGACAGCTGCATAATTATTATTCACATGTCCAGAAAATCACCTCTCTCCTCCTTCTTAGATTGCTAAACTCTATCAGTTTTCATAAGAACGGTAGAATAAATTGTTAAGGAGCAATAATCATACAAAGTCTTTCAGGATGGAGGCTTTCAGTGAGGGGAGGACTTGGAATGGTGGTAAGTCTTGATTAAAAATATAGAGAAAAAGGTGTCTTAGAGAAAAAAAACATAATGTAAAGCAAACTTATATTCAGAAAACTAAAGCAGAAGTATCACCCTATATCAAGTCCCCCCATAATAATCCTATATAATAATTTGCGAAAACGTGTGTAACGACGAAGTCATGCTCAGTAAAGACTGCTGCGCGTGCTGCAGTCATGCGCAGTAGAGACTGCCCATGCCACTGCTGATACAGAGCTGGACTCTGTATCAGCCGTGGAGCGGGCAGTCTCTACTGCGCATGACTACCCCGTGACCGGCTGGCAGTGGCACTGTGGCCCGTGTAACAGGCTCTTCAACTAGTTAGGCATATTGAGATTAGCTTCTTAACAGTGATATTATCTGGGGAAAGTACCACAATCTGAAGTAATCCTTATTTTTCTCAGACTGACGGTCAGGCTTCTTCCTTTAGAACCGCCTGCGCCATCAGTCCCTTCCTGTACCTTAAGGCACCATGCAATTTCTCCTAGAGGAGACCGGGACAGACAGCGCAGGAGTGCAGATGTTTCTAATACATGTCTGAGTGCAAGCCTGGCCGTCGGTCTCAGAAGAAGGAGGATTACTTCAGATTGAGGTATTTCTGCCCAATAATATCACTGTTAAGAAGCTACTCGCAATATGCTTAATGATTGTGGGGTATTTGATATAGGGTGATAGTACTGCTTTAAGAGCCTCAAGAGCTATGAAAAACTTTCCAAAAGAGATTGTTTTGATGTAAGCCTTACAGGGCAGCCATCATGCTTGTCCAGTGGCAGCAGATAGAAAATTGCCTGAGATTGCACTGTGGAGCACCAATGTGGTTGTTTTTTCATAATTAGGCTTAAAGGAGCAGTAATATTTTTCAATGAATTAAATATACATTGTAGGTACTTCCCTGTTGAGTAAAACAAGTGTACTCCCACTGATGAGATGCATATTTTCAGAATTATTACAGCTTTAATTCTGGGAAACTTTGCTTGTGAATATCTCTCAAACCATAAAAGTTTGAGAGATAAGACTTATATCGTTCTTCATGTTTTTTTTAATGCCTACAAAATAAAATAAAGATAAAATGAAGTATTACTATCCCTTTAATGAAAACATATCAACTGTAGGGCATTTACTGATAAGTTAAATAAGAGTACTCCCACTGCTGAGGGATGCACTAAGCGTGATAAAAAGGTGATAGAGTGGAGATGACTTCTCCAGTAATATCCCTTTGCCACTTCTTATGTTATTCTATAGAGCCTATGCACTAAGATCTCCAAAGTTGGCATAAGCGCCATAGGAATGGGAAAAGTGATATCACTGGAGAAGGCATCTCCACTTTATCATAACTTAGTGCATAACCCCCAGGCTGTTTTATCCAAATTCAGTCTTGAGATAGAAGGGTTTTGTTTTACATGTTGTTTGCCTTTTTAAGCAATGAAAAAGCTGAAAATTTGATAATGCAAAATAAAAATCAAAAACAAGTTCACTTACCTTCAGACGTCAATCACAGCATGTTTCTGTCCAGGTGATTTGTCTAATCAAGGTAGATCTTATTCTTACATGTCTGCTTGGATCTCTCTCAACCCCTTTGTTTCCCTCCCACTTGTCCCCACTCTCTCTTCTTCTGTCTTCCATGATCCTCTATCTTGTGCTGCAGCCCCCCCAGTCTCCCCTATGCTCCTCTTCTTCTCTCTCTAATGTTGTAGCTCATCTCACTCTCCCATACCAGCTCACTGTTGTTACAAGCATGCTGTAGTCTCTCTTATTCTCCCACTCTTTTTACTGCTACCGTCTTGTTTCCATCTCTTGACCTCCGCTTATTTTATTTTTTTTTTGTCCTTGGCCTCCTCTCCCTTACACTTCCTTTTCTTTGCCACCACCTGTTGCTGTCTTATACACCTCACTCCATCATTCTCCCTCCCCTATCCTTCCACAATAAATTTCAGATAAATGTATATGGACCCAAAATGTTTTATTGATCCACAAAACAAATCAATGACATTCGCTTATTTCTAGCCAGAACAATGTCTTCCATTGTTATGTCATCCAAAGAAGCTTAGCTATAAAAGTAACTTAAAAAATATCTTGACTTGTTATCTATTGATGCGCCCATTGGCTTTACCCATCCCGAGTAGGGATGATTGAAATATTTCACCCAAAAACAAAGGAGGAGGTTAAATTCACATCATGGCTTCCATGCAATTCCCACAGAAACCTCTAATGTCTTTCATCTACGGTATTGCCCTGTGAGGAGCTTGTGGTCCTCACAGGGCATTACCATTGGCTTAAAAGCGAAAGCTCCTGAAAAGTCATTGCTGTAAGCGGGCAGCAAATGCAAGCATGCTGCCTGCTGTTAACCTGTCAGGCTGTTGTATTGGACTCTGGAGGGGGTGAGAAGGATGAGGGTAATCATATAATATAATCAGAGCGGCAACATACAATTTATTTTTGTGAGATGGGGAAACAAGGGTCCATATTATACATAGGCACTCTTGTTTTCCTCTAAAATCTTGGGTATAATTTTGTCACCATGCAGAGGTAGGGAGCCGTGTGGTGCCGGCACTGGTCCGGTAGTTAGAGAGCGGTGCTTGGGAGCGATGCTTGAGATCGGTGACGGCGTGCCAGGTACTCTCTTGCTGCAGACAAAGTTGAATAAAGGTGCTGGTTGCGAAACCATTCAAGTTGAGCTGGGGTGCAACCAGGATGGGAGTGCCCTGGGAACTGTTGAGAACCAGGCCAATGAGACAAGCAGGAAGCTGAGCAGAAGGCAGATCTGCTGGACGAGTGGAAGGACAAGGACAAGACATGGTCAGACTCACCAAAGGTCAGGAGACAAGCCGTAGTCAGGAGCGTAGCCAAGGGTCAGAGCCAGGAGCAGGAGACAAGCCATGGTCAGGACCGTAGCCAAAAGTCAGAGACAGGAGCAGGAGACAAGTCGTGGTCAGGAGCATGCCAAAGGTCAGAGCCAGGAGCAGGAGACAAGCTGTGATCAGGAGCATAGCCAAAGGTCAGAGCCAGATGCAGGAGACAAGCCGTGGTCAAGAGCAAGCCAAAGGTCAGAACCAGGTCACAACAGGAGAATAGGCAGGGACTCGAGATACATGCTGGATAGCTCGTGGAAAGGGCACCCCTGGAGTAGCCCATTTAAATCACAGAAGGGGCATATGAGAAAAGGAAAGGAGGGGAGCTCACCTGGGAGCCGTGCAGGATAGGAGAATGCTCGCCTTATAGGATGCTGGACTGGATGCATGAGCAGACACCGAGGAAGGAGGCAGCAGTGCCCTGTGCATGGGGAAAAGGCATAAGGGAGAGTTAAATATGTGCAAGAGAGAGGTACCAGAGAAGCAAATGGGCAAATGAGCACAGTGGGGGGGAAATAGAATAAAGTAGAAGGTCACATTATAACCACACTACCTGATTTGAAAGTTAGCACATACTTGAGAAGGGGCTGAGAGGACAGGAAGGAAGCATGTGTGATGTCAGTTCCTCACGGGGTCACCTGACTCACAGATGGGGAGGTCTTCCAATGGAATCCAGGCAATTGGGGCAGGAAGTGGAAAGGGAAGGGGAACTAAGCATTGCTCAGCAGCCCTCAACTCACAGCCAAACAGACAGCAGAACAGTGAGTCCAGGCAGCACTGCAGCATATCAAATGCTTGGCACCTCTGCCTGCTCTTTAACTGAGGTCTGTTCTAGTGCCTGTGTCTCCCTTTTCATTACCTGCACTTAGCACTGCCCCATATCCCCCTGTCCCCATTCACTTAATTTTTTAAAAAGTGTCCTGCTTACTGTGCAGGCAGCACTCCCCCTAATGCTTCTATGCTTGCATGGGGCAGGGAGTCTGTCATCTAACTGCAAGATAATCAATCCATCAGGCAGACTCCATGCAAGTATAGAAGCACTGTGCAGGGAGCTGCTGGTGCAAATGCTCTACTAATACATGCACCGTCAACAGCATACTAGTACTTCTCTCCAGAAGTAGGTGGCGTGACCTGCTTTTCACCCCACCATCACGTGCATCCTCTCTCCTGCCTCATTCTGACTGGTGCGCTTCTGTAGGGGGGGGGCACTGACCCCCCTTTTCAGACACCTATGAAAGCATCCAAGGGGTAAATCTTTTTTTCATTCACTACTGAGACATTAAAGTGGTTTCTGCCTTTAGGTTGTGTAACCCTTTGTAATACTTGAATGCCACATTGTGGCACTTGGGTAAATTTGGTTGCCTATTTCCATACCTGGGAATTTTGTCTTGTGGGGAGTCCTGTGGTGCCACAGGGGAAATAGATAACATGATTTGCTGCAAAAAATTGGCGGGGCTTAATAACAAAGGGACATGGCTTAGCAGATGTGCAAAAAGTGCTAGAAATAGGCTGGGGAAGGAGTAGAAGTGGGCAGAGTTTCATTAAAAACTCACCACATCTGGAGAATCACCTTCTGCCCCAGTAATCAACAGCAAAAACTGGAGTCTCCAGGGAAAATCCAATGAGTTCCCAACTATTCATATTTCTGAATTGGATTCTATACCATTAGAATAAAATAAATTGCTTTTCTGACCAGTGAATTTTCTGTCAACTTCATAATCTTTTCTGAGGGCCTTATTTCCAAAAGAAAAATGGAATAATTTTAGACCAAGAACTATTAGTATTCCACTAATTTAACCCCTTAAAGGGATAGTAATGTTTCATAATAAAAACAGCTCTAATTAATCATCATAGCATTTGGACTTTGGAGAGTGTTATTTCAATTCTGTCAGAGTTGTAGTTCAAGAGTAATTCAATGACAAAGTATCCCCCTCCTGCCCCTTTTACTGATGTAACATTGTTCAGCCAGAGCAGAAGGGAAGTGCCCAGGTAGACTGCAGAGAGGGACAATCTTCAATTAAGATAAGGGAAAAAACTGAAAAACTTGTCAAGGGGGCAGGGCCTTCATTGTTCTCATAGGAAGAAGATTGATCCCCTGCTGTTATCTGTCTGGTCTTACAACCAGATTCCATATCTGAGAAGAGATGGCTTACACTAGGTAAAAGGGGCGGGAGGGAAAACTTTGCTTGTGAATATCTCTCAAACCATAAAGGTTTGAGAGATAAGACTTGTATCGTTCTTCATGTTTTTTTAATGCCTACAAAATAAAATAAAGATAAAACAAAGTATTACTATCCCTTTAAGGGCGGCTGATCACACATGCTGCCATCACTTAAGGATCACAGGCCATTTTTTTTAGCTTCCAGTTCAGAGCTCCATGAAGGGCGTGCAGCCTTGCAGGGAGCCCTGAATTCCATGACAGTCATGGGTCCTTAATGCAAATCTACACATGATGTGCCAGGACCGTCAAGGGTCTTTAAGGGGTTAAATAAGCCTTTTAATCACTTGGATACTATAGAGGTCTCCAACACTTTGCTTTGTTATGGTTGGAGACCACGCTAGCATTCACAGGGTTAAAGTGATATTCAACATCTGTATCGACTTTACATAGACTACAAGTGTATCATATGTAAAGTCATATTACCTATGTGTGATGTGACATTTTCACAAACCGAAAATACCCTGCACCTAAGAACCTAACTCCCTGGATATGCTGCAGATGTCTCCATCTCCATCTCATACTTTGTAATAACTGGCATACAAAAAGTTAAATGATGGCTAGTACAGGTTATACATATTACTAAATAAACTGGTCAAATTAGTATATAAATTAGGAGTAGGTGTGTGGAGCAGGGGCATGGTGATTGTACTGCAATGTCGCACAATTCAGAACATGGGTAACTACTGATTAACTGAAACTGAATGAGAATACTGAATTTCTCTAATCTCATAGCGGTGGACATTGACTGATACATTTCTTAGCTGTGGGGTTATTGGTAATATGGCAAGTGGGAGTTAGTCTTCAGCTTCTAATGTAACTTTATAGTGCTTCATCAAAAAAAGGTAAACATTAAAACAGAGCAATACTGAGAGTTATGACAGTTGGTTTCAGAGCATGCTGATCCAGGAAAATATAAGACTACTTTTTGGAGTCTGGAAGAAATTTTTGTACTCACTTGGGACTTAAAGGGATAGTAATGGTTCACAATAAAAGCAGCTCCAATTTTATGGCAAGACAGGAGGCTCCTATTTTGCATATCTAACTTTTACTGATCCTCACAGCAGCAAATGGAAGAGAACTTAAACAAAGTGAATAACCAATCCGTAACAACAACAGTCTATAAATAGATCTTGAAACACAGCTTCCTCTTCCTTTTGCTGCTCCTCATAGGTCAGTCAACCTCTGTGCTTGCTGTCCCTGCTGCTTAACCCCTTAAGGACCGGGAAAATCTGAGTTTGATTTGACTTAAGGACCGGAGCAATTTTGACTTTTTTGACTATGTCTTTGTTCAACCATATTTTCTCTTTAATTCCTTTTGTGCACCCACATAAATTATATACTGTTTTTTTAAGCACAAGTAGGGCTTTCTTTTGATACCACAATTATATGAATACCTCATTGTTTAATTTGATTAAAATAGAAAAAAAGAGGAAAAAAATTGAAAAAAAACAACATTTTGCTTACATTTTTCTGTCAGGATTTGCATACTATTAGTTAATGAAAAAAAAATACCCCTAAATATATTCATTTGCTTCTCCTGAATATAAGAGTACCCCATATGCCTAGTATTTTAGTCCTTTACTCACATTTACAAGGTAAATATTACAAGATGGCTGCCGTTATTTCCAACTTGTGATTTTTCAACAATTGGCATGTGAGCATCATAGCTTAGCTGACGGTGCCAGAACCAAAAATGTCCCACAAAGGTATATGCTTCTGAAAACTACACAACATAAGGTAAATAATCAGGAGAATTTTGGAGTTTTTCATGCAGCTATTTTTCCAGAAAAAAATTTCAAAATTGTGGTAATATTTTGTTTTTTTGCAGTTTTCACACTTACATTTCAATACTACTGTTGATATCAAGCACATGATAGGTGAAGATTTTTAAAAATGCATTGTTTAGTGTTCAGCTCCTTCTTCTGAGTACGGCAATACCCCATATGAATAGGTTTCTCAAGGTTTGGGAGAGCTACGGGGCCCAAATTGGAACATGCGCGTTTCCAGTTTCACACTTTGAATTTTCACAGCTTGCATCACTGGTGCCATGTCTCATTTGGGGCTGTGTAACAGTGCTCCACTCTAAGATTTCCCCCCAAAAGTATATATTTTTGGAAAGTAGACACCCCAGGCTTTCATTTTATGTATGTTTTCAATTTTTTTACGCAGCCATTTTACCACCAATCGCTCGTAAATCTTGACGTAAGTTAAAAAAACAGAGTTTTTCACACTTGCACTTCAATGTTGATGTGAATTTCAAGCACATGATAGGTGAAGATTTTTAAAAATGCATTGTTTAGTGTTCAGCTCCTTCTTCTGAGTACGGCAATACCCCATATGAATAGGTTTCTCAAGGTTTGGGAGAGCTACGGGGCCCAAATTGGAACATGCGCGTTTCCAGTTTCACACTTTGAATTTTCACAGCTTGCATCACTGGTGCCATGTCTCATTTGGGGCTGTGTAACAGTGCTCCACTCTAAGATTTCCCCCAAAAGTGTATATTTTTGGAAAGTAGATACCCCAGGCTTTCATTTTATGTATGTTTTCAATTTTTTTACGCAGCCGTTTTACCACCAATCGCTCGTAAATCTTGACGTAAGTTAATAAAACAGCGTTTTTCACACTTGCACTTCAATGTTGATGTGAATTTCAAGCACATGATAGGTGAAGATTTTTAAAAATGCATTGTTTAGTGTTCAGCTCCTTCTTCTGAGTACGGCAATACCCCATATGCATAGGTTTCTCAAGGTTTGGGAGAGCTACGGGGCCCAAATTGGAACATGCGCGTTTCCAGTTTCACACTTTGAATTTTCACAGCTTGCATCACTGGTGCCATGTCTCATTTGGGGCTGTGTAACAGTGCTCCACTCTAAGATTTCCCCCCAAAAGTATATATTTTTGGAAAGTAGACACCCCAGGCTTTCATTTTATGTATGTTTTCAATTTTTTTACGCAGCCATTTTACCACAATCGCTCGTAAATCTTGACATAAGTTAAAAAAACAGCGTTTTTCACACTTGCACTTCAATGTTGATGTGAATTTCAAGCACATGATAGGTGAATATTTTTAAAAATTCATTGTTTAGTGTTCAGCTCCTTCTTCTGAGTACGGCAATACCCCATATGCATAGGTTTCTCAAGGTTTGGGGGAGCTACGGGGCCCAATTTTGAACAAATATTGAATTTTCACATCTTGGTTAACTGATGCCATTACTCATTTTGGGCTATGTTCCAGTGCTGCACTTTAGAATTTCCCCCCAAAAGTGTATATTTTTGGAATGTAGACACCCCCAGCTTTCATTTTAGGTGTGTTTTCAAATTTTTTACACAGCCATTTTACCACCACTTTCTCGTAAACTTGACGTAAGTAAAAAAACAGCGTTTTCACACTTTGCCTTCAATGTTGATGTGAATTTCAAGCACAGAATAGGTGAAGATTTTATAAACTGAATTGATTAGTGTTCAGCTCCTTCTTCTGAGTACGGCAATACCCCATATGCATAGCTTTCTCATGGTTTGGGGGAGCTACGGGGGCCAAATTGGAACATGCGCGTTTCCAGGTTCACACTTTGAATCTTCACAGCTTGCGTTACTGCTGCCATGTCTCATTTGGGGCTGTGTAACAGTGCTCTTTTTTAAGATTTCCCCCCAAAAGTGTATTTTTTGGAAAGTAGACACCCCAGGCTCTCGTTTTAGGTGTGTTTTCCAATTTTATACACAGCCATTTTACCACCAATCCTGTGAAAATTTGACGTAAGTAAAAAAAATTCAGCATTTTTCACACTTTGCCTTCAATGTTGATGTGAATTTCAAGCACAGAATAGGTGAAGATTTTATAAACTGAATTGATTAGTGTTCAGCTCCTTCTTCTGAGTACGGCAATACCCCATATGCATAGCTTTCTCATGGTTTGGGGGAGCTACGGGGGCCAAATTGGAACATGCGCGTTTCCAGGTTCACACTTTGAATCTTCACAGCTTGCGTTACTGGTGCCATGTCTCATTTGGGGCTGTGTAACAGTGCTCTTTTTTAAGATATCCCCCCAAAAGTGTATATTTTTGGAAAGTAGACACCCCAGGCTCTCGTTTTAGGTGTGTTTTCCAATTTTATACACAGCCATTTTACCACCAATCCCTCGTAAACCATGACGTAAGTAAAAAAAACAAAACAGCGTTTTTCACACTTAGGGTTGGCGGCAGTATACTGGGCTGCATACAAATTGGTTTGGGAAACAATTTCACCTAAAATGTCTTCCCCCAAAAACAAATAAAAAAAATGATCATGGGTAAATCCTTCCACATCAATTTGAATCCCTGGGTTGCCTGTGAATTCTGAGATTTGTGGGCATAAATTGATACCCATTCATTAGGATCCGGAGTGGCAGGTGTTGGGGCATTTCTTTGGGCAGGTCTTTTGGCAGGTCTTTGGGCAGATCTTTTGGCAGGTGCTGGGGCAGTTGCCAGGGCAGCTCTTGGGGCAGCACTTGGGGCATTTCTTTGGTAGGTCTTTGGGCAGATCTTTTGGCAGGTGCTTGGGGCAATTGCCAGGGCAGCTCTTGGGGCAGCACTTGGGGCATTTCTTGGGTAGGTATTTTGGTAGGTCTTTGGGCAGTTCTTTTGGCAGGTGCTGGGGCAGTTGCCAGAGCAGCTCTTGGGGCAGTGCGTCTTTTCTTGACAGAAGGCCCAGCGTCATCACTAGAGCTGCTCTCACTTTCTGAAAACTGCGCTATGTCAAAATCTGACGCAGTGTCTGTTGCCTCAGAGTCAGACGCCAAAAAGGCATATGCCTCTTCAACGCTGTACCTGCGCTGCATTTTGCCCACTAAAAAAACTTTTTTTTTTTCTTACGCTATCCCTAAACCTAAATCTAACCCTAAAACTTACCCTAGCCTACGTATATCCTGAACCTACCTAACCCAAGTGAACTACCTATCTAAACTGCACTTATTATATATATTTTTTTTTGGGGGGGGGGTTGGGTTTTTTTCTTTTTTTTTTTTTCTTACTCTATCCCTAAACCTAAATCTAACCCTAAAACTTACCCTAACCTACGTATATCCTGAACCTACCTAACCCAAGTGAACTACCTATCTAAACTGCACTTATTATATATATATTTTTTTTTTTTTTTTGGGGGGGGGTTTTGGGGTTTTTTGGGGTTTTTTTTTTCTTACGCTATCCCTAAACCTAAATCTAACCCTAAAACTCACCCTAACCTACGTATATCCTGAACCTACCTAACCCAATTGAACTACCTATCTAAACTGCCCTTATTATATATTTTGTTTTTTTTTGGGGGGGGGGTTGTTTTTTTTTTTTTTTTCCCCTAAACCTAAATCTATCCCTAAAACTTTCCCTAACACACGTCTACACTAAACCTACCCAACTACCTACCAAAATACCTAAACTATATTTACTATTTAAAAAAAAAAAAAAAATTTTTTTTAAATTTAAAATTTTTTTAAAAAATCTAAAAAAAATTCAAGGGGGATGGGGGGTGTCCCACAGATCAGAAAAACTGATCTGCAGCAAATTGATCACTCCAAGAGTGATCAGATGGGGGGGGGGACTTATTGATCACTGCAGAACAGTGATCAAAGGGTTAATATTCTTTATTTAAACTTTTTTTTTTAACTTTTTTTTTTTCCAGGAACACTGGAACACCATCTCTCTCTGTCTCTCTCCACCTCAGCAGTATGCAAGGTGGAGGGAGGCAGAGAGATCTGACAGGGACAGTATTTACAAATACTGTCCCTGTCATTCAGGTTTTGCAACATGTGATTCGCTTTTGAAGCGAATCGCATGTTGCAACAATGTTTCTACCGCTTGTTACTAAGTGTCCCGATACTGGGACACTTAGTAACAAGCGGCTTGAACTCTTCCATCGCTCCGTGCGGCCGCGATGGAAGAGTTTAACCCTTGACGTACCGGGACCGTCAAGGGTCATTGGAGCACATTTACCCTTGACGGTCCTGGTACGTCAAGGGTCGCTAAGGGGTTAACGTATATCCGTTGTTTATTTATGCATTACCAGCCCTTATAATGGTTTATGTCCTCAATGCCCTTCCCTTTATTCCTTTTGCCTCTGGCTACCTTGTTATGTATATCGCACTCTCCTTTGCCTGCTAGCTGTCCTCCTTTCCTCTGCTGAGCCATTCGGGCTTCAGTTCCATTCTCCTCTCTGTATTTGGCCGTTGTCTCGCAGTGGGTAGCACTGACTGGGAGTGCTTAACGGAGGCAAACGTAGTACAGGCTGAGTGCTGTAGGTAGGCAACAGTAACCGCTTAGTGACTGGATCGCACTGACAGGAAGTGCTTAACGGAGGCCACGGATAGCAACAGGCTGAGCGAAATCGGAAGGCAACAGTAAACCGCTTAGTGACAGGGTAGCACTGACTGCAAAGCGAGGGCAACAGGATAGCAAGTTGGTACACAGAGAGCGGTAGTCAGCCAAAGCCTGAGTTGGTACACAGAGAGCGGTAGTCCGCCAAAGCCTGGGTCGGTACACAGAGAGCGGTAGTCCGCCAAAGCCTGGGTCGGTACACAGAGAGCGGTAGTCCGCCAAAGCCTGGGTCGGTACACAGAGAGTGGTAGTTAGCCACAACCTGGATCTGTACACAAGAGCAGTAGTCAGCCAAGCCTGGATCGGTACACAAGAGCGGTAGTCAGCCAAGCCTGGATCGGTACACAAGCGCGGTAGTCAGCCAGAAACCGGATCAACACGGAACAGGAGCACTGAGTCACGAATATCAGAGACACCGCGAAAGGGCACCCGCTTGGTGACAGGAAGCCATATATAAAGGATAGCCCTGGGAGGGGCTAGCCAGCAAGCACCATTAAAAGACAGCAATGCACAAACCCGGAAGTCAGAATGTCGCACAGTAATCACGGGCACCGTGATAGTGGGTCCTTCAAACGGTGGAGGGTTTTCTCATAGAATTCGTTTCTTCACCAACCCAATCTCCCCCTCCCCTCCTGGTCAATTGTAAGACTCGCTGTCTCATGGACCGCGAGATCTCCCTTCTGAGGACAGAAGGTCCAATCCAATTTGCCCACTCCCCGGGGGGATTCATCAGCAATATCTTCCTCGTCCGCAAGAAATCCGGGGGTCTTCGTCCTGTCATCAACCTCCATGCTCTCAACGAGTATGTGGTCATTTGAAGATGGAGGGTATCCACCTTCTCCGAGACCTTCTTCGCGAAGGAGATTGGTTCACAAGATTGGATCTCCAAGACGCCTACTTCACCTTTCCCATTCATCCGGATTCCAGACCTTTCCTCCAATTCCGTTAGAATTCCGAAATTTGGCAATTCACCTGTCTTCCTTTCAGCCTGAGCTCGGCTCCCTGGTGCTTCACCAAGCTGATGAAACCCGTGATGGCCTTCTTTTGCTCTCTGAGTGTTTGTTCTATAATCTATCTCGACAACATCCTGCTGTTTCACGCCAACCCAGTTACTCTTCGTTCACAAACGACCTGGGACATCGGCTGGCTCCACCAATTGGGCTTCCTCGTCAATCAAAAGAAGTCCATGACAGTCCCAGCCCAGTCTGTCCAATTCTTGGGTTTCGAGATAGACTCAGCCTCCTCTTTTCTCAAGCTTCCTCAGTCCAAGATCGTGAACATCAAATGCGAAATCAGGAAAACCTTGCGCCTAGAGTTTATCTCCCTACATCTTCTAGCTCGTATTGTGGGCCTCCTCTCCTCCTCCATTCAGGCTATCTTTCCCGGCCCCCTCTATTACAGGGCCATGCAGCACCTGAAAGCTCAGTATCTTCGGGCTCGTCTCTCCTATGACCAGCAGGTTCCTCTTACAGCAGATGTTCGCGCAGAACTCACCTGGTGGCTCCTTCACATGTCGGCATGGAATGGCACAGCCATCTTCGCCACCACTACAGACTTTATCTTGGAATCAGACGCCATTCTCTGGGGTTGGGGCGCCTCCTGTGCTGGATCCGCTACCGGAGGTCGTTGGTCACGCGTCAAACAGTCTTTCCACATCAACTGCCTCAAACTCATTGCCGGTTCTTTCGCAGTTTGCTCTTTCTCCATAGAGCTATCTCACTGCTCTATCTTACTGCGTATGGACAACGTCTCGGCTGTGCGCTACATCAACAAACTGGGTGGCGCCAGGTTAGAACTTCTGTCCAATCTTACCCGCGATCTTTTTCACTTCTGCCTTCAGCGACATATCTCGCTCTCAGCAGAGTACATTCCAGGTCTAGACAATATGACTGCGAATTGCCAGAGATCGGATGCTGGACAGGTCGGTTTTCCTCCATCTCTCGACCCTGCTAGGCCCCTTCTCGGTGGACCTCTTTGCCTCCCGTTGGAATCATCAGGTCCTGACCTTTTTCAGCTGGCTCCTGGATCCGGACTCGATGGCGGTTGAAGCGTTCTCCTAGACTTGTCCTCCGATGGGAGCTTATGCCTTTCCACCCTTTTCCATGATTTCCCGTGTGATCCACCATCTCCATCGCCAACGCCTCTCTCTCCTTCTTGTGACCCCTCTGTGGCCTGCACAACCTTGGTTCCCGGCTCTCCTGGAGATGTCTTCCGACCTCCCTCTCCTCCTTCCCTGGAGCCTCCTTCTACTTCTCGATCCGGGGGGCTCTTCTCACCCGCTCGTACTCGATCATCGACTCTCTCTGGTCGCATGGTCGATTTCCGGGGGTTCCTGGGACTTGTCTGGCCTTTCAGAATCAGCTTCAGACTCCTCAACGCTTCTCGGGCCCCTGGCACTCGAAGTGCCTACCTCAGTGCTTGGAACACCTGGTGTAGCTGGTGTGTGGCTCGACAAGGTGATCCTGTTACTGCCCCTGTGACGGATAGCCTTAATTTCCTCTCTGCTCTTTTTTCTGATGGTAAGGCTTACCGTACAGTTAATGTTTTTCGCTCCGCTATCTCTGCTGCTCATGTTCCACTGGTGTCCCAGTTGGCAGGGATCTCCTCGTCTGCCGGTTACTGCGTGGCATGCGTCTTTCTAGACCTCCTGCTCCTAGATACTCTTACTTTTGGGATGTTTCCGCTGTTCTGGATTTGTTTAAGTCTTGGTCCGACAACTCTGACCTTTCACTACGTCACCTTTCCACTAAACTTACCGTCTTATTGTATTTGATCTCTTTTGATAGGGTGTCGGATATCCGGGCTCTGGATTTTGACGCTCTTTCTTTTTCTCCAGGCGGTGTTACCTTCCGGATCTCCCATCAGACTAAATCTTCCTCCTCTTCTATATCCTATCCCTTTTTTCCTTCGCAACCTCTTTTGTGTGTACTTTGTTGTCTTCAGACTTATCTTGCTCATACTTCTCATCGTTCTTGTGTTTTTCCTCAATTACTTATCTCCTATTCCACTCCCTTTCGTCCAGTCTGTTCTCCCACTCTTTCTCGTTGGGTCCGCTGGGTCCTTTCTTTGGCAGGGGTTGATCCCTCTTTTGGTGCTCACTCTGTGAGGGGTGCCACAGGCTCTCGGGCTTTTCATGCTGGTAGTTCTCTTCATGACATCATGCGCTCAGCAGATTGGTCCATGGAATCCACTTTTTGCCGGTTCTACTGTCATCCTGTTTCTCATGCAGCGGATTCTCTGGTGGCGCAGCGTTAAAACTGCAAAATAGGAGCCTCCTGTCTTGCCATAAAATTAAGGATTATTCTAATTTGCGACCAAATAATCTGAATTTTATTAAAGACAGGAGGTGAGTATTTTTCCCACCCATCGTTTTGACCCACCCCTCATGTTTCATTCTGTTCTAGGCTCACGCTTATGTTTTTTATGGCTTGTGTCTTGACATGCATGTTCTGTTTATTTCTGCCTGTTTTCCTGTAGATTGCATACTATCTACCAGATTCTGTCATGGGTTCTCTCTCTTTTTTTTTTTGGCCTGAACCCGCCTCCAAGTTATGTGATTCCTTGACTGCGGTCCCCCAGGATCCTGTTTAACTGGCTGTTCCTGGTTTCTGGTTCTACGGATTCTGTTTCATCCTGGTTCCGGTTCTTGGCTTTCTTTCCTATGTTTGTTTCTTCAAAAGGAAGAGGAAGCTGTGTTTCAGGACTGATCTATTTATAGACTGTGGTTGTTACTGATTGGTTATTCACTTTGTTTAAGTTCTCTTCCATTTGCTGCTGTGAGCATCAGTAAAAGTTAGATATGCAAAATACTCGCCTCCTTTCTTTAATAAAATTCAGATTATTTGGTCACAAATTAGAATAATCCTTAATTAATCTTCATAGTATTTGGGCCATGGAGAATGTTATTTCAAAACTGTCAGAGTTGTAGTTGAAGAGTAATTGAAATGATAATGTATCCCCCACCCCTTTTACTAATGTAACATGGCTCAGCTCAGAGCAGCAAGGTGGTGTCCAGGTGGATTGCAGAGAGGGACAATCTTCAGTTAGCATAAGGGAAAAACCTGAAAAACCTGTCAAGGGGGCAGGGTTTTCATTGTTCTCACAGTAAGAAGATTGTCCCTTGCTGTGAGCTTGCTGGTCTCAAGACCAGATTCCACATCTGAGGGGAGGTGGCTTACACTAGGTAAAAGGGGCGGGAGGGGGAAACTTTATCATTCAATTACTCTTGAACTACAACTCTGACAGTATTGAAATAACAACCTCTATGGCTTAAATACTAAGAAGATTAATTGGAGCTGCTGTTTATGTAAAACATTACTATCCCTTTAAATGGAAATTACTTCAATATAATTTTTCTTGCCTTCCCCTGAATCAACAGGGATGATGTGGCATTTGCTGAACTCGATGGACTTTTCTTTTTTCAGACTCGTCAGCTATGTTAATATGCAATTTGATAATTTTTGTTTCATCTTCACCAATTTTTTTGATGCTGACAGGAAGCTCACTAAATTTCTGTTTCCAAAGAGCTTACTGTCAGGGACTATGATAGCAGGGACAATGACATAATATAGTATTATTCCTTCAGCAGCAATGTCTGCCTTCTCTACCGCATACAGAGCTCCTACTGCTACAGTGATAGTGCTGCATTTTAGCACCATCCCTGCTTCCACAGTGCCTGACAGACAGCTCTCTAAAAAGTATAGGCAATTTGACTGTATAGAGTATGGCCCTTTGTATAGAAAAAAGGAGGTTGGCTATCACTTTAAAAGCCACTTAGTGGTGATTTGGGAACTTTTTATTTGACCTATTTGGTATACTTGTCTTGTTTCAGAATTATTCCACTTTTGTTTTGAACATATGGCCCTTAGTGTTCATCTCACCTTCAGTAAATATACAATTTATAATCTGCATTCATAGGCTGTGCAAATAGATTAAGCAAATACATGTTGTAAGTAACCCACAGTTTGTACAATGTAGCACAATGATGGTTATCTGAGGTCTGCACGTTAACCTGGTTAGCACAAAGTTATAAAGAAAAAAATTGCAAGAGTTTAACCCCTTGAGTGCCAGTGATGTAGCCAACACATTACAGAGTGAGCTCCATATAGTCTTCTTTTGAAGTTACACACTAATGGCAGTATGGATGCACCATCAAATTCATATATTACCCTGAGTGAGGCTGATGTTTTAAAGGGATAGTAATGTTTCATAATAAAAGCAGCTCTAATTAATCATCATAGTATTTGGACTTTGGAGAGTGTTATTACAATTCTCTCAGAGTTGTAGTTCAAGAGTAATTCAATGACAAAGTATCCCCCTCCCTCCCCTTTTACTGATGTAACACTGCTCAGCCAGATCAGAAGGGAGGTGCCCAGAGACTGCAGAGAGGGACAATCTTCAATTAAGATAAGGGAAAAACCTGAAAAACTTGTCGGGGGGGGCAGGGCTTTCATTGTTCTCATAGGAAGAAGATTATCCCCTGCTGTTATCTGTCCAGTCTATGGACTGCATTCTACATCTGAGAAGAGATGGCTTACACTAGGTAAAAGGGGCAGGAGGGGAAACTTTGCTTGTGAATATCTCTCAAACCATAAAGGTTTGCGAGATAAGGCTTATATCATTCTTCATGTTTTTTTAATGCCTACAAAATAAAATAAAGATAAAACGAACTATTACCATCCCTTTAAGAAGTGTAGTAAATCCCCCCTGATTTAAATGGGGATTTAAACTCCCTGAATGCTAGAGAAGTCTCCATTGCTTTGGAGACCACTTCAGCATTCAAGTGATTAAATTGCCCATAATCAGTGGCAATTTGTTTGAGTTTTTAAATGTACTCTGTGGTGCAATTGGTTCTAGAACGGCTTGTATTCTGACTAGTACCTCAGCACATAAGATGACACTGATAATTAACCATTAACCAGAGCTGATTTTCAGCTAGATCATCCCAGGCCAGTGACCTTGTACCTTTTGCTTAGTGACCCGGTACGTTTTATCAGTTACTAGACATTTTTTACTTCTTTGTCCAGTCCGAATACAGGGACTTTTCACCTTTCTTTTTAGAAAATAATCTCTCCCATTAATAGGTACTTCTGCTTTATAATTATTATTTTTAACCCTTTAATGCCAGAGGGTAAATGGACACCCATTTCGCCCTCACAGATTAAAAAGGCAGCTCATTTATTGTGTTTATTGCAAGTGCAATTGGCCTTCCTCTCACCCAACTAACCCCACTACAGTCCATAATGAACTCTGCTGCAAGACTAATCTACCTCACACATTGCTCCTCTAATACCATTCCTCCTTGCTAGTCCCTACTGGCTCCCATTAGCACATAGAATTAAATTCAAAATTCTGGTGCTAAGGTACTAACTGCACCACCCTATATTTTCATTTCTCATTTCCAAATATAGTCTCGCTTGCCATCTTCGCTCCGCACAGGACCTTCTCTTTACATCCTCCCACTCCCGCCTACAGGACTTCTCCTGTGCTGCACCTGAGCCTGTCCCATCAAACTTCTGCTCACTCTCATTCCCTTCTAAAATCACTCTCGCACCTACAACCTCATCACAACCTCATTGTTCACATAGTCTTTTTCCTTCCAAACAGAACCACCACTTCCCTGGATTGCTGAACTCAAAAGCACTTCTTTCTCCTATGCACTGACAGACAGTTCATGTGGCAGGAGGCACTTACACCCCATAACACTTACTCCTGTGTCCTACCTACCTACCTTCCTCTAGACTGTAAACTCTCACGAGCAGGCCCCTCTGATCCTTTTGTTTTCTATGTTACATTTGTAGTGTTTATTGTCTATGTAGGTCTATTCCCTATCGTACAGCGCTGTGGAATAAGTGGGCCCTATGTAAATCAAGAATAATACGTGCAAATTAACATTTTTCTATGGAAAACCCTTGCTTTAGTCAGCAGAATAAACACTGCAATATTTTTTTTTTCCATATTACCTGATACTACTTCTTTAACCATTTGAGTGCCATAGGGGTATACAATGAATTGCATACCCCTCTGGCACTCAAAGGGTTAAGAACTGGGAGACAGATTTCCCAGTAGGCCAAGTAGGCACCTGCTTAGACTGTAAACTCTGAGGGGCTCTTCAGCTGTGCTGCCCACACCACATTCTGAGTTGTGGGTGTGGCCGGAACAATTCCAATGCTCCTGGTTTATGAAGGTCAGTTTATTTGACAGGTTACATACACCTTTATTGGCCATTATGTAGCCTACTTGATCACAGAGAGGTCTCCATTTGAGGAAAACTTGTCTCTCTCTCTCTCTTAAAGGGATAGTAATACTTAAAATGTTGTAGGATTCATCCCCCTGAGTAAAACAAGAGTAGTCCCACTGCTGAAAGGTGTTTCATTCAAAAGTTATTGATTTTCAAAGTTGAATTTTTTAGGTGCAATATCACAGTGGCCTGAAATTGTACAGTGGCGCTGTTGCTACACCATCCTATGGAGATTTATGGTCCCGGGACCAGAGCTGTCCATAGGATCGTGTAGCAACAGCGCCACTGTACAATTTCAGGCCACTGTGATACTGCACCTAAAAAATTCAACTTTGAAAATTAATAACTTTTGAATGAAACATCTTTCAGCAGTGGGAGTACTCTTGTTTTACTCAGGGGGATAAATTCTACAACATATTTTTTTTACATTTTAAGTATTACTATCCTTTTAAATTATGGAAGTGTCCTCACTGTAGGCTCTGCCTAAATTCATTAATTATAATGATAATAATGGCTGAAAAAATGCAGCTCCGAATAATTCTCACATGCCGTGTGCCAGGTAGAGCAGTATTTCCATATTTTCAGATTTGTAGTTCAAGAGTAATTCAAAAGGATCCCCCTCCCTCCCCTTTTACCTACCCTTAGCTGCCTCCCTCAGTTGTGGAATCCGGTCCTGGTACCAGACAGCTTGCAGTCTTCATACACTGAGTATAAGGAAAACCCTGCCCCCTTGTCAAAGGAGGTCAGGATTTTCCTAATACTCAGAGAAGATTATCCCTCACTGTGCTCCATCTGACCAGTTTTGCAAGGCAGTCAGAGGCGTAGCGGAGGCCCCCGCAGCCCCCGCGGTACAGGGGGGCCCCGCCGAACTGAGGGCCCCCAAAAAAGTTTTGACCATATATAATATTGGTGGCCCTGCCAGACTCGGCGGGGCCACAGAAAGTTGTGCCCAGCCGCAACTTGTTCTTTTGGAAGCCTTGCTAGACCCGTAGGGGGTGGGGTGGGTCAGAAATGGTGATCATAATGAGCCCTCAGTCCTACAGCGTATAAGGAATCTGCATCGGTGAGTCACCTGTTTCCTTCTTGCTGAACGTCACTAAGTAAGGAAGAGGCGTAATCACATGATGTGCAGCCACATAGTACGCTGGGGACGTAACTAGCGCGGGCTGCTCAACCAGAAGAGAACTAGTAGGTTTAAACCTTGTTGGATCATATTAAAGGAAAACGCAGTCATTTATTACTGTAATTGGCACTCAGGCAGCCGATCACAGCTAGCAGAAGACAGAGGCTAGATTCCCCATGCATTCGCTCACTGTTATTGAGGGTAAGGGATTCTTATTTACTTTGTAGTTTTGGTAATTATGTGAATGTAATTAGTGGGAACTGTGTGACTGCCACATGAACTGGAAAAATGGGTACTACAGGTGCATCAGAGGCCCGTGTGATTAACAATGAAGAAGGGCCTCTGTGGCTGAAGAGAAATCTGTCCTGCTGCAGCTTTTCCCATATTGAATCTATTGTAGCCCAGTGCCGTGCCCACTATTTTCACTTAATACATTTTCCAACACTAGAAAAAAACAATATTCTCTTGGTGTGATCAACATTTGCGTGCCAAAGGGCTGTACAACACACATATGCATTCAGCATAACCCTCTGGCACTCAAATGGTTGATCCCTAGTGTGGGAAAATGTATTAACCGTTTGAGTGCCAGAGGGGTACGCAACACATTGCCTTGCAATGCGTTGTGTACCCATCTGGCACTCAAATGGTTAAGGGAAAACAGAATTTTTATGCCTGGGCAACATTATTCAGTATGGAAAAAATCATCCCTGTGTTGCACACCCAGTTGGCACTCAAGAGGTTTAAGCCGACTGTCCAGACACCCCGAATGAACATTATGCCAGCTGATGTTTCAGGATTAAACTGACACAGGACATCCACCTGCTGTAATAAAGGCAGGGAGAGGAATATATTTTATATATTATATATATATAAATAATTTTTTTTTTTTTAATTTTTTTTTAGATGGAAATTACATCCCAGAGCAGTGTTGCTGTCTGGTCAACTAAATGCACTCTACTAGAGTGCTAGATATAAATGTGCAGTACTTTCACGTACGGAGCGTGTTTAAAGCAAAGTGCACCGATGGCAGAGTGAATCTAATACCCCAGTTACACAACCTGGTTCTTCTGCCCTCATCACGGCATGGAGGCAACTTGGTTCTACAGAAAGGTGCCTGTTCTCCCCAGAGGAGCTTTCTTGCAGCAGCAGAAGTGATGGGTGAGTCCAGAACAGAGAATTTAAGTGCCCGAGACCTGTAGGCTGTGACTGCAGCAGAACAGTGGGGTAACCATTATAACTACAGTTCAGAGCTTTTTGACACCCCCACTCCCCTTCATTCCAACTCTATATTTTCTCCTCACACCATTATTCTCTCTAATTTATTCCCAATATCATTACTTCTCTCACCTCTTAATTTTATACCCCTTACTTGCTAACACCTCAATTTTCAAACATCTGTATACATAGTATTGGTTCACAAACTTCATATGTTCTTGCAATTTACTTCTCATGGTAGTAGTTACATGATTTGCTCCAGAACTTGGTACTGTTTGTTGTTTGGATGGAAGGATATGATGTATAGAGCATATGGACTTTATGCAATGTGATTTTAGTGATGCTGCAGGGGTGGTGCTGGGGTAAAGGGTATTTTGTGTTGCTTTGAAGAGTTTGATGTGCACGTGGAAGACGTTGAGGAGTGAAGTGCAAAGGATGTTAGTCATTGTTTGGAAGAATTTGGGGGGTAATTAGAGGAAACTGGGGTGGTCTGACTCTGCATATGTATACATATATGGAGTGTCTGCATGTATATAGGGGTGTAAATGTGGTAAATGGTGTAAGAAGGATTAAAGAGTATGTCAGGAAAAAGAAGAAAAAAAGTGTGTGTTTATGGGGGCCTACTGGTTGCATTTATCCTGGTCCACATGATCTCTGTGGTGGACCTCACTGATGGCAAGACATAGACCTGTTAAAGGTGTGGGAGAGACTTAAGTGTCAATTCAGCAAGCTGCAGAGGTTAACCCTTTGAGTGCCAGAGGGGTACACATTGCCTTGCAATGAGTTGCGTACCCCTCTGGCACTAGGGTTGCCACCTTTCCTTCAAAAAAATACCGGCCATGGCATTCCCTCCATAGACTTAACATTGGACAGAAGCCAATTTTTTACTGGCCTGCTGGTAAAATACCGACTGGGTGGCAACCCTATCTGGCACTCAAAGGGTTAAAGTCTGTAGCACACCAACTACCACATAGGGGGAAAGCAGAAATTCCTCATATCTTGATTTAAATGGGATGTTTATCTCCTTGAATGCTAAAAAAGTCTCCAGTAATTTTGAAACCTCTAACATTCAAGGCGGTGTTGTATAAATCAGTGGGCTTTTCCAATGCTTTCCTGTCCTGCAGTTGATTTGCTACAGAATTGCATCTTTTTATCTTACTGAATTATAACATGTCCTAGAGTCATGTAGAAAGCCAATAGAGTAACAGTTGTTATACACAGCAATTATATAGATACACCTGACTACTGTATGATGGACTCCTACCTAGGTAAATGCTTCTGTTACACACAGCAATTATACAGATACACCTGACTGCTGTGTGATGGACTCCTACCTAGGTAAGTGCTTCTGTTACACACAGTAATTATACAGATACACCTGACTACTGTATGATGGACTCCTACCTAGGTAAGTGCCTCTGTTACACACAGCAATTATATAGATACACATGACTGCTGTATGATGGACTCCTACCTAGGTAAGTCCTTCTGTTACACACAGTAATTATATAGATACACCTGACTGCTGTATGATGGACTCCTACCTAGGTAAGTCCTTCTGTTACACACAGTAATTATATAGATACACCTGACTGCTGTATGATGGACTCCTACCTAGGTAAGTCCTTCTGTTACACACAGTAATTATATAGATACACCTGACTACTGTATGATGGACTCCTACCTAGGTAAGTCCTTCTGTTACACACAGTAATTATATAGATACACCTGAGTGCTGTATGATGGACTCCTACCTAGGTAAGTGCTTCTGTTACACACAGTAATTATATAGATACACCTGACTACTGTATGATGGACTCCTACCTAGGTAAGTGCTTCTGTTACACACAGTAATTATACAGATACACCTGACTGCTGTATGATGGACTCCTACCTAGGTAAGTGCTTCTGTTACACACAATAATGATATAGATACACCTGACTGCTGTATGATGGACTCCTACCTAGGTAAGTCCTTCTGTTACACACAGTAATTATATAGATACACCTGAGTGCTGTATGATGGACTCCTACCTAGGTAAGTGCTTCTGTTACACACAATAATGATATAGATACACCTGACTGCTGTATGATGGACTCCTACCTAGGTAAGTGCTTCTGTTACACACAGCAATTATACAGATACACCTGACTGCTGTATGATGGACTCCTACCTAGGTAAGTCATCTTCTAACCATTGCATAAACCACTGGAGTGCTAGAGTGTTGCACACTTCTCTGTCAGTCAAATGATTAAACAGATATTTATTAGCAATCTCGCTCTGACTTGTTTCTCCATGTTTATGCAGAGAGAATCTCTCAAATCCCTTTGTATGTTCAGTGTCAGACCAATCACCTCTTACAGTGGAAAAGGAAGTTGAGTGTAAGAGGTGACTGACTGCCTCTGTGCACAAAGGGAAATATACAGTGATCGAAGAGACTGGCTCTGCATATACATGTAGAAATAAGTCAGTACCATTGCTAAAAGGAAATCTGTTTAAACATTTGACTACCAGTCTCTTGGCTCCCCACGTGTTCTGTGTGCTCAGTGGCAGACCAGTCACCTCTTAACTCCTTGGAGGTTAGAGACTTCTCCAGAACTCAGTAATTAATACAGAAAAGTGTATGTATTGTGTATCTGGTTAACCCTTTTCGCTGCTCTGACGCTCATTCATTTATAGCAATGGAAAGAGATTGGGCAGGAAGGGGTTCGGCTGCTTCTCCCTCAGAGCATGTGTGTAAGACTGGATTTTAGGCCTCAAAAACCAAAAAGAGATATTTTCTGAGTGTGGCATGGAGACCTGGAATATTAAAGCCTTTGAGTGCCAGAGGGTTGAGAAGCTCACCCTGTCCAGGGCACTGCTTGTCTCTCTTGAATTCAAGGGATTAAGTGTATATTAAGTGCTGGAAAATGCCTTCAACTATCTTGTCTGATACGCTGCTCTATTTATTTATTGTTATGAGTGGGATCATTTTATTGGGGGTGGGGCTTAATTGGGGTGGGGCACGGGGGCCCCGTATTAGAGTTTGCAGGGGGGCCCCTGCATTTTATGTTACGCTTCTGAAGGCAGTGTGATGTAGATGAAAGGGGAGGGAGGGGGATCCTTTAGAACTGAATTATTCTAGAACTACAAATCTGAAATATTGAAATACCACTCTACCTGGTCCAATGTATGAGGATTAATCGGAGCAGCATTTTGTTCATCCATCACTATCCCTTTAATTGCATAGCATGGTAATATTGGCCCAGCACAATATCTAATTAGTGTAAAGTGTCACATTATGCCACCAACAACTAAAGGTTAGCCCTTTGAGTGCCAGGGGGTATCCTGTGCATTGCTTTGCAGTGTGTTGGATACAACTCTGGCACTCAAAGGGTTCATTTCCCAAAATGTATTTATATTACAAGCAAGTAGCTAGAACAGCATGTAGGCAGTTTTGTTTAAATGTAACTAAAATACCTCAAGGTGACAGGCCCACTTTAATGGTGTTCATGTTTGAATTTCCATCATTTTGATTGACTGAACTACGAGCAAAGTATACAAATGAAATGGCTGTTTCACAAGACATGGTTCAGGTCATGTGAAACAGCCTGTCTCTTATGAATTCTGAATATACAGAAATGGTTTGCTTATGTTTTGTTTAGAATCCTTCTCAGAAGTATATAGCTGTGTAAAGCCTAGGCCACACAGGTGACTTAAAGGGATAGTAATACTTTAATATTACTATTACCCATATTGTAGATATTTGCAAAATAATTTAATAGCCCAGTTTCATCTCTCAAACCTTTATGGTTTGAGAGATAATCGAACGCAAAGTCCCCCCTCCTTCCCTGAAGTCAGAGTTGTACTAACTGCAGGGATATCCGGTCTAACTTTCATCAGGCGGCTCTGCAGCAGAGCCGCGATCGCGTTAGTGAAACAGAATTATTTCACTGAAACGGTCTTTTACGTGTGCTTGCAAACCAAGCACATGTAGAAGACCGTTTCAGTGAAATAATTCTTTTTTTACAAACGTGATCTCGGCTGAGCTGCAGAGCCGCCTGATGAAAGTCAGACCGGATAGCCCTTCAGTTAGTACAACGCTGACTTCAGGGAAGGGGGAAGGAGGGGGGACTTTGCGTTTGGTTATCTCTCAAACCATAAAGGTTTGAGAGATGAACCTGGAGGCTATTAAATTATTTTGCAAATATCTACAATATGGAGAACAGTAATAATAAAGTATTACTATCCGTTTAAATGAAATAACAGATTGTAAAGAAATACTTATATCTGGGCTGTAGTCACTAAAATGAAGAGGATGAATTCTGCAGCAAACCAACTGCACCATAAGCATACCTGGGGACTGTCTGAATCTGCCTCTGTGACTCCAGTTTGCAGAGTTAATTATGGGTTTCTGAGGACAGACACGGATTATCTGGCTCAGTATGTTCTCCAGCACATCCACCCACTTTACATCCTGTCTGTCCTATAACCACTCTATTCAGGGCAAAAGCTACCTTCCCTGCTCCAAGCACAGCCAACTCCAATTAACCCTTTGAGTGCCAGAGGGGTGCACAATGCATTGGGAACCTCTATGGCACTCAAAGGCTTAAACCCTGTTCACATTATGATGCAATTTGCATTATTTGAACTCTCTCACCACCAGCCCTTCTTGATTCTCTGGGGGCTGGGGTCAAGAAGTTTTCAAGGATGACCAAATTGGACACATTACAATTCCTCAAATTCCTGTTGGTTTAAATGCGGATTTAATTCTCTTGAATGCTAGATACATCTCGAGTGCATTGAGAAGCATTCAATGTTTAAAGAATAGTTTGCTGCAGAATTACTGTTTTGCTTATTGATTATGGACCTCTGTTTCATAAGTGATAAGCATATGATAAGGGACTATTGAAGCAAAAGAGAGTCTGATGGACCAAGAACAAGCATATGATAAGGACTATTGAAGCAATGGAGAGTCTGATGGACCAAGAACAAGCATATGATAAGGACTATTGAAGCAATGGAGAGTCTGATGGACCAAGAACAAGCATATGATAAGGACTATTGAAGCAATGGAGAGTCTGATGGACCAAGAACAAGCATATGATAAGGACTATTGAAGCAATGGAGAGTCTGATGGACCAAGAACAAGCATATGATAAGGACTATTGAAGCAAAGGAAAGTCTGATGAACCAAGAACAAGCATATGATAAGGATTATTGAATCAAAGGAGAATCTGATGAACCAAGAACAAGTATATGATAAGGGACTATTGAAGCAAACGTGAGTCTGATGGACCAAGAACAAGCATATGATAAGGACTACTGAAGCAATGGAGAGTCTGATGAACCAAGAACAAGCATATGATAAGGGACTACTGAAGCAATGGAGAGTCTGATGGGCCAAGAACATGTGGTTCAGTACTGGCAAAAACCAAGTGCAATTTAGGGAATAAATAACATTTACTGAATTTCAGCTGATTTGAAGGGACTTTTTATCCCTACAATGCTAGAAATGTCTCCAAAGCATTGCTCATAATGAGAAGTTTTATTTGTTCATATTAGTTTAGTTGGCTTGCTCTAGAATTGCAACACTTTCCCTTAGCCATCAGCCTCAGTGATTTTTAGTTACTACAATCAGGTACATCTTTCTAGTGCAACAACAAAGCTGCAGGCTTGAGTACGTTTATTGCTGATATGACAACATGTGTCACACTTTCCTCTGGTTTTACTGTTTCTACACATGCACTGTGACTGGTGGGAGTGTTTTAAACGGCAATCAGGAACATGTGATTCAGACTCACAAGACTGTTCTAATTATAGCAATGCACAGCCAAGACTGCCCCCTCCCCCTTATGGACCCAGTCAATGCAATCAATATAAGATAAGTAACAGCTGCAGTATACAGATGTGCAATGTTGTGGGGATCAAATCTATTCATCTTGCCTAGATTTAAGTCTATCAAACTGGTGGTTATGACTAAAACCTGCCTCTAATGCATACCTCCCAAGTGTGCCTATTTAGGGGGGACAGTCCCTCTTTGAGACCCAAATCCCTATGTCTCTCTTTCCCACCCTGGTGTCCCTCCTTTTAGGGGATCAGACTGTGTGGTGTTTATATAAGTGTATCACATTGCTCCACAGCAATAAAACTCAAATTAATGTTTTTTTTTAAACTTCAGTATATGTGTTTATAAATTAGTCAGTATAAATAAGATACTTTATTCTTGCTCTAAATCATTTATTAACTTACACAAAAAGGTATCAATAGTTCATGAAATAACCTAAACAGTCTTGTTATTGCCACACCCACCAGCCACTTCCCAGCAACACCTCCTAAAACACAAGTGTCCCTCTTTGGCCTTTGAAATGTTGGGAGCTATGCAGTTCTGCTCAGTTTGTCTCCTCTGGTGTGAAGTAGCTAGCACCAGAGCTGGGCATGAGTGGCAGCAATACCTGAAAGTTCCCTCCATTCCCCCTCCATCAGGAAGCTGGACGCAGGTTATGGGCCATGCTGCAGTTACACGTGTCTGGAGAATCTCACTGAAATGTATTAGAGGGTTCATCTCAAGGGCCCTTCTAAATAGGCCAAAACCCCTAAATAAAACCACTGACCTCTTTTTTTTTTTTTTTACATCTAGACATATGTCAGTACGTTTTTTTTTTGTCAGTCTTCAAGTTCACTGGTAATAGGAGAGAAGGGGTTAGGTAAGGCATCGAGGAGATGGTGGGGTTTATAAGGGAAGTATGGGAGTAGGGAATTGCAGGCCTAAGAGACTGTGAAATATAATTTAGGAAGAAAGACCATTTGGATATGTTCACTCTGAGATGGTTATACGTCTCTGAGTCTCAAATTTTTAAAGAAGTGCAGTGTCTTTAGAACAACAATATAGGCACAAAGCAGTAAATCTGCCCAATCTGCTTCCTCAGCCATCCTGGTGCCTTAGGCTTATGCTACTGAGTCTAGGCCAAAATACATTGCTGTGTCAGTTGTTGAGAGTCTCCCAAGCACTACAAAGAATCGCAGTTTTCTTTATTACCACACACTTAACGTTGACTTAATGAACAGATACCAGTCATGTCTACTAATATAGGAAATATTAAGTGATTGTGTAAGATATTTAGACACTTTGAGCAATACATATTTAGATTTACCTCTCCAATATATCTGGATAGTTCATATTTTTAGGTTTATTCTATTCAACTATTACAACTTATCAGTCACTTTTAATAGTAGTCAGGGCCCCCATCAAGGGGGGTCAAGAGGAACTGTTGTCCAAGGCTTGGAAAGGGGACCCGGGCCCAAAATGTTCATTTTCATTCTGGTTTAGGAGACTAAATGCTGCTGTGCTGCCTTGCATATGATTTTCCCAGCTGGTGTACAACTAAACAGGGGCATTTCTAGGTTCCAAAAACATCTGGGGCTAGAGCCCATGGCAAAATTCCACAGCGCGTCAGGCACTGACAATAGCCACGTGAACATGACCACACTTACATTTATGTAGTACACATATGTACTACAAATGTTATAAATATGTTTAACTGACATTGTTTTAACAAATCACAATACTTTAATATTGGGCTAGCCAAAGATTGGCACTCAAGCAGTTAGAGAACTACAAACACTGTGATTTACGCCTTTATTTTAGAGTCGGGTATTCTGCAGCCCCCATGGCTAATGGGAACTAGCACACATACCACTCAATCCAACATAATTTGGATGTAACTATAGTACCAACCTGTTCCAGGGTGAATATAAATTTAGCTATCTCTATGCACAAGGTTCAGCAAATAAAATGGCAGCATTTTACCCAGCAATCCCTATAGTTCATGTTGCCTGACCTGGGTTTAAGTTGCCTTGCCCTGATTAAGGCTGTCCCCATTTAGTTGCCAGTGTGTGTGTGTGTGTGTGTTGTGGCAACACTCAAGGATTTCTGGTAGCATCTGGCTGCATCTGAAAGGGTGCAGTGACAGAAGGCAAGGCTGCAACTGTCAGGGTACTACACTACAGTCTGCAACAGATACTGAGGCAGATAAAGGGTTAAATCAGATGCTGGTAAACAGGCCAGAGGCCCAGCAAAACACTGAGAGAAAACCTAAGTGACTGAAACAGACCCAGCAGACATGTTGCCAGGGCCGGATTTACATCTCAGGAGCCTGTAGGCACAGAAATCTGAAGCACCCCCCTGCCCATTGGCCATCTCCACTGGACACTCCACAATGCTCCTAATTTCCACACTGCCCCCATCATGTCCATATTGCCCTCTCTTTGCCCCTATCATCTTCACATTGCCCCATCAGCTCCATATTGCCCCATCAGCTACAACTTGTCCCCCACCAGCTCCATATTGCCCTCATCAGCTTTATATTGCCCTCATCAGCTTTATATTGCCCCTATCAGCTCCACTTTGCCCTCACACCGCCCACCATCAGCTCCACTTTTCCCTCACATTGTGGCCACCCCCGTTTCCAACCTCCTCCCTGGTGGTCCAGCGGCTTGGCAGGACAGGTCTGCGCTTCCTTTGGCACAGACCTGTAACTGCTGGAGCTCCCGCGTGGTGTTCTGCCCAGTAATGCAGAGCGCTGGGAGATGATGTCATCTCCCAGCGCTCTGCATTACTAAAGAGCTCACGAGGGAGCTCTGCAGCTAAAGGTCTGTGCTGAAAGAGGCGCAGACATGAAAAATAGATTATAGAGGGTTAGAATAATTAAAAAAAAAAAATAAAAAAAAATCTTCCATGATTTTCTGTTTTTTTCTTCGTACCGCCCTGGCCTGATATTCTGTGCTTGTAGTTGTAGAAGACAACAAATTTTCAGGTTTTTGAAGTATCTCTGAAGCTGTTTCATTTGTTTGCAGAGATTTTAAAGTGCTACAAACAGCTTCTTTACAATCAACTGCTTTAGATCTTCTTTTTGAAGGACTTGATGGAAGCCTTCTGTTGTGCTAAGCAAAGACTGGAACATAGAGAGACAAAAAACAGTTGATAACTTTTTTAGCTGTGAGAACAGGCCAATGGCATTACAGGATTCAATTTCTGACAAGCACTTGTAGACAACTGTGAAGTTTGCTATAAGAGCATTTACAGAGCAAACTTGACAAGACCAGCGAGTATCTGAAAGTTGAACAAGCAGGGCTGGCCCTAACATGGGTCCCAGTGGGTTCATGGACCCAGGCGGCACTTTGACTGGGGCGGCAACTTTCCTCCCACTGTATGTCATTTTTGTGCCAGCCAGCCACCAGGTCTGTGTCCACACGGCACAGGACAAAGAGTTTTGACTCCCTCCTGTGAGCGGCGCTCCTGCTGTGACAGTAATTATTGCAGCTCAGCATCAGTCTGTCAGCCTTACTGAGGCTAAGCCAAACTAATCACTGTCACAGCAGGCGTGTTTGTCAGGGTGTCACTACTCTTTGTCTCCAGCCGGCAATCACTTGTCACTGAGCCAGCAGCCCAGCTCTGACAGCGCACTGGGTGTCCGCTGCTCCTACATGTTCCCTGCTGTAGTACCCTCTCCTCGGGCTGCTGTCTGTTTCAGTTTATCCTCATGGGGACAGGAGCCAGAAGTTGGAGCCTCAGACACCGGACTGACCAGCGCACACCGGGCATAGCGAGTATCATGTCCGGGTACATCCTGGGACAGCTCCCGGTGGACCGGAGCCAGGAGAATGAGTTTGTGCGGGTGTATGAAGGAGAGATACAAAAGGTACAGGGAGGAGCGGTTATGTGTGTGAGGGGGGCTACTGAGCAGCACCGGGACAGACACAGGCATGCTGGGGAGTGTAGGCACCGATGGTGTCCTAACGGAACTCCCAGACCTCTAGGATACTTTGTTATTGTGGAATGTACCGAGTCACACAGAGTTAGAGACAGACCCTGTCACAGGGAGGGAAAGACTGACCCAGTGTGTCAGGCATGAGAGAGAGAGACCCAGAGTGTCAGACATGAGAGACACCCAGAGTGTCAGGCATGAGAGAGAGAGAGAGCGCAACAACAAAAAGAGAAACACAAAGAATGCCCTTTAATTGCACTCCTAGATAGTATCCCTTTAATACAACGTATCAGAAAGTACTCAATAATTAGATGAAGTATTTAGAGAATACTGACTCAATAGAAAGGGGATAAAATTTACTTTTATTTTTATCTCATTAAAATATTCGATTAATGATACATCAAGCACTAAAATAAAATACTGATATAGGTGCTTCTTCAAAACACCCCATACGAAAGCATTAATACTGTTTAAGGGCTTTGTTTAGAATTGTTTTGAAATGGCCCATTAGATGTGCCTGCCATCCAGTACAATCTTTCTTTCATGTTGTATGCCCATTCGCACTGCGAGGTGGACAGTGTGGGCAATGTGGAGGTGGGCAGAGTAGGGAGTAGGACAAGGTTTGGAGGAGGACAGGGTGGGCAATGTGGACGGTGGACAGTGTATGCGGAGTTGGACAGTGTGGAGGTGGACAATGTGGAGTTGGACAGTGTAGGCAATGTGGGGTTAGTGTTGAGCTGGATAATGTGGGCAGTGTGGACTTGGATAATGTGGAGATGGGCAGTGTTTGGAGGAAGACAGGGTAGGCAGTGAGTGGAAGTGGACAATGTGGGCAGTGTGGAGTTGGGCAGGGTGGACAATGTGTGAAGGGTGAACAGGGTATGAGGGTATACAGGGTGTGGGCAGTGTGTGATGAGGTTGGACAGAGGGTGGGCAGTATGGAAATAGGGTGTGAGGGCGTACAGAGTGTGGGCAGTGTGTGGACAGTGTGTGGTTGTGGATAGGGTGTGGGCAGTATGTGGACAGCGTGTGGAGAAAAAAAAATGTCCCCGGATTTAATTTAAAAAATCTGGTCACCTTACTATTTGAGGAACTGCTTATATGATGTGTAATCTCCCCAGCCTATCGGTCCACGTTTTCCCAGTGTGGCTGCTACGCTTGGCGCTGAACCTGTTACACCTCTCTCTCTCTCTCACTATAACCAACATTTATTAATCATTTTTATCCCCCCGCCCTTCTCATGAATCATTTCAGTTCTATGTGGTTTTCGGGGCAGGAGAGGGGTTAATATATTTATGGATGTGGCGTGTTTTGGTGGGCGTGGTTTGGGGGGTGGCAGCATTTCATCCTTGGACCCAGGCAGAACAATGTTTTAGGCCGGCCTGTGAACAAGCTCCCCTTCATGTACTCCAAGAGTGGTTTGAACATCTTTGAACTTTTGATGGTTAATGACTGATGTGCTGAAAAAAGTATAGAGATTTTCCATTGTGTTGAAGAAATCTTTCGCATCTGTGATGGCTTTGCATGTGTGGCACATCACAAGGTTGAGTTCACGGGCATAGCAATGTACATATATGGCTTCTGGATGATATTTCTGAAACTTTGCCTGCACACCACCACTTATTCCACTCATAATTGCTGCATCATCATATGTTTGAGCAACACATAACAGATTGTCTATCCCATTTTCTTTCAAGCATTCCTGTAAAGTGTCTGTGATGGAATCTGCATTAAAATCTCATAGTTCCCTGAAACCTAGAAAATTTAATTTCTCCATTTTCTGGTAAAACATACCAAACGCAGATTGACAACTGCTCTTTGCGATGATCTCTTGCCTCATCTGCAATTATTGCATATATTCCATCATTCTTCAATTCACCAACTATTTTAAATGTAACTTCTTCAGCGCAACACTAAATGATTGAATTCTGGGATGAAGGTGACGTATAGGTAGCATTTGCTGGTGGTTTGTAACTTTTAAGGATGGGGTCAAATCTAGACATCATCATGAGTTCTTTAAAGTTTCCTGCATTTTGGCTATCTTCCGATTCATCATGGCTAGTGTTGAGCGAGCATGCTCGGCCGATGCTCGGATCGGCTCGAGCATCGCTCTGCTCGGCACATGGCGGTACTCGTACGAGTACCGCATGTGCTCGCCCGCCATGTTCGGGTCTCCTCCCCGCACGTTTTGCGGCTGCTGCGCAGCCAATAAACGTGCAGGGAGGCTCTGACATCGGTGTAATGCCAGCAGCCATGTTGGCTGCTGGCATTACACTGATTGGCTGGCCAGAACCCGTGGTCAGGTGCTGTATAGCACCTGACCATCGAGTTCGGCTCAGTCTGAGCCAGGGAGAGCTGAGGATAGGAAGGGAAAGGCAGTGTAGGGAGGAAAAAAAAAAATTGTGACAAAAAAGAACCAAAAGTCCTTTTTAGGACTACTGTGTGTGGGGGCAGCAGGTTATATTGTGTGTGGGGGGAAAAAAAAAAAAAAAAAAAAAAAAAATATTCTGTTTAGTGTGAAAAGTTGCAGATTAGAGCACATTCTGTTTAGTGTGCACAGTTGCAGATTAGAGCACATTCTGTTTAGTGTGCAAAGTTGCAGATTAGAGCACATTCTGTTTAGTGTGCAAAGTTGCAGATTAGAGCACATTCTGTTTAGTGTGCAAAGTTGCAGATTAGAGCACATTCTGTTAAGTCTTCAAACTAAAATATCAAAGTCACGTATTCCATTCAGTGTGCGTCGCCGCAGTTTAGCAGCACATTCTGAGTACTGTGCAGAGTTGCAGAATAGGAAGAAATACTGTTAAGTCTTCAAACTAAAATATCAAAGTCACATATTCCATTCAGTGTGCTTCGCCGCAGTTTAGCAGCACATTCTGTGTACTGTGCAGAGTTGCAGAATAGGAAGAAATACTGTTAAGTCTTCAAACTAAAATATCAAAGTCACATATTCCATTCAGTGTGCTTCGCCGCAGTTTAGCAGCCTATTCTGTGTACTGTGCAGAGTTGCAGAATAGGAAGAAATACTGTTAAGTCTTCAAACTAAAATATCAAAGTCACATATTCCATTCAGTGTGTTTCACCGCCGTTTAGCAGCCTATTCTGTGTACTGTGCAGAGTTGCAGAATAATAAGAAATACTGTTAAGTCTTCAAACTAAAATATCAAAGTCACATATTCCATTCAGTGTGCTTCGCCGCAGTTTAGCAGCCTATTCTGTGTACTGTGCAGAGTTGCAGAATAGGAAGAAATACTGTTAAGTCTTCAAACTAAAATATCAAAGTCACATATTCCATTCAGTGTGTTTCACCGCCGTTTAGCAGCCTATTCTGTGTACTGTGCAGAGTTGCAGAATAATAAGAAATACTGTTAAGTTTTCAAACTCAAATATTAAAGTCACATATTCCATTCAGTGTGTTTCACCGCAGTTTAGCAGCCTTTTCTGTGTACTCTGCAGAGTTGCAGAATAATAAGAAATACTGTTAAGTTTTCAAACTCAAATATTAAAGTCACATATTCCATTCAGTGTGTTTCACCGCCGTTTAACAGCCTATTCTGTGTACTCTGTACAGTTGCAGAATAATAAGAAATACTGTTAAGTTTTCAAACTCAAATATTAAAGTCACATATTCCATTCAGTGTGTTTCACCGCCGTTTAACAGCCTATTCTGTGTACTCTGTACAGTTGCAGAATAATAAGAAATACTGTTAAGTTTTCAAACTCAAATATTAAAGTCACATATTCCATTCAGTGTGTTTCACCGCCGTTTAACAGCCTATTCTGTGTACTCTGTACAGTTGCAGAATAATAAGAAATACTGTTAAGTTTTCAAACTCAAATATTAAAGTCACATATTCCATTCAGTGTGTTTCACCGCCGTTTATCAGCCTATTCTGTGTACTCTGTACAGTTGCAGAATAATAAGAAATACTGTTAAGTTTTCAAACTCAAATATTAAAGTCACATATTCCATTCAGTGTGTTTCACCGCCGTTTAACAGCCTATTCTGTGTACTCTGTACAGTTGCAGAATAATAAGAAATACTGTTAAGTTTTCAAACTCAAATATTAAAGTCACATATTCCATTCAGTGTGTTTCACCGCCGTTTAACAGCCTATTCTGTGTACTCTGTACAGTTGCAGAATAATAAGAAATACTGTTAAGTTTTCAAACTCAAATATTAAAGTCACATATTCCATTCAGTGTGTTTCACCGCCGTTTAACAGCCTATTCTGTGTACTCTGTACAGTTGCAGAATAATAAGAAATACTGTTAAGTTTTCAAACTCAAATATTAAAGTCACATATTCCATTCAGTGTGTTTCACCGCCGTTTAACAGCCTATTCTGTGTACTCTGTACAGTTGCAGAATAATAAGAAATACTGTTAAGTTTTCAAACTCAAATATTAAACTCACATATTCCATTCAGTGTGTTTCACCGCAGTTTAGCAGCCTATTCTGTGTACTCTGCAGAGTTGCAGAATAATAAGAAATACTGTTAAGTTTTCAAACTCAAATATTAAAGTCACATATTCCATTCAGTGTGTTTCACCGCAGTTTAGCAGCCTATTCTGTGTACTCTGTACAGTTGCAGAATAATAAGAAATACTGTTAAGTTTTCAAACTCAAATATTAAAGTCACATATTCCATTCAGTGTGTTTCACCGCCGTTTAACAGCCTATTCTGTGTACTCTGTACAGTTGCAGAATAATAAGAAATACTGTTAAGTTTTCAAACTCAAATATTAAAGTCACATATTCCATTCAGTGTGTTTCACCGCCGTTTAACAGCCTATTCTGTGTACTCTGTACAGTTGCAGAATAATAAGAAATACTGTTAAGTTTTCAAACTCAAATATTAAAGTCACATATTCCATTCAGTGTGTTTCACCGCCGTTTAACAGCCTATTCTGTGTACTCTGTACAGTTGCAGAATAATAAGAAATACTGTTAAGTTTTCAAACTCAAATATTAAAGTCACATATTCCATTCAGTGTGTTTCACCGCCGTTTAACAGCCTATTCTGTGTACTCTGTACAGTTGCAGAATAATAAGAAATACTGTTAAGTTTTCAAACTCAAATATTAAAGTCACATATTCCATTCAGTGTGTTTCACCGCCGTTTAACAGCCTATTCTGTGTACTCTGTACAGTTGCAGAATAATAAGAAATACTGTTAAGTTTTCAAACTCAAATATTAAACTCACATATTCCATTCAGTGTGTTTCACCGCAGTTTAGCAGCCTATTCTGTGTACTCTGCAGAGTTGCAGAATAATAAGAAATACTGTTAAGTTTTCAAACTCAAATATTAAAGTCACATATTCCATTCAGTGTGTTTCACCGCAGTTTAGCAGCCTATTCTGTGTACTCTGTACAGTTGCAGAATAATAAGAAATACTGTTAAGTTTTCAAACTCAAATATTAAACTCACATATTCCATTCAGTGTGTTTCACCGCCGTTTAACAGCCTATTCTGTGTACTCTGTACAGTTGCAGAATAATAAGAAATACTGTTAAGTTTTCAAACTCAAATATTAAAGTCACATATTCTGTGTAAGATGAAGAAGGCGGGTAAAAAGGGACGGGGAAGTGGACGTGATCCTGAAAGTTCAGGGCGCGGGTCAGGACGCGGAGAAACTGTGCCTGGTGCCAGAGCACAAGAAAGAAAGACATCCACCATACCTAGCTTCATGTGTAATTTTACAGGGCGTCGCAGGACATCACTCTCGAGGTCCGACCACTGCGAACAGGTGGTCGGTTGGATGACAGCTGATACTGCTTCCAGTCGGTTAAGCACCACCCTGTCTTCCACCAAGTCCACTCTCAGTAGCCAAGAGTCTGGTCAACATAATCCTCACTCTGATCATCCTTCCTCCCACCATACACGGTCTGGTCAAAGAAGTGATCCCACACTGGGATATAGTGAGGAGCTCGTCTCATCACCAATCCTTCATTTGACCCTCTCTCCAAGCACGCTTGCAGAGGAACATGACATCTTGTGCCCTGATTCACAACCTCTAGAGGCTACCCAATCACAAGAAGATGACAGATGTGAACGGCATTTAAGGTCAAAGGAAGTAGTGGATGATGATGATGATGATGATGAGACACAGTTGCCATTAAATCAACCACTATTTCCGTCTCAAGACCTTGTTGAGGAGAATGTTATACAGTTGTCAATGACTGAGTATGTGGTGGGATCAAGACTTGAGGAGGATGATCAGAGTGAGGAAGTGGAGGAGGACTTGGTGGACGATGAGGTGACTGACCCCACCTGGGAAGGTGTAGAGCCGAGCGATGACAGCAGTCCTGAGGGTGAGCCATCTGCAGCACCGCAACAGGCTGGAAGAGGCAGTGGTGTGGCTACAGAAAGAAGGCGGACCGCACCAAACCGGCCCGCAAATGTTCCACGGAGCACCCCCTTGCGTAAATCTACCTTGCCAAGGGGTAGGTGTTCCGCGGTATGGCGCTTTTTTAAGGAAAGTGCGGACAACAAAAGAATTGTAGTTTGCAACCTGTGCCACACCAGAATGAGCCGAGGCATGAACACTAGAAACCTCACCACCACCAGCATGATCCGACACATGGCATCCAAGCACCGTAGTAAGTGGGAGGAACGCCTGGATCGCCCATCTGTGTCTGCAGGCCACACCACTGCCTCCTCTTCCCCTGTTTTCGGTGCCGGCCAATCGCCTGTCGAAGGCGCAGGCCCGCATACCTCCCGCCCTGCACCTGTAGCATCTGAAGCACCATCAGCGACCACATCCACTTCCCTGTCCCAGCACAGCGTCCAAATGTCGTTACCCCAGGCATTTGAGCGCAAGAGAAAGTACCCAGCCACCCACCCACAGGCCATAGCACTAACCTCACACCTTTCCAAATTACTGGCCATCGAAATGCTGCCATTTAGGCTTGTGGACACTGAGTCCTTCCGCAGCCTGATGGCAGCAGCTGTCCCTCGGTACGCGGTCCCCAGCCGCCACTACTTTTCGCGGTGTGCCATCCCCGCATTACACCACCATGTGTCCCGTAACATCACCCGTGCCCTGACCAACGCAGTTACTGGGAAGGTCCACTTAACGACTGACACATGGACAAGTGCTTGTGGCCAGGGACGCTTCATTTCCCTGACGGCACACTGGGTGAATGTCGTGGAGGCTGGGAGCGACTCGGACCCTGGGATGGCACGGGTGCTACCCACGCCGAGGATTGCGGGCCCTACCTCCATCAGGGTTTCCACCAGCACCTACGTTATTGGCTCCTCCTCCTCCGTTTCCACCTCCGAATTCTCTACACACACCGCCACTCCCCCATCAGCCAGTAGCTGGAAGCAGTGTAGCACTGCAGTGGGGAAGCGTCAACAGGCCGTGCTGAAGCTGATCTGCCTTGGGGACAAACAGCACACGGCCTCAGAGCTGTTGCAGGGGATTAGTCACCAGACCGAGCAGTGGCTCTCGCCACTCAACCTGCAACCAGGCATGGTTGTGTGTGATAATGGGCGTAACTTGGTGGCGGCTTTGGAGCTCGGCAAGCTCACATACGTACCATGCCTAGCGCATGTATTTAATTTAGTGGTGCAGCGATTTCTAAAAACCTACCCCGATGTGCATGATCTCTTGACCAAGGTGCGCCGCGTGTGTGCACATTTCCGTAAGTCATCAACAGCTTCAGCCGGCCTGTTGAAGCTGCAGCAGCGCTTACAATTGCCAGCTCACCGGCTGCTGTGTGACGTGAGCACGCGCTGGAACTCCACCTTCCACATGTTGGCCCGGCTTTGTGAGCAGCAGAGGGCAGTAGTGGAGTACCAGCTGTTACACGGTCGTCGCCTCTCCGTTCAACTTCCTGTAATCAGAAGTGAGGAGTGGGAATGGATGTCAGACCTCTGTGAGGTTTTACGCAATTTTGAGGAATCGACACAGATGGTGAGCGGCGATAACGCTATTATCAGTGTAACCATCCCACTTCTGTGTCTACTGAAACGCTCGCTGCTCACAATTAAAACCGACGCTTTGCATGTGGAAGAGGTGGAAATGGGGGAGGAAGAGCTTACACAAGGTGATAGCCAGAGCACCCTCACTTCGTCTTCTCAGCGACAATTGGAGGAGGCGGAGGAGGAGGAGGAGGAGGAGGAGGAAGACACGGTTGCCTCCGCTACAGAGGGTAGCCATGGAACTTTAGTTCCATCTCTTCAGCGTGGGTGGGCAGAAGAGGAGGAAGAGGATGAGGAGATTGAGAGTCATCCTCCTGGTGAGGACAGCGAAATCTTGACTGTTGGTACTCTGGCACACATGGCTGACTTTATGTTAGGCTGCCTTTCCCGTGACCCACGCGTTGTACGCATTTTAGACAACACGGATTACTGGGTGTTCACCCTTCTGGACCCCCGCTACAAAGAGAATTTCTCATCTCTCATTCCTCCGGTGGAGAGGACAAGCAAAATGTTGCAATACCAGAAGGTTCTTGTCGAAAAATTGCTCCAAAATTTTCCATCTGACAACGCTGGCGGCAGAGTACGTGCTACCTTGGCCAACCGAGAAGGGGAGAAAAGGGGAGCACACAGCAGTTCCGAGAAAGGCAGGGCAACACTCTCCAAGGCGTGGGACACCTTCATGACACCCCGCCAGCACCCTCACCCTGATGCGCAGCCTAGTGTCACAAGGAGGGAAAAGTTTTGGAAGATGGTGAAGGAGTACGTAGCAGACCGTGTCAGCGTCCTCAATGATCCCTCTGTGCCTTACAACTACTGGGTGTCCAAGCTGGACACGTGGTATGAACTGGCACTCTACGCCTTGGAGGTGCTGGCCTGCCCTGCCGCCAGCGTTCTGTCTGAGCGGGTATTTAGTGCTGCTGGTGGCATCATAACAGATAAGCGTATCCGCCTTTCCACCGACAATGCTGATAGGTTGACACTTATAAAAATGAACAAGGCCTGGATTTCCCCTGACTTCTCCACTCCACTGGAGGAAAGCCCCGGGGGAACATAAACTCACTTTATATATGTTATTTACAATGATGTGAATACTCTGTATTCCCATTCACCCCTTCCACCCAAAAAACGGGTATATGGTTGACTCTTAATCTTCTCATCCTCCTCCTCCTCTTCCATATGCCCTGTGCTATAATTTTTATATAGGGCCAGCTCACCAGCGGGCCCTGTGATATAATTTTTATATAGGGCCAGCTCACCAGCGGGCCCTGTTTGCCAATTTTTATATAGGTCAGCTCACCAGCGGGCCTTCTCATATAATGTTTTATTGGGTCAGCTCTCTAGCGGGCCCTCTCATATAATGTTTTATAGCGTCAGCTCACTAGCGGGCCTTCGCATATAATGTTTAGGATGGTCAGCTCTGCAGCAGACCCTCACCCATAATGTTTTAGATGGTCGGCTCAGCGCACGTTTCCCTCTTAATCATGGCCTCAGTTCAATAAAATCAAGGAAATTTTTGGGAGAATTTGCCTCTGTGCACGTTTCCCTCTTAATCATGGCCTCAGTTCTGAAAATCAAGGAAATTTTTGGGAGAATTTGCCTCTGCGCACGTTTCCCTCTTAATCATGGCCTCACTTCCGAAAATCAAGGAAATTTTTGGGATAATTTGCAGATGATATACAAGTAAATATACAGCAAATATTGTTTGGTAACAATTTTTCGCCTAAAGTCGTTTTTATTTTCCTTTTTGTGTGTTTTATGGTCAGTCTGTAAAAATGGCGTACTACGGGCGAAAGATCGTTCCCAGCAGCGATGTTGGAGTCCAAGATGCATCCAGACATCCTCCCTATGCTGTCCCTGAACCATTTCTGTGGTGTTTCCATCATTTTCTGCCCTTTTCCTATGGACCAGGCACCCTCCCCTCATCAGAGCAGGGGGTGCCTGGTGTAATGCTCGAGTCCTCCCATTGACTTCAATGGGGCTCGGGTGTTCGGCCGAGCACTCGAGCCTCAGGGGGTGCTCGGTCAGAGCACCCGAACACCCGAGCATTGGGGTGCTCGCTCATCACTAATCATGGCCCCTAAATGGAATTCCTTATTTAGCTACGTAGGTTGTTGCAGCTACAATCCGTACCATATAGTCCCTACTTTGTCTAATTTGAAGTTCATTGGCTGATTGAATCTTATCTAATACACTACCATGTGCTATACCCTCCTTGTAAGATGCCCATGCCACCATACTAGATTTATGGCACGCCGATCTTTCATGCTCTTTATAGGAATCTAAAGCCCGTTTCCAGTTTTTAAACCCACTGGTGCACACAAAAGAATCTAAGTTTGACCGAAATTGTTTCGGTCCAAAATCTCTACAAGCAAAACAAAATGAAGAATTTTTTTGGAATGAATATTCCAACCATGAGTATTTTTCAAGCCAATTACACTGAAATGAGCATTTTTGTGTACCAAAACGCTCATATAGATACTGTGATAATTTAGGCTGCATTGGACCCTTTTCAACATCACCTAAATCTGTGTCCTCATGAAATGAAGTCACATCCAGAGAACTATCACTTGAACTTTCTGTGACTCTTGCAGGACTGCTTCTACCCATTCTTGAGCCTTCTTCGGCATGTGAGGAATCATCATCTGCGACAACACTCTCAGATTCTTCTTGCTGTTTTTGAGACTCAATTGGTTCTGCTGATGATGATGGTGCACCCTTGGTGGCAAAAATGTTTCTAATATTCATTTCCTTTAAAATTAACATTAAATATTTTCTATAAGTATATTGTAACCCAATATGTATTATACACAAACAGATAGTCCTCACATTTTGAAAATGGTATCTAATTAGTATTGTTATAAATGTCATTAGTTATGTCCATTTTGATGTTATCAGTTCTCGTCAACAAAGAAAGGGGTCAGTGGGTTCATGCTTAAAGGGATAGTAATACTTCGTTTTAACTTTATTTTATTTTGTAGGCATTAAAAAAAACATGAAGAATGATATGTCTTATCTCTCAAACCTTTATGGTTTGAGAGATATTCACAAGCAAAGTTTCCCCTCCCCGCCCCTTTTACCTAGTGTAAGCCATCTCTTCTCAGATGTGAATCTGGTTGTAAGACCAGACAGATAACAGCAGGGGACAATCTTCTTTGTATGAAAACAATAAAAACCCTTCCCCCTTGACAAGTTTTTCAGCTTTTTCCCTTATCTTAATTGAAGATTGTCCCTCTCTGCAGTCTACCTGGGCACCTTCCTTCTGATCTGGTTGAACGGGGGGGGGGATATTTTGTTTGTTAATATCTCTTAAACCATAAAGGTTTGAGAGATAATACTTATATCATTCTTCATGTTTTTTTAATGCCTACAAAATAAAATAAAGTTAAAACGAAGTATTACTATCCCTTTAATGCTCACAATCACAGTGCTTTAGTCTTTAACCATGAATTTCCTGGATTTTGTTTGTAAAGCTGCAAATCTTCACATTGGCTTTAACCCTTTGAGTGCCAGAGTGGTAGGAAACGCATTGCAAAGCAATGCGTTGTGTACCACTCTGGCACTCAAAGGGTGAACCCCTTCTGTGACAGAGAGGAGTCCAATTTATTTATAAATAGCAGACATGTCACAATTTCTTACAAATAGCTATGAAGAAGACCTTGTTTTGTGAGAGCTTACAAGTATCCCTTTGAGTGCCAGAAGGGTATGCAATGCATTGCTTTGCAATGTGTTGCGTATCCCTCTGGCAATCAAAGGGTTAACAGAACATGTGAGCACAGCAAGGGTCAAAGTTTGACAAACCACAAAATCAGTCCTTCATTGAAATTTTTGTAGGAAGGTTTCTTAGAACAAGTAAAAGTATGAGAAAATGTTTTAGTGTTAGAAAGCTGAAGCACAGTACATCACATTTTTATTATCACATTAATGGAAAGTTTTTAAACATAACCCTATGGACCTGTAACTATATTATGGTACACATATTGTTCTCAAAGCATTGCATAATAAGTGTATTCAATAAATCGAATAAAGTCCTTGCCCAGATTAAACAAATTCTGTAGATTGCAGTATTAATCAAATTGATAAGATCAGATATGGGTATGTGCCCTTTTTATTTGGATTGCTAATCTGGGATTTAAAAGGACAGCATAACGCAATACGATAAAAATATATGCATTTCTGGGTTCATGCTGAGTTAAACAAGAGCACTACCACCACTGCTGCGAGATGTTTTATTCAAAAATTATTGTAACTGGAACTGGAATTGTTTGGGTGCGAGACTTCCATGGCTTGAAATGTTATAGTGAAACTGCTTCTACAGCGGTCTGTATATAGATACTTTGAGTGGCAATAACCTTTCATAGCCTGCTGTAGCACCACAGTTATATTTCAATCCATGTGAGTACTGTAAACTACATCCATAATATGCAAGTCAGAGTTGCAATAACATTTTAACCCCTTAGTGACAGCCACGTCCGCACGCGGTTGTCACCTTAACGCCCTTGGTACATTTTTTTTTTAGAAAGATTCCGGAGTCCCCGAACGGCGTGCAGCCGCACGGAGACCCGAACATCCGGGACTTACCAGGTACGTCCTCTGTCACTAAGTGACAGTTTCTGTGGGACGTACCTGGTAAGTCAATTATCGTTAAGGGGTTAATAACATCTCAGCAGTGCAAGTACCCTTGTTTTACTCAATATATATTTATCAATAATTATACCATTCTTTTAAATGTAATCACAAATAGGATTTGTACTAGCTGGATGTCATCTTAAACTTTTAAGGACAATCAAGGTGAACTCCCTTTGCTCCTTAAAGGGTTAAAATCCTCCCTTGTTTAATCTTTTAGCTGTTAGCCTATGATGGTGTTGTCAATATGTGTGACAAGATACCCTCACATTGTTTGAATGTAACACACACACAACTTGTTGAGAGTGAGACTAAAGGTTATTCATTATTGCCTAGTGTACGTTTGCCTTCAGCATGAACAGAAGAAAACAATAAAAATGCAACATGAGCAAATTGGAACAGCATCACTTACAGGTATAAATTAGCTAGTCCTCTTTTCACAGCTTCTACCTTCTGGCTTTCTATTCCAATAGGCTGGAAGCTGGCGACACCAACAACAGGAAAATGTCAGAAGAAAATAACTTGAGCTGATGTCCATTTACATAACAAAGCCTTAAAACAAACTTCAACAACATCTGGGAAAATGTTGTATAATTGCCTTAAAGGGATAGTAATACTTAATAATTACTAATCCCTATATTAAAGTCATATGAAAAAAAAATGTATTGCCCCCAATATCATCTTTCAAACCTTTATGGTTTGAGAGATAATCGCTCCTAAAGTTCCCCCTCCCTCCCCCTTTCCGAAGTCAGCGTTGTAGCTGACTGAAGGGAAATCCGGTCTTACGATCATCAGGTGGCTCTGCAGCAGAGCTGAGATATCATTAATAAAAAAAAAAATCTTTCACTAAAACGGTTTTCTACATGTGCTTGCAAACCAAGCACACATAGAAGACCATTTCACTGAAATATTTCTTTTTTATTAACACAATCTTGGCTGTGCTGCAGATCCGCCTGACGGTCGTATGACAGGCTTCCCTGCAGTCAGCTAGAACGCTGACTTTGGGGAAGGGGGAGGGAGAGGGCAACTTTAGGAGCGATTATCTCTCAAACCATAAAGGTTTGAGAGATGACACTGGGGCAATACATTTCTTTTTCATATGACTTTAATATAGGGATTAGTAATTATTAAGTACTAGTTGAACAGCCCGTTACACGGGCCACAGTGCCACTGCCACCCGGTCACTCCTTCGGAGCGCCCAGCTCTGTATCAGCCACGGTGTGGGCAGTCTCTACTGCGCATGACTGTAGAACGCGCAGCAGTGTGTACTGCGCATGTCGTGGCGTTACACACGATTTAGCGAATTATTATATAGGATTACTATCCCTTTAATATAAATAAATCTTTATTCCGCTTATCAGGAATCCAGAGGTCTGCTTTCATCTAAGAAAGGTCCATTGATTCGTAACCCACTATGGAATGCTCATACTTTTAACCATTACATGTTACTCCTATACAATATTGTTAGTGCAATTCCTTTTTAATTAGACACTATGAGATATCACTAGTGTAGATCTATTTCAAATGAAAGCTCATCAATGTGACATCAATGTGGTAGCTCTACTTCAATTTCAAGCTCTATTGTATTACTAGTTTAGCTATATATAAATTACAATCTATTTGGGATAACTTGTTTAGCACCATTTAATTTGCAAGCTTTGCTAGATCACTAGTGTAGCTCCATTTCAAATGTAAGCTCTGTTAGTGTAGCTCTATTTCAGCTGTACGTTCTCTGTATCACTGGTGTACCTCTATTCCAATTGTAAGCTCTGTGGTATCACTAGTATAGCAACATTTTAATTGTAAACTCTGTGTATCACCAGGGTAGCACCATTTCAGCTTTAAGCTCTGTGGTATACTAAGAGTAGCTCTATCAGTTGTAAGCTCTGTGGTCACACTAATGTAGCTCCATTTCACTTGCAAGCTCTGTGGTACCACTATTGTAGTTATACCAGTTGTAAGGTTTGTGGTATCACAAGTGTAGATGTATATCAGCTGTACACTATTTGGTATCACTAGTGTAGTTAGGTGTCCCTCTTTAGGAGATATTTGGGCTACCTAAGTGTCCCAGGCACACTTTATAGACCATTCCAATTAAGTGTTTATTTCTATATCTCGCTATTTCAGCTCTACTGAAGAGCCGCAGGACAGTCCCGGGACTAGAATCTGCTTCTCTCAGCTATATTGCAGACTTTTGTGAAACGGGGACTTTAGATGCTTCTCTCTCTCAAACTATACACGTTTGTAAGATGGGACATAAAATTAGTTACATTTAAGCAATACTATCCCTTTAACCAGTTAGCATGCAACTCAGGCAAGTGGATGCAATAGTAATGAAATATTGTAAGAAGGAAAGAAGGAAAAGCCTATTAAGACTGCACTCATAAAGAAACCATGTGAATCAAGAGTATAAGGATCAATTATAAGGAAAAGTAGGATGCAGTGGAGACACTACTTGGCTGATGCTAGAGCTTGCTTGCATCGTAGTGCAATGGTATACATTCAAAAGCATCTTACTTTATTCCAGTGAATGCTAGAGGTGACTTCTGTGTATTGGAGAAATCTCCTGCACACAAGGGGTAAAAGAAGATGAACAGTAACCCTACACCACAATTACTTTTTGCTTATATAAATAGAACCTCCTACTCACTTGTGCACTGTAAATCGCACACACTTGGCATTGTAGGCCCAGACAGCTTTCACATGGTTGGAATGTTTAAAGGTGAAGTATCACCTTTCAACATGTGTTTTTCCAAAACACTTGTTATGTTTCAAGGTGTCCTGAAACACTAGTGTAGCAGTGCAAGGGGCCACCAACAAGTCATGCTTCACTATTAGAAAGGGTTCATATTTCCCTTCCCGTGCATCACTGATGCAATATGAGTAAGCACTGAGCACGCTTATACATGTTATCACAAATCTACACCTTTCTTCCTTCGGGCAATCTCTACTGCTCATGATTGCATCGCGTGAGTGAGGTGGCACATGACTGCATCGTGTGGAGCAGTGAGGTAGCAGCCGCTTAACACTTTGAGTGCCAGAGGGGTACGCAAAGCATTGCAAAGCAATGCATCGCGTACCCCTCTGGCACTCAAAGGGTTAACATTAACCAGATCTTGGCCCGTGTACACAGGCTTTTACACTAGTTATTTAATAAACAGGTCGTCTTAAAAGTCTTTATGTCATGACTTATGGACAAGTGTTTAATATTAGTAAGATTGGAGTGTTTGATGCATGACAGTCAGATATTATCCCAAGCATACAACTTAAGGGATACCATAACAACATGGATAATATTAGAGTAGTAGGCATTATGTAACTAGTGCTATTTACCCTATCTTTAGAGATGAAGCAGAAGGAATACCACACATTTTATTAATAAGGCAAGTGTGTTGGACTTGTGTATCACTAAGTGGGACAAGATTCCAATAACTGGGGAACTTGGGGAAGAAATATTTGATGGACTCTGCAGTTATAAGCTAAGTTGATTTTTGACATAATTTGTTGGCTGCTGGGAGGATCCAGCTGTTTGCAATAACAAGGCCAATGTCAGCACTATAGCACGTGTGATCTAGTCTCCAAAGTTTTTTTTATCAGACAACCTATAACAGTAGGTGGCCATGTCACCATTTTAATCACAGTGACATGGCCACCTACTATTATAGGTGTCAGATAGTAAATAATCCTGGTGTTGTCTGATAAAAAAAACTCTGGAGACTAGATCACAGGTACGATAGTGCTGACATTGGCCGCCGCCTTGTTATTACAAACAGCTGAAAGTGCCACTCTGTATCCTCCCATTATTATAGGTGTCAAATAGTAAATAATTCAGGTGCCAACAAATTTTAACAGTGTCCCACTCCCCACTCACTCACTTTTAAGCTCCTGCAGTGAGTGACACTCGTTGCTGGCTGTCGCTGATGTGTGATTTTGATGGCAGCTGCTGCTGGCATCTGACTCTGGGTCCTGGCTTGCTGTAGTTCACCACGTGCGCAGATGCACTGCTCAACTCCAGGCATCTGCTCCAGTCCCCAAGCAACAGCGACACGCCGTGTTACACAACCAATGAGAAAGGAGTATCAAAGCACTCCTCTCTCACTGGCTGCAGTGTGACATGCTAGTTGCTAGGGAGAGAAAGGTACTGGACGGCGAGTCCTGTAAAATAAAAACGGCATGATCGGCAATTGGCAGCATGGCATCCATTGCCAAAAAATGTTAAAATGAAAATTAATTAATACATTCTGATTCAGGGCTACACACTAGGCCAGAATATTCAGGGCTGACCAAGACTATATCAGTCAAAAAGATTTTTGTTTTAATTATGTATTTATTTTTAATGCTCCTATCTCCCTTTACACCCACATGCAGAAAAATACTGGTAATTGCTACCAAAAATAATAATTTCAAACAACTCCAAGTCCCTCTATTTGCCTGTCTGTCTACACTAACTAGCTTTCTCTCCCTTTCTCTCTGTCTCTCTCTCTCTATCTTGCTCCCGCTCTCTTTCTTAAACCTCAAACATAGACTGACTTACATTGGGAATACAGGTACTGAATACCAGTGGCAGGAAGCCTCTGGACAGGAAGGGTTAACTAGTATTACAAGACACCTTCTGTTAAGCAGTGGCCAGGGGGCAGTGTTTGAGAGAGAAGATGGGTAGAGGAATCATTCATGAGAATATTCTTGCTGGAGGTTGGGTTAAGGGTGTTGGCCGCAAAGCCAAATAAGCGACCCCAGTTGAGCTGAGACAAGATTAGGTTGCGAAATAACAGAGGTGCCAAGACTCACTAATCAAGTACTGGATAGTCAAAGACCAGTTGGAGGCCCAGGGCAGGATGAATTGTAGACATCACCTGGGGCAGTCCACAGGTCGAGACAGATGACTATTATGGGAAGTCCAAAATCAATCTAAGGTCAGGGCTGATGCCAAGAGTTCAGATGAAATATATCAGACATGAGCCAAAGAAGTGCCTAATCAAGCAGGAAGCTTGATTAGGCTCAAATAGTGTGCTAGCATTGTGTCCATACATTGCTCTTGTATCTACATGCATGCAGTTTGATGTACACACAAATAGCACCTGAATGTTTGCTAATTTGAGCATGAATGTGCAAATGTCTTGGAACAGATGTAGTACCATGATATTGATAACATGCAGTTAACTGACATTCCCTTTTACACTTTAGTACTGTGGGACTTCATGGGGGAAACTTTCAACATGGGGGAGAGGATACATTAGTATAATTGATTTCAATGTAGTGACTAAAGGAGGAAAACTGCATTTCTATGTGGAATTCCCACCAAAAGGTGTGAAGCTTTGTTTTCACATGTTTTGCTTTTGAGGCAAAACTTTTCACCCATTCTTATTTGTTGTGTGTGCCTGGCTGCCTCCACTCTTGTGTGTCTTACATTCATTTCTTTTTGTCTTCTTTACAGTGAGGAGCAGTAAGCGGTTGCTGCAGACGTTGGTCAGATAACCTATGTTCTACTGATCTTCATTCTTCCACTTTGTCCCAGTGCATGCACATGTTATGTGCTAAGACAATACAGATCTGATTAATCCACTTAAGCACAGGTTTCTGAATTCAGAGTATTTGTGGAATACTTTTCCACTGACAGATTTACAGATATAACATTCTGGGAATAACAATGCTAAAGGGTATGGAAAAATGAAACATCCAAATTAGGCACCAGTGACTCCCTCCTACACTGGTGTATTAGTCAGTCCTGGGCCCTGGAGAAAGAAAATGATTTTGCCCCCACCTTCTCATCATATGGATATTTAGCTCCCTCCAGAGTATACAAAAATGTATGTTAAGAAATATAAATGAATACATTCTCAGATACATCTTGGTAAGGCCTGACAATAAAACTCAATACGGATCATCACATTGATGTCTCCACCTCAACAGCACCAGAGGTTCCCCTCCATGTTCCTCTCCATGTTCACAGTACCAGACTCTCTCATGGTCACATTACAAGTCATTTTGCTCTTTTATAGCCCCTAAAAAAATTAGCTGCCTCTCAGGGCTATCAGAAAATGTTCTCCCTGTATACAACATTAGACTTTATGTAAGTTGAGTCAGTCCATCTTCTTTTCATCACCACCAGACTCCTCAGGATCCACTTCTTGGCTCCAAAGCACTCCCTCTCCCCTCAGTAACATCAAATCACATGGTAGCTGGTAATGTTTATTTTACTGTTCTAGTACATTTTAAGTCTGTTATGAAAAATGTTTAGGTTGATGTCATACTACGCTGTACTATGGAAAATGAATGATACGCTGTCCTGTTATTGCTCAGGAGAAAATTGTTCCTGAAAATGTTTTTCAAATAACGGCAAGTATGAGAATGTGGCTTTTTCCTGCACTGCCAAGAAGCCCTTACTGCTCTAAGCATTAGTCTATTCTGCCTAATGGGGAGTCTGGCCCTGCACCCATGTCAGCATCAACCCCTGATTACAGAAAGTCACCTCTTGGTTCCATTAGCAGCATCCAAACTAAACTGGGTGTTTTTTATAGCCATCCTGCATCCTTCCTCTCAAACCACACCATTTTGTTTCCACTAGTCTACATCCTTTTACTCAACACATTTAGACCTTCTCTTTCTTGGATATCAGACCTAACTTCCAACACAGGGTAGATAACCTTCAGTACTCCAGCTATTGGAGTCTACAACTACCATCATCCCCAACAAGCTGTTGGCTTATTGGGGATGATGACAATTGTGTCACCTCCAACAGCTGGAGTGTCAAAGGTTTCCTACCACAATTATAACATTAGTTTTATTAGATTACCCTACAACAACTCCTCTCCTCAGTACTATGATCCATCCCATATATCAAGTACCATCCCACAATGGTACCAAATGCACTTTATCACTCAAAGGTAGAATCAGACTAGTTGGGAAACAGAGACCTTCCTCACTCTCCTTCCTGTAGCAGTTACTCACTGCCCAGTCATGGAAGCTAGAGAATATAATTTAATGCTGATGAGCTTCTCTTACAGTCACAGGCTGTAGCCATTAAGAGTACAAGATCACTTTAAGTCTCTTTCCTTGGCTCTGGGGTGTGTTGCAGTTGTAGCTCTTAGTGTATTTATACATACATACATGTCTGTTAATATAAATACAGAATGCACTGAAAACCAAATAAGAAACAAACATTGAGAGATCATGTGAGTCAGAAGAATGACCCTCACCACTGTGTAAATCCACAGAACTAGAATAACAATTACAAAGTAGATGCAAAAAACAAACTAAGAAATGTTCCTCATGACTTTGTAAATGTACAGCATTAACAAATAACTGCGAAAAGGGGGAATGGAAAAGAGTAGTATATGCAAAAAATATATATATACTAAATATGTGTGCATATATACATACGATTTAGGCAGGAGTGAAAAATGCTGTAAAATTAGAATGCTTTAAAAATAGAAATGTTTCTAGTTTATTTTTATCAATTAACGAAATGCAAAGTGAGCGAAGAGAAGAAGAATCTAAATCAAATCAATATATGGTATGACCACCCTTTGCCTTCAAAACAGCATCAGTTCTTCTAGGTACACTTGCACACCGTTTTTTTTAAGGAGCTCGGCACTTAGATTGTTCCAGATATAATGCAGAACTAATAACAGTTCTTCTGTGGATTTAAGGAACCTCAGTTGCCTCTCTCTCTTTATGTAATCCCAGAGAGACTCGATGATGTTGAGATCAGGGCTCTGTGGGGGCCGTACCATCACTTCCAGGACTCCTTGTTCTTCTTCATACTGAAGCTAGTTCTTAATGACTTTGGCTTTATGTTTGAGGTCATTGCCATGCTACAGAATAAAGTTGGGGCCAATCAGATGCCTTCCTAATGATATTGCATGATAAATAAGTATCTGCCTGTACTTCTCAGCATTGAGGAGACAATTAATTCTGACCAAATACCCAACTCCTTTTGCAGAAATGCAGCCCCAAATTTTCAAGGAACCTCCGGCATGCTTCACTGTTGCCTGCAGACACTTATTCTTGTACCGCTCTCCAGCCCTTCGATGAACAAACTGCCTTCTGCTACAACCAAATATTTAAAATTTTGGCTCATCAGTCCAGAGCACCTGCTGCCATTTTTCTGCATCTGTTTTCATGATGTGTTTTTCATCTGCTGCACTGTTTCCTTGGTTGACCACTGTGTCTACAGTCCTCAGTGTTGCCTGTTTCGGTTGCCTGTTTCTTTGTGCTTCTTCAAAAGAGCTTGGACAGCATATCTGGAAACCCCTGTCAGCTTTGAAATTTCTGCCTGGGAGAGACGTTGCTGATGCAGTATAACTACCTTGTGTCTTGTTGGTGTGCTCAGTCTTGCCATGATGTATGACTTTTGACATTGAACTGTCTTCAGAAACCTCATCATGAAATGGAGTAAAGTGTGTGTATCGAAGGGTAACTGATTATTGGCTGTTTTGGGTCAACTGATACACACACTTTACTCCATTTCATGAGGGTCTGATTATTGGTGTGTGACATCCATATGGATTGAGATCTGTGATAACCAATCTTGCGATACTGGATAAGGTTCACGTTTGGTGATCCACATTTGTTTGTATATCACAAATTTGAGAGCCCAAAGAGGGGAATTGTGGGTGTGTTGTTTTGACCTGATAGGTCTAGGAATGGTGAGTTGCTTTATACTGTAAATGTGATATTGTATTGGAGATAGATATGATCTTGTAGACAAATAGTCCATGTTAAGTGTCATTTTAGATAAGAGCTCTTACTGTTTTAACTAGTGATGAGCGAGCACCCCAATGCTCGGATGTTCGGGTGCTCTGACCGAGCACCCCCTGAGGCTCGAGTGCTCGGCCGAGCACCCGAGCCCCATTGAAGTCAATGGGAGGACTCGAGCATTACACCAGGCACCCCCTGCTCTGATGAGGGGAGGGTGCCTGGTCCATAGGAAAAGGGCAGAAAAAGATGGAAACACTACAGAAATGGTTCAGGGACAGCATAGGGAGGATGTCTGGATGCACCTTGGACTCCAACATCGCTGCTGGGAACGATCTTTCGCCCGTAGTACGCCATTTTTACAGACTGACCGTAAAACACACAAAAAGGAAAATAAAAACGACTTTAGGCGAAAAATTGTTACCAAACAGTATTTGCTGTATATTTACTTGTATATCATCTGCAAATTATCCCAAAAATTTCATCGATTTTCTGAAGTGAGGCCATGATTAAGAGGGAAACGTGCGCAGAGGCAAATTATCCCAAAAATTTCCTTGATTTTCAGAACTGAGGCCATGATTAAGAGGGAAACGTGCGCAGAGGCAAATTCTCCCAAAAATTTCCTTGATTTTCAGAACTGAGGCCATGATTAAGAGGGAAACGTGCGCAGAGGCAAATTATCCCAAAAATTTCCTTGATTTTCAGAACTGAGGCCATGATTAAGAGGGAAACGTGCGCAGAGGCAAATTCTCCCAAAAATTTCCTTGATTTTCAGAACTGAGGCCATGATTAAGAGGGAAACGTGCGCAGAGGCAAATTATCCCAAAAATTTCCTTGATTTTCAGAACTGAGGCCATGATTAAGAGGGAAACGTGCGCAGAGGCAAATTCTCCAAAAAATTTCCTTGATTTTCAGAACTGAGGCCATGATTAAGAGGGAAACGTGCGCTGAGCTGACCATCTAAAACATTATGGGTGAGGGTCTGCTGCAGAGCTGACCATCCTAAACATTATATGCGAAGGCCCGCTAGTGAGCTGACGCTATAAAACATTATATGAGAGGGCCCGCTAGAGAGCTGACCCAATAAAACATTATATGAGAAGGCCCGCTGGTGAGCTGACCTATATAAAAATTGGCAAACAGGGCCCGCTGGTGAGCTGGCCCTATATAAAAATTATATCACAGGGCCCGCTGGTGAGCTGGCCCTATATAAAAATTATATCCCAGGGCACGCTGGTGAGCTGGCCCTATATAAAAATTATATCCCAGGGCATATGGAAGAGGAGGAGGAGGATGAGAACATTAAGAGTCAACCATATACCCGTTTTTGGGGTGGAAGGGGTGAATGGGAATACAGAGTATTCCCATCATTGTAAATAACATATATAAAGTGAGTTTATGTTCCCCCGGGGCTTTCCTCCAGTGGAGTGGAGAAGTCAGGGGAAATCCAGGCCTTGTTCATTTTTATAAGTGTCAACCTATCAGCATTGTCGGTGGAAAGGCGGATACGCTTATCTGTTATGATGCCACCAGCAGCACTAAATACCCGCTCAGACAGAACGCTGGCGGCAGGGCAGGCCAGCACCTCCAAGGCGTAGAGTGCCAGTTCATACCACGTGTCCAGCTTGGACACCCAGTAGTTGTAAGGCACAGAGGGATCATTGAGGACGCTGACACGGTCTGCTACGTACTCCTTCACCATCTTCCAAAACTTTTCCCTCCTTGTGACACTAGGCTGCGCATCAGGGTGAGGGTGCTGGCGGGGTGTCATGAAGGTGTCCCACGCCTTGGAGAGTGTTGCCCTGCCTTTGTCGGAACTGCTGTGTGCTCCCCTTTTCTCCCCTTCTCGGTTGGCCAAGGTAGCACGTACTCTGCCGCCAGCGTTGTCAGATGGAAAATTTTGGAGCAATTTTTCAACAAGAACCTTCTGGTATTGCACCATTTTGCTTGTCCTCTCCACCGGAGGAATGAGAGATGAGAAATTCTCTTTGTAGCGGGGGTCCAGAAGGGTGAACACCCAGTAATCCGTGTTGTCTAAAATGCGTACAACGCGTGGGTCACGGGAAAGGCAGCCTAACATAAAGTCAGCCATGTGTGCCAGAGTACCAACAGTCAAGATTTCGCTGTCCTCACCAGGAGGCTGACTCTCAATATCCTCATCCTCTTCCTCCTCTTCTGCCCACCCACGCTGAAGAGATGGAACTAAAGTTCCATGGCTACCCTCTGTAGCGGAGGCAACCGTGTCTTCCTCCTCCTCCTCCTCCTCCTCCTCCTCCTCCGCCTCCTCCAATTGTCGCTGAGAAGACGAAGTGAGGGTGCTCTGGCTATCACCTTGTGTAAGCTCTTCCTCCCCCATTTCCACCTCTTCCACATGCAAAGCGTCGGTTTTAATTGTGAGCAGCGAGCGTTTCAGTAGACACAGAAGTGGGATGGTTACACTGATAATAGCGTTATCGCCGCTCACCATCTGTGTCGATTCCTCAAAATTGCGTAAAACCTCGCAGAGGTCTGACATCCATTCCCACTCCTCACTTCTGATTACAGGAAGTTGAACGGAGAGGCGACGACCGTGTAACAGCTGGTACTCCACTACTGCCCTCTGCTGCTCACAAAGCCGGGCCAACATGTGGAAGGTGGAGTTCCAGCGCGTGCTCACGTCACACAGCAGCCGGTGAGCTGGCAATTGTAAGCGCTGCTGCAGCTTCAACAGGCCGGCCGAAGCTGTAGATGACTTACGGAAATGTGCACACACGCGGCGCACCTTGGTCAAGAGATCATGCACATTGGGGTAGGTTTTTAGAAATCGCTGCACCACTAAATTAAATACATGCGCTAGGCATGGTACGTGTGTGAGCTTGCCGAGCTCCAAAGCCGCCACCAAGTTACGCCCATTATCACACACAACCATGCCTGGTTGCAGGTTGAGTGGCGAGAGCCACTGCTCGGTCTGGTGACTAATCCCCTGCAACAGCTCTGAGGCCGTGTGCTGTTTGTCCCCAAGGCAGATCAGCTTCAGCACGGCCTGTTGACGCTTCCCCACTGCAGTGCTACACTGCTTCCAGCTACTGGCTGATGGGGGAGTGGCGGTGTGTGTAGAGAATTCGGAGGTGGAAACGGAGGAGGAGGAGCCAATAACGTAGGTGCTGGTGGAAACCCTGATGGAGGTAGGGCCCGCAATCCTCGGCGTGGGTAGCACCCGTGCCATCCCAGGGTCCGAGTCGCTCCCAGCCTCCACGACATTCACCCAGTGTGCCGTCAGGGAAATGTAGCGTCCCTGGCCACAAGCACTTGTCCATGTGTCAGTCGTTAAGTGGACCTTCCCAGTAACTGCGTTGGTCAGGGCACGGGTGATGTTACGGGACACATGGTGGTGTAATGCGGGGATGGCACACCGGGAAAAGTAGTGGCGGCTGGGGACCGCGTACCGAGGGACAGCTGCTGCCATCAGGCTGCGGAAGGACTCAGTGTCCACAAGCCTAAATGGCAGCATTTCGATGGCCAGTAATTTTGAAAGGTGTGAGGTTAGTGCTATGGCCTGTGGGTGGGTGGCTGGGTACTTTCTCTTGCGCTCAAATGCCTGGGGTAACGACATTTGGACGCTGTGCTGGGACAGGGAAGTGGATGTGGTCGCTGATGGTGCTTCAGATGGTACAGGTGCAGGGCGGGAGGTATGCGGGCCTGCGCCTTCGACAGGCGATTGGCCGGCACCGAAAACAGGGGAAGAGGAGGCAGTGGTGTGGCCTGCAGACACAGATGGGCGATCCAGGCGTTCCTCCCACTTACTACGGTGCTTGGATGCCATGTGTCGGATCATGCTGGTGGTGGTGAGGTTTCTAGTGTTCATGCCTCGGCTCATTCTGGTGTGGCACAGGTTGCAAACTACAATTCTTTTGTCGTCCGCACTTTCCTTAAAAAAACGCCATACCGCGGAACACCTACCCCTTGGCAAGGTAGATTTACGCAAGGGGGTGCTCCGTGGAACATTTGCGGGCCGGTTTGGTGCGGTCCGCCTTCTTTCTGTAGCCACACCACTGCCTCTTCCAGCCTGTTGCGGTGCTGCAGATGGCTCACCCTCAGGACTGCTGTCATCGCTCGGCTCTACACCTTCCCAGGTGGGGTCAGTCACCTCATCGTCCACCAAGTCCTCCTCCACTTCCTCACTCTGATCATCCTCCTCAAGTCTTGATCCCACCACATACTCAGTCATTGACAACTGTATAACATTCTCCTCAACAAGGTCTTGAGACGGAAATAGTGGTTGATTTAATGGCAACTGTGTCTCATCATCATCATCATCATCATCCACTACTTCCTTTGACCTTAAATGCCGTTCACATCTGTCATCTTCTTGTGATTGGGTAGCCTCTAGAGGTTGTGAATCAGGGCACAAGATGTCATGTTCCTCTGCAAGCGTGCTTGGAGAGAGGGTCAAATGAAGGATTGGTGATGAGACGAGCTCATCACTATATCCCAGTGTGGGATCACTTCTTTGACCAGACCGTGTATGGTGGGAGGAAGGATGATCAGAGTGAGGATTATGTTGACCAGACTCTTGGCTACTGAGAGTGGACTTGGTGGAAGACAGGGTGGTGCTTAACCGACTGGAAGCAGTATCAGCTGTCATCCAACCGACCACCTGTTCGCACTGGTCGGACCTCGAGAGTGATGTCCTGCGACGCCCTGTGAAATCAGACATGAAGCTAGGTATGGTGGATGTCTTTCTTTCTTGTGCTCTGGCACCAGGCACAGTTTCTCCGCGTCCTGACCCGCGCCCTGAACTTTCAGGATCACGTCCACTTCCCCGTCCCTTTTTACCCGCCTTCTTCATCTTACACGATATATATGACTTTAATATATATGAGTTTGAAAACTTAACAGTATTTCTTACTATTCTGCAACTCTGCAGAGTACACAGAATAGGCTGCTAAACTGCGGTGACACACACTGAATGGAATAAGTGACTTTAATATTTGAGTTTGAAAAATTAACAGTATTTCTTACTATTCTGCAACTCTGCAGAGTACACAGAATAGGCTGCTAAACTGCGGTGACACACACTGAATGGAATATGTGACTTTAATATTTGAGTTTGAAAACTTAACAGTATTTCTTACTATTCTGCAACTCTGCAGAGTACACAGAATAGGCTGTTAAACGGCGTTGAAACACACTGAATGGAATATGTGACTTTAATATTTGAGTTTGAAAACTTAACAGTATTTCTTATTATTCTGCAACTGTACAGAGTACACAGAATAGGCTGTTAAACGGCGGTGAAAGACACTGAATGGAATATGTGACTTTAATATTTGAGTTTGAAAACTTAACAGTATTTCTTATAATTCTGGAACTGTACAGAGTACACAGAATAGGCTGTTAAACGGCGGTGAAAGACACTGAATGGAATATGTGACTTTAATATTTGAGTTTGAAAAATTAACAGTATTTCTTATAATTCTGGAACTGTACAGAGTACACAGAATAGGCTGTTAAACGGCGGTGAAAGACACTGAATGGAATATGTGACTTTAATATTTGAGTTTGAAAACTTAACAGTATTTCTTATAATTCTGGAACTGTACAGAGTACACAGAATAGGCTGTTAAACGGCGGTGAAAGACACTGAATGGAATATGTGACTTTAATATTTGAGTTTGAAAACTTAACAGTATTTCTTATAATTCTGCAACTGTACAGAGTACACAGAATAGGCTGTTAAACGGCGGTGAAAGACACTGAATGGAATATGTGACTTTAATATTTGAGTTTGAAAACTTAACAGTATTTCTTATAATTCTGCAACTCTGCAGAGTACACAGAATAGGCTGTTAAACGGCGGTGAAAGACACTGAATGGAATATGTGACTTTGATATTTTAGTTTGAAGACTTAACAGTATTTCTTCCTATTCTGCAACTCTGCACAGTACACAGAATGTGCTGCTAAACTGCGGCGAAGCACACTGAATGGAATATGTGACTTTGATATTTTAGTTTGAAGACTTAACAGTATTTCTTCCTATTCTGCAACTCTGCACAGTACACAGAATGTGCTGCTAAACTGCGGCGAAGCACACTGAATGGAATATGTGACTTTGATATTTTAGTTTGAAGACTTAACAGTATTTCTTCCTATTCTGCAACTCTGCACAGTACTCAGAATGTGCTGCTAAACTGCGGCGACGCACACTGAATGGAATACGTGACTTTGATATTTTAGTTTGAAGACTTAACAGAATGTGCTCTAATCTGCAACTTTGCACACTAAACAGAATGTGCTCTAATCTGCAACTTTGCACACTAAACAGAATGTGCTCTAATCTGCAACTTTGCACACTAAACAGAATGTGCTCTAATCTGCAACTGTGCACACTAAACAGAATGTGCTCTAATCTGCAACTTTGCACACTAAACAGAATATATATATTTTTTTTTTTTTTTTTTTTTGTTTTTTTCCCCCCACACCAAATAACCTGCTGCCCCCACACACAGTAGTCCTAAAAAGGACTTTTGGTTCTTTTTTTTTCACAATTTTTGTTTTTTTCCTCCCTACACTGCCTTTCCCTTCCTATCCTCAGCTCTCCCTGGCTCAGACTGAGCCGAACTCGATGGTCAGGTGCTATACAGCACCTGACCACGGGTTCTGGCCAGCCAATCAGTGTAATGCCAGCAGCCAACATGGCTGCTGGCATTACACCGATGTCAGAGCCTCCCTGCACGTTTATTGGCTGCGCAGCAGCCGCAAAACGTGCGGGGAGGAGACCCGAACATGGCGGGCGAGCACATGCGGTACTCGTACGAGTACCGCCATGTGCCGAGCAGAGCGATGCTCGAGCCGATCCGAGCATCGGCCGAGCATGCTCGCTCAACACTAGTTTTAACCCCTTAAGGACCGGACGTTATGGGACATTTCCGTCCCATAACGACCGCATAGGGGCACCTTGAGGCGCCGGTACACGTGACCTGTCACGTGACGCGTCACTATGGGGCTTGAAACAAATCGCTCCGATCTTGGAGCGGTCTATTTCATGCCCTATTTTTACTTACAGCACTCCCGGTAGAGCGATGTAAGTAAAAAGTACGTGACGTACCAGGACCGTCAAGGGTCTTTCAAGCAAATTTACCCTTGACGGTCCTGGTACATCAAGGGTCCCTAAGGGGTTAATAAACATTTAATGTTACATTTTTGTGCCAGAAGTATATGATATTTCTATTATATAGATTCATATTAGCTCTTTTTTTAAATCCCATATCATATGCTTAGTGCTTCAAGAATCTTCTTTGTTTGTTTGTGATACTCTTGTGGTGGTAGTTTCTTTCTTTGGGTTGCTTTGCACGTGTTTTTCTCCTTAACCCTTTACATCCTTGTGTGCCTTACCATTATATCTTTTTACATAGAAGAATTGATGCTGCTTTGAAGGCAAAGGGTGGTCACACCAAATATTGATTTGATTTAGATTTTTCTTCTGTTCACTCACCACCATTTTGTTAATTGATAAAAATAAACTATCAACATGTCTATTTTTGAAATCATCTTACTTTACAGCATTTTTCACACCTGCCTAAAAGTTTTGCACAGTATTGTATATATATAAAACCACATACAAATATACACTATTCTAATATCATTTTGTTTAATTTTAAAGTGAATAAAACATTGCTTGTTTGTTGGCTAGCCATTTGTCTGTATTATGAGTCATTTTTGAGAAATGAACCTCTATTTGTCTCACAGTGTGACAGTGTTTGCTAATTAGTTTCTGTGTTGGCCAATATTACCACACCTGAGGTATATTAAGATAGTGGAGTAAACCAACTGCACTATAGGGAACAAGTAAAAATTCTCTTGAATGCTAGACAGGTCTCCAACTTATTACAGAAAGAGAGCATTCAAAACCCCATCTAGCTCAAGGGGTATTTTTACTGAACCTTTTGTTGATTTATTCAGAGAAATGTATTAATGTTATTTGCTATCCTTCAATTTATGCTGATTGTGCCAGAGGTAGGAAGAGTGGGAGTGTATGCGTGTTCTGAGACATGCCATTCCTTTGATCCATGTTTGCAATGCGTTGCGTAACCCATGACACTCAAAGGGTTAAAAAGCTGGTCCTGCTCTGAGTCCTGCCACCGACTCAATATTGCACTGTAGAGACTGGCCGAAAGCACAGAATGCTCCCAGCACAGGACTCCCAGAATTCTGTGCATTCTGGCAGTCTCTACTGTGCATGACGGCTTCTGACAAACATCCTAGCAAATTATTATATAGGATAACAACAAGGCGCAGAAAAAAATTCCACACAAATGTATTCCTAATTTCCTATGCATTCTGGACTTGCTCACATTAGAGTCACACGCTGGGGGAGTTGTGTGTGCTGTTATGCGCTAAAGGCGTTTATACATAACCACAGGGTCAGGCAGAGGATATTCAAGATTACAAACAAGAGAAGCATATTGACTACACTGGCAGATTTGTACACTCCCCTGATTATGTATGTGTACTTTGGCTGAATTTACTAATGAGAGATATATGTGTGCCGCAAAGTGTTGCTAGCTTGTGTTAAAGCAGCAGTAAAAAATGTTTTTATTAATGAAAACCTATATATTATAGAGCTTTCCTACTGAATAAAATAAACAGTGGTAATCTCACCCCTTTCAATAGCTTTATTCAAATGTTATTACAGTGCAAATTTTCAGGGAGTGAGTGACATCATGTTTCCTTCCTGAAACTTCAGCATGACAACATGAATCAGCAGTTTTTATATAATTCTACAGAGAACTATTTTGTCAGTGACTCACAGTGAATGCAATATACGTGATCGGTGCCATGAGGATGGGAGTAATCCTGTGAATAAAAAATGCACAAAGTGTGGTATCTCTTGATCCTGCACAATGTATGGTTCAAAAATAAAAAAGGACCTTGTGGAGGAGCATTGGGACCTCTCCTGATGCCTCCCCTGGCATTGATCACCTGTCCAATTGGATGGAGACCAATGCTGTGGCCAGGAAGCCTATCACCACCTTCCCATTACCTTCTCAACCTGGAGTTCTATGAACTTCTGAATTGAGAACTTTCAAGACCCACACATGTCATAAATGACACAAGATACCTTAAAGATCCTGATTCTCAGTTCGGCCATTCATAGAATGTTTGGTTGAGCAGAAGAACCTATAGGAAAGTGGTGATCACCTTCCTGGATGCTGCACTGATCGCTCAACCAATCAGACAGGCGATCAATGCCAGGGGCATCAGGAGGGGCCCTGATGCTCCTCCGTAAGGACAAACTAAAATGTAGTTAATAAATAAATTCAATAAAAAAATAAAATAAATAAAATAACCCCCACAGCTTTGTCCAACTGCCCCATTTACACTGTCTGAACCCCTCAGCCTGGATGCCCTGGGCACTATCTTTTATAAAGTAACAGAATACTTTGGTCTAGCTCTAAATAATCTATTAAGTTACACCACAAAGTGGTGTCAGAAACTCATGAAATAACCTAACAATTCTTGGAAATGCCTCTCCTACCAGTCACGCTCGCTAAAACAAATGTGTCCCTCTTTGGCTATTTGAAATATTGGAAGGTATGCTGCCCACTGTTAGCCAAAGATCACCACATACATGCCAGTCTTATTCCTGTGCCCATTAGTATGTACAAATCCATGTATACACTGTGTGACCCCTCCCAGCCTTGTTACCCTGCAAGGCTGTAAACACAGTTCCCCACATATACAATGTGACCTTTGAGACTTGTTCCCCTGCCCACTGGTAGCTACAAATCTCCACATGTACTGTCTAACCACTCCCAGCCTTGTTCACCTGCCAACTGGCAGCCAGAGATTCCAAAATACCCCGGGTGACCCTCTATCCTTGTTCCTCTGCTACTGATAGCTACAGATCCCCAAATACACTGTCTGACCTCCCATTAAGACTTGTTCCCCTGCCCACTGGTAGATACATCTCCCCACATACACTATTTGACCCTCCATCCTTCTTCTGCTGGTAGTCATAGAACCCAACATATACTGTCTGACAACAAACTGGTTCCACTACCCTCTGGTAGACATAGATACCCACATTCACAGTTTTACCCCAGCACCTGGTTCAACTGGTAGTTCTAGATCACAGCAAGCACTGTATGCCCCCACTCCCAAAGCCTAGTTTCACTGTCCCCTGATAGTCACATATTCCCAAACACATTGTCTGGCACCCCATCATTGTTCCACTGTCAGATGAGTAGCCATAGAACCATACATAAACTGCCTACTTCCTCAACCATGTCTCACGTGTAGCCGCAGAACCACACACACACATTTTGATATGCCAGCCTTCTTTCACTGGTAGCAATGTCAAAGATTTGGTAGCACACAGACATAAATATCAATATGTTGGACATCCATGTATTTAAAATCCAGCAAACTTTATTCCAATACTTCATAAAAAGCCAACATGTAGATGTACATACGTAACAAACGCTGGGTAGAGAGGAACAGAGCCACTGAAACCTGTTCCATTAGTAGCCAAAGAATCTCTCTCATATGCACACACGCACAAACGTAGACACACACACACACAGCATTGTTCCACTAGATCTGTGATACAGGTCTGGCTCCTAGAGTTAAACCAGATTTGTCAAGCCTTGTCCTACAATACATATATTTTTCATAACAAAAGTTTACTGCTCCTTTAAAGGCTTGCATGGGGGGGGGTGTTGTCCACCACTGTGAACTAAAGGAAGCACAGGGGCAGACATATATTCTGATTGTGTATGCATTACTTGGCTGGATTTGCTAATGAGAGACATTTGATGACCTCATTATGTTGCTATTGCCAAGTTGTTTAATGAATTTTGCTACTTTTTATGATAAAGGGTATCTATCCAATAAGTAGAATTTCTTTAAAAATTAAAAGTTATTGCTCCAGTTTTGACAACGGCAGCTCCTTGACACAAATTAAAGAGGTGGGCACAGATGAAAAATTGGTTCATATACTGAGAATGACATACTAAGGAGAATTGTCATTCTATGGTAAACCAGCTGTCCCACCGAGGACACAGAAAAAAATGACCATTGATTTAAATTGAACTATTAGCCACTTGACTGCTAGAAAGGTATCTTTGGAATATTTTGGAGACCTTTCTAGCATTTAAATCAGTAGGAATTTTAAGAATTTCTATTTTTATTGTTACATCATCATCATCATCACAATGTGCATGTGCACGGATGCAGTATGCACAAGTACTAATGTGGGCTCCTCTTTATTAAAATAAGTGTAGGGAAAGTTAACGTGGTTGTGTGTGTGTGTGTATGTGTGTGGGTTGTTACTAAACTGTTGGGTACTTGATATGTCTACAGTGCATAGAGAAACTATGCACTGGAGACTTATCTAGCATCCAAAATGTTGTATACTAGAATTACTTTTTGGTACAGACACTAATTGGGAACCTTAATGTGGGCATGGGCAACATCAGCTCAGTGATGCTGCTTGGATCTGTTGCCCATAGTGAAAGCTAATATGCTAGACCATGGTACCTTTCATGTGATTAGCTATCTCCAGTGTGAACTCACCAAACTCCAGGATATGGAAACAACTGCACTCCCTCCAAAACACAGTAAAGGTTCAGTAAAGAAGGTCTGCATGAAATCATATTGGAGACTAAAAAAGACCTTTCATATGGTCTGACTCACATGGGCAACATCCAGTAATATTAGCTGGCCATTAGACACACCTCTCTTGCTTTCCAATCAGCAGGTGAGACAGGTGAGAGAAGGTACACATGTGACAGAATTGTCACAGGGGCTGATATATTGCCGTATTGTCCTCTGCAATCCCTACTTTGTTTTTGTTTCCTTGTTTGTCAGGAATACAGGAGACTGGATACCGATGGTGGGACAAAAGGCTGATAAGAAGCCTCATGCTCCCCTTCTCTGCAAAGGAAGCTAGGGAGTGAAGCGTGAGCATGAGGTTGGGGAGTGGAGATGGAATTCAGTGTACCCTTGCTGAGGTCAAAACTGTATTAAAGGGTTTGGCTGCAAAGCTGGATATCCCACCCCCAGTTAAGCCAGAGGCTGGACCAGCATAGGTACACTGGTAGTCCTGGGAAAGCAGAGATACAGGAGCTGGAGACTTAAGAGTAGTTGAGGAAAACCAATAAGTCAAGGTAGGTGGATGTCAAGTGAAATCAGGGTGCAAGCCAAGGTTGAGACAGGAGGAGTAAAAAAAAGTCAAGGTACAAGCCAAAGTCGAGACAGGCGGAGTTCAAATGAAGGCAATGTACAAGCCGAGGTCAACCTAAAAACTATAATACAGCAAACAGGATGCAAAGTCTTGAGCACTGGGAGCTCAGGCAGGATGATTTTAATAGTCTCTAAATAAGGTGCATTAAAGGGTTAGTAATGCCCTTATTTAAGTTGATGCAATAATGTAGATGTTAAAAAAAATAAAGTATCTGGAGAAAGTCCTGTCTCTCATTCCTTTACGGTTTGAGAGATATTCACAGCTTAAGTTCCCCCTTGCCTCCCCTTCTCCTAACATCAGGGCTCTATTGACAGCAGGAGATCCCAGTCCTGGGACCAGCCGGCGGCTCTTCAGAAGAGCCGAAATATCGCTATTTAAAAACAATTACTTCATTGAAACGGTCTACAAAGTGTGCCTGGTTTGCATTGTTTTTGTTTTCTTATGCTTGAGTTTATTTCTTCTCAGTTTTAGAGTGAATGCTATACTTGCCTATTTTATTTTTCCTCTAAGTTGAAGGATATTTATACCCTAGGAATAAGTGGCTCTCAATTTGTTTAACATGCTAACATACTTAGATAGTTATCCATCATGCACAATGCTTACATTATATCTGCCTTTTCCTTTATATAGTGATTGAAGTCTGCCTCTAGATTACAAACCCTCACAGCTAACAATGGGCTTCAATAGACCTGCATAGACTGTAGTTGTTGTAAGATTGAAACAGGTAGAAAACAAAGCAACTAGCAGAGGACTAAAGCATTGATCTGATGCAGTTAACATAAAATATGGCAGCTGTTTGAAAGACACATACCGTATATATGTCTTTCTGATAAACAAATTAAGTCACTTATTCTTAATTACTGAGCTCTCTATACATGGAAATATGTCTGCAGAAGTGACAATATCTACCTTTTAAATCAGACATAACACACATTTAAAATGCATCTGCAATAAATTAAAAAAATGAAAACAAATGCTATTAGACCCACAAAACATATTATTTATTTAAAACTTGAATACTTTGGCAAACTGAGGAACCCATTCTCCTAATACAGAATGGCCAATATCTGATGTTGCAGCTGATGACAACGCCCACCAGTCTAATGCATGAGTGCTTACTTCTGCAGTTGATATTTACCTCAGCTATATGCAGGTCTGCCTTCCTTTTTTTCTTTCATATGTTGCATGCATATGTAAATAAAATGGCTGCCTGCACAGTTAGTAGCTAAGTGACAGAGGTTTTGATTTCATGTTCCTTTTTAAACCTTACAGTAGTCTTTTGTATAAATGTAAGCTAGTCTGTGTTGATTTATGGTGTCCTTTCCACTTCAATGTAGAAAGTCTATGATAACGGCAGGTCTATGCAAATGTGCCTTTGGACAACATGTATACATCTTTTATTCTACTAATAAATCTGGCTAGCCATCAACATTTCCACCTCAACAGGTAATTGCAACACTTCTAATAATAAACTTTTATTGATGATGTTCACTCTGTTTATGTTCACTCTCAGCTAATGATTGAACACGGGGTGATGTAATGGGATTTTTCCTTAAGCAATCTGGGAGTGTGGTGTTGGAATATGTTCTCTAAGGCTTGATCATGGGTTATATAATGAGTTTATTCATAAGAGATTCTGGGGCATGTGTACAAAGACTCTAGTGGCTCTTATAATAAAACACTGTGTGTCACTTCTTAACCCTTTAATGACCAGAGGGGTGTGCAATGCATTGAAAATCAGGGTTTTTCACTCCCCACTGGTCCTTAAAGAGCTAACTGTGATCTACACCCCACTGCTTAGAATGACTAAAGTTGCTATTAGCAGCTCACTGGATAGGTATGGTGTCTTGCTGTTTTGAAGGTGTTGGGCCCACATTCACAATGTATGCCATTCCACTTTTATGGGACAAGAAAGCTACATATTCCATGTTTTCCCTGGGGGCTTCAGTAAATTTACATTTTGAATTTGCAAGGGGTTTTATACAAACTGTTAAGGAAACTCCCCCAATCCCAATACATGTGTACTCCCCCTACGGCGCTGGCACTGTTTGTGTGTGTGTGTGTGTGTATTTGGATGTATATACACATATACATAAATGACTTAATCCTGTATCAGGGCAGCTGCTACCAGGCAAGAGGCTTCTGGTAAGTATAGTATATCTTACTATGCCTGAAGTTTAGTGTTCTTATGGGACTTAGTTAGATTCCCATGGCTGCATTGTTCAGTCACAAAATCAGCTACTATGAAAATGTCTCAGTGGGAATGGTGTTGCCTAAATGGTGAGCACCAAAAGAGTGGCATCAAAGTGCTGCCTGCCTCAAGTGCACAATTATTTAAAAGAAACATGGTTTACATGCACAAAAACAAAAAACTGTCAGTTTTGAGAGATTGGTTTGTTGGAACAGTTCCGGTCAGCCGCTCCCGATCTTTAAGCTTAACCAATTGCCGAAAGCAGAGGAGGAAGAGAGGGAAGTGCATACCGTTCTCAAGATATTGAGTTATGTCCACCTCTAGTATAGGACACTGATCAAACACATTCAAGAAAGCTTGCATAAAGTCAATAGTGGACACTCCCTCCTGTCGCAGTCTACCAATCAGCAAACGTCCTTCTTCTTTGTCTTCATTAGGGCAGTCTAGTGACTACAGAACTATTCTGCTAATTATTTCTGGTATGGAGTGATTGGATGCCTTCAGTTCTTTCACACTGTTGAGGGCATCAGCTGCATTTCCATTGTAAGAGTATTCTTCAGTAAGTTTAAGTAGTTCTTCTTTAGATGTTGGGTCTTTTTAACACTCTTAAGCAGCTGAAGCTTTTGCACTTGTTTTGTATTCATAAGGAAAGAGTGAGCATGTTTCAGGCTGATCTCATCTGCATTAAGTTGTCCATCCTCTGTGAGGAGTGCTATGGGGCTCACACTAACTCATTAGAGTGTGGCACACATTTCCACCTCCGAGGAGGAGGGCATTAGGCAAATGAGGATGATCAGAAGTGTAAGATTAATGTCCCACACACAAACTTCTATAATCTTTTAAACCCTTGTTATACTGTTATTATTCTTCATTACACAGGTATGTGTCCATAGCACAATTTTGTCATGGGAGACATTTTTTATATTAATAGATTTTTATTGAGGGTTGAATCATAAGTGACAACATCTTAGAACAAAAACATTGTTCAATTCAGCATAAAATAGTAATAGTAAAATAGCAGTAAACTAAGCATATAAAATCAATTTTCAATTAAAGCTGTCGATATTATATGATAGTAATCATTCCTTATTTGTACCGTCTAGAGGTAAAACATAAAACAATGTAATTAAATACGACTCAGTTCTACAGAGTCAACCCAATAATAATCTGAGATTCAACAGAGAGAAAGATAAAGAAGCAAAACAAAGAGTGAAGAGAAAAGTTCAAAGGAGGAAATAGAACAGGTGGAGATGAAAAGAAGGAAAGAGAAGACTGAGAATGGGAATGGAGGGGATAAGGAAGGGAACATAGACCTGAGATTAACTGTGATATTGCTAGATAGTGTCCTAAGTACCCACAGAAGAATATAAAATATGGCCAGATGGGGAAACTGCCTGAATTTTGAAGTATATGCCATTGGGCTAGCAGGGGTTCCAGCTGGGAGGGATCCCTCCTGTTTCTCAGCCATGCTATTCTGATGAATAACATCTGTTTTTCAACTTTGTTATACCAAACGTCTGCATCCGGGGTGGTGGATTTTTTCCAATACACTGGAGTAAGGACTTTCGCTGCATTAATCATAGCGAATAGGAACGAGAGAGACATTTTAATCCTACACATTACCATTTGAAGTGGGCAACAGGCTACATTTTTAATTTGCCCTTTGGCATGGAAGACACTTTGATGTTGCCCTTTTCACAGTTGCCATTTAGGTGGTGACATTCAAGTAGGATACCCCCAAAATGACTCCTGCCAGTCCCTGGGCTGGCCATGGGCTTGACAAAAATCAGAAGTATGTAGCCCTGTGCCACAAACATTGCCTGTTGTGAGTGCTCTTTCTATAGACAATTAGTTTCAGCTTCAACTATGGGGGCAGTGTGCTCACCCCAGAGAGACTAAACTGAAAAACTTCAGTCATGAAGTTCAGTTTCCGCTCACAGGACCGATAAGGGAGCACCAGAGGGTTTCTTTTCAGACCAGCATTCTGCTCCCTATTGGTCTGCCAGGAGATCAGATCTGCTGAAAGCGCATGATCCCATGATAGTTGCCCCTCAAGCTTGCAGGATCACCACTTTAACTGGGGACATATCTGATATAACCATATCAAAGCACCCCTGTAGTATACATTTTTCATAAGTTCCCTTGGTTAAAGGGATAGTAATACTTTATATTGAAAATGTAATTTGCAGAATGTATCCTGCCGAGTTAAACTGCTGAGTGATGTTATGGCAGCTCCGACATGTACAGCGTTTTTTGAGTGTGGTACCTCCATGGCCTGAAATTTCAGAGGCGCTGTTCATAGAATGCTGTAAAAACAGCACCACTGTTAAATTTCAGGTCATAGAAATACTGTACTACAAAAATGCAAGCTTGAGCTACAAAAACTTTTAAAGAAAACATCTTTCCATATCAAGTGTTACTAACCTGTTAAAATGAGGTCTTTAGAGGTGGGTGAAAATGTCTTCCACTTGACAATAGGTGGAGAATCATACATTTTACCACTGCTGAGAATTCCAATGAGAAGGCTGTTTACACCAACTTCTTCCAGTGGTATGTGTGTGTGTGTGTGCTCTTGCATGTGTGTGCATGATTATGATGCACACGTGTTTGTATGATGATGTTTACGCGTTTGAGTGCCAGTGAAGCCCATTGTAATTAATGGGTTTAACCTTCCAGCCACAGTACGCATTGGTTTAGTTCATTTAACGTCATGTGGGAACTACAATGGAAAAGAAAAACACTTCTCCCTGTTAGGCAGACATTCCCTTGAGAAGTACAATTAACTTCTCACCCATCTTTAGAGATCTGGCCAGCTTAGTCTGCATGTTTTAGCACATAACAGCCACATATATAGAACTGTATGCACAAAATAAAGAGGAACAATTCTGGTAAAACCCAAGTATACCGCAAGAGACATATTTGTAATGGTTTGTTTGACTCACAGACACAGAGTTAGGATAAAAAACACAGTTTTATTAAATACAAAGAACCCTCACAGGTCCTGTAATATACAACGTATAGTACAGACACGACAGGTAATATTTAGGCCCACACAGGTCCAACACAAATATAGGAGACAAACAGTTTATGCTGACACGGGTCAGGCAGAGGATAAGATCTCCAGGTTTCAGCAATGAAGGAGTTAAAGTTCATCAAGGCAGGAAAACAGTCCCATATGTGAAGGTATTGAGCTGATTCTTAAACATGCCAAAGACAGAATTCACAGAGAGATACCAGTCCACTGAAGTAAACAGGAGAGCTACCGGTGCTGCCACTGAGGCAACACTTGCAACTGGTTTGACAGAGTGGGGTGTACCCAATGGCAGTGTACCGGTGCAATCACGGAGGCAACACTTGCAACCGATTTTGACAGAGTGGAGCGCAGCCAATGACAATGTACCAGTGCAATCATGGAGGCAACACTTGCAACCGGTTTTGACAGAGTAGAGCGTAACCAATGGCAATGCGCCGGTGCGATCACGGAGGCAACACTTGCAACCGGCCTTGACAGAGTGGAGCGTAGCCAATGGCAATGTACCGATGCAATCACGGAGGCAACACTTGCAACCGGTTTTGACAGACTGGAGCTCAGCCAATGACAATGTACTGGTGCAATCACGGAGGCAACACTTGCAACCGGTTTTGACAGAGTAGAGCGTAACCAAACCTGAATTTGCAGGAACCTCAGGATAATCAGTGTGACAAAATGTTCTCTGGAAAAAGTCTTCATCTTTCCCTCTCCATCCAGTTACTAAAGAGCTCATATTGGAAGAATGGTGTAAATCTGATAGAAGATGTAAGCCCACCTCCCTCTTACTCAAGATGTATCCTTTTGCACCAAAGGACTGTGAGTTATGGGATTCTTCCCCTAAGGTAGATGCGGCAGTGGTTAGCTTGGCCCGCAAGACAACCCTTCCATTGGATGATGCCTCATTCAGAGACCCACTAGATAGACGTCTGGAGAATTACTTAAGGAAAACTATTCTATTGGCTTGGCATGTATACCTGCGGTGGCCTTGACTTCTGTTTCCAGGGCAATGAGGATTTGGATAGATCAAACAGAGCAAGTTTTACTTTATGGCGAATCTCGCTCCTCTATTGCTGAATCTCTCAATGATCTTAAGTCCGCTACGGACTTCATTATGGACTCATGCACGGATCTTGTCCGCCTTCAATGCTGTTAGCAAGGCAATGCTGTTAGCTGTCTCTGCAAGGCGGACTCATTGGTTCCGCCCTTGGAACATGGACAGTATCTCGAAGATTAATCTCTGCGGTCTCCCTTTTTCTGGCAGCATGCTTTTTGGAGAAAAGCTGGATGATCTCATCAAAAAAGTTTCAGGGAACAAGATCCTTTTTCTTCCCCAAGAGAAAAGAAACATGCTCTATGAATTTGGCCCTTCTCATAGAATCCAGCATCAGAGGACGTCTTTCAAAGACTCTCGGTTCTATCGGCCAGGTAGAGAATCTTCAACATCCCAGTCTTGGAAGACGGGTCAGTCTTGTTCCTTTCGCCCTAACAGATCCAATACCTCAGGGAAGGGCACAGACTTCTCCACGTCTAAGCCATTTGGAAAATTCTGACGGTGTCCAGGTCCAGTCTCTTGGGATTGGAGGTCACCTACGTTTCTTTCGGGAGGCCTGGACCAAAAGCATCACAGACGCTTGGGCACTTCAGGTAGTCTCCCAGGGTTATTCAGTGGAATTCTCTTCCTGACCCAGGGAACCAGTCTTCAAGCCAACAAGAATACCCTCCAATCCTTTGAAGAAAGCAATCCTACAGGATTTCATATCCAATCTTCGCTCAGAACAAGCCATTTTGATGGTCCCCCAAGAAGAAAGGGGATATATTCCACACTCTTTTTTGTTCAAAAGGCTTCAGGAGAATTTCGTCCTATCCTGGACATCAAGGCTCTCAGTTCTCATCTGAACATTCGCAGATTCAAGATGGAATCCATCCAGACCATTTTGAAGGTGGTTCTTCCGGGGGATTGGATGATTTCCCTGGATCTCAAAGATGTGTATCATTATATTCCAGTCTGCCGGGATCACCAGAGGTTTCTAAGGTTTGCACTGGATGATCTGCATTTCCAGTTCACCTGTCTTCCATCTGGAATCTCCACTGCCCCAAGAACCTTCTCAAAACTTCTATTACCAATCATCGCAGAGCTCAGGCTTCAGGGTATACGAATATACCATTACCTAGATGACATTCTGATCATCTCCCAGAGCCAGAGTACTCTACTCCTTCACAAGAACCAAACAATCTCATTCCTTGCTCAGTTGGGGTGGAGAATAAACTCGCAAAAGAGTTGCCTGATTCCCACCCAATAGCTGCTCTACTTGGGGATTCTTTTCGATACCCTACAGGCAAGGGCCTTCTTTACTTTGGACAAAGTACAGAAGATCTCCCAGCAGATCACGTGCCTCAAGAGCCTTTCAGTCATTCTAGCAAGAAGATGTATGCACATGCTGGGCCTAATGTCCTCCACCATCCCTGTGGTAAGATGGACTCAGTGGTTCATGAAACCCATGCAGCTGACATTCCTGAATCAATGGGACAGTCGCCTCAACCAACTGGAAGATCTGATCACTATTCCACATCAGATCATAGCCAGTCTCCTGTGGTGGAAAGACATAAAGCATTTAATTCAGGAAAGAAGCCCGAGAGACACAGTCTGGACCATCCTCACCACAGACGCCAGCGGGAAGGGTTGGGGCGCCACACTCGGAGATGTACCACTGCAGGGATTGTGGCCATTGCATTACGCAGACTTGCCCTCAAATGTGCTGGAACTCAGATCCGCAGCTCAGACAATTTTTTCTAAAAGGAAAGGCCTTGAAGATCCAGATGGACAATCGACCAGCAGTATTTTAAGTGAGAAAACAAGGTGGAACTTGAGGCAGACTGTCACGGTTTTTGATTAACACTCATACCAGATCGGTAAGGTTAAAATGACTTTATTAGGATAAAGTGCAAACACTTTGTTAGGCCCTTACAGCAATAGCAAGCCAGTATTAGTAATACATGATGAAATGGAAACAATCACTAGCAACAAAGGTTATGGCTTGAAATGGAATGACTGGAGGCAGCGCAGTCCAGGAACTGACCACAGGACTTAGGTGACAGATAGTCCAGGAGTAGATGACTGGCACAAACCCAGACACCTGGGGCACAGAACCCAAGAGGAGCGAGGCAACACAGACCCTGGCACTTGGATCACAGAGAGACCGAGGCAACCGCTTTAGTAGGCAGCACTGACACTAGGGTTAGGGTCACAGGGAGACCAAGGCAACTGCTTATAGTAGGCAGCACTGACCCTAGGATTAGGGTCATGGGTAGACCAAGGCAGCTGCTTAGGTAGGCAAACCCTAAAACGCTAGGGGTGGATCGTATATGTGTATTATAAATGGAAGGCAACCAGTGTCCCCTCACACTGAAGAATGGTATAACGCAACCACTGGCTCTTGAGCACAAGGCTACTGCAGTGAGGAAATAGCACTGACCCTACCTGGAAGATCCAGACACACAAAGGGTCAATCGATAACGCCCAGAGAGATACTACAACTCCTAAAGGGAGTGAGCCCAGCGTAGAAAGGGAGGTGGACACAGAGAGTGATCAGAGTAATACAGTCAGTGCTAAAAACACTGTACCGGTACTTCACGTGTGCACACCGCCAGAGGCGGTTAAGAGAGCAGCTAAAGCACTAATGCTCAGCCTACGGTCTACAAGAATAATAGCGCCACGCGGCGCACACCAACCACAGCCAGTATCACTGGACCCAATGGAGGTAACCAAGCGGTACAGCCAAGCACAGATGTCAACAGCACAGTAATCAGCCTAATACGGTCAGCAACGGAGCGGGTTCGCAGCCAGACACCCTCAGCAACGGAGCGGGTTCGCAGCCAGACACCGTCAGCAACGGAGCGGGTTCGCAGCCAGACACCGTCAGCAACGGAGCGGGTTCTCAGCCAGACACCGTCAGCAACGGAGCGGGTTCGCAGCCAGACACCGTCAGCACAGTGCGGGTTTGCAGCCAGACACCGTCAGCAACGGAGCGGGTTCGCAGCCAGACACCGTCAGCAACGGAGCGGGTTCTCAGCCAGACACCGTCAGCAACGGAGCGGGTTCTCCGCCAGACACCATCAGCAACGGAGCGGGTTCTCAGCCAGACACCGTCAGCAACGGAGCGGGTTCTCAGCCAGACACCGTCAGCAACGGAGCGGGTTCTCAGCCAGACACTGTCAGCAACGGAGCGGGTTCTCAGCCAGACACCATCAGCAACGGAGCGGGTTCTCAGCCAGACACGGTCAGCAACGGAACAGGTTCCCAGCAAGATACAGTCAGCAACAGAGCAGCAGCAACACAGGAAACTCAGGAACGTCGTCAGGCAGGCCAGGTCATACATGATCAGAAAGATACAGAACAAATGTCAGGAACTCGTACACCACGAAAAGGGCACCATAGTGTAAACATGACAGAGTATATAAAGGCTATCACTGGGCAGCGACAAAGACACCTGACCAATCAGAGCAAGGTAGTGTAATTAGGAAGTCAGAATGTCACCGCCTGCAGCAAACAGCACAGGTACCGTGATACAGATCTCTTCTGAAAGAGCTCAAACCCATCCTCTCCTGGGCAGTAGCCAATTCCTCGAAACTAACCGCAGTTTACCTACAAGGAAAATCCAACATTCACATGGACTTCATAAGCAGTCACCAGATGTACCGCAATTCCTGGGCCTTGAATTGGAAGGTATTAGGGATGATTGTGCAGAGATGGTGCCAGCCAGATATAGATCTAATGGCGTCCTATCAGAACAGGAAGCTCCAGAAGTTCTACTCGAAGACATGTCATCCAAAAGCCCTCAGAGCAGACACTCTGGCCCAGTCATGGACTCAGGGACTCAATTATGTTTTTCCTCCCATTGCATTAATTCCAACAGTGTTGAGGAAGATCCTGATGGACCAGGCTCTAGCCATAGCAATTGTTCCCTTTTGGCCCTGGAGGCCATGCTTCCCAGAACTTCAGTGGTTGTCAGTTTGCTTCCCAATCAGAAGGATTTGCTGTTCCAGGGTACAATTGTGCTTCTCCTGAAATCCTGAAGGTTTTTCACTTCAAACTTATACTACAGAGTCTGGTCTATCTTCTCTCTCTGGGCATCTCAAAACAATGTTTCAGCATCCTCTCCATCCCTGGTGAATATTTTGGAATTCATCTCAGAGGGTTTTCAGAAGGGTTTGAGTTCCAGTACCCTCAAGGTGCAGATCTCAGCCATTTCTGTGATTGCTGGGACTAGATGGGCAGAGAAGGATCTGATAGTATGGTTTTTTAGGGCTTTACATCAGATTCACCTTCCTGTCAGGGTTTTATCGCCTCCATGGGACCTTCCTTTAGTTTTGGATGCCCTTCCTTTGGATCCTTTTGAGCCATTAGAAGATATCTCTTTGGTACTTCTTTTCATCAAGATGGCTTTCCTGATAGCCATTACATCCGCCAGGAGGGTCTCGGAACTCCAAGCCCTTTCAGTAAGGGAACTGTACATACGTTTTCACACAGGACAGTGTCATTTTGAGGCCCGTTCCAGAGTTTCTGCCCAAGGTTGTTTCTACTTTCCATCTCTCTCAGGACATAGTTCTGCCCTCCTTTGTCCCAGATGTTCCTAATGGGGACAAGCCATAGTGGAATAATTTGGATTCCATCAGATGCCTACAAGTATTTGTTCAGAGAACGGAACCTTTGAGGAAGTCAGATAGACTATTCATAGTTCCCTCAGGACACAGACACGGATGGCCTGTCACAAAAGCTATGGTTTCCAGATGGATTGTTTCCTGTATAACTAAAGCTTATCAGGCAAAAGGTCTTCAGGCACCACAGGGTATTAAGGCCCATTCCTCCAGATCGGTAGCAACCTCCTGGGCAGCAGAGGCCAGTGTATCCTCAAATGACATCTGTAAGGTAACCACCTGGTCGTCTAGCACCACCTTCATTAGACATCACCTATCATGGACTCAAGAACTAGAACTGGACTAGTACTGTAGATAACACAATCTTTCTTAAGATGTTCAAATACAGAATGAATGGCAGCAGCAAGAACACAATACAACACCAAAGACTTCAGGAAGCATAGTACTGCTGTGGTAGTGCCAAACTGAGTTCCAGAGGGTTGGCTAGAGATAAGTCGCCCCAGGTCCGCACCTGAGGGACTACTGCAGGTCCACACCTGCACAGACAATGTATAGCGAAGGCTACTGTGCTACAGGACCGTACCTGTACAGGCAGGGTCCTGAGATAAGCTGCTGAGTACAGTTCCGCACCTGTACAGACAAGGTTTCTGAGGAAGGATATAGCATTCAGATCCGCACCTGAACATCGCCAAAGTGTACCGAGACAAGGAGATGTCTGCCAGAGCCACCAGGAGTCCCCAACCAGCTATCCACTGGAGCGTTGGTATGCTGGGTGTGCAGTGGACAACCCTAGGTAGCTCCAAGGTGGGTAGTCAGACAGGTAGGAAATACACTGGACAATACGTACACCAGGTCAACACCAAAAGGTGCTCGTATAGCCAGGGACATACACAGAGCGGGTAGTCGGGCAGAGCCACAGGTCAAACACCAGAACAGCTAGTCAGCCAGGCCAAAGGTCATACAAGGAGTAGTTAGTCTACCAGAGCCACAGGTCCACACCAGAAGGAATGTCAGCCAAGCCGGTGTTATACACAGAGTGGGTAGTCAGACAATCCAAAGGTTGGCACCAGAACGGATAGTCAGACAAACCAAGTAATACACAGGACACAAGCTGCTGCATAGGACACCACGAAAGGGTGAATGAGAGTGGTGTCCTGGAAGTTAAAGTACCTAGTGGCCCAGGAAGAGGAGGAGCAAAAAAGGTGTGCTGTGACTTTAAAAAGAATGCGCGTCCCAACTTGGACGCGCGCCAACAAGCTGCTGCAGGGAGCCGGAAGGAGCTGGACCCCTGCTTGAGGATGCGGTTGAGCCGCCAACAACCCCTGTGACCGCGGAGGAGACAGAGGACGAGGCAGAACATGCGGCTGAAGCCGCCAGAAGAGAGCTGTGGCGGCTGCCGGGAAAAGCTGCAGTCGGCTCGGCAGCCGCCGCCAGGTACGCTGACACTACTGTCTGAACGTTCATTCCAGGGGACCTTCCACCTTTGGGAGGGAAGTTCTGCGCTCTGTCTCCTCTATGGCTCGCTAGGATTTATAAATAAATCTTGATATTTTTGCAGTACTTGTCTCTCTTGTTGTCTTTGTGGGATCCCGCCCTGTTTCTTCTTCTTGGGTACTCCCCCATTGGTGAACGCTGCCGATGAAGGACCAGGGAAAAGGGAAAGTTATTTCAGCTTATCGTTATTTTCCTTTCCTGGTCCAGAAGAGGCAGCGTTCACTAGATTCCCCCACGTATTTTCTACCTAGTCTTGCCTCGGCTAGTTACTCAGACACCCTTCAGGGGGAGGGGAAGGCCTTTTATTGAATTTTCGAGGGGTGATTCCTGCATCTCGGCTGAGGATGGAAGCTTAACCCATTGGTGAACGTCACTTAACGCCCGTCTAACATTTTTTTTTTTTTTTTAAAAACAATCCGGAGTCCCCGAACGGCGCGCAGCCGCGCGGGGAGCCGGATTTCCGGGACGTACATGTACGTCCTCTGTCACTAAGTGACAGCCACACAGGACGTACATGTACGTCCTGTGTCGCGAAGGGGTTAAAACTTAAAAAAAAAAAAAAGAAAAAAAAGAAAGAACTTTGCATTATGAACAGAATAAAATTAGTGTTGACTGCATGTGTCCAATTGTCCATTGGCAAATGGTTGCTCAGCAGAGATCTAGAATTGCAACTATTAATAAAAATTCCAGTTAAACTAGTTTGGGCTTATAACTCCTTCAATGCCAGGGAGGTCTCCAATGCATTGCGAGACGTCTCTGGAGTTCAAGGGGTTAAAAAGATTATTCACTTGCATGTGAATTTAGGAATTTGTATGTGTTCCCTATGGTGAAGTTGGTTTACTCCATAATAAGTCCAGTTTGCTTTAATAAATATGGACGTTGGACTATAATGAAGCCTGCCATGAAGGGAGATGGAACTAGGCCATTTTTCCTGTCAGAAAAAAAAGAAAAAAGGAGGGGGAGTCTACAAATACCTTCCCTGGGTATGCAACAGGTAAGTCCTGTCTATGAGCTAATCGAGAAAATTGGAATCACATATTTTTAACCTGAATGCATTTACTACATATTAACATACCTCCCAAGTGTTCCTCTTTAGGAGGGACAGACCCTCTTTTAGACCCAAATCCCTCTGTCCCTCTTTCCCAACCTGATGTCCCTCTTTTTAGGAGATCAGACTGTGTGGTGTGCATATAAGTGTATCAAATTTCTCTACAGCAGTAAAACTCACATTAATGCTTGTTTAAACGTCAGTATATGTGTTTATAAATTAGTCTGTGTAAATAAAATACTATGGTCTTGTTATAAGCCATTTATTCAGTTACACAAGGAGGTGTCAATAGGTCATGAAATAGCCTAAAAATTATTGGTAATGCCCCGCCCACCAGCCACGCCTCCAGCAACACCCCCTAATTCACAGGTGTCCCTCTTTGGCAATTTGAAATGTTGGGAGGTATGTATTAAAGTAACAGACTTCTGCCCCTTTATAATCACTAGTAGTTCTAAGAAATGAGGTCCTTGGTGTACAATAATTTGTGGGCCCTCAATTCATGGCAAACTATTGTAAATCCTATATATTTACAGCATTCAATGGGCCCAGATACTTTTGCAACTTCTACACCAATAGTTGTTCAGCACCAATTTACAGTATTGGAGCTTACATTAATAAGAAATTGGAGTAATTATGTAGCATGCCCAACTGCATCATGGGGGCTAATACAAATTCCCTCTGATTTATAAGGGAGTTTTAACTCCTTGAATGCTCGAGGTCCACAAAATGTTGGAGATACTTTTCTAGCATTCAAGGAGTTTAAAGTAGGGTTATGCAGAAGAACAATGTTTCTGCTTATGGGAATTGCTGTGGAAACTATGCTATATTACTTCTTTCTATGAAAACTTACAAGAAGAATAAAGGTGCTCCTGAGAGGAATTCCACTTTTGTAATAGCAATCTCTCTCTCTCTCTCTGTTTTCTACTGAGCTTTTCCTGCTGTTGAGAATTCAGTACATACCAATTTCAAATCCCTATTTAAATAAATGAAAGATGTATTTGCCCCCTATGATACCATTGATCCGTCCCAGAATTTCTCTACTTTACTTTTGAACGTAAGACCTACAGACAGTGTTGTAACCGGTAATTGCCTACCCAGTGCAATTAACCCTTTGAGTGCCAGAGGGGTATGGAATGCGTACCCCTCTGGCACTCAAAGGGTTAATGCCTGCCTGCAAAGAAAAACTTCTAAACATAATAAGCTCATATGTGCACTAAAGGTTATATATTGGTGAACAGCTTAACCCAAAGCAATTTGTTGCCTACCCCTTGGCACTCAAAGGGTTAAAGTAAGCACCTATCAATTTATATCAGGGACTCATAAAAAAACACATACTCTAGGGTTGCACTGATTGCTGTTAGGGTGACCACATTTCCATTCTGCCATTCCGGGACATGTCGTCACCCTAGTCCCACAGCTGAGGCTCCCGCCGGCGCTGACCAGCTTTCTGAGGCTGACACAAAGTAAGAGTTCCCAGTGAGAATTCTTACTCTGTGTCAGCCTCAGAAAGATAGTCAGCGCCGGCAGGAGTCTCAGCCGCAGGTCTCACTTGCAGCGCTAGCGTACCTGCTTCATCCCAGCTGTCTCCAATGCACCTGTCCAGCCAGCCCGCCAATGAAAAGTATTTGCTATATGGTCTTCATTGGCTGGGAGACCTTATAGCAAATACATTTCATTGGCTGGTTGGACTGGTGCATGTTGCTCCATTCCGGGACTCTTTGTTGTCCCGGTGTGGGGTGACCCGGGACGCAGGACATAGACCCCTAATAAGGGACAGTCCTTGGCATTCCGGGACGTGTGGCCACCCTAATTTCCTGTGCTGTACTGCAGAATAACATTTTCATAAACTTCCCTGAATTAAATGCACGCCCATCTTTTGACCAGAAGATGACATTCAACGATTTATCATAACAGAAATTGTTTGTAATTAATCCAAAAACGTTCTTACGCCATAGTTTATAAATGTTCAGGCATATAACCATAATATTTTGCATTCTGTCCTGTCAGCTCCTACAAAAGAAAATGACAGTTTAAAGAATATTAGCAGAAAAAAGTCACTTCTCTTATTTCAGTTGTTTTTAACTCTTTATGAAACATTTCCATGTGATAACAGATTTACTTCAAAAAGTAGCTTTTATCACCAGCCAACTAGCAAGCAGTTTTTTTCCATTACAAAATCTTTCTGAACATAATGCCCCAGATATCACATTAAATGCAGAAGGCTTATGCAAATGTCTCTGTAGGGTTATCAAGAAATTAGTGCAACCCTGCATTGTGTGTTTTTCATAAGCCTCCTGCATTTAAAGTGATAGCTGGTCACCTTATGGTATATTTATCTAGTTTATGCAAGCTAAGAGGGTGTTCCCAGTTTCCCAGAAACCCTCTTGCACATTTTTACTTTAGTGGCAATCTGGTTGCATTATTTTACTCCCATAAGATCAGAGAAAGAATAAGGTAGAGATAAAGATTTAGCATCCTAAATAATTAAAAAACATTTGCTATTACTCTGATTTTGTCAGGATGGGCAGCCTGCAGCCTTCCTCCAGTTGTTGTTGAACTACAACTCTCATTATTCTCAGCAAGCCTTCACCCAACAATAGGTGTAAGGCCATAGATTTAACACCTCAGGCAGCTGCAATGGCTTCTGGTAGTAAACAAACTAATTATAGCTATTGTTATAACACTTATTCTTGGAAATATCTCTTTGGAGGTACAGGATTTGCACCTTTTATACAATGTAGATTTGACTGTCATCCAACAAACAAATCAGCATCTGAAAGGTTAACTCTCTGTAGAATGCCTAATGTACCTGCACATGCTACAAGTTTCAACATAGGGCACAGTGGATTGGCTGTTACAGTCTGTCAGATCCACCCCTTTCTGAGCAGACACAGAACAAGCAGGTAAGGGAGGGACAGGTGAGTTTTAACCTGTACTGACGATTTGGAAGGAGCTCAGAGGGTAGAGAAAATCGAGGAGAGATTTATGCTTATTGTATGAACTAGTGGTGGACTTTATAGCATCCCTATCTGAATCTTTTATACTCCATTTGACCATCTGGATATTCTGCTGCACAGGTAAGTTAATTAATAACTACATATTTGCACAGTCAACAAAACTGCAAGAGTGATTTTCCTACAATGGTAGGAAGGACATTTTTAGTTATCTTGCTGCTTGATTGCATTTATATTTTAAACTCTATATTTTTCCTCATCTTTTACTGTAAATATGTCTCATGATTGCTGAGGGAACTTAAATCTGAAAACTGCTTGTAAGTGTTTTAAGTCATGATCCCAGTGTTCTGGCAACAGAGTAAGGTAAGAACCACTGTGGAATCTAGACCAGGGGCAATCCTAGGGTTTCTATTGAGGGGTTCTGAGGGGCTATATACGCAAGAAAAGCGGAGCAAACCAACTGCACATTAGGGGCAGATCTAAATCCCCACTGATTTTAAACCGGCTGAATGCTTCTCTAGCATTCAAGGGGTTAAAAGAGCTGTTAAACCCTTTGAGTGCCAGCACAATTCATTGGGCACCCATCTGGCGATCAAAAGGTTAACTCAGTGTGAAGTTGGTGAACTTTTTTCCTGTTGTGCAGTTTGCTTGCTCCGTTTTTACTTTGAACATATGGTCCTAGGTTTTATTTTGGTGCAATTCAGTATCCGGTCAACATTACTGCTGTTTGTGCACAGAATTAGGGGTGGGCAACTAGTGACCCTCCAGCTTTTGTTGGGGTAAAATTCCTATCCTCATTAGCTGGCCAGAGGTTACAAGGTTCCCAAAAGACCTGGGGGGCCTATGCCTATCTAAATTATCAATGCACAGTGCAGTCTAATTGCACCATTACCAGGAAGATTTGCAGCATTACGTGCCTTAAAGGGATAGTAATACTTCGTTTTGACTTTATTTTATTTTGTAGGCATTAAAAAAACATGAAGAATGATATAAGTCTTATCTCTTATGGTTTATGAGATATTCACAAGCAAAGTTTCCCCTCCCACCCCTTTTACGTAGTGTAAGCTATCTCTTCTCAGATGTGGAATGCAGTCCATAGACTGGACAGATAACAGCAAGGGACAATCTTCTTACTGTGAGAACAATGAAAACCCTGCCCCCCTTGACAAGTTTTTCAAGTTTATCCCTTAATCTTAATCTTAATTGAAGATTGTCCCTCTCTGCAATCTACCTGGGCACCTCCCTTCTGCTCTGGCTGAGCAGTGTTAAATCAGTAAAAGGGGAAGGAGGGGGACACTTTGTCATTGAATTACTCCTGAACTACAGCTCTGACAGAATTGAAATAACACTTTACAAAGTCCAAATACTATGATGATTAATTAGAGCTGCTTTTATTATGAAACATTACTATCCCTTTAAGCTAAAAGAAGACCAGCAACTCATTGCAGAGTAATGCCTTGCATACCAGTCTGGCACTCAAAGGTTTAAGCCTCTTCAGCCAGAACCTAGAAAAACCCTTGGTTAATGGCAAAATTATTCTGTTCCGCCTTGTTTAAAAGGACAGTTGTCTTTTTTCATTTATATGGTGAATAGTTTTAGTTCTGTGCCAAACATTCTTGAATTCCTTTACTATCTTACAATCTGCCCCTCCTGTAATGTGGTGGGGTGGGGGAGAGATGCATTAATTCACTATCCTTTTGCATGTGAATGTTTTGTTTGGCAACATCATAGTGGCTACAGAAGAGAGAAAACACACTTGTGGCTTCTTGGAAATAATGATATTGAATACTTTTAACCCATAAGTTGACAGAAGGGATAAAATGTTAAACCCTGTCAAATTGGTCATGGCTGCAGTTTAACCTGTTGGATGATAGAAAAGTCACGAATGCATTGTTCTGCAATGGTTAAAGATGACTCTAGCATCCAAGGAGTTAAAAGCACTCTATAGCCTAAACATAAAAATGGTTGATGTACCTTTCTCAAGTACTTACAGCTAGTATCTGTACAAATTACTTTTTATTTCATGTATGAATCTTGAATATAATGCTAAAACTTTTTTATTTTTTTTTTAATGCATGTGTAGACTGCCCTATTCAGTAGGCTTTTGGTTACTGTGTGTTTGTAATGAGGCAAGACCTAAAGCAGTTTCTTTATTAAAACTAGTACCCGCTGTTCTTGTATTCAGAAAGCCTGTTACATTCTCAGACTGCTTACAGACAATACAGAAATATCATTCAGAGACACGTATCAAGTTTTCTGTGGTGTAAGAGGAAGGGAGTCCTGCAAGAAGCATGAATGGGCGCCCCCCCCCCATTACATATGTAAGACTAGGTCTTTGGCCTCATAAAACAAATGGATACATTTTAATGACACTAACATGAAATATGATATAAAAGTGTATGACCATACTTGTCAACATTTCAAAAACACTTGGAGGCACGTTTGCCCTGCAAAGTCACACAACTGCCATTAGTGATCCCTACTAGTGTTGAGCGAGCACCCCGATGCTCGGGTGCTCGGGTGCTCTGACCGAGCACCCCCTGAGGCTCGAGTGCTCGGCCGAGCACCCGAGCCCCATTCAAATGAATGGGGCGACACGAGCATTACACCAGGCACCCCCTGCTCTGATGAGGGGAGGGTGCCTGGTCAATGCCCCCCTTCATCTCCGCTATGCCCCCTTCATCTCCGCTATGCCCCCTTCATCTCCGCTATGCCCCCTTCATCTCTGAATGCCCCCTTCATCTCTGAATGCCCCCTTCATCTCCGCTATGCCCCTCTTCCACAATGTCCCCCTTCATCTCCGCTATGCCCCTCTTCCACAATGTCCCCCTTCATCTCCGCTATGCCCCTCTTCCACAATGTCCCCCTTCATCTCCTCTATGCCATAGAGGAGATGAAGGGGGACATTGTGGAAGAGGGGCATAGCGGAGATGAAGGGGGACATTGTGGAAGAGGGGCATAGAGTCTATGCCCCTCTTCCACAATGTCCCCCTTCATCTCCGCAATGCCCCCTTCATCTCCGCAATGCCCCCGTACCTCCAGTCCCTGGTGGTCCAGCGGAGCGTCTTCAGATCTGTGCCTCTTCCGGCACAGATCCCCGCCACCTGAACATGGCGGGCGAGCACATGGCGGTACTCGACGAGTACTGCCATGTGCCGAGCAGAGCGATGCTCGAGCCGATCCGAGCATCGGCCGAGCACGCTCGCTCAACACTAATCCCTACTACTATGTAGTGCGATACCAACAGCAAACTTTAAACTGAATTTCAACAGAAGAATAGATATGCAATACTATGAATGCTATGCAATTATATGTATCTAAGCAATATTAAGTGGTGAAGAGAATAAACTATTAACCTTTTCAATGTCGAACATATAGAGTCTAAGTTTTTACAAGTCAGTGTTAAAACCAGGGACGTGGCCACATTCAGAAAGATAGAGGTGCAATTCTAAAGCATTCAAGGGTTAATTTGTCTACTGTGTTAGGGTTGGTTTGCCCCAGAACTGCAAGTCCTTAATTTTCTTAATACAGTCTTACAGTCAAAATCTGTGACTTTCCCCTGTAAATCTGGGACAGTTGGACTGTATGTATAACCCCAGTTCATCTCTGGTTGTTGGTGTTTCTTTAAGAACCCTGTAGGCAGTGCTTGTGTTGTGTAACAAATGGGTGAAAGGTGCAGATAAAGCATCCCACTGTTTTTTTTTCTTTTTCTTGAAATAAATTCATGTGCAAATGTGTTAGTTTAGGGTGAACAATTTCTAATCCCCTACGCGTTTCTCTCCTTTCTGAACGTGTTTGTTGTTACTTGATATACCTCTCTTATTGTTAAATATTTCCCACAAGCAGAAAATCTATACAGAGCAGGCAATTAATGGAAATCAATCTGTGTAATTTAAATTAAAGGGATAGTAACACTTCGTTTTAACTTTATTTTATTTTGTAGGCATTAAAAAAACATGAAGAATGATATAAGTCTTATCTCTCAAACCTTTATGGTTTATGATATATTCACAAGCAAAGTTCCCCTCCCCGCCCCTTTTTCCTAGTGTAAGCCATCTCTTCTCAGATGTGAGTCTGGTTGTATGACAGTACAGATAACAGAAGGGGACAATTTTCTTTGTATGAAAACAATGAAAGCCCTTCCCCCCTTGAAAAGTTTTTCAGCTTTTTCCATTATCTTAATTGAAGATTGTCCCTCTCTGCAGTCTACCTGGGCACCTTCCTTCTGATCTGGTTGAACAGGGGGGGGATACTTTGTTTGTGAATATCTCTTAAACCATAAAGGTTTCAGAGATAAGACTTATATCATTCTTCATGTTTTTTTAATGCCTACAAAATAAAATAAAGTTAAAATGAAGTATTACTATCCCTTTAAGGCCGCCCTGTACCTGTTTGCCTAGAACCTGCTGGGTTTATTTGCATTTGCTGCACTTGTTACAAGGTTTCTTAAGAAAGTCAGGAATTTTTCTATTACTGGAACTTTAAATCCAGCCTCTTGATGACTAACTGGTATTGGTTAATCCTTTTAAATGGTCATGCAACTAGATCGTAAAGTGTTTTTAAGACTGGTGTGTCACAGTTGTGAATCTTAATGTACTGTTTAATTTCTACTGAATCATTAACTAGCAATTCAGATGGGTGGTGGAAGTAACTTTTAGCCATAACCCTTCATTAAATTTAAGATGTATCACAGGATGTAGGGAGATATTTATTCCTGGTAGTAAATAATTTATTTTTATAGATCTGGAATATAAATTTGAATGCTGTAGTCTATAACTATGTTCACAGGAACAACTTGGCTGCTCTCTATTTTAATGTATGTCATGCTGCCAGTGTCAACTTACTTCTGATGTACTGTATTCCCGCTTGCGGGGACACAAAGGAGGTGTGTCATAAGGACAGCTCATATTCCTCCAGAATCATACATGCGAACAATCTGCATGGCAAATCACAGACCAATTAATCTGGATGTGCCCAATGCATGAGTGTATCCAAAAAGCTGCATTCTATACACTGCTGGGGTGCCAGAGGCAGAAACCTCCCATGTAAACAATACCATTGGGGCAAGCTGCTCTGTATTGGTGCGCTTGGCTCCGTGTTAATAACTCTGCTATACAGTCGCCCAAGTAAACATAGCCTAATGCTTTAAAACAAGTTGCTCCTCTATGAAAGGGAGTGTTGTAACAATCACACAGATATATATATGGGCCTGCTCACATTGGTGACAAGCACCTAATTGAAATATATTGCCCTCAAATGTTGCTGCTGACATGGGCGATTTCGACTTTGCTTAATAGACCAGTATGCTTCAGCTTGAATGAATTCAGTGTGCCTGATCTGAACTCTGATCTATGGGGATGCAGTACAAATGATGGATGTGATGCTGTTTAAAACATCCAATGATGGGTCAACTCACATGGACATCAACCAATAATATGACTGATGCCCAAGTGTATCAGTCATCAGCCACACCTCTGGCATACCCCCTATATGAGGGAACCTTTGGGAGAATGGAAGCCATAAGAGGCAGCTAACACAATTACATTTTCTGAAACAGCTGTTTGAGGATGATGAAAGTTGCAATCTCTAACTGCACATTAGTCTGCCTGCCCCTGCTCTCGATTTTTCTATATTGTGAAAAAACTAGACAGCACTGGCAATTTCCAATCTATTTCCTTCCTATATGGTTAGCATTGCTGGCGTTACATGTACAGGGGCACTCAGGAGGGCCATCATTTTGTCCTGTGGGCCCAAATTTTCTACTTTTTTTTTTTTTTTTTTTTTTTTTTTTTTTTTAATATATAAGAACCTGGGTTTGCACATAGAAACAACCTCTACATTGTGCTCAAGAAGAGGCCTCACTCAAATATTTCACTCAAGGCCCCAAATCCTGTTAGTCAGTGACAGAGTACCAAGAATGTCACTAGCAGTGTTGAAATGAGCTTTTTCAGAGAACCATGAATTTAACAAATGACAAACATATTTTTAGACTCATGTAACTCACAGAGCAGGAACTAGAGAACTATGTTTAGCACTTGGTGAAAAACGCACTGGAGGAGAAACCAAGTTCACTACACAGGGACAAACAAAAATCCCCACTGCTTTAACTGTGGCTTGTAACCTGTGATTGCTAGAGAAGTCTCCAATGCATTCAAACCCCATTTAAATCAAACCTTTTGGGATTTTTAATTTGTCCCCTATGGTCCAGTTTGTTTGCTCCAAAATTGCTCTTTTATTTCTGAATATGACCATTTGCCTCCATATCCTCAGACAAAGCAACCAGGAAGAAAAACACATTTAATTGTTCTATCCCCCAAACCTGCTGAAAAAACAGCACATATAATTTCATATCTTACGTTCCAACAAAATATGTAATTTTTTTTTCTTTTAATAAAGGAGCAGTACATTTTTTAGATAAAATAATTCATGCTATTGGGGTTTTTCTGCTGCGCAGGACTAGGGTGCATCCAGATGGCAGATGTTGCATTCAAAAGTTATAATAGTACAAACTGGCAGAAAGTGAGGACCATGTCATTACTTCCTGAAAGTACAAACTGTGAAGAAGTGACTCGGCAGTAATTATAACATTCTGTGATGTCTGTGACGTCTTTCTCCCTATTTAGTCACTACAGGGCATTAATGTGTGTGTGTGTGTGTGTGTGGGGGGGGGGAACAACAACAAAAAACAAATTAAATAATGCAAAAAGTTATTTTCTACTTTAATCTTCACTTTCCTGTTTTATAAATTATAGACTGGAGTGTTATTCATCGGGCTTTATGCACAATAGAGGAACAATTGCACGACATGGGACTAATAAGTTCTACAAACAACTGATTTTAAATGTGAAATTTAACCCTTTGCTTCACCATTGAAATAATAAGAATACATTGAAAGTTGTAATTGTTCCCTGTAATGCAGTTGGTTTGCTCTAGGATTGTTCCTCTTCTTTTGTGCATAAGGCTAGTGGTTTTCTGAACAATAAGATCATTTTTTTCTAAGGCCAGAGTTACACAAACAATGTTAATAGCCATGTATAGCAACTATAGTAGCTCCTTAAATTGATAGAGGCTTAGTTAGTGAGCCTGGTGCACAAATGATTTTAGCCCTGTTTGATTTGTTGAAGTCATGAGATCTGTCCTAGAAGATGAAAGCTGAGATGTAAGTTTCAATGCCCCTTATGTAAATAACTGTGCTACCTGCAAGCATAAAATAGGAGCTGACCCTCCATTCTGCTGACAACCCCAGATTCACTGGCAGGTGTGCTCTACCAGGGGAGCATAGCTGTCTGTTGGGCATTATCTCAGTTATAGCTGCCTTTTTAGGGTTAAGCATGTCCATATTGTGTGTGTAACAAATACAAATATATATATATATATATATAATTCATAGATAGGGCTGTCCTTTTAATACACCACTGCCATTAAAATGTGTTATCTAGAACAGCCTAATCCCTTTTAATTCTGTGCCCGCCATTTGTAAATACTGATGCCAAGCTAATGTAAACAAGTTTCAGACCAATGCAATTTTAAACAAATATGTTGCAGTAAATACTATATATTCTGAAGACCTGGTTAGTCAATGATTCTACCTCCATTGATGGGAATTGCAATGGGAGTGTTAAGTCTATAGAAATGGATTTCCATTAGGCAAAGTAAGCATTTGCCAAGTGGGCCCTAATGTATTTGGGAGATCTAGACTGCAACGTGCTGTGGCTTTAAGATGGTACTTAATGACATTTTGGTAAAATCCACTGATATAGATGCCCAGACTGATGTTTGCTTTCTGTGTATTCTTTGGAAGGTGGGGGTAGATATAATATTATGACATGCATTCATTTACTTCTAACCATAATTTTGTGCCCACAAAAGCATCATATCAACATATTGGCTTTGTATACTTGCCCATAATCTAGGAAAAGGCCAAAGAGGATATGGTCTAGGTAAGGAAGCCTATAAGTGGCAGCTTGTTAGTTGGATTTCTTTGTACCCCTTTCCTCTGTCTGTTTTGAAAATACAGTGCAGTCCATACATATCTGGACAGTGACACACATTTTGTTGTTTTGGTCCTGTATTCCAGCACATTGGATTTGAAATGAAACAATGTCAGAGGATACTTTGCACACTGCTGGTTGGCTTTAATTTGATTTGAGGGTATTTACATCCATGAACCAACTGAGATGTTTCTGTACACTTTAGAATCCATCATCCTGCATCCAACAGCAGTCACATCATCAATAAAGACAAGTGAACCAGTTCCAGTGGCAGACATACATGCCCAAGCCATAACACTACCACCATCAAATTTCACAGATGAGGTGGTATGGTTTGCATCATGTGCAGTTCATTTCTTTCTCCAGACTTGCTTCCCTTCACTCTGCTACAGATGACAATCTGCACTTTATCCTCTTAGTCATTGTTTCATTTCAAATCCAGTTTGCTGGAGTAAAGAGCCAAAACAACAACAATTCTGTCACTATCCAAATAAGTATGAACTGTACTGTAAAAATCTCATCTTTCTCCTTGTTTCCCTTCAGATTACCACTACATTTAATAAATCTCATTATCCCCATGAGCTATTCCCGTTTCTCTGTCCTAATCTCCTCCTACCCCTACCCCCATCATCTCATTTCCATAAGACCTAGCACATGAAGGATTTGAATACTGGCTAGACCTGTATATGTAAATGCCCTAGTCCATTTAGTGCTGTTCATTGAGGCCTTCACATCACCACAAGTGAGCAAACAATTATTTAACATAATACTGCTAAAGTGCAGAGCAGTGCTCACAGTTGGTACAATGTTTCCCTTACGATGTCCTGATGAGAAAAGCTTTTCATCAATAACTCCATCAAAAGTTTGCTTGTGGATAAAAGGAATTTTGTGTGTGTTTGTGTATATATGTATGTATATATATATATATATATATATATATATATATATATATATATAATCTATATAAATAGAGAGTGTTTCTTTAAATTACAACCATTTATGCATTGTTCACCCCTCTGGAACTCAAAGGATTAAAGGGAAAGTAATACTTAAAATGTAAAAAAAAATATGCTGTAGGGTTTATCCCACTGAGCAAAACAAGGGTACTCACACTGCTGAGAGATATTTTATTAAAAAATTATAACAGCTCAAACTTTAACTTTTTAGGTGCAATATTACAGTGGCGCTGTTGCTACACCATCCTATGGATTGCTCTGGTCTGTAGACCATAAATCTCCATAGGATGGTGTAGTAACAGCGCCACTGTACATTTTCAGGCCATTGTGATATTGCACATAAAAAAATTCAAGTTTGAGCTGTCATAATTTTTTAATAAAATATATCTCAGCAGTAGGAGTACCCTTGTTTTATTCGGGGATATAAACCCTACAACATATATTTTTTACATCTTAAGTATTACTATCCCTTTAAACCCCTGAATGCTATTGAGGTCTACAACAACTTGATTTGCCGTGTTTTGGCAAGGGGTTAAAAACTCAATTTAAATCAATGGAATTGTTCATTGATTCCCTATGGTACAGTTGTGTGTTTTTGTCCCACCCCTTCTCTACATAGTGTCATAACACGAGAGAACATCTAATCTGCTGACTTTTTTTATGGAGGGATTTTAACCCCTCTGGTATTTTTAAAGGTGTTATACCAAGTAAGCCCAAACATACTATCTGCTGTGTGTTGTGTCCTAAATAATAGTTAAAAATTAAGACAAAAATAAAGTAAAAGCGCTTATATTAGATTAATACCCTATTATAATAGAGAAAAAAAAAATATATATATATAAATATATGAGAGAATGGAGAACTTTCAGGAGAGTTTCCAAAGTCAAGAAGGCACCAGTTTTTTCCAAAAATAATAGTTTGTACATACCACCCAGAAAGACCCAAAAACCAATCAATTGTTTTTGCAGTATTCCACTTTTACCTCTACAGACGAAGCCCCTTTTTCTTTATGCACCAGTGGTTTTGCTCATTGCCACGGATCTCCAAAGCGACTATACCAGAAATAGAAGAACAGGGCGCAAAGCCATCTAAGAGTGGATCTGTATATTTTCACATTTCCATACCCCCCACTTTGTATAGACTCACCAGAATTTGATATTCAAAATGCCTATAAAGGTCTCTCTCTGTTGTCCCCCCCCCCCACCAGGTATCTCCAATCCGATACTCTCCAAGTTGTATTAATAGTAATTTATTAGATAATGATATTATATCTAACAAATTAATAAGCTTATTGTATTATATTTGTAAGATCTAATAGTTATAATATACCTGGAAAAAAACAAGTTCCAAATCTACTTTTTTCTCCATAAGCTCCATTTGGTAAGCAGTAGGTGGATATGTGGTTATAGGATTACATTTCCCAGCATTCTAAGCAGGCCATTGGTCAGATGAAGATGATCAGATTTATTGGCCAGCAAAATCTGCAGGGTCATGGGTCGCCCAACCCTGTTTTAGACTTATCTTGGTTTTATTGAAACTATTAAAGTAAATACCAGCACACAAGCAGATGTTAGGTGTGTGATACAGGTCTGCCCTAATAAGATCTATTTGGTGTTTGGTTTATAATGCTATTTTTTTTCTTTTTAAATGATTTTTACATATACTTAAATAATTCTACCATGTAGATGATTAAATGGTACTGTAGCTGAAACTTTGATTTGTAGATGGTACTGATCTTTAGGGTTAGTTTACATGGGCATTTTTAAAGGATAAGTGCCACATCCTAATATTAAGCCCTCACTTGCCTTTCTATGGCCAGAAAATCCTAATGACCCTTATGACTTTTTCCCTTTTGTCTTTGTTCAAGAGATAGTCTTGAGTATTATGTCTATGTAGGCAGCCATGACAGTTGCAGGCAGATTTTTTTTTTTTTCTTTTTCAAACTGAAGCAGGAATCTGCATTAGCCTAGTTAACACAGTAAGAATGTGAGGTGTGTGCAAACACATTAAGTGCTAAGATTAGGGTGACCACATTTCCCTTCTGCCATTCCGGGACGTGGTCACCCTAGCCGTCATACCTTAAGTCCCTGGTGGTCTAGCGGCGTAGAATGTGCTCTGTGCCTCCTCCGGCACAGAGCTGAAGCTCTGTGCCGGAGGAGGCACAGAGCTGAAGCTCCCGCGCGGTATGGCCAGTAATGCAGAGCGCTGGGAGTGATGTCATCTCCCAGCGCTCTGTATTACTAGAGCGCTTGCCTCCAGGTAAGCTGCATTGCCGCCCTGGATGTCAGCCTGCAAGCGGTGTGTCATATCATGGACGCCGCGAGCGGCGTCCATGATGTGACACACCGCTTGCAGGCTGACATCCAGGGCGGCTTGCCTTCATTCCGGGACACTTCATTGTCCCGGTTGAAGGGGACCCGGGACGCGGGACATGTCCCTGAAATAAGGGACAGTCCCGGACGTTCCGGGACCCGTGGTCACCCTAGCTAAGATTAGCATGTCCAGAGAGCAGAGTTTGATGTTCTGTGGTCGTCCTAGCAACTGTTATGTCTGCCTTCAAAGACATGATATTTAAGGACTGAATGAATGTTATCCTTTGAGCCAAATAGCATGAGCATTATTTTACTATTAGAATTTTCTGGCTGTAGTAAGGGGAGCAGAGGGGACTCTTATTAGGAAGCGTTCTTTTAATGCAACATATTTGAAGTATTATTTATTAATGGGTTTTTCCCCACTCTTATTTTGTCCGGTGCATCACATAACTCAATGTAGTTTCCTGCAACTTGGAGGCTTTCTGTATTGTAAGTAATATACAGTGCTAAAGGCTTGACCAGTATGGACACCTGTCAGTCAGCCATATGATATGGCAGTCTCACATTAGTCACATACCCTCATCTCACAGGGAACATGGGTAATTTCAGGTAAGATAAGTAGAATGCAGTTTAGTTTAATACACCTAAGTGAACGTGAACATAGCCTTAAACTTGTATAAATATGGCATTGGTACAATATGTTTAGTACAATGGTTCTCAACCTGTGGGTCAGGACCCCTTCGGGGGTCGAATGACTATTTGCCAGGGGTTGCCTAAAACCATCAGATATTTATATTTTCGATTCATAACAGCAGCAAAATTACAGCGATGAAGGAGCAATGAAAATAATTTTACTGTTAGGGGTCTCCACAACTTGGGAAATTTTATCAAAGGGTCGCGGCACTAGAAAGGTTGAGAACCACTGGTTTAGTAGAAGAGATATGACTTGGACTACGTTCAGATGGATGACTTGAATGTGGCAGCATTGTTGCTACTTTTCATTTCCCATTACATTTACCTGCAGTGTATTGAGCTTGTTTGTCAATCCCCTTGTTCTGGGGGGCATGATTGATGGATGTCCCACATCAGCCATAAAATGTTTGCCTGACCCTGGGTGCATTGGCCATTTATTGGAAGTTATAACTTGTAAAAAAACATAGGTCTTATAGGCAACCATGCAGATTGTATATGCTGCAACTTTTCTGCATTGGACACTGGGAAGGTGAACAGGCTATATCATGCAAAGTGTAATTCCTGGACACAACCTTTTTTTTAAATGATTTTTTTTTTTTTTTCTAACAAAAATTTACATATTTAGCTATGTTGTAAATATGCTGGTTTTGTAGAAATTCAAGGTTTTAGCTTGTGGCTCTAGCTAGGGCATCTCTAAGACATGACAACTGTGATACATTTATTAAAGAACAAGTGTTTTCTTTTAAATATACCACAAAACAAAAAATATATCTGCACCCAACTGTACTCTCCCTAAGAACAAAACTACTTCACCTGGATTATGCATGCGATACTGTGATGTTATCAATGACAATGTGTGGCAAAGGGACTAGAATTTCTGTAGGTGACAATAGCATGCAATACAGAGGCATGTTAGTACATGGGCATTGATCTAGGCCTCTAGTTTCAGGGTGACTCCCCTTCAGTGCAATGGTCCTACACTTTTATCGAATGTGCCAGTGTACTCCTATGACCAGAAAGGATAGAGGCTCTCCTGGCTGAGCAACACACAAATATGAATTGCCTTTAAGGAAGGCTGCAATGAAACTTAAAGGGATTCTAATGTATTCCTATATTTTTGGGGCTTATTTCATCACCTTTATGAGTGCAAAGGACCCTTTATAGTCTGTAGGTGGGATTGTGCCTGATTATTATTTAATACAATATATATATAATAAAGATATTTCTGAGAACTAGAAGTTCTATACAAGTTAATCAGACTAGCTGGCTTCCTATAAAAGCACTTCTCATATCTGCTTGGGTCTTTGCCAGCAGGAAGGCAGCAGACACACTGTGCTTTTGCTATGTACACGCCATGCTGAAGCAAGGGTTATTCGTTAACCACCAAAGCACCCTGCACGTCACAGGTATGTGCACTCTGTTTAACCCTTTCATTTCTTCCTGTAGAGCACTGATTCTCCACTCTGGTTCTTGGGGCACACCATCAGATCAGGTTTTCAGGATCTCCCTACTTAAATACGGGTGCATTAATCAGAATCACTTGACTACAGACTCATTCATGTATATCTTGCAAGCATAGCAATATATTGGATTCTCCTCTAGCATCCAAAGGAGTTAATGTTGGAAATCACTGCTGTGGTGTACATGCGGTTAATTCTGACCACAGATCCTAATGAACAACCCTTACTTTTCACTATCGTCTTTAAACAGAAGTAACCTTGTGTCCTATGGAAGTTTGCAGGAAGTCAAATAAGTGCAATTCCTTCCTGTGGTGCAGCTGATTTGCTCCAGAATTGCACTTCTTTACCCTCCTGCATAGGACATTTAAGGTCTTATTAAACCCTATTTAAATCAGTGTAAATATGCAGCATTCAGTTTGACTCTATGGTGAAGTAGATTTGCTCTAGGATTTCACCTCTTCAGCTTGGTAAACAAGGCCTTGATTGTCCTTTTTTACTGAAGAACCGGCAGGTTTAATGTATGATGTGAACTGAGTTTGTAAACCCTGTTTGTCAGTCTATCATCATATGCATTGTTTACTTGTTTAAAAATAAGGGACACACAAAATCCTGCATCATTTGACTTGCTAAAATTAAAATGAATAGTAACAACACACATACATATAAAATGCACAGTCAAATTTCTTAGACATGTTTAAAGGGATAGTAATGTTTCAGAATAAAAGCTGCTTCATAGTATTTGGGCCATGGAGAGTGTTATTTCAATACTGCCAGAGTTGTAGTTCAAGAGTAATTGAATGATAAAGTATCTCCTTCCCACCCCTTTTACTGATGTAACACTGCTCACCTCAGAGCAGCAAGACTGTCCAGATGACTTGCAGAGAGGGACAATCTTTAGTTAGCATAAGGGAAAAACCTGAAAAAAATTGTCAAGGGGGGGCAGGGTTTCCTTATGCTCACAGTAAGAAGATTGTCCCTTGCTGCGAGCTGTCTGGTCAGGAGACCAGATTCCACATTTGAGGGGAGGTGGCTTACACTAGGTAAAAGGGGTGGGATGGGGATACTTTATCATTCAATTACTTGAACTACAACTATGACCGTATTGAAATAACACTCTCCATGGCCCAAATACTATGAAGATTAATTGGAGCTGCTGTTTTTGTGAAACATTACTATCCCTTTAAAAAAGATTTATACTCTTATGTCCCTGACAGTGAGCTTTTGGGTCTTGAGTTTCAGAGTTTTCTGGTCAGTAGATAATCAAAACCAGATCTAATACAAAGTTACACAAATCCTGTAGCACTGAATGCTATGTGTGTGTGTGTTTTTGTGTGTGTTTATTTTTTTTATTTATTTTTTTTTCATTATCACTGGGGGGAGATGCATTAAGGTGTGATAAAGTGGAGATTGCATTGGCTCCATAGCGTAGCATAGGAACTGGAGAGGTGATATCAATGGAAAAGTCTTCTCCTTTTTATCATACCTTAGTGCATAACACCCTGCTTTCATATTCCTTGACAGAAATCTCTCTACAAATGAATCAGAGTATCTCATTGTTAAGGACCTAAACATATTTAACAATAATAGAAAAAGTGACAATTGATGAGTATAGACCATTGACTGTGCCGAGTACATAAAATCAAAATAAACTGTTACTATTCCTTTAACTTCCCCAATCTGATGTATTTCGTAAGTGATGGCTGTTGAAACTTTAAAGAATGTTTTCTAGATTTTAAGGGTAATGTTTACCCTTGCACACGCAATACAGAGCAGGCATTCAGGCAGGTTATCTCTCTCCCTCTGCAGGGTCCCATTGATTACCATGCAGGACTGCAGAATATTTTCATAACACCCTTGACATGAGGGGTTTTTTTTTTTTTTTTGGTAGTATTGAAAATGTAACCCCTTGCTTGTTAGAAATCTCCAATTCTTTGCAATGCATTGGAGATGTCTCTAGAATCCAAGGGCATCAATACACTTAATTTTATTGTAACTTTTTGAATTCCACTTGTCTTGCTACTAAGAATGGTGGAACCGTTGTGCCCCAAACACACGTGGGAGACCTAGGTTGTCTAGCCTTGGCCTCCTCATTGACCATAGAAGGAAAACAGATGTTAAAGATGTACTGGGGGTGTGTATGTTTTATTGTGGGAATGGAACATCTAATCCTTTTAACCCCTTGGCATTCGGCAAGATCTCAGCTTTGCTGGTTCAGTACTCTGAATAAAAAAGCTACAATCATAAACTGAAAAAAAAATAACCTATATTTCATGGAGTAGATGGCAACATATTTATTTTACACATTGATATGTAGTCTTTTCAGTGTATAGTTTGGGCCATACATGGAAGGCTACAGATGAGCAATTCTGCCACAAACTAACTGAACCATGGGGGTGGGGGGAATAACAATTCTCATTGTGTGTGTGTGGGATTTTACCCTTTCAATACTAAAGAGGTTTGCAGCACACTGCCAACTGAATGTATGTTTTTTAGAACATGGTGACCACACATCCCTTTAAAGGGTTAGTAAATGTCCACTTATAATTGTATGCTATATTGTAGATTTAACAAAAAAAGTTATGTGGAGCAAGTACCGTCTCTCAAACCTTTATGGTTTGAGAGAGATAATGTTTTAAATTTCTCCCCTTTCCCTGATGTCAGCTGTAAAACTAACGGAAGGAAATTTGTGTCGGCCGACTCAATGCGGCTCTTCAGCAGAGCTGAAATACCACAATCTAAAAATAAATGCTTCATTGGAACAGTCTACAAAGTATGCTTGCAAATCAGGCACACTTTGTAGACTTTTCCAATGAAGTGTTTCTTTTTAGATTGCAGTATTTCGGCCCTGCTGAAGAGCCGCCGGCTGGTCCTGAAACTGGAATCTCCTTCTGTCTGACTTCAGTGCAAGAGTAAGGAAGGGGGAATATTAACAGGTTATAAAGGTTTGAGAGTTGGGAGTTGCTCCACATCAGTTGTTTTTTTTTTTTTTGTTTTTTTTTTGTTTTTAAATCTACAATATAGCATAAAATTATAAGCGGACATTAATTACTCTTTAAATCAGGGATGCATGTTAAAAAAAAAAAAAAAAGTCACACCCACTGCAGGAGAGCACAGATTCCTGTGTAGTCTTGCCCAATGACCTTTTCATAAACATTCCTGGTTTAAAAGGATATGTGATTGCCTTCTAGAAGTGAGTAAAAAGAGACTGGGGATGCAAGCCTGAAGCAGAGTATCTATGGGAACTTCATTTTATAGGCCTTGGGCCTCTCTAGCATTCAATTCAATGTCAGTTGGGGGAATCTTTATTTTCCCCCGAGCTGCGGTTGTCCTGCTCCAGAATTGCTTATCAACAGGATTTCTACATAAGGAAAATATGAGCTAAACAAGCATTTTTACTTAATCGCCACTGTTGCTTACTCCTTGTATTATTATTTCATCCAGACATTGTATTGTTAGGCTTTTAGTTGCACTGCCCAGGAGAGCCTTCCAACTACACCTACATGGTTGACCTGCTTTGTGTACATACCTGGGGTTTCCGTTGGGTGACTAAAATTATGTTCCTGCCAGCCGCGGAGAAGCAGCATAAAAGGGAAAATGGCAGCTTGGATTGATTGGCATGCTCACACTTTTCATAACTTTAATTTTGTGTGCCAAGGGTTTGGTCTTGCCAAAATAAATGTACTGCCAAGATGTGTGATATGAACACTGCAACAATACGTGCCTGTGTAGCTAGCCCAACCCACGTTTTATGCAATGTTCTGCACTGGGGACATTGTGCAGATATATATTTATTTAAAAAGTGATTTGCCAGGACGAATACACTAAGATTTCTCTTGTTTGCAAGTATGTCCTGGAGAGCATTTTCCAATGCAGCTGACACATTTCTACAAAAACAGGGAATAAAAATTACACAGTAACACTTGCATATGGTTTCATATTGGCTTTAAATACAGGGAAACCTATATTTACTATATTTTTAGTCATTTTAAACTAGCATAATTATTTATTTTTTGGAAGGGAGTAGGTTACAGGCTTGTGGAGGTCTGTAGGAAAAAGCAGATCTACTTGCTTGTTTTTCCTGTAGTTTTGGAATACACATGGAGAGGTTGTTACAGCGGGTGTTAAGAGCTGTAGTGAGCACACTGCTCAGGTAGTATGGTAGCTTTCCAGAAAGGTGACTAAACTAGACATACTTTCCAAGTGTCCCTCTTTCCCACCCTGTTGTCTTTTTTTTTTTAGGAGATTGGACTGGCAGGTCAGCCTGAAATTAAGGACCCAGGAGCATTTTTAATTTTTTGCGTCAATGGATTCAGGGGTCCCCAAATGGTGTGAAGCCACGTGGGGATCCCTGAATCCATGATGTACATAACTGTCATGGGTCCTTAATGTAAGTTTTCCCATGACTGTTATGTACACCATGGGTTCTTAAGGTGTTAAACTGTTAGTCTGTATATAATAAAATACTTTGGTCTTGCTATAAATCCTTTTATATATGTCAATATTCTCAGTAATGCTGGTGGGTAGGGCAACACCCCTAAACAAATGTCCCTCTTTGACCATTTGAAAGGTTGGGAAGCATGATATCGGTTCTTTTAAATGGATAGTAATGTTTCACAAAAACAGCAGCTCCAATTAATCCTCATAGTATTTGAGACATAGAGAGTGCTATTTCAATACCGTCAGAGTTGTGGTTCAAGAGTAATTGAAGGATAAAGTTTCCCCCTCCCGCCCCTTTTACCTAGTGTAAGCCATCTCTTCTCCGATGTGGAATCTGGTTGCTAGACCAGACAGATAATGAATGAAAGCCCTGCCCCCTTGATGAGTTTTTCAGGTTTTTCCCTTAACTGAAGATTGTCCCTCTCTGCAATCTACCTGGGCACCTCCCTTCTGCTCTGGCTGAGCAGTGTTACATCAGTAAAAGGGGCGGGAGGGGGATACTTTGTCTTTGAATTACTCTTGAACTACAACTCTGACAGAATTGAAATAACACTCTCCAAGGTCCAAATACTACGATGATTAATTAGAGCTGCTTTTATTATGAAACATTACTATCCCTTTAACATCACAATGATGGGTAGTATAAGAACACTGGAGCACAAAGCAGCATAAAAAACTGTACAGTGTTCAGTTTACAAATATGGATAAGTGGCACAGAAGTGCATACTACCTGCAGTCAATGACTGACACTATCATCTGTTGCAAATAGGTTTTCTTACCAGGGGACTTGGACCAGCTTTGCTTCTAAACAGAGAGCGTACTTAAGGATACATTATAGATGTTCACTTATCAATATGAAAAACAGAAACTGAGGTTGTGATCCAGTCACATACTAAGATATCTGTAGGAGTCAAATGGGGCCAGGTTAAAATCTGACTTTGTTCTGATGGACCATGGTTAGATGGTATCGTGCGTTTAAAGTAATTTTGTGCTTTGTACCAAATACCATTATGACAGTTTAGTCAGTGTTTAAGAACAGTTTGTTTTTAGTGATCCATCCTTCAACTTCCTGTAATGTAACCTATAGTTTGATATTGGTACTGCTCTGAAGTTCCCTGTGCACGTGGTAAGAGTACACAAGTTATGCATCTTTTTTATAGGCCATGTGATGAACATGACTTCATGGTGATACAGCCTGCTGTGATGATTGCATACATTAAAGGGCAGTTATGTTTACCAAGTCTACTATTTTGGGTGCACTGTACAGTCCTCAAAATGGCTCCTACTTTATCCAAATATTTAGAAAATGGTTTTAACCATAATTGACTCTCTACAACCTAAAAAAAGAAAACCACCCCCTCTTCTCACCTGGAGCAGGAACCCAGTGCTAGGTGACCTGAGATGGCAAGAACAGTTATTTATAAAATATATAAATATTAAACCTGTGTTGTACCAGCTAAGACACTTATGTTGCACACAGTGTTACGTGGTACTGCTTTTTGTTCCATGGTCAGGATGGCTTATTGTTTGAAATCCCTTATTACACGGCTGTCCAAGTTCAGTCCTCAAGGGTTACCAACTAGGGTTGCCACCCAGCCGGTATTTTACCGGCGGGCCGGTAAAAAATTGGCATCTGTCCAATGTTAAGTCTATGGAGGGAATGCCATGGCCGGTATTTTTTTTGAGAAAAGGTAGCAACCCTATTACCAACAGACCAGAATGTAAGTGGCTCATTCATTTTGACTGTCTCACCTGTGCTTACTCAGGGGAATACTTAAATACTGGCCTATTGATGGCCGTTGAGAACCGAACTTGGACAGCCCTGCCTTATTGGAGGCAGTTTCATATATCTGACACAGTCTTGGTGAATTAGTATTTCCTAATGGTGTCCTTTAGCCTGTCTTGTCCATTGAGATTACCTGACTGCTTGGGGAGGAATTCAGCAAGATAATCCTACTGTTGGTCTTATGCATATCAAAATACATGAACAGTTCTGGAGGGAACCAGCTGCACCATAGGGGATAAGTTAACATTCCCAAAATCTCCATTGATTTTAATTGAGGCTTTTAACCAATGATTGCTACAAAGGTCTCTACTGCACGTCTTTGCAGGTGTTTAAAACCTCTCTAGAATTCAAAGGGTTAGAAGTCCAATTTAATTAAATTAGAAGTTTTGTTTGCTCCCTGTGGTAATTTTGGTTTGCTCCAGAAGTGTTCCTCTCTTTTGTGTGTAAAACACTTTATTTTATATTGTCATCTTCTAGGTTTGAAGTCTACAGCTGTTTCAGAGTAACAGTGTATATTTTAGACAACGTGTGTGTGTGCAGGCCATAGATTTTGCAGGCCCCAGACCACTAAAATGATGGACTCACTTGGGTTATATAGTCAGTAGCTACATACAGTACAACCATCTGTTTAATCAGTTTGCTGGGAGAGGCTGTGCACTTTGAACTATGTGAGAGCAAAAACAAACAAGGAAAAGGTGTTTATTGCCCATTGATCCTATTTCACAAGAGTCAGACTAGATGGACAGATCAGGATATGACAAATTAAATTTTCTATGAATATATCCCCATCAGCACTTGGCTGTCATCAGAAAAGTAGAATTTGTATTGCCATTGTCCAGGTCAGCAGATCTAATGCAAACACATGATGCAGTGATGGCCAGGGGAAAAGCAACGACCTCCTAAACACACAGACAGAATGCAAAAAAGTATTTAAAGGAGAAGTAACACCACTTAACACCTCCTTGCCCTACTATGGCCATAAATCCTAATGGCCCCAATGAAACTTGCCCTGTTGCCTTTGTTCAAGAGAGAGCATCCTTATATCATTCCTGGATGTCTTGTCTATGGGTATAGACATGACCTTTTCTGTCTTTTTTTTTTTTTTTTTTTTTTAGTTATTTATTTACATGAAGAAGGCAGCATGCATGAGCCTATTTAACCCTTTAAGGAGCCAAGGGGGGGGGGGCTTTGCATACTCCTCTAGTCCTTAACCCCTTTGCTTGCCAGAGGTGCCTGCAATGTGTTGTAGGCCCCTCTGGAACTTAAAGGGTTAAATCAGTGGTTCTCTACTTTTCTTTAATCAAGGCACCCCTAACACACAATCTGACATATTCAGGGCACCCCCTAACATGTTCTAGATTTCTGTCTTTTCATTCCCTGACAGATCATTTATAATTTTATTTTTAGATTTCTCAATCAGAGCAAAAAACAACATCTGCACTGTGATACAAAAAGCTTTAAAAGAACCTAAACGTGTGTACATAAAATATTGTGTGTATGTATACGCACGTGCACAACAAATACCTGATACAAAAAGATGAGAATGTTACAAATGCAGCATTTATGTCGTCCTGTGAACTATGCATAAAGTGTTTCCATCACCATGGATGCTTCCTTACACTTTCATATTCAACCAGCTAGAGCTATCTTTCTCCTCTGTCTACTGTCACTTCTATGTTTCATTTTAATCTCTTCACTTTCTGCCCTTGACTGAATGACAAAATCTCTCTAACTTGTAAAGCCAAGAATAATGTTTAACCACATAGGTATCTGAGATTAAGGCAATGAACCTTTGGCACACAATACTACCCAGTAATCCTATCTTTTGGAACACTAGCAGGATATACAGCCTTTTGTCAAAATCAGAACAGTAATTCACAAAACTCCTTCCTGACTCCAAATGGTAGTCAGATATTTCCCTCTATCAACAACCTATCTGCTTTGAAGCCAACTGTCATAACTCTCAATATTGTTGTGTGCTAGATGGGTATCTAGTACTTTTTTAAAAGTGGTTACCGTAGCTGTAAGCACAGCATCCCGAGTCAAAGAATTCCATAGCTTTACCTCTCTTACTGTAAAAAAAAAAAAATCCCTGTCTTTGTTTTAGTCGAAATCCCCTTTCCTCTAGTCTTAATGGATGACCTCTTGTTCTTAGCTCAGCTCTTTGAGAAAATAATTCATCGACTATTTCTTTTTATTGAAATTGAATATATTTGTAAATGGTAATCATAACCCCCCTTAGACATCTCTTCTCTAAAGTAAACAAATTCATGAGGCAGGCATGCCATACCCCCCTTTCCCCAAATTCTGCTTCTTCCCCTCCGACAAACCCAACAACAATCATCACCAATACACACCAACCTCATACCTGACTAAAACTTTTTATATTCAATGAAATAAAGACACAACACAGGAATTGTGGGATAAATGGAGGTCACGGTTTATTTAAGGCCTATTTAACTTATTAAACCCTTGAACCCACCCTCATAATGTGGAGCTCCTGGACCATGGTGTTCTGGCATGGTATCTGCCTTGCCCGCACCCCAGCCAGGGCAGCTACCTAGATGGGGAGGCTTTACCAGACATTTTTAGCCCCAACTCCCCACCCTCCCGAGGTAGCTCACCACTTCGTGCCCTTGGTGTTGGTACTTGGCAAAACCTATTCCCCTCAGGCCACACCAGCCACACAACCGGTGTCCCGACTTAAGCGTAACCTTCAGGTATGCCCCACCGACACAGTGCCCAGGAGAGAGACATTATTGGACCTTTTTAATCTATTTCTCCAGATATGCTTCTTTTGACCTATCCGCGACCTCCAGTTAATACCTAAAGGTAACACTGGCCTTCTTTTAAGCACATATCCCCCCGCCCCTTCTAACACCTTTACCTGAGGGAGGTGAGGGGATAACACCTCACCTCTCCCAGATCTAATTAAATCCGTCTGGACTGGAGCGGCCAGCCCCCCCCATTGCCTAGGGGCTGTCCACCCCAGCCCAGCAGGGGGGGAATACACATATTATGTCACAGGGGGGAGGGCAGCCACCTCATTGAGCTACATGCGGACAAGCCGCCCTTGATGTTTGGCTAGTTTCTCTTTATAACTCGGATCCTCCAGTACCTGTATCTGTTTTGTTGCACGTCTGAACTTTTTCCAGTTCAATAATGTCGTTTTTTTTTTTTTTATTTATTATTATTATTATTATTATTATTATTATGTACTCCATATTCTGTGTTACAGTGCGCAACATCAGTATAATTTGTATTAATGTTTGTTTAAACTTCAGTGTATGTGTTTATACATCAGTCTGTGTAAATAAAACACTTTTTGGTCTTGATCTAAATGGTTTATTCAGTTACATAAAGAAATGCCAATATGTCATGAAGTAATGTAAAAATTCTCAATGCCCCGGCCACCAGTCACACCCTCAGCAACACTGCCTAAAACATAAGTGTCGCTCTTTGACAATATGAAATGTTGTGAGGTGTGTGTAAGCTCCATGGTGCAGAAAGCTCTTTCTTATTGTTTGTGATACTGACCCTAAATGTAACCCTGATTTATTTTATTTATTGTACCACCTATTCCTTCTGTAAGGTGCTGCATACATAATGTGGTGCCATATAAATAAATTATATATAATGGATTAATTTCTATGGGCTTTATGTTCAAGAGGAAAGTGGACCAAACATATTGCATCATGGGGAAACAATTACCCAAATTATCATGCATTCAAATGGGATTTTTTTCTAAATCCATGAATTCATGGAAAATAAATGCATTGAGACAGCTAGCCTTCAAGGGGTAAAAAGCCCAATTTTAAATTCAATGTAATCTTTTGCAATACTTTCAGTTCCAAACATTTTTGATATAAGTGAATTTCTATGTGCTTTGCGTTGTAAAAAGAGAGGCTGAGTAATTCTGTGTATATCCTCCTGGAATTTTTTGAAGTATGCAGTTAATGTCCTGAATTTCCATTGTTGGACAGATCTGGGAGGCTGCATGAAGGTGGGATAAAGCAGAGATAACTTCTCCAGTGTGATAAACTCTCCAGTTACCATGCTATTCTACAGACCCTATCCACTAAGTTCCCTAAAGTCTGGGAGGTCTTGGTGCATAGGCTCCATGAAATAACATTGGAATTGAAGAGTTTCACACTGTAGCATTTACTTATTTTTTTTATCACCATTATATCACACCTTAATGCATCTTCCCCAGGTGAACTTTATGGTAGCTCTCTACTACATGCTCTGGAATTGGTGTGGGAAGTTTCACTGTGCTGATGTGTGGGTTAACTGAAGCCCTCCTAATGTTCCACAGTAAAATTTCCATCATACCCAGCCAGCCAGCCAATGGCTGCCTGGGCATGATGGAAACTTTTCTGGAACAACTAGAGTGCCCAATTTGCATACCTGTGTAGTGTCATGGTCAATTCATACTGAAATCTTTCAAAATGTTGTCCCTCAAAGTGCCACAGAACATACAGCAGGTAGTTATAAATAGCCTGGAATCTAACTTGGAGGTGCTTCGATCAGTGGTCAAAGAATCTTAAAGGGTTAGTAATGCCTTAATGATATAAAAAATAATATTGTAGTGCAGAAAATAAGAAATCCATCAGTGCTATTCCTGTCTCTCAAATCTTTGTTCTAAAGTTCCTACCTCCCCTCCTCCTGATGTAGGCTGACAGCAGGAGATCTCTGTCCCGGGAACAACAGGTGGCTCTTCAGCAAAGCCAAAATAACGAGCATGAAAAAGAAATACTTAATTGGAGCGGTCTACAAAGTGTGCCTGGTTTGTAAGCATACTTTGTAGACCGTTCCAATTAAGTATTTCATTCTCGCTATTTCGGCTCTGTTGAAGAGCCTCCTCAAGTAGGCCAGCTAGGATCTCTGTCAGCTTTACAGCTGATATCAGGGAGGGGGAAATTTTAGAACACTCTATCTTTCAAATCGTAAAGGTATGAGAGATAGGAATATCACCGATGGATTTCTTATTTTCTGTACTACAATATTATTTTTTCTTTAATTAAGACATTACTATCACTTTAATATGCTGAAGCTGGGAAACATCGCTGCTTGACACAAACGGGACATTTCCCTCTGTCTTTTTCTAAGAAACTGCACAAATTTAGGGACTAAGGAAGCAATGAATTGGCTCAGATCATAGTGGTAACAAAGCAATAGGACTCTTGTCCTAAGACCATGAGATTTGACTTAGAACACAGAGTCTCACAGACAAGCCCTGAGAGTTTCCAGGTACGCAAACCGGACAGTGGAGACATACAACATCGAAGGGGTTAACTTCCACATGGTGCAGTTGGTCAGATAAACTTGTTTTTCTCTGTTAGGTTTTGCATCCTGTCAAAGTCTCAACTATTGTGTCACGCCCTGTCTCATAAACCTGGCAAACCAGAGTAATGTTATAAAGCATAACCATGACGTCTTGATGAAATGGTGACTCTTCATTCGTGCGTGTCATCTCTTTTTAACCATTACACACATTCGAAACCAACTGCACCATAAGGGAAAATTTGAAATGTCCATATCTTTTAACCCCTTGAATGGGTCTCCAACACATTAATTGTCAAGGCATTGGAGACCTGCCTAGTATGTAAGGGTCTAAAAAGAAAACCCTTTAAATCAATGTAAATTTGTGGAAATGTTATTTATCTCTTTTGGGGAAGATCATTTGGTGCAAGAGTTACTCTTTTTCATTTGAACAAATGGCCGTTAGAGTATGCTCAAAAGAATAGTGGAGGTGTTCTGGGGCAAACTAATGCATTTTTAGTTAATATTAAAAGCATAGTAATATTTGAAAATATTTTATGTTATATTGTAGCCCTTAAAAAAACATTAAAAATGATATAAGTCTTATCTCCCAAACCTTTATGGTTTGGAAGATATTAGCAAGTAAAGTTTCCCCTGGAGTGACATCACTGCTGTAGTTGTCAGATTTGAAATCTGGTCCGTAGACGGCCGCAGCTCTTCAGACGTGCCGAGATCATGATCTTTAAAAATAATTTCATAATTGGAATGGTCTACAAAGTGTGTTTGCAAGCCAGGCACACTTTGTAGACAGTTCCAATGAAGTAGTTCTTTTTAAAGATTGTGATCTCTGCACTGCTAAAGAGCTGCCGACTAATCTGTGGACTGGATTCCAAATCTGTCCACTAGATGGCAGACTTGGCTAAAACAGCCAGGAAAAGGGAACTTTACTCGCTAATATCTCCCAAACCATAAAGGTTTGGGAGATAATTTAAAAAAAAAAAAAAAAAAAAATTAAAAATTATATTTCTTATTTTCAAGTATTACCATCCCTTTAAAGAGAGCAACTGTATATATTGTGTGTTCCATTTGTTGGTACTATAATTTTTGAGAAATTAAGTTATTTGGTGTCTCTGTGGCACATTATGCTAATTCTTTTGTGTGCCTGTATGATTGCTACAAACTTTTTTAATGAATATATGAAGATCACATGTACTGGGGGCATTTCTAATAGCACAGTGTAGTTTGCAAGCACACTTTGTAGACCATTCCAATTAAGTATTTATGTTTTAGATTGAGCGTTTTCGGCTCTGCTGAGGAGAATCCATCCGGTCAATTGACCGGATTCTGCAGCTGTCAGCTAGAGTGCTGACTTCTCTTGCTAGGCAACTTTGGGAAGGTATATCTCTCAAACCTTAATGGTTAAGAGTGACATCGTTGTTAATATTTTTTGGAATGTCTTCAATATTAAATAAACATGAAAATAACCATTACTATACCTTTTAATTTCTCAAAAATATTTATTTTACAGGAAAGTGGCTACTATAACAGGCAGATCTCAATTCTCTGTAACACAAACTAAGCTTGTCTTTTGGAGACAGGCTCTCTTTGTGAGGGTAATATTACTTTTTTGTCTCCTTCAAGACTAAGTTAAATATTTCTGAGATTTTAACAGATATTTATTTTTGTGTCAGAGGCTACCTATATGATAGAAACCTCTGGTACCTATAATGACAGAGCTTTATAGATATTTCCTCAACACTGGGATATAACAAAACCAGGGGGAGATTCACTAAGTGGTGATAAACTGGAGAAGTCATCTCCACTTTATCACATCTCCAATTCCTATGTTATTCTATGGAGCCTATGTACTAAGATTTCGTCAGCTCTGGAGATCTTCCTGAATAGGCTCCATAGAATAACATAGGAACTGGAGAAGTGATCAACTGGAGAAGTCATCTCCACTATATCACCGCTTAGTGAATCTCCCCCAATGTTTTGTATAGTTAATGAACTTTATGTATAAAATATGTATCCATATGGAACTATCTATGTTGACAATTTCTAACTGACTGGAAATGTGGTAGGTGCCTAGCAAAGTTACTTTAGTTCAGGATTTATCAACCAGTGGTTTTTGAATAGTTATTGGACTACAACTCAATTATTCTCTTCAACCCATTGATCAGGTGAGGATGACGGGAGTTGTAGTTCAACTATCACATGGTTAAATGTTGCTGCTTTTATTAATAATTTGTTCTGATACAGATCCAGTTATGACTACTCTACTATTCACCATCACTACCCTCTTTTTACTTTTTGTTTTCCTCTTTCTTTTCATTTCTTCTGATCCCAACTCAAGAGCACACAGGAGTGAGTTGAAATTATTAGTGTGCTCTTTGAATGCCATCCTTATCCCCTGGGATGCCATGGAAGTTGTGATGCCTTGGAGACATCACTAGCATCTGTGTGGTTTAAAACTCGAAAACACTGATTTTTAGGCTATGTTGTCTGCCATGTTAAAATCACTTGAGTAATTTGTCTCTTATTCTCTGAGCAAATCGGTGTGGGAGAGTTAAGCATTGCAAAACACTGATTAGGTCACCACTGACGTTATCCATATGTTGCTGACTGATTCCCTCATGGGCACAACATGATTGGATTTTGTGTTGAGCACTGCAATTTTGTATGCTCAGAAGTTGCAGCATGCGGTGTTTGGTGGAGTTATGTGAAGCGATACGCCTCTATATGACTGTTCTAACACGAGTTGTTTGTGTTCTATTTTTAGTGGTTTATAATGTCAATACAAACGTCATCCGTGTGAATATAGCCTTAGACAGCAGCTAGAATGTATTTTTTTTTTTTTTCTTTCAAATTTCATTAGGTATTAAAATATAAAAAAAAAAAAAAAAAAAAAAAAAAAAAAAAAAAAAAAATCCCTCCTGTCTAAAGTTGTGGAATATTTCTCAGAAATGTTGAACTGGCCAGCTTCTATTAATTTGCTGGAGCATCCTAGAGCATCTAAAATGTGTTCTAAAGTATGACACGTTTAGCATTCCAAGGTTTAAAGTTTTCACATCCATACATATCTCTTGCTCCGATATTTTGACTGCATCGACAGCTTTTGAGAAAATGTTGGATATATGGATAGATAGTGGATCTTTGGTTCAAATTCTAAATCATTTGTTGAAGGGCAATTTTCCTACACAAGGAGTAGTCAATATTTGGACCTCCTTAGCATTTTTTTTTTTTTTTGTGCAAAAGGTCTAAAATCAATTAAAATAAATGTGTAAAGATGGTAAAAAGTGGCTACATGGTATGCTTGATAATAACAAAACATAAATAGTGATGAGTGTGTTTTAATATTGGATTCAATTTTTAACCCTTTGAGTCACAGAGTATCCAATGCATTGATTAGCTATACACAGGAACATTTTAATTGTAGTCAATTGGATATCTGATCCCTGAGAGATAAGATTGATGTCTCTTCTGCTCACACACACACAGACCATTTAAGATTGCTGTGGTTTGGTCTGTTGAGGCCTCACAGTGATTTGACTGCTTGGTGGTCAAACTTTTCAAGCCAGACCGCTCAACCAAAAATTCTGATGTGGTTTGAGAGAGGTGGTGTGAGTGTGTGTCTGAGAAAGAGACAGTGGTGTGTGAGTATGTGTGTCTGAGAAAGAGAGACAGTGGTGTGTGTGTGTGGCCAAGATCGATCTGGTCGATTTTAGACCAAATTGGATAATGTAGGCCAAAATTGTACTTTATATGGGTACCTTTACTGAATGACTTGCTTATGTTAAAGACCTGTAATCAGCCATAAATTATCATATGGCCCTTACTTTTTTACACTAGCTCCTTATGAGTGATAAGTGCAAAGAGTGGTTGAGATAAAAGTAAAATTTAGAAATGTCTGCATAAAAGGAAAATGTAAGGTCTATTATCTCAAAGAGCTGTTTTAAAACCTAAAACAGACCATTTCTCTAACAAGCTTGATTATAAATCTAGCCTCTATACAAACTTTAGATTTATGGATTTTAGAATTATTTTACAAATTTTGGGTAGCAGTATATGATCTTAACATGGTTATACCTCTTAATTTTTAGGTGATTCTGGCACAAGACAAGTTTGAGAATCAATCATTATTATGGACCCATTCAATAAAATTTGTTTTTTAGCACAGTGCAAAAACACATGGCAATTAGTGTTTGTCATAGCTGTGACAGAAAATAATTTTATGCCTTAAAAATTCTCATTGCTTAAAATGATCTTCTTTTCTTGAAGAAAATCCTTGTTCTACTGCATAAGCCTCGCACACAAAGGGTTACGGAAGAGAGGTGTGCAATTCATTGCTTAAGTAGGCTCATGTAGCATACCTGCTTCAGTTTGATAAAACTGTTGGCAACTAACATTTTTGCCTCCAGGGTCATCCCATCCAGGACTGATTTGAAGATATTGTCTCTTGAACCAATAAGCAAAGGGAAAATTCAAATGGGTCATTAGGTTTTTCTGGCCATAGTAAGATAACAGGTGCCTTTGCATATTTAACTAAAATTACATCTGAAATGTCTGTCTTTCGTCCCTGCAGTATCTGGAGATCGACCTGCAGACTTCCTAAGACTATCCTAACACATCTGTTCCTTCTGTAACTTGATTTGGGTGATGCCGGAGAAAGAGCTTTGGAATCGGCATGTAGGGATGGAAGCTTTGAACAGCGTGGGCAGTGCGGGCAGTTGTGACAGCATGGAGAGCATCTCTTCAAACCATTCTGCTTTTGTAAGTATTTTACCACATATTTGTCTTAGTACCCATAGGACATATGTATCCATGGGGGTTATGCAGAAAGGTGTGATAAAGAGGGATAATGTTGATGACTTTCCAGTGACATGCTCTGTGGATTCTATGCACAAAGATCTCACCCGCTGAGAAATATTAATGCATAGGCTCCATAGAATAACATGGGAACTGGTGAAGTGATCTCCACATTATCAACTCCTTATTACATCTTGGTGCTTCTCTCCACCATGTGTTGTATAGCTGTAATGGCATTAAACGTTGTCTGTGTAAGTGTGTGTGCGCTTCATTATTAAAGTTTAAACATAATAAGTACCCTGTTGAATGTAAAAAAAAAAAAAGCAGGAGACTGGTAGGTGAAAAGTGATTTTTTTTTTTTATTTTTTTTTTATTTTATTGACTGAGTAGCTTTCGGAATGCAAGCTTTCATCCTTAAGCTGCTCATTTAGCCTGTGTAACAGAGTAAGAATGTATTTTTATTTATTTTCTCTTTCTTCTGCACAATACTAATTTAGTTATTATTCCTTGAGCACTGATACATATGTACATGTTGCATTTGCTAACACAAATAGGCTTTTAAGGAGTAAAAAGCAACTTTTATATTGCTGGTAATATTGGGAATGTCTTTGTCTCTTATGGTGCAGTTGCTTTGCTTTGATACCCAATGCCTAAAATGTATTAACCCTTTGAGTGTCAGAGAGGTATCCAACGCATTGCAAGTCGGTTGTATACCTTTCTGGCACTCAGTTGGTTAATGGATTGCACATTAAGTATTATCCTATCCGTGCTTGCAGGGTTTTTTTTTTTTTTTTTTTTTTTAATCCTCTGGCAGGGGGCTGGAGTGGAACCCCCCCCCCCAAAAAAAAAAAAAGTGTACCTGCTATAGGATATAATGTTATTTTATGTCTTGAAGGCAGGAGGGACTCAAAATAGCTACATTTTTTAATCAATGTGCTGGCAAAGATTTTGATTTTACTGAAAGTTTAATGGACGCTAGCATTGTTTTTACATGTGTAAAAAAAAAAAAAAAAAAAAAAAAAAAAAAAAGTTCACCACTCCTTTACTACTTTGATGCTAGAGAGATCTCTACAATTGAATGCAGATGGCTTTCTTCAGAATTGCACATTGTTAGCATATTGAATGCAGATGATAATTATTAGTAGCAATGATAAACCTGGGCAGTTGGTTGAATTCACATGGGTGTCCTGGTCACTGCCAAAGAAGCATGCTGACACTTCCCTACATTCAACACAGAACACGTCAGGTTGAGATGCTTATAGCAACCTCTAATAACTTACTGGCTGATGTAGATATATGCAAACCCTATGTGTGCGACGTAAGTATGGAGCAACCATTAGTCATTCTAAGGAAAAAGAGAAAGAAAGAAAGAAAATTGACACTGCGCTCAAAGGGAATCGATTAACCTCGTGGGTGGGATCAGATCTTAACAAATAGTGTATAGGTAGAATGTAGCCCAATCTTTCTGTAATTGGACAGAAAGAGCAGTCGGTTCGACAGTAAAGATACAGTTAAGATCAAAAATTCCCTATCTCTTGCAGCGTGTCCTTTGTTTCCAGTTACATGGGTCCAATTCTCATTGAAAATCCATGGTATACATGAAAAAGAAGAAAAGAATGGAGGGGGGAGGACAGCGCAAGTTGTCTCCTCTAAGTGTAGTATTTGAGTATCACATATATAGTTGGTAAATATTACATCAATCAGGGAACTATAATATGAATTCTAATATGAAAAAAATCAGATCTCAATATAGTGAAATTAATAAAAAAGTACACCTTTTTAATACAGTTTAACCAACAGAATAAAAAAATAATAATGACATGAAAAAAATCAGATATATGTAATTGTCATATATAGCTATAAAGAAATAATGTGAATCAATCCACTTGTATATAGCTATGTATAGCGATCTACTAGAAGTGGATCCCACAAACTTGTGATTCCGTTTCAGTTGTGAGAGTCTGTATATAATCTACATTGCCCGGAAGCAAGAGGTTTTGTATATGAGCAAGATAGGTATGTGTCGCATATAGCAATAAATCAAATGAATTGGAGGCTTACTAAATCACAGTCAATCAAGGCATGTATATGACATCCTGAAACTTATCAGTTTTGTGCTTACTAGACCTCCGATGTAGGCGAGCGTTAGTACAGCCTCCGTGCTTGGTCTGTGTGCGTCCTCGCCTCCCGTGCCGCTGAAATAGATTCACTGCTGGACCGGTGTCGGCTCCTCCTATCTCCTCTGATTCTTCCTTCAATTCGGGGCTCGTAGGTTCACTCCTCCTCTCCTCCGAAACTAATCGCAGTTTGAAGTTTGTAGAGACTCAGAAAGCTGTCCACCTTGGCGTCTCTTCTCAACTTGTTTCAAAGTATAAGTACAAAGTATAAGGAATGATTAAACCTTACTTTATAATGAAACGCTACTATTTCTTTAAACCTCATTAATATTCGTATTTAAAAGTATTGTAATTATGTTAATCATAACAATACGTCAGTGCTGGAAGATGCTTAGCTGCAATCTACTAAAATAAGCAACTGACTGAGTCATGTGTCCTTAAAGGGATAGTAATGTTTCATTAATCTTCATAGTATTTGGGCCATGAAGAGTGTTATTTCAATACTGTCAGAGTTGTAGTTCAAGAGTAATTGAATGATAAAGTATTCCCCTCCTGCCCCTTTTACTGATGTAACACTGCTCACCTCAGATCAGCAGGTTGGTGTCCAAGTAGATTTCAGAGAGGTACAATCTTCAATTAACATAAAGGAAAAACCTGTCAATAAGGGCAGAGTTTTCATTAAACTCACAGTAAGAAGATTGTCCCTTACTGTTAGCTCTCTGGTCTCAGTGCCAGATCCCACATCTGAGGGGAGGTGGCTTACACTAGGGGAAGGAGAGAAATACTTTATTATTCAATTGCTCTTGAATTCCAACTCTGACAGTATTGAAATAACACTCTCTATGGCTCAAACTCTATGAAGATTAATTGGAGCTGCTGTTTTTGTGAAACATTGCTATCCCTGATGCAAAATACAAGTTGCTCTTCCTGGAAATTAGCTGTTTTAACGAGAAATGTGAAGGTTTTTATGCTTAAATGAACTTAACCCTTTGAGTGCTAATACATTGCGTACCCCTCTGGCACTCAAAGGGTTAAGAGTTAATCTTTCATATGCTGCTTCTCGGCAACAGGTCCCAATTTCTTAGTAGGCACATAAGGAAACTGCAGAGATCACCACATTTTGAGGGGGGGTGCGCAAGCAGTGCTAGCCAGACCCAAATTCTGAGTTGTTGGTGTGACTAGATAAATCCCAGTGTTCCAGACACCTGCTTCTGGTTTTTGGTGACATTGTGTAACAGTTTATATGCCCCTTTTCTGTTTATTTTATCCTGTGGATGCTAAAAAGGTCTCCAATCACCCTGTGAATCAAATTTCCTTTACACTCATCCCTTCTTTAGGTTTTGTTTTACTGTGGAAGATGCAGCAAGAAGTTAGGAGTGCTTACTGTACCCTGCCGTGAAACTGCGCATGCAGTGTTTTTACCATACGTTCTCTAAATATATGGAAACAAAATATTTAGTATGAAAATGTTTCAATATACTACATTTTTATTTTAGTATTTATGTTCCTTTTAGGGCTATTTTGCAAGAGCAACGGAAGTTCAAGCCTGTGCCTGTATTTACGGAAAGGGCTGCAGCCTCCCCCACTGGGCTGTATGACTTTAAGGCCCCCACTCCTCTCCCTCCTTTTTAATTTATTCCCAGGTGGCCCTCTAATTTGGTTCACTGCGTCATTTACTTACCTGGGTCTCCGAAGTGCCCAGTAGGCCACATAAGATACATCCCATGCATAGACTTGTTCTTGATTCACTGTAAGCCTTGACCACAAATATAGCTTCCTCCTGCTACATTTTCATTTCCTGTGTTTTGCATAGTTAATGAGGATGAAAAAAGACATGCATCCATCAAGTTCAAATTTTGCCATATAATCACTAATGAACCAAAGCGTGGGGAAAAAACCTTATTGAAGCCATTTCTGATTTAGTGGGGGGGGGGAGGGGGAAGCTTTCCTGACTCCATAAGGCAGTTGGATATTTCAGTGGATCAACATCCCATCTACTTTGAAACTAACTAATACAAATGACAAAATGTTTCTGAGATCGGTATCCACAAACTTTTGAAAGCGTCTACAGTATCTGCAAATACAGCTTTCCAAAGCAAAGAATTCCACAACTTTACTGCCTTTATTGGCCTTGAATATATTTGTAAATGATGGTCATATCACCCCCTAGTCTTCTCTTCTGTAATGTAAACAAACTCATTTGTCTTGTTGCACGTTATAACTAAAATCTTCCACTCCCTTTATTAGTTTTGTTGCATGTCTCTGTAGTTTTTGCAGTTCAGTAATGTCTTTAAGAACTGGTGCCCAAAACTTTACTGTACTCCATATTCTAGAGGAGACCTTCCTAAATATTTAAAATCCAGTAGAATTATATTAATATCCCATGCATCTATTCATTCATTGAAGGCTGTGATGAGCATAACACTTTCCAGTATTGCTTATGGCAGTTGGCCCCATAGATCACCGTGTAGATTTGAAAGCCTGAATTTTACTGTATTCCCACATGAACACCGTTAGTGACTGTAAAATTCCTTTTCAACTTTGCATATTCTTCAAGCATACAATATGCAAAGTAAAACTGCCCATGTTTTTTTTTGTTTTTTATGGCTATGAGAGTGAGCTCCCACAGGGGAGGGCTGGCCTGGGGGCCAGGGGGGCAATTGCCCCTGGGCTGGTCATATGTCTGGGCCAGTGGGCCACTGTCTCACTTAATCTCCATCTTGTTGCTATAAATGGAGCAACACTAGTGATACCACAGAGCTTACAATTGAAATGGTGCTGTACAAATGATACCACAAAGCTACAATCCAAATGAGGTTACACTAGTTACATAACCCATTTCCACTGTAAGCTCTATAGTATCAACAGTGTAGCATTACTTAAATTGTAAGCTCTGTAATATCAGTAGTTTAGCCCACTTTCATGTGAGCTATGTGGTATCTCTCTACTTTACGATATTAATGCCACGTTTAAAATTAACAAAAGGAGGTGGGCTTTGAGAGTGGGCTCAAACGATAGTAGAAATGGGCCGCTTGATTGTATTTGCCCCCCGGGCCACAAGTTGCCAGCCCTGCCCTGAGCTCCCGGGACCTATTTTCAGAGATCTCTGTCGGGGACTGTGAAATTAGGTCTACAGATATGTTTGAACTTTATCCCTCCAGCACCAAGTGTTCTGTACCAGTAGTTCTCAACCTGTACCCTCATTGCCCACTAACAGTCCAGGATTCAAAGATTTCCTTGATAGAGTGCAGGTGAGTTAATCAAATTAACTGAACCTCTGATCAATGTACCTGTGCTCTACCAGGGAAATTCACAGGTCCGTCCTGGTGTGTTGATAAGCCATGAGGGCACGGGGTGAGAACCACTACTCTATATGTTGTCTTTATTAGACTATTGTTAGGCTATTCTGCATCAGTGATAGTATTTAATTGTATCACTAAGCCTGAAGAAGGGACCTTAGTGTCCTGAAAGCTTGTATTTTCTGTGTTCTCGGCCATTAAAAACTATCACCTTTACATCACTCTTGTCTTTTCTTTGTTACAAAATTATATTGAATCCCAGTCACTGGCAGCACTCTGGAAACAGATCCCAGGAGCTTACTGTCAGGGACTTAAGTCGTGACAAAATTGTCAAAGTTGGAAAAAACATGTAGCATAGATATTTTGCAAGGCTGTATATTTCTAGGCAACTGCCTAGGTATCCAGTTTCAGCTGTGTTGACCACACCCATATTCTGAACTGTGGGTGTGGCCACAGAAATCTCAATTTACGTCCCTTTTACAGGCTATTTTAACCCCTTGTACGCTAGAGAAACATCCAATGCATTGTGGAGCAGTAAGTTGCTGATCTTTCTAGCAACTACTGGGTTAAAGATTTTTTTTCTTTTATTGCCAAACTTTTTTGATCGAGTATTTTATGTGCCAAAAAACAGTTGATGGGACTGGGATCATGTGACTAGTGGGGGTCATGGCCATGAGCCAAGCTAAAGGTGCCAAGAGTGCCTTGCCTAGTGGCACCTGTGATATCCAGCTCAGGCACACTGATTTTTATGTATTGTGATCTTAGAGAATATGTAAAAGTCAAAAAGATAGTCTTTTATGTTAATTTTCAGCTTGCTGGACTTTGATGTGTCCATGTTAGGTAAAAGTTCACTGTGTGAAAGACACCGTAGTCCAGGAGATTACCTATAAGCACTGGTGACATAACCAATGCCTCATTGCTATTTTCAGGTTGCCTGCCTGTAAGGGGCCTAACCCCATGGATGCAAGAGATGTCTCCAATGCATTGCAAAGCAACCCGTTGGAGACATCAATAGGATCCAAGGAATTAAGCAGGTAATGCCTCTGATGGCAACTTTTTGGGGAACATTGTAATTTATTATAACACTGAATTCAAAATGGCATTGTCTGAAACCTAAACTTGGCCCATTTTTTTGTTGAGAAAAGTTGATAGAAGAGATTCTCATTTTGATTTTTTGGTGAGCATTGTCTCTCTCTCTTTGCAGAGTGGAGACAGCTATGATTATCTCTCAGCGGAGGAACGGGAGTGTTTAATGTTTATGGAAGAAATTATTGATTCTCTGGATAATGAGGTAGACAGTGGACTGTCCAATGATGAATCTGATGTAACGGAGAAGACTCCCAGCTTACCCCAGCCAGAGCCAGTGACTATTCCACCTGCTAGCGGTGAGTATAAACATGACAGAGGAGCATGTTTATTTATTTATAACTTGTTGAAGAGCCCATGTACACGGCCACAGTGCCACCCAGCAACGGCCGCGGTGCAGTCATGCACGGTAGAGACCGCCCATGCCACAGCTGATACGGAGCAGGGAGCTCCGAATTCAGACTGCAGTCCTCTCTGCGCACCGAAGGACTGCGGTCTGAATTCGGATCCCCGCTCCGTTATCAGCCTTGGCATGGGCAGTCTGTAGTGCGCATGACTGCAGTGAGCGCAGCTGTCTCTACTGCGCGTGATGGCTTCTGACAAACTCACATTTAGCGGATTATTATATAGGATGCTTTACCAAGAAAAATACATTGATTTTTCTAAGTTTTCAAGTATGCTTTTGCATGGAGAGTTATATATTTACACAAATGGAGAACTACTATACTGTATATAAACACAAACACATACTAAAATGTATATACAGTTACATATTGTTTTTAGATCTAAAGAAGCCGTTATTAGGGATTTTAGACTGGGAGAAGATATTCTCTCTTTTTCGGGAAAGTTATTCCAGGCTGAAGGAGGAGGCAGATCGATCGGCTTCTTTCTTGTAGGGCGGTATATGTGGCGAGTTGTTAATAGTGGAGCAAAAGTTCTAGTTAGTGTGGAATGCTTGAGTGAGCATACTGCTGAGGTAGTCTGGTAGCTTTACAGAGAAGTGGCTGTATACACGTATGAAAGGTGAAAGACATGTCTAGATTGGAGTGTTATCCAATTTAGTTCTTTAAATATATAACGGTGATGGGTATGTATATTGTGTGACAGAGTTCCAGGAATAGTGATGGAGTGTATATACATAGCTCCCCAAATCCTGCAGGGTATCTACCCTGATTAGCCCCAGGAAAATATAATGTATAGATAAATTGTACATTGCAAATCTGTGTATTTTGGGCCAGTGCGCCACTCCACAGTTTCATAGTAATTGACATGTGCCAGGTGAGGAATCCACACCAGGAGTTCTATCACTCCCTACTTTCACTCATCTGCATCTGGTAATTAATGCAGCTAGCAGTCAGATATTGCACTGAGACATGCTCTTTTGTTTGAGTTCCCAGAGAGGAAGGAATTAACCGCTGAAAGCCTGCAACTTGTGAAGTTTACATGTGCCTGGTGGACTGTGTTTCTGTATGTTTATTTCTCAAGCCAGTAAACTGACTAGTAGTCCAAATACAGTCAGGAGCTGATGTGTTTAGTTAGTACTCGGTAGTCCAAGGATTTTGTGGTGTTTGATTTGTTTGTGATGCTGCTGTCCCATCACTTGGATACAAATAAACAGGCAAATACTTAATTTATACATAAGAGGACGATAATTCATCTCTGCAACCTAGAAGGCTGATCCCAAGACAGGAGGTCCAAAACATTAAAGAGTACTTTTGTCACAAAAAATAAATTAATATGTATATTTAAATCATATAGGTGTACTTGGCACTTTACAGTTTTAATTTAGTATAGAAGGGGTATAGTAAGTGGAGTAATTAAGTGCTTATATAGACAATCATGAGGGGAACACCAGGTATTCGGATAAAAGAGAGAGATTTGTATATCATCTGCACAATGGTAGTTAAAGACAAAGGATTTTATCAGTTGCCTTAGAGAGAGGGTATACAGAGGGAAGCAAAGAGGTCCTAGAACAGAGCCTTTGGGTATGCCTACTGAGAGGGGGGATCGAAGGTGAGGAGGTGTTAGCATATGACACAGAAATAGACTGAGTGAGAGAGGATAGAAACCAGGAATGTGCCAGTCCACAGATGCCAAGTGATTGAAGAACTTGGGAGAGAATGGTATGGTTGACTATGTTGAATGTGGCTGATAGGTCTAGGAGGATAAGAAGAGTGAGATGGCCATTGATTTTTGCAATATGGAGATCATTTGTTACTTTCATAATGACCGTTTCTGTAGAGAAAGTGGGCTGAAAACCAGACTGCAGAGGGTTCAGAGTGTTATGGGGGTTGAGGAAGGTAAGTAGACAAGAGTCAGCTAGGAGCTCTAGGAGCTTAGATGCAAAGGCCAAGAGTGAGCCAGGGCAGTAATTAGATGGGGAGGTGAAGTCTAATGAACGTTTGGTAAGGATTGGCAATACTATTGAATGTTTGAAGGAGGGGGGAAGATGCCAGAGGATAGGGAGTAGCTGAATACATGAGTTAGCAAGGGAATTAATGTGGATGACAGAGGATTAAGGTGTGGGATGGTATAGAATCAAGGGAGCAGGTGGTTAGTTGTAACAGAAAAAAGGGAGACCTTTTTGATTCTGTGACCAAAGCAAAGGAATCAAATCAGTAGGATGGAGGATCAGGAAGATACAATTGTGGAGACTGAAAGGGTGGGATTATTTGATGTATTGTGTCAATCTTTTAAAATTATTCTGCAAATACTAGAGGGGTTAAGGGGAAAGATGGAGGGTAGGAACAAAGGAGAGAGAATCAAAGATGCAGAAGAGGTGGTGTGGGTTAGATTTGTGAGCATTTGTTTTAGTGCGGAGTAGTAGTTTGTTTGGCAGAGGACAGAGCAGTGTTGGATGGCATGTACCTCAAAGGAGTTAGTGGAAAGGGATGGGGGAATGGGTAGCTGCTGAAAACAACATGATGAAGCATTCAGTATACCTGTGCCCCCACCTCTGCCCACTGTGCGTGCTGTGTGTGTGAGATGTACAAGCCCCCGTGTTAGACAACAGCCTCCACAGCTGAATCATGTTGAGAGTTAGAGCAAGAAGCTGGAGTGCACATGAGCAGAAAAGCTCATGGATGACAGTAGATATGTTAGTGAGGTAACGGATGTTCAGCAGACCACATAAGAAGTGCTGGGCAAGAAGTGGATGGGTAGGGATGGGGATGAGGTTAGAAAGATCAGAGCTTCTGTGGGATGTGGAACAAAGTGGGCATCAGCAGTGACATATGGGGATCTGATTAGGGCCTGGGTTTGGGGAAATGTCACCAGCCACAAGGAGGAGAATAACACATACAGCAAGCAGGTGGGAATATGATTTGTGTCTTTGTGAATTGGATTGGAAGAATAGATCAAACTGTGAAATATATATATAGGATATGGTTGCAAGAAGGATTTGATGAGAGTAGGAAATATGAATGTGGGAAAAAGTAGGCAAATAGATAGTGCTGAATTTTGCAGTATAAGAGCAGAGTTGTATATTTAGCAGTAAAATAGTAGGCTGCATTGTGGGGTGGGGTAACATCAGCTAGAGGGGTAAAAGCAAAAACAAAAAATCTTTAGAAGCTAGTGCTGATGCAGGGAAGGATGTCCACCTTCAGTCCCACTTCCCACCTCTGCTCCAACATCCATGTAACTCCATTACAAAGTGTGGGTTGTGTAATTATATTGGAGGATAAGGTGGCATGAGTTATGCAGAGTGTTCACTTATACAAAGATGGATTTGCGGCGTGAGAGCATATACACTGTCCTGGTAGACTGTAACAGTCTATGGCATTAACATCTGTTGAACAATGTTTTCTTACCAGGGGACGTAAACAGGATTTGTTTCTAGACAGAGCAATTATTTTGGGATAAAGTTTGGATGTTAATTTATCAGTATGAAGACCAGAAGTGAGGCTGGTGTCATGTCACATACCAAGATATCTGTAGGAGTCCACCATGGCCAAGTTATGATTAGACTTTGTTACAATAGATAGATGGTATTGCAGAGATTACATACGTTTTGTCAGTGTTTAAAGGGATAGTAATGTTTCACAAAAACAGCAGCGCCATTTAATCTTCATAGTATTTGAGCCATAGAGAGTGTTATTTCAATACTGTCAGAGTTGTAGTTCAGAAGTAATTGAAGGATAAAGTTTCCCCTCCCTCCCCTTTTACCTAGTGTAAGCCACCTCCCCTCAGATGTGGAATCTGGTTGTAAGACCAGACAGATAGCAGCAGGGGACAATCTTCTTCCTATGAGAACAATGAAAACCCTGCCTCCCTTGACAAGCTTTTCAGCTTTTTCCCTTATCGTAATTGAAGATTGTCCCTCTCTGCAGTCTACCTGGGCACCTCCCTTCTGCTCTGGCTGAACAGTGTTACATCAGTAAAAGGGACGGGAGGGGGATACTTTGTCATTGAATTACTCTGGAACTACAGCTCTGACAGAATTGAAATAACACTCTCCAAAGTCCAAATACTATGATGATTAATTAGAGCTGCTATTATTATGAAACATTACTATCCCTTTAAGAGCAGTTTGTTTTTATTTTTGAATTTATAGCTTAGATTATGCATACATGTGCACAGCAGATACTTTGCAAATTGTGGGAGATCATTTATAAACAGAGAAAATAGAAGATGGCCAAGAAAGGAGCCTTGGAGAATCCCCACTTGATACTTTGAGTGGAAGGGAAATATCAACAATAGACACATTGCGTTCTGTCTGATAAATAGGAATCCTGAACTCTGGAGTTTACTAATCAGAATATATTGGTCTACTGTATCAAAGGCCTTTGTAACATCTAGGAAAATACCTTCATGAGACATTCCTAAACTTGTAACCCTTAACCCTATGGAGAGATCTTTAAAATGCACGTTGGCAGGGGATGAGGGGAATTGTCCTCCGGTAGTAGCTGCAGATCCTCACATTTCTCACCCTGTCTCACGAAGGGCTGGATTCTATTACAGGTGCTAATTTTATCACTGTTTGTTTTTTATGTCCAGATTTTCCCATAGATTTCAGTAGGAAAATGTTTCATAAAACGGGTGTTAACATTAAGTACCTGCAATAGAATCTAGCCCTAGGTTGGATACTTTCTTTTTTTTTTTTTTTTTTTTCTTCTTATGGGGAACATACCATGCTTTAACCCTTTGAGTGCCAGGGGGATATGCAGTGCATTGCTAAAAACAGCAGCTCCAATTAATCTTCATAGTATTTGGGCCATGGAGAGTGTTATTTCAATACTTTCAGAGTTGTGGTTCAAGAGTAATTGAATAATAAAGTATCCCCATCCCACACCTTTTACCTAGTGTAAGCCATCTCCCCTCAGATGTGGAATCTGGTCTTAAGACCAGACAGCTCACAGGAAGGGACAATCTATTTACTGTGAGAACAATTAACTCTGCCCCCCTTGACAGGTTTTTCCCTTATAATAACTGAAGATTATCCCTCTCTGCAGTCCACTTGGATACCACCCTGCTGCTCTGAGGTGAGAAGAGTTACATCAGTAAAAGGGGAGGGGGATACTTTATTATTCGATTACTCTTGAACTATAACTCTGACAATATTGCAATAACACTGTCCATGGCTCAAATACTATGAAGATTAATTGGAGCTGTTTTATTATGAAACATTACTATCCCATACCTCCCAAGTGTCCCTCTTTAGGAGGGACAGTCCCTCTTTCAGACCCAAATCCCTCTGTCCGTCTTTCCCACCCTGTTATCCCTCTTTTTAGGAGATCAGACTGTGTTGTGTGTGTATATAAGTGTATCAAATTGCTCTACAGCAATAAAACTCACATTAATGCTTGTTTAAACGTCAGTATATGTGTTTATAAATTAGTCTGTGTAAATAAAATACTATGGTCTTGTTATAATCATTTATTCAGTTACACAAGGAGGTGTCAATAGGTCATGAAATAGCCTAAAAATTATTGGTAATGCCCCACCCACCAGCCACGCCTCCAGCAACACCTCCTAATTCACAGGTGTCCCTCTTTGGCAATTTGAAATGTTGGGAGGTATGCTATCCCTTCAAATAACACATACATTAATAATCCAAACTATTTATCCATGTGAACATTATTCTTGTGCAATAAAAATATTCTAAATCTCTTTGCAAGATTTGACAGCTTTGCTTAAGGCACGGCCCCAGTAAATAATCACCAGAATGTATGAGAATATAGCTATGAACAATCTGAATGAAGCTGTCTGAGTGTGAGTAAGCACCTAAAAATGTAGTTTCCAGTTCATGCATGGACTGAGGAGCCTCCCTTTCTCTGACACAGTTGTAAAATATTAGGAACCTTTGGGTTTTTTAGAGATCCACCTGCACAGGAGAGCTGTCATGTACATTCTGTACCTGATTGCTAACAGGACAATGCTATTTAAATGAGAACTCTTCATATGTTTAACAGAAACACTCTGGTACAGAAGTTTATATATATATATATATATATATATATATATATATATATATATATATATATATATATATATATTTTCTTTTTTGCATTGTACCTGCAGTTGCCTTTATTTGATGTGTCCATTTTAAAACAGCTGTATGGAGTACACATTCCTATGCAAGTCCTTCTATTAAACACATTAAGAGCCACTTATCGCAAGTGGATATTGCTCTCCTTTAAAGGGATAGTATTACTTCAAAATTACTATCCCTCATATTGTAGCCCTTAATAAACTGAGTTAAATGACACCAGCGGCATCTCTCAGACCTTTATGGTTTAAGAGATAGCCACTTTCAAAGTTTCCTCTCCCCTGCTGTCAGCGTTCTGCTGCCAGCAGGAGAATTCGGTCTCTGAATCAAGCGGAGGCTCTTCAGCAGAGCCGATATCTCGTTATGGAAGGAAAAATGATTCATTGAAACAGTCTTCTACGAATGCTTGGTAACCAAGCACACGTAGAAGACTGTTTCAATGAATAATTTTTCCTTCCATAACGAGATATCGGCTCTGTTTAAGAGCCTCCGCCTGTCCCGGGACCGGATTCCACTGCTGGCAGCAGAACGCTGACAGCAGGGGAGAGGAAACTTTGAAAGTGGCTATCTCTTAAACCATAAAGGTCTGAGAGATGCCGCTGGTGTCATTTAACTCAGTTTATTAGGGGCTACAATATGAGGGATAGTAATTTTGAAGTAATACTATCCCTTTAAACACTTGCATGCTAGAGACTCCTCCAATGCTTTGTTTCACAATTTGTTGGTGACTTTTAGGCATTCAAGTAATTTAAACAGGCAATGTCACCTATGCAAAAACAAATTCATTAATTAATAGACTGTATCTTGCAGACCTTGTTCCTAACATGATCAAGTCATCGTGTATTGTCTTTCTAGTAGATCAGCTTGGTAATTTATTGGGGATCAGGAAGTCCTCACATGATGTCTCACAGTTCAGTAGCTGCAGACCCAGCTCCTATTGCCTCCAATTGTCTGTTTTGACAAACCCTATACTTGGAGTCCACTAGTAACAGACTCCATTTGCTTAGTCCTGCTAGCTGAGGGGCCAGTTTTCTCATCCGCCTTTCCCAAATGATTGGCAGTAAAAGTAATAAAAAGAAAAAGCCTGGGCTGTTCTGTGCAGCTGCATAATTGCTCTTAAACCTGCTCCCATAGGCACATACAGTAAAATAGGATTGCCTAAACCTGCAGTTGGGGTGTTGTGTTTTTTCACCCCCTTTTTTTTTTTTTTTTTTTCTCATCTTGCTCCTTTCAAATATCCCAATGATTACCAAAAAATTACAGGGGTAAATTAACACATACAATAAGTGACTCTCTTTACTTGTTTGACAGAAGACATTGTTTAAGAATGTCTCCTTTATACTCCAGTCATTAAATTCTGTTGTAGTCTGTAAATGAGCAGATATATATTCTGCTGTCTCATTCTCCAAAGAAGGACTGTTCCTACTAAAGGGGGACATTTGGGAGATATGTAACTACTGCATGACTGACATCAAACTAGATGAGTTTTTCTGTTAAACACATTAGGACACATTTCTATGGGTGTAGGGCACATTAAATGAAATTTAAAGGGTAGCATTATCTGAGAGGTACGGCTGGAATTTTATTAGCTTTACTAGTGTAAAAGCCCATGTACACGGGCCAAGGTCTGCATACGCATTGCGTACCCCTCTGGCACTCATAGGGTTAAGGCGCTGGTCCTGCTCTGTGTCCTGCCACCAACGCAGTCATGCACTGTAGAAACTGCCCGAAAGCACAGAATGCTCCCAGCACAGAACTCCCAGCATTCACTGTTCCCAGCATTCCGTGCTCTCAGCACAGAACTCCCTGCATTCTGTGCTCCCAGTATTCCATGCTCCCAGCATTCTGTGTGTTCAGACAGTCTCTGCTACACATGACGGCTTCTGACAAACATCCTAGCGAATTATTATATAGGATATCCCCAGAGGAAGGTTAGACTGAGAGCAAGAACTCTCCCCTGTGTTTCCAGAACAATAAAAGAAGCTTTAATCTGTTAGTGGCTAGGATACCGAAGGGGGGACTGAAACAAAATCTGTTTTATTTCTTCATTTATCATGCCACTTTAAAGTGGACTTGTCACTCTAAGACATGTTTAGTTTTGTAGAGAATTAAAACCTGCCTAAACGTTGTATTGGCTATTTTTGTGTAAAAATCATTTTAAGTAACTTAACCTTTATGATTTCATGGTACAAGATGACACTGTATGACACTTAAATTGTAAAGCACTGCATACACTTGTGGCAGACTGTAAATAAACCTATTCATTCATTTTCCTGCACAGTATGATAACTGGATCTGTTCATGGCCAAACTTACTAGTTGCTCTGTTCTTAGAACTGTCCCCAGTGTGTGGGTTCTGGATAAATTCATTATTAGCTTAGTGTGTGTGGTAATGTTGTTTTTTCTCTTGGGATCATTTGGGCAGAATGGGTTACATTTTTATGGACACTGCATGAAAGCTATGACCGGTCAGTCATACCTATAAAATGGGCAGATTTAAGTGGTCACTGTCCCCCTGGGTGAAAAATCCCATGTCCCTTTTTCCCCACCCTATTTTCCCACTTTTTTATTGATGACATTACATAGCTCCACAACAATCACACCCCCAATTTTTGTTGTTGAGATTTTTTTTTTTTTAATAAAATTTTTGTTAAAAAAAGTTTTTATTTTAACAGGTCAAAAATGGACCTGCATTTATCCAGCCTCCAGCACAGCAGTGAAGGGGTTAATACCCCCAGCTGCTGCATTTTATTTGTCCACTAGGTGCCTCCTCTCTGCTTCTCTGTGCCTTACTTTGATTGCAAGGGACAGACGGTTGAGAAGAGACACTAGAGGCAGCGTATAACACTGCCTCATTCATTCTTTCACAATTCCGGTACATGGGATCGCTGCTGGTCCAGGAGCATTCAGTCTCAGCCGGGAATTAATGATAGCAGTGTGCATGGAGGCATGCTGCTATCATTTAACCCATGAAGGTCCAGGACCGTCATGGGTCCTTAAGGGGTTAATATTTTATCTGGGGGTGGCTGGCTTATTCTGCATATCTTCTGGACATTTATGTTGAGTGAGCTTGCGTCATGCAGTCATGGTTGTGAGCTGCCCTGTCTGTTTCATGTTGTGTGACCACCGCTCCCAGACTATAGTTCCCACTCTGACTCTCATATGTTATGCATGCATCATGGCGCCACAGTCCCTGCTGTCTCGCACACCATCCTAATACGCTTCTCTCATTGGCTAGTAGTACAAGCTTCTGGTGAGTGGTGTGCACAGTGCAATTTTATTCTGTCTTGGTGCCTCTGACATTGGGGAGCACAGGTTATGCATTTACACTATAAAAACAAACATGCTACATGCTAAATGGGAAACAACTTAACAACTTTAGACTAAGGCAAAGACAGGGATTTTTAGTAGTAAAGCTATGGAATTCTTTGCCTTGGGATGTTGGGCTTGCACATACTGTAACTGCTTAAAAAAAAGCAATGGATACATATCTAGCGCAGAACAATATTGATAATTATGACAGATGGCTTCAATGCAGATAGGATGTTGATCCAGTGAAATATCTGACTGCTGTTTGTAGTCAGGAAGGAATTTATTTTCCAATGTGACTTAAAGGGATAGTAATACTTCGTTTTAACTTTATTTTATTTTGTAGGCATTAAAAAAACATGAAGAATGATATAAGTCTCATCTCTCAAACCTTTATGGTTTATGAGATATTCATAAGCAAAGTGTCCCCCTCCCGCCCCTTTTACCTACTGTAAACAATCTCTTCTCAGATGTGGAATGCAGTCCATAGACTGGACAGATAACAGAAGGGGACAGTCTTCTTCCTATGAGAACAATGAAATCCCTGCCCCCCTTGGCAAGCTTTTCAGGTTTTTCCCTTATCTTAATTGAAGATTGTCCCTCTCTGCAGTCTACCTGGCTACCTCCTTTCTGCTCAGGCTGAAGAGTGTGGGAGGGGGAAAGTTTGCTTGTGAATATCTCATAAACCATAAAGGTTTGAGAGATAAGACTTATATCATTCTTCATGTTTTTTTAATGCCTACAAAATAAAACAAAGTTAAAACGAAGTATTACTATCCCTTTAATCGGAAATGGCTTCAGTGTTTTTTTTTTGTTTTTGTTTTTTTTTTTCTTTTTGGGCCTTCCTCTGGATCAACAGGGGTGATTTGGCATGGGCTGGACTTAATGGATGCATGTCTTTTTTTTTTTTTTTTTTTTTTTTTTTTCTCCTCTCTCCGCCTCCTCAAGTGTTACTGTGTTTCCATTCGCCAATGGTGGCTGAATGTTGGCTGACATATCTGAAAATAGTAAGCGTCTGGCAGCTCCAGAGAATGGGGCCCAGAGTCTCCATTCATTGCTGTCCACCAAAACACTCAGGGCTTCAGCCTTCTTACGCACCCACCCCAACAATGCCTCTCCCTTTCAGAATAAAAGAGCAGGAGGCACTAATATCAGAATCATTTAACTGACATTAACTCTTATATCTCCATACAAACAGCACAAAAAACATGAAATGCTCTCTGGATAGGAAAATTTACACATTCATTAAAAAACAAGTTCAGGACTTGAAAACAAAATTTAAATGTACTCTTCCTGGTAAAACACGTTCTAAATATATAAAATATTTATGAATGCAAGGTGAACTAATTTTTACATATGCTAGCTGTAAGAATTTGATATTTATAGTTATATCTACCCATTTCATATTTTGATGTTGGTGCTCTTAGAAAAACCATATTGGGGGTGTAAAATAAAACTATACATACTAATCTAAAATGAATTTAGGCCTTTAATGAAATTACTAGTTAGGGCAGGAAGCAATACATTCCCATCAGTCCAGATGGAGTGGTGTTCCCATCCCAGATCTGTTAGAAAACATTGTATCTGCAACATTCTAGTCTCCTCTGGGTACCAAGAATTCCAACAAATAGTCATGACTTCTGAAAAGCGGAGTTCCTATTTCCTGTGGCAAAAGAAAAAATAATTTTGCTTTAATCCAGAATTATTTCCAATGACCACTCCCACTCTGTGTAATTTCAACAATGCTTGGCATGAGACAATAGATTAATCTATAAAATGAAGAGCAGAGCATTAACAGGTCTTGAATATTAAAGTAAGTGGTTTTGTTGTAGAAACTATAGGCCTTGTGAATTCATGCAAACTGATGCAATTACTAGGCAAACCAACTGCACCATAGTGGATAAATTATTCCTAAAATTCCCTTTGATTTTAAATTCGGGTTTTAACACTTGCTAGAAGGTCTCCAGAATGCATTTCTTTGCTATGGGTTGGCAAGCTCTCTAGAACTGAGGTTCTCAACTCCTGCCCTCAGTGGTCACTAACAGGCCAAGACTTAGGAATTCCCCTGCTAGAACACAAGTGTGTTGATCAGATGCTCAGTCGTATTGATTAACTCACCTGTGCTCTTAAAAGGAAATTCTCAAATCCTGGCCTGTTAGTAGCCACTGAGGGCATGGGTTGAGAACCATAGCTCTAGAATGCAAATATTTAAATGCCCCAATTCAAATCAATGGGGCATTTTATATTTCCCCTATGGCACTGTTGGTTTGTATAGTAATTGGACCAATTGGCACGGATACACAAGGTCCTAAGATACAAAATGTTTCAACAAGTCCTTTATTGCATTTTGATAACCATCTTGGTGTAATATAGAAAAAAAATATTTTGGCTTAAATTTTACTATGTTTGCATGAATGTAGATAACAATAATGATAATTATGTTAATGTGCCATTGTTCTGGTTATATGTGTTTCCTGATGGATTGCACTAGGGCAGGGGTAGTCAGCCATTATCCCTAACCAGTCCCTGATAGTGGTTTTAGTATCCAACAGCTGCAGGTCTAACAGACTACTGCCCTAGTAAAATTAATAATAATAATAATAATCCTTTATTTATATAGCGCACACAGATTACGCAGCGCTTTACACTCATATTGGTCCCTGTCCCCATTGGGGCTCACAATCTAAATTCACCTATCAGTATGTTTTTGGAGTGTGGGAGGAAACCGGAGTACCCGGAGGAAACCCACGCAAACACAGTGAGAACATACAAACTCATTGCAGATGTTATCCTTGGTGGGATTTGAACCCAGGACCCCAGCGCTGCAAGGCAACAGTGCTAACCACTGAGCCACTATGAAACTCAAGACCTCTGTCATACATCTGCAGATTTGTACATACTTTATTATTAGAATAGTAAATATTATTATTAGTAGTAGTATTAGTAGTATTAAATATTTTTTATTCTAATTTGTATGTATATATTGTAATAATTTATTTACCAGCTCAATAATAGGACTTACTCTTTACAAAATATTGTTTTGTGTTTTTCTTGGTTACAGGTGATGAGAAACAACCCAATAAAATCTCCAGTCAACCAAAAACTGAAGAGAAAGCAGAAAATCATCTCGCTGAGAATTTTAATAAAGTTGTGGTGCCAAAGCAGGGATACCACAGTTTCCCAAGAATTATCCAGGCACCCAAGGAAGAAACGCCAAAGCATCCAACTGATGGCAGACTAGTAGGTCCCACTGTGGACCAGGGAAAAACTTTGTATGGAAAACCTAAAAGCTTGTCTTCTATTAACCAAAAAGATGCAGAGGAGTCTCCCATATCAGAGCTTCTCCTCCTGCCACCTCCTGAGCCTTTTCGTGACATTCAAACTGTGGATAAGAGACATTCTGTTACTGATCCCACAGATGCACGTGAAGCTCAGTTTGGGAAAGCCTTACCAATATCTACAAAGGCCTTTGAATATAAAGAGACACCACTTGCTGTGGAACATCCAGTTGCAAAGGCAGCTCCATCTGTCCTGTTTCCAAGGCCCTTGCTCCAAAAAAGTACAATTACAGGCTCACAGGAGACTCTCAATCACACTGTGGACAAATCTACAGATAGCCACTTTAAACAGGGGCCCCCCACTGCACCCAAGCCACGCAAACTGCCACCACATATAATGATAAAGCCAGTTGGGGGCACAGCATCAAATATAGAGCCACAGCAGCGTCCCAGAGCATTTTCAGCACATGAAAGGAATAATGACAAGGCTAATGAAGCATTCAATACAAAAATTCCACCTAGTAAAGAACAGGAGAGAGCAAGGCGTGAAGCTCTTCAGAAGTTGGGATTGATGCAGGAGAAAACAAATGTCCAGAAGGGTGATTCCATGAAACCAGCAGTGGTCCAGAAGTCTGCAGAAGTGCCCGTTAATCGTGGAATTATGGAGCACGGCCATAGAGAAACTTATGGGAAGAGTATCAACATAAATCCACAAGAGAAAACTGATGTCTTGGGTGGTAGTCCTGTCCAGAATTCTTTTCTTGCTTCTCAGAGGCCAGTTAATATTAGTTCAAGAAATGAAAGTGTTGGGATAAACAGATTAACCATGAAATCAAATTCTTTTCAAGAAACAGAGGAGCTTTCAGATGGTGCTGTCACATCGATTCCACAAGAGGCACATGTTACAGATACGGGTTCTCCCAGGAATGTAAAAGTTGATATTAGCAGGAACAGGCCTAGTGTCAAAACTAGCCCCTTGGAGAAGGCAGGTGAAGTGGTGGCCACAACATATCTGCCTTCGAGGGAGGCACATACCACAACTGTTGATTCTCCAAAAATGATTAAATCCGAGGTAATTGCGAACCAACCAAATGTAAAGACTAACTCCCAGGAAAGGGCAGATAAAATTTTAGCCATACCTGCTCATTCTGCTAAAGAGGCCCAGTCAGGGGTCGATAGTTCTATCAAGAATGTCAATAAAAGTCTGCCAAATGTTAAAACAAATATCCAAGAGAAAGTAGATATTTCAGGTCCAGCGCATCATCAAATGATGACAGCAGCACCTGGACTTTTAAGTGTGTCTGAAAAATCTCAGGAAAACAAAATGAAAACTGCATCTTTAGAGAATATCGGCTTGAGCACTAGTCCTGGCAAAACATTTAGTTTCCCAAGACCAATGGAGGTTTCTGTTCCTCATGCTAGTCCTGAAGTTGTTCTAAGAGATGGAAAAGGCAAAGCTCCAAATGACAAGACCAATAGGCACAGTAGCCACTTGGATTCTCTTAATGAACCACTCTTACGCCTTCCACAGGGTTCAGTTCCTGGCCTGAGGCAAATCAGCATTAAATCCAACACTTTAGAGCGTTCTGGTATTGGTCTGAGCAGCTCCATAGCTACTGCTGAAAATCAGGGTCAGAAGGGAGGAAATCTGTTTTTTAGGAAACCAATGTTCTCTGGTAACTTCCTCAGGAACTCCAGGCCACGACCAGCTTCCCTGGGTACAAGGAAGGACTTTTCTGGCTTGGAAGAGCCTAAAGCAGAAGCAGAGAAGGGAGAGGGTCGTCTCCCATTCTTTTCCAGAAACTCTCGCACTTCTGCTCCTGTCACGAGTGTGAAGATTACGCCAAAGGGATCCACTGATGAGCATCGGAGAGAGGCCCTGAAAAAGCTTGGTATTCTCAAGGAGTAAATTTAAGGTTGTGCATGGTACTCCAATCATAATTCAGTGTCATGGGTTGGATTGTGGGATGGGATAGCCTGCATCACCAGTGTTTTATAGCACTTTTTATGAAGATGTGAATTTGGTCCATTCTGGTGATGGAATCACTGGACCCTGGTTAACTTTTAGTGCAACGCCTTCATTTGAGGCTGGACATGGAGTGTCTTGTTTTTGATTTAGGGAAATCATTGATGGTCATATTTACTAACTCCTTTCAAGTGACATTTTACCCTTCATGCTTCTCAGTTGCATGGGGTTGATTTTAAGGGGCAGCTTTAGATATTTTCTGCAAGAAAAAAGCACCAAAGGCCACAAGGTAGATACATGTCCAAGAACAATCTCCCAGCAAAACATGAAAAACATTACAATCTAAATATTTATCAATTGAAATCTTTGTATCTTCTGATTGATTGTGACATTTTCTTATTGGATTGTAAATTGCTTGGATTTTTTTTTCTTTTTCTTTATCTTGGCTGGATATATACTGCCATTGATTGTGATACTGAATTTATAAAGTAACTAATATTATGCAACCATGGGGTCAACAATTACAGCAATGTTTTTAAAGATTAGATTTGATGTCTTTTATTTTCCCCTGCATCCTTTCCTAGAATTAGATATTTAAAGCCACACATGTATAGAACTGTGATTCCAAATCTGCCATCAGTGATTATTAAAGGGACCCTGGCTTTTAATAGATCTCTCAAAATGAACAATATGTTATATTAGTAATTTTTGTTAAGAAAACTAATGGCTGCGTTAGATTTGGTTTATGCTAAATAAGGCATTTCATACAGGCACTTCCTGTCTTAGCACTATAACGTCTCCCCACTCACTGACACTTAGCACTTTCAGTGCTATGGGAAGTTGACAATGCATCGCTAAGTGAGGAAAGAAATGTAGAACTAAGACAGGAAGTGCTTACATGGCATGCCTTACTCAGCATAATCTAGAAATCTAAATGTCTCCACTAGTTTTCTAAGTAAAAATTCTAATACAACATAAGGGATTTTGGAAGCTCTTGTTTTAGGTGATAGGGTCTCTTTAACAGCACATAAGAATTCCACTACTTGAATATAGGTTGTAGAGTCAGTTATTTTTTCACTTGTTTTCAAGTACAGAAATCCTTATACCCTGAGATTTTAAAGCCGGACTTTCACCCTCTCTAAAGTCACCCTCCAAGAATTAGGCATATAGCGACTAGCTTCATTATAGTGCTATTATCTCTCATAAGTACCCGGTTCTGAAGTAATCCTTATTCTTCAGAGACCACAAGCCAGGCTTTCATGCAGACATCTTGGCTTAGAGACATCTGCACACCTGTGCTGTCCACCCTCGTCTCCTCTAGGAGGCATTGAGTGGTACCGTAAGGGACTTGAATGTGTAGACGCTCAGACAGCTCTAAAGCAAGAAGCCTGGCCATCAGTCTTAAAAGAATATAAGATTTACTACAGAACTGGCTAATTATGGTAGATAATAGCTCTATTATGAAGCTAGTTGCCATATGCCTCATTATTGGAGGGCGACTTTATAGAGGGTGAAAGTTCCGCTTTAATGGTTTCTGATCTTCAACGTTGGAAAAAGTGTTCATGCACCAACAAAAAAATCTATCAATCAACCCTGTTGCACAAGCTTTCTCATAATCCTAACCCCCTTGCTTTTCTATGGCATGAAAAGCCTAATGGTACCTATGAATTTTGCCCTTGTACCTTTGTTCTGGTCCTGGATGATATTTCCATGGAGGCGGACATGACAGTTGCTAGCAGGACAACAAGCTTTCACTCTTCTCAATGCACATGGTAACATTAACTATTAATGCATTGCGTTCCCTCTTTTCTTTAAAGAGCGATGAGACTCAAGCACCCAGACTGCCTCAGTTTGAAAAAGATTTAACTGTGTTATCTCTTGATTTTCAACTAATTTCAAAATGTTATCTCTTGAACAAAAACCCTTAGGAAACATTTATAGAGGCTATTAGTATTTTCTGGCCATAGCGATGTAATATTAGGAGGTTTTTTCCTTTAGCCTAACCCTATGTCTTCCTCTGTGTTTAGTTCCCTTCAACACATCCATCCATTATGGAAAAGATGGAATAGCGTGTGCTCATGTGAAGATATTATTCAAATCTGTACCATGGTGGGAAAGGGAATGATTGCCATTGCCCCATCCATACAGAATTTTGACCTCTTATTCACGACGGCTCATTTGAGCCCTGGTGGATGCATATGCAAAATTGCCTGAAGATCTCTGAAACATTTTAAACCCTTCTATGTCAAATAGATTATACATATGTGTCATTACTGGTAGAACAGGTTGCTTATTTGTTTATAAATACAAACCATCCTTTCACACAGGTGTAAATATATAAAGACCATTAACCCTTACTGTAGATGTAAAGATTATATCCCGAATGTATTTTTTGTTTGTGTATAGATGGATGTTAACTTTTTTTTTTTGTTTGTTTGTCATAAAAGAATGTAACCCCACCTCATTCCAGTGGCAACCTTTGTGTGTCAATTGAATACTTTGACTGAATCATATAATACTGAGAGCCTGTATTAACCCCTTGGGATGCTAGAAAGAGTTCCAGTGGTTTAATACATCCAACTCAAAAGAATGTCTAATGCGTTGCTCTCCAATGTTTTTGACACCACATCTGGCACTCTGTGTGTGAACCAGTGGGAGGGGATATAGGAATGTTCATTCTACATAATGGAACTTTTGGTTCACTGCTGAGATAGGGGTTTGAAATTCCTTCTTAAAAGCCTTTGATGCTAAGGATCTCTGCAATGCCTTGGAGATGGCTCTATCATGTGTATGTTAAAGGGTGTACTTAAGCCTTTAAGGACCAGTGGATGGTGCAAAACAATGATACTAAATGCATTGAGTTCCCATATGGCCCTTAAACTGTTAAACAATGTTAAGTGCAATTACTGTTTTACATCCAAACAAAATCCTTCTGTTTTAGTTCACTTGTTTAAATAGCATGTATGTAGTTAATATTTTTAAATGTTTTGTTGGACTTTTGCTGATAAACACCATTTTATGTTATGCCCCCGTAAATAAAAGTTTTAATTAACATTTATCTTTGTCCTGCTTCTAATTGCATTTTTTTTTTTTTTGGGGGACTGCAACAATCTTCATATCTTTGTGTTATGTACCGATCTAATAAAAAAAATGTGTTCAAATGTACTTGTCAGCAAACCAACTGCCCCATAGAGCAAATGAAAATTCCAAATCATTTAAATGGGGGTTCTAAGTACTTGAATGATAGTGATGTAGCTATTGTACTGCTTTTCAATGTGTTGTCCTGCATTCAAGTAATTGAAAGCCTCCCTTAAATCAAGATGGTTGTTTTTAAAACATTTTATTAGGGAATTTTAGTAGAAAAAGAAAAAATACAAACCTTCAGCACATCTGGATATCACAAGAAAGATCTCATGAACATTATTTTTACATTAAAGAATACATTTCAACAGTAATTTGTCTTACAGCAGACAAAGATAAATTATACATGGACAGTCTTAATCATAGTGGCTACCATTGATTGCCATAAGCTAAAGAGTAGTAAAGAGTTTCCAATAAACAACTTGGTAGAACCAAGAAAATGGTGCTCTGAATACAATAGATGACTATACAGTAATGTGCAAAAATTTTAGGCAGGTGTGGGAAAAAATGTTGTAAAGTAAGAATGCTTAAAAAAAAAAATGACCTGTTTATAGTCATCAATTAACAAAATGCATAGTGAGTACACAGAAGAAACCTCTAAATCAAATCAATATTTTGCGTGACCACCCTTTGCCTGCAAAACCGCATCAATTCTTCTAGGTACACTTGCAAACAGTTTAATAAGGAACTTGGTAGGTAGGTTGTTCCAAACATCTTGGATAACTAACCACAGTTCCCCTTTGGATTTAGGCAGCATCAGTTGCTTCTCTCTTCACCTTGCACAATACTGTATTTTAGAGAATGTTGGGAGCTTGTTGTTAATAAATCCACATTAACAAAATGCTGAGATACCAGGAGATCCAATCAATGCAATATTAGATAGTCCAAGCCATGGATTCCATATATCCTGAAATGAATATTTAGAATTGTTTGGCAAATGTGATTCTTTCCATAGTCATTACTAATGACACACAATGTCTTCAGTTCAGTATAGAGATTTATCTTTCCAAAAAGTAACAATGATCAAATTAGCTGTGTTGAGAAAATGGGTAAATAAGATGCCTTCAGGACGGTTTTCTATTAAGATTGATGGTTTAGAATTAGTAAAATATACCAAGGTTCTATAGGTATTATAATTTTGGCAAATTCTGGAAGTAGAATGGAATAAGTGTGTCATATCAGATGTGTGTCATATCACCAGTTTCCCTATTATGTCACCAACACATTACGAACTGTAGGATTAATAGTTTGGAAGATTCAGATTGTCCTAAAGCACCTAGAGATGATCCTATAGTTTTGTCTCTATAAAAAATATATTTCTTGATGAGTTTAGGAGGTTAGTTAAACTCTGTTTCCACTGCTGCTGAGAATTTTCTTTCAAATTTTTTGCTAATTCGGATATTCTGCTGGTTATTTAATAAAGTATACTGGGAATGATTTCTAATTTAGTTAGAGGTCTAATAAAGTCTGCATGATCGGGATGATTGTTTACCTAACTTGCAGATTTTTCAAGTCTGCTGTAATTATTAGAGTGGAGATTGAGAGAGATTTGAAGAGTTAGAGGAGCTAACGTCATCCTTCTTAGTTATCCTGTAGACTAAAAGTTTGTTTTCCACTGTAGAAGATTTGATTCCTCAAGTCAATGAGTAAAATAGTTATTTATTAATGAATAGGGATGGGTGAAAATTTCTGCCTCAAACTGAAATTGGCAAAAAATGGCACTTTCTGCTTGGTGAAAAATTTCCCACGAAAAGTGCAGATTTTCCGTTTTTTCCGCTTTTTTCACCTAGCTCATTCTATTGAAATCAATGGGAACATTGATGTTACACACAACATAAAATAAATATTTCATTTCACAAAGGCAAAATATAAAAAAGTGTGGGGAAAGAATCAGTTGAACAGGAGATTATTTTTGGGGGGTTGTTTAGTGGGATTGGGGGGCACTTAATAAAATAAAAACCATAAAAAATGGTATAAAGGGGTCTGAGGAGGGTGCCTGTGTTGGTGAATGAATGAATCAATCATTTGAACAGGGAATTTGTTTCTGGGGAACTGCTATTGGGGGGACAGTTAATTAAAGAAATTTGTATGTAAAGTGATAGAGACAGGAATCCCCTGACATAAACTGCCACTGTGGTGAACTGATACTTGACTTGATAGAATATTTTGCAGAGGATGATTTGTTTGATTTGTTGTTAGAGGCCTTTGTAAGACTTCGACTTATTAGAGGCCCAAGCCCTGAAGAACATTGATTTGTAGGACTTAGGCTTGTTTGTAGGACTATGTGTTTTTAATTTTTTAAAGCACAAGCCCTGAGGAAAAAATAAAAATGTCCTACTGGCCTAATGCCAGCAGGTCGTGTTGGCCAGTGGCCACTGTCACAGTGTGTGTGTGGTAAATAACATCTGGGGGCACAACTGTATCCAAACACCATGACACCCGAAACCAAGTACTGCTGCTGTCACTGTACCCCTTTTCCAGGCCTGCTAAGGACACATGACAACTTGCTAACAGTTTAATAGTAATGAAGAACCCTCCCTGCCACCATCTTAGCATATTCTGTAGGGTGGAATCTCCTCAGTTGCTGCTTGATGCACTGATTGCGATTCTCCTCCACCACACTGGCGTGTGGTCAGTGCACCACACAGTGTGCAGTGGGTAGAGATGAACTGCCACATCCTCACATCAACAGAGTGGCTATCATTTGGTGGGGGAGGTAATGAAATGAAGTGGATTGGCAGAAGATGTAGTTACCCTAGAAGGTGATGGTGAGCTAGTTGTTTCACTAGTCACTGAACTTCCATTCTCTGCCTGGTTTGTTCTATTCCTCCTCCTCTTTGATCTATGCCTCGCCTCTTGTTGCCTTTCTGGGAAGTCAGGGACAGCAAAAGCTGTGCTTGAGTTCTGTCATGGGTGTTTGTGTTTAACATGTTTGACATAAATGTCATGGTGTCTGTGTTTCATGTTTGATATCAGGGCTCTTGTGGCGAGGTGTGTTCCCTCCTTTCCTCTTCTGACTGATTTGTCACAAATTGTGCACACTGCCATTGCTGATGACTGCACTGTGCCTGCCCCAACAGAAAAATAGTCTCACACCCATGATGACTTCAGGGGGAAGGGAACAGCTGGAGAAGAATCACCTCTTTCTTCTTGTCTTCCACATTCCCCTTCATTGTCTGTGGCAGCAGATAATGTTGCTGCTACTGCCTCAGATTCAGCACTGCAACTAGGATCAGGAGTATTGCTACTGCTGTCAAGTGGAACCTGTCCTAGTCCCGCATCACTTGTTGACCCCATCCCCACTGTGTCCACATTGTTCTGTGGCACACTAGCCTGCTCCTCAGCATCCTGCTGCCCTTGCAATTCTGCATCAGAAGGAATTAGAACAGTTGCAAATTCCTCTAATTCTAAAATGTCATTGCTAGTTGTGGTGGTGATGCCCATCCTCATCTCTGTCTCCAATTCCTTCTCAGTTTCTGCTAAAAAGGCCATCAATGTCTCTTCTACCCCAGCTTCTCCAGCATCATCATCACAACCACCACTAGTCCCTACATACTGTTGCTGCTGCTGCTCTATTCCAGACATCTCACTGCTGTTTGGAGGAGGTGTCGAGCAATGTGATAGGGTCCCTAATGTCACACTTGCCATTTCCTTTCGACCTGAAGAAGGCGGCAGACTAGCACTAGCAGCAGTAACAGCAGGCACAGGCAGCTGATCTGTGATCCTGCTGGTGGTGATAGTATTAATTCTGAGCCTGCTCTCCCCCAAACCAGTTCTGGCCTCTTAAGGATCATGTTCAACTTGGACACTGTAGTGAAGGGAAGTGGACTCCCTTGACCGCTAGTCTGGATTCTGTCAAATGTTTCCCCTACCACTCCAGCTGCTTTGCCATTACTGCTACTAACACCAGCCACATCAAGTTCAACCGCAGTCTCACAGTCACTAGTAATATGAGGATATTGTTGATTACCCCCTCCTTCACTCCTAACATTAACAAGCTGCTGGACCTTAGTAGCAGTAGTACTAGCACTGGCAGGACTGCTTGGGAATGGCAAGTGTGATTTTGGGTCCCTTGCTGTCACACTTGGCATCATTTTCTCCTCCTCCCCCCCCGAGTACTACAAGAAACACTAGCAGCAGGCAAAGTATTGGTGGCAGCAGGTTCAGCACTGGCAGCAGGTACAACACTACTGGTTGCAGGTACAGCAATAGTGGCACTGGCAGCAGGCCCAGCACATCTGGCAGCAGGTACAGCAATGGGGGCACTGGCAGCAGGGGCAGCACGTCTGGCAGCTGGTACAACACTAGTGGCTGCAGAAGGAACAGTAATGGTGGCACTGGCAGCAGGGACAGCAGGTACAACACTAGTGGCTGCAGGAGGAACAGCAATGGTGGCACTGGCAGCAGGGTCAGCATGTCTTGCAGCAGGCACATGGCAAATTGGCATTAATGTTGTGAAGTAAAGCAACTGATACCACATAGCTTACAGCTGAAACGAGGCTACACTAGTGCTCTCCTACAAAGCTTACAATTTAAGTAATGCTACACTAGTCATACTATAGAGCTTACAAGGGAATGGGTTATGCTAACAGTATAGCTTCATGTGGATTGTTCCTCTGTGGTGTCATTTGTGTAGCTCCATTTCAATTGTAAGTTCTATGTTCTCACTAGTGTAGCTCTATTTACAGCAGCATTTGGGAGATTTAGTGAGGAGCAGTGGCCCATCAGCCCAGACATATGACCGGCCCAGGGGGCAATTGCCCTCCTGCCCCCCCATCAGTAGACTAGTAGAGGAACTATCACTCCAACTAAAGTGCCCCTCCCCCAATATTTATTCATATAGCGTTAAGCATAGAAATACTAGTATTGTACAGAAAAAGTGCAGCTTTATTAAGAAATACTGAAGCACTGCCTCCCCCCCTATTGGCCATCTCCACTGGACACCTACACAATGCTCCAAATCTCCACATTACACCCCACATAACCGTATTGCCCTCACATTGCCCCCATCAGCTCCATTGCCCCCATTAGCTCCAACTTGCTCTCACGTTTCCCCCATCAGCTCCAACTTGCCCACATCAGCTCCAGCCTGCCCTCACATTGCCCCATCAGCTCCAACCTGCCCTCACATTGCCCCATCATCTCCACATTGCCCCCATCAGCTCCAACTTGCCCCCATCAGCTCCAACTTCCCCTCACATTGCCCCCAGCAGCTCCAACTTCCCCTCACATTGCCCCCAGCAGCTCCAACTTGCCCTCACATTGCTGCATCATCTCCAACTTGCCCCCATCAGCTCCAACTTCCCCTCACATTGCCCCCATCAGCTCCAACTTGCCCCATCAGCTCCAACTTGCCCTCACATTGTCCCCATCATCTCCACATTGCCCCATCATCTCCAGCTTGCCCTCACATTGCCCCCATCATCTCAAGCTTGCCCCATCAGCTCCAACTTGCCCCCATCAGCTCCAACTTGCTCTCACATTGCCCCCCATATCGGTTTCCTACCTCCCTGGTGGTCCAGCAGCAGGAAAAGTCTGTGCCTCCTTCTGCACAGACCTGTATGCTGTTGCTCCCGTGCGATCTTCTCTTCAATAATGCAGAGCGCTGGGAGATGTCATCTCCCAGCGCTCTGCATTACTAAAGAGCCGACAAGGGAGCTCAGCAGCTACAGGTCTGTTCCGAAGAAGGTGCAGACCTTATCATGCTGCTGGTTACTGCTGCCACTGTGCGCAGCGAGAGCGCTGTGAATAAAAATATTTTTAAAAAAATATTGATTTCAGTGACAGGCGCCCCTCTGTGGGGTGCGTCTGTAGGCAGATGCCTACTCTGCCTTATGGCAAAACTGACCCTGGCCTTGCCTGTAACCAGTTCTTAAGGAGAATGAGTCAGATTGAGTTGTTAACTTTAATTCTAACTAAAGGATTAACATCTAAAGCAATCACATTATTAACCCTTTGGGTGCCAAGGATAGTCTGACTGTGAGCTGCTTTATTCCAAAATATTTCCAGGCAAAAACTACATTTTTGTTAAAGTTTAACTCTTAAAGGACCAGGAGGGTGTGCAATGCATTACACATGCACAATATATATAATTTCAGAAGGTTTACCTTAACTTCAAGTTAAATCAGGGGACATTTGTTTTATGGGCATCAGGAGGTCTAACTAGACATTATGAGCATATTTTATTCACCTATATACATAACTTAACAACTCCTATACTAGAGATGTCTCCATTGCATTTTAAAGCCACACTCTCTTGTTCACTTTATAAACTCATACAAAATCCTTACATTGTTTATATGGTTGACAACAGACTGAAGTTTCCATTATGTAGGATTTTTTGCAGTATAATTGATCCTCCGTTTTCAATCTATGGAACTGGCCCACAGCATTTACAGTGTAGACACCGACTGTTCCAGCGTGCTTTCAATCAATATCCATAAACTGAACAGAGATTGAAATATATAGAAATTATCTGACCCTCCTAGTCTGAGACTGGACACCTGTGTCACCTTTTAATGCCTTTCTATAGGCCTATAATTGGATTTGACTAACAGAGGCAATATAAAAATGATACTGCTCACTGGAGTAGATATGTCAAAGTACAAATGCACCAACAGGTGAACAAAACTGCCAATTAGTGGGAGCAGAAACAGTCCTAAAATGTCTCCAAATACTTATCTGAACTAGACTCCGTTCAGTTGCAAAAAATTAAATGTAATAACTATAAAACGCTAACAATGTGAAAAAAAGACAAAACAAAAAGTTGATAAAATAGAGATGCCAAGAAGAAAGCCAAGGAATCACTCACCAAGTGACTGGATGAGTTTGTTCAACAGATGCAATACTACAAAATTAATATCACTTAGTAATGGTCTGCTGGAATTAATATGGTATATGTGATATGTTCATGGACTATAAAAATGGATAATCAACAACTGGTATAATATAGACCCAACATATAAAATGTGAGAGGCTTCTGAGAACGGACAAACAGCACAATGGCCTGTCCTACGGCTAGTCACCGCTCAGAAGCATCACGTTTTAGCTGTCTAGAGCCATTGCAGAGAAGAAATTTCCATGTACATATTAGACTAATCCCGCCCAAAATGACAGGCAAGTCTCCCCCGCACGGGAACACCAGCTAACCCCCAACGTATGTTTCGGCCTTGTTGGGCCTCGTCAGGAGGGTGCAGCTGGATTCCCTAGGTACTGAGAGCAAGGGGTCCACGTCTGGATTACCCTTCACTCTTAGGGAGACCCCCTAAGAGTATTCAGATACAACATATAAAATGTGAGAGGCTTCTGAGAACGGACAAACAGCACAATGGCCTGTCCTACGGCTAGTCACCGCTCAGAAGCATCACGTTTTAGCTCTCTAGTGCCATTACAGAGGAGAAATTTCCATGTACATATTAGACTAATCCCGCCCAAAAGGGCAGTCCAGTTCCAAAATGACAGGCAAGTCTCCCCCGCACGGGAACACCAGCTAACCCCTGACGTACGTTTCGGCCTTGTTGGGCCTCATCAGGAGGGTGCAGCTGGATTCCCTAAGTACTGAGAGCAAGGGGTCCACGTCTGGATTACCCTTCACTCTTAGGGAGACCCCCTAAGAGTATTCAGATACAACATATAAAATGTGAGAGGCTTCTGAGAACGGACAAACAGCACAATGGCCTGTCCTACGGCTAGTCACCGCTCAGAAGCATCACGTTTTAGCTCTCTAGTGTCATTGCAGACATGGACCCCTTGCTCTCAGTGCCTAGGGAATCCAGCTGCACCCTCCTGACGAGGCCCAACAAGGCCGAAACGTACGTTGGGGGTTAGCTGGTGTTCCTGTGCGGGGGAGACTTGCCTGTCATTTTGGAACTGGACTGCCCTTTTGGGCAGGATTAGTCTAATATGTACATGGAAATTTCTTCTCTGCAATGGCACTAGAGAGCTAAAACGTGATGCTTCTGAGCGGTGACTAGCCGTAGGACAGGCCATTGTGCTGTTTGTCCGTTCTCAGAAGCATCTCACATTTTATATGTTGTATCTGAATACTCTTATGGGGTCTCCCTAAGAGTGAAGGGTAATCCAGACGTGGACCCCTTGCTCTCAGTGCCTAGGGAATCCAGCTGCACCCTCCTGATGAGGCCCAACATGGCCAAAATGTACATCGGGGGTTAGCTGGTGTTCCTGTGTGGGGGAGACTTGCCTGTCATTTTGGAACTGGACTGCCCTTTTGGGCAGGATTAGTCTAATATGTACATGGAAATTTCTTCTCTGCAATGGCACTAGAGAGCTAAAACGTGATGCTTCTGAGCGGTGACTAGCCGTAGGATAGGCCATTGTGCTGTTTGTCTGTTCTCAGAAGCCTCTCACGTTTTATATGTTGTATCTGAATACTCTTAGGGGGTCTCCCTAAGAGTGAAGGGTAATCCAGACGTGGACCCCTTGCTCTCAGTGCCTAGGGATTCCAGCTGCATCTTCCTGATGAGGCCCAACAAGGCTGAAACGTACGTCGGGGGTTAGCTGGTGTTCCTATGCGGGGGAGACTTGCCTGTCATTTTGGAACTGGACTGCCCTTTTGGGCGGGATTAGTCTAATATGTACATGGAAATTTCTTCTCTGCAATGGCACTAGAGAGCTAAAACGTGATGCTTCTGAGCGGTGACTAGCCGTAGGACAGGCCATTGTGCTGTTTGTCCGTTCTCAGAAGCCTCTCACATTTTATATGTTGTATAATATAGACCCACCAGAGACAATCATAATAGATCATCGGAGTCCTGATGAAATGATTGCTTAAAGCGTACTGATTAAAAAAAAGTCCTTAAATGCTTCTAAAGAGTTGAAAACAGTACATACAGTCTGATGTAGTCAAAGAGTTGTGGTACAGTCTGGGTAGGTTTCAGGTGATGACAAATGATTACTCAGAAGCAGTCAATGAATGGATGAGATGTCCATTAGTAAATGCACTGATGATGTTAACGAGTTAGTTGAGGAGGTTACATGACAGGCGTATTGGCTGAATAAGGGAGAATTCTTGCTTATTCTCTTAATCAGGGGACTATTCCCTTAACCCTATGAGTGCCAGAGGGTTACAGAATGCATTGCAAAGCAATGCATTCCATACTCCTCTGGCACTCAAAGGGTTAAAACAAATTTTTGATCCCTCCAGACTGAAATCCCTTTAACCACGTGGATGCTAAAGACTTTGCCAATGCATTGCAAGCAATGTGTTGGAGAGGTCTTTAACACCCAAGGGCTTAATTACGATCCTCAAATACAGTGCTGGTATTCAGGATATCCCTTAATGGGTACAGGTGAACAAATCTTAAAACCAGTACTGTTAGAGACTGCTTGAGTACTGACGCTAAACTAATCACAATGTGTACCTGTTAATGTATTTATGGGGGTGGGGTTGCAGTCAGGTTTGCCTAAACCAGATTTATCTCTCTATAATCCCTAGGCAAGGTGCCTTTGGCCAGTATCCTATCAAAATGTCACCTTCAATTTGCTGACCAACCAGGGGCACCAGGTTGAAAATGGCAACATAAGAATCTCGCCCACATGATAAGGACAACATGCCTAAGAAAACGGGTAAAAACTGAATGAGCTTTACATGCAGTTTGCAGAACAGCAAGCATGACTGTGATGCCCCATTTTCATGATTGCAGGGGCTGTGATGTGGCACTCAAATGGTTAATGGATGGAATGGCATTGGTACGCTCTCCCTACACTGATGCCGAGTTACAGGAAATGTGAGTTCATTTGCTCGTTCAGCTTTTCTCCGCTTTCTTAAGCATGTCGCCCTTGTCATGCGGGAGAGATTCTTATGTCTCCACTTTCAACCTGGTGACATATTTAATGCACCCTTGGGTTGGTCACCACATTGAGGGTGACATTTTAATAGTGAACCCCCTTGGCCACACCCACACTCCTCACATGGTTCCATTTCCAGTCCCAACCACTGTTACCTTCTGAGAAAATTCCCTTTGTCTATAAAATGTAAGCAAAAAAGTTTTCCTCCTCTTTGTTTCTAGAGCGGTCTTTGATGCATTGCATTGGAGGACTCTGCCATTCAATGGGTTAATAAATGAGTAATAAAATGGTAGGTAAACTGTTAAATAAACCAGTCTTAATACACAAGAGTGGGTTCCGAATACAGAATCATTATAAATGCTCTGACCAAACTCACAACTCAGAATGTGGATCTAGCCAGCATTGTGGAGACCTCTCACAAAACCTGACACTCGAGGCTGTTGCCTACTCTGCCTAATGGAAAAACTGAATGCTCCTAAGGGGGCTCAGTGGCTGTACTAGCAGATTCCCAGGAGAAACATATAACAAGTACTGATTGGTTACATTGGCCACACTCCCTAAGATGCTGGGACTTGTCGGTCACATGCTCTGATAACATGGTATATAAACTCTTCCGCCTGTTGTGATTTGTCACCATTAACCCCTTAATGACAATGGACGTACATGTACGTCCAAGATGGATGTTCCTAAAGGACAAAGGACGTACATGTACGTCCCGGACATCCGGGTCCCCGTGAGGCTTCACGCCGTTCGGGGACTCTGGAATCTTTTGGTAAAAAAAAATAAAAAAATGTTCTGCAGGCGTTAAGTGACGGCTGCGTGCATATTGGCCGGTCACTAAGGGGTTAATCTGTACAACCTGTAATGCATGCAGTTGAAAATGGCTTTGGTACAAGACAATTATTATAAAATGTATATAATAATGGAACAGCAACACAGGTTAGACTGTAAATAAAAGATGTGAGATATATAAATGAGGGTAAAGGTTTAGCTGACTGCCTCAATGAATATTTCTGTTCAGTTTTTACAGAGGATGATAAAGGGAAGGGACCTCCTGTCAGAAAAAATATATTGCGAGACATTTGAAACATGCATGTTAATAGAGGAAGAAGTTCTACTTCAACTCTCTAAGGCAGTGGTTCTCAACTCCTGTCCTCTGGACTCACTAACAGGCCAGGATTTGATGATTTCCTTGTTAGAGCACAGGTGAGTTAACCCTTTGAGTGCCAGAGTGGCACGGAATGCATTGCAAAACAATACATTCCGTACCACTCTGGCACTCAAAGGGTTAATCAATGTGAATGAGCCTCTGATCACCACACCTGTGCTCTAGCAGAGAAATCCCTAAGTCCTGGCCTGTTAGTGGGTCCTGAGGGCAGGAATTGAGAAACGCTGCTCTAAGGAAAAAACAGATACATTGATGGAGCCAGAAGGGATATACCCTGAGTTATTGAAAGATCTTAGGAGTGTATTGGCAATATTAAACAGAATTATTCAATCAGTCCCTATTTACAGAATTTGTTCCAGAATATTGGATGTTGACAAGTATAGTGCTGCTTCACAAAAATGTATCTGAGAAGAGTCTGGTAACCAGTAAGTCTTAGATAAGTAGTGGAAAAATATTAATGGAAACCATATTAAAGGACTGGTTAAAGCATAGTTGTAGAATGTGTTCAAAACCCAGGGTCACGGTTTCTATTCCCAGCAAGGTCAAATGATCCTTTCACCCTTCTGAGGTTATAAGATAAGAACCCAGGTCATACTTGAAAATGAGGCAATCTCAATGTATCCTTCCTGGTAAAATACTTTCATTAAAAATATCTGAATTTATATAGCTTGCAAAATTCTAAACAACATGGGTTTACTGCAGGGAGAGTTTATTAATCTAATCTCCTGGATTGTTTTTTTTACTAAATTAATTTAATAGATCGGGGGAGCAGTAGATATAGTTATTCTAGATTTCAATAAGGAATCTGATATTATTCCTCATAGAAGACTCGTTAATAAATTGCAGTATTTGAACATAATCATTGCTGACTGGATCAGGCAATGTCTCAGAAGAAGAAGAAGAAGAAGGTCATGTTACTACTGGGATACCTCAAGGATCTTTTTAATGGTTTTATTAGTGATGTTACAAAAAGTTTTTTAGACAATGACATGCCAAATAGCAAAAGATTTAAGAAAATTAAAAGAATGGACGGGAGTGTGGAAGCTGCAGGTCAATGTTGATAAATGTAAAATAATGCACTTGGGACATAAAAATCTGAGAATAGAATATCACATTATGGTACTGTACTGTTGGCGACAACAGAGTAAAGGTACTTCCAGGAAGGCAGACAATCAAACAGCATGATGGAATGGAAGCAGGACACAGGGTGCTAAAGGTATTACTAGCAGAATGAGGAAGGTGGTCATGACACTCTGCAGATCTCTGGTCAGACCTCCCCTGGAGTATTGTGTACAGCACTGGAGACCTAGGGCTCGATTCAACTGAGGCCAGTAAAATAGCCAGTAGGGAAAAATTGGAGACCGGCCCAATAGCAAAAAGTGCTAATAAGTTATTCAATTGCCCTACAAGCTGAAAGCACAATGGACGTTAGGCCACAGAAAAGGATTTGTGACCAAACATCCGTTTTGTGCATTAAGTTCCCAAAACGCAACTAAATAGTGGCAATAATGGGAACGTCAAAGGAAAAAAGCTATCGGTGCCTGACCCACTGTCAAGCCCCGATCGTTAGCTCTTCTGTGTTATCCACTGTTCTTATTCTATCTTCCTTCTTTTTTTCTCTTATCTTCTTTCCTCTTCCTCCTCTCTTTCTTCTCCTCTCTTCATTCTTCTGTCTTCTTTTCATTTACCTGTAAAAAAAAAAGAGAGAGCCATAAATAAATATGCCATGAAAAGAACCAACAGATCAATGCGTAGTTTATCCCCCTGAGTGCCAGAGGGGTACTCACCTTGTTGCTCAGTGATGCATTGCATACTTCTCTGGAACTCAAAGGGTTAAACTATGCATAGATCTGTGGGTCAATACTGCAAAACTTATGTCCGCATCCTGGTCTCAATTAAATTATATTTCCCATTTTCATGGAAAACCAGTGAAAACTTCAATATAAATATTTCCCTTTCCTCTTTTTCCACCGCTGTTTGCGGCAGCAGTGGCAGGCAGAAGGAGCACACACCCCTTGTGTACCTTAAGGGCCGATGCCCGTTCCATTGTGAGGGAATTTGAACAGAAACAGGGAACAGGGAGAATTTGAACAGAAACAGGGCGATTTGGGCATAGCGATGGTGATATGGTGGAACTTGTACACTGTTGGTATATCATTAAGGTGGTATTGGGTTTATGGTGTATACTATTTCTGAATGTTTTAATTCATTGCCATGAAAGGGGGGGGGGTTGGTGACATTGTGTATATTATAAATAACAGTTGGTTTCTTGTATTTAGTGTATTTCCTAAATTGGTAACCTCTCGGGAGTTTTTCCTTAGGGATGTCCTATTAATTAGTGTGAAGAGTAACAGACTGACACTTTTTGACTATGTCTTTTTGTGGTCAGTGATCTACTATATCGTCTTCGCATGAAAGACTGTATTCCTGGCTATTATCTATATACTGAATATTTTGTGTATTTTTTTGTATAATTTGTGTCAAAACTTTAAATACATTTATTTTGATATATTTATGATTATGTTTTATTTTTACGATACATCTCATGCCAAGCACTAGATCTTGTTTGTAATTTTATTTTTTCTTAGTGGAGAACCTTGATCTGAGCTGCTGGGAATAGAGATTATTTTAATATCCTGATACCTTTAGAACCACCACCAGTTTTGCATTTCGAGTTATATAAAATGCCTCCATACTGCCTCTCCTATTAATGAAGGCATCATGGGGGTGTGATTTTAACAGGAGTGGCCAGAGTGTCAAAGCAGGAAGTCATACTTTATCGCAAATGCTCTGTTTACCATTATCTCTACCTTATCCTGATAACATTACTCCTAAAAACACAACATTATGAAGAACTTTACACTCCCTCTGAACCGCCTCCCTACAAATATACACCTTGCAGCTCTTTGCACCTGGTGCACAAAATGGCCTCCTTATCATTCTCTCCATCCCCTCTACATTACATTATTCCTCAAAAAGGTAACAATAAACACATTTATGCCACCTCCAATTCTACTTCATCCAGATATGCACCTTGCACCTCTTTATACCACCTCCTCCTTATAAAATTATTCTTTTATAGTTAACATTATTTACACAGTGTCTCAATCACCTAACTACAAATATATACTATGTACATCTTTCCAATTACTTTCCTTATGATGCCCCTCAAGAATCTCCTTCAAAATATACCTCACACCTGTTTCCCTCTGAGATCAGTCATTGCTTCCTCCTCCTTTCCATTACATTATTCATGAGCAATGTAAAACAACTTAGAAGACAAATCCTCAGCACTTGAGAGTAGATTAAAATCACTTCTTTATTGAAAACAACAGACATTGGAGAAGCACAGTCTCACGTGTTTCGCACGTATAGTACTTATTCATAGACAATGTAAAATAACTACATCATTTACTTTACCTTCCAGAAACTAAGGAAGTTCTCCAGTGGAACACGGTACACATACATCCTGCACAGAGTGGTGACATCAGAAGCATGTCATAGCCACACTCAAAGGGATAAATGCAAGCACAATATTAATGTACTGAAATATCTCCTGCAATACATTGAAAGCAACAGATTCACTGTTCCTTTCTCTAAGTAGGGTTGCCATTGTCTTCACCTTCACATGAACTCCAGGGCAACACCACTGCAGAAAGAAACAGTGCACCGGAGGCTTTGTATACATATATATATATATATATATACAATGTACATTAATAGCATGTTTATGCTTAACCCTCCAAGAACCACAACTCCTGCTGGTACAAGACACTGGATTCAAGACCTGAAGCTGGGGGCACTTCAACAGCTCTTATCAACCCAATGCCTTACAAATAATCCAAATGTGGAATGCATATATCATACCAACGTGTTAATGTTACTAATAAAAATGGTAATGTGGGTTTTAGTTGCATAGTTTGGGCCAAAATATGGTTAAGCTCATTCTCACTGACCTCGCCAAGGTACCCCATTTAGAGCATGTCCTAACCTATATATATATTATCATTAAAAACATTTGCATTTATAATATTATCCTTAAACATAATTTCGTTAGAAGACTTTTAAATGCAAATGTATTTAATAGTAGCATATATAGGTTAGGACTCACTCTAAATGTGGGGCACCTTGGCGAGGTGAGAGAGCTTAAACATATTTTGGCCAAAACTATGTAACTAAAACCCTATTACTATTTTTTATTAGTAACATTAGGACATTTGTTTACATTTGAATTATTTGTATGGAGCAGTGCAGGTTTGTTTTGTTTTTTGCTCTTGATCTAGGTTTTTCCTAAGTTTGGGGGACTTGAAAAATCCACTTCTTTCCCTGTTGTGCTCCATACCTTATTCACATGAATTATTATTTTGGTACATAAAATATGTATTAATTTTGATGTTTTAGCACTGTCAGGTTTTTTTTTTGTTTTGTACACATCTTCACACCCTTCACCTTTAAAAATGGAACAAGTGAAGTAGGAAAACTGATGGTGTCATGACCAGGCAAGGCTGAGGAGACAAAGTGGCGAAATATAGGGAGGGGAAGTCAAAATGGAGAAAGGGACTGATGTGAACATGAGCGGTGAAGTACCTAAAGAGAAGGCGGTGGAAATGGGAAGGTGTGTTAAAGAGTTCCATGTACATGCTTTTAAGGTGAATGTGTTCTGCTTAAAGGGATAGTAATGTTTCATAATAAAAGCAGCTCTAATTAACCATCATAGTATTTGGACCTTGGAGAGTGTTATTTCAATTCTGTCAGAGTTGTAGTTCAAGAGTAATTCAATGACAAAGTATCCCCCTCTTGCCCCTTTTACTGATGTAACACTGCTCAGCCAGAGCAGAAGGGAGGTGCCCAGGTAGATTTCAGAGAGTGACAATCTTCAATTAACCCCTTAAGGACCCATGATGGTCCTGGACCGTCATGGGTTGTTATACCCTTAAGAACCCATGATGATCCTGGACCGTCATGGAATTCCGAGCTCCCCGCGCGGCTGCACGCCGTTCGGGGAGTCCGGAATCGAATTGTGAAAAAAAAAAATTCTCCCTGGTCCTTAAGAGACTGCAAAGTATGCTCGCGGCTAGTCCTTAAGGGGTTAAGATAAGGGAAAAACCTGAAAAACTTGTTAAGGGGGGCAGGGTTTTCATTGTTCTCATAGGAATAAAATTGTCCCCTGCTGTTCCACATCTGAGAAGAGATGGATTATACTAGGTAAAAGGGGCGGGAAGGGAAACTTTGCTCATGAATATCTCTCAAACCATAAAGGTTTGAGAGATAAGACTTATATTGTTCTTCATGTTTTTTTAATGCCTACAAAATAAAATAAAGATAAAACAAAGTATTACTATCCCTTTAATTGTGTTCTGCCACTGAAGGCTTATGAGGTAAGGCTCTGGAGAAGCCTTGTGACACTCAAAAGGTAAACACTGTCATCTGTAGCATGCCGTATGTGTAACATGTAAATTAAGTAAGCTACACATAGAAATCTACAAAATCTTTCATACATGGGCAACATCATGCTCCATTTGTCACAGCAGTGCAACGGCTTCACATGTTAATCAACCTTTGAGTGCCAGAGAGGTTCTCACTGCATTACAAAGCAATATGGTGGCCACCCCTCTGGCACTCAAAGGGTGAACATCTAGGCGGGAGACAGAGACACTCTCTCTTTCTCTGATTTACGTAATACAAATTTTTCAATAACACACACAAATAAAAACAAAAAATAAATCTCAATTACTCATAACAATCAACACATAACAATCCACATACACAAATACAATAAATCTTTCCTACACTAGCAACACCATGCTTACTTTGCTCCTTTCAAAATTACCACTGCTGCCAATTGGGTGCCGTGAGGGCTAGCTCCACCCCCTGCCACCCCAGGGTGTGGCTGAAAGTTAACTAGAAATATATATATATATATATATATATATATATATATATATATATATATATATTGTGATTTATTTAATGACAATGCATATATTATATTACTTTAACTGCTAAGTAAAGCAATAGTATAGTTATTTAAAAGTTACCACAGCTCAGATTTATGTTTTTGTAAATTAAACAGCAATCTTTAATTCTGGCCACCATGTAGCACTGTTTCTATCACTTACTATGAAGACCTGTAGTCAGTGACACAAGATCAAACATACAGTACAATATTAAAAAAAGACACTTAGCACTTTTACTAACTATTAATGATTAGAAAAACTAGTATGTGTTGTACTAAATTTTGAATAAAAAATCTTCCAGTAGTGGGATTAACCATATTTCATTCAACAGTGAAAGACCCTATATAACATATATATTTTCAATACTTATTTTTAACCCTTTGAGTGCTAGTGCAAAGCAATGCGTTGCGTACCCTTCTGGGACTCAAAGGTTTAACATGATGCATTAGAACTACTACTCTCCTCCCCTCTTCTCTCATTTGTCTTTAGTCTGGATACCACCTTGGTCTAACTATTGCAGCACCAACAATGTTTTGCTGCCATGATATATGAAGCTCAGCACTGAACTGATATACTTTAGATTTGTATGTTTTTTTTTTTCATTTCTGTTTATTCTTAATGTGGTTTTTATATAATAGATTGTATTTCCTTTGAACATTTTGGATGGACTCTTAACCCTTTGCGTGCCAGAGAGGTTTCCAACACATTGCAACACAAAGCATTCGATACCTCTTTGGCACTAAAAGGGTTAACTAGTGATCGCTGCTGCTCAAAGTGTTGCAGAGCTCTCTAGCTTTCAATTTTTAATAAATTATTTTAATTTTGTCCCGTGTGGTGAAGCTGGTTTACTCCAGTTAGGACCTAGTTTGTGTATATATTTAGCAAGGTTGGTTTTGGAAAGAATAATTAAATGCAATTAATAGGGTTTACTTGGGATATTTCAGTACTAAATTGGAATTCGGTATCCGCTCTCTTGACACTTAGTGCATGTGTGGGAAACGCCTTCATTAAATATTCACAGGGATGTGGAATTTTACTGACGTGCCTCTGGGCCTGAAACACTTGCTGAACAGCTTTGGCTGGTCTTAAGTAGATCTGTTGTGGCTGAGATTATATTGAACTGTGACGGCAAAGACTACGTAAATGATATTGAGGCTACTATTCTAAGACAAGCTGTAACAATTTTGTGACAAACCAACTGCACCATAAGGAATGAAGTGCCATTGATTTAAAGGGGTCTAATTGTTAAGCTTTCTCAACGCATTTCACCAACACATTTTTAAATTTTTTTTTAATTCATATTTACAAAATGTAACTAAAAAAATAAAAATTGAAAATAGACTCAATAGAAAGAATAAGATGATGTGATGATAAACATGAGTGCAGTGATCAAATCCAGACTGATTATTGAAGTAGGGAATATGGTTTATAATATCTGTGTAATGCAAGTATATTTGATTAAATCTTACAGCACCCTTAATGGGAAACACTTTACAATGAAAACCAAATAGAAATATTACATTGAAAGTATATAGGACCATAAATATAAAGTGAAAAATGGAGCAATTCTAGGGTCGACCAGCTGTGCCATTGGGTAATAAATAATTCCCATTCGTTAACTGGAGCTTCTAATCCCTTGGATGCGAGAAAGTTCTCCAACACTTTGCTACTTGGAAACACTTTTGCCTATAATTTCTCAGTATCTTGGCAGGATTTGGTTGATTGGTGGCTTACTGTGCAGTCAGCTGGACACGTTGCCTATTTGTTAATAACTTCTTCACTGATGAATATGTTGACATATTTGAGTTACCACGATTTTTGCTGCTCCCACTAATTGACAGTTGTGCAAGTGCTCCCACATCCATGTGATATTTTCAACCAATCAGAGGCATGGGAGAGAACTGCTGAACCACAGGACTGACTGAACCTACCTGTAGAGGGAAAGCTGAGATGCAACATCTCAGGGAGATTTAAAGGGATAGTAATGTTTCACAAAAACAGCAGCTCCAATTAATCTTCATAGTATTTGAGCCATAGAGAGTGTTATTTCAGTACTGTCAGAGTTGTAGTTCAAGAGTAATTGAATGATAAAGTCTCCCCCTCCTGCCCCTTTTACCTAGTGTAAGCCCCCTCTCCTCAGATGTGGAATCTGGTCCATAGACCAGACAGCTTGCAGCAAGGAACAATATACTTACTGTGAAAATAATGAAAACCCTGCCCCCCTTGACAGGTTTTTCAGCTTTTTTTCCCATATCTTAATTGAAGATTGTCCCTCTCTGCAATCTATCTGGACACACCCTGCTGCTCTGAGCTGAGCAGTGTTACATCTGTAAAAGGGGAGAGATGATATTTTATCATTCAATTACTCCTGAACTACAACTCTGACATAATTGAAATAACACTCTCCATGGCCCAAATACTATGAAGATTAATTACAGCTGCTTTTATTATGATACATTACTATACCTTTAAGGGCACCCATAGCTTGCAATTTATAGTGCTGTAAGAGAAATTAAAGGAGGAATGTACTGGACTCGAAGTGATCGGATCTTCAGGACTTGGAGCAACCCAGGCTGGTTGGCAAATATGGGAGTTGGGCCCACTGACTACTCCTATCCTCGAGTATGTGGACACAATCTGTGGACTGCTGGTGCTCAAAGTGTGTAAAAGCAGAATAGAACATTTCCACCTATGTATAAATTCCAAACCCATTTAATAATAATAATAATTCTTTTTATTTATATAGCGCACACAGATTATGCAGCGCTTTACACTCATATTGGTCATGTTGGTCCCTGTCCCCATTGGGGCTCACAATCTAAATTCACCTATCAGTATGTTTTTTGATTAAATTACTGTGCGAAATAGCATTGTTAGCTACATTTTTATATTCTCTCAGTATCCATATTCTAAGGCCAATTTTACACAGGCAACACAAATGTCATAATGGTGTATGGTTATGTTATGCTGGTGGCTTACAGCACCTTTCACATGGGACACTATCTTCTAGCATTAATGCACCAAATATCAGCAAGCTGCAGCTTTACTGAGATCTCACAGGAATGCAGTAAAGTTGCAGAATCTCTGATCTGCACTGTGGCCTACTGAGCCACAGGCAAACCTTTCACACAAGTTACATTCGAGGTTTAGATGCTCAGAAACTTCCAGTGAATGGCTGATCCACATAGACATTAGTCAATTAGCCATACTCCCTCTAAAACCGGAAGGCAGGAGAAAGTTAGTTTAGAACTTGGGAGCTGCTACATTTCTCTCACCTTTGTGAAAGAGTCCTAAAAGTATTTTATATAAAAAGGTAGGTATTTTATACAAATGAATCCCCAGTTATTTATTAGATGAGTACTGGTATGCTGAATATACAAGTCTTCACAGGATACTTAATTGCCACCTAAGCATGAAGATCTGCATATGACCACATGTATCTGGAAAGAATGTAACTGCACTGTATCACAGTGACCTGTCAATACACAGGCCACATCTACTCCACTTTAGCTCATCTTCTGAAAGGAGACCTTAAAGCCACAGGAATGTATATGTAAATTGCACCAATTCTGGTAACAGCAATATTGGGGACAAATAAAAACTTCTCAAAATCAAATTGGTTTAAATGGGTATTGCACTGGAGGTTCAAGAGGCTAAACGTTTTATTGGTTTACCAAAGCAGGTGCACTCAAACCAATCCTCAGGTCCCCCCAACAGTGCATATTTTCAGGATCTTCTCAATTGAACATGAGTCATTAAGTCAGGCAGAGCCATCAGAACGATTGAATCATCTGATAGTCACCAGTGTTCATGTGAGGAGATTCTGAAAACCAGCACAGTAGGTATGGCTTGAGGTCCTAAGGTTGATGATGATTTCTGTGTTTCTTTTTAAGCACTTTAATGGAGAAATACATGTACGTTCCTTAAGTATATAGCTTTACCTCATACATGTTGCACACCTTCTGGTACTCAAATGATGAAAGTTTTGCATTCCATTATTTGGTGTAGAATTACACACGCACTTTACATTGTACTTCTACCCTTGCAATCAGGTGACTCTGGATAAGTGATTCTTAAACTTGATGAGTGTGTCTTATTTCAAGATATTCAATATTTTATTTTTATATATTTAACTAGGCCAACACGTTTCCTCTCAATATTTCTTCAGATAGGGACGGTACTATGTATTAGATACATACCTTGATGAGGAAAGTGAGCCCAACATACTTTGGCCAGACGTTGCAGCAAAATTCCTATTTTTTTCAAATTTAGTAATGCAGTGGTATAATATATATTTTATACAGGGTCCACATATGGGTAACTTGTATGGAGAAGTGCAGGTTTGTTTTTCTGTCTTAAGATTGTGTCTTTTTTTCAATCTGACTTACTATGTAACTATGTAAGGGTGCTGTGGCACTTTAATGTGCCATGTTCTTTCCATTCCACCCATGATAAATGACATATAAAATGTTAGAGGTGCCCAGAAAATTCCAGACTGCATGTTAGGGGAACCACTGCTTTGGATCATAGCTTCACAAAGCTAGACTTCAAGTCTCACCAGTAATGAAGATTATAAGAGTATACAAGGCACAGGTAGGCCTGTTATTAGCAGAGGTAGATCTGTTAAAATGCTTGATCCACTATGCTGAGGTGTGCATATCATTAACCTGTGCTGTGAGGTAAGCGTATTTGTTGTCTAATTACTTTTCATCTTCACTCAAGAAAGTAATGATGATGTTTAGAAATACAATTCACTTTCCCATGGGACATCTATACACTAGGTAGTAGGTAGTCACTTACTTAAGATAATCCCACCGGCCTATATATAACAGAAACTGGTGAGAACACCAGCGGGGAAGAACTGCCGGTCCTCCCTGCAAATGGACCACACCCCTCGATGGGCAATAAAAAGGACTGGATACAAATGGACCGAATATAGATAAAAATAAGTTTAATTAAAAGAACAAATTAAAAATGTCAAATAACTGTCTTGACATGTTTATTGACCTCCTGGTCACTTCATCAGAGGAATCCCCTCTCAAATGCTAAACCACATAATTCCCATCAACGCAGTTGGTTCCATCCTGTCCATTTAATGGCTCCTTACCTTCTGGGCAATTTGTAGTCATGTACTTGCCCATTTGTTACAGTCTGTTGTGCTAACAGTAGCTATTAGTAAACCTTTGCAAATGCCCACAGCTGAACCTCACCTAACCACAAAGTGAGTCATCTGGGCTGCAGGGTTAGGCTTGTAATGCTTGGGAGTCCATGTGCAGGCACCTCACTATCGTAGAGACCATGCCTTCTCACCACTCCTCCTCATGTCTCTCATTTAGTAGCATAAACATCTTTCATTACATTCCAGATCAACCCACACAGAGAACACATGTACCTCCATAACACTTATGTAATACAAAACACACTGTACTAATATTATGTTTGGGTAATGAACCAGCAGTGAGTCATAACAATGCATCATGCTTTGTTTTATGGACATTCCTGTAAAAGAAAACAAAAGGAAATATTTTTTTAGTGACAATACTAGGAGACCTCTAGTGCATAAGAAAAATAATAGTAGATTCTTAACTCTTTGAGTGCCAGTCCTCTCACCAATCAATGAACCCTAAGTTTTTGGAATTCTAGATATCTCTCAGTGATGCTGATGGACTGTAGTAATTCAGAGGCAAAGTATCTTCAACGAAGGTAAAAAAAAATTCCCTTAAATGCTAGGGAGGACCTCCGTATTGGAGACCTCTCCCTAGAATTCAATAGGTTAAAATTGTCATTTAAACCAATGGACATTTGGTGAATTTTTGTTGATCCCCTATGATTAGGATGTACAAAACGTTTCACTTAAAAGGCAAATCATCAGGAAAACAGCACCTCCTACATTTCTCAGGATTTGTTTTGTTTTTATCATTACACTGAAGTCAATGATAATAATGTATCCCCACACACACACATAGACGTGACATTTCCCCCATGTATTCTATCTGTACTGGAGAATAGGGGTGGGTGAAAGGTCCCGTTGTGTTCCAGTGAAAAAAGACACAAAAAACGATTTTTTGTGGGAACATTTTCTTTAAATTCAGCTATTAAAATCTTTGCTATTTTCGCCCATTGGCAAAAATGCTTTGCTATTTTTTCAATGACTAGAAAGTTTGCGCCCTTTTATTAATGTGTTTTTCACCTTTTCGCTATAAAAACGTCCTGGTTTCCAGGAAGTGAAACACAATACAAGCAGCTACAGAGTGAGAGAGGGAGGTGCTAGGCAGCTGTGCTGTGTGCTAACAGTAAAATTGATTAAGGAGAGGCTCATAGTGACTGCTATCACTATGAGCAGGTTTAATAACAATAAAAGAAGGACCTGGAAGGACAGCTATGCGTCCAGTGAGTCTGAAGAGGAGGAAGTGACCACTACCACCAACATGAAAGGGTCTGGTTGCCCTGGTTCTACAGACCCAATGTTGGCCAGTCCCGCTACATCATTCTATCATGGTGCCCGTGCTTTCTGTCAGTCTCTGTGTGATGAGCTTCTATTGGCTGAGCTATGTTTGGCCCGCCCAGTATGGCCTTTTTATACTGGGCTCTGGCACCTGTCTGGTGCTCTTTCATGGTGTTCCTGTACCAGTGCTGACTTGAGTTGCTGTGGTCCGTTTGACTACTCTGCTTCTGGTTCCTGCTCCGTGATTCGACCTGGCCTGGCTGATGTTCCTGCTCCGTGACCTGACCCGGCTTGTCTGACCTTCCTGCTCCGTGATCTGGCACGGCTCTCCTGTTCCTGCTTCATTGTGTCGCTTGGGCGACATTCTGACTTCCGCTTTGACTGGGCCTACCTGGCAGAGTGTTCTGTGTTGCCTCTGTTACTGCTATGGCAGTGTACCTATTGCTGAGCATCCCATTAACTCTTGCAGAGCTTACTGTTGCCTCTGTTACTGCTACGGCAGTGTACCTATTGCTGAGCCTTCCGTTAACTGTTGCAGAACTTACTGTTGCCTCCGTTACTGCTACGGCAGTGTACATATTGCTGAGTCTTCCGTTAACTCTTGCAGAGCTTACTGTTGCCTTCGTTACTGCTACGGCAGTGTGCCATTGGCTGGGTCTCCCGTTAACTCTTGCAGAGCTTCACTGTTGCTTCCGTTACTGCTACGGCAGTGTGCCATTGGTTGAGCCTTCCGTTAACCCTTGCAGTACTCCTTGTTGACTCCGTTACTGCTACAGCAGTGTGCCGTTGGCTGTGTTCTGTTCAGCTCTTGCAGAGTACTGTTGCCTCCGTTACTGCTCTGGCAGGGTGCCATTGGCTCTATTCCGTTCAGCTCTTGCAGAGTATTATTGTTGCCTCTGTTTACTGCTACGGCAGTGGGTATAAGTCTCAGCTCTGCTCCGGCAGATTACCAGTGCTCTGTCTCCATTGTAGCACTACAGTCTCCTATTCGCTGTTATTCCATCATACTGGGCGTTGCTGTGAACTCACCACAACAGAGACTGATTATATCTATTGGGACTTTAACTCATGCTGTGCTGCTACTCTGGGTATTCACCCTATCATGCCTGACCTGTGACAGTATATGTACTCTCTCGCTTCCTTTATACTGGGCCTGTGTAGGCATATGTATCTAAGTCCTGTATTGCACCTGTATAATTCTACTGAAATACGCCATAGCCCGTTAAGAGTAATTATCATTGTGTTTGTTTCAATAAAACTGTGTTTTATCTTAAACCACTGTGTCTGAGTGTTGAACAAACCGTTACACATTATTAGGGTTCTGGGGGAAAATTATCTTTCAGGAGGAAGAAGAAGGTAGTAGTGTGAGCAGGACAAGTCAGAGGCCTGTGTCTGCTGCAACCAGTGCAGTGCCTGCTGCCAGTGCTGAACCTGCTGCCAGTGTGGGACGGAGGAGGAGATGATGCCAAGTGTGACAGCAGTGGACCCTAAGTCACACTTGCCACCCCCAAGCCGTCCTGCCACTAGTACTACTACTATTGAGGTGCAGCAGCTTATACAGAGTGTTGAGAGTGAAGGACGGGTTATCATCATATTACTAGTGAGGAGGAAGATTCAGGGACTGAACTTGATGTGGCTGGTGTTAGTAGTATAGTAACAGTGATGGTGAAGCAGCTGGTGGGCCTAGTGTTAGGGGAGTGGTAGGGGAAGTAATTCAGAACGTCCAGACTTGTGGTCAAGAGAGCCCACACGATTCCCCTGACCCTAGAAGTCTCCTTCCCCCCACGGCATTGATGGAACATGTTCCTGAAGAAGACAGAATCGTTGCCTAGCAGCAATAATACCACAACCACCAGGAGCGCACATCAGCTGCCTGTGCCTGCTGCTAATGCTGCCCGTCTGCCTTCTTCAGGTCAACAAGAAAGGGCAAGTGGCTCTGTCACATTTCTCGTTACCTCCATCAACCAGTGAAATGTCTGTAATAGAGCAGCAGCAGCACAGAGGGGCTGGTGGTGGTGGTGATGATGATAATGGTGGAGAAGCCTCTTTAGCCCAAACAGAGAAGGAATGGTGAACATGGATGGAGATGGGCATCACCACCACCAAAGGCAGTGAGGTTTTGGAATTTGCGGAGTTTGTAACTGCTCTAATTCCTGCTGCTTCTGAGTTACAAAGGCAGCAGGATGCTGAGGAGCAGGATAGAGTGCAAGTGCCAGAGACCACCATGGACACAGTGGGCATGAGGTCAACATGTGATCCAGGACTAGGACAGGTTCCACTTGCCAGCAGCAGCAGCAGCAATACTCCTGGTCCTAGTTGCAGCTCTGATTCTGAGGAAGTTGCAGCAATAGCTGCAACATCATCTTCTGTCCCAGCCAGTGAAGGACAATGTGGAAGAGAAGAAGAAAGAAGCCATTCTTCTCCACATTTCCCCTTCCCCTGAAATCATTGGTGTGGGACTATTTTTCTCTTGGGGCAGGCACAGGGCAATCATCAACAACAGCACTGTGCACAGTTTATGACAAGTCAGTGAAAAGTGGTAAGGAGGGAAACGCACCTTGGCACAACCACCCTGATAACACACATGAAACACAGACACATATGTGAAACATCTTAAAGCCAAACACCCACCAAAGAAATCGGGCATTGCTGTTGCTGTACCCCCTGACTCTCCCCAAAGGCAACAAGAGGTGAGGGGGAGGTCAAACGGGAGGAAAAATAGAGAAACCAAGGCAGAGACTGAAATTTCAATGATGAGCGAAACACCTGGCTCGCCACCACCTTCTTGTTCTAGGGTAACTATATATTCTGCCAATCCACCTCATTCATCGTTACCTCCCCCACCAAGTGATAGCCATTCTGTAGATGTCAGGATGTGGCAGTTCATGTCCACCCATCGCATACTATATAGCGCACTGACTACACAAGGCAGTGTGGTGGAGGAGAATCACAAGCATGGCATAAAGTGACATCTGAGGAGATTCCATCCTGAAGAATATACTAAGCTGGTGGCAGGGAGGGTTCATCATAACTATTGAACTGTCTAAAAGTTGTCATGTGTCCTTAATGGGGAGTCGACAAGGGGCATAATGACAGCAGCAATACTTGGTTTCTGATGGGGGGATTTCACATTGGGCACCCTAAGTTTCATGGTGTTTGGATAGACTTGTGCCATGTGTTTGATGTGAATGTGGATGTACCAATTGTTCCCAGTCCTTCCCTTATTTACACCGTGCACATTGCAGTTGCTAACGTGAGAGGCACAGTTCCTGCATTCAAGGGAAAAATTTCTATTCTCAACACTCCCATGATTTTGAAGGAGGGGCAGGTGGAGAAGCATTATTGGCCAAATTCTTCTTTTCTCCACATATTCCTGAAGTGGGTGAGGGCTAGTTATGGTTCTGCTACTGCCTCAGGAGCATCACTGGAGCTAGTCGTGGCAAGTGGAACCTTCATCATCCATCACCCATGTTACTGGTGTTGTTGATCCCATACCCTTTAAGCTGCCTAATCATCCATCCTTTTAAACAACTCAGCAGCAGCAAGAACAGCAGTTGCAAATTCCGCAATTCCATCAGGGTATTTGACAATAGCCAGTGACCACTGGCCAACAGGACATGGCCAGCTGGCACTAGGTCAGTAGGACATTTTTATGTTTTTTTTTTTTCCTCAGGGCTTGTTCTTTAGAAAAAAAAAACAAAAAAAACAGAGGCCTATAAAAACAATATTTGGGGTCTTGTTTCTAATAAGCCTAATCCCACAAATAAATATTTCCATAGGGTTTGTGCCAAACAAACCTAAGCCCTACAAATCAATGTTTCCTTAGGCCTTGTGCCAAACAAGTCTAAGTCCTACGGATCAATGTGTCCTCAGGGATTGAGTCTCTAACAACAAATCTTACAAATCATGTATGTGTCCACTGAGCCTGAGTTTGCGGAGGAAGTGAGCGATACAGAAGCAATTCTAGCCAGTCCCCCTAAACCACCACTAGGGTTTCGTGGGAAATTACTGTCAAGGGAGGAACGAAATGGTAGTAGAAGCAGTGAGAGCAGGACATGTTTCCTGTGCATACTGCAAGACGTGCTGTGCCTGCTGCCAGACATGCTGCGCCTGCTGTAAGATGTGCTGTGCCTGCTGTCAGACATGCTGCCCCTACTGCCAGTGCCACCGCCAGTGATGTGCCTGCTGCCAGTACTGCCTTTACCACCACCAATGTTGTGCCTGCTGCCAGGGCTAAACCTGTTGCCACCAGTGCTGAAGCTGCTGCTAATCTGTCTTGTAAAACTCAGGAAAGGGGAAGGAGAAGATGACACCAAGTGTGACAGCAGGGGACCCTAAGTCACAATTGCCACACTTGCCTAATGCATCATGAAGCCAGATCACCATTACCAATAAAGACATTAGCACCATTTCATGCTCCAAGCTAGCATCAAGGTATGGGGTTGTAATAATGAGATCCTGGGCTTTTAGCCCCCTTATCCACTGTCTAGCAATGACTTTGCTTTCAAATATTTCCCGAGAAACATTAAAGGGATAGTAATACTTCATTTTAACTTTATTTTATTTTGTAGGCATTAAAAAACATGAAGAATGATATAAGTCTTATCTCTCAAACCTTTATGGTTTAAGAGATATTCACAAACAAAGTATCCCCCCCCCCTGTTCAACCAGATCAGAAGGGAGATGCCCAGGTAGACTGCAGAGAGGGACAATCTTCAATTAAGATAATGGAAAAAGCTGAAAAACTTGTCAAGGGGGGAAGGGCTTTCATTGTTTTCATACAAAGAAAATTGTCCCCTTCTGTTATCTGTACTGTCATACAACCAGACTCACATCTGAGAAGAGATGGCTTACACTAGGTAAAAGGGGCGGGGAGGGGAACTTTACTTGTGAATATCTCATAAACCATAAAGGTTTGAGAGATAAGACTTATATCATTCTTCATGTTTTTTTAATGCCTACAAAATAAAATAAAGTTAAAACGAAGTATTACTATCCCTTTAAGGACCGTTATATTATGACATTAATGCAATTTCATTTATTCTATAAACTTTAAGCATGAGAAGTGTGCAATACATTGCTTTGCAATTCGTTAAACACCCCACTGGACCATAAAGGTCTAAAAAAGTATATGATTCTCTGTGAAATATAATCTGTATCAAAGATTATGTTACTCTAATCAAGCTGAATGAAACCGATTTCACAAAAGCCTATGTTACTCTGAAAGAATAATTCTGTTTCAGGCATCTTTGCTCTGTTTGGCTGAGAGAATGTTGAGCTTTATACCCAGAATACTATGCTCTGAGCTTTTGTAACTGTATCTCTATAACAATATAATGTCTACATTCAATTATTTTTTTAAGGGAGTGGAGTAATCTAGAATCCTGTAATAGCACACACATACGCACATCAGACAAAGAGCTCATTGTCTTGGTTCTTTTTCCCTCTTGTTGCTATTAAAATTGAAAGATTTTGTAGGAAAGTTACAGCAATTTACCTATGAATGATTTGTAAAGCTATGTAAAACATGGGGTGGAATTGGTTACAATCTAAAACACAGTTTTATATAAAGGCAAACAGGATTTTCAGCGATGGCTTTAAAAAAAAGTACAATAATCATTATTAGGACAAAAACTGATGGAGGGGAGAAGCTTTTCTCTTCTGGTATAATCGTGTGCTTAACAAGGGTAAACTATTCTCATTATTGGAGTTTGGCGTCTCTCTTATAAAGGAATCCCCCTGTTGATTTGTATTGCATATATATAACCAAAGCAACCAAAGTCCAGAAACATATTGTCTTGTCTAGAATCCAAGTGTTGACTCACATTCAACTATTTTTTACATTTAAAGGGATAGAAATGTTTCATAATAAAAGCAGCTCTAATTATTCAATCATAGTATTTGGGCCTTGGAGAGTGTTATTTCAATTCTCGCAGAGTTGTAGTTCAGGAGTAATCGAATGATAAAGTATCCCCCTCCCGCCCCTTTTACTGATGTAACACTGCTCACCTAAGAGCAGAAGGGAGGTGCCCAGGTAGACTGCATAGAGGGACAATCTTCAATTAAGATAAGGGAAAAACCTGAAAAAAATTATCAAGGGGGGCAGTGCTTTCATTGTTCTGCTGCTATCTGTCTGGTCTATGGACTGGATTCCACATCTGAGAAGAGATGACTTACACTAGGTAAAAGGGGCGGGAGGGGAAACTTTGCTTGTGAATATCTCTCAAACCATAAAGGTTTGAAAGATAAGACTTACATCATTCTTCATGTATTTTTTAATGCCTACAAAATAAAATAAAAATAAAACGAAGTATTACTATCCCTTTAAGAAAATGTCAAAGCTCCTAAAAGAGGGTATGCTTATGCATGAGCACATGACCTCACACACTAACACAAATGTACTATAGAGCACATTTATCATTATTAACATTATTTTGAATGGGTTAAGCACTCAAATTAGAGCTTTGCCTGCAGTTATAGCATTTGAAAGCTATCAGTATTTGTTCTCTGTATATTACTGATGTATACATTCAGTGAGAATTCAGTATATGTCTGCACATCCAGACACAGACTGTTGTCTTCTCTTATTTGCTTCTGAAATGCATAGCAAAGTATTGAAAAATGTGGCCTTATACTTTTGTTTATGGTATGCAAATGCCAAATGAAAATATTTATGTGGGTGTGTGCATGAGTGCTGACGTGTATGTGTATTACTTGGCATACCTTAAATGAGCCTACATTGATGTCTTTGAAATATTAACTCTTATGTTCTTCATAATATAGGTGATATTGTATTGATTTTTCCAACCTAGTGCTTTGCCATCCATTTCTCAAGGAACCTTTAAAGGAGTAGTAAACCTTTATTATATAAAAGTTATAAATCAAGGACATTTCCACTGCATGCAGTTGTTTTATTCAAAATGTATAAGCATTCAAAGTGTTCGGAAGTGATTTCAACCTCACATTCTGTGGAGACTATCAATTATTTTCTTAACGAAAGTGAAATTAACCGAAAATCATGCATTTGTTGAGATTCATACTAATTGACAGGTACACTGAGTCACAGAATAATGAATGACAAATTCCATTTTTTCATGCAAATTGATATGTTTGTTTGTTCATTCGTTCTCTCACTTTCAGCTGTGAAACTGAGGGGTAGGGAGAAGTGATTGAGAGAAGTGATTGTACTAAGAATAGCCAATACAATCCTTACAAGAAGGAGTGGGATAGTCACACTGGTAAAAACCATAACTCACAAAAAGGTACAACTACAAACATTAATTCATTGAATAGTGTTGCCTCTAAAATGAAGTTCTCCTCCTTAGAATAACTGAATTTGTGTGAGGAAATGTCCTGGCGGAGGTCTAAGCGCACAAAATGTTAAAAAAATTAATCATAATGAAAGCATGGTCGGATCATGAGTTGGTAATAAAGCAGTACAGGAGGCAAATATAGTCAAGTTGATACCTTTATTGGCTAACTTAGGATGCCTGCTTTCAAGACCTCTTAGGTCTCATCCTCAGGAATGTTAACAGGGACATACAGAACCAAAATTATGAAAATTGTGTCAGTGTCCAAATATTTCCGGATCTCACTGTATATATATATATATATATATATATATATATATATAGAGAGAGAGAGAGAGAGAGAGAGAGAGAGAGAGAGTGGAGATTGTAGCTGTATTAGTCCAGTGATGCAGATGTAAAATAACAAACAAAATAAGTATCTTGTAATTCCTTTTTTATTGGACTAACAGAATTTTGGATTGACAAGTTTTTGGGAGAACCTCCCTTTCTCAAGTCTAAAGCATCTCATTTAGACTTGAGAAAGGAAGGTTCTTCCGAAAGCTTGTCAATCCAAAATTCTATTAGTTAAAAAAGGTATTACAAGATATTTATTTTGTTTGTTATTTTACATATATATATATATATATATATATATATATATATATATATATATATATATATATGGATCTGTGTGTGTGTGTGTGCATGCATATGTGTATGTGTACTTGTGTATGTGTGTATGTGTGTTTGTAAGTGGTAAAACATTAACATAATGATACATATGTATGAGAAATGGATAAAAATGCTTTAAGATCAAAGTCTACATTTAGAGCCTCCTTCGACGAAACGAAAAAAAAATCTTAACAAATTCAGCATTAGGGAACTTATATCTTATAAAGGGCCTAAAGTGATCAAAGATATTGGTAAAACAATACCATAAGGATACATATGTATTGATAACCCATAAAAATGCTGTAAGATCAAAGTCTACATTTAGAGCCTTGTTAACACAAAAACGTTATTTTCTTACTAAATTCAACATTTAGGAGTTTATATTTAATACTCCTAAGTAATCTTACAAAGTTTAAAAAAATGTACCGATAGTTTTTGATATTTTCACCATTGTCTGTATTTCTCCAGGACCTCTTCTGCCTTTTTCAATATATCTCTCATGTTTAAAATTCAGTCTGCTAATGGAAAATTGAAAGAAAATAATGAGCTGAGAGGGCTCTGTGGAATTTGAGCAGCTAAATCAGATGCTTGTTTTATTCTTATATTACAGTATATGAAGAGAAACAGGGACGAAAATAAAAAAAAAAAATGAAAAACCATGTGATTTATTTTTTCTTTTAACTACTTCACCGCTAAGCCTTTTCACCACCCAAGTGCTAACCATATTTTTACACTTTCGTTAGAGTCAAATGAAAATATTTAGTTTTGTTTAAAGTGAGAGTAATACGTCAGCTTTAAAACTTACAGACTTTTAGTTGACATCACCACAAGGGGAGGGAAGGGGGGACTTTGCAGACTTATATCTCCCAAACCATAAAGGTTTGGGAGATCGGAAATGGCGCAATTAGTTTATTTTGTAAATATTTACAGAATTAAATGGTTTGAATTACAAGTATTACTATCACTTTAAGGATCTTGGAAGAGGTCTCTTATTGTTGGAGAGCTGCAATCTTTGTCCAATTATGGAGTGACTGAGTGGGGGCAGTCTAGAATCTCCCATCTGTCTAGCTGACCACTTGTAGTGGTCAAATTTATTGTAAGTATGGTGGTGACTTGGTGAAGGTGTCCAATCTCAAGGGCTATTACACTAGGAGCACCCTCCTGTTTTTCTTTTTGTACAGCAAAATCGTAAACCTGAAGGCATGACAAGAGTATGGGGATGTTGGTGTACTTGTGGCATAATCACAGGGATATAATGGAGAAGTCATCTTAGTTCATAAGGCAAGATGGAATCAGTGCAAATACACAACACTGTTGCAACCTGGCACCTTATCGAACCGTGGTGCATCTCCTACCATTTCTTCTTAGAATATCTGCCTTAGTGTGGCTGTTGTAGTAAGAAAAGCTATTTGCCATAATCCATTTTTGGAATAGTAATACCATACCTGAGAATTTTTATAATGAGCTACTCCTTAGAATGTTTCAATATTAACCCTTTGAGTGCCAGAGGGCTACGAAACGTATGGCTTTGCAATGCGTTCCGTACCCCTCTGGCACTCAAAGGGTTAACCCTTTACACAATCCATAATATAGATTCTAGGTGAAATGTCACTGTTTCTTTAAACCCAGCGGTGTGTCAATAGTCAAAGGGAAAAATTAGGCAACATTTTCCCTGGTCCTCAGGTGTAGCTTGCAATACATATATAGATCAGACCAGTAATGTTTTTTCTGGATTGGTGTCTGAACAGAAGGAGTGCTTACTGGATCACAGGTGAATTATTTTTTCAAACATTTAAAATCTAAACTGGTTGTAGCCTGAGTTATCCGTGTGATGTTGAGTTTTATTAGCATCTGACAACATAATAACATTTGCAGTACGTGGGTTTAACTTATTGAATCTGTAGTAGTCAGTCAATAAACCAGATAATGCAACTACCAGGCCACATGAAACTTGAGAACTTTAACCCCTTAACGACCGGCGGTCCTGGGACGTTTCCGTCCCATAAGGACCGCATAGGACCATTTGGACGCGCCGGTACACGTGACCTGTCGCGTGTATCGACGCGTCACTATTGGGGCCTGATAGAGATCGCTCCGATCTTGGAGCGGTCAATTTCAGGCCCTATTTTTACTTACAGCGCTCCCGGTAGAGCGCTGTAAGTAAAAAGTATGTGACGTACTATCACCGTCATCGGTCCTTGAGTATTTCAAGGACCGTGACGGTCATAGTACGTCACATGTCGTTAAGGGGTTAAAGGGACCCTATCGCCTTAAAAAAATTGTTGGTTTTAAAAGAACTTTCAAAATCCTGGGATGGTAGAAGGTCTTTTGAGGTCCCAATTGAAATTGTGAATAGAAGCTCCCAAATATAGGAACACATATTGGCTCCCATTAAAGGGGCAGTATAGGGTCAGAACCAGTTAAAGTGATAGTAATACCTCTATTAAAGTTGATACCCGAGTTTTCTTTACTTTTGTCTAACACATAGCGCTATATTTCATTACTTACAGATTTGTGGTTCAAGAGCTATTCAAGCTGAAAAGATCCTCCTCCCGCCCCTTCTGGCCACCTCCCCTTAGATCTGGAATCCGGTTGTGGGACCAGACTGATGCAGGGAGGGACAATCTTATTCGGTAAGTGTAAGGAAAACCCTGTCCCCGTTGAGGAAAGAGGGCAGGATTTTCCTTTTGCTTACTGAAGACTGTCCATCGCCTTGCTCCATCTGGACGAGAGTGAGAGGCAGCGTGACTCAGGGAAAGTGGCAGGTGGGGGATCCTTTCAGAGGTTTTGAACTACAAATCCGTAAGTAAGGATATATAGCGCTATGCATTACAAAAAAAGTAAATAAGACTCAGACATCAACTTTAACAGAGGTATTACTATCACTTTAATTTTAGGTGAAAGGAGAGTGAATGCAGGCAACTGTAATGAGTTGGTAATTGCTATGTCTTCATTACTTTTAAAGCTTTTCTTCAAGCAGGGTGATGTTAGAGATTGCTCTGGTGCTCAGGGGATATCTCCACTGGTGTCTGGGGCACTTGCTCCTCCCTACACTTGCCCCCTCCATATAAACATAAGGGCTGGATGGGCTGGTCTGGGGGTCATATTATGGCTGTGCCCCCCCCCCCAGAAAAATATCTGCGGAAGGCCCTGTATATAAGGTCCAGCAGCTTGTTAGCGTTAGGAGTGAAGGAGGGGTAATCAACAATATCCTCACATTACTATTGACTGTGAAACTGAGGAGGAAGACTCTGCAGCTCACCTTCATGTGTTTGGTGTTAGTAGTATTAGCAGTAATGGTGAAGCAGCTGGAGTGGTAGGGGAAACATTTGTCAGCATCCAGACTAGCGGTCAAGGGAGCCCACACCATTCATCTGACCCTGGGACTGGAAGTCCTGCCCTTCCCTGTCCAGGTGTAACATGATCCTGAGGAGGCCAGAACTGGTGTTGGGGGAGGAGAGCAGGCTTAGAATTAATAACACCACCACCAGCAGGAGCACAGATCAGCTGCCTGTGCCTGCTGCTAGTCTGCCTTCTTCTTCAGGTCAAAAGGAAATGGCAAGTGTGACATTAGGGGACCCTCTGTCATATTGCTCGTCACCTCCTCCAAGCAGCAGTGAGATGTCTGGAATAGAGCAGCAGCAACAACAGCATGTAGGGACTAGTAGTGGTGGTGATGATGATGCTGGAGAAGCTGGGGTGGAAGAGACATTAATGGCCTTTTCAGCAGAAACTGAGAAGGAATGAGAGACAGGGATGATTATGGGCATCACCACCACCACTAGCAATGACATTTTAGAATTACAGGAATTTTCAACTGCTCTAATTCCTTCTGATGCTGAGATGCAAGGGCAGCAGGATGCTGAGGAGCAGGCTAGTGTGCCACAGACCACCATGGACACAGTGGAAATGGTGTCAACAAGTAATGCGGGACTAGGACAGGTTGAACTTGCCAGGAGTAGCAATACTCCCGATCCTAGTTACAGTGCTGAATCTGAGGCAGTAGCAGCAACAGCAGCTACATTACCCTCTGCCAAAGACAATAAAGGGGAATGTGAAGGACAAGAAGAAAGAGGCCATTCTTCTCCATCTGTTCCCTTCCCGCTGAAGTCATCATGGGTGTGGGACTATTTTTCTGTTGGGGCATGCAAAGTGCAGTCATCAGCAATAGCACAATTTGTGACATGTCAGTGAAAAGAGGAAAGGAGGGAACACACCTTGGCACAAGCGACCTCATATCACACATGAAACACAGACACTAAACATTTACTCCAAACATGTTAAAGCCAAACACCCACCACAGAAATGAAGCACCACTTTTGCTGTCCCTGACTCACCGGAAAGGCAACAAGAGGAGAGATGGAGATCAAAGAGGAGGAAGAATAGTGCAACCCAGACAGAGACTGGAAGTTCCAAGACGAGTGAAACAACTAGCTCACCATCACTTTCTAGGGTATCTACATCTTCTGCAAATCCACCTCATTCATGGTTACCTCCCCCGCCAAATGATAGTCACTCTGTTGATGTTGGGATGTGGCAGTTCATCTCCACCCATTGCACACTGTGTGGTGCACTGACCAAAGATGCCAGTGTGGTGGAGGAGAATCGCAAGCAGTGCATCAAGTGGTATCTGAGGAGATTCCATCCAGCAGAATATGCTAATATGCTGGCAGGGATGGTTCATCATTACTACTAAACTGTCAGCAAGTTGTCATGTGTCCTTAGCGGGGTCTGGACAAGGGGTATAGTGACAGCGGCAGTACTTGGTTTCAGGTGTCATGGTGTTTGGATACAGTTGTGCCCCCAGATTTTATTTACTACACACACACACACTATGCACATTCAGTTGCTGATGGAAACCACAGTTCCGGTTCCCAAGGGAAAAATATATATTCTAATAACAACACACCCGTGATTTTGGAGGAGAGGCAGGTGGAGAAGAATTATTGGCCAACTTCTTCTTTTCTCCACATAGACTGGGGGCTACTTATTGTGCTGCTTCTGCCTCAGGAGCATCACTGGAGCCAGTCGTGGCAAGTGGAACCTTCATCATCTATCTTCCATGTTACCGTTCTTGTTGATCCCATTCCATCTGCCTAATCATCCTGCTGCTTAAACAACTCAGCAGCAGCAGTACGAACACCAGTTGCAACTCAGGACTCTGGAGGACATTTGACAGTGGCAACTGCTCAACATGATCTGATGGCATTAGACCACTAGTGCATTTTTATATTTTTCTCAGGGCTTATGCTTTGAAAAAAAGAAATAAAAAAGCATAGTCCTATAAAAAAATAAACAATTTTTTTTTGGGGGGGTGTTATTTCTAACAAGTCTTAAGTCCTACAAATCAATGTTTCCTTAGGGCTTGCTCCAAACAAGCTTAAGTCCTACAAATCAATGTTTCTTCAGGGCTTGGGCCTCTAATTAGTCTAAGTCCTACAAAGGCCTCTAACAACAAATCAAACAAATCATCCTCTGCAAAATACTCTATCAAGTCAAGTATCAGTCCACCCCAGTGGCAGCTTATGTCAGGGGGTTCTTGTCTATATCACTTTACATACAAATTTACTTTTTTATTAACTGTCCTCCCAATAGCAGTCAAGAAACCCCCAAAACAAATTTCCTGTTCAAATGATTCATTCATTCGCCAACACAGGCACCCTCCTCAGACCCCTTTATACCATGTCTTATGGTTTTTATTTTATTTTTATTTTTATTTTATTAATTTAAAACAAATTTCCTGTTCAAATGATTCATTCATTCACCAACACAGGCACCCTCCTCATATCCCTTTATACCATGTCTTATGGTTTTTATTTTATTTTATTAACTGCTCCCGATTCCAATAAACAACCCCCCCAAAAAATCATCCCCTGTTCAACTGATTCTCTTCCCACACCCCAGCAACACAGGCAACTTCATGCCCCATTTATACTATGCCTTTGGAAAATAAAATAACATTTGCTATGTGTTGTGTGTAACTTCTATGTTCCCATTGATTTAAATGTAATGAGCTAGGCGAAAAAAGTGGAAAAAAGCGGAAAATCACTTGTCGCAGGAAGTTTTTCGCCAAGTGGAAAGTGCCATTTTTCGCCAGTTTCAGTTTGAGGAGGAAATTTTTGCCCATCCCTACAGAGCCGAAATTGCGCTATTTAGAAATACTTCATTGGAACGGTCTACAAATTGTGCCTGGTTTGCAAGCACACTTTGTAGACCGTTCCAATTAAGTATTTGTTTCTAAGTAGCGCAATTATGGCTCTGCTGAAGTGCCGAGGCCCGTTTAAATTACCAGAATCTACTGCGGTCCCATAGAGCACTGAAACAGCCTGGATTGGGGGAATTTAGCAAGTTATATCTCAGTTATACTATTTTAAATAGTTTAATAGTTTAAACTATTGTTTTTTTTTAATATCAATGCCGCCCTCTAGTGGTCAGTTTCCAATTCTGTTGCATTCTCTGGGAGAGGTGAGTCACTGACAAACAGTTCTCCAAGTAATTTGACACAAGCTGCTGAGTCATGTTGTCAGAACGTATAACATATACATTTAATAAAAAATGTTTACTGCTCCTTTAAGTATTTGCTTTGGTAAATCTTTGAATGGCAGAAGGGTATGAAAGTCATTGCTTTGCAATGTGTTACACACCCTCTGGCACTGAATAGATTAAACAGAGGTAAGTGAATCATTTTGGTTCGTGACTATTTGTGGTTCTTTATCACGATTGCTTACATGAGGTATGTTTTAAGAATTTATGTTCCCTCTAGAATTAAAGACATTGAAAGCTGATAGTCATGGAGGAGGAATAGACTAATCTGCTATCATCCACTCCCTCCACTACATGTGCACATAGTCCACTCCCCTGTCACCTCTCCTAGTCCCTCTCCCCCATGCTAATCCCTATCCTATTACAGATTTTTAACTCCTCATTTGCCACTGCTGCCTTTCCTCATAACTTCAAACATGTCATAGTAACACCCATCAGAGGCGTAACTAGAAGCTAATGGGCCCTGGTGCAAGAATTGCCATGGACCCCCCGACCACATTGGCCCCCTCAATAACATTGGCCACCTCCACATTGCCCCCCAGTCTCCAAATTGTCCCTTTCACATTGCCCCTCAATCTCCATATTGCCCCTTCATCCCCACAATGCCCCCAATCTCCAAATTGCCCCATCTCCACATTGCCCCTTCATTTCCACATTTCCCCTTTCACAATGCCCCCATCTCCACATTGCCCCTTCATCTCCACGTTTCCCATTCCACAATGCCCCTTCATCTCCTCATTTCCCCTTCCACAATGCCTCTTCATCTTCACAATGCCCCCCAATCTCCAAATTGCCCCTTCCACAATACCCCCTTCATTTCCACAATGCCCCTTCCACAATGCCCCCTTCATCTCCACATTGCTCCTTCCACAATGCCCCCTTCATCTCCACAATACCCCTTCCACAATGCCCCATCTCCACATTGCCCCTTCATCTCCACATTTCCCCTTCCACAATGCCCCCATCTCCACATTGCCCCTTCATCTCCACATTTCCCCTTCCACAATGCCTCTTCATCTCCACATTGCCCCTTCCACAATGCCCTCATCTCCACATTGCCCCTTCATCTCCACATTTCCCCTTCCACAATGCCCCTTCATCTCCACATTGCCCCTTCCACAATGCCCTCATCTCCAAATTGCCCCATCATCTCCTCATTTCTCCTTCCACAATGCCCCTTCATCTTCACAATGCCCCCCAATCTCCAAATTGCCCCTTCCACAATACCCCCTTCATCTCCACAATGCCCCCTTCATCTCTACATTGCTCCTTCCACAATGCCCCCTTCATCTCCACAATGCCCCTTCCACAATGCCCCCTTCATCTCCACAATGCCCCCATCTCCACATTGCCCTTCATCTCCACAATTCCCCTTCCACAATGCCCCCATCGCCACATTGTCCCTTCATCTCCACATTTCCCCTTCCACAATGCCTCTTCATCTCCATATTGCCTCTTCCACAATGCCCTCATCTCCAAATTGCCCCTTCATCTCCACATTTCCCCTTCCACAATGCCCCTTCATCTCCACATTGCCCCTTCCACAATACCCCGACCTCCAGTCCCTGGTGGTCTAGCGGCGTGGCTTGACAGATCTGTGCCTCCTTCGGCACAGATCTCTAGAACTGAAGCTCCCGTGCGCCGCTCTAGTAATGCAGAGGCTGGGAGATGATATCATCTCCCAGTGCTCTGTATTACTAGAGCGGCGCGCCGGTGGCCGGAGTGGGGTATCAGCTAAGTTACAAACGGAGTTGCAGGGGGTGGCCGTGCCCCTGGAGTGACAGGTGCGGTCGCAGGTGAGATCCCTGCGACCCCTATTGTTACACCACTGACACTCATCCTCAAGAACAATTCCTCCGACAGTAACAAACTTTCTAGCTATCGACCGGTTTCTCTCCTGCCTTTTGCCTCTCAGCTCTTGGAAAGCTTAGCCTACTCCCACCTGCTTGAGATCCTTAACATGCACAACCTGCTTGATCCTTTACAATCTGGATTTTGCACTGCTCACTGCTCTCATAAGATTGGTCAATAATCATCACATTTCCAAATCGCAAGGCCACTATTCAGTTCTTATTCTGCTTGATCTCTCAGCTGCTTTTGACACTGTTAATTATGCTCTCCTCCTCCACAATCTTCACTCCTTAAAGGGATAGTAATACTTCGTTTTAACTTTATTTTATTTTGTAGGCATTAAAAAAACATGAAGAATGATATAAGTCTTATCTCTCAAACCTTTATGGTTTATGAGATATTCACAAGCAAAGTTCCCCTCCCGCCCCTTTTACCTAGTGTAAGCCATCTCTTCTCAGATGTGAGTCTGGTTGTATGACCAGACAGATAACAGAAGGGGACAATTTTCTTTGTATGAAAACAATGAAAGCCCTTCCCCCCTTGACAAGTTTTTCAGCTTTTTCCCTTATCTTAATTGAAGATTGTCCCTCTCTGCAGTCTACCTGGGCATCTCCCTTCTGATCTGGTTGAACAGGGGGGGATACTTTGTTTGTGAATATATCTTAAACCATAAAGGTTTCAGAGATAAGACTTATATCATTCTTTGTGTTTTTTTAATGCCTACAAAATAAAATAAAGTTAAAATGAAGTATTACTATCCCTTTAAGAATCTGTAACTTAGCACTGGACTGGCTATCCTCTTATTTAACTAACCAATCCTTCAGTGTCTCCTCTGCCATCTCTTCATCCTCTCTTATACACCTCTCAGTTGGTGTTCATCAAGGTTCTGTTCTAGTACTTCTTCTGTTCTCTTTACAGTATAACACTTGGTGATCTTATTAACTTATTGGGACTCAAATGTCACCTCTATGCAGATGACAACCAGCTTTATTTATCAACACCTTGACTGACTTCTGATATTCAATCTAAAGTCACAGATTGCCTCTCGGCTATCTCAGACTGAATGGCTCATAGACACCTCAAGCTCAATATGTCTACAAAGGAGCTAACCTAACCTAAGCCTGGCCCAGTAGGGCCCTTCTAGGTGACTGTAAATGTCACTACCATAATTCCAGTATCAGAAACTCAATGTCTTGGGGTGATAATTCACACATCGATTTCTCTTGTGTAACATAGCCAAAATCTGTCCCTTCCTCTGTTCCTCCACAGCTAAAATTCTTACACAAGCACTCATCCTTTCCCACATGAACTACTGTAACCTTCTTCTCTCTGGCATTCCTGCCTCCTAACTCCATCCACTTCAATCCATACAGAATGCTGTAGCATGAATAACTTTTTTGTCACCTAGGTTTGTCCCTGCCCTCTCCTCCTCAAATCTCTCCAATGGCTGCCTATTAAACACTGGATATCTTACAAAATCTTGCTTCTCTCACTCAAGACCCTTCTCTCCTCTACCCCTTCCTACATTTGCACTCTGTTCTCCTGCCATACCCAATCCTGCCACTTACGATCAGTAAATGATGGTCTTCTCTCAGATAATTTTGAGCCTACAGCCCTCTCACATATCAAACCTTTTTCTCTCATTGCTCCTTACCTATGGAATGCTCTACCTCCCACCTTACGCCACTGCACCTCTCTTATGGTATTCAAGTTATGCTTAAAGGGATAGTAATACTTTGTTTTTACTTTATTTTATTTTGTAGGCATTAAAAAAACATGAAGAATGATATGTCTTATCTCTCAAACCTTTATGGTTTATGAGATATTCACAAGCAAAGTTTCCCCTCCCCGCTCCTTTTACCTAGTGTAAGCAATCTCTTCTCAGATGTGAATCTGGTTGTAAAACCAGACAGATAACAGAAGGGGACAATTTTCTTTGTATGAAAACAATGAAAGCCCTTCCCCCCTTGACAAGTTTTTCAGCTTTTTCCCTTATCTTAATTGAAGATTGTCCCTCTCTGCAGTCTACCTGGGCACCTCCCTTCTGATCTGGTTGAACGGGTGGGGGGGATACTTTGTTTGTGAATATCTCTTAAACCATAAAGGTTTGAGAGATAAGACTTATATCATTCTTTATGTTTTTTTAATGCCTACAAAATAAAATAAAGTTAAAATGAAGTATTACTATCCCTTTAAAACAACACCTCCTTAACAAAACTTAAACATTCTAGAAGTCACTGATTTGTACAACTTAGGCTCTTTATAAATGATTCACTTTATTTGTGTCCCCTATATTGACCAGAACTCTAGCACTGTATTCAGCACTTGACCCTTATGTACTCTGTATGTCTCCCATTACCACTTTAGATTCTAAGCTTTCATGCAAGGACCTCACTTCCAGTGTTTCACATTACAAAGCATTTGTAACCCTGTATTGTCTAAACCCTTAAATTGTAAAGTGATACGTGCACTTGTGACGCCATATAAATAAACATATTAATTCAAAGCTTAATTAAGTCATCGGGGATTTGGAGAATTTTTATCTGTCCCATAGGGTGTATTTGGTTTGCTCCATAATTACTCCACTTTACATTACAGTGACAGTCAACATCCTTTTTGACCTTATAGATTCTGCATGAGCATCATATGTAAATTCAGGTTGTCTAGACTTAATTTTTTTCCATTTTGACTTTTTTTTCATTTCATTGGGGGACTGAAGGAAGAGATAGTGCAACAATGTAAAAAATATACTGTGAGAAGGACAGTAGAACAATATAGAAAGGCCTGCCTCTACAGTAGGGGTGTCCAAATTCAGTCTGCAAGAGCTAACAACAACCCAAGATTCCAGGATTTCCCTGTCTGAGTCCAGGTGGGCCAATCTAAATGAATGATCCACTGATTAACTCATCTGTGCTTAATCAGGGAAGCCCTTATCTCATGGCCTGTTGGTGGCCCTTGAATATCAAGCATGGACACCACTGCTCTACAGCATACAGATCCCTCAGGGCTGCAGGGAGACAGTAACATTGTATAAATATCTCTGCTGTCATAGTTCTTGACAGAAGGCTCTCTGGAAGCAGAGTTTCAGGAAGCATAATGTCAGGGATGTAAAAGTGGAAATTAAAAGTGAAATTGAAATCATTATTGAAGCAATAATAACATTTTTAGGCAATCTGAGGTTTACATATTAGTCACTTGCAGACAGTGGTAGTGCTACAATATAAGCAGACTGAGGGGCTGCATAGGACCCCTGCTTGGTAAGAGGGCCCCACAGTGCTAATACAATAGCTTTGCCACATATAAACAAAATCAAATTGCAATATCTTATTAGAAATAAAAAACAAAAAACAAAGCAAAATAATATTGATGGGCACCCAACATAATTAACCCTGATAAGTTGACCATGCACAAACATACATGGGGTGCATATCGATCTCATAAATAAGAATCATAAAACGTAAAAAGAAAAAAAGGATGACATTAAAACAGCTTGTCTCCTCTTTTCTTACTCTTTTCTCTTACCTTTTCTTCTTTTATACACGTTGCTGTAAGCAGTTTTATTTAACCCATAACTCATCCTGCCATGACGGCAACCGAGTATTGTTCAATGTTGTTACTCTTTGGTATGATTACTTCCGGTATCATTTTGATTACTGTATTGCAATATATATCCTCTATACTTTGTATTTGAATTTTGTTTCTTTTGATAAAGTTTTTAAACAAAAAAAAAAAAAAAACACTGGCACTCTCACTTTCTCAAATTTATTATAAAAAAAAAATATATCAATTCACATATAGTATCAAAGTAGCATTTGACTGCACAAAAATATACCCAAAGTAACCCCACCCCCAGAGGTACAACCCCCATAAGAATGAGTGATATGACACTACAACCTATGTACCCAATTCCTATTAGATCCTAATATAAGGCGAAGTATAGTAGCTGGGCCCAAACTACAAAAATACTAGATGTATGTATACACTAAAAAAACCCATGACAAATAGCTAGAAAGTCCCGATCACATTTCTTCCGTGTAATTTATATGTGTATACATCTTCAACCTCAGGGATCCACTCAGGAGTATATAAGCAGTCAGTATACAAAGCTGTGGTGATATCATGAGTAGCAGCACGTTAGTATTTGCATAAACTTGCAAGCAGCCATCAACATAGCTAGTCAAATAAGAAGTTGAGTTAGTGCAAGCATATAGTGGGTTAACTCTCCACAGTTTCCAAGCCAAGATCACAAGCACACATCTCCATTGCCCATATATATGCAGATATAGATGCACAAAATCAAGGTTCGGCAAGACAGCACCACAAACACAGCAATGATCTCACTGTTCTGCTGCGTCCCTCCTCTGCAGTCAATAATGTTTTGCCTTAATGTGCAACCTTGTATCGGTTGGATTGATAGGCAGTCCGGGCGTATGTACTTGATCATAAAGTCTCGTTACCGCTGCACTTCTTCTTAACACAGCAAGCAACAATTGCAGTCTTGTAGGAGCACCACACAAGGCATACTGGTACAGCTCATCATTGACAGAGATAGCTCTCCAACGCATTTTGCTCGCCAGTGTTGGGCTTTATCAAGGTGACACATAAAACTATAAATTCCCCATCGGTCTTTTATCCAAAACGATGGGATGTCTGCAGTTCAAAACAACCAATCACCTTACAGATTGTGTATTCATTCAGTTAAAGGGATTTCTAGACAACGTAGTCAGAGTGTGTCAACAGTCATGGCAGTCATTTAAAGGTAAATTTGACCCAAAGAACTATAAATGACCTCAAGAATATACATGTGTTGCCAAAATTGGGGCAGTAAACATTTAACTTAAAATTAAGATTATTCTCCCAATGGACCTAAGAGATATAGTTAATCCCTTAATAAAGCTTGTGAGAGAGTTAACCCAGTATGATAAGCTATAGGAACATGTGGTATTTAATCTCTTCATTAAGTCCAAATTCTCCCACTGCTTCTAAATCAAATATCCATCTTGTCTCTTTCTGAAGTAGGAGTTTATCCCTATCCCTATCCATATTCCCTCTTCTTATTCTTATTAGAAATACCAACAAGGGAGAAAAGGGGCTCCATGTGATTTTTTTTTTTTGCTTAGGGCCCCCAAAACTCTACGGCCACCCCTGTTTTCAGAATATATAAAGTCAAAAAGGAGATTTAATACATCAACCTAAGTATTCTGTACAAAACAAAAGCTTATGAGTGCCAGGATTCAGCATGTGCTATTTAAGTCAACAGGACCATGAAAAGTAATGTGTCATTTACATTAGGCAAATATCCTAGTACCCTTGGTTCAAGGCACCGAACGTAAATGATTTAACATACTCTATACAGAGTTTATTCTTCCCAGCTATTTGGGTTTTCGCTAACTGCAGCTATGGCATGACATTTACTTCCAGTTTGGTACCCTCAACATATCATTATAATCCTACATGCTAGAGGTCATGCTCAGGAGACCATGCCCCAAGGAGCAGTTTTCAAGCCTCTACAGCTCCAGGTTAAATAACCACCCATTACCTCTGATGAAAATTTTGCTATGTGGAAATCTGATATTCTAGAACTCACTGAGGATAGCTGGGCCAATATTCCTCTCCACCTTACACTCACTGCTACTGGCTCTATTCCTGTGCTTTTTGTACAAAATCTATGTTACTCCTATTAGGATTCTTTACATGGAAAGATCAAATAATTACCTCTTCTGCAATCGTCAAGCCAGTCGTGTTATTTCTTCACATGACTTGGCCAAGCTCCCACATAGCTAAATTCTGGTGTCAAATATTGGATTTACCTCTCAAATGTAGCTGTTTATAAAGAAATCCATCATTGTAGGAGACTGGAAGCCAGGTATCACGCAGATATTTTGTCTGCACGCCTGCGCTGTCAGTCCCAGTCTCCACTGAGAAGCATTGCAGTTATCACAAGGTAACCAGCAAACGGCACTAACATGGCCACCAGTCTCCTAAAATAAAGGATTTCTTTATAATCGGATACATTTCAAAAGTAACATATATATTATAAAGCTAGTCGCTACCTGCTTAAGTATTGCAGGGAGACTTTATAGCAGATGAAAGTTCTGTTTTAAGTGTTTGTTTTTTTTGGTCTTTTTTTTTAGAAACTGCGACATTAAGCACTGTTTTCCTTAAAGGAACACAAAAATACAATTAAAATTAAACTGAGTTTTATCATTTTAAATATTTTAAATAGTATGAACATCCAGCTGTAAATGTAGTTGTTTTTATATTAAACCCCTAAAATCTAATCCAAACATGCATTTTAATAAATATGTAGACTAAAGTATTTAGACACAATTTGTTTGTTTGTACACATCTAATCCTGTTAATGTATTGAGATTAGTATCCACTGACTATTAGTATCCACTGCTCTTCCATTCAAAAAGGCTCACAACATATCTCAGACTCATTAACAGACAATACATCAATATGACTTCTGAGACACTTAATAAGATTGCTATAGATTGTAATGGAACCCCTGGAAAAAGAAATGAGAGTCTTGAGAGAGCACTTATAAAACTAAGGTCTACCTAATCGGTTATGTTGTTTTGCAAAAATCTTTAAAATAAGAGCAATAGAGCAAAAGAACCAATATAATATGATTCAGTGAAAAAAAGGGTTAGCATATATAGTTGAATAATGAATCATTTTGCTTATTACTTACATTAGAATAATGATTTTGCTTACTGTATACAAAAATCAGATGCTCTTAGGTAAGATTCTGCAAATATTATGTAAATAAGTAAGCACCTAGCTGTTGTTATATAATAGACAATACATTTACTAGTAAACCGCACATCACCGTACTTCCCAAGTGTTCCTCTTTAGGAAGGAGAGTCTCTGTTTGATACCCATATCCCTCATTTTCACCCTGGTGTCCCTCTTTTTAGAAGATCAGATACTAAGTGTATCACATTGTCTCATTGCAATAAAACGTAAGGATGTGTTTATCAGTTAGTCTGTGTAAATAAAATACTTTGGTCTTGCGCTAAATAATTTATTAATTTACACAAAGATGTGTCAATAGGACACAAAACAATCTAAAAATTCTTGTAGTGCTCCACTCACCAGTCACACCCCCCAACAACAACACTTAAAACAAAAGTGTTCTATTTGACCATCTGAAATATTGGGAGGCATGCATCACCCAATTAGGAACTTCAAAATTAGCCCAGTGCTAAAGCAGGATTTTAGCAAGTCATCTAATTAGAATGGACCACCACTCAATCATTGTGGAATAGGATTCATCAGCTATTATACTGTACCAAGGTAATTTGGAGGATAGCCCATCAATATGAATGTGATAGCTTGTCACTTTTTCTGATTGGCTTACATCTTGATTTAGACTTTGTCTCTTTCCAGCAAAGGCCTAAACCTGTCAGTTCATATGGTGTACTGTTTACCTTTCTCTTTTTTTTTTACTCCTTTCCCTTTGTTTTCTTACTTTTCCCTTCTCTGTAACTCTCTCTCCTGTATAATTTTTCATAAAAAAAAAAAGTTAGGCCAGCAGCTGCCTCTCTCTTTTTAGGCTTTACCACCCTCTAGTGGTACTACAGTGACCTTGTATTTACTAGCTTCAAAGAACTAGATGTAGTTTATCATAGTTACAAAGGTGTTTATTATTGATAACTAGGGTAGACAAATTAGCAAAGGGATTATAAACTATTTGATGGAAGCGTTTCATCACTAATATTAATATTTTAAGATGGGGTTTTAGAAATCAACTCAGTCATGTGTGAACAATAATTGATTCAGAATATAATGTAGTGAGATTTAAAACAGCTACATTTCTCATTGTGCTTTGTGTGCAGTGCTTAGGATCTGCTCATATAGATCCACAAACTGATGTTAACTCCTTGAGAACCAGAGGGGTGGGGCCTGGGCAGCGCTTTGCTTTGCATTGCTCTGCACACCTCACTGGTCATCAAAGAGTTAAGTTATTTAAAGAAAACACACTCCATTGATGTTTTGGTTTGTAAGTATGACCAAAGTTTATGGAAAGATGCATCCAAGGAGTCTGAGTTATTATGAAGAACTGAGGAATATGCGGTGAGTTGTGATGAAGGAGAGAAAGGTGAGATAAAAGCTTTAGGGCTCGATCCAAATGTTGGAGTAGAAAAATGTCGATAGGGCAAAATGGATACCGACCGACAAAATAAAATGTCCTGGTCAGTATTCAAATGTCCTACCTACATTTAGCACAACGGATGTTAGGACACAAAACTGGTGTCGTGTCCAAACATCCGTTTTGTATGTTAAGTTCCCAAAACGCCGTTAAATAACACCAGTTTTGGGAACTTAACAGTAAAAAAACTAAGGCTCGGTACCTGACATACTGTCAAGCACCGATCGTTAAAAAGTCTGTGTTAAACTTACCTGTCATCCACTGTCTGTCTCCTTTTGTCTCCATTCTTTCTTCTATCTTCTCTTTTATCTTCTGTCTTCTTTCTTCTCTTCTATCTTCTTCCTGTGAAAGAAAAAAATAAGTTTGAGTTGAAAGTATAGATACTTTAACCCCTTGAGTGCCAGAGGGGTACGCAATGCGTTGCATACCTCTCTGGAGCCCAAAGGGTTAAAGTACATAGTAGTGTGCCATTTTTTCAAATAAAGATCCTCATATGTAATGATAAACATGTCATGAAATGTTTGCTATACATCATAATGAAATGGTACGTCTATTTTCTATAAGAAAAATAAAAAGCCAACTTAACTTTACAACGTTGTTGTCTCCACCGCTGTGTGAGGCGCTGAGGTGGCAGCGGAAACAGAATAAGGTGGCACACCCCTCCCCTCTTCTTCTTCATGGGCTGATGCCCGCTCCAGTCTGAGAGAATTAGAATTGAGGTTGCCATATATAAGGGCAGCCTCATTTCTAATTCTCTCAGACCAGAGCGGGCATCGTGAAGAAGAAGAGGTGAGGGGTGTGCCACCTTATTCTGTCGCCGTCGCTGCCTCAGCGCCTCACACAACGTTGTAAAGTTAAGTTGGCTTTTTATTTTTCTTATAGAAAATAAACATACCATTTCATTATGATGTATAGCAAACATTTCATAACATGTTTATCATTACATAAGAGGATCTTTATTTGAAAACGTGGCACACTACTATGTACTTTAACCCTTTGGGCTCCAGAGAGGTATGCATCGCATTGCGTACCCCTCTGGCACTCAAGTGGTTAAGGTATCTATGCTTTCAACTCAAACATATTTTTTTCTTTCACAGGAAGAAGATAGAAGAGAAGAAAGAAGATAGAAAAGGATAGAAGATGACCAGGAAGCTGAGGACTCCGCTGGACATCAGGATTAATGGTAAGTGTTACTTGTAATGTGATTTTTTTTTAACTTAGTCGGGTTAACACTATGAATGCTGGCGGGCTAATTATATCCCACTGGCACTCACAGGGTTAATTCTACTAATGTCTGACACATTTTTCATCCTTTAGATGTATTGATATGGGTCTTAGAGCCCCATATTAATACATCCAATGAGGACTTAAATTTTTTTTAACTTCAAGTGTCCGTGTCGGCTGTTTAAACAGGTGATAAGGGACTCAAGTTGGAAAAAAAAAAAGGTGTTAACTTTCCTGCAATAACTTGAGTCCCTTATCGCCTGTTCTTGGCTAACAAAGACATTTGAATTGCAATTTACGGTGCCTATCTATTACCTATATACCATTTTCAGTCACTGGCTGTTTTATTTCATAAGATCTATGTGTCGATTATCACTGCAGATATTGGATCATCGCCCTGTTTGAAGCTGTGCGTGCTACTTTCATTACCTCTTTAAACAATTACATTGTTTCCTATTCATTACTCCAAACAATTACATTGTTTCCTATTCATTACCATAGACATTTTTAGCCTATTTGATACTATATATATATCAGTACATTTTTTATTATTTTATTTTTTCATTTCATTACTGGACTGCTTTTTTTGTGTTTTTTCTTTGATCTCCTGATTTATTTTTTTATTATTTTATCATTTGATTTCTGCTTCAATAAATTATGGTTTTATTTGATCATATAGTCTACATTTGATTATATTTACTTTAATACTACACTTAGTGGGTCCTATTTTGTCTGCGCCCCCCTCTTCGCTAATTTTTCTAGTGCATTTCTATTTTAATCAGTTGGAAAGCTGAAGTTTAACATGACAAAACTGAAATAAGTATGATATGTTAAAAGGACAAAAATCAAATCTGTTTTTAATATAGTCCCCACATACTTACATAAAAATATAAAAAAAAAACATTTTAACAAGGTTCTTGCTTCTCATGGGAACTGGAAGAGCCTTTCTTTCTACTCTACTCTTCCAACAGCAACTGCTGGTATCCCAGCCAACCCTCTCAGCTTTACAGTTCTTCCAGTGGGTTTGGTGTTTGATCAGCAGTAGGAGGTGTGTCAGAATAAAGGGACAGAAGGAAGAAAATGCATCCTTTCAAAGGCCCCAGAGAAAGGGAAATAATGTTGAAAATGTCAAAACATAATTGTACAGTTTTTAGGCTTGTGAGGCTACATAGGAATGTTTGGAATAGCCTTACAGATGCTGTGTTTATTAAAGGAGCAGTAAACTTTTTTTATGAAAAAATATATATTGTAGGGATTTTCCTATTGAGTAAAATAAGGGTACTCCCACTGCCAAGAGATTTACATTTCCAGAGTTATTACAGTTTAAACCCATGTTTTTTTACATTAGCAGTGCCATCTAGTGGTCAAATTCTAATTAGATTTCCTGTTAGATTCTAATGAATAGGAAAGTCAGGAAAGTCAGAGACATACATAGAATGTGATAGAAACTACCTGTCACTTCCTGTCAGTTAGAACTATCAGGAAGTAAACACAATAAATTCACTTCCTGGTTATTTAAACTGCTATAAATTTTGAATAAAACATCTGACAACGATGGGAGTATCCTTGTTTTATTCAGTAGGAAATTCTCTATAAAATATGTGTTTTCATAAAAAAAGTTTACTGCTCCTTTAAGAGACACATTTTCTTTCAAACAGGAAGCACTTCCTCCTTATAGGAGCAGTAAACTTTTTTATGAAAAAATATATATATTGTAGGGCTTTTCCTATTGAGTACTCCCACTGCTGAGGGATGCATATTTCCAGCACTATTACAGTTTAAACCTGTGGGGTTTTTTTACGTTAGCATTGCCCTCTAGTGGTCAAATTCAAATTAGTTATTCTGTTAGATTCTAATGGAGAGGAAAGTCAGTGACTTACATTTCTTCATAGAATGCTGACAGTTAGAACTTCCTGGAAGTAAACATACAGTAAATTAACTTCCTGGTCATTTGAACCGTTATAAATGTTGAATAATACAACTGAAAGCAGTTAGAGTACCCTTGTTTTACTCAGCAGAAAAAAGCTCTATTACATAAATGTTTTCATAAATAGTTTACTGCTCCTTTAAGCTACTTCTCTCCATAAAATGTGATAGTAGCAGCTCCATGATAGTTTGAGCTAAGTGTAATAATGTTTGATTGATCATTTCCCAACAGTGGGAGTACCCTTACTTTAATCAGCAGAAAAAAAATCATACAATATATATCTATCTATAATAAATGTTTATTATTCCTTTTGCAATTCTGGGGAGAAATAAGAAATTCCATTGATATAAATGTAGGTTTTTAACCATCTGAATGCTATAAAGGTCTCCAATGCATTGCAAAGCAAGGCACTGGAGACATCTCTATCACTCAAAGAGTTTAAAGCCTCATTTAAAGGACCACTAACATCTAAAAATGAACAGGGTTATATACACTTTTACACCTTGTACTTCATGCCAGCATATGTAAAACATCTCAGTTTTGTTTTTTTGAGGCCTAAAATCTAGCCTTATTTATGACCTGAGAGAAAAGACATTTCTTCCTTTTGCATGGTTCCTGGACTCCCATTCTTTGTCCAGCATTATCTGTGAATAGGTTAAGATAATATAACAACCTTTCTGAGTACAAGAACAGTGGGCACAAATCAATTAATTAGCTGACTTTATTTCTTATTTCCCAATATAAATAGCACGGGCAACCGCAGACTTTTTTTTTTTTGGGGGGGGGGTAGAGACAAAGCATTCCCCCCCAGGCAAGCCTGCCCTGCACTGTTTTTATTCGGCCTTGTGGGGTGGTCTCACAAACAACATTAAATAAATGTTCTCTAAACAGGGCAATTTATGGTCTCTAAACAGGGCAATTTCCACATGCGTTAAAAATCAAGTTTAGGATTATATTTTAGGAAGTCATAAAATGAATAATTACAATTTACATATGCTAGCTGTAAGTACAGGATATTTAAAGTTGTATTAACATACTTCATTTTATGATGTTGTGTTCCTTTAAATCAATAGGCATCTTGGAAATGTTTAGTTGCCTCTGTAGGGTAGTTGGTATGCTTCAGGACTGCATGAGTTCTTCTTAGTACATTAGCTTCTCTGTTCTAGTTTTAATTAAATATTTTTGATGGGAAACCAATGCAGCAGGAGATTTACTAGTTGATGCAAAAATCCTTTTCTCCATAATGGACTTTTCTCTAGAGAATATTCATCCTCAGTTTCTTATTTCTTTATCCATGGCTTCAGTTTGCATCTAATTTTCCTATTAAAAATAATGATCACAAAGGGGTAAGTAGAGCCATAACACATGGTGAAGAAAACCCTCACATCTGTCACCAGTGCATGGAGGTAGGCGGACATGGTTTGGTAGAGCCAGATCATGTTATCGATTCCATACAAAATCACATAGAATGTTACCAGGGTAACTACAGCCCGTGCTGCCTGAGTTTCAGCAGATACTTGTCCCTTGTTAGTTCTGGAGGTATGAATCCCCTTCACCTGTTTCTTGTGTTGATGAAGGACCCATAAAATGCAGGAACTTGTCAGTGCCATGATGCAAACCAATATCAAATCAAGGATGAAGCTGATAAAACCAGATGATTCCATAGAGGATTTGTCTGGATATATCACAATGCAGAAGTCAATTCCAAAGGCATATTTGACACCTGTTGTATTAAATGCATTATAAACATACCTAGCAAAAGGAGTATTGACTGTTACACTCGTCACATAGAGGAAGCTAATAGCAGGAGACATTCCTTTAATGATCCTTATCTACAAGGAAGTGTTGGTGCCAGTTAAACCGAGGATAGCACATTGGAAGCAGCTTAATAAGTATGTGAGGCTGATGGCCATACTACGGAATATTCTGAAGACTGCTGTAATCACTTTGCAACCAGTATCACTGATGTATCCTTTTATTCCAGTCTCAAAGAGGATAGAGGGGACAATCCTTATAAGGTATCCTAAAAGGTTGGCCAGGGAAAGATGGCACAGGATGAGCTCTGAGGCAGCAAGCCTGTGCTTCTGGTAAGATATCACAACAAAGGCAGCCAGAATCAGGGTATTTCCTGTTACCCCTGATATTGTGATGGCACTATACATTGTCACTTTAACTATATTATATAACTCCATTGCTCCAGCCTGAAACAAAAATATTTTAAACAAGAACATTGAATAGTTGATTCTGTAAACATCATGTGAACTCCATCTCCACCTTTTATTACGTTTACTCCCTCACTTCCTAACAACCACTACAACATAAAATTGTGTACACATACAGACAACTACAGTGTAAGCTTAGTACATTCCACTTCTCCTTGTGCTTATGGAAACAAATGATCAGCAGACTATCCTCCAAACAGCTGATTAATGATTTTGCCTTATGGAGTACCTTACAGGACATCTGTTTATATGAGTTAGCTTATCAATGGATAATCCTCTGATCAGCTGTTTCAGTTAGTACTGAACAGCAGAGAAGCTGTTTTATGCAATGATTTCTCTTCTGTTTTTCTCAGTTTATTGATCAACTGTGTTAATGAATTTTAATGTTCTAAACCTTTCAGAGCCACAGGGGTTCTCAATGCATATCCCTATTACACTGAAAGGGTAATAGGAGTGTACAGAGACAGCAAAACTATCCTCTGGCTCAACAGCAAACTAAGTGAAGTGCCCAATTTTTTCATTCTTAGATTGTCGAATTTGGGACTGTGAGCTCTGACAGTATAGGCATATGGCCAATAGCCACCTTATCATATAATCACACTCACAGGAAAACAAAGACTCAATAAGCTGCATTTCAGTATTCAGTGAGTGACTGTCAAAAGTGGACTATGCAAAATCATAAACTTGGTGAAGGCATGGTGAAAGCATGGTGACAGATTCTTTGTGGAGCATTCACAGGGATATGATGGCAAAGACATATTAGTGCATATGGGGCTAGATTCTATTGCAGGAGATATATGGTAACACCCATTTTATCAAACACTTTCCTATTGAAGTCTATGGGGAAACCTGGAGATAAAAGCAGAGATAAAATTAGCACCTGCAATAGAATCCAACCCACGATGAGTTGGAATTGTTGGAAATATTCATCTTCTTCTTTAATTATATAGCACCAACTTATTCTGCAGAGCTGTACAATAGGGAATAGATATGCAGAGATATTAAATAGTACAAATTGAGCGTGAAAACAAAAGGACCAGACAGGCCTGGTTGTAAGAGCTTATAGTCTAGAAATACTCCAAATATTAACAACCTGGACCCTTTTTGAACCTTAGTGCATCTCCTCCCCCAGGTGTATGTTTTCCATGGAGGCAAACTTTAAATTTCCTACCCAGTGCTATGATACACCAGTTACGCTGGCTCTTTTCTTTCCCACATGCTCTTATTTATGTTGGAGATGCAGCACAGCAGAGGGTTCAATATTCCACATCTGGTGGTCTTGCAAATCCATCACACCGTATTGGTCTCACATTTTTGGAGCAATTATCAAAGTGTTGAAGGTGGATCTGCCCCTCGACCCATTGGTGGGTTTATTTTCAAAAATCTCTGTCCACACTAAACTTTCTAAACCTCAATTTCGACTTCTTACTTGCTTAATGCAGCTAAATACCTAATCCCCCTGAATTGGATACAGCCCATGCCCCCAGAGGTGGAAGATTGGTATAGGAAAGTAAACCTGGTCGCTGGACTTTAAAGGACTCACACTGTGACAATGGGTACTCTTGAGAGCTGTAAATAAATGGGTTGCTTGGTTCACCATTGGGATCTGACCAGGATATCAGTAGCCCCCCAGCTACATAATAGCCTAGTGACTTACCAAGACCAAATTCTAATTGTAGAACTCCCTCCCTTAGGGCCATCAGAAGCATTCTATTTAACCACTCATGCCATGGAACATGCATTGGCTGTCGAGAGGATAATAGTTGACAGACATAGGAAGTAGAGGAACTCTTAGATGAATAAGTTGCACAACCTAGCTGTGGGGGCCTTCACCCCTCAAAGCTTCTCCTCTGGTTCCAGCCTCTCTGTTGCCTTCCTTTCCCAACTCCCTCCCTTCCCTCCATCCCTTTCACTCCCTTACTTTCCCTCTCCCTCCTCTCCCTTCCTCCCTCCTCTTCTCTCTTCCTTCTTCTCCCTCTCCCTCCATACCCCCCCTTTTTTCTATCCACAACAATCTCGTTTCTTGCTGGTCCTTTTCTATTCTTCTTTCCCAACATCCTTTATATCCTAACCAACTGGTATTGAATCTCAACTCTCCTATGTTACTTGTGGAGCACTATATACCCTGGTGTACGTTGTCATTTTGTTGTACATTATTGCAAACATGCAATGTAAGCTGTTGCTAAATCCTCTTGAATTTGTATCCTTTTATTCTAATAAAGCTTTTATAAAAACTTAAAAGTAAGAAAAATAATAAAAAAGAAGGCACATTGGCATCACTAGCAGCAGGCACAGGCAGCTGATGTGTGTTGATGCTGATACTGCTAGCCAGTTCTTCCTTCTTCTGTATCCTGTCTTAGAGAGACAATGCTAGTAGAATGGGACTCACAGGGTCAGGGGGATGTTGTGGGCTCCCTTGACTGCTAGTCTGGCTGCTCAATTCCCTTTCCACCTCAGCATTAGGATCAACACTCAAGATAGTGCCAGTAGCTTCTACATAATCACCAACACACTCACCCTCACCACTCTCTAGCTGCTGTGTGGTAGTAGTGGGACTGTTTGCAGATAACAAGTGTGACGGTACCTTGCTGTCACTTTTGCCATCATATCTTCCTCAAAATCAGAAGGCACTAGTGTTGAGCGAGCATGCTCGGCCGATGCTCGGATCGGCTCGAGCATCGCTCTGCTCGGCACATGGCGGTACTCGTACGAGTACCGCATTTGCTCGCCCGCCATGTTCGGGTCTCCTCCCCGCACGTTTTGCGGCTGCTGCGCAGCCAATAAACGTGCAGGGAGGCTCTGACATCGGTGTAATGCCAGCAGCCATGTTGGCTGCTGGCATTACACTGATTGGCTGGCCAGAACCCGTGGTCGGGTGCTGTATAGCACCTGACCATCGAGTTCGGCTCAGTCTTAGCCAGGGAGAGCTGAGGATAGGAAGGGAAAGGCAGTGTAGGGAGGAAAACAATCAAAATTGTGAAAAAAAAGAACCAAAAGTCCTTTTTAGGACTACTGTGTGTGGGGGCAGCAGGTTATTTTGTGTGGGGGGGAAAAAAAAAAAAAAAAAAAAAATATATATTCTATTTAGTGTGCAAAGTTGCAGATTAGAGCACATTCTGTTTAGTGTGCACAGTTGCAGATTAGAGCACATTCTGTTTAGTGTGCAAAGTTGCAGATTAGAGCACATTCTGTTTAGTGTGCAAAGTTGCAGATTAGAGTACATTCTGTTTAGTGTGCAAAGTTGCAGATTAGAGCACATTCTGTTAAGTCTTCAAACTAAAATATCAAAGTCACATATTCCATTCAGTGTGCGTCGCCGCAGTTTAGCAGCACATTCTGTGTACTGTGCAGAGTTGCAGAATAGGAAGAAATACTGTTAAGTCTTCAAACTAAAATATCAAAGTCACATATTCCATTCAGTGTGCTTCGCCGCAGTTTAGCAGCACATTCTGTGTACTCTGCAGAGTTGCAGAATAGGAAGAAATACTGTTAAGTCTTCAAACTAAAATATCAAAGTCACATATTCCATTCAGTGTGCGTCGCCGCAGTTTAGCAGCACATTCTGTGTACTGTGCAGAGTTGCAGAATAGGAAGAAATACTGTTAAGTCTTCAAACTAAAATATCAAAGTCACATATTCCATTCAGTGTGCTTCGCCGCAGTTTAGCAGCACATTCTGTGTACTGTGCAGAGTTGCAGAATAGGAAGAAATACTGTTAAGTCTTCAAACTAAAATATCAAAGTCACATATTCCATTCAGTGTGCTTCGCCGCAGTTTAGAAGCACATTCTGTGTACTGTGCAGAGTTGCAGAATAGGAAGAAATACTGTTAAGTTTTCAAACTCAAATATTAAAGTCACATATTCCATTCAGTGTGTGTCACCGCCGTTTAGCAGCCTATTCTGTGTACTCTGCACAGTTGCAGACTAGGAAGAAATACTGTTAAGTTTTCAAACTCAAATATTAAAGTCACATATTCCATTCAGTGTGTGTCACCGCCGTTTATCAGCCTATTCTGTGTACTCTGCACAGTTGCAGACTAGGAAGAAATACTGTTAAGTTTTCAAACTCAAATATTAAAGTCACATATTCCATTCAGTGTGTGTCACCGCCGTTTAGCAGCCTATTCTGTGTACTCTGCACAGTTGCAGACTAGGAAGAAATACTGTTAAGTTTTCAAACTCAAATATTAAAGTCACATATTCCATTCTGTGTTCGTCACCGCAGTTTAGCAGCCTATTCTGTGTACTCTGCACAGTTGCAGAATAGGAAGAAATACTGTTAAGTTTTCAAACTCAAATATTAAAGTCACATATTCCATTCAGTGTGTGTCACCGCCGTTTAGCAGCCTATTCTGTGTACTCTGCACAGTTGCAGACTAGGAAGAAATACTGTTAAGTTTTCAAACTCAAATATTAAAGTCACATATTCCATTCAGTGTGTGTCACCGCCGTTTAGCAGCCTATTCTGTGTACTCTGCACAGTTGCAGACTAGGAAGAAATACTGTTAAGTTTTCAAACTCAAATATTAAAGTCACATATTCCATTCTGTGTTCGTCACCGCAGTTTAGCAGCCTATTCTGTGTACTCTGCACAGTTGCAGACTAGGAAGAAATACTGTTAAGTTTTCAAACTCAAATATTAAAGTCACATATTCCATTCTGTGTTCGTCACCGCAGTTTAGCAGCCTATTCTGTGTACTCTGCACAGTTGCAGAATAGGAAGAAATACTGTTAAGTTTTCAAACTCAAATATTAAAGTCACATTTTCCATTCAGTGTGTGTCACCGCCGTTTAGCAGCCTATTCTGTGTACTCTGCACAGTTGCAGACTAGGAAGAAATACTGTTAAGTTTTCAAACTCAAATATTAAAGTCACATATTCCATTCAGTGTGTGTCACCGCCGTTTAGCAGCCTATTCTGTGTACTCTGCACAGTTGCAGAATAGGAAGAAATACTGTTAAGTTTTCAAACTCAAATATTAAAGTCACATATTCCATTCAGTGTGTGTCACCGCCGTTTAGCAGCCTATTCTGTGTACTCTGCACAGTTGCAGACTAGGAAGAAATACTGTTAAGTTTTCAAACTCAAATATTAAAGTCACATATTCCATTCAGTGTGTGTCACCGCCGTTTAGCAGCCTATTCTGTGTACTCTGCACAGTTGCAGACTAGGAAGAAATACTGTTAAGTTTTCAAACTCAAATATTAAAGTCACATATTCCATTCAGTGTGTGTCACCGCCGTTTAGCAGCCTATTCTGTGTACTCTGCACAGTTGCAGAATAGGAAGAAATACTGTTAAGTTTTCAAACTCAAATATTAAAGTCACATATTCCATTCAGTGTGTGTCACCGCCGTTTAGCAGCCTATTCTGTGTACTCTGCACAGTTGCAGAATAGGAAGAAATACTGTTAAGTTTTCAAACTCAAATATTAAAGTCACATATTCCATTCAGTGTGTGTCACCGCCGTTTAGCAGCCTATTCTGTGTACTCTGCACAGTTGCAGACTAGGAAGAAATACTGTTAAGTTTTCAAACTCAAATATTAAAGTCACATATTCCATTCAGTGTGTGTCACCGCCGTTTAGCAGCCTATTCTGTGTACTCTGCACAGTTGCAGACTAGGAAGAAATACTGTTAAGTTTTCAAACTCAAATATTAAAGTCACATATTCCATTCAGTGTGTGTCACCGCCGTTTAGCAGCCTATTCTGTGTACTCTGCACAGTTGCAGAATAGGAAGAAATACTGTTAAGTTTTCAAACTCAAATATTAAAGTCACATATTCCATTCAGTGTGTGTCACCGCCGTTTAGCAGCCTATTCTGTGTACTCTGCACAGTTGCAGAATAGGCAGAAATACTGTTAAGTTTTCAAACTCAAATATTAAAGTCACATTTTCCATTCAGTGTGTGTCACCGCAGTTTAGCAGCCTATTCTGTGTACTCTGCACAGTTGCAGAATAGGAAGAAATACTGTTAAGTTTTCAAACTCAAATATTAAAGTCACATATTCCGTGTAAGATGAAGAAGGCGGGTAAAAAGGGACGGGGAAGTGGACGTGATCCTGATAGTTCAGGGCGCGGGTCAGGACGCGGAGAAACTGTGCCTGGTGCCAGAGCACAAGAAAGAAAGACATCCACCATACCTAGCTTCATGTCTAATTTTACAGGGCGTCGCAGGACATCACTCTCGAGGTCCGACCACTGTGAACAGGTGGTCGGTTGGATGACAGCTGATACTGCTTCCAGTCGGTTAAGCACCACCCTGTCTTCCACCAAGTCCACTCTCAGTAGCCAAGAGTCTGGTCAACATAATCCTCACTCTGATCATCCTTCCTCCCACCATACACGGTCTGGTCAAAGAAGTGATCCCACACTGGGATATAGTGAGGAGCTTGTCTCATCACCAATCCTTCATTTGACCCTCTCTCCAAGCACGCTTGCAGAGGAACATGACATCTTGTGCCCTGATTCACAACCTCTAGAGGCTACCCAATCACAAGAAGATGACAGATGTGAACGGCATTTAAGGTCAAAGGAAGTAGTGGATGATGATGATGATGATGAGACACAGTTGCCATTAAATCAACCACTATTTCCGTCTCAAGACCTTGTTGAGGAGAATGTTATACAGTTGTCAATGACTGAGTATGTGGTGGGATCAAGACTTGAGGAGGATGATCAGAGTGAGGAAGTGGAGGAGGACTTGGTGGACGATGAGGTGACTGACCCCACCTGGGAAGGTGTAGAGCCGAGCGATGACAGCAGTCCTGAGGGTGAGCCATCTGCAGCACCGCAACAGGCTGGAAGAGGCAGTGGTGTGGCTACAGAAAGAAGGCGGACCGCACCAAACCGGCCCGCAAATGTTCCACGGAGCACCCCCTTGCGTAAATCTACCTTGCCAAAGGGTAGGTGTTCCGCGGTATGGCGTTTTTTTAAGGAAAGTGCGGACGACAAAAGAATTGTAGTTTGCAACCTGTGCCACACCAGAATGAGCCGAGGCATGAACACTAGAAACCTCACCACCACCAGCATGATCCGACACATGGCATCCAAGCACCGTAGTAAGTGGGAGGAACGCCTGGATCGCCCATCTGTGTCTGCAGGCCACACCACTGCCTCCTCTTCCCCTGTTTTCGGTGCCGGCCAATCGCCTGTCGAAGGCGCAGGCACGCATACCTCCCGCCCTGCACCTGTACCATCTGAAGCACCATCAGCGACCACATCCACTTCCCTGTCCCAGCGCAGCGTCCAAATGTCGTTACCCCAGGCATTTGAGCGCAAGCGAAAATACCCAGCCACCCACCCACAGGCCATAGCACTAACCTCACACCTTTCCAAATTACTGGCCATCGAAATGCTGCCATTTAGGCTTGTGGACACTGAGTCCTTCCGCAGCCTGATGGCAGCAGCTGTCCCTCGGTACGCGGTCCCCAGCCGCCACTACTTTTCCCGGTGTGCCATCCCCGCATTACACCACCATGTGTCCCGTAACATCACCCGTGCCCTGACCAACGCAGTTACTGGGAAGGTCCACTTAACGACTGACACATGGACAAGTGCTTGTGGCCAGGGACGCTACATTTCCCTGACGGCACACTGGGTGAATGTCGTGGAGGCTGGGAGCGACTCGGACCCTGGGATGGCACGGGTGCTACCCACGCCGAGGATTGCGGGCCCTACCTCCATCAGGGTTTCCGCCAGCACCTACGTTATTGGCTCCTCCTCCTCCGTTTCCACCTCCGAATTCTCTACACGCAGCGCCACTCCCCCATCAGCCAGTAGCTGGAAGCAGTGTAGCACTGCAGTGGGGAAGCGTCAACAGGCCGTGCTGAAGCTGATCTGCCTTGGGGACAAACAGCACACGGCCTCAGAGCTGTTGCAGGGGATTAGTCACCAGACCGAGCAGTGGCTCTCGCCACTCAACCTGCAACCAGGCATGGTTGTGTGTGATAATGGGCGTAACTTGGTGGCTGCTTTGGAGCTCGGCAAGCTCACACACGTACCATGCCTAGCGCATGTATTTAATTTAGTGGTGCAGCGATTTCTAAAAACCTACCCCAATGTGCATGATCTCTTGACCAAGGTGCGCCGCGTGTGTGCACATTTCCGTAAGTCATCTACAGCTTCGGCCGGCCTGTTGAAGCTGCAGCAGCGCTTACAATTGCCAGCTCACCGGCTGCTGTGTGACGTGAGCACGCGCTGGAACTCCACCTTCCACATGTTGGCCCGGCTTTGTGAGCAGCAGAGGGCAGTAGTGGAGTACCAGCTGTTACACGGTCGTCGCCTCTCCGTTCAACTTCCTGTAATCAGAAGTGAGGAGTGGGAATGGATGTCAGACCTCTGCGAGGTTTTACGCAATTTTGAGGAATCGACACAGATGGTGAGCGGCGATAACGCTATTATCAGTGTAACCATCCCACTTCTGTGTCTACTGAAACGCTCGCTGCTCACAATTAAAACCGACGCTTTGCATGTGGAAGAGGTGGAAATGGGGGAGGAAGAGCTTACACAAGGTGATAGCCAGAGCACCCTCACTTCGTCTTCTCAGCGACAATTGGAGGAGGCGGAGGAGGAGGAGGAGGAGGAGGAAGACACGGTTGCCTCCGCTACAGAGGGTAGCCATGGAACTTTAGTTCCATCTCTTCAGCGTGGGTGGGCAGAAGAGGAGGAAGAGGATGAGGATATTGAGAGTCATCCTCCTGGTGAGGACAGCGAAATCTTGACTGTTGGTACTCTGGCACACATGGCTGACTTTATGTTAGGCTGCCTTTCCCGTGACCCACGCGTTATACGCATTTTAAACAACACGGATTACTGGGTGTTCACCCTTCTGGACCCCCGCTACAAAGAGAATTTCTCATCTCTCATTCCTCCGGTGGAGAGGACAAGCAAAATGGTGCAATACCAGAAGGTTCTTGTCGAAAAATTGCTCCAAAATTTTCCATCTGACAACGCTGGCGGCAGAGTACGTGCTACCTTGGCCAACCGAGAAGGGGAGAAAAGGGGAGCACACAGCAGTTCCGAGAAAGGCAGGGCAACACTCTCCAAGGCGTGGGACACCTTCATGACACCCCGCCAGCACCCTCACCCTGATGTGCAGCCTAGTGTCACAAGGAGGGAAAAGTTTTGGAAGATGGTGAAGGAGTACGTAGCAGACCGTGTCAGCGTCCTCAATGATCCCTCTGTGCCTTACAACTACTGGGTGTCCAAGCTGGACACGTGGTATGAACTGGCACTCTACGCCTTGGAGGTGCTGGCCTGCCCTGCCGCCAGCGTTCTGTCTGAGCGGGTATTTAGTGCTGCTGGTGGCATCATAACAGATAAGCGTATCCGCCTTTCCACCGACAATGCTGATAGGTTGACACTTATAAAAATGAACAAGGCCTGGATTTCCCCTGACTTCTCCACTCCACTGGAGGAAAGCCCCGGGGGAACATAAACTCACTAATGTTGAGCGAGCGTGCTCGGCCGATGCTCGGATCGGCTCGAGCATCGCTCTGCTCGGCACATGGCGGTACTCGTACGAGTACCGCCATGTGCTCGCCCGACATGTTCGGGTTGCGGGGATCTGTGCCGGAAGAGGCACAGATCCGAAGACGCTCCGCTGGACCACCAGGGAATGGAGGTACAGGGGCATTGCGGAGATGAAGGGGGCATAGCGGAGATGAAGGGGGACATTGTGGAAGAGGGGCATAGACTCTATGCCCCTCTTCCACAATGTCCCCCTTCATCTCCGCTATGCCCGTCTGTCACAATGTGCCCCTTCATCTCCGCTATGCCCCTCTTCCACAATGTCCCCCTTCATCTCCTCTATGCCATAGAGGAGATGAAGGGGGACATTGTGGAAGAGGGGCATAGCGGAGATGAAGGGGGACATTGTGGAAGAGGGGCATAGAGTCTATGCCCCTCTTCCACAATGTCCCCCTTCATCTCCGCTATGCCCCTCTTCCACAATGTCCCCCTTCATCTCCTCTATGGCATAGAGGAGATGAAGGGGGACATTGTGGAAGAGGGGCATAGCGGAGATGAAGGGGGACATTGACCAGGCACCCTCCGCTCATCAGAGCAGGGGGTGCCTGGTTTGATGCTCGAGTGCTCCCATTCATTTGAATGGGGCTCGGGTGCTCGGCCGAGCACTCGAGCAGCAGGGGGTGCTCGGTCAGAGCACCCGAGCACCCGAGCATCGCGGTGCTCGCTCAACACTAAAACTCACTTTATATATGTTATTTACAATGATGGGAATACTCTGTATTCCCATTCACCCCTTCCACCCAAAAAACGGGTATATGGTTGACTCTTAATCTTCTCATCCTCCTCCTCCTCTTCCATATGCCCTGGGATATAATTTTTATATAGGGCCAGCTCACCAGCGGGCCCTGTGATATAATTTTTATATAGGGCCAGCTCACCAGCGGGCCCTGTTTGACAATTTTTATATAGGTCAGCTCACCAGCGGGCCTTCTCATATAATGTTTTATTGGGTCAGCTCTCTAGCGGGCCCTCTCATATAATGTTTTATAGCGTCAGCTCACTAGCGGGCCTTCGCATATAATGTTTAGGATGGTCAGCTCTGCAGCAGACCCTCACCCATAATGTTTTAGATGGTCAGCTCAGCGCACGTTTCCCTCTTAATCATGGCCTCAGTTCAATAAAATCAAGGAAATTTTTGGGAGAATTTGCCTCTGCGCACGTTTCCCTCTTAATCATGGCCTCAGTTCTGAAAATCAAGGAAATTTTTGGGAGAATTTGTCTCTGCGTACGTTTCCCTCTTAATCATGGCCTCAGTTCTGAAAATCAAGGAAATTTTTGGGAGAATTTGCCTCTGCGCACGTTTCCCTCTTAATCATGGCCTCAATTCTGAAAATCAAGGAAATTTTTGGGAGAATTTGCCTCTGCGCACGTTTCCCTCTTAATCATGGCCTCAGTTCTGAAAATCAAGGAAATTTTTGGGAGAATTTGCCTCTGCGCACGTTTCCCTCTTAATCATGGCCTCAGTTCTGAAAATCAAGGAAATTTTTGGGAGAATTTGCCTCTGCGCACGTTTCCCTCTTAATCATGGCCTCAATTCTGAAAATCAAGGAAATTTTTGGGAGAATTTGCCTCTGCGCACGTTTCCCTCTTAATCATGGCCTCAGTTCAGAAAATCAAGGAAATTTTTGGGAGAATTTGCAGATGATATACAAGTAAATATACAGCAAATACTGTTTGGTAACGATTTTTCGCCTAAAGTCGTTTTTATTTTCCTTTTTGTGTGTTTTATGGTCAGTCTGTAAAAATGGCGTGCTACGGGCGAAAGATCGTTCCCAGCAGCGATGTTGGAGTCCAAGATGCATCCAGACATCCTCCCTATGCTGTCCCTGAACCATTTCTGTGGTGTTTCCATCCTTTTCTTCCCTTTTCCTATGGACCAGGCACCCTCCCCTCATCAGAGCAGGGGGTGCCTGGTGTAATGCTCGAGTCCTCCCATTGACTTCAATGGGGCTCGGGTGTTCGGCCGAGCACTCGAGCCTCAGGGGGTGCTCGGTCAGAGCACCCGAACACCCGAGCATTGGGGTGCTCGCTCATCACTAGAAGGCACAATGGCAGCAGTAGCAGCAGGCACAGGCAGCAGACCTGTCCTGCTCATACTGCTACCCACTTCATCCCGTGCCTGATTTTATGATGATGACACAATTTCCCCCCAGATCCCAAGGGATGATGTAGGGGGACTGGAAATCATTGGGTCTGGGGAATCAGGGATCCCAGACCCTTTCATGTTGGTGCTGCTTGCTTCCTCCTCCTCTGACTCACTGGACACATCACAATCTGTCCAGAACCTCCTTTTTTTAAACTGGGTGCTCGTAGTGTTAACCAACATTATGAGCCTCTCCTAGCCTTATTTCACTAAATAAAATGCAAGTAAATCACCTATATCTCTATCTGCTTATTTTTCATGGAATGTCACGTTTTTTGTGGGAAAATGCAAAGTACATGTGGTAACCAGGCAGGGAGTTTGTAGCCATTGAAAAATATAGCTAAACAGGCAACCACGTGGTTTTCATGCCATTTCTCATATGAACACAATGGATCTTTCTCCCGTCACTAAACCCTAGCTGGTGATCACGCAGAAGGAGAAATTTCACTTTGGGGCATATGTAACAACGTGTCACAGACCTGTGTTAGTGTTAAAATTGTCTTTGTGAACAATTGTGCCTAGATATTATTCAGTAATAGCACTGAAAGCTTGAAAATGGTGTCCTGTGTGATGGATTGAGAATGTTTTTTCTCAAACTGTATTAGTGACTTTGCGCGAATATTGTATCATAATTTAGCAAAAATTTACGTACATTTTTTTTTTTTCTTTAAGGACAAAAAAAATTAGACATAAGATTGCCATAGGTGTAAAGATCAACAGAGCTAGTTCAGCTTTCAATAAATAGTTAGTTATTATTAGCCCTTGTAAATATTGATACATATGAATGTGTTGCATTTGATAAGGGAACATTTGGGCAGCAGTGACCACAATATTGTATCCTTTGAAGTTTGTTATGAGAAACCCAATAGCAAGAGTTTAACCAAAACATTCAATTTCAAAAAGGCTCATTTTACAAAGTTAAAAGAAGCTTTAAAGGATATCCAGTGGGATGTAATTTTCAAAGATAAAAATGCACAAGAATCATGGAATGTATTTAAAATGCTCTTGGGCAAATATACACGTCAATATATACCATTGGGGAATAAGCACAAGAGAAGTAAAGCAAAACCACTGTGGATTAATAATGTGGTTAGCAGGGAAATGAGAAATAAAAAGCAGGCTTTTAAGGTGTTTAAGTCAAACGGGTCAGACGCATCATTTAAAAAATATAAAGAATGTAATAAAATCTGCAAACAAGCAATTAAGCTAGATAAAATAGAAAATGAGCGAAACATTGCAAATGAGAGCAAGAAAAACCCTAAACAATTCTACAAGTATATTAACAACAAAAAAGCTAAGGTTGATATTGGTCCTCTTAGGACTGAAACAGGTGAATTGATTAGTGGGGATAAAGCTATGGCTGACACCCTAAATACGTTCTTTGCTTTAGTATATACAAAGGAAGCAGCAATGACAAGCTGTGGGCAAACAGACAAAACCACTGAATTTCCTCCAACATCTACATGGCTTACTGAGGACAAGGTCCAAAAGAGACTGGAAAGGGTTATAGTGAATAAAGCGCCTGGACCGGACAGTATACACCCAAGGGTACTTAAGGAACTTAGTTCAGTAATAGCAAAACCATTATACTTAATATTTATTGATTTACTTTCATCAGGCATAGTGCCCTGTGATTGGAGGAAAGCTGATGTAGTTCCATTGTTTAAAAAGGGAGCAAGATCCAAACCAGGAAATTATAGACCTGTGAGCTTGACTTCCATAGTGGGTAAGATACTAGAAGGGTTATTAACTGACAGTATTCAGAACTCTGTGAAGACAAACAATATCATTAGTAGGAATCAGCATGGTTTCATGAAGAACAGATCATGTCAGACTAATTTACTTGCATTTTATGAAACAGTGAGTAGTAATTTGGACAGGGGAATTGCTGTTGATGTAGTATACTTGGATTTTGCAAAAGCCTTTGACACAGTGCCTCACAACAGGTTACTGCATAAATTAAAAGGCTTCGGTTTGGGTGGTGTTATCTGTACATGGATTGAGACCTGGTTAAATGATAGATGGCAGAGAGTTGTTGTAAATGGAACTTTTTCAAATTGGTCTAGGGTTATAAGTGGGGTGCCGCAGGGTTCAGTCCTGGGCCCAATGCTTTTTAATTTGTTTATTAATGATCTAGAAGTGGGAATTGAAAGTAGCATCTCAATCTTTGCTGATGACACTAAGCTATGTAAGGAAATACATACAGAGCTGGATGTTTTTTCCCTACAGAAGGATTTAGATAAACTAAGTGAATGGGCAGAAAAGTGGCAGATGTCATTTAATGTAGATAAATGTAAGGTTATGCATTTGGGTTGTAGAAACAAACTTGCTACATATACTCTAAATGGGAAACAACTTGGGAAATCCTCATTAGAGAAAGATTTAGGAGTACTGATAGACAATAGACTTCACAGCAGTGTGCAGAGTCACTCAGCTGCTGCAAGAGAAATAGCGTACTAGCCTGCATAAAAAGAGGTGCAGAAGCAAGGGATGCTAATATTATCCTACCTCTGTGTAAGTCCTTGGTTAGGCCTCATCTAGAATATGGAGTACAATTTTGGGCGCCTGTTCTAAAAAAAGACATTACTGAACTGGAAAAGGTGCAGAGACGTGCAACAAAACTGATAAAGGGATTGGAGGATCTGAATTACAAAGAGAGACTAGCCAAACTGGGTTTGTTTACATTAGAAAAGAGACATCTAAGGGGTGATATGATTACCATTTACAAATACATTCAAGGTCAATACAAAGAACTATCCAATGAATTATTTATGCAAAGAGCTGAGCTAAGAACAAGAGGTCATCCATTAAGACTTGAGGAAAGGCGCTTTCGACTAAAACACAGGCAGGGATTCTTTACAGTAAGGGCAGTAAGGCTATGGAATTCTTTGCCTCGGGATGCTGTGCTTGCAGATAATGTAACTGCATTCAAAAAAGCAATGGATGCCTATCTAGCACAGAACAATATTGACAGTTATGACAGATGGCTTCAAAGCAAATAGGATATTGATCCATGGAACTATTTGACACACACACACACACACACACACACACACACACACACACACACACACACACACACACACACACACACACACACACACACACACACACACACACACCTACCTACCTACCTACCTACCTACACCTACACCTACACCTACACTGGAAATTGCTCCAGAGGGCTTTTTTGTTGCCTTCCTCTGGATCAACAGGGGTGTTATTGGCATGGGCTGGACTTGATGGACGCATGTCTTCTTTCAGCCTTAGCTACTATGTTACTATGTTACTATAATAATATGTTTTAACCCCTTAACAACCCTTGATGGTCCTGGTATGTCATGGGTAAAAGTGACTGAACGACCCACGTCGTACTGCATGCAGTCGGGGGAGCCCTGAGTCGGATCGACAAATAAAAAAAAAAATGCTCCATGGTCCTTTAGTGACCACAGCGTGTCTGCGCGGCCGGTCATTAAGGGGTTAAGGAACAAATTAGTAACAACATCTTGATACATGTGCTATAGGAGCTGTAGGTGCTGTTTTGTTGTGTCCTGTACATTGACTACAGGACAAAGGGTCACATAAATATCTCACTCTCTGTGTAATGCAGGGGAGGTTTGCCATGTTAACCCCAGCTCCAGTGTGACTTTAGTCAGGCTGTTTAACCCTTTGTGTGCCAGAGAAGTAAGTAACGCATTGCAAAGCAATGTGTTGTGTATGCCTCTGGCACTCAAAGGGTTAATAATGAAGCGTATATTTAACCTTTTGAGTGCCAGGCGGCTGTCCAATATAATGCGTTGGGTAGCCCCTGGTGTTTAAAAGGTTAAAAACAAAATATTTTACTATCTACTTGGATGGGGCTTTCAACCCTTTGAGGGCCAGATGGGTACTTAATAGATATAGTGTTGGGAATGTTTACCCTAACAGTCCTAAATGGGGCCCTCAAGCCTGACCAATAAAGTTAGAAATTTACTTACCGATATTTCCTTTTCTTTTGTGTCCTTCTACGGCTCAAGAATGGGTTATTGCCTCCGCCCACCGGCTAGGGTAGGACCAATTAAAATCAATCATAAAAGAGAGCACTTCCTCCCTGAAAAGCCAGTCTCCTTTTGACGAAGCTGAAAAATACAACACAAATAGGTTAAGGGAAGGGGAGCCGTGGAAGGACACAGAAGAAAACGAAATATTGGTAAGTACATTTCTAACTTTCTTCTGTGTCCTATCTCCGGCTCAAGAATGGGATGTACTCAAGCATAGTAAAAACCCATATAGGGTGGGCAGGGCCGGAGCCACCTATAGGCGAGGTAGGCGCCGGCCTAAGGCGCCTATGTACTGGGGGTGCAGGCTCGGTTTTGGTATAAGTCACGCAAAGGATGCGGGACCTGTCATTGAGGTCTGCCTGCTAGGCATGTACAGCCGCGTCATGCTCTGCCCTAGCTGCTGCACTCCCTCGTCGATGTTGGCTCTTTAGTAATGCAGAGCGTGCTGGGAGTCAACATCTCCCAGCACGCTCTGCATTACTGAACAGAAGACAGAGAGGTAGCTCCAGCTACAGGTCTGTGATGGGGGGCAAGTTGGGGCTGATGGGGCACAAGTTGGAGCTGAGGGTGCAAGTTGGAGCTGGTGGAGGGCAAAGTGGAGCTGGTGGGGACAAGTTGCAGCTGATAGGGGGCAAAGTGGAGCTAGTGGGAGGCAAGTTGGAGCTGGTGGGTTCAAGTTGCAGCTGATAGGAGGCAAAGTGGAGCTAGTGGGGTGCAAGTTGGAGCTGATAGGGGGCAAAGTGGAGCTGATGGGGGGCAAGTTAGAGCTGATGGGGGCAAAGTGGAGCTGGTGGGGGGCAAGTTAGAGCTGATGGGGGCAAAGTGGAGCTGGTGGGGGCAAGTTGCAGCTGATGGGGGAAAAGGGGAGCTAGTGGGGGCAAGTTGGAGCTGGTGGGGCAAAGTGGAGCTGGTGGGGGCAAGTTGGAGCTGATAGGGGGCAAAGTGGAGCTGGTGGGGGCAAGTTGGAACTGATGGGGCAAGAAAAGAGGTGGGGTATAAGCAGGTGGGGTATAAAGGGGTGGGACACAAGGGGCAGAGCCAAGGGGCAGCAAAATTAGGTTTTGCCTAGTGTGGCAAAAATCCTTGCACCAGACCTGAGGGTGGGTCAAAACATATTAGTAATAACACTGGTAAAAATGAAATGTCTTACCACTTATTCAGGAATGATTGCCTGAAGTACCTGTCTTCCAAATTTGGCATCTGCCGAGGCCTGGACATCAACTTTATAATGCTTCATGAATGTATTCAGAGAGGACCAAGTTGCAGACTTGGAAATATCCTCTGGGGAAGCTAATGCCTTACAGGCCCATGAAGTAAGCCAAAAATGATGTGAGAGGCTCTGAGTACGAACAAAAGCACAATGGCCTGTTCTCCGGCTAGTCATCGCTCAAGAGCATCACATTTTAGCTCTCTAGTACCATTACAAAGGAGAAATTTCCACATACATATTAGACTAATCCCGCCCATAAGGGTGGTCCAGTACCAAAATGATGGGCAAGTCTCCCCTGCACGGAAACACCAGCTAACCCCAGACGTACGTTTCGGCCTTATTTTGAGCCTCGTCAGTGAAGTGAGGCTGGCTTCCCTAGGCACTGAGAGCAAGTGGTCCACATCTGGATTACCCTTTACATTTAGGGAGAGACCCTAAGTGTTTCTCAAAAATAAGCAAAAAAATGATGTGAGAGGCTCCGAGTACGAACAAAAGCACAATGGCCTGTTCTCCGGCTAGTCACCGCTCAAGAGCATCACATTTTAGCTCTCTAGTGCCATTACAGAGGAGAAATTTCCACATACATATTAGACTAATCCCGCCCATAAGGGCGGTCCAGTACCAAAATGATGGGCAAGTCTCCCCTGCACAGAAAAAAAACATCTAACCCCAGACGTACGTTTCGGCCTTATTTTGGGCCTTGTCAGTGAAGTGCAGCTGGCTTCCCTAGGCACTGAGAGCAAGGGGTCCACGTCTGGATTACCCTTTACACTTAGGGAGAGACCCTAAGTGTTTCTCAAAAATAAGTCAAAAATGATGTGAGAGGCTCTGAGTACGAACAAAAGCACAATGGCCTGTTCTCCGGCTAGTCACTGCTCAAAAGCATCACATTTTAGCTCTCTAGTGCCATTACAGAGTAGAAATTTCCACATACATATTAGACTAATCCCGCCCATAAGGGCGGTCCAGTACCAAAATGATGGGCAACTCTCCCCTGCACGGAAAAACCAGCTAACCCCAGACGTACGTTTCGGCCTTATTTTGGGCCTTGTCAGTGAGGTGCAGCTGGCTTCCCTATGCACTGAGAGCAAGGGGTCCACGTCTGGATTACCCTTTACACTTAGGGAGAGACCCTAAGTGTTTCTCAAAAATAAGCAAAAAATGATGTGAGAGGCTCTGAGTACAAACAAAAGCACAATGGCCTGTTCTCCGGCTAGTCACCGCTCAAGAGCATCACATTTTAGCTCTCTAATGCCATTACAGAGGAGAAATTTCCACATACATATTAGACTAATCCCACCCATAAGGGCGGTCCAGTACCAAAATGATGGGCAAGTCTCCCCTACACGGAAAAAAAACATCTAACCCCAGACATACGTTTCGGCCTTATTTTGGGCCTCGTCAGTGAGGTGCAGCTGGCTTCCCTAGGCACTGAGAGCAAGGGGTCCATGTCTGGATTACCCTTTACACTTAGGGAGAGACCCTAAGTGTTTCTCAAAAATAAGCAAAAAATGATGTGAGAGGCTCTGAGTACGAACAAAAGCACAATGGCCTGTTCTCCGGCTAGTCATCGCTCAAGAGCATCACATTTTAACTCTCTAGTGCCATTACAGAGGAGAAATTTCAACATACATATTAGACTAATCCCACCCATAAGGGCGGTCCAGTACCAAAATGATGGGCAAGTCTCCCCTACAACGAAAAACCAGCTAACCCCAGACGTACGTTTCGGCCTTATTTTGGGCCTTGTCAGTGAAGTGCAGCTGGCTTCCCTAGGCACTGAGAACAAGGGGTCCACGTCTGGATTACCCTTTACACTTAGGGAGAGACCCTAAGTGTTTCTCAAAAATAAGCCAAAAATGATGTGAGAGGCTCTGAGTACGAACAAAAGCACAATGGCCTGTTCTCCGGCTAGTCACCGCTCAACAGCATCACATTTTAGCTCTCTAGTGCCATAACAGAGGAGAAATTTCCACATACATATTAGACTAATCCCGCCCATAAGGGCGGTCCAGTACCAAAATGATGGGCAAGTCTCCCCTGCACAGAAAAATCAACTAACCCCAGACGTATGTTTCGGCCTTGTTTTGGGCCTCGTCAGTGAGGTGCAGCTAGATCCCCAAGCACTGAGAGCAAGGGATCCATGTCCGGATTACCCTTTACACTTAGGGAGAGACCCTAAGTGTTTCTCAAAAATAAGTCAAAAATGATGTGAGAGGCTCTGAGTATGAACAAAAGCACAATGGCCTGTTCTCCGGCTAGTCACCGCTCAAGAGCATCACATTTTAGCTCTCTAGTGCCATTACAGAGTAGAAATTTTCACATACATATTAGACTAATCCCGCCCATAAGGGCGGTCCAGTACCAAAATGATGGGCAACTCTCCCCTGCAGAGAAAAATCAGCTAACCCCAGACGTACGTTTCGGCCTTATTTTGGGCCTTGTCAGTGAGGTGCAGCTGGCTTCCCTAAGCACTGAGAGCAAGGGGTCCATGTTCGGATTACCCTTTACACTTAGGGAGAGACCCTAAGTGTTTCTCAAAAATAAGCCAAAAATGATGTGAGAGGCTCTGAGTACGAACAAAAGCACAATGGCCTGTTCTCCGGCTAGTCACCGCTCAAGAGCATCACATTTTAGCTCTCTAGTGCCATTACAGAGTAGAAATTTCCACGTACATATTATACTAATCCCGCCCATAAGGGCGGTCCAGTACCAAAATGATGGGCAAGTCTCCCCTGCACGGAAAAAAACAGTAAACCCCAGACGTACGTTTCGGCCTTATTTTGGGCCTCGTCAGTGAGGTGCAGCTGGCTTCCCTAGGCACTGAGAGCAAGGGGTCCACGTCTGGATTACCCTTTACACTTAGGGAGAGACCCTAAGTGTTTCTCAAAAATAAGCCAAAAATGATGTGAGAGGCTCTGAGTATGAACAAAAGCACAATGGCCTGTTCTCCGGCTAGTCACCGCTCAAGAGCATCACATTTTAGCTCTCTAGTGCCATTACAGAGGAGAAATTTCCACATACATATTAGACTAATCCCGCCCATAAGGGCGGTCCAGTACCGAAACGATGGGCAAGTCTCGTCTGCACAGAAAAATCAGCTAACCCCAGACATACGTTTCGGCCTTATTTTGGGCCTCGTCAGTGAGGTGCAGCTGGCTTCCCTAAGCACTGAGAGCAAGGGGTCCACGTCCGGATTACCCTTTACACTAAGGGAGAAACCCTAAGTGTTTCTCAAAAATAAGCCAAAAAATGATGTGAGAGACTCTGAGTACAAACAAAAGCACCATGGCCTGTTCTCCAGCTAGTCACCGCTCAAGAGCATCACATTTTAGCTCTCTAGTGCCATTACAGAGAAGCAATTTCCACATACATATTAGACTAATCCCGCCCATAAGGGCAATCCAGTACCAAAATGATGGGCAAGTCTCCCATGCACAAAAAAATCAGCTAACCCCAGATGTATGTTTCAGCCTTATTTTGGGCCTCATCAGTGAGGTGCAGCTGGCTTCCCTAGGCACTGAGAGCAAGGGGTCCACGTCTGGATTACCCTTTACACTTAGGGAGAGACCCCAAGTGTTTCTCAAAAATAAGCCAAAAATGATGTGAGAGGCTCTGAGGACGAACGTCTGGGTTTAGCTGGTTTTTCCGTGCAGGGGAGACTTGCCCATCATTTTGGTACTGGACCGCCCTTGTGGGCGGGATTAGTCTAATATGTATGTGGAGATTTCTCCTCTGTAATGGCACTAGAGAGCTAAAATGTGATGCTCTTGAGCGGTGACTAACCAGAGAACAAGCCATTGTGCTTTTGTTCGTACTCAAAGCCTCTCACATCATTTTTGGCTTGTTTCTGCAAAACACTTAGGGTCTCTCCCTAAGTGTAAAGTGTAATCCAGACGTGGACCCCTTGCTCTCAGTGCCTAGGGAAGCCAGCTGCACCTCACTGATGAGGCTCAAAATAAGGCTGAAATGTATGTCTGGGTTTAGCTGGTTTTTCTGTGCACAGGAGACTTCCCTGTCGTTTTGGTACTGGACTGCCCTTGTGGGCGCGATTAGTCTAATATGTATGTGGAGGTTTCACCTCTGTAATAGCACCAGAGAGCTAAAATGTGATGCTCTTGAGCGGTGAGTAGCAAGAGAACAGGCCATTGTGCTTTTGTTCGTACTCGAAGCCTCACATCATTTTTGGCTAGTTTAGGCCCATGATGTAGACAGGGACTTGCTGGAGTGAGCCTTAATAGAAATTGGAGTGGAAAGTCTGGCCTCTGAATATGCTAGTCTGATACAGCGAGTTATCCATCTAGCTATGGAATGCTTCGAAGCTGTGCTTCCCTTAAATTTCCCCAAAAAATACACAAACAGAGAATCGTATTTCCTGAATTAATTTGTTCTGTTAATATAACATGATATACATCGAACTAGCTCTAATCTATGAAATTTCTTGTCCTTCTCATTTTGAGGGTTATGGCAAAAAGAGGGTAAGATAATTTCCTGATTCAAGTGAAACTCAGATATCACTTTAGACCTAAAGGTAGGCTTGAATCTAAGTACTACCTTGTCTTTATGTAAGACTAGGTATGGTGAAGAGCATGCCAAAGCCTGAATTTCAGATATCCTCCTGGCTGCGGTTATGTCAGTGCGAAAAATAGTTTTATATGTCAATGCTTTAATTGACACTGATTCCAGAGGCTTGAAGAATGAGTAGCTGATTAGTTGTTATAACACGATATTAAGATCCCATGGGGGAACAATGAGCCTAATACGAGGTCTGACTTTCTCAATAGCTGTGATAAATTTTCTTACTAGAAGATCATCAGCAAAAGGTTACACAACAGAGTTGAAAGGGCTAAGAGCTGAACTTTGATTGAGGATGGCTTTAGTCCCGTATGAAAACCATTTTGAAGAAAATCTAGAATCTTGGCTACATTGATGTCAGCAAGTTTGATATTTTTGTTTACACCAACTCCTGAAAATTCTCTAGACCCTGCAATATATTTTAGATGTAGAAGCTTTCCTGAGTGCAGCGATCGTTTTTGTTACTGAAGCTGATAATCCCTGCTGTAAAAGAATTTCCCACTCAATCTCCAAGCCATCATCTTGTAGAAGGCTGGGTTGGGATGTACCAGAGGTCCCTGATATAGCACATTCTGACTGACAGGAAATGAAATTGGTTCCTCTGCTGACAATTTGATCAGGGAGGCAAACCAAGTCCTTCTTGGGCAAAATGGAGCAATTAGGATGATTTCTGCTTTCTCCGCTATTATTTTCCTCAACACCTGATGGATCATGGGGAAGGGAGGGAATACATAGGCCAGATTGAATTTCCAAGTCCAGACTAGTGTGTCCTGACCCATGGCTGCTGGATCGTACCATCTGGAGAAGAATTTCTTGCATTTCCTGTTTTGGCTTCTTGCCCCATTTTGATATGATTCTTTCAAAAACTTCCTGCTTTAGGGACCACTCCCCTTGGTCCAGACGATTCCTGCTTAGGAAATCTGCTTGCAGATTGTTTTTCCCCGAGATGGTTGTGATGGATAATAGATTGTTCTCTGCCCAATTCAACAGTTTCTCTACATCTTTTAGTAATGTTCTGCTCCTGGTTCCTTCTTGTTTTTTTATGTACAAGACAGTTGCTATGTTGTCTGACTTGACTAATACTGTTTTGTTTCTTATCAGGGTTTTGAACCTTCTGAGGCAGTTTAGTACTGCTTTTGTCTCTAGTATATTTATGTGACTTCTAGCCTCTATCTTGGACCACCGTCCTTGAGCCGCTTGAGCCCTGCAGGTGCCCCCCCAACCGGTTCTGCTGGCATCCATTGTTATTACTTCCCTTGATGGTTCTTGTAAAGGAAGCCCTTTCTTCAAGTTGCGAATGTCCGTCCACCAAGACAGGCTTTTCCTGCCATGTTGGATAATGGAATTATCTGTGTTTTGCTTCAGGATTCCTTGTTCCAGTTGGAGAGATAGAAGTTCTGAAGAGTTCTCAGATGAAGTCTTGCCCAAGGAATGATCTGGATTGTAGAATTTAAAATTCCTAACAGCTTCATATAATCTTGAGCAGTCAAAAATCTTTCCTCCTTGAAATTTTTTACTGATGTCTGCACCCTGACTATCCTGTCTTGAGTGAGGAACACCATCTGTTTTGCAGAGTCTATTTCCATGCCCAAAAATATAATTTTCTGCAATGGTTCCAACTGACTCTTATGCTCTTGTAAATGAGAAATCGTCTGGTTTGCATGAATTAGAGATTGTTGTCTTGACCCTGCTACAATCAAAAGGTCATTTAAATAGGGGATTATTAATATCCCTTGCAATCTCAGGGTCTGCAGAGAGACTGCTAACACTTTGGTAAATACTAGTGATGAGCGAGCATGCTCAGCCGAAGCTCGGTTCGGCTCGAGCATCGCTCTGCTCGGCACATGGCGGTACTCGTACGAGTACCGCATGTGCTCGCCCGCCATGTTCGGGTCTCCTCCCCGCACGTTTCGCGGCTGCTGCGCAGCCAATAAACGTGCGGGGAGGCTCTGACATCAGTGTAATGCCAGCAGCCATGTTGGCTGCTGGCATTACACTGATTGGCTGGCCAGAACCCGTGATCGGGTGCTGTATAGCACCCGACGCGCGAGTTCGGCTCATTCTTAGCCAGGGAGAGATGCGCTTAGGCAGGGAAAGTCAGTGTAGGGAGAATAAAATTGTTGAAACTCTTTCAAGACCCAAAAGTCCTTTTTAGGACTGTTGTGTGTGGGGGCAGCATTTATATTTTGTTTGGGGGGGCACAATTTCCTTTTTTTTGTGGGGGGGATATTTTTAAGGTGACATATAATACTAGATGCACAGGAAGTCAGTGTAGGGAGAATAAAATTGTTGAAATCTTTCAAGACCCAAAAGTCTTTTTAGGACTGTTGTGTGTGGGGGCAGCATTTATATTTTGTTTGGGGGGGCACAATTTCCTTTTTTTTGTGGGGGGAATATTTTTAAGGTGACATATAATACTAGATGCACAGGAAGTCAGTGTAGGGAGAATAAAATTGTTGAAACTCTTTTAAGACCCAAAAGTCCTTTTTAGGACTGTTGTGTGTGGGGGCAGCATTTAATTTTTTTTGGGGGTGGCAGAATTTCATTTTTTTGTGGGGGGGGACATGTTCTAAGGTGACATTGTACTAGGTGCACAGGGACAAATATTTCACAGTGCAGTGACAAGCTGACATATTCTGTTAGGTGCACAGGGCCAATGATTTTACAACGCAGCGACAAAAAGGGCCATTTTAAACGTGTGCCTAGCCATAGATTATTGTCACATTCTGTTTAGTGTGCAAATTCACAAATTAACGTCACATATTCCGTTCACTGTGCCTAGCCGCAGATTAGCGTCACATTCTGTTTCGTGTGCCTAGCCGCAGATTAGCGTCACATTCTGTTTCGTGTGCCTAGCTGCAGATTAGCGTCACATATTGTTTAGTGTGCCTAGCCGCAGATTAACGTCACATATTGTTTAGTGTGCCTAGCCGCAGATTAGCGTCACATATTGTTTAGTGTGCCTAGCCGCAGATTAGCGTCATATTCTGTTTCGTGTGCCTAGCCGCAGATTACCGGCATATATTCCGTTTAATATGAAGAAGGCGGGTAAAAAGGGACGGGGAAGTGGACGTGATCCTGATAGTTCAAGTAAATATACAGCAAATACTGTTTGGTAACAATTTTTCGCCTAAAATCGTTTTTATCTTCCTTTTTGTGTGTTTTACGGTCAGTCTGTAAAAATGGCGTACTACGGGCGAAACATCGTTCCCAGCAGCGACGTTGGAGTCCAAGATGCATCCAGACATCCTCCCTATGCTGTCCCTGAACCATTTCTGTGGTGTTTCCATCATTTTCTGACCTTTTCCTATGAACCAGGCACCCTCCCCTCATCAGAGCAGGGGGTGCCTGGTGTAATGCTCGAGTCCTCACATTGACTTCAATGGGGCTCGGGTGCTCGGCCGAGCACTCGAGCCTCCGGGGGCGCTCGGCCAGAGCACCCGAACACCCGAGCATCGGGGTGCTCGATCATCACTAGTAAATACCCTTGGGGCTGATGCAAGCCCACTAAGTACTAAACTGGTAATAGACTTGTGCGATTCGGTTCATCTACATTCGGATTTCAGACGAATATGGTTAATTCGGAGCCATTCGGACATGTTGAAAATCTTACAGCCATTCTTTTTAAGAACCCGAATCCGAAACATTTCTGGGCAGAATTTCGGTACAAGATTCGGATATTCAGATGACGGGTGCTACTTTCCCTCCCTCTCTATCCCAATTAGCTTCTTTGTACTTTCTGTCCCCCTCTAGTACAATTAGCTTCTTTGTTTCATGATGGGGTTTGGACTAATGACATCACAGACACCCAGACAGCTCCTTCATTTCCTGTTAGTGCGCATTGCGTTGTTGGAACTTGGAGAGAGAAGAAGCAGATAGAGAGATAGAGAGTGACTTTCCAGTTGTTGTGTAGGCAGGCAGATAGGCACAGGCAGATAGCCAGCATTAGTGCCAGTTATTGCCACTGCAAGGGAGAGTGTTCCTGTGTAAAAGCTGAAAATTCAACTTAGGAGTTTGTTTCAATAATTTGCATTGACACAATCTCACACTTGTGTAGGGGCTGGGAGGCCTAGCAGCTCACTGCCAACGCAAGGGGGAATCATCATTATTTAAAAAATGAAAAATCCAACAGAGTGCAGAGTGATACTGTCTCAGAGCTGCGTAGGGACTGGGGGGCTCACTGTTGCACTGTGTCACGGTTTTATTGAACACTCAGAAAATTTGGGTAGGGTACAATAGAAAAGCTTTATTAGGCAATATAAAGCACAACAAGGCCCTTCACGGGTCCAAACTCTACAAGCAGCAGTAAGAAAGTTTGACACAGGTCAGGGCATACAAATAGCAATACAAATAATGCGGCTCTACTGGCCTTACCGAGTACCGGGTAAGGCAGCCGGGTGACTGGGGCAACAGAAATAAAGGAGGCTCTACTGGCCTTACCAAATACCAGGTAAGGCAGCCTGGAGACTGGTGCAACAAGGAACAGAGGAGGCTCTACCAGCCTGACCGAATACCGGCTAAGGCAGGCTGGTATCTGGTGCAACAAGGAACAGAGGAGGCTCTACCGTCCTTACCGAATACCGGGTAAGGCAGCCTGGTATCTGGTACAACAGAGAGAGTACTGACAGGTAGTAACACCATAGGCCGGTGCGCTCAGAAGGTAGTACTGGCAAAGGCTTAGGATTGTATTTGAATGATTTGCAGAGTGATACCATCTCAGAGCTGTGTAGGGACTTGGGGGCCTGCTGTCTAACTGCCACTGCAAGGGAGACTCATTAGTGTTTAAAAAAAGTCAAAATCCAACTCAGGAGTGTATTTGAATAATTTGCAGAGTAATACCATCTCAGAGCTGTGTAGGGACTGGGGGACCTTCTGTCTAACTGCCACCACAAGGGAGACTTATCAGTGTTTAAAAAATTCAAAATCCAACTTAGGAGTGTACTTCAAAAATTTGTAGAGTGACACAATCTTACAGTTGTGTACAGACTAGGAGGCCTAGCAGCACACTGCCAACGCATGGGGGAATCATCATTGTTCCAGTGTTAAATTTTAAAATTCAACTTACGAGTGTGTGTGAAAAATGTGTAGAGTGATTCAGCCAGTCTGACAGTTGTCATGTGGCCAAGTTGTAAAATTGTCAAATTATTATAGTACACTACCTACCTATCTGTAATGATATGAGTCCTAGTGAACAACCTGATGTTTCTCGTCCTGGTACCAACTGCAGTGACCCAGCAACCACCAAGCAGAGCTAGCAAGCGAGCAAAGAAGAGTACTAGTACTAGTCAGACTCAGCAACAGAATTCAAAACAAAAGAATAAAAATAAGAAGGGAACTATAGGTCGTTCTACCTCTACTAGTAGGGTAGAGAGGTCCAGCTCCTCCTCTAAGACCATGAAGCAGCCGTCACCTGTGTCTCGTCAGCTCTTTCATGATGATCCCCCCAGAACCACCTGCACAAAGACTAGTGCCACTATTACCTTAGTCACCACCTCCACTACAGCCAGTTGTATAAAGCTGTGGACACCTAGCATTGGTAATAGTTCTGGTTGGACACTGAAGTCAGTATCAATGCGGGATTTTTATAGCGAACATCCGTGTAAGCAGCCCAAACGGAATTCATTGCAGTATTTGGATAACATTTTTCCTGTCACCACTGTTACTGCCACTGAGAGCATATCCACTACAGAAAATGTTATTGAGGGAGATAGTTTTCCATTTTCCCGGTAGTCACCAGGCAGATGAGGAAACTGAGCAGGTTTCCACAAAATCTGCTGCTGCTGCTGATGTTTCCTCCTTGCAAAATCTACAAGAGGTAGATGAAGAATCTGAGGGATCAAAGTCTCCTAAGCTTGATTTGTCCCCTGAGTTTGATTTTTCTAGTGACCTTAATTATTCCCCTGTGCTTAATTTTTTGTCCGCTTCCCATAGTACTCCTCCTGTTTCTCCAGTTACACTTGTGTCTTCTATTGACAACTCAACACCTGCCTCCCCAGTTCCATTTGAGTCTCCCAGCCAGGTAGTAGCTGCTAGTGTCTCTGCCACCAGTACCACTGTTACGCCACAATCCTCCTCCATTCCCAGTCCCAACATCCCTGCTGCCATCTTTTGGTCTACTGGTATCCCTGTAACTGTACATAGAAAGAAAAAACAAAGTGAGGTTGCTCCAGCATGTGAAGATGAAGAAAGTGTCACCTCAGTTTCTTCTTCTCCACCACATTCCAGAGTCATCTGTCTTTCCAAAGTGTGGGACCATTTTGTGGCAGCTGGCGATGGCCGGATAGCAAAACGTAAGTTGTGTGGCAGGGAGGTCAGCCGTGGGCGGGTGTTGGGTCATCTGACCACCTCCGGGATGAACCAACTGCTGAACAACTACCACAAGTCTGTTCTGATAAGTGCAGAAGGTGGCAGTACTACTATAGCATACAACCACTACCAGTAGTCAGCAGGAGAAAGGGCAGAGGGATCATGCCACATCTGGTCCCAGTAAGAGCAACAGACAGTCACATACCATCCCCAAAACAATACAGGCCACACTTGAAGATTTTGGTGGGTTTCAGTCCAAGGGGATGTGCAGACAGCAGGCCAGGAAAATCACATGCCTCATTGCACAGCTCATAGCCTTTGGGTGCTACTTTTAATTTGGTGGACTGGGAGCCCTTCCATCAACTTATGGAGGCTGTTGCACCCCAAAATAAAATTCCATCCCGCACTACATTTAGTAAAACTATAGTGACCTCACTCTACCGGTCATGCGTTGGGTTTTTGAAGGACCTGCTAGGAAAGGCTGCTGGCCAGTCATTGCACTTTACCACTGACTTATGGAGTGCTCCGAGTGGCCAGCATGGCTTCCTGTCATTGACAGCGCATTGGTGGCAGCCTAATGTGCAAGACACACCAACAGTGACACCAAGTTTGGGTGCAGTAGCCAAGCAAGCAGGGCACCACTCTTTTCCCCTCCATGCTGAGGTAATGGATCAGCAGCACACCTCAGATAACATTCGAAAAGCACTGCAGAACATGCTGGCGCAGTGGCTAGGGGAGCAGGAAGGCACACAGGCACAAATGGGGTTTGTGGTTACTGATGGTACAGCTGACATGATCAAGGCTCTCCGGGATGGCAGATTTGTGTGTGTGCGCTGCTCAGCGCATGTCCTGCATCTAGTTTTGAAGGCTGCTCTCGAGGCTGGCAGTACCACTGGAAGATTGCCAGCACTTCTGGAGTCGTGCTGACAAATTTCTGGTCATTTCCATCAGAGCGTCAAAGATAGCCAGCTCCTCAGGGAGGAACAGGAAAAGTCAGGCCTCCCAGAGCACCTAAAACAAGATGTTGGGACCAGGTGGAACTCCACCTTAGATATGCTAAAGCGTATTCTGGAGCAGAAAAAGGCAATTCACACAATGTCATGTCAAAATTTCATTGGCATTAACAGAACACTGGGCAGGGCTGACTGGGCCCTGATGGAATATGTAGTGACAGTCCTTACACCTTTCCTGCTTTGATGGAAATTTTGAGAAAAGAGAACGCTAGCCTGGCAGAAGTTATTCCCTTCTTCACGCACCTCTCCTTAAGATTGGACAATTTCCTTGCCCATAGGGAACGCTTGCCTGGTGCTGATGGTAATATACTTCCTGATGTTGCTGCCCTTCTAACGAGGCTGAAGAAGGAACTGACTCGGCGCATGGAAGAGCGCATGGACAAGTGTCCCGAGTTAATGCTGGCCACAATGTGCGATCCATAAGTCAAAGGCAAGATGACACTTACTTCCAATTCGCTCACTGCCTGGAGGGATCAATTGATAGTGAGGGTGCATGAGAGGCAAAGGAAAAACAGGATGCAGTCACACGAGGCAGGAGAATATTCTGCAGATGAGCTGGAGGAGTGTGGTGGTCTTCTGGGACCTGTCAGTAGCGGCACCAGTAGCACGTCATTTTCTTCCAGTGGAGCAGCTGCTGCTTTTTATGCTGAGGCAATGGACAGATTATGCTTTGGGCAAAACAAACAGCTCCCAATCAGTAGAAAAAGTGCTGAGTTTGAGGTTAAGGCTTACCTTGCGGAACCTTCTTTGCCTCCAGGTACAGATCCCTTGACTTTCTGGGATAACAAAAGGGCTGTGTGGCCTACTTTGTCCCTGGTAGCCCAGGAATTGCTTTCTTGCCCTCCAACCACTGTCCAGAGTGAGCGGGTATTTTCTGTTACTGGAAATATACTTAGCCCCCAGCGCTCTCAATTGGCCCCCCAGCTCATGAAGCAAATTACTTTTTTAAAAGTCAGCCTGCCAAAGCTGGGTGACCCTGCTCTCAGGTTCGATGCAGATTCGAAAAAAAGTACCATAGTAACATAATACGCTGAGCGCTCCTACTTAACCAGCTCTAGGACAGTGGTTGGTTGGGCAGAGGACACCCCCTGACTTGGTTGGACTCAGGGGGTAATTTAAAGTCTACATTGTTGTCCTACTACACAGGTTGTTCAGTCTGGCTCTGCAGTATCTATTTACTGGGTCCTGCCTGCTTCAGCGTTCTGCGGTTTTCTGCTGGCTACAACTCCAGTGTTGCTGTCATCCTGAGTCTGCCTCGCCCCAGTCATCCTCAGTTGCTGCTGTATCTATGTATTTACTGAGTCCTGCCTGCTCCAATGTTCTGAGATTTTCTGCTGGCTACATCTCCAGTGTTGCTCTCATCCTGAGTCTGCCTCGCACCAGTCATCCTCAGTTGCTGCTGCATCCATGTATTTACTGTGTCCTGCCTGCTCCATTGTTCTGCAATCCTGGCTACATCTCCAGTGTTGCTCTCATCCTGAGTCTGCCTCGCACCAGTCATCCTCAGTTGCTGCTGTATCCATGTATTTACTGAGTCCTGTCTGCTCCAGTGTTCTGCGGTTTTCTGCTGGCTACATCTCCAGTGTTGCTGTCTGCCTCGCACCAGTCATCCTCAGTTGCTGCTGCATACATGTATTTACTGAGTCCTGTCTGCTCCAGTGTTCTGCGGTTTTCTGCTGGCTACATCTCCAGTGTTGCTGTCTGCCTCGCACCAGTCATCCTCAGTTGCTGCTGCATACATGTATTTACTGAGTCCTGCCTGCTCCAGTGTTCTGCAGTCCTGGCTACAAATCCAGTTTTGCTGTCATCCTGGGTCTGCCTCGCACCAGTCATTCTTCAGTCGCTTTATCCATCTAATGACTGAGTCCTGCCTACTCCAGCGTTCTGCAGTTTTCTGCTGGCTACAACTCCAGTGTTGCTGTCATCCTGAGTCTGCCTCTCAACAGTCATCCTCAGTTGCTCTATCCATCTACTGACTAAGTCCTGCCTGCTCCAGTGTTCTGCAGTTTGCTGCTGCCTACATCTCCAGTGTTTGCTGTAATCCTCAGTTTTGTAGTCTAACTGTATTCTATCAAAAGTCATATGTGTATGAATCCCAAAGACATTTTCCACATGGTGACTACTAAACTCACACTGTAGCAAACAATTGGCGGTGTCATAAACTCCTGACTGCTCCAGGCTTCCTCAGTTTTGTAGTCTAACTCTAATCTAAGAAAAGTCGTACGTCTATGAGTCTTGCTGCTCCAGGCTTCCTGGGTTTTGTAGCCTAAGTCTAATCTAAGAAAAGTTGTATGTCTATCTATCTACTGAGTCCCGTCTGCTCCAGGCTTCCTCAATTTTGTAGTCTAACTCTAATCTAAGAAAAGTTGTATCACAAGCCAAGCAAACTTTGGATTTAGTAACAGCCTTATCCTCTTTGCCAGTCCCCTCAGGAGGAGTTTTATCCTTGCTAGGAGTTAATTTGGCAGGGGCAGACATAATAAGTTAAAACAAAGACTTTTATTAATACCTAATAAAAAAACAACTCTATGCCTAAAATGCTACCCCTATCCTAACAGAGCCAGAATGGAAATTATCAGCTACGTTTAAATAGGCAGCAGCAAACATTCATTTCCTGCTAAAAAGGTCATAAATACAACATGGTACTTACCTGTCTTCCTGTTGTCCATTCTGCGACTGACCCAAACATTATGCGTTCCATCCTTGAAATGCACGGCATTGCAGCATTGCATATGCACACTTGCTTGTAGCCGAACTGCCGGTTTCGGCAGAGGCTCCTGCTCGCAGGCTGTACAATGTACCGGCACACACGCTGCTCATTCCTGGCTCAAAAGAGGTGGCCCAATGGTGTTTTCAGAGGATAACCTCTTAGTTCCAGTGTTTGGCAGCACTGAATTGCAGCCCAAAGGTTTGTTAAATAAAAAAATAAATTAAGCTTTAGCAAACTAAAATAGAAACTGAAACATTTAACCTACTAAAGCATAGGGCTGAAGCCCTACACCCAGCCTTTTGTAGGACCAAAAAGGACTTTTTTTTTTCAGGGAGGAAGCGCTCTCTCTTTTAAGATTGATTTAAATGGTCCATCCACAGCTGGTGGGCGGAGACAATACCCATTCTTGAGCTGGGGATAGGACACAGAAGAAAAAATAATTTTTTAAAGTTTTTGATACTTCCACTCTGAAGGACTGATACATTTAGCTGCTCCTTCTCATGTCCTTTTCCTCCTTTAAAACAAAATGAGCACAAATACTGTCCCCATTGCCATGGCAACCCAAAAAACTGTGTTCGATATAGAAGCTGGATTATCTGAATATAAAATTATAAATGAAACTGATGTGAATAAAAATTTCAGAACTATACAAGCACACAAAAAATATTAAAATATACGTTTTTAGGCTGCTCTATTATAGTGGCAAATATGACTTAATTCAATATATCCTCAGCCGTAAAATACAGTTCAGAATGGTGCGGTACAGTTGATTCTATAGAATACCAAAAAATGGCTTCCATCGGTCAACCTAATAACATAAGTGTACTGTACACTGAAAATAATTGATTACAAAAATGAAAAGTGCTCATAGCCCTTTAAAATAATTTCAGTTGTTAGATGCCTGGAACATAGATTGATATAAGTCCTTGTTCATGGGCCTACAGTATATTAGCTCCATAGCTATACACTACAATGAATTAATCACATAAAAAGTAGTTCATTTTAGTGCTGTATATAAGAGGTTTGTAGTAGGCAGTGGATTATATTGGTAGACAGAGTATTAAACCATCTGTCACCTTTCTTCTATGATCATTGCTATCAGGTAAATATCTCAGCAATGTACAACACCAAAATTACTAGCTTTAGCATCTGTAGCATCAATTGTATTGCACAATTCTGTATTTCCTTGCGGGGGGTTAGTAAATTAAATTGTATCATCATAATTCGTCACCCCAGATTGTTTGTTTATTTTATTTTTGTATGTGTTTGAGTAGTTTTTAAGTGTATCTTATTCATTTAGTAGTAATCTATAACTTCTTCTTCACTGACTGCTATTGTTATGGTTATTGCTATTGCACACTGCACACCTCTGTGTCAGTGAAATGGTTAAGAATAAGTCTCAGAATAAACAAATGTAGGGCTCACTGGTGCTAAGAAAATACAATATATAACCAGCAAATATAAGGTGACATAAAAACACAAAACTTTCAATGTCTGAGCTAATGGTCTTGTACAAAAAAAGAGTTGCATTTAACCTTTCATGTGCCAGGGTGAAGTGTACTTTCCAAACAATGCCATGCAGAGGTTTAACACTTTATTGCCACAAGCGTATGTGTGTGTGCAAATGATGTGTGGAAAGTCATTACTAAATCACACAATGAACCGTGAAGAAAGGAAACCAAATACAAAGGCATATGCTTGTCCACAACTGAAATTGATGCATGGAGCTCATGCAGCCTGGCATTGTGATTATCACATTCCCCTCTTCGCCAGTCTACTCCTCTGGCTGGCATTCTTCTCATTGATTTGCTGCCTCCTTCCATGCTTTCACCAGGCATGGATGAAGGTGGCAGCAGGAGGGAGAGAAGATCACTGGCCCAAGGTGGAGAACAGCAGAGAGGAGAATGTGATCCTCATGCTGCCAGGCTACATGAGCTTCACGCGTCGATGTCAGTTCTGATTAGAGAAACACAGATGGGCACATATTGGTATTTGTCTTTTCCTTTCTTTGTGATAATAAAAATGGATCTCTGATAGATTTAGTAACGGCTTTCCACTCATCCTGTTCCACTCTCCAGTAAAGTAATAATTTCCTCACACACACACTTATGGCAATAAACTATTAATCCTGGGCGTGTCGTGAGTCAAAGGCAGCACATTGCTGTACAGGACCAGTACCTCAGACATGGAAGGTTTATTATTATTATTGTTGTGTTTTTATGACACCTTATTTTTGCTGGTTATATGTCATATTTTTGAGCACCAGTGAGTGCTGTATTTGTTTATTCTGAAACTTATTCTTAACCCTTTCACTGCCACAGGGATGTTCATTACATCCTATGGCACTGAAAGACTTATGGAGCTATATTGTTTATGGTACTGAAGTCGAAACTGATCCTCTCTGCTCCCCTATTGGACAAGTGGGGGGGTAGAGAGAATGCACACAGAGTTGACAAAGTGCTGGCAATGTTTAAAGGAGGGCATCATCTGCAGTAAGACAGACTGACATGCTAATGACACATTTCTCCCTCCCCTCTTGCATCTCTAATTTTTAGTGCATATGGCAATGTGTGTCTGTATCGACAAGTCAGTGTGCTTGCCACACATTTCCAGACAAACACATTGCCGTACCATCAACCCTTAGTGTATACCCCCCCCAAGTGTTTTAAGTATGAGACATGGGGCTTTACTCTCCTCAGCAAGTACCTGGAGGGGGCTCTATTTTCCACTCATGTACCTCTTTTCTCCACTTCTCCCTCCCAACACAGTACTCTCTCCCTGACTCTAATCAGCCACCCTTAGGAGTTTTTTCCCTCCTGCTGCTCACCCTATATACCATTTCAATTATGCCAGTTTTCTGTCTCCCTCCACAGGTTCCCCCCCACAGACAGTTACCCTGCTCTCACAGATATCTTCCAAACATACAAGTGCTTTTTTATCCCAATATCCTTATACAGCATTCATACCTTCTCTCTTTGCCTGTATAGTTTCTGGACATATTATTACTTATTACTTCAGTAACAGGTGCAGTCTTCCATCCTCATAATGTTTAGAGAGAAAATAAATTAAGATGGGGCATAAAGTTTAAAGTTACTCATTCCTTATTTCATCTCCTCCAAATGTGAAATGAGACTTGTGACCCTAGTTTCCCTTTAAAGACCAGATTGTGCAATATTGTTTTGTCCTTAAAAGTTCGTTATATCAATATATGTAAACTATTGCTCATATATGCACAAATCAAAAAAGGATAAATTCTTGGGTAAACCAGCTACACCACAGAAGACAAATAAACCTTCCCATTGATATAAATGTCAAAAACAAAACAAAACAGGGTGACTCACAAGGTATTAACACGTATCCTCTTAACTTTTCAGTTCCAGAGGGGAACGCAGCTCATTGCTGTAATGTAATGTATACTCAAATGATTGTGTTGCTGAGTGATAACTGAACATGTGCAGGCAAATTCTCCTGAAGTGCATAGCCAATCAGTGAGGGACCACTAACACGAGGAAAATGATCTTGAGTGTTTCTATCAACCTCTATAGGCGTAGGCACTACTGTGACATAGTTCTGTATAATGCCTCCAGTACTGTATTCTTTTTATTGACTGAAAAGGCCTTGTAACCCCTTGAGTTTCAGAAATTCCTCCAACCTTGTGCAATGCTCTGGATTCTATATTCAGGACATTAAACTATCAGTTTAAATCTATGTGTATTTTGTGGCTTTGTGTTTGTCCCGTATGGTACAGTTGACATGCTCCATAATGTATCCTTTCTTTGTTTATATGGCCCACTGCATTTTAAAATTAGCATTCTTTAGACTCTGACTTACGTATTATTTGCCTTTAAGAGAAAAACTCCTTTATAACACTGCTGTATTAAGAAAACTGTAGCAAACCAAGTACCCTTTAATGAACAAGTAAAACTCCAGACTGTTTTAAATTGGGCACTTAAAAGGATAGTAATGTTTCACAAAAACAGCAGCTCCAATTAATCTTCATAGTATTTGAGTCATAGAGAGTGTTATTTCAATACTGTCAGAGTTGTAGTTAAATAGTAATTGAATGATAAAGTTTCCCCTCCCGCCCCTTTTACCTAGTGTAAGCCACCTACCCTCAGATATGGAATCTGGTCCACAGACCAGACAGCTCACAGCAAGGGGCAATCTTCTTACTGTGAGAACAATGAAAGCCCTGACCCCACTGACAGGTTTTTCAGGTTTTTCCCTTATGTTAATTGAAGATTGTCCCTCTCTGCAATCCACTTGGACACCACCCTGCTGCTCTGAGCTGAGCAGAGTTACATCAGTAAAAGGGGCGGGGTGGGGGAGGATAATTTATCATTCAATTACTCTTGAACTACAACTCGGACAGTACTGAATAACACTCTCCATGGCCCAAATACTATGAAGTTTAATTGGAGCTGCTTTTATCATGAAACATTACTATCCCTACAGGTCTTCAATGCATTGGTTTGCAATGCATTGGAGACCTTTTTTTTGCTTTCAAGTGGTTAAAAAGCCCCATTTAATTCAGAGGTAATTCGTATTTATTTGTCACATGCATTGCAGTTGTTTGTCCATGTTCTCCTTAGTACATCAGACTGCTGTACTGCACCGGGGTGAGAGGCAATAGAAATGAAAACTGAGACCAGTACAGAAGAAGCAAATATGTATTGAGTATTATCCCTGGCTATTTCAAGCTTTGAAACAAAACTGGCTGAATTACAGTGGCATTGTTACAGCCAGACAATTTCACGTTTACATTACAGGGAGTGATTGCCTTTTCCTAGTGATATTGTGATATCTACAGAATGAATAGACTAGTCAGACTTTGATAATATTAAGAATGGTATAATTATATTTTGATTGTTTATAAATGGTCTCTGTTTAATTCCAGGTTCATGGGAATCATGTTCATCTAAAAAATGAGTGCTAAAGGGTGCACAGTGCATTGCAAAGCAATGGGTTGGGGACCCCTCTTGCACTCAGAGGGTTAACATGATGGCAAGTGACAAAAGCCTTTTTTGAAAAAGATGTACATTTTAATAGATCGCATAGTCTGAAGGCTAAAAGCTTAAAGGTGCAGTACTTTTTTTTCTACATATTTTGCATGAAAAACTGGCACTTGTGCTATAAGACAGTTCAGAATGCTCACTCACAGATATCATGCAAGTTAGATGGTACAGATTGGTTAGCATTTCTGTGCCAGTTCCCATTGTCTCATATCCTATATAATAATTCGCTAAGTTGTGTGTAAGGCCCGACATGCGCAGAAAACACTGTTGTGCGTGCGGCAGTCATGCGCAGTACAGACTGCCCGCGCCGTGGCTGATACAGAGCTGGGCGCTCCGAAGGAGCATCCAGCTCTGTATCAGCAGTGACGCGGGCAGTCTCTACCGCGCGTGACTGCCCCGCGACCGGCTGCCAGAGGCACTGTGGCCCGTGTAACGGGCTGTTCAACTAGTTATTATATATAGTATAGTGTGTCTGTGTGAGTATCTGTGTATGTGTCTGTGTGTGTGTTTGTGTGTGTGTGTGATTGTGTGTGTTTATAGTAATAAAATGTGATTATTTTATACATTACCATGGTTGAGACAATTTGAGCTGTAATAACTTTTGAATCAAAATAATGTGGGTGAGCATTGTTAATCCATTTCTTGTGGTTCCGCTGTCAATTCTACTTATTTTCTCACAACACTGGTCAGGGTTTTGTGGTTGCTACAAACTGGAGGAAACCCCTCCTGGTCCTGCGATAAATTGAGAATACCACCAGCTTCAGTGGCCAGTTATTTGCACGGTTCAATCAAGTATGATATTTTATTTTTTTCAACTGCAAAAAAATAAATAACATTTCTGATTAATTTCATGATTAACTGGAGATTCTTTTTATTTAGTTATTCAATTAACATTTAGGGAGATTAAAATTTGAAGCAGTGGTGTAACCAATGAGTGAGGGGCCAAGACAAAATAACAAGTTTTGGCCCTACCTCCAAAAACCACAAACACACACACACTTATCTTCTATACTTGCACATGACCGGAATTCTCTGCCCTTGCCACCCACTCCCTTTTGCCCTCTGCTGAATATCTGTCAGTATGGCTCTGTAACTACTCTTGCACAGGCAATTCCCTGCTTCTTCTGCTAGTATGTTAATAAAGTAGAAGGCTGGCATATGACCAAAATTATCCATCCATGCCAGACACACCCCGGGATGGCAGTAAGAAGGAGAGTAAAACATACAGCAGTGAGGGATTTTGACAGGAGTGGCCAGGGGTCCTAAGTCCCCTTTGGCCACTCCTGTCAAAATCTATGCAATGTTTGGCCACCCTCACCTTCTCCTCTTGTGCCCTATAGTTCCCCCTTCTGTTCTGCCTGCCAGCACTATTCCATCTGTCATTCTGTCTGCATTTAGACCCTTTCACCCTTTCATTTAACCCACCTCCTACCTTTCACAGTAGCTCAACGGAACATCCACCACAGACATTAACAATTCTTAGCTGGGAATGTAAAGTGTAGGACTTATTTTCCTGTCCACTACATATATGTCTCAAGAACATTCATGTCGCTGTTTCACAGCTCTTCAAAAGTACTATTTTACCTATCCATCCCACAGGCACGTGCACACATAGACCCCAAGGGGGGCTTGAGCACCTGCCCTTTTTGTCCAAGTGCCCTCATGCCAAAAAATAATATTAATAAAAAAAATCAGTTAATTTTAGTATGATTTTTATTTATGTGAGTGAGAGTGAGAAGTTGCCTGTCTTCCGCCTGCAGCTAGCTCTTAGCTGACACCGACCTGTATGCACCCTTGCACACCGCCGCGGCCGCCTATTAAATGATACCCGCACTGACCCTTGCACACCGCCGCCTATTAAATGATACCCGCACTGACCCTTGCACACCGCCGCGGCCGCCTATTAAATGATACCTGCACTGCACAGTGCCGCACTGCCGCCCGTGACCCGTCTGACAGTGTGTGTCCACCACTCCAGACTCTCAGCTGTCACTCTCTCGCTGCGGCTGCGAGAAGTCTGACAGACTGTCTGAGACAGTCTGTCAGACTGCTCACAGCCGCAGCGAGAGAGTGACAGCTGATGAGAGTCTGGAGTGGACACACACTGTCAGATGGGTCACAGGCAGCAGTGCGGCTCTGTCTGTGAGTGTGAGAGCGAGGCACTTCATCTCACCCTGTGAGCCCTCAGCCAGCCAAGCCAACTCTTGCATTGCGTGCTTGCTGCCAGCCCACTCAGTCCGGAGGAGAGACTCACTCCGGCTGGCCTGGCAGCAAGCGAAGACTGCCTGTCTCTCACCCCTTGTGGCACTGTGTGTGCCTGTACCTCTTCCTCCTGATAAGCGCAGCAGCGCTGCGTATGTGTAGTGTGATGTCATCACGGCCCGCAGGGGCGCATTATGATCACACAGGAGGGCAGAATGGGAGTCTATGGGACATCACCACCAGGTCAGGTGACAGACCCTGGTCACCCAGCCGGCGCCAAGAGGAGTTGGACCAGGCCAGCAGAGGAGGAGTCAGCAGTCAGGACTTAACTACAACTCAAGTCAAGTGACAGCACAGGTAAGCCAGTAGTGGTTTGGGTGCACTGTATGACTTGACTGAGGCTAGGGGAGGGTTGAGAGGGCTACTAGTGGTAATTGGTAATAAATAATTATGAAAAGTGCCCTTTTTTTCATTTGAGCCCCTGCCCTCCAAAATGTCTGTGCACGTCCCTAACATCCCATACCTATCTTGCCCATCCCATCCACTAATACATTCCTTAGATTTGGACCTCTTCTATATGAAAACAACAACACATGACTCTAATAACATGACTCTCTGGGGTGTATTGATTAGAGAAGATAAGTTTATTTTGTTCATTTGCCCTTCTCTCCTGTTTCTCCAGCAGTTTGTCTTGACTGTGTTTTAGGATCCTTTTGTATTGCCTAATCAAGTCATCCTTGTGATACCCTCTGTTTTGCAGTCTTTTCAGGAGCTCATCTATCTGCGCAATAGCTCCCTCTGTCTGTCTCAAATGTTAAGCAGGATTCACAGCATTTGACAGTATGGATCTCTATTTTTGAAATGTGGTGGGTGACAGTTATTTCTATATAGCAGAGTGTTACTATCTTTCCAATGGTTAGTGGTTTTTAAAAGCTTCCCCTCCTTGTAGACTTAAAGGTCCAAAAAATTTACAGAATATTTGTTAATTGTGGCAGTGCACCTTATAGGGGTATCTAAATAATTTAGATGATCAACAAAAGTCATTAAGGTCATGTAGGTTCCCTTTCCTCACCAGGAACAAGCCATAAGTAAAGAGTAGATAACACATTATCTTACCTGAGAATCCAGATAGAATACATGTTCTCTCATAGCTCTCAATGTATAGGTTTGTGTAGAATGGAGCAGTGTTTAAATATACTTGTGCCTGCTACTTGTACACAGAAACTGTGTACAGATTTGAAGCAGTTGCATATGAGGCACAAACTAAGAAAGGTCATTAGGAATTTGGTATGTGGCCTGCCTGGTATTGGATTGCCAGTTAAAGCTACATGCACACCTTCCATTACATCTTTGCTAGGATAATGATGTATAGTGATTTAGAATTTAGCCATAATTGTAGAATATAGCCATCTTGATTAATCTACAGAGTTTCGATTTTATTTTATTATATATATATATATATATATATATATATATATATATATATATATATATATATATATAGAGTGAGAGAGAGAGAGAGAGAGAGAGCACCTGTTCTGGTAACAAAACAATGTGTATGATATATTGTATATTGAAAATATTACCCACTGCTGGTTGTTGCTGGGTTGCAGGTGGCTGTACAATGGCTTCTGGAGGCATTGGTGTGGAGGGCAGTGGCACAGATGGTGTGGAGGGCAGTGGAACAGATGGTGTTTGTTCCATGGCCAATGTCTACTCCATAAAGTCCTGTAGCTGTTGGGGCTGGAGCAGCCAGGGGAGCTGCACTGCTGCCTCCAGATATTCCTAGGGGATCTCCAGTGCCAACTTCTTCAAGTTCTCCAGTCTCCCTTGCTCCATTTATGGACTCTGCACTGGTATCAACACAGGGGTAGCAAGGTTGACAATGCCTCTGCTAAGTCCTTGCTGAAGCTCCTCAGCTAGGAGACCAGTGCCAACATTTCCAACAGTAGCCAATCCAGGTGGCTCCTAGTGTCTGTCATCAACTGGTAGATGTTTAGGTTGATGAAGCAGAGCTCATAGGCCTGAATGGCAATACTCCTAAGGGCACCATTGGTCTGTTCTCTTTCCCCCAAACAAATGCAATGAACTCCATCTGTATCCTTATCTCCCCCACCACCTCTGGCAGAGCAGCTTTCTTTCTCTCTCAGTGGCCTCGCAGCTGCTTTTTATGGCTGCTGTTGGGCTGGAGGCTGGGTGGAAGTGAGAGCTGGGGGACCTGGCATGTTATTAACCAGCATGATGTCAGGACTAGGAATGAGGGAAACATTTCACCTCAAAAATAAAACAGGAGAAAAATGGCACTTCCTGCTGAATTACATATTTTTCTTGAAAGGTGCAGATTTTCCATTTTTTCTGGATTAGCTCATTGCATTGAAATCAACGGTAAGAGCAAATGCTCTTTTTAACATCTCTCCTCTCCTATAACACCTCTACTCCACTTTCTCTGCTACCAAAATCCACCCTGTGGGAAATTCTTCTAGTAGAAGCAGGCAGAAAATTAAGGGGTGTTTTTCTATGATGCAGGAAATTCTCTCCTCCAAAAATCAATAGTATTTGAAGGCAGAAAAATCTATGTTGGGTGAAATTCCCACCTGAAACAATTGATAGGGTGGAAATTCGGCAGAAAATGTTTTGAGGGAATTTCCTGTGGGAAAAGCTTAAAATTGTGTATTTTTGGGGAAATTTCCCACTAGAAAAAATTATTTTTTTCCATATCCCAAGAAAGGACTTGGAGCTGTTGGATACTTTGTGATGCTGAGGGTGGGGCAATTCTCAGAGCTGCTGGTTGTGGTGGTACTTTCACAGCCAGTAGTGATACAGTGATGGTTTCTGCAACACCTGCCACCACTGGTGGTGTTGATGGTGAATGTCTGGGAAGAAATATCTTGGAGGAGTCTGATTTCCTCCTGTTTAGCCTCCTACTGGTCATGGACATTGCTTTGGCAATCCATTGGATATCCATATATGGCACTAAAAGGGTTAAAATTAATATATGGAGAAGGATACTTAGGAAACTGGACCAGAGCATCAGAAGGGTCCAATGAGATGCACACTCGTGGGGTCTTCAAGGAGCTGAACGACACAGGATGACATTGAGAATTGACATGATGCTTTTCTTACCACCAGCATGCTAATTCTGGTCACATGTTGTGTCAAACCCCTTTGCCAATCAATGGGACAACTTAAGGCACAATTGACCACCTCAGAATGTCTTTCCATGGATTGAAGTCACTGTGCCTGTTGGTCCTCCACCAGTGGCTTTCCTTGATTCCACAGCCAGGGAGATCTTCACTACCAACTTGTAGTCATAATAATGGTGCTTCAAGGCAATTATGGTGTGTTTGGTATTCATGATGGAACGCATATCCTCCTGGATTTTCCTCCACACTGTGTGGTGCTGGGCTGCTGTATGGGAATGGTCCAGGTTGAAGAGGACTCAGGAGTTGGATACACCTCGTTTTTGTCCTGGCTGAATTTGGGACCCCTGAGCTATTGCTTTTGCTGGAATGATAGAGAGGACCATTTGTCTCCTGGCTGTGAGCGAGATGGCCCTGCAGCTTTCTTCTCTGACCCTGTAGTTGAGACCTTCCTCTTCACCCCTCTGCCCCACTGACCCAGAGTTCAAGGGTGTGCCTAACTCTAGTGGGCAATCTTAAGCTTCTCTCACTCTTTCTATACTTCATGATTCTGCTCCCCCTCTTTAACTTTCTCTTTTCCCTTTCACTTCTTATCTTGGGACCCCACTATCCTCTGTGCTAGCATACCTGTGATGTTCCCCTCCCCTTCCCCCCCTCTCACTCACACAAACACCTGCTCACTCAGTCAGGCTTACATGCTTAGTCCCTTGAACTACCTAACGACAGACTCCCAAAGTAAAAAAGAAAAGAAAAAAGAAACCAAATATAAAAAATAGTTAAAGAGTTAGGAAACAAATAAACATCAAATGAAAAAATAACAGGAACTCATAAACAAAATAAACAGCAACTGAGGCAAAAAGCAGAAACAATTAATGAGAAATAAAATGGGGGATGTAGAGCTTAAATGAGAAAGTGTGGAGATGTCTGCATGTGTGTATGTCATCATCATCATCATCTTCTCCTTCAGCCGTTGCCAATCCACTGCAGGATTCAGACCTCCTCAGTAAGCCTTCAAAAACTTTGGTCCTGTGCTTTTTGTTGCCACTGTGTACCATCAAATTTGGTAATTTCATGTACCCATTTTGTCTTTGGTCTTCTTCTTGGGTATTTAGTATTGAGTGGAATCTATTCCAAAATTCATTTGGTCCATCTACCATCAGGGCTTCTTGCCATATGACCTTCCCATTTTCATTTCAGGCACTTTACTCTTTCAGTGATGTCATAGACCTTTGTTTGCCGACAAATCCATTCACACATATTTTGGTCTGTTTTTGTTACGTTTAAAATTCACCTTTCCATACTTCTCTGTGTAACCTTAAGTTTTTGTATGGCTTTGGTCAAAAACCTTTCGTTTGACACAGTGTGGTAAATTTGTCTTACTACAAAATTTTTCCAAATGCTCGCATCCCAATTTTATTAGACTCTCAGTTTCCATTATGATGTTTCCATCTGTTGACATATCCTGTCCAAGGTAAATATACTTGTCAACTTCTTCTAGTTCTTGTCCAGCTACTGTGATTGGTATAGTAAATTTGTTCAACATGACATGCGTTTTGTTGATATTCATCTTCAGACCTACATTTTTGCTTTCCTGTTGTAGCTTTTCAATGAGTTCTTGCAGTTCTTCAGGACTACTGGCAAAGAGTATGATATAATCTGCAAAATGTAAGTGATGTAGGTAGACTCCGTTGATCTTAAGTCCTTTTTAGTTTCAATTTAGTTTGCGGAAATTTTCTTCTAAGCAAGCAGAAAATAGGTTTGGGGAGATTGTATCTTCTTGTCTGACCCCTTTTTCTATGTTGATCTGGACTTCATCATTGTTAACCTGTATTGATGCAGTTGCATTTTCATATATTTATTGGAAGGTATTGGTCTAAGTTCTGTTTATTTCTTGGTTGATCAGGGTATTAATTTTTGCTTACTTTTTCAGAGTCAAAAGCATTTTCATAGTCAAGGAAGGCTATGCATAATGGAAGTATGTATTCATTATGCCGCTCATTGCACTGTCTGAATGTGGCTCCTGAAGCCTGCTTGTTCCTTAGGGTGTGCCTTGTTAAGTACTGTGTCCATTCCTTTTGATAGTACCTTTGTGAAAACCTTATAAACCACTGGCAATAGGCTTATTGATCATGGGCAGTATCTAAGATAGCCTCATTTTGGCTTGAAATGTCTGTGTCTGGGTGGTCTTGCAGCACACTGAAGCAATTATACATTGCTATCTCCAAATTCTTATGATTTTTCAATAGCTGGCTAGAATCGATCTTCACGTTGTCTTGATCATTTTCTTGCTTTCTTTCTTGCAGGCAATTTATATTTTTGGTGTCAGTAGACAATGGTAACTTCCAAAGTTAAAATGATTTAAGACTGAGCAGTCAGTGAATATCATTTTATTATTTGATTTCAATTACAATTTCCATGTATACTTTCTCTGGTCCTTTTTCCTGTAGAATGAATTCATGATGTACATGTTTTTCTCTCCTGAAAATTCTATCAGTTCATTTCCTCTGTCTTCTCTTTTTCCAGTTCCATGTGGTCTGATTGATTTTGCACCATTTTGGATCTTACAAATCTTGCATTGAAATCTCCAGTTATAAATATGTAGTGGTAATTGTCCTGTTTGTAGAGGTGTAATAAATCATAATAGAATTATTTGACTTCATTATCATGGTGGCTACTTGTAGGAGCATAAATTTGAACCATCTGAAGAACATATGGACTGTTTACTTTGATACCAAAGGAAGCAATTCTTCCAGACATACTTTCTACTTTTACAATTGAGCCTGTCGGTCTTATGTTAATCAAGAATCCTATTCCTCCACATCATCTATCATTGATTCCTTTTTAGTATAGCCAGCATCCATTTTCTAATTTTACTAAATCTACACCTTTTTGTGAGTCTCACATGAGCCAATGAGGTCCCAGTTAATGTTATTTAGTTCTTGTATGAGTTCCACTAAGTGTGAAATCGTACTCATAGATCGAATATATTGACAGGATAGTAATGTTTCAAAATAAATGCAGCTCTGATTATTCATTATAGGTTTTGGGTAGTGATGAGCGAGCATGCTCGGCCGAAGCTCGGTTCGGCTCGAGCATCGCTCTGCTCGGCACATGGCGGTACTCGTACGAGTACCGCATGTGCTCGTCCGCCATGTTCGGGTCTCCTCCCCGCACGTTTCGCGGCTTCTGCGCAGCCAATAAACGTGCGGGGAGGCTCTGACATCAGTGTAATGCCAGCAGCCATGTTGGCTGCTGGCATTACACTGATTGGCTGGCCAGAACCCGTGATCGGGTGCTGTATAGCACCTGACCAGCGAGTTCGGCTCAGTCTTAGCCAGGGAGAGATGAGGATAGGAAGGGAAAGTCAGTGTAGGGAGAAGAAAAGCGAGTTTGAACAAAAAAAAGACCCAAAAGTCCTTTTTAGGACTACTGTGTGTGGGGGCAGCAGATATATTTTGTTTTGGGGGGCAGAGTTAAAAAAAAAAACGTCACATATTCCGTTCACTGTGCCTAGCCGCAGATTAGCAGCACATTCTGTTTAGTGTGCAAAGTTTCAGATTAGCAGCACATTCTGTTTAGTGTGCAAAGTTGATGATTAGCAGCACATTCATTTTAGTGTGCAAAGTTGCAGATTAGCAGCACATTCTGTTTAGTGTGCAAAGTTGCAGATTAGCAGCACATTCTGTTCAGTGTGCAAAGTTGCAGATTAGCAGCACATTCTTTTTAGTGTGCAAAGTTGCAGATTATCAGCACATTCTGTTTAGTGTGCAAAGTGTAAAAACTAAAAGTCACTTATTCCGTTCACTGATCCTAGCCGCAGATAAGCAGCACATTCTGTTTAGTGTGCAAAGTTGCAGATTAGCAGAACATTCTGTTTAGTGTGCAAAGTGTAAAAACTAAAAGTCACATATTCCATTCACTGTGCCTAGCCGCAGATAAGCAGCATATTCTGTTTAGTGTGCAAAGTTGCAGATTAGCAGCACATTCAGTTTACTGTGCAAAGTGTAAAAAATAAAAGTCACTTATTCCGTTCACTGATCCTAGCCGCAGATAAGCAGCACATTCTGTTTAGTGTGCAAAGTTGCAGATTATCAGCACATTCAGTTTAGTGTGTAAAGTGTAAAAATTAAAAGTCACTTATTCCGTTCACTGATCCTAGCCGCAGATAAGCAGCACATTCTGTTTAGTGTGCAAAGTTGCAGATTAGCAGAACATTCTGTTTAGTGTGCAAAGTGTAAAAACTAAAAGTCACATATTCCATTCACTGTGCCTAGCCGCAGATAAGCAGCATATTCTGTTTAGTGTGCAAAGTTGCAGATTTGCAGCACATATTCCGTGTAATATGAAGAAGGCGGGTAAAAAGGGAAGGGGAAGTGGACGTGATCCTGATAGTTCAGGGCGCGGGTCAGGGCGCGTAGAAACTGTGCCTGGTGCCAGAGCACAAGAAAGAAAGACATCCACCATACCTAGCTTCATGTCTCAGTTTACAGGGCGTCGCAGGACATCACTCTCGAGGTCAGACCACTGCGAACAGGTGGTCGGTTGGATTTCAGGTGATACTGCTTCCAGTCGGTTAAGCACCACCCTGTCTTCCACCAAGTCCACTCTCAGTAGCCAAGAGTCTGGTCAACATAATCCTCACCCTGATCATCCTTCCTCCCACCATAGAGGGTCTGGTCAAAGAAGTGATCCCACACTGGGATATAGTGAGGAGCTCGTCTCATCACCAATCCTTCATTTGAACCTCTCTCCAAGCACGCTTGCAGAGGAACATGAAATCTTGTGCCCTGATTCACAACCTCTAGAGGGTACCCAATCACAAGAAGATGACAGAGGGGAACGGCATTTAAGGTCAAAGGAAGTGGATGATGATGATGATGAGACACAGTTGCCATCAAATCAACCACTTTTACTGTCTCAAGACCTTGATGAGGAGGATGATATACAGTTGTCAATGACTGAGTATGTGGTGGGATCAAGAAATGAGGAGGATGATCAGAGTGAGGAAGTGGAGGAGGACTTGGTGGACGATGAGGTGACTGACCCCACCTGGGAAGGTGGAGAGCCGAGCGATGACAGCAGTCCTGAGGGTGAGCCATCTGCAGCACCGCAACAGGCTGGAAGAGGCAGTGGTGTGGCTACAGAAAGAAGGCGGACCGCACCAAACCGGCCCGCAAATGTTCAACGGAGCACCCCTTGCGTAAATCTCCCTTGCCAAGGGGTAGGTGTTCCGCGGTATGACGTTTTTTTAAGGAAAGTGCGGACGACAAAAGAATTGTAGTTTGCAACCTGTGCCACACCAGAATGAGCCGAGGCATGAACACTAGAAACCTCACCACCACCAGCATGATCCGACACATGGCATCCAAGCACCGTAATAAGTGGGAGGAACGCCCGGATCGCCAATCTGTGTCTGCAGGCCACACCACTGCCTCCTCTTCCCCTGTTTTCGGTGCCGGCCAATCGCCTGTCGAAGGCGCAGGCCCGCATACCTCCCGCCCTGCACCTGTACCATCTGAAGCACCATCAGTGACCACATCCACTTCCCTGTCCCAGCACAGCGTCCAAATGTCGTTACCCCAGGCATTTGAGCGCAAGCGAAAATACCCAGCCACCCACCCACAGGCCATAGCACTAACCTCACACCTTTCCAAATTACTGGCCATCGAAATGCTGCCATTTAGGCTTGTGGAGACTGAGTCCTTCCGCAGCCTGATGGCAGCAGCTGTCCCTCGGTACGCAGTCCCCAGCCGCCACTACTTTTCCCGGTGTGCCGTCCCCGCCTTACACCACCATGTGTCCCGTAACATCACCCGTGCCCTGACCAACGCAGTTACTGGGAAGGTCCTCTTAACGACTGACACATGGACAAGTGCTTGTGGCCAGGGACGCTACATTTCCCTGACGGCACACTGGGTGAATGTCGTGGAGGCTGGGAGCGACTCGGACCCTGGGATGGCACAGGTGCTACCCACGCCGAGGATTGCGGGCCCTACCTCCATCAGGGTTTCCTCCAGCACCTACGTTATTGGCTCCTCCTCCTCCGTTTCCACCTCCGAATTCTCTGCGCGCAGCGCCACTCACCCATCAGCCGGTAGCTGGAAGCAGTGTAGCACTGCAGTGGGGAAGCGTCAACAGGCCGTGCTGAAGCTGATCTGCCTTGGGGACAAACAGCACACGGCCTCAGAGCTGTTGCAGGGGATTAGTCACCAGACCGAGCAGTGGCTCTCGCCACTCAACCTGCAACCAGGCATGGTTGTGTGTGATAATGGGCGTAACTTGGTGGCGGCTTTGGAGCTCGGCAAGCTCACACACGTACCATGCCTAGCGCATGTATTTAATTTAGTGGTTCAGCGATTTCTAAAAACCTACCCCAATTTGCATGATCTCTTGACCAAGGTGCGCCGCGTGTGTGCACATTTCCGTAAGTCATCAACAGCTTCAGCCGGCCTGTTGAAGCTGCAGCAGCTCTTACAATTGCCAGCTCACCGGCTGCTGTGTGACGTGAGCACGCGCTGGAACTCCACCTTCCACATGTTGGCCCGGCTTTGTGAGCAGCAGAGGGCAGTAGTGGAGTACCAGCTGTTACACGGTCGTCGCCTCTCCGTTCAACTTCCTGTAATCAGAAGTGAGGAGTGGGAATGGATGTCAGACCTCTGTGAGGTTTTACGCAATTTTGAGGAATCGACACAGATGGTGAGCGGCGATAACGCTATTATCAGTGTAACCATCCCACTTCTGTGTCTACTGAAACGCTCGCTGCTCACAATTAAAACCGACGCTTTGCATGTGGAAGAGGTGGAAATGGGGGAGGAAGAGCTTACACAAGGTGATAGCCAGAGCACCCTCACTTCGTCTTCTCAGCGACAATTGGAGGAGGCGGAGGAGGAGGAGGAGGAGGAGGAGGAGGAAGACACGGTTGCCTCCGCTACAGAGGGTAGCCATGGAACTTTAGTTCCATCTCTTCAGCGTGGGTGGGCAGAAGAGGAGGAAGAGGATGAGGAGATTGAGAGTCATCCTCCTGGTGAGGACAGCGAAATCTTGCCTGTTGGTACTCTGGCACACATGGCTGACTTTATGTTAGGCTGCCTTTCCCGTGACCCACGCGTTATACGCATTTTAGACAACACGGATTACTGGGTGTTCACCCTTCTGGACCCCCGCTACAAAGAGAATTTCTCATCTCTCATTCCTCCGGTGGAGAGGACAAGCAAAATGGTGCAATACCAGAAGGTTCTTGTCGAAAAATTGCTCCAAAATTTTCCATCTGACAACGCTGGCGGCAGAGTACGTGCTACCTTGGCCAACCGAGAAGGGGAGAAAAGGGGAGCACACAGCAGTTCCGACAAAGGCAGGGCAACACTCTCCAAGGCGTGGGACACCTTCATGACACCCCGCCAGCACCCTCACCCTGATGCGCAGCCTAGTGTCACAAGGAGGGAAAAGTTTTGGAAGATGGTGAAGGAGTACGTAGCAGACCGTGTCAGCGTCCTCAATGATCCCTCTGTGCCTTACAACTACTGGGTGTCCAAGCTGGACACGTGGTATGAACTGGCACTCTACGCCTTGGAGGTGCTGGCCTGCCCTGCCGCCAGCGTTCTGTCTGAGCGGGTATTTAGTGCTGCTGGTGGCATCATAACAGATAAGCGTATCCGCCTTTCCACCGAAAATGCTGATAGGTTGACACTTATAAAAATGAACAAGGCCTGGATTTCCCCTGACTTCTCCACTCCACTGGAGGAAAGCCCCGGGGGAACATAAAGTCACTTTAGATATGTTATTTACAATGATGGGAATACTCTGTATTCCCATTCACCCCTTCCACCCAAAAAACGGGTATATGGTTGACTCTCTTCCATATACCCTGTGATATAATTTTTATATAGGGCCAGCTCACCAGCGGGCCCTGTGATATAATTTTTATATAGGGCCAGCTCACCAGCGGGCCCTGTGATATAATTTTTATATAGGGCCAGCTCACCAGCGGGCCCTGTTTGACAACTTTTTGTATAGGTCAGCTCACCAGCGGGCCTTCTTATATAATGTTTTATTGGGTCAGCTCTCTAGCGGGCCCTCTCATATAATGTTTTATAGCGTCAGCTCACTAGCGGGCCTTCGCATATAATGTTTAGGATGGTCAGCTCCGCAGCAGACCCTCACCCATAATGTTTTAGATGGTCGGCTCAGCGCACGTTTCCCTCTTAATCATGGCCCCAGTTCAGAAAAATCGAGGAAATTTTTGGGAAAATTTGCCTCTGCGCACGTTTCCCTCTTAATCATGGCCCCAGTTCAGAAAAATCGAGGAAATTTTTTGCAGAATTTGCCTCTGCGCACGTTTCCCTCTTAATCATGGCCCCAGTTCCGAAAATTCGATGAAATTTTTTGCAGAATTTGCAGATGATATACAAGTAAATATACAGCAAATACTGTTTGGTAACAATTTTTCGCCTAAAGTCGTTTTTATCTTCCTTTTTGTGTGTTTTACGGTCAGTCTGTAAAAATGGCGTACTACGGGCGAAAGATCGTTCCCAGCAGCGATGTTGGAGTCCAAGATGCATCCAGACATCCTCCCTATGCTGTCCCTGAACCATTTCTGTGGTGTTTCCATCATTTTCTGCCCTTTTCCTATGGACCAGGCACCCTCCCCTCATCAGAGCAGGGGGTGCCTGGTGTAATGCTCGAGTCCTCCCATTGACTTCAATGGGTCTCGGGTGCTCGGCCGAGCACTCGAGCCTCCGGGGGCGCTTGGTCAGAGCACCCGAACACCCGAGTATTGGGGTGCTCGATCATCACTAGTTTTGGGCCATGTAGATAATTATTATCATTTTCTACGATGTGTAGTTCCAGAGTAATTGAATCGTAAGGTGTCCCCGCCCCTTTTACCTATGTAAAGCTGCACAGCAAGTCCGTCCGGATGGATTGCAGCAAGTGACAATCTTCTCTTAGTATAAGGAAAAACCTACCCTCCTCCTTCAAGGGGGGCAAGGTTTTCCTTATGCTCACAGCCAGAAGATTGTCCCTTGCTGTGAGCTGTCTGGACAGTCTTGCTGTACAGCTTTCATATCTGTATCTGAAGGGATGTGGCTTACAATAGGTAAAAGGGGCGGGAGTGGGACACTTTATAATTCAATTACACTGGAATACACATCCTGGAGAATGATAATACTGCTTTACATGGTCCAAAAACTATAAAGAATAATTATAGCTGCATTTATTTTGAAACATTATTATCTCTTCAATTGTCCCAATGTCTAAAGACCAAGGCAGCCTGATAGCACCCAGTGATTCTTAGCACCCTCTGCCATTGAGCTGGTGTTCCTGCTGCAGTAGGAAGTAGCTTGCAAGCCTCTGGGGAATGAGATCCATTGTTTTTGTTGTAAAGCCATGCTGAAGGAATGGACCATAATCTGCCTCGCTGGTCCAGTGTGGGTTGGCAGATTTTGAATCTGTTCACCTTGGATGACCCTACTAGGAATTTATTTTCACAATAGCATAGTTCTCAATAAAGTATCGACCCATGAGAGTAGTGTGTATATATATATATGTAATGTGTAGTATATTAGTCTAGAGTTGTATGGACCCATGTATAAAGGCAAAGCACAAAGCAAAAACAAACCTCTTTTCTCTCTTAGCACTAGTGCTGACCTCCAACTCCTGAGCACTGTGCACTTTCTTGATAAAAGTTGTAACACAGTTGAAAAAATTGTCTTGAGAGGCATCATATATATAATCCCCCCCTTTCCCCAATGCGTGCTCAAATCTTTTATTGTCTTTCAAGTTTCAGAATGCAAGTATCAAGTTGCAGTTGTTGCTTATTGGTTAAAGATAGGTGTTTGGTAGTACTGAAGAATCATACAAGATAATAGTGAATCTTTTTTACTGCACTGAAATCAGTGATAATAATTTATCAACCCCAGGGCCCAATCAATACATGCCTCCCCCACACAATGCACACTTTGTCACTCACATTATTCAACTCCTTACACAGGCTTGGCCTCTTCCCTTAAAGGAATAGTAATACTTTGTTTTATCTTTATTTTATTTTGTAGGCATTAAAAAAACATGAAGAACGATATAAGCCTTTTCTCTCAAACCTTTGAGAGATATTCACAAGCAAAGTTTCCCCTCCCACCCCTTTTACCTAGTTTAAGCCATCTCTTCTCAGATGTGGAATCCAGTCCATAGATCAGACAGATAACAAAAGGGGACAATCTTCTTCCTATGAGAACAATGAAAGCCCTGCCCCCCTTGACAAGTTTTTCAGGTTTTTCCCTTATCTTAATTGAAGATTGTCACTCTCTGCAGTCTACCTGGGCAACTCCCTTCTGATCTGGCTGAACAGTGTTACATCAGTAAAAGGGGCGGGAGGGGGATACTTTGTCATTGAATTACTCTTGAACTACAACTCTGACAGAATTGACATAACACTCTCCAAAGTCCAAATACTATGATGATTAATTAGAGCTGCTTTTATTATGAAACATTATTATTCCTTTAAAGACACAAAAGCTTGAATATTAAACTGGAGGGATTTTTTTATGAGGCTATATGGGTTATTAATATATATTCAAATAACTAGCATCTATGGTACTAAAAAGAATGGAAATTTTGATTATGAAGAAAGACTATTTTGGTATGCCAGCATCAAAGTAACAACATTTTAAAATATAATTCTCTATAAAATAATATAGGCACAAATCAGTAAAGGTGCTGCTGTTCCTGCCATTCCTCTACCCTAGGCCTAAGCCTAAATACTTCACTGCTGAAAGAGATAAAGAGGATAGATTATACAGGGCTGGAATACCAGTTGCACTATTCACCCCTGATCAATATTAATTACTTGTGTAACTTTTCCAGTACTGAGTTGCTCAACTTGGAGGGAAACTATTGTACCTGTGTCTTGCTTATTTGTTAGGTCTCCAGAGTGGGTGTAAGCTAGAAAAGGCATTAAACAAAATAACTAATTAATCAACCAATTAAAGTATCAGTTATTCCCTTGGTACATCAGCTAAATTAATTAATTCCCACTTCTGCTATATGGCTGTAGAAACCCAGGTGTCTCATTCCTTTTAATTAATACCAGTGATAAACTACCTTCTACTTGATAGAATTCTGCTTAATGAATTTAACACATTATACATGCCACCCATTAATTTTATTATGACAACCAACAATATAATAGAGAGAACCATAGAAAGTGAGCCTATCTTTAAATGAGCTGCTTGAAATGGTATAGCTAATTAGTAATATTTTGTGTAATGTGTCCAGATCACTATTTTAATGCAGGACTAATTTAACGTTCATTTAGAAGGACTGCACAGGAACCATAACAGTTCTGTAGTGTGTGCATTTCATTAGCATGACACATTTAAAAGGCAATAATGCCACATTATTCTTGTTTAACATATAGAGATGAAAACACACAAAAAGGAAATGCACAGTTTATATAAAAGGTACTATGTATATAGACTAAATAGTCCTGGTGCACTCAGGGTCAAAATCAAACAAACAAACACACATATTGGGAGTATAATGGTATAAGAAACCAAAAACCACCAATAAAGGACCAAATTAATAAGAGGCACACAAGAAGTACCAAAAGTGAAAAAGAGACTTTATTTAAACATAGTATAGTTCAATATACAGGAAAAACAAATGATCAGAAGAGTCCAGGTGAAAATACGTAAGGCCCCCTTAAGAATATAACTACCATAAAGTAAAGCAGGCAGTTGTCTAAGCACTAAATAATAATAAAAAATGCAGTGAATAATACAATACTTGAAAACAGAAAAAACCTACAAAAAATAAAGACCAGAAGCTGAAGAGATACGTACCTGCTAAAGGTAGCTCAAATATACGTTATCATTTTGTATTGATTATTATTATTATTATTATTATTCAAATGGAAGATTAAAAGCAGCAAGTTATGGACCTTATAACTTCAGACCACGGTCACCTGAACAGAGACAGGATAATTTTCTCTGTATACCTGGCTTGTTGTAGTCGGGAATATACCCTTCTACAACCAACACACTTGTGAGTACATTTTCATCACTGAATAATAATATTGTTATAAGGTTATAAGGTTAACAGGCACTATTGGGTGCCCTCTCTTGTCTTTCTTTATATTTGTTTTGAACTACTGTGAGTTGGTCTGAGGAGCAGCCCGTTGATCTATACTGTTGTGGGGACAGTAATAACACCCCTAACACTCAATTGTCAGCTGACACATATGTGTTTAGTTGAACACAAAATTTTGTGAGTATATTTTCTGTTGGTGAAGAATACCTTCATAAAGACGTTATTGCACCAGAAGCTCCTTCTTTTTGTTTTGTGTTCCACTTGATTTCTGTGGTGGGTGTTTGGCTTTAACATGTTTGACATAAATGTCATGGCGTCTGTGTTTCATATGTGTTATCAGAGCACTTGTGCCAAGGTATGTTCCCTCCTTCCCCTTCTCATTGACTTGTCACAAATTGTGCACAGTGCTGTTGTTGATGACTGCACTGTTCCTGCCCTAAGAGAAAATTAGTCCAACACCCATGACTTCAGGGGGAGGGAAAAGGTGCAGAAGAATGGCCTCTTTCTTCTTCTCCTCCTCCACATTCTCCTTCACTGGCTGGGGCAGAGGATGATGTTACTGCTGTTGCTGCTACTGCCTCAGAATCAGCACTGCAACTAGGACCAGAACTATTGCTGTTGCTGGCAGACATTTCACTGCTGGTTGGAGTAGATGGCGAGAAATGTGACAGAGATTCCCCCAATGTCACACTTGCCATTTCTTGGAGACCTGAAGAAGGCAGACTGGTGGCACTAGCAGCAGACACAGACAGCTGATCTGTGTTCCTGGTGGTGGTGGTATTATTGCAGTGGTAACAATTCTGCCTTCTTCAGGATCATGTTTCACATGGTCAATGCAGCGGTGGGAACGGGACTCCCAGAGTCAAGAGAATGGTGTGGGCTCGCTTAACCACTAGTCTGCAAAAAGGCAATTAGGGTAGCAAAAATAGATAATGAAACTCAAATTGCAAGGGAAAGCAAGACTAATCCAAAAAAGTTTTTCAAATATATAAATAGCAAAAAACTGAAGAGGGAGTGCATTGAACCATTCATAAATGAGATGCATGAGTTGGTTAGTGAGGATAAGGAAAAGGCAGAGGTTTTAAACACTTTCTTTGCATCAGTATCTACAAGGGAGCAAGGAATGGTAGAAGAGCCTCCGCAAGTAACAAATAAAACAATACAATTAACAGATATTGGGTTAACTCAAGAAGGTGTCATGGGAAGACTGAACAAAATTAAGACCGACAAAGCACCGGGTCCTGATGGTATAAATCAAAGGGTTCTTCAGGAACTTAGTGCAGTGTTAGCAAAACCCCTATATTTACTCTTTAAAGATTCTATTACCACAGGCTCAGTGCCACAGGATTGGCAAAGAGCTAACATAGTGCCTCTATTTAAGAAGGGAACTAAAACAGAACCTAGGAATTATAGACCAGTGAGTTTGACCTCTGTAGTGGGAAAAGTGCTAGAAGGGATAATAAGGGACTATATTCAGGATTACAACACAAAAAATTAAAATCATTAGCATGAATCAACATGGTTTTATGAAGAATAGATCATGCCAAACTAATCTTTTCAACTTCTATGAGGAGGTAAGCAGCAACCTTGACAATGGCAAGGCAGTAGATGTAGTATACAGTGGGGCAAAAAAGTATTTAGTCAGCCACGAATTGTGCAAGTTCTCCCACTTAAAAAGATGGGAGAGGCCTGTAATTTTCATCATAGGTACCCTTCAACTATGAGAGACAGAATGAGGGGAAAGAATACAGGAAATCACATTGTAGGATTTCTAATGAATTAATTGGTAAATTCCTCTGTAAAATAAGTATTTGGTCACCTACAAACATGCAAGATTTCTGGCTCTCACAGACCTGTAACTTCTTCTTTAAGAGTCTCCTCTGTCCTCCACTCGTTACCTGTATTAATGGCACCTGTTTGAACTTATCAGTATAAAAGACACCTGTCCACAACCTCAAACAGTCACACTCCAAACTCCACTATGGCCAAGACCAAAGAGCTGTCAAAGGACACCAGAAACAAAATTGTAGACCTGCACCAGGCTGGGAAGACTGAATCTGCAATAGTCAAGCAGCTTGGTGTGAAGAAATCAACTGTGGGAGCAATTATTCGAAAATGGAAGACATACAAGACCACTGATAATCTCCCTTGATCTGGGGCTCCACGCAAGATCTCACCCCGTGGTGTCAAAATGATCACAAGAACGGTGAGCAAAAATCCCAGAACCACATGGGGGGACCTAGTGAATGACCTGCAGAGAGCTGGGACCAAAGTAACAAAGGCTACCATCAGTAACACACTATGCCGCCAGGGACTCAAATCATGCAGTGCCAGACGTGTCCCCCTGCTTAAGCCAGTACATGTCCGGGTCCATCTGAAGTTTGCTAGAGAGCATTTGGATGATCCAGAAGAGGACTGGGAGAATGTCATATGGTCAGATGAAACCAAAGTAGAACTTTTTGGCAAAAACTCAACTCGTCGTGTTTGGAGGAGAAAGAATGCTGAGTTGCATCCAAAGAACACCATACCTATGGTGAAGCATGGGAGTGGAAACATCATGCTTTTGGGCTGTTTTTCGGCAAAGGGACCAGGACGACTGATCCGTGTAAAGGAAAGAATGAATGGGGCCATGTATCGTGAGATTTTGAGTGAAAACCTCCTTCCATCAGCAAGGGCATTGAAGATGAAACGTGGCTGGGTCTTTCAGCATGACAATGATCCCAAACACACCGCCCGGGCAACGAAGGAATGGCTTCGTAAGAAGCATTTCAAGGTCCTGGACTGGCCTAGCCAGTCTCCAGATCTCAACCCCATAGAAAACCTTTGGAGGGAGTTGAAAGTCCGTGTTCCCAGCGACAGCCCCAAAACATCACTGCTCTAGAGGAGATCTGCATGGAGGAATGGTCCAAAATACCAGCAACAGTGTGTGAAAACCTTGTGAAGACTTACAGAAAACGTTTGACCTCTGTCATTGCCAACAAAGGGTATATAACAAAGTATTGATATGAACTTTTGTTATTGACCAAATACTTATTTTCCACCATAATTTGCAAATAAATTCTTTAAAAATCAGACAATGTGATTTTATGGATTTTTTTGTCTCATTCTGTCTCTCATAGTTGAAGTGTACCTATGATGAAAATTACAGGCCTCTCTCATCTTTTTAAGTGGGAGAACTTGCACAATTGGTGGCTGACTAAATACTTTTTTGCCCCACTGTATCTAGACTTTGCAAAGCCTTTTGATACAGTGCCACACAGAAGGCTGGTGTATAAAATAAGGAAACTGGGGCTAGGAGATAACCTTTGCAATTGGATACAAAACTGGCTGAAGGATAGGGAACAGTGTGTGGTTGTAAATGGAAAATTTTCCAGTACAGTTAAAGTGGAGAGTGGAGTACCTCAGGGTTCAGTATTAGGTCCACTGCTTTTTAACATGTTTATAAATGACCTGGAAATAGATATAGAAAGCAAAATATCAATATTAGCAAATTATACTAAATTATGCAAGGTCATTAATTCAGAACAGGATATTTTCTCTCTACAGAGGGACTTACATACAATGTCAGATTGGGCAAACCTATGGAATATGAAGTTTAATGTGGGGAAGTGTAAAGTTATGCATTTGGGAGGAAACAATCCCAAGGCTACTTATAAACTTAATGGAATCATTTTAGGTGACTCATTGCTAGAAAAAGACCTGGGTATCCTTGTCAACTACAAACGTGGAAGCAGTGACCAGTGTCAAACAGCAGTAGCAAAGGCAAACAAAATCCTGTCTTGCATAAAAAGAGGTATCGAAGCAAGAGTGGATAATATGCAGTGCAATTTTGGGCACCGGTTCTGAAAAAGGATATACTAGAACTAAAGAGGGTATAGAGGAGAGCAACTAAATTAATTAAGGGAATGGAGGACTTGACATATTAGGAATGACTAAACAAACTTGGTTTATTTACTCTAGAGAAAAGACAACTAAGAGGAGACCTTATCATATTGTACAAGTATATGAGAGGTCAATACAAGGATCTCTGCGGTGAGCTTTTATTCCAAGGCCTGATCAGGTGACCAGGGGACACCCCTTGAGATTAGAGGAAAGGAGGTTTAAACTTGAGCAGAGGAAGGGTTTTTTTACGGTATGGTCTGTTAAATTGTGTAATTCATTGCCCAGGGAGGTAGTTATGGAAGATACAATGGATACATTTAAGAGAAGATTAGATACATTTCTTTCAAAAGGGAACATACAGAGTTATACTGTTTATTAGTAGGCAGATCAGGAAGGTCTGATAAAGGCTAATTTAATTGGTAGCAGGAAAGCTATAAAATTCTAAGTTACTGGGGTATGAGGCGAAGGTTGAACTTGATGGACTTGTGTCTTTTTTCATCCTAATTTACTATGTTATTATGTTACTATGTTACTCTCAATTGCTTCCCCTACCACTCCCCTAACACTAGTCCCACTGGCTGTTTCAACATCACTGTTACTAATACTACCACTAACACCAACCACATAAATTTTAGCCCCTATGTCTTCCTCCTCACCGTCACTAGTAATATGATGATTACCCCCCTCCTTCACTCCTAACTCTAACAAGCTGCTGGACCTTCTTAGTAGTAGTACTAGCCATTGTGGGACTGCTTGGGGATGACTAGTGTGGCTTAGGGTCCCCTGATGTCACACTTGGCATCATCTTCTCCTTCACCCCTCCTGAGTACTACAAGACACACTAACAGCAGCTTCAGCACTGGTGGCAACAGGTTCAGCACTGGCAGCAGGCACAGCACTGGTAACAGCAGGGGCAGCAATGGCAGCAGGCACAGCTCTGGTGTCAGCAGGGACAGCATGTTTGAAAGCAGGCACAATACTGGTGGCCACAGTTTTTTAAGCACTGGCAGCAGGCACAGCACTGGTGGCAGCAGGGGCAGCATGTCTGACAGCAGGCACAGAACTGGTGGCAGTAGGTGCAGCTCGTCTGGCTGCAGGCACAGGCAGCTGACCTGTCCTGTTCTTACTACTACCCTCTTTTTCCTCCCTTGACATTAATTTCCCCAAGATCCCTAGGGGTGATTTAGGGGGACTGGCCAGCATTGGTTCTATAGTGCTCACTTCCTCCTCCTCCTTCTCCTCAGACTCAGTGGACACATAAGGGTCCTTCCAGTTCCTTCTTTTATTAGTTTTACATTTTCTCATAGTGATAGCAGTCACTATGAGCCTCTCCTGCCTGAATTTTCCCTCAAGATTAGGGATGGGTGAAAATTTTCGCCTCAAACTGAAATCTGCAACTAATGGCACTTCCCGCGTGGCTAATAATTTCCTGCAAAAAGTGCTGTTTTCTGTTTTTTCACCTAGATAATTCCACTGAAATCAATGGGAACATTGAATTTACACACAACACATAACAAATATTATTTTTATTTCCCAAAGGCATAGTATAAAAGGTGCATGAGGATGCCTGACTGTTCGTGGAGTGTGGGGAAAGAATCAGTTGAACAGGGAATGTTTTTTTGGGTGAGTTTTGTTTACTGGGATTGAGGAGGCAGTTAATAAAAAATAAATCCTAAATACAATTAAAAAACCCCCCATAAGACATGGTATAAAAGGGGTCTGAGGGGGGTGCCTGTGTTGATGGGTAGAGTCTGGGAAATGAATCAGTTAAATAGGGAATTTATTTTGGGGGGTTTTCGTGACTAGTATTTGGGGGACAGTTAATAAAAAAATAAATAAATAAAATAAGACATTTGTATGTAAAGTGATAGAGACTGAACCCCCTGACATAAGCTGCCACTGGGGTAGACTAATACTTGATGTGATAGAGTATTTTGAAGAGGGTGATTTGATAGATTTGTTGTTAGAGGCACAAACCCTGAAGAAACTTGGATTTGTAGGACGTAGGCTTGTTAGAAACAAACCCCCCAAAATGTTTATTTTTTTGTAGAACTAATTTTTAATGTTTTTTTTTTTGTTTTTTTTTTTTTTTTAAAGCACAAGCACTGAGAAAAAAATGCCCTACTGGCTTATGTCATGTTGGCCAGGGGCCACTGGCCATTGTCAAATGCCCTGATGTAGATGAGGAATTTGTGACTGCTGTTCTTCCTGCTGCTGTTGAGTTGTTTAAGCAGCAGGATGATTAGGCAGCTGAATAGGAATGGGATCACAACAGCAGTAACATGGGTGATGCATGATGAAGGGTCGACTTGACATGACTAGCTCCAGTGATGTGCCTGAGGCAGTAGCACCACAATAAGTAGCCCCCAGTATATGTGGAGAAAAGAAGAAGTTGGCCAATAATTCTTCTCCACCCGCCTCTCCTCCAAAATCATGGGAGAGCAGGAGAGCAGGAACTGTGCCTCTCATCAGCAACTGCAATGTGCACAGTGTGTGTGGTAAATAACACCTGGGGCAAAACTGTAGCCAAACACCATGATAACAGAAACCAAGTACTGCCGCTGTCACTATACCCCTTGTCCACACCCTGACAAAGCCGTTTGGCGATACACGTTGGGTGTTTGTGGTGCTTGCTAGGGGGGACCTCCCTGTTCTTTTGATCTCCCATCGTGATCTTGCATTTGGTATCTTCATTTGATAAGTATTTGCACGTTTATATCGCTGAATTTGTATTTTTGCCCACATATGCCACATATTGTCAGCACTTTTTTTGCACTTTTGGCACTTTATACTTATGTGTCTTGACACATATTTTCTATATATATATGGGAGAACTTTGGAATGTATATGTGATAACTGCACTTTATCTTGAGTTTGCTTATGTCACTTTGACATCATGCTAGATTATCTGGTTTTCAGACTGTTACTTATATTGGAGGGTCCCCCTATCCTGTTGTTTTTATATTGTTTTTATGAGTTCTCTTATGCCTATTATAACTGGGTTGTGTGCATCCTATTAAAGTGTATTCTCTTTGTCATTCAGAGGAGTTCTCTTTTTTCCTCTGAATTAACTTGTTCATAGTTTGTTTTATACCCCAGAGAGCACAGGACTATTGAGTTTTGATAACCCGGTATTGGTTATTAGCTAGAGCTGGCCTAAATCCATTGTTTGCCACACCCTGCTTAAGACATGTTACAACTTGCTTACAGTTTAATAGTAATGATGAAACCTCCCTGATACCATCTTAGCATATTCTGCAGTATGGAATCTCCTCAGATGCTGCTTGATGCTCTGCTTGCGATTCTCTTCCACCACACTGCCATGAGGGAACACAGACTGCCAAATCCTAACACCAACAGAGTGTCTATCATTTGGCTGGGTAGGTAATGATGAACAACGTGGATTGGCAGAAAATGTAGTTATCCTAGTGGAAGAAGGTGATGGCGAGCTAGTTGTTTCGCTCGTCATGGAACTTCCAGTCTCTGCCTGGGTTTCTCTATTCTACCTCCTCTTTGATCTCCACCTTGCCTCTTGTTGACTTTCAGAAGAGTCAGGGAGTACAGCAATAGCAGTACTTGATTTCTGTGTTGGGTGTTTGGCTTTAACATATTTGATATAAATGTCTTGGTGTCTGTGTTTCATGGGCAATTGTGCCAAGGTGTGTTCCCTCCTTTCCTCTTCTCACTGACTTGTCACAAATTGTGCACATTGCCATTGGTGATGACTGCACTATGCCTGCCCCCAAGAAAAAAAATAGTCCCACACCCATGACTTCAGGGATAGGGATAGGGAACAGGTGGAGAAGAATGACCTCTTTCTTCTTGTCCTCGACATTCCCCTTCACTGTCTGGGGCAGAGGATGATGTTGTTGCTACTGCTGCTGCAACTAGGACCAGGAGTATTACTGCTGCTGACAAGTGGTACCTATCGTAGTCCTGCATCACTTGTTCACCCCATTCTCACTGTGTCCACAGTGATCTGTGCCCTTGCAACTCAAAAATGATTACTAAATGATCTAACTAAACTCATGTTCAGGCAAACAAGATTCTGGTGGGAGATTTCTAGTCTTGAGGGATATGTTAATAATACAATCATTCCTAGAGGCCTCAGTAGTCCACTAATATCTGCAGCACATTTAAACAATTAAGAATTTCTTAAACAGTGGTATGAGATACTCACTAAAAACGCTCTAGAATTGATAGAGTTGATCATCAAAACTGAAAACAATCAAGAAGTAGAAACAAAACTAAGAAAAATATTAGACAAAAAGAACAACCTAGATTTGTGGAATTCGAAAGTAAGCTTAAGGAAGATATTGATAAGCTCACAATAGAACTTAAAAACAGGAAAAACAAAAAATTATTAAGGGATCAGAGAGACTTTAGGGAAAGTAAGATATGTATCGGATACGGATAACTCAGAACACTGTTACAGATAGTCAGTGAAGTGAATCTGACTCAGAGAGATCAGAATCAGATACCACTAACAGTGACAACAGACAAAGGGTCTCCTGAAGAAACCCTAGACAAAACAAAAGAACTACAGGGGACCCCTGGTCAGGACAAGAATCGTCCTCTTTTTTAGGACAAGGAGGGACGAACACACAACTAAATAGGACGTCACAGCTGAGAGACAGGGCACGGTAGACCTACAAAGAGGGTTAGGGATAAAAGAACAAGAAAGGGATGACAGTTTGAAAATTATAAATCTGTCCAAGTCACCAATAAATGCTAATGAAATCAAGTTGTTAAATAAAGGTCTGTCTTTTTGCCCCTCTTCACACTTTAACTTTTTTGACTGGGTGAAAGACTTACACCTATTCGAACATAATATGCTATTATACAAGTTCTTCAAACAACAGGAACGTGAGCAAAAATGGAGCAAACAGGATAATACAAATATGTATGGTTTTACTTCCTTACTAAAGGACAATATAACTACTACAGAATTCATCAAAGGCCCATTTTCAGAGCTCAAAACCAATAAAAAATTCACACCGCCTGGCTCTAAATGCACAAATGTTAATATATTTCTAGAAGCAGCTTGTAAAGACCTTGAAACCTTGGCTAATATAAAGATTTGAAATGTCACAAAAAATTAGAGTACATCTGAAGACGAGGAACTCAAGAAGTTACTTGAAAATGATTCCATCGTTGTGAAACCTTCTGATAAAGAAGGAAATAGTGATACAATCAAAAGACTATTATGCCTCAGTATGCCTGAAATTACTCACTGACACACGGTGCTACTGTAAACTATCAGGGGATCCTTCAGATGTATTTAAAATACAACTTAAACTGATACTAGACAATGCCTTAGAAACTGGACTAATATCTAAAGATGAATGGAGATTTCTGTGGGTTGAAAGTCCAACAATATCAACCTTCTATACAATCCCGAAGATCCATAAAGATCCACAATATCCACCAGGATGACCAATAGTATCTGGTATAAGTAATCTAACAGAAAAGATAAGTATCTATATAGATACTCTCCTAAGGGGCTTCGTCATAGCGCTTCCTCCTTTCACCAGAGACTCTCAGGGTGCCCTGAGACAACCTGAAGGCATCTATTTAGAAGAGGAACACTACCTCGCCACCCTAGACACTGAATTGTTATATACCAGCATAAAACTCGAAGTAGGTTTGTTCACTGTGCGCCATTTTCTTAATTCAAGGGGTGAACAACTGGCACAACATAGCAAATTTATTCTTGAACTTTTGAGATTTGTCCTCACCCATAATTATTTCTTATTTGATGGGAAGTACTACCAACAAATACAGGGAATCACTATGGATAGTACATGTGCCGCCACGTACGCGAACCTCTATCTAGGGTGGTGGGAAGACCAAATAGTGTTCACTGAATCCATGTCTAAAATTACAAATAAAATTAGTGTATATGGCAGCGCTACATTGATGATGTGATAATCATCTGGACAGGGAGTGCAAAAGAATTTGAAGAGTTTGTTGGCGTTCTGAACAAAATGATATCAACCTAAAGGTGACTACAACTATAGATAAAAATGAATCCCATTCCATGATATCAAAAGAGGAACGGACAGTGTGATCAAAACTACACTCTAGCTGAAGGACACGGCTATGAACAGCCTACTACATGCAGAAATCAGCCACCTTGAGCCCCTTAAAAGAGGGATTCTGGTAGGCCAATACCTCAGGCTAAGACGTATTTGCAGTACCACTGAGGATTTTAAATTAGAAGCCACAAATCTCAAAAAGAGGTTCTGAGATACAGGATATAGTAACAAGATACTCAAAAGGGCATATAAAAGAGCCCTTCAATCTAATAGAAATGAGCTATTAACTGCTACTAATAAACCTCAGAAGTCTGACCAAAAATCCTTACGTGTGATAGACAGTTATTGCACTGAACACACAGTCCAAGACCTTCAGGAGTACTCAGACACTTTATCAACTGCAAGTATATAGGTATATATACCTCATCTCATGTAGTTGCGGAAAACAATACGTGGGCAAAACAAAATGAGAATTAAGGAGTAGAATCCTAGAGCACATAGGAGATATCAGAAATAAGAGGGACAATCCACTGGCGAGGCAAATCAATAATTACCATGAAGGAGACATGACTAAACTTAAATTCATGGGAATTGTCAAATTATACCCTAGCCCACGTAAGGGTGGTTTTATATATTTAAAACACTGTCTGCATGTGGCCTAAATGAGGGCTTTACATTCACTCCTTTCATAAAAGACTAGAACATATAAGATTGTTCTCATCCTATAAAGCGCATACTCTTGACTTCATACCATCAACAATTATGAATATATGATAAACACCAGTTTTAATGTCCATCACTTGCAGTGTGGGGTTCATATATAATTATTTATGACACCTTTTATCTCAGTTTGGGTGGTCTGTTTTTCTATTCACCTTGGCCTTGTACACAATATCTATTTCTGTGATTCACTGTCAACATTATGATGTTATATTATGTTCAGAATAAGGTCCACCCTTGATTTCCTTTACATTTTTATTAAATGGGTTTCATGTATTGGTATGGGTTTATGTGTATGTTTATGTGTAGTTTCATTCATAATTATATTAATATTTATGATGATTTCATGTTACTATTTTTTCTCTGATAATGTACCAAATGTACAGATACAGATCTTATTTACTTTATCAATCTTTATTTCACAATATAATGTGCAGAAACTGTGCAAGATAAATATCTCTTTAGGAACATGGGTAACGTAAGATATCCGACACTTAGGAAACATATAGCTGATCCTGCCTGCCACTCATGTCATGGCAACCTTAAACACTCCCCAGATGTCTAGGGTATAAAACACCGACATTCTGAGTCAGTTGGTAACACAAATACCCCTGAGGAAGCTTTGGGTAGCACGGCGAAACGCGTAGGGTTAATGGGCACGTTAGGGGGGGAAATACTTAACCAATTGAATATTTGAAAGACTCCGATAATAAAAATAGAAATAGACTATGTGAGATTAACTAGCGGAATAACAGCACGTATCTTTGAGATCTATTAGGTGTCCACTACTGATACACGGTGAAAGTATCCAACTACTATGAGAAGCAGGTTTAAATAGCTTCCAAATGAGGAAAAGCTGGGGGCAATTGACCAATCAGAGGCCATAGGCAGGTCCAGGATGATGGTGAACATTGTAGAACTTGCACAATAAAAAGAAAAGGAGCCAGCACTCGCCCATTTAAATTCCTTTAATGTATACTCAGTACAATAGATGGAGTAACACGGTGGTCTTACACAAACTGCAAGCCGACAGCTGTTTCCTGCCTCACGGCACTTTGTCAAGGCAAAATACAACCTAGGCAAAGTGCCATGAGGCACGAATCAGCTGTTGGCTTGCAGTACATGTAAGAGTACCATGTTACCCCGTCTTTTGTGCTGAGTACACATTAAATTATTTATTAGTGTGTGAGTGCTGGCTCCTTTTCTTTGAATCGTGTAGCCTTTGTTGTTATGCTATAATGGGCCAGATACACCAGATTGACTAAGTGTGAGTGGATTGCAAATGTTGGATGAAAATAAATGATCACTCATCTGAGTTGGGTGCTATCCTGTAATTAGTGTACTAGCACTTGTAGACTTTATACATATCAAAGGACACCTATTTAGCCAGCTATTTCTCTTTGCATCAGAACATAGCAGAACACAGGAACAAAGCTGCTTAACATATCCTATTAAAGTAAGGCCCTCTTGTGGCTGAATATTAGAATACAGGGACTGTAAGCAGAATGTCCTAGCCTGACACTGATTAGATTACAGCCAAATAAAGCAACAACAGGTATTCCACCATAATAGTCAGGGTTTTTGAGCACATTACCTTTACTGATATTACAGATGCTACCATAACATTAAAAAATGAGGCACTGGAAACCTCTGTGACATCCAAAGAGTTGATGTTTAAAGCACTCCTTAGTCCAGCAGTAGGAAGCAGAAAGCAGGAGTAGTCAAATGGAACAGTTGCCTTATCATTAGGGAGCAAATATTAGCCATAGCAAAAATGAAAACTGTAGTAATTCTGGGTCCAGCCAATAGCACCTTGATTTAAATGGGACTTTAAACCATTGAATACTAAATCGGTCTCCTCTGCATTGCTTTTAAGTGTGTTGAAGATCTCTCTAGCGTTCAAAGGGTTCTAATTCCCATGTAAGTGAATGTGAATTTAGGGAATTTTTATTTATTACCAGTAGTGTAGTTGGTTTGACCAATAGTTTCCAGGTTTTTTTAATATAGAGCCCATAGTCAGGCTGTGTAGGAATCATAAAGAATTATTTTTTGTTTCTTTGTAGGAATCATGCAGACATAGGCAAACAAAGTAGAGGCCTCATTGCCAGGGACCAGAGATTATACATTGTCAGGCTAATCAGGACTTGAAACCAGAAGTGAAGAGCAGGTAAAGTCAAATGGCACAAAAGGGGGCAGAGAGCAGAGCTCATAATCGGGGGGAAAGAGATTAGGATGTCTGACCAGGAGTCATAACCATAAGTGAAGAGCAGGAGTAGTCATACAGAGCAGAGGTTTCATAACCAGAGAGTAGGGAGCAGTCATAGGGAGGATCAAGCTGGGTTTAGTACACAGAAGACAATTTGGAATTCAAAGAAAGGAATGTTAGATCACTGGCGTAAACCTCAATAATCTTGCAAACTTGCTGTGCACAGGACTGCATTATAAAAAAAGAGATGTCAAGGTAGAAGCAGATTTCTGGAAGGCTCTAGACCAGGCATGAAGGCACAGTATAGGAGCACTCACAGACCACCCAGACTTCAGTGACCAGAAGGCGTTTCTTCCTTAAAATGAATTTTAATTTTTATTTGTTCATTTTAAAAACACTGATACACAGAGAAGAAACACAAAAAACAAGCACAATCCGTCTAATGCGTTTTGTGAAACAAAAAGGATCACTTAATCATAGGCTCAGATCGCAAACACAATGTGTCTGATTAAATAGGGAAGCTGAACTACTTTTGGCCAATCAAGGTGTAATTCAGAAATTCAAAAACACAACACCCAATGGCTAACCAATGGCCCTATCTCATACTCCAATCACTTGTCTGAATCCTGGGAAAAGTCATTGTATAGTAATTCCCCTCCTCCCCCATCAGTACACAGAATTAACACATTCCTATCTCATACCAATAAAATGTTAATGAAAAACAATTCAAAAACAATCTCAAAAGTGGATATAGTAAAAAACATTTATACACATATGTACAAACTTACAAGGCAGCAATGGTTGGAGAAACTCAGTAGAAAGTTATTCAATACTAGGTGATGGATGTTAGCATCTGATATAGAGGGAGACATTGTGCTCAGAATTAAGTCCTGTTGGAATACGGGTTTCAAGTTGGAAAATCCATTTAACTTCACTATGGTTCAATAAAGCACCTATATCCCCCCCTCGCTCCGAAACCATCACCCTCTCTATAACTTGAAAGGAAAACTTTGTTAAGTCCGTATTATTACAGCCTATAAAGTGTCTTGCCACTGGTTTAGTAATATCCTTGTTTTTAAAAGAAAGTACATGTTCTCTAATTCTATCCTCCAAAGCTCTCATAGTTCTACTAACATATTGCGCCCTACATTATAAACAAGTTATAAGGTATACAACATGGGTAGTCCTACAGTTAATATACTGTTTAGTATGATATATCTTCCCACTACAGGTGCTACTAAAGTCCACTCCTACATTGACATACCGGCATGACAGGCATCGCCTAGCTTCACACCTGTACATGTGAACATAATGTAGTCACGCTGAAATTGTTTTCTTCCTGCTACTAAAAAGGCTAGTTGAGAGCTTTCTAGCCAAGGTAGGTGCTTTTCTAGCTACAAAACTACATCTCTATACCACCATATCTTTTAATCTCTCATCTCCTTGGAGTACGGGTAAATATTTAATGATAATATGTTTGATCTCATTAAACTCCCTGCTGTATTCCGAAACAAAACAGATATTGCTTCGTATTCCTCCTACCCTTATTACTTCGACTAGCTTCCCTGGTTACCAACAGATCATTTCTGTTGGTAGCTGTTGCTCTGACCAAAGCCCACTTCACCAGTCCTCTAGGATACCTCCTATCCAGAAATCTCTCTGACAACTGGTCAGACTGCTGCCAAAACTCAGTGGAGCAGTTCTTGTGGAACCGCAAGAACTGCCCAATGGGTATGCCCCTAATTACACGCCTAGGATGGCAAGATTGGGAACGTAATAGAGCATTTCCAGCACATGGCTTTCTATAGAGGGTAGATTGAATTTTGTCTCCTTCAAAAGACAACTTTAGGTCCAAAAAAACTATTTCCTTAGCCTGACAATCAGGTTCACTACCTGCCTGCACAAATAGGAGATCATCTATATACCTTCTGTATAGCTTAATCCATGGATGGGGCATGTCAAACATGCAACACATGGGCCTCATGTGGCCCTCTGCATGTTAGGGTGTGTTCACAATGCTATCTCCTTTTTAATAAGGCATGGTGGACCAACACCTGTGCTTTTTCCTCTCTTTTAAGATCATGAAAACAAGAAAAAATTGCTATTGCTTATGCCCAGCAGCACAGCAGTCTAACAACAACACACAGAAGAGACAGCCAAGGCACTGAACACTGCTGACAATTATGTTAATCCACAACAGGAATGAGCCAGCATCAACTTGATTAATATCACTGCAGGACTCAGGTTACATAAAAACATTCATATACTTTATTTGATACAAATTCTTCATTAAAAGTACCTTTCATCGTTGCAACCCATGATAGAGCTAGGAAAGACTTTCAAGAGGTTATCACTTAGGTGTTACAGGCCCTCACTTCTGATCAACACGTTTCACGCATCCAGTGCTTTGATATTGAGTAAGTGCTGGATGCGTGAAATGCGTTGATCAGAAGCGAGGGTCCGTAACACCTAACACCTAACCTCTTGAAAGTCTTTCCTAGCTCTGTCATGGGTTGCAACGATGAAAGGTACTTTTAATGAAGAATTTGTATCAAATAAAGTATATGAATATTTTTATATGACCTGAGTCCTGCAGTGATATTAAGTTGGTGCTGGCTCATTCCTGTTGTGGATTGTGATGGAATCTTGAGAGAGATTTGAGGAGTAAGCACGCATGGTTTTCACATGATTTGGAAGAATAATGTCTGCATCTTATTATAAACTAGTTGAAGAGCCCGTGTACACGGGCCACAGTGCCACCCACCAATGGCCGCGGTACAGTCATGCACATGCCGGCAGTCTGTAGTGCGCATGACTGCAGCACGGGCAGCTGTCTCTACTGTGCATGACGGCTTCTGACAAACACATTCAGAGCATTATTATATAGGATGAGTCATGGACACCACAGAAGTTGATCCTATGTATTAAGCATTTTAAATTTGGATTGTGATTTTGAAGCAAAGGTTCAAGTTTTGAGCTGCTTAAGTTTCTTTGTGAGTCGACAAATATGTTAACCCTTTGAGTGCTACAGGGGTGTGTGAATTGCATTGTGGAGCAATGCTTTTACTTTCCTCTGGCATGCAAAGGGTGAAATTGGGGTGGTTCATTTCTGCCATTAACCACTGCTGGATCGGTGAAAATCTGTCAGCTAAGTCTGGTTTTTAACTTAGCAAGGGAAATCTTCAGAGAAAAAAGTGAGCACAGCCCCTTGTAGTTTAACCCTCCTCTGGTACCCAGAATGGGTTAATAGTTATTATATTAGTAGCAAAAGTTACTTGTTTAGCTGTATCAAAGATGGTGCCATTTCTTCACAATGATTGAATGAGAAGTTTGGCATCTTTTACTTCTTTCCAGTGATGTTTGCAGGGGACAGGTCCATTTCGTCCTACCAGCCTAAACTACACCTGATGAACAGAAATTACAAAGTGCAACATGCAAACACAGGCACCTTAGCTCAATGAATAGGTCAGGGAAGCAATTGAAATTGCAGGCTTATTTTGTGGAATGGAGACTGGACATTGATTAATGTAGTGCACTGTTGTTCAGGGGGCTGCTCTGGCTCCCCAGCTGTTGTTCACAATGCTAATCATATTTGGAAGGTTAAAGGCTGGCAGAAAGTGATGATGAGAGTGATCGTCCTAAACATCTGGAGAGCCACATTTTATCTCAGTGTGATTAATCACTAGCAGTGATTGATAAGGGTTATAGTCCTACAACAGCTAGAGAACCACATTTTTCAATGTCAGTTAAGTGTATGGAAGCCCTATCTAGGAGTATATGTAATGTGCATACTACACTACAGCAGAGGAAAATGTGGCTGTCCAGCTGTCTCCAGCTATTATCTTCAGAAGGCTAATAGCTGGTATTGCACAAACTTAGCAACATTTTAAAAATGTCCAAGGGACACTTTTCATATTGGCAGTTACATGTGGAGTGTCACTAAAGGTCACAACTGTATAAGTCATGGGGGTAAGAGAAAGTTGAAAGAGGGCAAAAATGAGGAGAAACAATGTAGGAATGCATTAAGAAAAGATGGGGCATAGGAATGCAATGGAGAAATGAGGGAAATTGGATCAGAGTGAAAATGAGGTGCAGAAAAAAAAAAAACCTGGTAAGGCATGGGTGTCCAAACCTGTCCTCAAGGTTGTATAGAGGTCAGTATTTAAAGGGATAGTAATACTTCATTTTATCTTTATTTTATTTTGTAGGCATTAAAAAAAAGCATGAAGAATGATATAAGTCTTATCTCTCAAACCTTTATGGTTTAAGAGATATTCACAAGCAAAGTTTCCCCTCCCGCCCCTTTTACCTAGTGTAAACAATCTCTTCTCAGATGTGGAATCCAGTCCATAGACCAGACAGATAACAGAAGGGGACAATCTTCTTCCTATGAGAACAATGAAAGCCCTGCCCCCCTTGACAAGTTTTTCAGGTTTTCCATTATCCTAATTGAAGATTATCCCTCTCTGCAATCTACCTGGGCACCTCCCTTCTGCTCTGGCTGAGCAGTGTTACATCAGTAAAAGGGGCAGGAGGGGGATACTTTGTCATTGAACTACAACTCTGACAGAATTGAAATAAAACTCTCCAAAGTCCAAATACTATGATGATTAATTAGAGCTGCTTTTATTATGAAACATTACTATCCATTTAAGGACATCAATGATTAAGCACAAGTGAGTTACTCAGTGTCTCATTTATTTTAACCCTGTTAGAATAAATCCCTTATAAAGGGATATCCTTAACCCTTAATGCACTGCATTGGACACTTCTCAGACACAAAATGGTTTAACCCTTTGAGTGCCAGAGGGCTACGCAACGCATTGCAGAGCAATGCTTGCATATGGCACTTGAGGATGGGTTTGGACACACAAATGGACATTAGTGCTAATATAAGTGCAAAGGACCTAATGCATGCATATAAAGCTAATTATATGAAAAAAATGACTGTTTTGTGGTATCTGTACCAAAGGGTGAGCATCGTAGGAGTGTAAGGATGTTTTAAGTTATGCCATTCACCAGAGATCTGTTTCATACCATCATGTACAAACAGGGCTCAGAGGAATTCACTGCAAAATCCTCCAGTTTCCCTACACTTGGTATAAGGGTGCCATTAAGGGCTTGTACAATTGTAAGGGCTTGTAAAACTGTGCTCTGGTAGTGTTGTGTGTGCCAGTATGTACTAATCTGTCAGTAAAAAAGCACTGGGGAAATATCAACTTCTGCACATTTAAATTATAAAACTGAATACTGGCATGTCGAACCCGATAGCCTTTGTTGCGGCCCACCATAACTGGAAATCTCCAGTATGCGTCCCTTGACTGTGTTCGAGTTTGATATGTCTATTTAAGACTGCAGGATATCTCAGGTCTGATCAGGATAATTTTACACTGACAACTGGAGCTGACTAGCATCCAAGCTAGCTCAGTACACATAATCTTGACTCACATAAACACCCAGGTTTGAAATGTGTCACAAAGGATTAAGGCCACAAATTACCTTTCCTGATGCATAGAGCAGGGTACACCCAATATCAGTCTGAACTGGTTTCTTGGATGTGATTGCATGATATATAATGGGAAGAACAGTATATGGTATCTCTTTAGGACATGTGCACAAAATACAAGGAGACAAACCAAATCCACCAGAACGAACAGATAAAAATTGTCATTGAGTTATAAGGAACTTTAACAATTACAGTGTGAGAGAGCATTCTGCAAACCAACGCACTGGAGAGATTTATGTCATTCAATGGAAATGTGGGGATTTTTTTGTCTGCCCCCTGTAGTGCAGTTACCTTGCCCCAGAATTGGTCTAATTTTTAATCTGTGCATGTGGCCAGTGTTCTCTCACAGGTGAGTACTGATGAGTGACCCAGCACTAAAAGAGTTAAGAATTATTAAAATCAGGCAGGGCTGTAGAGTACATCTGTTATTCCATGCAGTCCTGCATAAACACTCTTCTTTAACTCTATTAGTGCTGGGTTGCTCACCTGTGCTTACCTTAGGTGGAACATTGCATATGACCCTTCATTTGACCAAAGGTGGATACATTAAATTGATTTTTCTCTTTGAGTGTGGGAATTATTCTATTCAAAATATAAAAGGAAAATGAGAAGATTTTATTGCTGGGGTATAGAATAAAATAAGGATACTTCTACCATTGCAGATGGTTCATTTAATAGTTGTTGTAGTTTGAACTTTCTTGGTTTTTTTAAATTCATAATCTGTTTATGAAATGTCACCTCTTGGTATTTCTCTTGCTATTGCTTTCTATATCTGATGACTAGACATTCTCCAAAGACAGAAAAAGAAAAAATGCATTTTGTGGTCTGATTTAAACTATAGTGACTTTTGAACAAAGCACGTGTCTACAGTACGAGCACTTTTGTTTCACTCAACATTATTTATTTTTCACACATACCCCCCCACTCACACACTCCAGTCACACCCAACTAACACACCTCACTCACACATCCCACTAACTTCCCCCCATTCCACATGCATGCCACTCGTACATACCACTCACACACACACTCCACTCACAGACCCCACTCATACACACACTCCCCACCTCACTCACCCAGTCTCACATGCCCCACTCACACACACCTTTCAAATTCCCACTCACACACATTCTCCATTCAAACACACATTCGCACTCCACTCACATATAGCTATACTAATAAAAGGGGGAGGCAGGCATGTGACCAAAATTCTCTGTCTGTGCCAGCCACACCCTGGGGCAGAAGTAAGGAGCAGATATTCTAATCTCCTCCATACTGTCGCTCCAGGAGATACATGAGAGAGTGATTTTGACAGAGTGACCAGAGGGGTGAAGACCCTACCCCCATCCTCTGGCCATTCCGTCTAAATCTATGCAATGAGTTTCCAGCCCTCACTTTGTCTTCTACAAAAAAGCATAGTGGACTCACTTAAGATGTGTGAGGGACAAGGTATTGCTGCTTTAACCTACCACCCTCTCTTTTACCGCTTTTCCTCCCCCTGCTTTAATTTCAGAACAATACCACTTGTCTCTACAATTCGTCACCCACCTTTTACTTCTTCCTTAATCCTTCCCTATTGCCACTCCTCCCTTCCTCCAGTCAACAACACAATTGGTTCAATTAACTTTTTGAGTTCCAGAGATGTATCCAATTGGATACCTCTGTGACACTCAAAATGTTAACCCTGTCAGTGCCACAGGGGTGTGCAACGTATTTCTTAGCAATGAGATGGATAACCCTCTTACAATAAAAGGGTTCAGTTTCTTCATACTGAGCCTCAAAAGAAATGTACAGAAAAAAAAAATCACTCCTAGTGAGATGTCAACCACTTGATAGAAGTACACCTCTAATGAGCATGACCTCCCCGCTGGAGGCAGGAGGCACATCACCACAGCAGGCAGCATGCTTGAATTCCCACCTGCTTCCTCTGTTGCTGTGCCTCCATTCCGGGAGCTCTTCCACTGAACATAGGTTCATGCCCAGTGAAGACCTGATAGATCACTGCAATAACATCAATCTGCAGGGTTTACTTTTGAAAGGTCGCACCAGAAAGAGCGTGCAACCTTTTCACAGAGTTACCATGTCGCCTTAATAAAAATGTTGACATGAGAACCTTGCACTGCATGACAGCATGAGATTCTCATGTCGAGTAATGAAATGTCATCATTAGGGGTTATATAGAGTGCAGAGCCGGATTAAGCCTCCATAGGGCCCTAGGCAGGATCCCAAATTGGGCCCCCCTGCCAGTTTGCCCCTCCCCACACTCTTGCCACAATAGTTTCTTGATTTGCCCATTGCCTATAATGACACCACAGATCTTACAATTGAAATCAGACTACACTAGTGATACCACACAGCTTACAATTGAAGTGGGGCTAAACCAGTGATACCACACAGCTTACAATTGAAGTGGGGCTAAACCAGTGATACCACACAGTTTACAATTGAAATGGGGCTAAACCAGTGATACCACACAGATTACAATTGAAGTGGGGCTAAACCAGTGATACCACACAGTTTACAATTGAAATGGGGCTACGCCAGTGATACCACACAGTTTACAATTGAAATGGGGCTACGCCAGTAATACCACACAGCTTACAATCAAAATGGGGCCACCCCACTGATACCACACAGCTAATGATGGCAAGGGCAAAAGGAGGGTAGAAAGGAAAGTGGAATGGCATAATGAGGGGAAGCCCCCAATCTGTTTCTACCTCTTTCTCTAACCCCCTAATCTGTTTTCCACTCTTTTTCTGCCCCCTGCTCTGTTCTCCACTCTTTTCCTGTCCCCTAGTCATTTCTCCACTCTTTTTCTGCCCTCAATCTGTTTGCCACTCTTTTTCTGCCCCCTAGTCTGTTCTCCACTCTCTTCCTTCCTCTAGGCTGTTCTCTACTATTTTTTCTGGTCCCTAGTCTGTTCTCCACTCTTTTCTGCCCCCCCAGTCTATTCTTCACTATTTTCCTTCCCCCTAGTCTGTTCTCCACTCTTTTTCTGCCCCTCTAGTCTGTTCTTCACTCTTTTTCTGCCCCCTAGAATTGCCATGGGACCCCCAAAAACATTGGCCCCCTCACCCACATTGGCCACCTCCATATTGCCCCTTCATCTCCACAATGCCCCCCTTCATCTCCACACTGCCCCTTCATCTCCACATTGCCCCCCTTCATCTCCACATTGCCCCTTCATCTCCACATTGCCCCTTCCACAATGCCCCCTTCATCTCCACAATGCCCCCTTCATCTCCACACTGCCCCTTCCACAATGCCCCCTTCATCTCCACGATGTCCCTTCCACACTGCCCCTTCATCTCCACACTGCCCCTTCATCTCCACATTGCCCCTTCCACACTGCCCCTTCATCTCCACACTGCCCCTTCATCTCCACAATGCCCCCTTCATCTCCACGATGCCCCCCTTCATCTCCACATTGCCCCCCTTCATCTCCACATTGCCCCTTCCACAATGCCCCCTTCATCTCCACAATGTCCCCTTCATCTCCACACTGCCCCTTCCACAATTGCCCCTTCATCTCCACAATGCCCCCCTTCATCTCCACCATGCCCCTTCCACAATGCCCCTTCCATCTCCACACTGCCCCTTCATCTCCACACTGCCCCTTCCATCTCCACAATGCCCCCTTCATCTCCATCTCCACGATGCCCCTTCCACAATGCCCCCTTCATCTCCGCAATGCCCCTTCCACAATGCCCCCTTCATCTCCGCAATGCCCCCATCTCCACTTCACCTCCACATTGCACCTTCATCTCCATATTTCCCCTACCACAATGGACCCATCTTCACATTTCCCCTGGTGGTCTAGCGGTGTTACTTGACAGATCTGTGCCTCCTTCAGCACAGATCTCTTTGACTGAAGCTCCCGGCGCCGCTGTAGTAATGCAGAGGCTGGGAGATGATGTCATCTCCCAGCGCTCTGTATTACTAGAGCGGCGAGATGAGTGAGAGATCAGGTAAGCTGCGGGCGAGGGGGTTGAATCTCCCGGCCAAATGAGGGGGGCCCGGAAAGCCTCATTCAAGTTGAATGAGGCTTTCCGGGCCCCCCTCATTTGGCCGGGCCCTAGGCAGGCGCCTTGTGCGCCTTGCCTGTGATCCGGCTCTGATAGAGTGATATTTTGGAGAGGAAGATGCGTTACCCTGAAGTTTGCTCCATCTCTACAGCTTTTGAAAGCTTGCATCATAATACAGATTGCTTAACCCTTTCCCTGCCAGAGACACACATGCTGATCATTTAACTGCAGAGCACTTTCTCCCCAGAGAGAGATGCAAAGCAATATCCATGTTAATGTTAATAGCGCTGCGTCTATGGCTCACACTGGTGTTTTCTTTCTTTAAGCAATGGATTGAAGAGGATGAGAGGGCAGCAGATGCTTAAAGAAAGTAAGTACCAGTGTGAGCCAGAGAGGCAGCGCTATTAACACGGATATTCTCTCTCTGGGAAAAAAGGTGCTTTCCAGTTAAGCGATCAGCATGTGTGTCCCTGGCAGGGAAGGGGTGAAGCAATCTGCATTACCTGCTAGAGATGGAGCAAACTTCAGGGTGACCCATCTTCCTCTCCCAAATTCTCTTCTATATAACCCCTAATGATGACATTTCAGTACTCGACATAAGAAAGCACCAGTGTGAGCCAGAGACGCAGCACTATTAACATTAATGAGGATATTCTCTCTCTGGGGAAAAAGGTGCTCTGCAGTTAAGCGATCAGCATATGTGTCTCTGGCAGGGAAGGGGTTTAAACAATCTGCATTACCTGCTAGAGATGGAGCAAACTTCAGGGTGACCCATCTTCCTCTCCCAAAATCTCACTCTATATAATCCTAATGACATTTCAGTACTCAACATGAGAATCTCGCACTGTCATGCAGTGCAAGATTCTCACGTCAACATTTTTATTATGGCTACATGGTAACTCTGTGAAAAGGTCACACTGCGACCTTTCAAAAGGATACCAATCTGCAGACCTATTCACATTTCAAATATAATTCTGCCCTGTCATTAGTGGAACCTCCACGTGCTCACACAGCTCAAACCTATATTCAGGGTAAGAGGACGTGCAAGGGAGGTATAGCAGCAGAGGAGCAGGCAGCAATTCAAGCATGCTGTCTGCTGTGCTGATGTACCAGGATTCCCCACTAGGAACTAAGAAGGGGAATCAGGTCTGGGCTGGGGGTCTAAGTAAGGGTGTCTAGGATTGGTCAGGGGTAAGAGTAGGGGGGTTATGAATAATAGGGGAGGAAGCAGAAGGGGTACATATTAGGCAGGAAGCAGTGGCTACTTCCTTTATGGACAGCACACCAAGAAGAAATCATCCCATTTTTGTGCTTACCATTGTGTCTGATTCTCTGCTGGAGGAGGATAGGTGGTTGTTAGTGGATGAAGGCGGTGCTTGGCTACAGGACCAGCTTGCGAGGTGTGATGTGCCTGCCACTACTTCCTCTGCGGTTCCCTCTTCTAGGCCAGTGTGGAGTATGTGTATGCCTGGCCCCTGGATCACTTGAGCCCCGGTGTGGGGAGCTGTAGGTGGTGAAGCCCAAGTCCTCATCAGCAGCCTGTCTGCAGCTTTGTTGTTGGTAGCTTGACACGTTGCAAAGGGTGGCAAAGGATTTTGGGAATCCTTTGGCATCTGGTAAAACAGAAGACCCGACTACATTCTTCAGCTTCCAAGGGATCAAATTGGATTTGGTCACCATGGAGTGTCATTTGCCACAGGACAAGCTGGTTGCTTTGGGTGCGGAGGTGGATGAGTGTCAACAGGCGTGACCTGCAATCTCTGTTAGGGAAACTCAGCTTTGCTTGCAGGATTATCCCTATGGGATGGATTTTTAACTGGTGCTTGGCTAGCGTGTTATTGGCTGCATCATTTGATTTGGGTAACTTTACCTATGGTTGAGGGAACACTTTCTGGATGGATATAATGGGCAGTTGTACTGGCAGTCTCTGGCTCAGTCCAGTGTTGAATTACATCTGTATACCGATGAGGCAGGCTCATTGGGTTTTGGAGCCCTCTTTGGCTCTGATTGGTGTTTGGCTCCATGGCTGGCTGGATGGGTTTCTGCTGGGTTGACTAAGAATTTTGTTTTTCTTGAAATGTTCCCAATTTTTCATTCTGACAATATGGAGGTGGTTCTGGCTGCCAATAACCTATCCGCATCTTCTCTCCCTGTCTTGACCTTGCTACGGTACATGGTCCTGTGCTGTTTAAGTTTGAATATCTCTTTTCCGACATGCCATATGCCTGCCGTTCTCAATCTAGAGGCTGATGCAATTTCTCGGTTTCAGGTGGAGGAATTCCGGAAAGCGTGTCCAGGGGTGAAGGCCAAGGGCATTCGTGGTTTGTATGGCTCTTAGGGGGCTTCATAAAGGTAACACTAGGGCAGACTCCAGGTAGCTGGTTTCTTTTCAGCTGCTCTAGCTCTGCCTTGGGGTTCTTCCTGGTTTGTGCAGCGATGCTTACAAGGTGGTTTTGTTTGATATGGCCTATTGCCTTGCCTTTTTCAGGGTGCTATGGATCAGGGAATTGGTCAGTGGTAGTAAGGTACGTCCGGGTGGGATCTTGGTGGAGGATGTTTGTCTGTCTTCGAGCTCTTTGTCTTTCTGGATTCGTCGGTCCAAGAAGGACGTTTATAGTTCTGGGGCTTGGTTGTCACTTTTTTCTGTGTCTGGGTTAGACGTCTGTCCTGTGGCTAGGGTTTGGCAGTTTATAGCTATGCGGCCTTCGAGTGGGGGTCCTCTTTTCATGTGTTGGCAGCCCTCTCACTTGGTTTTCAGTTCATTCTGGTTTTCTGGTTGGGTCTGTCTTGGTTGGGTATCAGTGCGGGTGACTTTGGCGGGCATTCCCTCCGCATTGCAGCGGTAACTGAGGAGGCCAAACTGGATTTGGGTGAGGCTTCTATACAGCGGATTGTGTGGTGGGACTCTGCCAAGTTTTGGTTTTCTGTGAGGCCAGATCGGGTTCTTGTCATGTAAGGGATTGAGGTTTTGTAGAAGGAGGTGCATTGGTGTTCATCTGTTTTTTGTCTTTTGCAGGTTCACTTCCTTAGTGGTTTAGATCCTGGGTAATTTTTTGTTTTTTGGGCAAGACAGAGAGCGGCGGGCCATCTAGGCAGATTGTAGCTGTTGTTCAATCTCTTGTTGGCTCAGGAGTCGTGGTTCGGTTTTCGTGGTATGCGGTGGGCACAATTTTCTACGGAAGTTTTGGCTTTGGTGGGTAAGTTGGGATTCTACTCTCAGGTGCTCATGGTACACCTGGGTGGTAATTACCTTTGCTCCGTCCCAGCGTGATCCTTGTTTGAGCAGATGAAGGGAAATTTTTCAATGCTTTTCAGCCAGTTTGAGGGTTTGATTTTTTTTTTTTGGTCTGAAATGATCCCTCACCACCACTTGGCAGGTGCCAAGGATCCCAGCGCTTTGGATAGGAGTCAGATTAGGCTTATAAGGAGGGTGGCTAAGTTTGTAGTGAGTTATGGGAGATTGTCGGTGAGGCACAGGATTTTTGAGGATGGGGCTCTCTGTTTGTTCTGGCATTATTGGGTTCATCCCAATGACATTGGGATGGATTTCTTTAACTTGGAGTTGTCGGAGGCACAGGCCATGGCTTTATGTGAGGGGAAGGTCCTGGCTGCATAGGTATGTACGCATCAGGCCCTGTGGGGTTTTGGGCCCTTGTCAATGGGTAAAAATCTATATAAAATCGGTTGGTATAGATGGTTAACAGGAAAATGTCAGGCCAGTGGCCTAAGGACAAAGACCCCCCGGACTACGGTCATGGGTTTTTAGTCACCAGCCCAATTGAGATGCACTGACCAGCTAATGTAGTACAGTGGGATGGAGTCAAGTATGGGGGCTGAACTTATGCTCAGTAGGGGGTGGGTCATAATGTATGTCTAGGAATTGACATATTGGCAAGGGCCTGACGTTTTGGTGGTGGATATTGGTGTAAAACAATTAATAAAGTTGTGGCCTGTTTTATACCCAAAATGGTTGTCTCTGTGTCTTACTTGGGCCATTACCACATGCCTAAGAAACCCTGCCTTTTTCTCAACATATTGCTTTGTTGCTCAATAGGATGAAGTTTATCCCTTTGAAGAAGTATGCATTGCATTGCTGATTAATGCATTGCACACACACCTCTACCACTCAAAGCGGAAGTAGCATGCAACCTTACCATTTTGATACAAAAAAATACATTAGTCATGTTTATATTTTGGTCATCCCATTATTTATTCGCAAGAATTTCTGTCGACTGCCTTCGGGGGGGGGGGGGGCAGGGTCCTGGTCACAGGAAGTAGTTGCAGGGAGGGAAAGTGGGGCATGAGGATAGCATTGCTGAAAAGTGGGAGGAGAAGGAGAGAGAAAGGCTTGGAAGAAATCAATATGGGGACCATATTTACCTGCTTCATCAGTGTTGCCCTCCATAAACTGAGATATCCCACTTTATATGGATGTCAACGCTGGTGGAGAAGAGAAGTATAGGGCCTCCCTGTTTTGTTTGTCTTATTCTCTCCATATTGATCTCTCCCTTCCCTTCAATATGCCTCCTTTCATGCCTTATTGCCCAATGTTTCTGCCACCCCTTTTCACCCATGTTTCTCATCCTTCTCCTCCATGTTTCTCACCCTCCTCTCCCAGTCTCTCTCTCTCCTCTTCTCCCCCATCTCTCTCTCCCCTTCTCCAACATGTCTGTTCCTTCCCTTTTTTCCCCATGCATATCCCCCCCCCCATATCTACTTTCCTTTCTCCGTGTTTTTCTTATTACATCAGCTTCTGTGTGTCTAGTGTGTGTGTATCTCTAGTGTGTGTGTGTGTGTGTGTATGTGAATCTCTAGTGTGTGTGTGTGTGTGTGTGTGTGTGTATCTCTAGTGTGCGTGTGTTTGTGTGACTGTGTCTGTGTGTGTGTGTCTGTCTGGAGGTGTGTTTGTGTGAGTGTGTGTAATCGTATGACTGTTATAGACAACACGGTATCATTTTTGCTAGAAATTTTATAAACCCTTTGAGTGCCAGAGATATATCCATCCCATTGTGTTGGATACCTCTTTGGCACTCAAAGGGTTAATCAATCTGGAGAGGGATTCATTCAGATCTAGTATCATTTAAGTTATTGGGAAAAAGTGAATTTATTATTGGGTTTATTATGATGATATTGGGTAGTAAAGTAATGCTTTGGAGGCTGTTCTTGGATTCTAGAGGTTAAACATTCTATTTCAAATGAACTGGGAATTTGGCAAACTTTTGTCTTGTATGGTGTTGGTTTTCACCAGAATCGCTCATGTTTAATTTATTGAATACAGTCCAATGGACTTTATTTAAAAAGCTAACTCTGGAACAAATAACCAGCACCATAGGAGGGACTGATTTCATTGGGACTCTTTAACACTGAAATCTGAGAGAGATCTTTTTTCTTAACGCATTTTACCAAGAAGGATGCATTGTGGTTGTCTCATCTTCGAGGATGTCCTGGGTACTCATTTGAGTTACCTCAGAAGGGTTGAAGGCTGAGTTGACCTTACCAGATCTAGAACCTGCAGCTTTGAAGTTTGAACAGATTCTACAGCCAGTACATTAAACAACCAAGCTTTATCACCAGTTCAATCTCCTTCTTGCATTTATAGGGTTAAAAGCCCAATGTAAATCAATGGGAATTTGGTGATTTTTTGCTACTGTGCATATAGTTTACTCTAGAACTGCACATCCTTAGTGTACTGAATGAAGCCCATGAAGCAATGGGTACAATAAGGTAATGAATGATTTTGTTAAGGGGTGTATAGGGATTCAATTTATAACCCATGCATTGTATTTCAGTGTTATTGCTTGATGAGTAACAGGGATGCTTTGTATGTACTGGGAATTATCAGTATTTATTAATATGTCTTTTATTTTAACAAATTACTGGATTTGGTGTTGGAAAATCCCTAGTATTCGGAAAGTATAAGGAACTTGACTGAATTGAGTAGTTTCTTTGTACCTACACTATAATTGTGCTTAAACGATCATTATCAGAATGCAATAATATGCAAATAAGTAACACCAGTGTTCATTCCTGTAGTTAATATAAGGAACGTCTATCTATCTAGTATATAGTATATGTGCATGTGTGTGCCTGCATATGCCTGCATGTTCATTCAGGCATGTGTGTATATGTTTGCATGTGTTTGCTTGTGTGGAGGAGTGTTTGTATGCATTTGTGCATGTCTGTGTGTGTACATGTGTGCATATGAGTGTGTGTACCTGTGTATTTTGTGTGTATGTTTGCTTATGTTTATATTTTTTTGTGTATATGCTATTTGTGCATGTGTTTTTCATTTGTGTGTCTGCTTGTGTTTGTGTATGTGAGTTTGTGTAAGTGAGGTGTGTATATGAGTGTATATGTACTTTTGTGTGCATGTGTGCTTGCTTCTGTTTTTGTATGTCAGGGTGTATGTGTCTGTGTATGTTTTTATGTGTGTATTTGTTTCCATATGTGCACTTGTGTGTGTGTTTGTGTGACTTTATGTATTTGTGTGTGTGTGTATGCCTGAGTTTGTGCATGTGAGTGAATGTGTTTGTGTATTTATTTGTCTGTTTATGTGTGTTTTTATGCGTAGTTTAAATTTGTGTTTGCTTGTGCGTGTTTCAATAACTTTGTGTGTTTTTTGTGGATATGTGTGAAGAAAAGGAACAAATGGATATGAAGAAAGGAACTGAAAGTGCCATTCTTGTTTCTGAAATTGAGTGCTCCATGCAATTTGTTTCTCAAATGTCCTGAAACAGGCAATTTTCATTACATTTTGCATTCCTTCCAAAGCAAATGGACAAGTCTAATAAGTTGCTTCTCACGTCAATGAAAAAAAGATGAAAATGTGAATAGCCAATGAGGAATAGTGTCCAGGGTTTTTCAGAGAATTATCTCTGTTTTTACTTCATGCACATTTGTGGGATAGTTCTATCAACAGAAGTTCTATCAGCAGTTTTGAAAACTATTGCAAAATATTAATATGCCTTTACATTTTTATTCTCTCTTTTAGGCCTGGATTCCAAATGGATGGAAATTTGGCCATCCAGAGTCAACAAAGGGCTATAAAAGCCTTTTCTGACTCTTGCCATTCCATTATAGATTGTATGTATCCTGAGTTTTGGAAGGATATCCCAGGCAGGGGTGATTGCTCTCCTTGTGTCTAGAGGGAATCAGCTGCACCAGGCCAACAAGACCCACACAGACTGAAACATATGTCTGTGGTTGTGCTATTTCACTCCTGAGGGGAGTATTTTTCTGACATTTGGGACTGGACGGCTTGTGGGTGGGACCAGTCGGAAGTGGATGTGGAGATTTTCTCTCTGCATTGGCACGTGGGAGTACCACTTTGAGGCCAATATGCCTTAGAGCAGGAGTATCCAAGTTCAGTCCTCAAGGACCACCAGCAGTACAGGATTTAAGGCTTTTCCCGCTTAAACACAGGTGAGTCAGTCAAAATGAATGAGTCACTGATTAACTTACCTGTTCTTAATCAGAGAAATCCTGGCCTGTTAGCAGCCCTTGAGGACTGAACTTGGACAGCCCTGCCGTAGAACAAAACACTTTATTTTGTTTCTTCTTGGTGGGTACTCATCACAATCTTTCTTTGTATGTCTCCCTAATATGTAAGGCTATCCCAGACATGGGCCCTTGCTATCCATGTGCCTAAAGGGAATCAACGCTGCACCACTCTAAACAGACCCACATAGGCTGAAATGTAAATCTGTGGTTGTGCTGTCTCTCTTGTGTAGAGAGGAATTGCCTGACATTTTGGAGCTGTACTTCTAAAGGCTGAGACCAGTCAGTTTTGGAAATTCTTTCTCTGCAATGGCACATGGGAGTGAAAAATGTGATTTGAAGCACCACTGAGAGGATACCATGACCCTGAACAAAACAGTTTATTTTGTTTGTTCTTGGTGTCTCTCTAAGTTGGAAGGGTATCCCAGGCATGCACCTTTGCTGTCAATGTGCCTAGGGGGGAATCAGCTGCACCACAGTGATGAGGCCCACATAGGCAAAATGTTCATCTGTGATTGTCTTGTTGTGGGGAGGATTTGCATTACATTTTGGAGCTGGACTGCCTGTGGATGGAACAAGTATGATAAGGATATGGAAATTTACTCTCTACAGTGGTACATGGGAGCAAAAAACATGATTAGAAGCATCATTGAGAAGTCACCATGCCTTAGAACAAAACACATTATTTTGTTTGTCCTCTGTGGATGATTGTCACAATCTTTCTTTGTATGTCTCCCTAAGTTGGAAGGTTATCCCAGACATTGGCTTTTGCTCTCCATGTGCTTAGAGCAAATCAATGGCACCACATCATCAAGGCCCATATAGTCCAAAATGTACATCTGTTGCTGTGCTGTTTCGTTTGTGCTGGGAGGATTTGCCTTACATTTCGGAGCTGGACTGCCTGTGGGGAGGGACCAGTCTGATATGCATATGGAAATGTTCTCACTGCAGTGGCAAATGGGAGTAAAAGCATTAGTTGAAGCACCACTGAGAGGCCACCATGCCTTAGTAGAAAACACTTTATTTTGTTCATTCTCTTTGGGTGCTAATCACATTCTTTCTTTGTATATCTCCATATGTTTGAAGGGTATCCCAGGCATGGGCCCTTGTTCTCCATGTACCTAGAGGGTATTCACTGTACCACACTTTCGGGGCCCACGTAGGCTGAAAAATACATCTATGTTTGTGCTGTTTCTCTTGTGCGGGGAGGATTTGCATGAAATTTCTGAGCTGGACTGCCTGTGGGTAGGACCAGTCTGATATGGACATGTAAATGTTCACCCTTCTGTGGCACATTGGAGCAAAAAATATGACTTGATTCACCACTGAGAGGCCACCATGTCTTATAACAAAATACTTTTGTTCTATATCGGTTGGTGCTTATCACAGTCTTTCCTTGTATGTCTCGATACATTAAAAATGGCCAAATGTTGTATTACAAATGTCCATTCTGCTATTATATTGTAACAGGATGGCCTTTGCAATGCTATCTTTTTCAACCTGACAGGCTTTCTTAGACTCTGAGTTGGAAGAGGTGACAAAAATCATAGAGTACCTGCCCACTCCCATATCTATCACCATCTCCACCACCACCACTAGTCATGTTAAAACAATTAAGCTAAACACTTTTTCTTCTTCTATGTGCTGCAAACCCACACTTAATGAGTTTTTAGAAAGAGATAGAAAATGCACAAAATAGTCCAAATATTTATTAGTGGAATGACAAGATATTGGTGGTTGACATGCTGCCCTATTCTTTTATTGAAAACAGATGTTTTAAAGAGCTGATGTCAAACGTTGCACTCCAGCAGCATATCCCAAGCCACAGTTATTTATCAAGGATGACCATGAAACAGGTGGTTAGATTTATCGGCTGTAAAACTCAAATTTCATTGTTTTCTGACAATGTGAAACCACCCCCCAAGATTGAAAAAAGGGGTTGTTTCTGTTACTATACCCTTTCTCTGTCCCCAGCCTCAGCCTGCAAACAATGTTTCAGGAATTATGTTGCCTTAGGCCTAAGCCTGCTAATGTGTTTTCATAGCATATGTTGCCATAAGACACAGCCAGTTAACAAACGTTTCAAGGCTTATATTGCCATAGACTCAACCCATTAACAATGTATTACATTCCTTGCAAGATGGGTAAAGAGTGGTATCGTGTTAGTCATAGAAAATGCAGGAGTCTAATAGAGTAAAAATTATACCTTTATTGGTTAACAGAGTGACACTAGAATGCAAACCTTCAAGACAACTAAGTATTTTCTTCGGGCATAATAAGAATGAAGGCTGAATGCACAAAATATGACTTTAAAAGTCATACATGTTATTTTAACAGGCAATTCACCTCGCTCTGCCAGTTCAGATTCAGTCCAAAATGCAACAGAGTTGGCCTATATCAACCATCGAGGAGGGACCAGGAGAGCAGCCAAGTGGTCAGAAGTTTGGCTGATTTTCACTAGGGTGAAAACTCATGTGCTGGCTCCATCTGCTGTTTATACTCCAGGGGTAAGCAATGTTGTGGCTATTTTTTCATCTCCCAGCTTCTGGATCCTGGGAATTGGCAACTTAACCAGATGGTATTCAACTCTAGGATCTGCTGTGGATCTAATGACATCTTGGTTGAACCACAAGGATCTCCTGTTTTGCTCCAGATATCAGGAACTTTGTGCTTTTGCTGTGGACATGATGGTCAATAGTTACATGGCAGTTTCCCCTGGCTTTTGTGTTTTCTCCATTCATTCTGATCCCCAGGCCATGGAAGAAAGTCAGAATTGAGTAGTTTCATGTTATTCTGACCACACTATTCTGGTCTCTCTGAATGGGGTTCTCAGATTGTCTCATCTTATCCGTAGCTAAGACATTTTGGATTCCACTCTTTCTGGACCTCCTGAGTCCTCTGTGTCACCCACAGAAAGATTTCTCTGATTCTGTTATTACCACAATGACGAAGGCCAGCAAGCTGGTTTCGTCTATGGTATATCATAAGGTGCGTTCCTGGTTTTATTAATGTTGCAAAGACCAGTGGTTGTCGCCATGTCCTTTTGGTCTTCCAGTCATTTTTGACTTTCTTCAGTATGGGCTTCAGAGAGGGCATAGTCTTAGTTCTAGTAAGGTTCAGATTTTTCTCTATTTGTTCCTTTTCAGAGGCTTATTGCCAGATGTGCAAATATTTGCACAGGGGGTGGCTTATGACTACCCAGTCTTTTGTGATGCTACTTCTCCACAGAACTTGGTCCTGGGATTACTTGAGATGGCTCCCTTCTAGCCTCTGTCTTCTGTTTCCCAGTTCCTGACTGGATAGTAAAGTTTCAAAATAAAAACAGCTCCAATTAATCTTCATAGTAATTGGGCCATGGAGAGTGTTATTTCAATACTGTCAGAGTTGTAGTTCAAGAGTAATTGAATGATAAAGTATCCCCTCCTGCCCCTTTTACCTAGTGTAAGCCACCTCCCCTCAGATGTGGAATCTGGTCTTAAGACCAGACAGATCACAGCATGGAACACTCTTCTTACTGTGAGAACAATGAAAACACTGCCCTCCTTGACAGGTTTTTCCCTTATGCTACTTGAAGGTTGTCCCTCTCTGCAAGCCATCTGGCTACCACCTTGCTGTACTGAGGTGAGCAGTGTTACATCAGTAAAAGGGGCAGCAGGGGGATATTTTATCATTCAACTACTCTTGAACTACAACTCTGACAGTCTTGAAATAACACTCTCCATGGCCCAAATACTATGAAGATTAAATGGAGCTGTTTTTATTTTGAAACATTACTGTCCCTTTAAATTATCACCACTACTGTGTACTGCCTGCCACAACCTCTGCCTGTAAAACAACCACTTTGACAGCATCCTGCACTTAACGTAATCTTGCTCGACCACTGCCACCCGGCTTTTGATAAGTGTTATGAACCCCCCTCCACAGTTTTATGCAGCGTGTTGCAGTCTCCTGCCCTGAAGCGCCAGCTGAGGTGTTACTTACTGCCTCCACTCCCATGCTTCATTTTTGATTCACCATTAATTCTCTTCCCTCTGGCATTTACTCAGCTGTTTGTTATATATTACTGTTTTCTGGTCAACCACACTCTGTACCCTCATGCAAGCTGTATGATAGTAGTGCTATCTGCCTGTACTTGTCTACAGTTCAATTCTTAATACTTGTAATAGTACCTGTCTCCAGTCCAGTATCCCGTTCAAGTCTGCAGGCTTACTGGCTACAAAGTAGTGGCACTAAACTCTCTGCTCTTTTTGTCACTCTGTGTTTCAGTCCAGCATCCAATCAGTCACTATTACACCCTCTAGCAGCTTATAAGATTGCTGATCAGAATTCAGACCACAGGTTTACTGTCTGATATGAATGAATCTCTCCTCTTCCCTCTAGGTCTGTTTCCTAGTCTGGACTGTCGGTGAAGCAGCTACTGTATTTTTGCCACCAATGGAAGTTGGACTCCCAATTATGCCAATTGTAAACACTGAAAATGTGAGTGCAATGACTGATTTTTGTTTTTATAATTTTTACTATAAAATTATTACACTTAGGTTGGATTTTATCTCTCTCTTGTCTTTTGTCCGGTCTTGTGCTTTTACTTGTTGTAGATTGCTCTCCTGGGTGTACAAGCATCTGGCAACTCTTGAGAGTAATAGGATCCAATCATCATCATCATATCATCATCTGTCATCCATCATTTTGTCATCTTGCGTATCATACCTCATCCCATTTTGTCATTGAACATTTGATCATCCATTATCTCTTAGTCATCATCCTAAGGTACTGTGTGTAAAGACATTTTTGCTCCATAGGTTTACAACCTAGGGGTAGCTATCATCTTGGTGTCTAAGAATGTAATCTCGTTTTAGATTTCAGGAACTGGAAGTTTGGACTACTTTTGTATGATTTCCATTTTTTTTGCTCTAGCTTTTTGTTGTATTTGAGTTTAGTAACATGGTTTTTGGCCAAAGGCATAGAAAACTTACCTGCCCATCAAGGCAAGTCTCTGTCTCTATCAGCCAAATAGTGTTCACTTAGTTACTATATGTGTATAGTCACGAGAGCAGTGAGGACAATATTTTGAGCTCACCAAGAACTTGTAGGTTTTAAATTTTTTGAATGTATTTTGCAAGGTTTTGGCCCCTACTCTCTTGTTTGGTAGCTCCCAAAACAGGGTGATAGCTGAATTAGAGAAGGTATAAATACCTCCTCATTCCCCTCACAAGGGTTTTGTTCACAGTAGCGGTAAGGTGGAATCATTGCTTTTTAATTGCATTATATTAAATACATGTTCACACACTGTAGAAAAATAGGGACTTGCCTGAATCTGGGGTGTCTTGACTGGGCAGGCAGACTTTCCATGCTTTTCGCCAAAAACATGTTACTAAACCCCACTGTTTTATTTGTAGCAAGTCATGGGTTGCTTGTTTGTGAAAGTCAGGATTTGGTGCTCAGACACTTCTTTTTGTTTACTGTGTATATGTAGCCAAAATATTGTCCTTGTTGATCTCCTGACTTCCCACATATGTATCTAATTGAACACTACTAATAAAAGCTATTTTAAGCTCACCAGAAACCTGTGTTTTTCACTTTTTATGGAAACTTCTAAACTGAAGTGAATTAGTAATGTGTAGTATACTGTAACCCTTTGTATATTTTGGTTACAGTATACAGACAATTTAAATGTATGGCAACATATGATGAAACAAATGAATACATTATTATTAATGAGTTACCACCCTACAGGTGAGAATTGAAGGTGGGAATAGAAATGTAGATCTGTAGTGTTAGTGTATTGCAACATATTTGTATATATTATGTTTGTTTATTTAGTCTTCGGTATTGGCTGATTTATTTGATCAATGAACATCTGAGCCAACAAAGGCTATATTATGACTTCTGATTAGTGACATTTAGCTGTTTTAACAAAACTAAGTTGTTGAAGCAGAACTTGCCCAACTGGGAGCCACAGTGGCATCAGAAATCCTATTGGACTACAATGTAATCTCTTGAATGGCCATTTTTGTGCTGCTTTATTGGTGATTTGATGCTGCCTGAAGTGAGCTCATGAAGATGATCAGTGTCTGGGATGACATGTTGAAAAAAGCTCCCAAACGGCATTTTAGACAATTTTGGCACTTGATGAGCCTTCAGGTGCAAGTAACCATTAACAGTTAATATTTGCTAATCTGTAACCGTACCTATAGTGAGATGTATTATTACTAATTTCTTCATAACTAATTAAAACTATATTCTTATTATAGTTGCACAGTTGCACAGTTATTGTAGTTTAAATACTGAATTTCAATAGCTTATGGCTTCTGAATTGTTTGATGAATAAAGTTGAAATGATTCCCCTTTTGAAGACCATACTATAGACCTATGGAGATATATATTATTACTAATTTCTAATTAGTAATAATTAGAATAAAAACTATATTCGTATTGTAGCAGCACGGTAGCACAGCTATTGTAGTTCAAAAGAAGTTTCTAAGTTAATCACTGAATTTGACTATCTTATAACTTTGAAATAGTTTGATGAATAAAGTTGAAATTGTATTACCCTTTTGAAGACCACTCTGGTCTTTATAGGGTTAAAGAGTCCATGCCAATCTCCACAAATGCAGTGCAATTGGCTGCCCAAAATATTAGTACCTCCCTCATTATAACTTGTCATGTCATCATGAAATACTAGACAGTGCTAAAAAAAAATCTAATGAAGAAATATCTTTGATATTTGGCAGTAAGATAGATCTTATGGAGGAGATTTGACTTGCACCTACCTCTTGTTGATCAGTAGCCCCACTTCCAGGATATTGGACTCTGTAGTTAAAATTGAAAAGCAATAGAAAAAAGAGGATTTATCTATTTCTACATTAAAAAGTCATGTAGTCTGCTTTTTCAAAATATAGCTCAATGTGCCCTTGGATTTAGCATCTTTATCTATTGTTGTAGTGTTCCAGACCTTGTAAAACTCTTTAAGGGAAGTATTGTTTTTACATAAAATGTACAAGATTCTTGATATCAGCATATTAGCTCTTAGTCTGTATATGTATTTAAAAGTGTAATATTTAGTGACAGTAAGCAGGAAATGACTAATTACTGATGGAAATAGATGCATAGTTGTTTTTTCCCATTTGCTGATTTATCAATAGGTAAATTAAAAGAAAGAAACACTTTATTAGATTCCTACTAGAGCTAACCCAAATGTCCACTGCTCATGCAGACAAAAAATATATTGTTATCCACTTTTCAGAAATGCAATGTTCATGCACACTCTATTAAAGGGATAGTAATGCTTAAGACGCAAAAAATATATGTTGTAGGGTTTATCCCCCTGAGTAAAACAAGGGTACTCCCACTGCTGAGAGATATTTTATTAAATAATTCTTACAGCTCAAACTTGAATTTTTAGGTGCAATATCACAGTGGCCTGAAAATTTACTTTGGCGCTATTGCTACACCATCCTATGGACTGCTCTGGTCCGTAGACCATAAATCTCCATAGGATGGTGTAGCAATAGCGCCAAAGTAAATTTTCAGGCCACTGTGATATTGCACCTAAAAATTCAAGTTTGAGCTGTAAGAATTATTTAATAAAATATCTCTCAGCAGTGGGAGTACCCTTGTTTTACTCAGGGGGATAAACCCTACAACATATATTTTTTGCGTCTTAAGTATTACTATCCCTTTAATAGAGTGTGCATGAACATTGCATTTCTGAAAAGTGGATAACAATATATTTTTTGTCTGCATGAGCAGTGGACATTTGGGTTAGCTCTAGTAGGAATCTAATAAAGTGTTTCTTTCTTTTAATTTACCTATTGATAAATCAGCAAATGGGAAAAAAAAACTATGCATCTATTTCCATCAGTAATTAGTCATTTCCTGCTTACTGTCACTAAATATTACACTTTTAAATACATATACAGACTAAGAGCTAATATGCTGATATCAAGAATCTTGTACATTTTATGTAAAAACAATACTTCCCTTAAAGAGTTTTACAAGGTCTGGAACACTACAACAATAGATAAAGATGCTAAATCCAAGGGCACATTGAGCTATATTTTGAAAAAGCAGACTACATGACTTTTTACTGTAGAAATAGATAAATCCTCTTTTTTCTATTGCTTTTCAATTTCCTATAAAAATAATAATACTCGTTAACATGTTAGATTAAAAGGATAACTCACATGATGTATATTATATAACAACTAGTGTAAAAGCCCGTGTACATGGGCCAAAGTACATAAAACCGCAGAACTACACCTCCCAGTATTCTGTGCGTTTGGGTAATGTCTACTGCGCATGACTGCATCGGACAAACATCTGCGTCCGGCAGTCTCTACTGTGCATGACTGCATCGGCCTGCGTTTGGGCAGTCTCTACTGCGCATGACTGCATCGGACAAACATACATCTGTCCTTTTATATTATAGGATGAGCAGCAGAGGTTTAGCCAGGGTTAATTTATTGGAGCTGGGCTAATCGTAACATATCTGGATACAACTAATTCTCAGGTTTTATTTTTTAATGTATGTACTTCATAAAATAACATTACGGTGCATAACACTTCATCAAATAGCCATACCTAAGACACTACTGAGCAGAGACAATCAGAGTGAATTAATTGAAAGATGTTTGGAGGTTATGAGTTGTCCGTCAGTGCGGATGTATGTGTGCAGCTTATATTTACTTAGGATTTCTGTGTGATTCTTTGCTGAAATGAAAATCTAACGACACTGTGAATACAATTGAACAACCCAAAACTGAACGAGTCAAAATGGGCTGTTTATGAAGGGTTGCATGCAGTCCAGGCAATTTTAATGACTTAACTCTTTCAGGGCTGCTTGCTCACTTTAGAACATTGCTTAAGGGTACCTTTATCAGTTTAAATTGCTAAGTTTACAAAGAAATACTAATAATAATACATCTTAGTGTTAGCCATTTGCATAATTACCAATTAATCTGAAGTTATTTAAACTTGTGTGTTGGTCAATGAGTTATTTCAAGAATATATAATGGAAATATACACTTTCTGTATACCAGATTTTGCAGGGGTGGATTTGCCATTAAGCAAAGTAGTCAGGCAGATACACATTTTGACAGGTGCTGCTGCTGTGCTGGCTCCACCCAAATTATAAGCTGTGGGTGTTACCAGTGCAGTACTAAAAACCTATCACCAGACACCCACCCCTGGTTTAGATTATCCAGCTGATTAAGGGCTCGATCCAAATGATGGCGTTAAAACCAACGTGAAGAAAAAACTGCCTTCGCTCGTTAAGCAAGACCAGGTAACGTGAGATTCAGATCTTCCTTACCCAGAAAGCCCAGCTTTCTCTGTGCTTCCCTACCCAGCCACTAGGGGAACACAGAGAAGGCTTTCAGCACCATGGACAGCTTTGAATGCCATAGGGATGTGCACTGCTCACCCCTGTGGCATTCAAAGGGTTAAAATCAATAAAACTAGTACACCAAGCACTACACAATGCCCCTTCCACATCCCCCCTTAGTATGTCACATATATTGCATATATGTGACATACTAACCCCATCCACATCCACCTCATGGACTTCCATGTAGTGGACAAATCTGTCTTTTTTTCCACAATTAACCCTTTGAGTACCAGAGAGGTAGGAAAGCATTGCTTAGCATGTTTCCTACCCCTCTGGTACCCAAAGGGTTAATAGGCAAGATATGGACTACATACCTTGCCTATATATATATGTGTGTGTTTGTGTGTGTTTTAAACTTTTTTTTTATTAAAATACTATTATTAGACAGTTTAACTTAGAGCTCATTCATTTTTAACCCCCTACCTCCTGTGTCCCATTGCTATTAGTACTTTTGCTCCACTCTTCTTCAAACTGAGAGTGGAGCAAAAGTACTAAAAGCAAAGGGACACAGTAAGTAGGGCATCATGAATGGTTGAGATCTAAGTTAACCCTTTGAGTGCCAGAGTGGTACGCAACGCATTGCAAAGCAATGCGTTGCGTACCACTCTGGCACTCAAAGGGTTAAAATGCAACTGAGGGAGCAGGCTGCGCTGTGACTGTAGCACTTCCCTCATCTTTATTTATAAATTCTGTATTTATTCTTTATACCATTGCTGCGGGCGGCTGTGAAGCCCGCAGCATAAGAAAACCCTGGTGACTAGTGAGGTATTGGAGAAAGCGGGAGGAGGGGACACAGACATTGGAGGAAGCGGGTGGTAGGCTTGTATTTGCTGCCCGCTTCCTCCAATACCTCTCCTCACGCGTTGGCTTTGTGCCCGGCTGCCTGGTCGCCTTGTGCAATGCGTCCCTTTTCACAAGGCGTTGTACAATGTTGGATGATGCATAACAACAGGCGGCATCATCGTCCCCTGGAGGACCAAGTATCCACTCTGACCCAGTAACTGCGGAATTCAGGGGTGTGATGGATGACCTCTTTGGCCAGGCAGTCACGGAGATGATGGAATATAACCACATCCAAACCCAGCTGCTCATTCTCCAGCAGTAAGTCTCCACCCCCTTATCCTCCACCGCAACACGAGCCCAGATCCCAATATGTGGTGTGCCCCCAAGGCAGACTGGAAGCCTTGGAACATCTTGCCCCTCAGCCACTCATGCCCCCCCCCCCCGGCAAAAAAGGGAAGGAAGTGATTTCCAATTGTAATAAAACATGCCTTCTTTGGTAAGATGGTGTCTGTGTTTTTCACTCTGGTTGCACACTGTAATTGCTAGATGTGTAGCCAATGTATTGCAAAGCAATACAATGGACACAACTCTGGCACTCCACAGTCAGTTGGGGTTCAGTTCAACAAACAATCCTCAGCTGTTGCTGACCTTCATATTACCTGGGACTCATCAACATGGGTCTGATGTAAGCTGTGGGTCAACAACAACTGACGCACACACATATTGTTTCCTATATATGGGTTCATGCAAGTTTAGATTTGTAACATTGGGACAGTGTAGGGACAACAAAACATGTTTCACAGATGACAGGAGGGCAATATGCATGCCAAATGACATCTGGGACACATGCAAACACACTAGCACAAGTGAATCAGGTAACAATCACTGAGTCTGTATTCCCCAAACTACATCTCAAACATCCCGACACTCCTTGTCCCTTTAGTTTGTCACATGTGATGATGTGTGCATCACAGGTGACATGTGATCAATGGCCATGGAACAATGATTACTTCTAGAGCCTTTAGTGAGATCAGGTAACATGCCTTAGTGGAGTGCACTGATGTGTGGTTGAGGGAAAAAAAAACACTCACACACTGTGGTTCAAATTTGTGGGGGTATACAACATGATATTTGTGTATATGACATTTCATGTGAACTGACACTCCAATACTTTGGGGGGTGGGGGGTTAACTAAGCTGTGATTTCTCCAGTTCCTCAGTTCTCCAATTCCTATGTTGTGCTATGGAGCCCAGACAATAAGATTTCTGCAACTTATTAGATGTTTGTCAGTGCCAAGGCTCCATGGAATAACCTAGGAAGTGGAAAAGTGATATCACTGGACATATATCACTTCTTTATCACACCTTAGTGCATCCTCCACCCAGTATGACGGATTAGTCTGTAACACTCCCTATAACTTTGGTTGCAGACATATCTACCATTGAACAGTTTGGGAGCAGAGTTCACAGGAACGTGGCATAGTGGATATGTGTAAGTTCTCACGTGTCAATGTTTCATTAACCCTCTGAATGCCAGGGCGGAACCCATGTGTTGTAAAGCAATGCATAGTTTTGACCCTTGGCATTCATAGGGTTAAGTATAAGGCATAAACCTGTTAGGCATGACACAACATGACATGTTCCATGAACACAGTGTAGGTTTTAATGGTCATAGAAGTAGAACCATACAATTACAGGAAGAAGGAGAGATGCATCACACACACACACATATCTTCTGCATCCGTGAGCCACAGGGTCCTCTGCAGAATAGTGACATGAAGAAGTCTGTAGGGAAAGAGAAGTAAACAGAAGTGAGACAGTGAACAAATCACAGGTGACTATGTGAGGTGTCACATAGGGGACAACTGACACTGAGGGGTATCACACATGTTAGGTGTCAGTACAGACTCACCTGTTGCCATCCATTGCAAGGGATCTGGATCCTTGGAAACCACTGAAGGCTATGTCCCAGGAATGTGACAGGCTGCATGTTCTAGGACATTGTTGGAGTCAGTGTCAGCTCTGCAGAAGATGTCCAGGAGAAACAGTCAGTTCCACAACACTCAGGTGCAGTGGCAGGTATCTAGCAGGAGATAATCATCCTGGTTAATGGAGAGAAAACATGTTTGTGGTTTGGGAAATGTGAAGCCATGTTGGTGATCTGATGTTTTTGGCTTAAGGTGGCTGCATGCCTGAAACTCACAGGCAAAGTATTCCCTGGTGACCCTGTTCCGTGTCTCCCCACCTCTGGGGGTATCACCCTCCAATGGCTGTGGCACTGGTACCTCATCAAGGGGATCAGGGTGGAGGTCAGCTGACAATCTGGTGTCCACAGCAAAATGATGACACTTGTCCATTAGTGTAGGTGCTTACAGGGGTTAACTTGACACTTGTCCATTAGTGTGGGTGCTTACAGGGGTTATATTGGGTAATAGGATACTAAAACCTGACTTAAAAAAAACAGAAAGCCTGTTTTGTTTTTTTTTAGCAGTGGAAATGGTATTGAGCCCGGTAGTTTTACAAACACAATTTGGTATTCTAGTACCAGTGTTGTGAACTGCTAATGTGCACTAAAAAATGTTCTGTAAGATGTCACCCTTTCAGATCAATGTAACAGCTCAAGCCATTTGCTATTCAGTTGCGTGCTGTGAGTGCTGATGCATGGTAACTCATGGTAAAAAGATACATTTGTTGGGGGTAATGCTGTGCCTACAGAACCCAGGTGTAGAACACAGAATGAAGGTTAAAAACACCAATTGTATTTAGGATTTATTTTTTTATTAATTGCCTTCAATCCCAGTAAACAACCCCCCCCAAAAAAAAACATTACCTGTTCAACTGATTCTTTCTCCACAACCCACCAACACAGGAACCCTCATGCCCCTTTTATACCATGCCTTTATAAAGCACAGTGCTGCAGTTCACAGAACCTCCAAACACAGGCAGGTTGTATCAGTTATTTTGGGGTATATATACATTTATTTGAATTTATTTTATATTTGCTGTGTAGTGATTGGCTGTGATTTTTAACTTGTTTTAACAACATTTAGCATTGCCTGATAATATTGAGAATATTGTGAATTTGAGTTATCTCGTGTTATTTAGCTGATGAATTGAACACACAGAGAGGAAAAAAAGATGCAACGTACATTATCAGTTTACATGTGTTTGTGTGACCTGCGTTCATCCATTGCGGCAGACAGGTTATTGAATTGCTACGGAACACAGTTATGGTTATCGTTCAGTATTTGTTTTCTGCTTACCGACTGTTTTACTGAACCTTATTAAATCAAGCCCTTTGTGGGCATTTCAAAGCAGAAATTGCTACTGTTTATAATGTCCAGTGTATGTACACTAGCCAGGGAAACATACATTAACATGAGAAAGCAAAAAGGCAAATAGAACACAACAAGGTCAATAAAATTTCATGAATTCATCATTTCCAATAAATAAGTAAAGAATAGTAAAGTCAAAATATATTATAACTACATAAAAAAAAGAGAAACAAATGTAAGAGCTAACATTGAGAAGACATACTTCTAACCCAGAGTGATCAGTCCTCCTATGTACTAACTAAAAGTGCTAAAGTTATTAATGAATATGTGCATGAGAGCAATAGAGGAGCAGTGTACATAAGATGCTTCCTTCCCAGCACTTTGAAAAAAAGGCTACTTACATGAACTAACAGCTCCTAATAAAACTCTGCCACTTAATCTATGCAGGAAATCCAAATGGAGACTCGGAACCATTTCTGCATAGATAGCTTTCCCAAAAGTATTCTTTAATGAAGACCTGTCATCTTTCCAAATTCTCCCTTCAGCGGATGCCTCTTTCTTGAAAGCATTAGAATAAAGTAATTCCCTTAAAGGGGAACTACCACCCCACACAATGTTTACCTTTACTAAGTCCCCATCTGGAGACTAGCTACTTAGTAGCGCTAGTCGCCAGAATAATTACCTTATTTAATAGATTTCTCCCCTCTTCCATGGGCGACAGGCAGGATGGAGCGCGGACATCTTCCCATTGTGACCACCGCGCGCCTGTGCTGTCAGTCCCAGCCAGAGTCAAATGGCTCCTAGCAACTCCTACTAGACCCGGCTGGAACTGACAGCACAGGCGCGTGGAGGTCACAATGGGAAGATGTCCACGCTCCGTCCTGCCTGTTGCCCATGGAAGAGGGGAGAAATCTATTAAGTAAGGTAATTATTCTGGCGACTAGCGCTACTAAGCAGCTAGTCACCAGATGGGGACTTAGTAAAGGTAAACATTGTGTGGGGTGGTAATTCCTCTTTAATGGCCATAATGTTACATCTTGCAGTTGTTATGGGAGCCATAACACAAAAGCACATCAGAAGATTATATGACTATGGGTGGGGAGGGATAATGAGGCCAGACAGTTAATTGAATATTAATTTTAGCATAGTCTATTTAGGGGATTCTTGTCAATGAACATTCTACACCTGGTAAAGCAGGCATGTAATTTATAAAAAAAGCATTCTTTTGGACCTTACAAATGAATTTGTAAAACAGTCAACAGGCCAATACATTAATACATTTAAATTGCGCACCACGATGTTAAAAACTGAGACATAGAAATAATTCCTCATCTATTCTGTATAAAACCATGAATACTCAACAACCAGAAGTTGTTGAAGCTAAAATTAGCATCTTGAGAGTCAAAGAAACAATAAAAATTTTAATTAGCTCAAATTAAACAGGTCAGGTTCCAGAAGCTGGTGATAATCAATGTAGATTTTTTGGGACCATAAAGTACAAAAGAAAGCTCCCAACATCCATGAAATGCTGCAGTGTTATAGCCTGAGTCGTAAATAGTCATTTGATTAACTTTTTTACAACTTGTAATTCCCCTGATGCCACAATTGGCTATAATATACTCAAACCCTAAATCAGCTTTCTAGTGCTCCATGAGTACAAAAGTTGGCTGGTTGGCAGTGATGGGGGCTGTAGTCCCCAACAGGTGGAGCAGTCTGTGCTCAGTTTTATTTATAAACAGGTCGATCTAGTACAATGAGCAAAAACTAGTATTGGAACTGATAATGGGTTAAAGGGATAGTAATACTTCATTTTAACTTTATTTTATTTTGTAGGCATTAAAAACATGAAGAACGATATAAGTCTTATCTCTCAAACCTTTATGGTTTGAGACATATTCACAAGCAAATTTCCCCGTCCCGCCCCTTTTACCTAGTGTAAGCAATCTCTTCTCAGATGTGGAATGCAGTCCATAGACCAGACAGATAACAGCAGGGGACAATCTTCTTCCTATGAGAACAATGAAAGCCCTGCCCCCCTTGACAAGCTTTTCAGGTTTTTCCCTTATCTTAATTGAAGATTGTCCCTCCCTGCAATCTACCTGGGCACCTCCCTTCTGATCTGGCTGAGCAGTGTTACATCAGTAAAAGGGGTGGAAGGGGGAGACTTTGTCATTGAATTACTATTGAACTACAACTCTGACAGAATTGAAATAACACTCTCCAAAGTCCAAATACTATGATGATTAATTAGAGCTGCTTTTATTATGAAACATTACTATCCCTTTAAAAGGAAAAGTGAGGGACATGGAGGGGGAAAGGGGCAATCTTAGTTGATTTTGATTGTGGATTGCTAAGTAAATAATGTGCAAAATTTATTTCCGAATTTAATGAGCTTTTACTTCTAATTAAGAATTCTTATTCAAAAGGATGCTAAACACCTAAGTTTATAATAAGTAGTAAACCCTTTGCAGCAAGAATGAACAGCTAAAACAAATAACAATAATATAAAGGAGAAGTGATGATAAGGACTTTCGTTTCTCATTTATATGTTGTTCAAAGCCACATTCATGTCATTTATACAGTCCAGGCAAAGTGGGGAATTCCTTCACAGTCGTTTTTCATTCCCAAAAGCACAGCACTAACATTACCTTTCAGGATCTGGTGAAAGGTGTCTTCTGTTCCAATTGCTGGTCTGCAAACAGAGAGAATCTACAAGGGCTTAAAAACTTGCACTTTTCTCTCTCAAGTGTTATGTATTTCACATACTTGACACTTAAAGCTTTCGGTAAGAACAAAATTTTGCAATAACGAAATCATTATAGACACAAAGAAGATACAAGGTAAGTCTTGACCTTTGTCGAATAGTTTTAATGTAAATAATGTCATTTTTTAGAGGCCACCTTCAAGAGTGAGCCTGGTACCTTAAGATAAGTTTACTTAATTTTAAAGATAATTAAAAACCGCCTAAAAGCTGTGTTAGTCATTTGTTAGTAATATAAATAGTTTTTGAGTGATTAACCTTTAGTTGTTATTTGCATAGTCTGGCATTTTATGCTGATTAGTTTATGTGCTGAACAAATATTACTGCACACAATGCTACCAACGAATCTTGACAAACAATACACACTTATCAATCGAGTGATACTAATTAATACATTTTTATTTACAATAAAATGTAAAGCTAATATCTCTAAAATGATTTTAAAGACAAATGGTTAATATGGGCAGATTTCAGTTTTCTGTAAAATAAACTAATCTTGTCTAATGGTGTAAGGTCCACTTTAACCCCTTTGCGTGGAAGAAGTCTCCAAGCTATTGCAAAGCAATGTCTGGAGACCCCTGTTCACTGAAGTGGGTTAAAGGGATAGTAATGTTTCATAATAAAAGCAGCTGTAATTAATCATCATAGTATTTGGACTTTGGAGAGTGTTATTTCAATTCTGTCAGAGTTGTAGTTCTAGAGTAATTCAATGACAAACTATCCCCCTCCCTCCCCTTTTACTGATGTAACACTGCTCAGCCAGATCAGAAGAGAGGTGCCCAGGTAGATTGCAGAGAGGGACAATCTTCAATTAAGATAAGGGAAAAAGCTGAAAAGCTTGTCAAGGGGGGCAGGGCTTTCATTGTTCTCATAGGAAGAAGATTGTCCCCTGCTGTTATCTGTCTGGTCTATAGACTGGATTCCACTTCTGAGAAGAGATTGCTTACACTAGGTAAAAGGGGCAGGAGGAAAAACCTTGCTTGTGAATATCTCTCAAACCATAAAGGTTTGAGAGATAAGACTTATATCGTTCTTCATGTTTTTTCAATGCCTACAAAATGAAATAAAGATAAAAGGAAGTATTACTATCCGTTTAAGGGTGAGTTTAGCAAAATTGTAGGGAGATAGGATTGCTTGCTACACCGCTCACAATTGCATTACAGTGTATGTTGTCTACTATGAATGAATGAATGAATGATTGAATGAATGCATGTAAATGCTTATTTATTTAAAGGAAAATGCAAAAAAATCCACAAAGAACTGCTTACGAAGCTGATATACTATGCAGAACTGATGTGAATCTAGAGCAAACCAAGTGCAAGATAGAGAGCAAATAACATTACCCCAAATTCACAAGGAGTTAAGTGCAATTTTTAATCCTTTGAATGCTAGAGAAGTGTTCAATACATTGCAGATTAATGCATTGGTGATTTCTCTGGAATTCAGGAAGTTAAAAACCACATTTAAACCAATTACATTTCTTATTTGACCCCTGCGGTGTAGTTGGATTCCCCCATAGTTTCTCCAGTTCTTCTTAGAACATCAGTCAGTCTGTTTACAGCTTCTGGTTAACGACCATGAAAAAAACCTTCTCAGATTATGCTATGTGGATCAGTGATTCTCAATATTACTCATTACGCAACACCAACAGTGTGGGTTTTCAACCTATCCCTGCTTGTTAACAGATGCATAATCAGTCCTTTGCTCCATCTGTATTTAATTTTATTGGTGTGCCCCTAGGACCAGAGCTTACAATCACTGGTATAGACAGACAACCTAAAACCCAAGAGTTAAAGGCATGTAGTAGTATTTCTCCCTACATATAACAAATATAAAATACTCTGGCATTGTTCTCCATGTTTGTAGGAAAAGGTATGATCACTATTGTCCTGGAAATATAGGATGATATATACAGTAATGGTTAAGGTGTCCTGTACCATTCACTTACAGAGGATAATGAAATGTTTGTTTTTATAAACTTTATTTATATAAACCAGTTTTATACAGACAAGGCACTGGTATAATATGAACCAAAAATGTATCAATGTCGTGACCATAAAGGCAGTACAGAAATATGGGAACATAGATCAGCCACCGTCTATTACAATTTGATTCTCTGAACAATAAAGTATAGCAACAGAAGCATTCACAACAGAAAAACCACACTACCATCCAATCAAGGCTTAGAGGGGCAGACGGGGAGTTGAGGAAAGAGGAAAGAAAAAAAGGGGGGGAGAACATTGAGAGGAGGAGGGAAAAATGTAAAAAAAAGGGGAAAGGGGTTAGCAAGGAAGGTCCAGGTGTGAGGGGGGTCAGGTGAAGGATCATATGGAAAGTGCAGTCCCAGGGATGAGATCCTAAGAGTCAAGAAAGGGGTAGTGCAGAGCAAGGTTACAGCCCTGCCACTGACACAAACTCCTTATTAAGTGACCACATGCTCCAGAGGTCATTGTGACAGGATAGATAGTCACGGAGGATTGAGGTAAATTGCTCCATCAGTTCAATATAGGTAATCTTGATGAGAATCTTGGAGAGCGATAGGACAGCAGGGGATTTCCAATGGTGGGCCACCAAACACTGAACCGCTGTAAGGATGTGGCTTATTAATGACTGCAAAGAACAAGACCCACAGGATCAAGTGGAGAGGAAATTGTAGTAGTCTGCTTTATAAAGCTCCTCGTTCTCGACCTGAAAGCTTGTATGAGGGGACAAGACCACCAGATGTGGTAAAGGGTTCCAAGTTGTTCACAGCCTCTCCAGCACATAGGCAAAATGGCAGGGTTATAGGAGTGAATTTTAACAGGAGTGTGGTACCACTGGAGGAGAATTTTAACATATTTTTCCTAGTCATGGCAAAAATGGATATCCAAGTGGCTGACCTCCAGATCTTGGACCAGGTCTCCTTATCCAGCTCCCTACCCAGATCCCCTTCCACTGAGAAGCATATTTATGTTTGAGAGGTGTCAAAGGGATGAGAAGACAATATATTCGGGTTATAGAGCCCAGAGCAGCAGGGGAGTATAGACAGGCACGTTCAAAGGTTGTGAGTGAGGGCAAGGTCAAAGACGGAGAGTCTGGACATAATGGTGAATTTGGAGATAACGGAAACATGATCAGCATTTCTCCAACAGAGGGAGGCATGGTGAGAGAAACCCAGGAGGATTAAATGTGTTTTTAATATGAATCAGGGATTCTTTTCCAAAAAGAATCATACAAAATCACCTCATTCTTGGCTATGGAACATCTGCTCCTCAATTTGTTAATCACTTTGTAAATACCCTATAATTAGTATGTGTTGTGATTGTGAACTGTTATATAAAGCACAGAGTTGAATCAGATAGACCAATGTGGGAGAGACACAAGGGAGATACAGTGGAGCTGAAAGCTGTCCATTAAAGTTTTACACCAGCACTTTACACTTATAGCAGGGTTGAACTTGACCTAAATTACTATGTAACTACTATTTAACTATCATCAATACAAATATTACCTAAGAATAGCAGAGTATAAGACCAGCAGGACAATACACTGTCCATTAATGTGATGGGGTACTGCAGTTCTGGGAGCATGCACTGGTGTCCTGCTTTGTCCTGATATGTAATTGTTGCACAAAGAAAGCAAATGTGTGATCAGGGGAGCGCACTTGGGTACGCTTGTGTGTTGCGGGTGGGGCACCAGTGCAGTGTCCTGAGACAGACAAAAAGTAATGTAAGCTTATCTGGTTTATTAAATGGCAGAGGTACTAAAAACTAATTTGCAAAGAAATTGAAATGTATTGATGTACTGGGTATTTGCATATAATGGAGAAGAAGTAAGGATATGATTGAGATGGAATATAAAGTGAGAAGTGAAACATTCTTTTAGTGGATTTAACAGGGATAAAAAAAAGGGTGAAACAGGTCAGAATGATGATGAGAACTGTAGTCACCAACAGCTGGAGGGCCTCAGGTTACTCATCCCTGCACTATATACATATATATGTGTTTATGTGTGTGTAACCTGAGGCCCCCCAGCTGTTGATGATGTAAATTCCCATAATTCCCAGACAGCTGGAGGGCTTCTGGTTGCTCATCCCTGATAGAGAGAGTCAGAGGTACGACGAATTTAACCCTTTGCGTGCCAGAGGGGTACAGAAGCATTGCTTTGCAATGCGTTGCGTACCCCTCTGGCACTCAAAAGGTTAAAGGAAAGATGTAATGCTGAGTGATGATTGTGATGGTTTGTATAATGATAATACTGGTTTTGTATTTGTAATATGAAGTTATACAGTAAAGCTACATTTTGCACAATATTCTTAGCTCTCTGTCCATCTTCTCTCTCTTCGTGATTTTACATAGTTGAGCAATTCCTGCTGAGCCAGAAGGGTATTTGTTGCACTTTATCTGGACCTTCAGACTAACCTTGATTCACTGCAAATTTCCAATTATTTTTGCAATGCACTTTGATGAACATAATAAACAAAATGTGAATCATCACGTATATTTTCTTGTATGCGTTCACTGTTTTCGTGAATAATCCTCAGTTCCTTTTATGAAAAATCACCATTGTAATGTGATTTGCAACACTTATTTTTCCACATTTACCTGTATTTATCAAACAAGCACTATCCTCTCCCAATTTGTTTTATGAGGGGTAGAGGGGGGTAGAGGGGTAGAGGCAATCAGGCTTCTTCATTTTCAGTGATATATTCTTATAGTTTTTCCACATTCAAGAAGTTGTGTTTTTTTTTATCTGTTCCCTATTGAGCAGCTGGTTTGATCTATAGTTACTCCAGGGAAATGTGTCTGACAATGATTGGAAAGTCCATGGAGAATACAACACACTTAACCATATGCACTAAGAATTTTTGATACAAGGAGAGACTTTAACTCCTTAAGGACTTATACCCTTAAGGACCGATGACAGTCATAGTACGTCACATACTTTTTACTTACATCGCTCCGGGAGCACTGTAAGTAAAAATAGGGCCTAAAATTGACTGCTCCAAGACTGGAACGATCTCTTTCAGGCCACAAAGCGGCGTGCCGATACACGCAACAGGTCACGTGTACCAGCACGTCGGCAAGGATCAAAGCGCTCCTTATGGGACGGAAAAGTCCCATGACCGCTGGTCCTTAAGGAGTTAATCATTAACATATGAGGTTGGCATTATTCTGGTGATGTTTTGGGCAGGGCAAGTGGGAAAGCAGAGTGGATATTTCTCATATTTCAGCACCAAGAACACTACTAGACCTTCCTTAATCCTTTAAGTGTCATAGGATGTGCACATCCCTGTGGTACACAAAGGGTTACAACCATACCTGGGAACTTTACAATATACAAGCTTGGTGAGCTCTATGATGCGATTTGCACCAGAAAAAGGGGCGGGGCTTAATCACAAGGGGGGGGTGACAAAAAAAAAACACACAGGCAAAAAAAAAAAAAAAAAGGGCAGAATAGCCTGGGGAAGTAGGAGAATAGGACGAGGAGTGGGAGGAAAGGGGCGGGATGGAGCACAAGTGGGCAGAGTTTCAACAGAAACTCCCCACATCTGGCAAATTATACTCTGCCTCGGAGACCCGGTAATATAGTGTTAAATCCGGAGTCTCCGGGGCAAAACCAGAGAGTTCCCAGCTATGGTTACAACATATATAATCACCCCGTGACATCTGATTCAAATACACATAGAAAAGATATTTAGGCAGATCAGCTATTATGTATATGAATGTGGATGTGAGTTTATGAATATGGATGTGAGTTATTACTATTAGAATAATGTACGATGAATGTGATGATTAGGTTATATACCTGGGAACTCTCCGGTTTTGCCCCGGAGACTCCGGATTTCAGACTGAATTACCGGGTCTTCGGGGCAATGTTATATATATAATAGAAACTCTGTCCACTTGCGCTCCGTCCCGCCCGGTTCCTCCAACTCCTCGCCCTCTTAGGCACATTTTGTAGGTTTTTTTTTTTTTGTCCCGCCCCCCCACAACTAAGCCCCGCCCCTTTTATGACGTGAATCGCGTCATTTTCCTCCCCCTAGGCACTGACAGGGTTACCCTCCGGGTAGCCCTGTTTCAAGAGTTCCCAGGTATGGTTATATAATCCTTCAATATAGTAAGATACAAAATAAAATAGTAAATAAATGAAACAAAATATGTGAATGTGCATGTATTGATTATATATATACAGAGTATATATATATATATATATATATATATATATATATATATATATATATATGTGATGACCATAGTTATATAGTGCTCTAAACTTAATATCTAAATACATACGTGTGTATAAATCAGTAGTCACACGTATATGTATATACTGAAATGAAAACAGACTAATATACACAAATGCGCGCACACTCATGTACATGCACTGTATATACTTCTTGGTTTTCTATCAAGAGGGAGCATACAGGGTTATACTGTATTAGTAGGGAAAACATGAAGTTCTGGCAAACAGACTATTGCTCATTTTGGAGGTGGGAAGACTTATATAATTCTTTTTTTTCTGGGTTATGAGGCAAAGGTTGAGCTTGATGGACTTGTGTCTTTTTTCAACCTAATTTACTATGTAACTATGTTATTATCTGTCAGTTCTGTGTGTACTTGAATCAGCTGTTAAGTGGACTAGGGGACTGTGTATGTCAGAGCTCAAAATTTCCACTCGCCACTAGCCAATGGCGAATGAAAATTTAGCCCTGGCGAGTAGAAATTCAGCCCTTGTGGGTATGTTTTGGCTTGCAGTGGCGAGTAAGTTTTCAGGTCTGGCTAGTAGCAAAGGACTTCAAATTTTAAGCCCTGGTGTATGTTATAAAGAAGGGCAGCTGCTGTATAATGAGAGCCAAAACTAACACTTTTAATTTATTAAAGGGATAGTAATGTTTCATAATAAAAGCAGCTCTAATTAATCATAATAGTATTTGGACCTTGGAGAGTGTTATTTCAATTTTGTCAGAGTTGTAGTTCAAGAGTAATTCAATGACAAAGTGTCCCCCTCCCGCCCCTTTTACTGATGTAACACTGTTCAGCTAGAGCAGAAGGGAGGTGCCCAGGTACATTGCAGAAAGGGACAATCTTCAATTAAGATAAAGGAAAAACCTGAAAAGCTTGTCAAGGGGGGCAGGGCTTTCATTGTTTTCATTTGAATAAGAGTGTCCCCTGCTGTTATCTGTCTGGTCTATGGACTGCATTCCACATCTGAGAAGAGATGGCTTACACTAGGTAAAAGGGGCGGTAAGGGAAACTTTGCTTGTGAATATCTCATAAACCATAAAGGTTTGAGAGATAAGACTTATATCATTCTTCGTGTTTTTTTAATGCCTACAAAATAAAATAAAGTTAAAACGAAGTATTACTATCCCTTTAAGATCAATACTCATTGCTCTTCTATTCAGAAGGCTGGTCCATTATCTCAGCCTATTTACAAAAAATTAAAACATTATCATTTATAAGCTATCAAGATTGCTATTGTAATGGAAGACCTTGGAGAACTTCACTAAGGTGTGACAAAGTGGTGATAAAGTAGAGATAACTTCTCCAGTGTGACCAGCTCTCCAGTTCCTACATTAATCTGTGGAGCCTATGTACTAAAGCCCATAATGTTTAGAGGCTCCACAGAATAACATAGGAATTAGTGAATTAATATCACTGGAAAAATCATCTCAGCTTTATCACTACTTTATCATACCTTATTGCTTGTCCCCCCAGGAGAAAAAAATGGGGATGTTAGGAGCCCCAGAAAGCATATATAAGACTACATCAGGGGCCACAGGAAACAAATACAGAAGTATACCAATGCTAGCATGGAGTACAGGGTATTCAAATGTGAATAACTTGAGAGTATTTTTAGGCATCAGTGTTCATTTACCTTCTATCAGTTATTCTACTTACAGTTAGGGACATCTTCCAATTAAATGGTTCTGTTTGACCCCTGAAGGACCCATGAATGACGTGCCAGGACCATCATGGGTAAACTTGCATTATGACCAATGACGGTCCTGGTATGTCATGGAATTCAGGAGTCCCCGAGAGGCTGCACACCACTCAGGGACCCCTGAATCCATATCACAAAAAAAAAAAATGCTCCGTGGGCCTCACTAAGGGTTTAAAGGAGCAGTAAACTTTTTTTATGAAACACATATTTTTATAGATCTTTTCCTGCTGAATAAAATCAGGATACTCCCACTGCTGTCAGATGTTCTATTCAAAATTTATAGCAGTTCAAATAATCATGAAGTGAATTTCCTCTGTATACTTCCTGATAGTTCTAACTGACAGGAAGTGACTAGCAGTTTCTATTACATTCTATGGAGAACTGTATATCACCGACTTTCTTGACTTTCCTCTCAATTAGAACGTACCAGAAAACAAATTAGAATGTGACCACTAGAGGGCACTGCTAACGTAAAAAAACATGGGTTTAAACTGTAATAACTCTGGAAATATGACTCTCTTGGCAGTGGGAGTACCCTTATTTTGCTCAGTAGGAAAATCTCTACAACATATATTTTTTTCATAAAAAAAGTTTACTGCTCCTGTAAGGTAAATAACAGAAAAGACATTTGATTGCACAGCAAAAATGTTCCAGGAAATAAATCCCAGCTTGCATTATTACATTCTGGAGTATGTTCTTAGGATATATTTTTATGTATATTGACTGTACTATGTATATGTATATGTATCTTTATTTATATAGCACCGTACATATATATATATAGCACTTTATGAAAACAAACAGGAGCAAGACTGGGACAAACCAGAATTCCTCCCATATGGGAGAAAAAAAAGACACAAAATTCTCATTGATTTAAAAACATTCTCTAAATAAATAACATTTTCTAAATAAATAAAATATCCCATTAATTTTAATGGTATTTTTAGGCTCTTGAATGTTCGTAATGTGTTGGAGACCTACCTGGCATTCAAGGGTTAAAAGCTCCATCAACATCCATGGAAATGTTGGGAATTTGTATTTGTCCCCATAAGGTCCTTAAACCCTTAAAGGGATGGTAATGTTTCTCAAAAACAGCAGCTCCAATTAATCTTCATAGTATATGAGCCATGGAGAGTGTTATTTCAATACTGTCAGAGTTGTAGTTCAAGAGTATTTGAATGATAAAGTATCCCCCTCCACCCCTTTTACCTAGTGTAAGCCACCTCCCCTCAGATGTGGAATCTGGTCTTAAGACCAGACAGCTCACAGGAAGGGACAATCTTCTTACTGTGAGAACAATGAAAACCCTGCCCCCCTTGACAGGTTTTTCCCATATGCTAATTGAAGATTGTCCCTCTCTGTGATCCACCTGGACATCACTTTGCTGCTCTGAGGTGAGCAGTGTTACATTAGTAAAAGGGGCGGGAGGGGGATACTTTATCATTCAATTACTCTTGAACTACAATTCTGACAGTATTGAAATAACACTCTCCATGGCACAAATACTATGAAGATTAACTGGAGTTGCTTTTATTGTGAAACATTATTAACACTTTAATGATTATCGGTCCCGGGAAGTTACATTCCCTTAACCCCTTAAGGACCCATGACGGTCCTGGACCGTCATGGGTTGTTAAGGACCGCTTTGATCTATGCTGATAGGCCAGCACACATGTACTGGCACGCCGAGTGGAGGTCTGAAAGAGACTGCTCCAGTCTTGGACAGGTCAATTTCAGACCTCATTTCTGCTTACAACGATCCCGCAGGAGCTCTGTAAGCACAAAGTATGTGACATGCCAGGACCGTCACCAGTCCTTAAGGGGAAAAAAAACGGTGACGGTACTGGCATGTCACTGGTTAATAAGGGGTTAAAGATAGTCTACATGCATATTGGTGCATAGACAAATGAAAATGATATCTGGAACGAATAGGTATTGTTTTGTATATAACATGCAAGTCCATTAAAAACAATGTGGTAGAGTGAACAGCTACACCTGTCCGACTGGTGGGAGGGGCTTCCTACCGTCAAAGAGAAATTCTGACTCTCATACAGTACAGTGTGGAACACTCAGCATCTCACTCTTTCTGATCAACTGGTGCACACCAGGGCCGGACTGGGAATAAAAACCAGCCCTGGAAAAAATTGCTGACCAACCCCATAGCATTGCGTCATTAAACCAGCCCCATAGCATAATGGCATTTTTTTCTTGTTTATAAAAGGGGAAAACATGCATCTGAATGCCACCACCAGAACAATAGAGTTATATGTCACCACCAGAGTAATAACGAGTTATAATATATATATATATATGTATATATATATACACACACACACACCACCTCTTGACTCTCGATTCCCCTCTTTTGCCTCTTTCTCCCACTCTTCATTCCCACCTTTTGCTTCGTTCTCCCCCTCTTGAGTCTTGAGCCCCCTACTTTTGCCTTTTTCTCTCCCTTTTGATCCCCCTTTCTTCCCTTCCTTGACTCTTGATCCCCCCTTTTGCCTCGCTCCCCTTCATGCCTCTTTCTCCCCCTCCTGATCCCCCCTTCTTTTGCTTCTTGGTCACTCCCTCCTTTTGCCTCTTGATTGCCCCTCCTTTCACCTCATGATCCCCCCCTCCATTTGTCTCTTTTTTTCCCACTCTTGACCCCCCTCTGCCTCTTTCACCCGGTCTTGATTCCCCCTCTTGTCAAGTTGCCTCTCTTTACCCCTCTTGATTTTTCTTTCGCCATTCTACTCCTCTTGATCCCCCTCTTTGCCTCATTCCCCCTCTTGCCTTAATCCAGCCTTGACTCTTGTCTTCATTCCCCCTTTTGCCTGTTTCTCTCCCTCTTGCCTCTCTCTCCCCCTTTCCTGATTCCCCCCTTTTGCCTCTTTCTCCCCCTCTTGACCCCCCTCCTTTTGCCTTTTTCTCCCCTCCCCCCACTTTCCTCTCTTGATCTCCCCTTTGCCTCTTTCTCCTCCTCATTAACGCTTGATCCCCCTTTTGCCTCTCTCTCTCCCCCCTTCCTGACTCTTGATCCCAACCTTTTGCCACTTTCTCCCCCTCCTGATCCCCCCTCCTTTTGCCTTTTTTCTCCCTCTTGACCCCCCTCTGCCTCTTTTACCCGCTATTGGTCCCCCTTTTGCCTTTCTCCCCCTCTTACCTCTATATAAAACCTCTTGATTCCCCCTTGCCTGTGACCGTTTCTGGCGTCTGCTGACTGTCTCTGCTCCCAGCCTCCTGCTCAGCTCACATGAGTTTAAGGTAGGAGCGGCCAGCCTCCCCGGCTTCTTAAATAAAAATGTTATCTATGCCAGGCCTGCAGGCCATCACTCAGTAGACGCGACAGGCGGTTGTTCACATCTCGCGGCCGCAAGGTAACAGGCGGCCGCGAGATGTGAACAACCGCCGGTCGCGTCTACTGAGTGATGGCCTGCAGGCCTGGCAAAGATAACACTTTTATTTAAGAAGCTCCGGCCGGCCCCCAGGGAAGCCCAGTGCTGGCGGCCTACCGGGATTTTTCCCGGTATCCCGGTAGGCCAGTCCGGCCCTGGTGCACACATTGCCAGGTGCTCAATTTGTAAAACTAGGGGCTGGATTCTTTGGCAGGTGCTAAATGTTAACACCCGTTTTATCAGACATTTTCCTATTAAGTCTATGGGGAAACCTGGAGATAAAAGCAGTGATAAAATTAGCACCTACAATAGAATCCAGCCCTAGGTGTGAATACTCAGAATTGAGCCTAAGGCACAAAAAAATTGAGAAGCAATTCCAAGGACAAATAAGCATTTCAATTTATTTAAATGGGAATTTTAACCCATTGAATACTAAAGAGTTCCCAATGAATTGTAGTGTTGGAGACCTGTCTTGCATTCAAGGAGTTAAAAAATTTACGGTACATAAATTGGATTTTTATGAATTTTTCTTTGTCCCATGTGATGCACTTTTCTTTGTCCGAGAAATGGTTTCCTTTTTCTGTATATGGTCATTGTGTGTGTAGACAGATGTGAAAACTCACTGGACCTTATGTATAAAGGCACAGTGCACTAATTCTGGGGCACCCTAGGGGACAACTAAAATCTGCCAAAACAACTCTTGATTTCAAAGGGATAGAAATAATTAAAACGAAAAAAATATGTTGTATAGTTTATCCCCCTGAGTATAACATGGGAGTTCCTACTGATGAAAGGTGTTTTATTCAAAACTTATTACAGCTCAAACTTGAATTTTTTAGGTGCAGTATCACAGTGGCCTGAAAATATACAGTGACAATGTTTCTACATCATCCTATGGAGATTAATTGTCAACTGACCACAGCTGTGCATAGGCTAATGTAGCAACAGCGCCACTGTACAGTTTCAGGCCACTGGTTTGAGATATAATTCTATTTGAATAAAACTCTTTTCAGCTGTGGAATTATCCTTGTTTTACTCCAGGGGATAAACGCTACAATATATATATTTTTACATATTAAGTATTGCTATCCCTTTAACACCCTTGAATGCTTAAGATGTCTCCAAGGCATTGTTTCATTATGCTTTGTGGAGACCCCTCTAGCATGCAAGGGGTTAAAAACCTGTATTTAAATTAATGTGAAGTTTTATATGTTCCCTATGGTTCCCCGGAATGGGTACACTCTGCCTTTATACACGAGGCTGAGATACTAAAGACAGTGGTGAAATTCTGGAGCAAATCAACTGCACCATATGCAAATTCCAGTTGATTTAAATTGAGCCTTTAACCCCTTGACTGCTAGAGAAGTCCCCAGTACATTGCTTTGCAATGTGTTGGAGACTTTTCCAGAATCCAATGGGTTAAAAGCCACATCTGAATCAGATGGACATTTTTATCTTGTTCCCTGTGGTACAGTTGGTTTGTTACAGAATTACAGAATTTCCTTAAACATCAGCCTCAGCATGTCTACCATGTGAAAGCACTTAGGGGTAGATTTAAAGGCAGGCGTTAGTAAAAAAAACCCACTAATGGGTGCGTTAACGTGTTGTAAGCCATTTAAAGGTCCGTCTTAAGAACAGCTAACAGCAGTTCACAAATCCTTACGGCCGATAGACTGATGTGCATTGAGACTCATGGAACAAGATTCCCCAGAGCCATTTAAAGGAGTGCGGTACTGATAACGGCTGAAAAAAGATACAGTTAATGGGCAAAAGTTAAGACCCAGGTTTGTTAGCTGTTAGACATTTAACGGTCAAAAAAAACCCTGTTACATAGTAAAACAGACAGAAAGAACTTCCACTCCATGAACCTGCAGATGGTGTGTGAGAGCAACTAGAGAATCATGACTGTCTGTGCAAAATATCCTGGGAGTTGTCATGATTCATATATACTCAGAAACTCATCTGTACAGAGAGACATCGAAAATGGAACCTATACAGGGGGATGGCTACTGGGTGAGTTAACAATACCAAATCACACCACATCCACATGTGCACACACAACACTGCTCAGAATGCTCTTCACTCACAGCTAGCACATCCACCTCATAAGACTTCATTCACACAACATGTGCTTCCTGTCTAACCATGTCACTCACTGTCACACAGGTGATGCGGGCTATGGCTGCAGATCATGGCTAATGACCCCGGTGGTGGATCCCCAAACAGATGCCCAGGACCGATACAACCAGGCTCATAGCAGAACAAGGAATGCCATTGAGTGAACTTTCGGGCTACTAAAATCCTGCTTCAGGTGTCTGGATCACTCAGGGGGAGCATTGCAGTATGCACCAGGCAAAGTCTGCGACATCGTTATGGCATGCACTATCTTACACAACATCGCGGTTGACACCAAACTTGTTGACGATGTCCAGCCCCCACCCATACCTGATGACCCTCTGAACATTGTTGATGCGAATAAGAGACACATTGATCAGGGAACACTTCAGCTGAGAGTATAATATATGTATGCACACAATCCATGCATACACACTCACCACAACACACATGCTCTGTTCTACTCCACAGGATCAGTGACCCACAGGCTCTCCCTTCTCCTCAAGGCGTTTTCCGCAATGGAAAAGCGAGTGAACACAATCTGCATGGGCTCCACATCGCCTGAGGTTTCGAGACTCGGAGGTGTGGGAGGAGAGGGAGGTACGGGTGGGAACAAAAGACTCTGAGTTAAACGGATGGGATGCCTCTGCAGGAGCTCCCTAAAGGAAGGTCTCTCATGGATTAGGGAGTCAATCAGAATACAATATGAGACCAGTTCCTCTAAATCACTGGGAAGGTCCCAGGCTGCAATCTCATCTGTATCTGAAAGCCCATTAGAGAAAGCAGCCATGAGAGCCTCATTATTCCAACCAACCTCGGCTGCCAGGAGACGAAAATCAATGGCATAATTGGAAACCATCCTAGTACCCTGCTGGATGAACATTAGGTGCTTGGCAGCCGAGGTGGAGCGGCTCGGTATATCAAATACCCTTTTAAAGGGTGCCACAAACTCGGGGTAATTGTATACAATAGGTTTCTGCATCTCCCAAAGGGGAGTAGCCCAAGGCAAGGCCCTGTCAGAGAGTAAGGAAATCACAAGGCCCACCTTACTCCTATCAGACGGGAAGGACTGTGGTACCATCTCCAGATAGATGCCAACCTGGTTTAGAAAACCTCTGCATTGGTTAGGGTCACCCCCATAATGCTGGGAAGCAGGGCAGACCCTGTCATACCTCTCTCATCATTGGAATCACCATTAGCATCCAGAGTGGGAGCAGCAGCAGCTAAAGGGTCAGCCTGCGCCAAGGACCACTGAGGCCGTGGAGCCAGATGCTCAGTACAGGGCAACTAAGCTTGGAGGGCTGCAGCAAACTGGTCCATGCACTGGTCTACCTGGTCCAGCCTGAAAAAGATTTTTGGAAGTCTGCCTGCGTCTCCTGAGTTCATGGCCCTTGTATACTGTTTGCTGACCTGTTGCTGCTGGCTGCTGTGGATTTTCCTGCATTCCTGTTTGCTGTGTTCCAGACCCCTTGGCTTGTTCCAGACTTCACTGACTTTTGAACTTTGACCCTTGGCTGACATTGCAGACTTCAGGTTTCCTGACTCTGACTCGGCTGTATACCTGTCTTGGTTCATGACCATGGCGTGTCTTTTGGTTTATGCTCTTGGATCATGCTTCTGTTTTTGTTGCACTAATAAAGGTGTATTGCATTTTACCTTTTTGTGTCCTTTCTGGTTCCTGGTCTCTAACAAATGAGTGCAATGCTTGAGGTGGATGTGCCTGGTCAGTCTGCTGGTGGGGTTGCTGCTGCTGAGTCTACTGCTGTTGAGTCTGCTGCTGCTGTGGCTGCTGCTGCTGAGTCTGCTGCTGCTGTGTCTGCTGCTGTGGCTGTTGGTGGTGCTGTGTCTGCTGGTGGAGTGGCTGCTGCAGATCATATGTGTGTGCCCACCACATCTAGGGACTCCGAGCTGCCCAATGATGTCTGTGCTGGTGGTGGAGTAATGTCTTCCCTCGGTAGAGGGAGCTGGGGCTCCCCAATCAGGCCCAGGTGTTGGTAGTCCAGTGGCCAAGGGTCATACCTTGGCCACTGGTAGGTGCTTGGCCCCCACCTGGGACCATACCTCAGGCCATGCTGGGGAGCCATCCATGAGGGTAGGACCATCGCCTGTGAATATGGACCATATTGGGTGGTGGCCACTGTCCCGGGCAGCCATTGTCTCCCTGGTGGTGGTGGTGGTGGTGCTGCTGCTGCTGGAAGGTAGTAAGCCATGCAAGTGGTGGAGCAGACAGTGGTGGAGCAGCCTATGGTGGAGCAGACAGTGGTGTAGCAGACTGTGGTGGAGCAGACAGTGGTAGAGCAGACAGTGGTAGAGCAGCCTGTGGTGGAGGAGGTGTGGATGGTGGGTATGGTGACCACTGGCTGGTCCCCATCTCTGTATACTCCTCAATGGGTACTGATTCCACCTCCTCCATGGGCTCCTGCTGTGCTGGAGGCCCGAAAGCTGTGTGGATAAATGAGATGGTGTGTTTAGTAAATGTAGAAATGATAGGATTAATGGGATAGCAATGGTTAATTTCACCTTGATGTGATATTGTAGGTATTCGAAAAAGATGTGGATCGATGTAAGACTATGTGTATGTTTGTGTATGTGTTTGTGTTTGTATGGGTGTATGTGCTATGTGCAAAAGTGTGCTATGTGTCTATTTAAATGTAATTGTCTCCTCTCCAAAATCCTTCTACCTTACTCCTCTGTATGCTTCTCTCTCTCTCTCCCTCTCTCTGAACACTATTCTCCGCTCCTGGGTCCTGTGATTTAGTTCACCAAAACTCGAAACACAAGGCAAGCTGTGACTGTTATTTTTGCATATATATAGGTGTATTTGAAAATTTTTGATAATTTGGGGCCTTGTAATTGGCTGTAGATTTGAATTTTGTTTGTGCATCTATCAGGGTTGCTAGCCAACGCCAGCCATTATGTTACACTTTGACTTAAGTTGTGTTTTAACTGGTGACTGGGATGCACACGGTGATGGGAAAACAGGTGCAACGCAGGTTTTTGTGTTACGTGTTTTTTTTGTGCCTATGCTCGTTAGCTATTCTTGTACACTTAAATCCGCAGTAAATCATGTGTTATTTGCGGCCGATGTGTCGTTTTTAGATAGCAGCTGGTTTAACATGAACCGTTAAATCTAGCCCTAAGTATTGTGTGAACCTAGGTGTGAACAAATAACTTTGTATAAAATTAATTTAAAAGTAAATCTAACAGTGTGAAACTACTATAAGCATGAGTACCAACTTTTACTGGGGAAAACTGTTGTAATTCTTAAAGTGCTTTGCTATGAGTTACAAACCTCTCTAGAATCTAAGGGATTAGGAAGGCACACTACTTAAGGGAGCAGTATACATTTTTGTTTTATGAAAAAAAGTTAAAGGGCCTTTACTGCACTCCACCTGCTGGGAGTTTCTTTGTATTCAAAAGTTAATACAGCTCAACATTTTTTTTCTGACATTCAACTGCAATTTTCTCTTGTGGTCACCATGTGGTGCTGTTTGTATCATTTACTATAGGACGATCTAGTCAATGACTGAAAGCCTCCCACAGAGTGAGTTATGAAAAATGTTTGCCTTTTGGATTCCAACTGATGATGCTTGGCAGTTTGAGCTGTAATAATAATTAATTTTTGAATGAGAATACCCTTGCTGTTTTAGTGCCTGTGCACAAAAAAGCACTATATGTTTTTGGTTTAACCCTTTGAGTGCCAGAGGGGTACGCAACGCATTGCAGAGCAATGCGTTGCGTACCCCTCTGGCACTCAAAGGGTTAAAAAATTAGTATGCTTCTTCTTGAATTCTTTGTCAGTGCCCAGCAGCATTTTTAAAGGAGCAGTAAACTTTTTTTTTATGAAAATATATATATTGTAGGAATTTTCCTATTGAGTAAAATAAGGGTACTCCCACTACCGAGAGATTTATATTTCCAGAGTTATTACAGTTTAAACCCATGGGTTTTTTTTTTTTACATTAGCAGTGCCCTCTAGTGGTCAAATTCTAATTAGATTTCCTGTTAGATTCTAATGGAGAGGAAAGTCAGAGACATACAGTTCTCCATAGAATGTGATAGAAACTGCCTGTCACTTCCTGTCAGTTAGAACTATCAGGAAGTAAACACAGTAAATTCACTTCCTGGTTATTTAAATTGCTATCATTTTTGAATAAAACATCTGACAGCGATGGGAGTGACCTTGTTTTATTCAGCAGGAAAAGCTCTATAAAATATGTGGTTTCATAAAAAAAGTTTACTGCTCCTTTAAATGAAAACGACAAGGATTCCATCCCTTTTGCAACTTTACAATTCATTTAAGTGGGGTTAAATGTAATGAAAATAAAAGTAACAAAATATGAAAAGTCAGGTCAGAGTATGGAAAGATACTCTGAAGTGGAAAGATACTCAGAAGTAGTAGAAGTTAATAAAGTGAGGGGATTTAAGCATGCATGGGATAGGCATAAGGCTGTCCTGAACGTAAGACAAGACCAAGGACCAAATAAGGTCAGGGCTGGTGCAAGGATTTTTGCCACCCTAGGCAAAACCTAATTTTGCCGCCCCTTGGCTCCACCCCTTGTACCCTACCCCTTTATGCCCCGCCCTGTATGTGTTTAAGTGTCAGTGTGTTCCCTATATGTGTATAAGTGTCAGTTTGTGTGTATGTTCTCTATATGTGTATGTGTGTGTCAGTATGTGTTCCCTGTATGTATATAAGTGTGTCAGTGTGTGTTCCCTATATGTATATGTGTGTCAGTGTGTGTGAGTCTCTGTAAGGATATCAGTGTGTAAGTATGTGTGTATGCTTCTCTATATGCGTGTCAGTGTGACAGAGTGTATGTTCTCTATATGTGACTCTCCCCCCCCTTTGACTCTCTCTCTCTCTCCCCCGTCTGACTCTTGATCCCTTCTTGACTGTTGATCCCCCCTTTGATTCTTTCTTCCCCGTCTGACTCTTTATCCCCTCTTGACCCCTCCCTTCCACTTACTCTTCCCACTGCACGTCTCTCTCTCCCAGTGAGTATGTTTCATTGCCCTCCTTTGGCTGGCTATTTTTTTAAAGTAGCACAGCGATGCCAATTTCTCTCTCTCCCCCTCCACTCCTTCAATTCCGGTTCAGGACTGAAGGAGCGGAGGGGGAGAGAGAGAAACGGGTATCGCTGTGCTACATTAAAAAAATAGCCAGCCAAAGGAGGGCACCGAAACATACTTTTTTTTTTACTTGGGCAGTAAGTGGCGAGCGGGAGGGTGCATGGGCCCTGATGCGTCCCCAGAGAATGTGCGCCCTAGGCCGGTGCCTACCTCACCTATAGGTGGCGCCAGCACTGAATAAGGTTTGAGGTTTTTACAGTAGGGAAATGGGCAGACTAGATGGGCCAAATTGTTCTTATCTTCCCTCAAATTCTATGTTTCTATGAAAGAATCCCATTCATGTATTGTGGTGTTTGCTAAATCCTCCTGTGGAAAAAGTAATCTTTATTAATAAAAGGAGGCAATTGGCCCCATAGTAAATGACAGTCATAGCTGCGTCCTGAAAGGAGTTAGAGGGGAACTAGGAAAATGGATGATTTAACTCTCTGAGTGCCAGAGAGGTATCCAGTGCATTACAACCTCTCTAGCACTCAAAAGGTTAAACTAAGCTGCATGAAATAATTAAAATGCTCATATGAGCTGACAACAAATGAATTAACCCTTTTAGCTCCAGAGGGGTGGCCAACACTTTTACAATGTGTCATCCACCCTTCTGGTCCTTAAAGGTCTAAATATGTAAAATGGTCCTGCAACTTTTGAATCTGACTGAATTTGTAGAATTGACAAACTTGTTTCTGAAGCCTGACTGTACAATACATTTGCTTCTGCATTTTTCCTGTCAGGAACAGACATTGAGCAACAGTCTGGCATCACTGAAGTCCATTGCAAAAAGCTGTCTCAGGCTTTCAACCCGTGACTCTGAGCACAGAATATGAAAAACTTTATTTGGTTTCCATTTCTCCTACAGGGTGAGTTTCATTTTAAAAAGTAGTGAAAAACAGATCTACTTTTACAGTATAAGAGATGAGAACAAGCCCCCCATTACATTTAAAACAGGATGGGATATATGTGTCTCTCTAGTTGTATTTGGTCTAAAATTTCTATCATTCAAAGATGGCTGTTTAATGTAGTGGGGGCAGAGATGACACTATATCACTGGAGTTTCTATGCAAGACACTATAAGGTGCTCCTACCTCCACCTATGACCATAACTCCACTACTCAGTTAAACCTAACATTCACCCATCCCCACTTGTCTGGCACATAAAATACCTTTAGCCTATATCATGCACGCAAAAAGGTATTAAATAAACTATCCATTATAGTAGTATATGAACTGATAAATAACTAGCCAAATTAGTATGTAACTGACCATTACAAAATTATATAGATTAGCATACAAACCAATTATGGTTGCCTGCTTTAAGGTCAGTTGGCTTGTGCTGGCCAAGTCCACACATTTGCATTGTACAAGTGGTCTTCCCAGTCACAATCAGCTTCTTTAGTAGGTTGTCTATTCTGCCCAATATGAAACCTGACCCTTGTCTTTTCACTGGCCTGTAGAATGATAAAATCTATAGTACTACATAGTATTATTGCATTAAATAGTACACGTGATTCCATTGCAGGTGATGCATGTTATCACCCGTTTAACCTTTTCATCTCCAGAGGGGTGACCAACACATTGCAAGGCAATGCATTTGGCACCCCTCTGACACTGAAAGGGCGACTCTTACAGATTCCCATTGACTTCTGTGGACTAACTGGTAGATAAAACTAGTGATATAATCAACTGCAATGAACCCCGGCCTGAATCAGCTATAAATACATGCAAAGACAAAAGTGGAGCTACTCTGGCACAAACCAGCTGCACCACTGGGAATTAATGCAAAATTCCCATTGAGAAAAAAGACTCTAACCTCATGCATGTAGATTAGTCTCTAAAGAATTAATTCATAAAGCAATGGAGACCTTGTTTCCATTGCAAGCTTTTAAAGCCCCATTTAAACCAAATGGAATGTTTATTTGTTCCTTATAGCCAGTTGCTTGCCCCAGAATTAATATACTATACATGGAATTCCACTTAACGTTTGGTTGAAATTGTTTGCTCCACAATTCTCTTTTGTCTTTGTACATATGGTCATTTCAGCACCACTGAAGTAATGGTATAATGCAGCTTTTGGGAACTACAACTCCCTTCACTCCCAACCAGTCACCTGTTGGTATAATGGTTAAGGGATGATCAATATTATAACTAGAAAATGTAATTTGCATGCCTCCTAATTATATATTTTTCTGACATCTGCACGTATGTTCTTCTCACCACTTATGTAAAGTAATGATATATTGGGATAGAAGAGACTAACATACTGTCACCCTGCAGTGGTTTCAGGATATCTAGTTGGACCCAGAGAAGTGACAGGAGCACTCGAAGGATCAGTAACAGTATTGTGCTACTACAGTACCATCTCTGCAAATATCCATGGGAGGAAGTTTTGGTGCAAGATGTCTCGAATGGGCTGTGAGACAATCATATCCACCACTGGCTATGTGGCAGAGGACCATATCAACAGGACTCAGATTGAGGATTTCAGGAATAATTTCAAAGTGCAGATGACACAGCTAAGACCCGAGGATTCTGGTCTCTACAGATGCGGCATTGGGTCTATCAGCAATGGCATTTATTACAATGTCAATGTGGGTGTTTCTGAAGGTACCTATTGTCCTCTTTCGATACTGAATTGATTTATTCCATACATAGGGTAAGAAACGTTTAAACTCAGCAGGATAATCAAGACAAAGTTTGACACAGAAATTAAAGAACTAACACCTGATAATTATAACCCCCTTTTTACCTTAATTTGGTAAGTATATCCTTACAAGTCCCTAGGAGTGTTTTCCTTGCTTCTTGATTCAAGAGCTAACATTTTCAATGAAACCTAGATGTCATGTTAATTGAGACTTATATAAGAGTTGCTAGCGTTACACCAGGACCTCAAATTCTGCTCATTGAACATAGTAATCCTAGCCATTTAAAAGGATAGTAATACTGCTTTTATCTTTATTTTATTTTGTAGGCATTACAAAAACATGAAGAATGATATAAGTCTAATTTCTCAAACCTTTATGGTTTGAGAGATATTCACAAGCAAAGTTTCCCCCTCCCGCCCCTTTTACCTAGTGTAAGCCATCTCTTCTCAGATGTGGAATGCAGTCCATAGACCAGACAGATAACAGAAGGGGACAATCTTCTTTCTATGAAAACAATGAAAACCCTGCCCCCCTTGACAAGTTTTTCAGGTTTTTCCCTTATCTTAATTGAAGGATGTTCCTCTCTGCAGTCTACCTGGGCATCTCCCTTTTGATCTGGCTGAACAGTGTTACAACAGTAAAAAGGGCAGGAGGGGGATACTTTGTCATTGAATTACTCTTGAACTACAACTCTGACAGAATTGAAATAACACTCTCCAAAGTCCAAATAATATGATGATTAATTAGAGCTGCTTTTATTATGAAACATTACTATCCCTTTAAAGACCAGAGGTGTGTGTAGTGCATTGCTTTGCAATGTGTTACTCAACGGTCTGGTAATTATAAGTAGCCTCACACACTCTGCCTATTTCTGTTTCAAAAAATTGTCAGCAACCATCATTGAAAAAAGAGAACTAAAGAAAATAGCCGGTGCACCTACATTAATATGTACTTGGACAAAATTGTGATCCCTTCACCACTCACCCCAAGTGGATACTTACTCACAAAAAGGGTGGCTGGAATCAACACATATGTGTTGTCGAGCGTATGATACAGGAGGGATTGCAAACTGCCCCGACAACAGTATATTCTTTCAAAGTTGCAATATCAGGGTGCTCCTCTCATCTCACCCCAAGGATGGTTGCATTTGTATATAAAAAAAAAAAACAGAGGGCACCAATCAAGCCTGTACAAAAGATGTAATGTGATAACAGTTATGCACTTACTTTGCTAAATGGTCGGAGGCGATATATGCCATACTCCAACCAAGCAGGCAAGCAAACACATGCAACAAGAAGAAAGAGAAAGGGCAAAGATCCTTCTGAGAGCACAACTTGCATATATCTGTATATGTATATTCAAGTATAACTATCCCCCAAAAGCTTCATGCTTACCAGATTGCTTGAAAAGATCAGCCTTTATGATACTATATTGCAGCTGATCTTCAACTGCATACCTCCCAAGTGTCCCTCTTTAGGAGGGACAGTCCCACTTTTAGATCCAAATCCCTCTGTCCCTCTTTCCCATCCTGATGTCCCTTTTTTTTAGGAAATCAGATTGTGATGTGTGTATATAAGTGTATCACTCTGCTCTACAGCAATAAAACTCACATTAATGTTTGTTTAAATGTCAGTATACTTGTTTATAAATTAGTCTGTGTAAATAAAATACTTTGGTCTTGTTATAAATCATTTATTAGGTTACACAAGGTTACACAAGCCTAAGAATTCTTGGTAATGTCCCGCCCACCAGCCACACCCCCAGCAGCACCCCCAGAAACACAAGGGTCCCTCTTTGGCAATTTGAAATGTTGGGAGGTATGCAACTGGCACCCAAAAGATGAAGCTTGTTGTCCATCGATCTCAATTTATTGTCAGATAAAAAATGTAATAAAACACATACGAATCCAAAGAGATCTGATAAGTCCTATTAGCAGCCCAATGCTTTTTGTGCTGCACTTTGCACTTTCTCAGGGGGCTCCACACAATTCATATAGTGATTAAAACCTGCAAGTTCTTGAATAGCAAAAATATACTTATAATTATGTCAACAGATAATGTACATGGATGGCCAAGCATCATCCCTAACCACAAGGTGGTCGAATCGATGCCAAACATGGGTCCCATAGGGTACCTCACAACCCGTCTCTCCTCTCTCATTATCAAGCCAAAATCCAAAATAAAAATCAATCTCTCTGGAGAATCTAAAAAAAATGAATAAAAATTGCAGATAAATCATAATAAAGATAATCTCACATAACTCTCCACCATAGGTTGACTGAAAAATAATATAAACAATATCAGCAACTGTTATATCCTCCTACCTGAAGTAACTTCCAAGACTTATCAAAGAAATTCTCCCTCTTTAAACAAGCACAAAGTAAAAATTCATAGTGGTCACTAGTATTTTGGGTAAGTAGGGAGTTATTATAAGGATTAGGTAGTTCCCCTTTAATCTAAGTAATCTAAGCTTGGCTGGCAAGCTTCATCTGGGATTGCTAATTGGTCCTTCTCTAGGTAACTTAGAGTTGGAACAGCACTTCATTTCAAAGGCCCTAAAAAAACTGCATAGAGAACTTCTTTAATTCAAGCCATTACAGTTGGAAGTTCACATCAAGGTTACTGGGAAGATTAATGTATCTCCATGTACAGCATGCATTACAAGTTCATTATAAACATCTACTATTCTCATATAATGATGGCTAATAAAGTCTGTATGCACAAATGGGCAGACCAATGACAACACTAGACAGAATTAAAATTCCAAAAACTGTCATTGACTTAAATTAGACTTTTCACCTCGAATGCTAGAAAGGGCTGAATGCTTTGCAAAGCATTGTAGTCCTCTTAGCAGTCAAGAGATTAAAAGTGCTCCTCAATCAATTATATTTTTAATCGATAACAACTGTTTGGCTACACTGTTTTATTTTTATGCATCTCTGCTCTGAATGGTAGCTGGTAGATATGATTAAAATCTACTCCAGATGTGAGCTTTGATAGTGCAGTTGGAGTTTGGATAGCAGCTTTCAATGCTGAACTTTCAGGCCATTCAAGGGTTCTATATCTTGGCTTTGAGAGTGTAGGTGGATACAATGGATACATTTAACAGAAGATTTGTAGCAGAAGAGGATATACAGAGTTATACATACTATGTAGATTAAATAAGTTCTGATTAATAGACTAACACCCGTTTTTGCATCCTTAAGGCTTATGGAGCCTATGCACTAAGACCTCCGAAACTTAAGAAATGTTAGTGAATTGGCTCCATAGAATAACATAGGAATTGGAGAAGTGATATCACTGAAGAAGTCATCTCCACTTTATTACCGTTTTATCACTCCTTAGTGAATAACCTGCATTGTGTTTTACATTACAGAGTTATGATATATTTAATATGTTAATTTTTTTAAACTGTAGAATTCTAACTTAGACCTTAAATTATGGAAGAGTGATGGTTTTGACTCAAAAGTGAAATGTAAAAAAGGCACTTTTTGTGGGAATTCCTGCAAAAATTGCAGTTTTTCTGTTCTTCCCCTTTTCTCTGTCCATAGCAATCAATGATATAATGGAATTTCTCCCCATGTGAGGTGTTTCACCAATGTATTTTTTCATAGTAACATAGTAAATTAGGCTGAATAAAGACACAAGTCCATCAAGTTCAACCTTCTCCTCATACGCCAGTAATTTTATAGCTTTCCTGCTACCAAATAAGTTATCAGACCTTTCTGATCCCTACTAATAAACAGTATAACTCTGTATGTTCCCTTTGGAAGGAAATGTATCTAATCTTCTCTTGAATTTATCCATTGTATCTGCCATAACCACCTCCTTGGGCAAAGAGTTCCACAATTTAACAGACCTCACTGTAAAAAAACCCTTCCTCTGCTGAAGTCTAAACCTCCTTTCCTCTAATCTCAAGGGGTGACCCTTGGTCATCTGATCAGGCCTTGGAATAAATAGCTGATCGCAGATATCCTTGTATTGACCTCTCAGTTCAAACTCATCAGTATAAAAGTGGGTGTCCAATACCACATGCTGACAATCTGTGTTTGGGAGGAAGAAAAAAAGCTACTGAAGCTTTGATGCTAGAAATTGTAGAGACAGAAAGGTGAAGAGGTTTAGATGGAGTTGTTTGATTTAAAGGGATAGTAATACTTTATTATTACTATCCCTCATATTGTCGATATTAGTAAAATAATGTAATAACCCCCAGGTTCATCTCTCAAACTTTTATGGTTTGAGAGATAACCGAAGGCAAAGTTCCCCCCTCCCTCCCCCTTCCCTGAAGTCAGAGTTGTGCTGACTGCAGGGATATCCGGTCTGACTTTCATCAAATGGCTCTGCAGCAGAGCCGCGATCGCGTTAGTGACAAAGAATTATTTCACTGAAACGTCTTCTACACGTGCTTGCAAACCAAGCACATGTAGAAGACCGTTTCAGTGAAATAATTATTTTTCACTAACGCGATCTCGGCGCAGCTGCAGAGCCACAGACCTGTCGTACGACAGACTTCCCCTGCAGTCAGCACATTGACTTCAGCGAAGGGGGAGGGAGGGGGGAACTTTGCCTTCGGTTATTTCTCAAACCATAAAGGTTTGAGAGATGAACCTGGGGGCTATTAAATTCTTTTACAAATATTTACAATATGGGGGATAGTAATAATAACGTATTACTATCCCCTTAAGGAGTTCTGGTGGTGGAGAGGTGATGTTCAGGGGAGTTTAAAAATAATTTTGACTGACAGACAGGTGATCTTTCCTGAGCTGAGAATGAGAGAGTGAAAGAGACATATAATAGAGAGACACAGACATCCATCATGCATTATTTCCAACCAGAGAACAACAGAAAGACTTCATTCTACACTCAGACAAGAATGAGACAATCAAGGATTTGTGCTGTGGCTGTAATGTGTTGCTCTGTGTAACTAACTGCATACATGATGAAGCTAACAGCTTTTTAATATACCTTACAGTAAATATCAACACTGTTATCATTATGGATACCAAACATGGTAACGGTAAAGGGAAATGATTACAAGGGAGCACATGGTTATGCTGGTGCTAGTAAAGTGGCACTAAAAAAAAAATCAATGGTTGCTGCAGTTTGTGTAGTAATTTCTGATGATTTTCCTCCTTCTCCTGAAGATGCTGTTTGTAAAAGTGATATTAAAAATTACAAAGTTAAAGGGATAGTAATACTTAATAATTAATAATCCCTACATTAAAGTCATATTAAAAAGAAATGTATTGCCCCCAGTGTCATCTCTCAAACCTTTATGGTTTGAGAGCTAATCGCTCCTAAAGTTCCACTCTCCCTCCCCCTACCCGAAGTCAGCGTTGTAGCTGACTGAAGGGAAATCCGGTCTTACGATCATCAGGCGGCTCTGCAGCAGAGCTAAGATTGCATTAATAAAAAAAAAATCTTTCACTAAAACTGTCTTCTACATGTGCTTGCAAACCGAGCACACGTAGAAGACCATGTCAGTGAAATATTTATTTTTTATTAACGCAATCTTGGCTGTGCTGCAGAGCCGCCTGATGATCGTAAGACCGGATTTCCCTTCAGTCAGCTACAACGCTGACTTCGGGTAGGGGGAGGGCGGGGGAACTTTATAAGTGATCATCTCTCAAACCATAAAGGTTTGAGAGATGACACTAGGGGCAATACAGTTCTTTTTAATATGACAGGGGTTAGTAATTATTAAGCATTACTATTCCTTTAATAGTACCATAACTTTTAACACCAAAGATGAAGATGTCTCATATTATAGTGTTGTTGCCATAGTAAAGGAGAATATGTTGTTCTATAAATCCTCCCAAGGGAAAAAGTTTTTTTATTAAAAAAAACTATAAGAATACTAAGGTAGAGGGAAGGAAGATAATTTTGTACTATCAGATGATGCTACAGATGATGCTGATCTAATTATTATGTTGATTTAGAAATATGTCCCTCCATGCTCCTCCCCTTATTATGATACAGATCAAGTAGAAAGCGATGATGATATAGCAAAAACATTAACAGTATCTAAAAGGAAAGGCTTAATCTTCCATCACTGAGGAAAGTCTGGACGAGTAAACATAATTACACAGTCATCTCAGTTATCACCATCACTGACACTGCTTCCAAGTCCAACACCGCCCAGTCATACTCACCATTACTGACTAAGCAGCAACATAGGTCAAGACCTAAATATGAGTGCTTCTGCTGTTTGAGGTACAGTACCACTGTCCCATGCCACTGCTTGTACCATTGCAACATATATCCCCTGCAATTATGATGAAGTAATAAGCAGTAGTACCTTAGTGAGCTAAAAGAGATTGCACCCTGGGTGCGAGGACACAGTCCCGGTGAGCTTCTTGCATGTATTTGCTAGCTCATGAGCCTAGTTGAGCATCTCTGACTTTTCTTTCTACATATGCAAATTGATCTTGGGGTTGGTCACCCTAAGAGTAATGAGGAGAATCCATACGTGGACCCCTTGCTCACAGTGCCTAGAGGGATCAGCGGCACCTCACCAATAAGGCCCAAGAAGGCCAAAGCATAAGTCTGGGGTTAGCTGTTTCCCTTGTTCAGATAGGAATTGTCTGGCATTTCCTGGCTGGACTGTCATTTGGCAAACCAGTATGATATGCTTCAGAAGATTTCCTCTCTGTGTATGGCACTGGTGAGGTAAAAGAGATTGCACCCTGGGATGAGGACACAGTCCCAGTGAGCTTCTTGCATGTATTTGCTAGCTCATAAGCCTAGTTGAGCATCTCTGACTTTACTTTCTACGTACCTTAGGAGCACCCCAGTCAATGAAATCTGAGTGTGTGTGGAATACTTCACCCAAGGTCCAAAAATCTAAACATGCTGCTATATGCTGTCTCTGTAAAAAATCTTTGAGAATAGAGAAAGCAGGATTACATTTATGTTATGTACTTTTACAATTTTGTGTAATTTTAAAAAATATATAGCATGTAGGGGTGCTTGGTTTATTTCTTGGTATTTAGTGCCTGAAATGCAGAAAAAGACAACTTTACATTTTAGTTCTGTTGCTAAATTTTATAGGAAGACCTATGCATAAAACACTAATTTTGTTGTTTTAAAAAGTGAATTAATACTACACTTAAAACCATTGCATTTGTTAGTGGAACTTAGAAGAAATATACTCCAAAAGAGTTTGTAATGCAATTTATTTGAATTAGATTAAAATTTCCTTTTTCTGTATTTCACTCTGGGTAATTTTTTTGGATTATGCTAGGGATATCCACGAATTGGAAGCATCTTTTGAAGTGCAGGATCGGCTGAAAATAAATATGTTATGACATGTGGGTGGTTCACAGAAATGCACCAAAAAAAGAATTGTTGCAAGGTGCTACAGTGGTTCTGTCATCTGTGTAAAAGTGCCCTGGAATCTAAAAATAAAATTAGTATAACTTTATTGTCATTTACATTCAACAAGCATTTGTCAATAATTATGTATATGTTACATCCATAAAATGTTATTGTAAACTTCAAAAATATATTTCTATACTCCGACTGCGCCCACTATAATTAATATTAAAGGAGCAGTAAACTTTTTTTTATGAAAAAATATATATTGTAGGGATTTTCCTACTGAGTAAAATAAGGGTACTCCCACTGCTGAGAGATATATATTTCCAGAGTTATTACAGTTTAAATCCATGTTTTTTCTACATTAGCAGTGCCCTCTAGTGGTCAAATTCTAATTAATTTTCCTGTTAGATTCTAATGGAGAGGAAAGTCAGAAAAGTCAGAGACATACAGTTCTCCATAGAATGTGATAGAAACTGCCTGTCACTTCCTGTCAGTTAGAACTATCAAGAAGTAAACACAGTAAATTCACTTCCTGATTATTTGAACTGCTATAAATTTTGAATAAAACATCTGACAGCGATGGGAGTGACCTTGTTTTACTCAGCAGGAAAAGCTCTATAAAATATGTGGTTTCATAAATAAAAGTTTACTGCTCCTCTAACTGTCACACAAATCCCCCACTTGCAGGGAACCAACAACAAGAAGAAGACTAGCACAGTAGTGTATAGCGCCAATATTCAATTAAAATTGATAAACAAATTGTCCTCCTATCGGCTAAATGACTTGACAACTTCTTTTACATAAACATTTGTTTATTAAAAATTTAAAAAATCCAGATATAATATATATCAATACTGAACCCAGATGTATACAATCTACAACAATCTTGGATATAGATTTATCTATCCACACCCCTTTAATTAGTTCAAATCTCTATCTATCTATCTATAAATAAAGAGATTAATTTTTTTACAAGCTTGTTTCGCTGTCTGTTCTGTTAGGCTGTATTTTGTTTTGGTGATGCAAACACTACTGTGCTAGTCTTTTTCTTGTTATTGTAAACTTGACATTTAACAAATCTGCAAACTGTCCTACACATGAATCATTTATTTAATATAGTTTGTACTCTTGTAGTTAGAGATAAGAGCTAGTCAGTTTTGTATGATTATTGCCCACTGCTCATGCTTCAGAATTCCTGTTATTTTATCCCAGCCTATTTACAGGTAATTCTGTATAATAACTTTAAGATTGCTGTGTTACTTGGAGCCAAGTAATAGGACAGGTAGAAATGTCTGCTCTGAAACCCAAGAAGCAGAGAGGTGCAACAGCTCCACTGTGTTGTAACTAACTAATTCAGAAAAATACTTAAACAATGGATACTATAAGTGAATAAAAATAGTCTCACTCAACAGTTATTATATTATTGATGGCAGATGGTATGTGTGCAAAACGTGAGATACTTTCTTAACTCACTGAATATAAAGGAAAAAGACAAAATGGGGGAGATTCATTAACCGGTGATAAAGAGATGATAAAGAGGTGACAGATTGGAGATGACTACTCCAGTTTATTACTTCTCCAAGTCCTTTGTTTTTCTATGGAGACTATACACTTAGAGTTCTTCAGCTTTGGGGCTTTTAGTGAAAGGCTCCATAGAATAACACAGGAAAGTGATAAACTGGAGAAGTCATCTCTACCTAATCACCTCTTTATCACCACTTAGTGAATCTCCCCCAATGTTTGCATCACCAATACCAAATACAGCCTAACAAAACAGTGAATGAAGCTTGTAAAAACATAATCTCTTTATTTATATGAAAAATTTAAATCCTACCTGTGGAATGCAGAAGTAAGACAGACAAAGGGAGAGAAATATGTTTTAGCTGATCAAAGCGTTTAGTGATGCTGAAGCAATTACTCATGATCAAATAAATCTTTCTGTTAAACAATCCACCTTTTTAAATTGGTGTTTACCAGTCTCAATCAAGGCAAGTTTTCTTATCCAGTGAGGAAGTGAGTAATCTGTAGAAACTCAATGAACCGTGGGGGGGGGGATTCACTAAGGGGTAATAAAGAGGTGATAAAACGGAAATGCCTACTAAGATCACCATAGTTGAAGAAATCTTAGTGCATAGGCTCCATAGAATAACATAGGAATTGGAGAAGTAATAAAGTGGAGTAGTCATTCCCAGTTTATCACCTCTTCATCACCTCTTTATCATGGCTTAGTGAATAACCCCCCTCATGTATCTTTGTGTTAATAATTTGTAATAGCTAATTAGCTGAATCTGTTCCAAAATAACAAAATCACTAATGTGAAGTTAGAAACCCTGACTGCTGCTTTTAAAGGGATAGTAATACTTCGTTTTATCTTTATTTTATTTTGTAGGCATTAAAAAACATGAAAAACGATATAAGGTTTGAGAGATATTCACAAGAAAAAGATTCCCCTCCCGCCCCTTTTACCTAGTGTAAGCCATCTCTTCTCAGATGTGGAATGCAGTTCATAGACCAGACAGATAACAGCAGGGGATAATCTTCTTCCTATAAGAACAATGAAAGTCCTGCCCCCCCGACAAGCTTTTCAGGTTTTTCCCTTATCTTAATTGAAGATTGTTCCTCTCTGCAGTCTACCTGGGCACCTCCCTTCTGATCTGGCTGAGCAGTGTTACATCAGTAAAAGGGGCGGGAGGGGGATACTTTGTCATTGAATTACTCTTGTACTACAACTCTGACAGAATTGAAATAACACTCTCCAAGGTCCAAATACTATGATGATTAATTAGAGCTGCTTTTATTATGAAACATTACTATCCCTTTAAAGGGTTTACATAATCATGTGTAACACAATCTGAGCACTAACCCACAACAAAAGTCACAATCTGCATTTTCTTCCAAATTGGCAGTGTCACCAAAAACCTATGTCTTTTTGACAATCTCCAAAATATATATACACCCATCTTTTATTTGTTGCTTTTAAATTAACCATATATCTATATAGCATTATTATTATTCTTTATTTATACAGCATATACATACGTATATAATCAGACAATTCCGTTATGATCTCTATTAATATATATTCATTAAAATATTATTCCACGTCTATAAATATATGGTATTCTTCAGTTTTCAATAGGGGTCCCAAGGGGATATGCGTCACTCCACAACGTGGTTTTCTTTGTATCTATTTGAGTATAATAGTTTGTTTGGTCTGATCTAGTATGTTCTCTGATTATTAATATCATTTGTCTTGGGATACATAGCGCCAATTTTTCCTTTTTATTTAACTTTATTTGTACAATGCCAACTTATTCTGCAGCGCTGTACAATAGGGAATATACATACAAAGATATTAAATAGTACAAGTTAAAAAAGATAAACATAGGGATCAGAGGGCCATGCTCATAAGAGCTTACAGTCTAGAGGAAACATACGTGTGAATACACATTTCCTCATGGTTTAAAAATACAAGTGTGCAAAGCCCCATCAAAAAGAAGATGGTCCAGTGATAATAAAATTATGGGTGGAAATCTGGACAAAAAAATAAAATTATAATTATTATTATTAATATATATATATCAATACCAAACACAACATTATTTTCAATTTTAAGACTTTGTGGATGTCTACTGCCAAGTGTAAATATCCAAAACACTTCTCGTATAGACAAAATCCCATCCAGATTTCCACCCTTCACTCCTAAGAATAGTTGTTCCAATCCTTGTACTTTGTCTCTAGACAACCCATGCGATTCATCTTGAAATGAGAAGAAATGTGAATTTAAATTCCACATTCCTTATTGAGGTGTGCATTTATCTTATCCCTTAAAGTTCTTGTGGATTTACCCATATACTGTATGTTACATTGGTTACATGTGATCAAATAGACCACACCTCTTGTGGCACAGTTAATATAGCTATTCATTATATACCCATTCTTAGTCACACTAGAAGAAAAAGTATTTGAAAGATGCATATATCTAAAGCAACCATAGCGAGAGCTTCCATATCTAACGTTTCCCTGCACAGATAATCAATTTGTGGCTCTCTTATTTCTGTCCTTATTCCTCTCTCTAACAAAGAGACTAGGGCTAAGTAGCGTGAATAATGGGAACATCGAAGGAAAAAGCTAAGCTGAGATACTTTCAAGCATTGATCGTTACTAGCTCATCTTTGTTACACTTACCTGTCACCCACTGTCCATCTCCTTCAGTCTTCCTCCTTGTTTTTCCTCTAATCTTCATCTTCTATCTTCTCTTGTTCCTCTTCTTTCTTCTTTCTCTCAATCTTCTGAGAGGAAACAAACATATTAAATGTGTGCCCAAACATAACTCTGACATCTGTGCAGTTTAAACATTGCACATTTTTTAGAGATAGATATATTGATAATGCCAACACAATAAAATAATTGCCCCATTAATCCGATGTGAATTAAAAATGTGCTCCCAAATAACAGTGAACTTTAGCGCCCAGACAATATTGAAATTTTCATGTCCCTGTCAGAGTTGTGACTTACCTTGCGGCTGGCTGCTGGAGCCGGCCATGTCTGTGCCTCCTTTTGGCTAGAGCTGCGTCCTCCGATATGGTTCACTTCCGCATTCTCTTGCCCTGTAGCGGGCACGCGTCTTAGGGAGCCTCTAGTGAAGCGTGCACCACTTTCTCATCTTGGGGCTTGTTATGTGCTCCTCCCCCCACACCTGGAGAGTGGTCATAAGTGGACTGGACACCTGGCTCATTCGCCCTTAGGTTGGTGTCCAGTTCAGTTGTCTGTGTTACCTGTGTATGATCCTTTGTGCTGACCATTGACTGGCTGACTACCAGCTTCGTGTTTGACCCCTGGCATAGTCTGACCATCCATTCTGGTGCTGACCTGGGGCTCTGGCTGACTAACTACTCTGTGTATGACTCCATGTATGAGTGTACAGCGAACCCTCCTGTGCAGAGCATTTTGGCCACGATGGAGATTCAGGATCACTGTATTGATCAATTGTCTTTGGCCATGCAGACCCTCCTAAACCATACTGTACACCTTGACCGCTCTGATCGACAACCGGTGGCCTCCTCTCTTCGAACTCCGGCACCGGTTGTTCCTGATGCACCTGAATCCAGTGTGGCCAGAGGGTTATCCAGTTCTGCTTAGCTCCCTCAGCGTCATGAGGGTGACCCAGTACTGTATCATAGGTTCCTCAACCAGTTGGGCATATTCCTAGAGATGGTACCACAAGCCTTCCCTAATGAGCGTAGTAGGGTTGGCTTTATGATTTCACTCCTGTCGAGCAAAGAGTTGGAGTGGGCCAATTCATTATGGGAGATGGACAAACCCATTGTACACAACTTTGAGGAATCTGTGGCCTCCTTTCGGCGAGTCTACGATGTTCCGGAACTCACGGCCTCCGCCTCCAAGCACTTTATGACCATCCACCAGGGAGCACGAACGGTAGCAGAGTACACGATTGTCTTCCGTAGTCTAGTGGTGGAGGTGGGTTGGAACAATGAGGCTTTGGTAGCAGCATTTTCCCAAGGGCTGTGTGACACTATAAAAGGTGAAATTGCAGCCTGTGAGCTGCCCAGTGATTTAGACTAATTCATTTTGTTCACTATCCTGACTGATACCAGGATCCGGGATAGATCGTCTTTTAGGGATAGCCTGTGTAGGCCTCCGTCTTGACTGGCAGCTAACAATGCTCGCCCACCCATTCCTACCTCACCTCCCATGCCTCTTAGTTCTGACTCTGTCGGCGGTGAACTGATGCAGCTGGGGTTCACATGTCTTTCAGTGGAGGAGAGGGCCTTCCGGCGGAGGGAGGGCCTTTGTCTGTATTGTGGGAAACCTGGGCAACTGTTGTGGTCCTGTCCCGTACGGCCGGGAAACGCTTGCACCTCGGGTCCTGTCGGGGACAGACCCTGGGTGGAATTTCCCAGTCCCCGGAGGTTATACAGGGTAAACCGATTCTTGAGGTTATCCTTTCTTGGGCCCATTCATCAGTGGTAGCCCCTGCCTTGTTAGAGTCAGGGGTGGCCGGGTATTTTATTGATGCTGAGTTTGCAGCCAAACACTCCATTCCGTTGCAGCTTCGCTCCTCTCCATTGGCTATTGAGGCCATAGATGGAAGGCCTCTACAACCCTCACATGTTACTCATGAGACACTTCCTTTGTCTCTGATGGTAGGGGCACTTCATAAGGAGACTCAGCAGTTTCAGGTGATCACTTCTCCTCATTATGCCATTTTCCTTAGGTTCCCTTGGATGCAGGCGCATAACCCTAGGATTGACTGGCGGACTTGTGACATCTTGTCCTGGGCCTCACAGTGCACTAATTCCTACCTCTCACGCCCCACGAGAGTGCTGTGTACTTCTACCTCGGTTCTGCCTGAGGAGTATTTTTCCTTCCGACGTATTTAACAAAGTACAAGCCGGTACGCTACCTCCCCACAGGCTGTACGACTGTACTGTTTAACTGATTCCTGGTACTATGCCTCCAAGGGGCTGTGTATACCCCCTGTCCATTGACGAAAATAAGGCCATGGAGGAATACGTGTCTGATGCCTTGTCCAGGTGCATTATCCGTAAGTCTACCTGGACAAAATCTTATCAACTCCCCTACATTGGAGGCTCATCGTGCTGACGTGTTCATGGTATTACAACTCTTAAGGGAGAATAACCTATTTTGTAAACTGGAGAAATGTGAATTCCATAGACCACAGGTGACATTCTTAGGGTATGTGATATCCTCTTCCAGTCTGGCTATGAATCCTCACAAGTTATCGGCAGTCTTACAGTGGCCGCTTCCTGTGGGGCTTAAGGCTTTTCAACGATTTTTGGGTTTCACCAATTACTACAGAAAGTTCATACGGAACTTCTCTACTGAGGTTAAACCACTGATGGATATAACTCGTAAGAGGGCAAATACTTTGGACTGGTCACCCAGTGCCTTGATGGCTTTTGAGAACCTGAAGTTGGCTTTTGCTGCAGGTCCAAAATTGTCCCACCCGAATCCCACCCTGCCCTTTACCCTGGAGGTGGATGCTTCTGAGACAGGAGTAGGCGCCCTCCTGCCTCAGCGCTCAGCTCCGGAGGAGGCATTGCTTTCTTATGGGTTGTTTTCTAAGAAACTGTCTAAAGCTGAGAGTCTGTATGACATCAGTGACCATGAATTACTGGCCATCATTCTAGCTCTTCGGGAGTGGTGTTATCTCCTCGAGGAGACTAGCGCTCCAATCCTTATTCTCACAGATTACAAGAATCTCACGTATTTGTCTGAGGCCAAATGATTATCTTCACGACACGCCAGATGGGCTTTGTTTCTTTCCAGATTCCATTACGTGGTTTCTTACCTTCCTGGCTCTAAGAATTTTAGGGCTGATGCCTTATCACACCAGTTGTGCTAGAATTCCAAGGAGGTGAGTACGCCCATGCCTATTATTCCTGCTGACCATATACTGGCTACTATACGTATGAGCATTACCTCTCCGTAGGGAGAAGAGATCTTGGCCTCACAAGCCTCGGCACCTACTGTCAAACCTAGGGGTAGATGCTTTGTACTAGACTGCTTACGCACCAGACTGCTTAAAACGCATCACACTTCCAAGGCAGCTGGTCATATTGGGAGTGACCAGCTGACATGGTTCATTTCTCAGCTTTTCTGGTAGCTTAGCTTGAGAGTTGACTGTTCCGCATTTGTGGCAGCATGTCCTACTTGTGCCCAAAGTAAAACACCATGGTACCTTCCGGTGGGTCTCCTTCAACCCATTCCTAATGGGGAACGTCCCTGGTCTCATTTATCTATCGGTTTTGTGGTGGAACTACTGGTATCGAAGGGCTACACGGTCATTCTGATGATCGTGGATCGATTTTCTAAGATGGTGCACTTTGTCCCACTCAAGGGTCTACCTTCTGCTCAGGAATTGGCCATGGTTTTTGGTAAAGAAGTCTTTTGACTCCACAGGATACCTATGGTCATACTCTCAGATCATGGGAGCCAGTTCATTTCCCGTTTCTGGAGGTCCTTTTGCTCACAGATGGGGATCCAACGCTCAATCTCCTCGGCCTATCATCCTCAGTCTAACAGTGCGGCAGAGAGGTCTAACCAAGCCTTGGAACAATTCCTTCGTTGCTATATATCAGACCACCAGGATAATTGGGCTTCCTTGTTACCTTGGGCGGAGTTTGCCCGGAATTGTGCTGTGAACTCTTCATCACTGAGCTCCCTGTTTATGATAAATTATGGTTCCCAACCATCTGTACTCCCTGAGTCCTTCAAAGCACAAGATATTCCAACTTTTGAGGAGCATTTGAGGGCTTTCCGTTCCTCTTGGGTATGGGTTCAGAGTATCCTACGTGGTTCCATGCAGCAACAAAAAAGGCAAGCAGACTGTAGGCGATTACCAGCACCAACCTTCCAGGTGGGAGAGAGAGTGTTTGGTTATCTTCCTGCAACCTTAACCTCCAGGTGCTGTGTAAGAAACTGGCCCCTCATTTTGCTGGTGGTCCCTTTCGTGTCCTTCATAGGGTCCATCCAGTGGTTTATGCCCTTGATCTTCTGGCCATGATGCGTATTCACAATGTGTTTCATGTTATACCTCTGCTCCTGTCTGTCCTGCACCTGTCAGGGTTGGAGATCATGAGTATGAGGTACAGAGTATTTTGGATTCTCGGAGAGTCAGGGGACAGTTGCAGTATCTGGTGCACTGGACTGGTTACGGTCCAGAGGAACGTTCCTGGATTCCTTCTAGGGATGTGCATGCTCCTGCGCTCATCCATAACTTTCATTCTCGCTTTCCTTTCAAACCACGGCCCTTTCCACAGAGGAGGGGTCGTTGAGGGGAGGGTACCATCACAGTTTTGACTTACCTTGCTGATGGCTGCTGGGGCCGGCCGCATCCGTGCCTCCTCACGGCTCGAGCTGTGTCCTCCGATGTGGTTCACTTAAGCATTCTCTTGCCCTCGAGCAGGTGCGCATCATAGGGAGCCTCTAGTGATGTGCGCACCGCTTTCTCATCTCGGGGCTTGTTGTGTGCTCCTCCCCCCGCACCTGGAGAGTGGTCATAAGCTGACTGGAGCCTGGCTCATTCGTTGGTGTCCAATTCAGTTGTCTGTGTTACCTGTGTATGATCCTTAGCGCTGACTATTGCCTGGCTGACTGACTTCTCCATGTATGACCCTTGGCAAGTCTGACCATCCATTCTGGTGCTGACCTGGGGCTCTGGCTGACTGACTACTTCATGTATGACCCTTAGCTAAGTCTGACTATCCCTTCTGGTGCAGACCTGTGGTCTGGCTGACTACCTGCTCAGTGGTTGATCCTTGGCATAGTTTGACTATCCATTCTGGTGCTGGCCTGGGGCTTTGGCTGACTAACTACTTCATGTATGACCCTTGGCTAAGTCTGACTATCCATTCTGGTGCAGACCTGTGGCTCTGGCTGACTACCCGCTCCATGGTTGATCCTTGGTATAGTCTGACTATCCATTCTGGTGCTGACCTGTGGCACTGGCTGACTAACTTCTCCTGTTGCCTGTGGGCATTGCTGTGTCCAGTTCCTATCCTAGCATCTGGCTGGGTCATATCGCCAGTTCACAGACATCTCCAGTGAGACCCACCTGAGCAGTCTCTTGTTTCTGGTAGGAACCTCTTGCTTAGGTTTTGGATTCGTTCTCACATTAGTATAGCCTGCTGTGTATTCTCATTCCTGTGCTTATTAAATAAAGGTGGAGTTCTATTTCTGTACTTGTCTATTATATCTTCATTGAGTCCGTGGCAGTCCCCTTGGTCTTCTCGTCTGCTGTTGGTGGTGGTGGTAGAGGTGGCGGAGTAAGGTAAAGCCCATTGTAGAGTGAGGGAATTTTGACCAGGGACTGACTTCATATATGGGCAGTCTCTGTTCAAAATGACTCACAGCTATTGGCTGGGATGTGTGCTTATGCACCTCCCAGCCAATCAGCTTTGAGTGAGGGATTGACAAAACCTGCTCAAAACTGATTGGCTGGGAGGTGTGTAAGCACACATCACAACTGATAGCTGTGAGTCATTTTGAACCGATACTGCCCACATATAAAGGCAGTCTCTTTTCAAAATCCCTCACTCCAAAATGGGAATCGGCCTGTCAGGTTCTAAGAGGGAGGGGGTTTGCTCACATTACCTTTCTCCTTAACACAGTGCCTGTGATTCCTGTCACTCTCATCTGTGGCAGATACTGATTTGCTGAGTTGGTTTGGCCCGGCTTGTATGACTACCTCCTACGTGCTCCGACCCGGCCTGGCTGACTTCCTGCTCCGAAGATCGACTTCCAGCTTGTTCCAGAGACCTGCGTTCCAGTTGTCGCCGCCGCAACATTATAACCTGCTGTTCCAGTCTTTATGTGGCTGCCTTGCCTGGTGTTACCCCAATCAGTGCAGTGTTTCTACTGTGCAGAGCTGTGTGTTTGTACGCCTCACTCATACGGCAGAGCCTTGCTGTACCGCTGAAAAGCCTCGAGTAAACGTGCTTTTTAACCCTAGCAGTGCTGCCTTGGTCCCACTCTCTCTACTCCAGTGTGAGCCTCGTTCAGGGTGATACTCCTGCTGAGTTGGCCGCTTTCCGTCGGCAACTCTGTACATCCTTGCAGAGTATTCACATCCATTGGGCCGGTTGGGCGTTTAAGGCTCTCTCTCATTGCAAATACTGGGCGATTCCGTTATACCGAGTGGTGGCAGGCAAAGGCTTCAGCGCTAGCAAATCCAGTAACTACGCCCGTGGGGCCATTGGCTCTTGCACGTCCTATCCCAGTGTCTGGTCGAGTCTGAGGAGGCTTGGCAGCTCTTGCATTGCAGGCCTGTTCCAGCTACGCCCGTGGGGGCTATTTTCACTCGCACTAGCAGTAGCAGTTCCAGTAGGTACGCCCGAGGGGGCTAAGTGGATTCCTGTTCTGCTTTTCACTGAACACCGTGGCGAGGCAGTCCTGTATCCAGTTTTTAGTGAACATTGTCTCCAGCACAGCCTTATAACACCCAGGGCGTGCCAAACATCCACATCTGAGACTGACCATTATCAAGGACTTAATCCTCTGTGGTTATATTCCATTCTACTGCTTTGTATTTGTACATGTAATACGTTTGTGCATTTACATTTGTATCTATCAGTCATCACTGCTGGTGTATATCAATCGCCACTAGAGGGCAGACCTTTGCCTTACCTTACTCTAAATAAATTGTGTTTTTATTTCACACACTGGTCTGAGAGTCTTAAAAAACCGTTACAGTACGAAAGGGCCATGACCTCAGACGGTAAGGGTGAAAGTAATACACAGAACATCCATTGGAGAATGGATGTCCATGAGCAGCGCTTGGACCAATTGGCACGGGCTCTACAGACGTTACTCGAACGTACAGTAGATTTGGACAAGCCTAGTCCTAATCCGGTGGTCACCCCAGTCCTGACACCGGAGAATCCGCCTATAGTCCCCTCAGCTAACTCGAGAGGGTTAACGGCAGCAGCGCCGTTACCGTTAAGATATGATGGCGAACCCTCCCTTTGCAGGGGATTCATTAATCAACTGGAGATATTTTTGGAATTGGCACCCCAGGCATTTCCTAACGACCGTAGTAAGGTCGGCCTTATGATATCTCTGTTGACGGGCAAGGCGTTGGCATGGGCAAATCCGTTGTGGGAAAATGCCAGACCCTGCACACTGAACTTTAGAGAATTCATGTTGAAGTTCAGACGAGTGTTTGAGGTTCCTGGCAGGACTGCCTCTGCTGCCAAAAGGCTGATGGAAATTCAGCAGGGCGAACGCACACTGGGCGATTATGCTATCGAGTTCCGGACCTTGGCAGCAGAGGTGGGCTGGAACGATGAGGCCTTACTGGCTGCCTTTACTCAGGGTCTCTCCGAGCAAATTAAGGATGAGACAGCCGCTCGTGATGTACCCAGCGATCTGGAGGAGTACATCGATTATGTCATGCTAATAGACTCCCGCATCCGAGAGAGACGGTTGGCTAAAAGGGCTAAAGCAAAAAACTATGGCCAGACCAGTTTCCTTAACCCACCCACACCACCCGTTCTTCCTGAATGACCAGTCGATAGTTCTGAACCTATGCAGTTAGGGTTCACCAGGCTCTCTAAGGAAGAGAGATTGTATCGTAGGAGGCAAGGCCTATGCCTATATTGTGGCAAACCAGGGCACCTTTTACGCAATTGTCCAGTTAGGCCGGGAAACGAACGCACCTAGGGTACCTTGGGGGACAGGCCCTAGGTGGTGTAGAACAGTCCCTAGATCCTAGCACCATGAAACCCACCATCCAGGTGGTATTCGCTTGGGCAGACAAGGTAATCGAGGTCCTGGCATTGGTGGACTCTGGGGCAGCCGGTTACTTCATGGATCAGTCCTTTGCCGACTTGCAAGGCATTCCTTTATGTAAAAAGGACTCTCCTGTAGCAATTGAGGCCATTGATGGCAGACCCCTGGAGCCTGCATTCATTACGTTTGAGACAATTCCAGTGACAATGATGGTGGGGGCTTGTCACAGAGAGCAGATTCGGTTTCAGATTATTCGTTCCCCGCACCATTCAGTTATTTTGGGGTTCCCATGGCTACAGGTACATAATCCTCAATTTGACTGGCAGAGATGTGAGGTTAACTCCTGGTCTGAATACTGTAATAAGAATTGTCTCTCTCTACCTGTCAAGATTATGTGTACCTCTCCGGCTGTGCCAACCGAATATGGGCAATTCAGTGACGTGTTTAGCAAAGGAGAGGCCAGCGCATTGCCTGAGCATAGGCCATATGATTGCGCCATTGATTTGCCTCCAGGTGCGGTGCCCCCCAGGGGACGCACTTACCCACTGTCCTGTGAGGAGTATAAGGCTATGGAGGACTATATTGCTGATGCCCTTGAGAGGGGTATCATTCGTAAATCTATGTCCCCGGCAGGTGCCGGATTTTTCTTTGTGAAAAAGAAAAGTGGTGAACTCAGGCCATGCATTGACTATCGAGGGCTGAACAAGCTAATGCCTAAGAACGCCTATCCTATTCCACATATTACAGAATTGTTTGACAGATTAAAGGGCTCTTCGATCTTTACTAAACTTGACTTGCGAGCCGCCTATAATCTGGTCAGAATTAAAGAGGGTGACGAGTGGGAAAATGGCGTTTAATACCAGAACAGGGCATTATGAATATCTGGTAATGCCATTCGGCTTATGCAATGCACCTGCAGTGTTTCAGGAGTTTATTAATGATATTTTACGAGACCTGCTCCAGTCTTGTGTGGTCGTATATCTAGATGATATATTAATTCACTCTGCCAACCTCTCCCAACATATTAATGATGTTTCAGAAGTCTTGCTCCGACTTCGTAAGCACAAGCTATTCTGTAAACTAGAAAAGTGTGAATTCCATACATCTCAAGTACCATTCCTGGGTTTCGTAATCTCCAAAAATGGCATTGCCATGGATCAGGAGAAGTTGGCAGCAGTCTTGCAATGGCCTCGTCCTAAAGGGTTAAAGGCCATCCAACGATTCTTAGGTTTTGCTAACTATTATAGGAAGTTCATCCAGAACTTTTCCACGATTGTAAAACCTTTGTCAGATTTGACTCATAAGGGCGCTTCTCCCTCTCAGTGGTCCGTGGCAGCTGAAAACGCATTTGTTACCCTGAAATCTGCCTTTGCATCTGCTCCTGTACTGTCCCACCATAATCCCTCCCTGCCATTTACTTTGGAGGTTGACGCTTCTGAGGTTGGGGTTGGGGCAGTACTCTCCCAACATCCTGTGGGAGGTGGCGCCTTGAGGCCTTGCGGCTTTTCCTCTAAGAAATTGTCTAGTGCGCAGAGCCATTATGAGATTGGTGACAGGGAACTGTTGGCCATCATCCTAGCATTGAAGGAGTGGCGTCACCTTTTGGAAGGTACTCAGACTCCGGTACTTATCCTTACTGACCATAAGAATTTATCTCTCCGAAGCCAAAAGACTGTCCTCTCGACAAGCTAGGTGGGCACTTTTCTTGTCTCGATTTAATTTCCTAGTGTCTTATCTTCCTGGCTCAAAAAATATTAAAGCTGATGCGTTGTCTCGTCAGTTCGCTTCTGACACTGAGAGGGAGGAGGAACCTGTACCTATCATTCAGGCAGATCGCATTCTGGCCACTATCCGTACCACCATAACCTCGCCTCTGGGGGAGGAGATATTGGCATCACAATCAAGGGCGCCCCCTGAGACCCCAGTGGGGAAGTGTTTCGTAGATGAGCCATTCCGTGTCCGTCTGTTGGAGACCTATCACGCTTCTAAAGCGGCTGGGCATATTGGTAGGGACCAACTAGTATGGTCTATTTCGCAATTATTTTGGTGGCCTACTCTGAGAGCCGATTGCACCGCTTTTACAGCAGCCTGTACCACCTGTGCCCGTGCCAAGACCCCTAGGCATCTCCCTGTGGGCTTACTACAACCTGTGCCCAACAGAGACCGTCCTTGGTCTCATATTTCCATTGATTTCTTGGGAGAATTACCAGCCTCTAGGGGTTATACGTTTCTTCTTATGGTGGTCGATAGATTCTCCAAGATGGCACATTTTGTGCCTCTGACTGGCCTTCCATCGGCCCAGGAATTGGCTGTAGTCTTTTCCAGAGAGGTGTTCCGCTTGCACGAGTACCCAGAGTGATTGTCTCCGACCGTGGGAGTCAGTTCGTTTCTAGGTTCTGGAGGGCATTTTGTGGCCAGATGGGCATCCAATTGTCATTTTCCTCCGCCTACCATCCCCAGACTAATGGGGCCGCTGAGTGTGCCAATCAGGGACTGGAGCAGTTCCTACGCTGCTTTGTCACCGATCATCATGACAATTGGGCTGACCTGTTGCCATGGGCGGAGTTTGCCAGAAACTGTGCGGTTAATTCATCATCCGGGAGCTCTCCGTTTCTCGTTAATTATGGGTTTCAACCTTGTCTGCTCCCGGACTCTTTTCAGGCGCAGCAGATTCCTGCTCTGGACGAGCATTTGGCGCAACTTCGTTCCACTTGGGCACAGGTTCAGAGGTCCCTCAGACAGTCATTTAGGCGGCAGCAACGGCACGCTAATCGTAGACGTCTTGCAGCGGTCTCATTTCAAGTTGGGGACAGGGTATGGCTGTCATCCAGAAACCTCAATTTACAAGTGCCTTCCAACAAACTGGCTCCCCGGTTTATCGGTCCATTTAAGATTATCCGCAAGATTAATCCGGTTTCTTTTGCATTGGAACTTCCACCCTCAATGCACATTCACAATGTGTTCCATGTGTCGCTCCTGAAACCCTTGGTGTGCAATCGTTATACTACTACGCCAGTGATTCCTGGGCCGGTGGACGTCCAGGGCCAAGAAGAGTATGAGGTTCAGAGTATTATTGATTCTAGGAGATTTAGAGGAAAGCTGCAATATTTGGTTCATTGGAAGGGCTATGGTCCTGAGGAACGTTCTTGGGTTGATCAAGGGGACCTCCATGCGCCTAGATTAGTACGCAGCTTTCACTCTAAATATCCTTTGAAACCCAGGCCTCAGGCAGGGAGAGGGGGTCTTTGAGAGGGGGGTACTATCACAGTGCCTGTGATTCCTGTCACTCTCATCTGTGGCAGATACTGATTTGCTGAGTTGGTTTGGCCTGCCCCCTGGTGACCTTTTTATACCTGGCTATCACATCTGTCAGATGCCCTTTCGTGGTGTTTCTGAGCCAGTTGTACTGTTGCTGTGTTCCTGTGTTCCGGATTCCTGTGTACCGATTCGGCTTGTCCTGACTATTCTCCAGTGTTCCTGCTTGTGTATGATCCGGCCCGTCTGACTACCACCCTTGGATCCTGACCCGGTTTGGCTGACGTTCCTGCTTGTGTATGACCCGGCTTGTATGACTACCTCCTACGTGCTCCGACCCGGCCTGGCTGACTTCCTGCTCCGAAGATCGACTTCCAGCTTGTTCCAGAGACCTGCGTTCCAGTTGTCGCCGCCGCGACATTATAACCTGCTGTTCCAGTCTTTGTGTGGCTGCCTTGCCTGGTGTTACCCCGATCAGTGCAGTGTTTCTACTGTGCAGAGCTGTGTGTTTGTATGCCTCACTCATACGGCAGAGCCTTGCTGTACCGCTGAAAAGCCTCGAGTAAACGTGCTTTTTAACCCTAGCAGTGCTGCCTTGGTCCCACTCTCTCTACTCCAGTGTGAGCCTCGTTCAGGGTGATACTCCTGCTGAGTTGGCCGCTCTCTGTCGGCAACTCTGTACATCCTTGCCGAGTATTCACATCCGTTGGGCCGGTTGGGCGTTTAAGGCTCTCTCTCATTGCAAATACTGGGCGATTCCGTTATACCGAGTGGTGGCAGGCAAAGGCTTCAGCGCTAGCAAATCCAGTAACTACGCCCGTGGGGCCATTGGCTCTTGCACGTCCTATCCCAGTGTCCGGTTGAGTCTGAGGAGGCTTGGCAGCTCTTGCATTGCAGGCCGGTTCCAGCTACGCCCGTGGGGGCTATTTTCACTCGCACTAGCAGAAGCAGTTCCAGTAGGTACGCCCGAGGGGGCTAAGTGGATTCCTGTTCTGCTTTTCACTGGACACCGTGGCGAGGCAGTCCTGTATCCAGTTTTTAGTGAACATTGTCTCCAGCACAGCCTTATAACACCCAGGGCGTGCCAAACATCCACATCTGAGACTGACCATTATCAAGGACTTAATCCTCTGTGGTTATATTCCATTCTACTGCTTTGTATTTGTACATGTAATACGTTTGTGCATTTACATTTGTATCTATCAGTCATCACTGCTGGTGTATATCAATCGCCACTAGAGGGCGGACCTTTGCCTTACCTTACTCTAAATAAATTGTGTTTTTATTTCACACACTGGTCTGAGAGTCTTAAAAAACCGTTACACTCCTCCACCAAAACCACCACCGCCAACAGCGGCAGAGAAGACCAAGGGGTCATTATGATTTCAATATTGATTGGGCACTAAAGTTTACTGTTACTTGGGATCACATTTTTTAATTCACATCAGATTAATGGGGCAATTATTTTATTGTGTTGGAATTCTCAATATATATATAACTCTGACATCTTTTAAACTATGCACAGCTTACCGTACTTGAAAAAATCTCCTGCTTTTTTTGGTGTCGGACCTATTTCAATTGAGGCCTAGGAGAGACATTGTTAGCCACAGTAGGTGCATACCAGAAACAAATTTAAACCCATTTAAAACTATTCTCTGTAGACTTTCATCCCCATTCAGAATGGGTACATGTTTCTTGATTATTTTGACAATATAATTGAATTCTAAACTGAATGGGGTTGAGAAAACAACTTTTTATACGTCAAAAAATCCTGTCTGCTTTTATCCTTGTCTATAGCAAATGCTCTATTCAACATCCAAACAGGATAACCATGCTGTAATAATCTTTATTAGAGACATTTAGATTGAGATAGAAACCTATCTTCAGTGGAACAAATACTACGTACGCAAATAAACTGACCTACTGGAATTCCACAAACAGTGTGGGATGGGGATCAACTGTCAGCTCGTAGGAATCTATTTCCTGCAACAGCTTTCCTGTGCACATCTGTAGTTATATTCTTACTCAGCTGGTTGCCACTAATATGAGGAGCTAAGAAGGAGATAACTCCTAGATTATGTTCACACATAAACTTCAAATTAAAAAAATTATCATTTAAGTACAAAATGAAATTAACTGTCTCCTATGTTTCCACTCCACACAAAATGTAAGTAATCTATGTACCTCTCAAAACTAGTATAGAATCTCTACAGGGGTTCCCATCCTCAAAGTTTTGACACTCCTTCTACCAACCCATATAGAGGTTGGCATATGAGGGTGTGAATTTGGTCCTCATTTAAGTGCTGCACCTTTGGACATCAAAAACCCCATCAAAGAGAAAATAATTTTGAGTCAGGAGATATTCCACAGCTAGCAACAAGACATTTGTCAAATCCTCTGAGTAACTGCTAAATTTGGCAAAAAAATGGCACTTTCCACTTGGCATAAAAATTTCCTGTGAAATGTGCCATTTTCTCACTTTTTTCTCCTAGCTCATTACATTGAAATCAATGGGAAGAAAAAATTTTCTACACCACATGAAAGTTTTCTCCACTTTTCTACAGTCATATAAAAGGATGTCAGGATGTCCCAGCATGCCGTTCTGCATTTGTGAGAGGAGAAAGCAGCATGTGTTTGAGCTAAAGAAGACAGGCAAATAAAGGGGAATTGAAGGTTAGTTTAGGGAGCCTTTTAGGTAGGACATTTGTTCTCTGTATTAGGAGAGTCTGGGGGCACTCTGGGGAGAAGAAGGGAGGGAGGAGGTTGAACCCAAATACCCTTAAATTTAGTGTAACTGACTGGCAGATGGGGTCCAAATTGCTTTCTGATTTTGCTCTTTTTGTCTCTTTTTTTTGACTAACTGTTATAAGATAGGGTGGACATCTTAAAAAAATAATAATATATAAATAATTAAACAAGTAAATATATTAGACAGATGACTGGGAGCCTGATGTGAGCTCTGTAACTTGATAGACAGCAGACAACATTTAGAACTTTGTTGAGGGCCAAGGCAAGACATCACACTCCATCAGTTATGTACTGTAGAGAGTAAAAACACACAAAGTAGTTGAGTAATGTCTATCAAATGCACAATCGGGAGGGGTGTAAGGTGAAGCAATGCAGGGACATGAGAGTAAAGTGGTAGTTCAAAAACTCACTGCAGCAATGGTTGCTGCAGCATGTGCAATAAATTATGGTGACCCCTCTCCTCCCGGGCATGGGTGCAGATTGTCAAGGTTCACCAATCACACCACGTCAGTCCCCACCACTACCATTAACATCTGCCACATTGTAGGTTATACTTTTTTTTTTACTCCCTTGGCATCATCATGAATATGTTACAGTGTCACTTAAGCAGAAAGTAAGTGTTGTGGTCAAAGGACAAATGCACTCTGCATGCTAACACATTTTTCATGGTATATGTTGCTGTAGGACTCACAACTATGACTTCCAGCTACTTATTTATCCACTACAGCCCTCAGAAGATGTAATGTTGTGCTTGGAAATGTTGCACCACATTAAACATAGGAGAAAAATGTGTTAGAATTGGAGAAAAATGTGTTAGAATAGGAGCAAAATGTGTTGGAATAGGAGAAAAATTTGTTAAAATAGGAGAAAAATGTATTGGAATATGTGGAAAAAATTGCTGGAATAGGTGAAAAGGAGGAAAATTTTGCATTGGAAAAAAGAGAAAAAATCATCAGTCTTTTGCAAAAAGTAATGCAGAAAATTCTTCTCACTTTTCCCCCACCCCTACTGCTAAACTCACCAGGATGATAATATAACACCTCCAACTCTACACTATGAGGTATGCAGGAATAGAGTGATTCAACATCACAATTGATCCAAGAGAATTTAGTACACCACTCAGTCTTTTCTAGTTGTTGCATCACATGCTTTTAAGTAACCAAACAATCTTAGAACCAGTGGTAAAAGATGGTGATCAACCTACTCTACAAATGTTTCATTTAGGGAGCTTTTCCCCCCGATACTATTGGCCTGCCCTCTGAGTTCTGCATCGATTTATGTATCATGAGGTTGAACAATTGGTATAATTGGATGCTCCACTATAATAAGGTCATCTTTTCTATTGCTCAAAACCCCAAAGAGACACCTCTAGACACTAGAGAACCCAGAAGGCAGGCACATTTCTAAGTTGGGTTTGAAACTAAAACACTATCTGATTCATTATCCCTCAACTGTCTAATGCTTTGCTAGTACTCCAAATCCAAAACAGACGCAGAACCTCCCTTTTTCAGCATTGTTTATTATCGAATTGTTTATTATCAATCATATAAGATGTTGATCCAGAGAACTATCTGACTGCCATTTGGAGTCAGGAAGGCATTTTTTTACTCACTTGGGGCTAAATTGGAAATTGCTCCAGAGGATTTTTTTTTGCCTTCCTCTGGATCAACAGGGGTGTTTTTGGCATGGGCTGGACTTGATGGACACATGTCTTTTTTCAGCCTCATCAACTATGTTACTATGATTGTTACTTGATCCTGCTTGCTAAGATTGTTTAAAGCTTCTCTCTCGCCTAAAGTTAGATTCATAGTCTTTCTTTTTGGGTTCTTTAAATCAATAAGATCTCTCTCCATCACATATTGGAAATTGTCTAAGATCTCACCCCTACATCTTGCAGGGTAAAAGGTGGATTTTTTGCTGAGACTGACATCTTGTTTAGGTACATTTTTATCTGGAGATGTACTCACACTCTCGTGTTGGATGTTGACCATGTACATCAAAGTCCCTGCATGACATACCTGTTACATCACTTTGTTCTACGTTGTGAGTGATATTCAACAGAGTCATCACTGTTATTCAAAAAACAAAACATTTCTAAAGCAAATTTCCATATGAACTTCTTGAAATCTAAGATTGTGTCAAACATATTGAAATGCCTGCTTGGTGCAAAATTCAGTCCTTTTTCCAAAATCTTGATCTCATTTTCAGATAATTCATATTTAGAAAGATTAATTATTGTCCTGCTTTCTTGGACTTTATTGTTCTTCTTGAATGATGCTTCTTGTTTCTTGCTTTGGCATCACCTTGCTCCTCCTCTCCTTGTATGTTTTGTTTTTTCTTTGAAAGTCTTGTTGGGAATTTTATTACAGTCTCTGATCATGTGGGAATCTTAAAGGGATAGTAATGTTTCATAATAAAACAGCTCTAATTAATCATCATAGTATTTGGACTTTGGAGAGTTTTATTTCAATTCTGTCACAGTTGTAGTTCAAGAGTAATTCAATGACAAAGTATCTCCCTCCTGCCCATTTTACTGATATAACACTGTTCAGCCAGATCAGAAGGGAGGTGCCCAGATACACTGCATAAAGGGTAAGTCTTCAATTAAGATAAGGGAAAAACCTGAAAAACGTGTCAAGGGGGGCAGAGTTTTCATTGTTTTTATAGAAAGAAGATTGTCCCCTGCTGTTATCTATCTAGTCTTAAAACCAGATTCCACATCTGAGAAGAGATGACTTACACTAGGTAAAAGGGGCGGGAGGGGAAACTTTGCTTGTGAATATCTCTCAAACCATAAAGGTTTGAGAGATAAGACTTATATCGTTCTTCATGTTTTTTTAATGCCTACAAAATAAAATAAAGATAAAACAAAGTATTACTATCTCTTTAAATATTTTTGCAGCCTTGTTAGCTCCCTCAGAACCTATTTAAGACTATATTTTAGATCACTGAAAACAAACAGAGAAGTTTTAAAGGTTGGCATGAAGTACATTTTATTTAAGTGTATATTATCCCAAATTACCTTTTAGGTGTTAGTTTTCCATTAATCATGTGTAAAACAAACACTAATGTGCCTAAATGATTTTTTCTTGAAGATAAGAGGGGTGTGCAAAACATTGGTTCTCAAGGGGTTAATCAATATAAAAATTTCCAGTCCTGCTAATAATTCACGTAATTATGGCACTTGTATTGTATCCCACAGATGGTAAGATTCCTTCCTCATCAGAGTTCATCTTTGGTGTACTTCAAGATTCACTCACAATTCATTGTCCAATGCAACATGAATCACCCACCCGTACAAGGTACTTATGCAAAATGGGCAAGTCACACTGTGCTACCATGGTGAATAGTGAAGGATTTGTACACATGGACCTCTTGGGAAGGGTTTTGATCAAGGACGAAGGGAACTCCTCTGGCTTTGTGGTCTTTATGAATGATCTGAAGAAAACAGACGCTGGGTTCTACCGCTGTGGGACATCGTTATATGAGGAGGGACTGGACTGGAAGGATGTACATATTTTCTTTAGTAGAGGTAAGTAGAAAAAAGGTGTTCTACAAACTGGGGGGGAGGGGGTTGGTTAAACTGGAGTAACAAAGAAAGCGTCTGTAGAATACAAAAATATGAATAAATGTTTTGTAGTACTTTTTCTATGTACTAACTCCAGTCAGTCAGCTTTACGAAAGGTAGAATAGAAATGGTCTTGTCAAAATAAGAATTGTGTTGCAATACATGCATAAAGACATTCCCTAATTGCACCAAAAATAAAGGCAGCATTAGAGCTTAAATCTTAACTCCAGGTATAACTTACTTAATGTAAGGCTATAGTAACAGTGTGTAAGCTATCTATTCAAAATACAAATTTTCATAGAAATATTACCTGCTGTTGTGAATTTTAGCGACAGTTCTTAAACATGCATTAAAAATGCTTTTATATATCTCTCCCTATGTTCCCTATGCAAAAGTAGAGCAATTTGGGGCAAACAGCACCTTAGGGGACAAATAAAAATTCATATTGATTTAAATGAGGCTTTTAACCCAGTGAATGCTTTGCAATGCATTGGAGACCTAACTAGCCTTTATAAGTTTAAACCTCCCCCCATTTAAATCAATGGGAATTTGAGAACTGTGGATTTTCTCCCACAATACAGTCAGTTTACTCCAGAATTAGTGAAGATCATCTTAGTACATCAGCCTGATTCTGTTTTGTTTATCATCCAATTATGGAGTAAACCAACTGGCTCTGTTAGTATATGGGGAAACTCACCAAAATACCCACAGACTTCCCCATTACTCTTCCCTTGGCTTATGGGAGAAGTTTCTGAGACTATAGCTTAGTACATTGGCAACTGGCAGGAGTAGCACCAATTTAGCACAGAACGGTCTTAATAAATCTACACCTTTCATTTCAGTGAGTCTGATGCACTAAGGCAAAATTAAGCAATTCTGGAGTAAACCAAATACATACCAGGGAACAAATAAAAATGTCCAAAATTGCCAATGATACAAAGAGGGTTTTTAAACTTTTGAATGCTAGAGAGGTCTGCAGAGCAACTGTTGTCAATGTTTTGAAGACCTATCTAGCATTGAAATGGTTAAAAGCCCATATTAAATCAATGAGAATGTTCATTTGTTCTGCATGGTGATTGGCTCCTACATTTCCCCATTTCTCTTAGTACATCAGTCTTCTCATGTGACCCACTTTGTGCCATAGGTTCAAAAGAAAAGTGGAGGAATAACTGGGGCAAACCATTTGCACTAGAGGGGAGAACTAACAATTCCTCATTAATTTAAACGAGGATTTTAACCCCTTGAAAACTAGAGATGTCTCCAACACTTTGAGAAGTAATGCTTTGGAGACCTCTCTAGCATCAAGGGGTTAAAATCTCCATTTGAATCAATGAGCAGTTTGGAATTTTTAGTTCTCCCCTATAGTACAAATGGTGTGCCCCAATATTAGGCTGCCTCTCAGTCTATGAGGTGTATGTAAGAATGGACCACACTTCCAGTGTTTCACTCTACAAAGCACTTGTAATCCTGTATTGTCAAAACCCTTCAATTGTAAAGTGCTGTGTAAATTGTGACGCTGTATAAATAAGCATATTCATTCATTCAATGGATCACTACACTAAACTGAGAGCAAAGGACTAATTTTATGCTCCGCTCCATGATGTACTAAGAGCAAATGGAGGAGACAAATGCAAAGTTCCACTGATTTAAATAGATTGGAACAGAGATTTTAATCTGTTGATTGCTCTTTCATTGAAGGTTTAAAAGTTGCACTTAATTCAATGGTAATTTAAGGAATTTGTATCTGTCCATTTTTTTTCCGGAATTACAACGGGGGAGGGGGGGTTCACTAAGCGGTGATAAAATGGTGATAAAGTGCAGATGACTTCTCCAGTTTAACACTTCTCCAATTCCTATGTTATTCTATTGAGCCAATACACTAAGATTTCTTCAGCTTTGGAAATCTTAGTGAATACGCTCTATAGAATAACATAGGAATTGGAGAAGTGATATCACTGGAGAAGTCATCTCCACTTTATCACCTCTTTATCACCACTTAGTGAATCTCCCCCCTCATCTTCTTAATACATCAGCCTCTTTTGTTCCCAAGTGATTAATTTATTTTAAAGGGATAGTAATGTTTCACAAAAACAGCAGCTCCAATTAATCTTCATAGTATTTGAGCCATAGAGAGTGTTATTTCATTACTGTCAGAGTTGTAGTTCAAGAGTAATTGAAGGATAAAGTTTCCCCTCCCGCCCCTTTTACCTAGTGTAAGCCATCTCTACTCAGATGTGGAATCTGGTTGCTAGACCAGACAGATAACAGCAGGGGACAATCTTCTTCCTATGAGAACAATGAAAGCCCTGCCCCCCTTGATAAGTTTTTCAGGTTTTTCCCTTATCTTAATTGAAGATTGTCCCTCTCTGCAATCTACATGGACACCTCCCTTCTGCTCTGGCTGAGCACTGTTACATCAGTAAAAGGGGCGGGAGGGGGATACTTTGTCATTGAATTACTCTTGAACTACAACTCTGACAGCATTGAAATAACACTCTCCAAGGTCCAAATACTATGATGATTAATTAGAGCTGCTTTTATTATGAAACACTACTATCCCTTAAACCATCAAATTTCAATATTATCCAGCATGTCATATTGTGGTCTTCTATCTGCAGGTAATGTGAGGTCCAAATCTTCTAAGTCATTGAATATATTTCCTGGTGGGTCAGTGTTATTTGAGTGTCCTCTGAAGGAAGAATTTCGTCCTGTTTCTCTGGTATACTGGTGCAGGTGGAGTGAGACTGGCTGCACACGTCTGATTGACTCTAATGAGTTTGTTCAAGAGGGGTTTAATGGCACAATGGTTTTGGAGACTGATCATCGTTCCAAGAGAAAGTATAAAATCCTGATGACTCAGTTAGAATTGGGAGATTCTGGGTGGTACTGGTGTGTCATCAGTGATGGGAAGAAAGAGCATATATTTTCTCTGAAACTGCACATTTTAGGTAAGCATTTCATTGTTGTATAACTGTGTTTATGATTTGTATTTATATTTCCATTAGTTAAAACTGTATTTTAGACAAAAAATTATAGATAAGAGTTTAAATGACAAAAGATGAAAAACATTTAATACTGATTCTGCACTTTGAGGCTGATTGAATAAGAGTAATAGGATTTATCTAATGGTAGCAGGCATTTACTAAAGGTCAATTTGCATTTTTATGCAAAGTCCTTAAAAACTGGAGAGATGTATTATATCCACGTTCACTATTCGGTATAATACATATGAAAAGTACCTTTACCCATTCACTTGTGATAGCAATGATTCTCCTTTTCATAATATATATTTTTTTCTTTTCTTTTTTTTACTAATAGAATACTAACACCTCCTAATAACAGACTACCACTTACCTTAATCTTGGCAGAAAATCCTACTTTGCCCCTATGAATAAAATCTGGGTGGACTGGCTCCCCACATTTAATCTTTAATTAGTACAGGATATCATGTACATTGAAGCAAACAAATTATTTGTAGATCTCCCAGCTCCTTTCCCTGAAATTCTAATAAGATACAATTGTGCATGAAGTTTTCTGTAGATGCATGAGACAGGAGTATAATTCTATATGGGTACTCAAACAAGCCAGGGTCAGGAATACAGAGGTCAGCGAGGTCAGGAACGACCCAGGAGTCAGGAGCCAGAAGGGACATCAGAGGAAGCCAGGTCATGCACAGATAATTAGGAACACAGGAGAACGCACTCGCAGCCAGAAACAACACAAGGGCAAGGAGGAAATGGGCCAGGCTGCTTAAATAGCCTGGAAGGGATTGGCCAATAACAATCAGGTGTGTAACCGAGGTTACAGAGAGGTAAAGGCAGTTTGTTACTATCAGCTGAGTCAGCCTGACATAGGGAAGGAAAGGCAGCTAGTATTCAACAGCAGAGTGTTAAAACACAGAGCAGTTCAGCCAAACTGTGACAAAAGAGTAGCAGCACGATAGTATGTAACAACATCTGGGACACCCAGTCCACCTTCTTTGGGAGGCAATCACAATCTATAGAGTGGTAATCTGGTTTTATGGAATTTCCAAATAAAGTGATTGATAAGCCTCTGCAGTTTCTGTAGATAAGAGTGTGGTATCAAAACAGGTAATATATTCCGGAGATAAAGAATTTTAGGTAGTACGACCATTTTTATTAAATTGATATGTCTGAACCATGAGACAAAGGTGCTTCCACTTCTCTATTTCGGGCTCCAGGGACCTTATAAGAGGGTCAAAGTTTAGACGTGTTAAGAGGATAAGATTTTTTGGAAGCGCAACCCCTAGATATTTATTTGGTGGGGAGTCCATTTGAAGGGGAAGTCTGCTTTCAGTTTGTGAAGGACTAAGTTCGGAATATGCATGCTCAGAATTTCAGATTTGATAAGATTGACCTTGAAATGTGAAAGATAACCAAAACGGGTAAGGATAGGAGACAGATGAGATAGGGATCATCAGGGACAGCGCAGGAAGAGGAAAATGTCATCAGAGTAACAAGCTAATTTAGTTACAAATTAAGTTAAGGGAGAAACCGTAGATCTGGTCCAGTAGCCATATGTGATTAAGGAGGGGCTCCAGGGCTAGTACGAAGAATAATGGTGGTAAAGGACAGCCCTGTCTGGTGCCATTCCTAATTTCCACAGGGTGAGAGAGAAATCCATTGACTTTAACCTGAGCCGTGGGTTTTGTATATACACTATGTATGGATGTGAAGCAGAGGGGACCAAGACCTATATATTTCAGTACTGAGAAGAGGTATGGCCAGCCTATGTAATCAAACACTTTCTCTGCATTTACCAACACTAATAATTAAGGACTCTTACCCAGATGTGCCACATGGATAAGTGCTATAGCTTTTGAGGTGTTGTCATGGGTTTCTCGGTCTGGCATGAACCCAGCCTGGTCCAGGTGGATCAGGGAAGGTATCACGGTCCCCGTGATTCCCTGTCACTCTCTGTGTTGGTGCTCGTCCATTGGAGGAGGTAGATTGGCCCGCCCAGGTTGTCTCTTTATATGCTGGGCCTCTGGCACCTGTCAGGTGCCCTTTCGTGGTGTTCCTGTGCCTGCGCTATTGTTGCTGTGATCCTGTATTCCTGTGTACCTACTCGGCTTGTCTGACTAATCTGCTGTTCCTGCTCCGTGATTGACCCGGTTCTGGCTGACTTCCTGCTCCGTGATTGACCCGGTTCTGGCTGACGTTCCTGCTCCGTGATTAACCCGGTTCTGGCTGACATTCCTGCTCCGTGATTGACCCGGTTCCGGCTGACGATTCCTGCTCCGTGATTGACCGGTTCTGGCTGACGTTCCTGCTCCGTGATTCATCCGGTTCCTGCTCTCGTTTCTGCCTGGTGACATTCTGAGCCTGCTCGCAGCTTGCACTGTCTGATCACGCCTCCTATGTTCTGTGGCCTCCGTTACTGAGCCTGTTGGTTGCCTCCATTACTGAGTCTGTGAGAGAATACTGCCGAGCTGTGGCCGAGTCTATCTAGGACACCTGCTGTGCCGGTTGCCTCCGTTACCGAGCCAGTTTGCATACGCCTGCCAAGTTTGTTGCCTCCCATACTGAGCCACATTAACACTCGTTGAGCTGTTGCCTACTATACCGAGCCTAGCCGTTACCACTGCAGAGCTGTACCTCTCCTTAGGTGCTCGTTTTCCAGGAGTTGTCGCACTGCGTGGTGATAAGGGCATTCCGATACTCTGGCAGTGTGTGCTCTGTTTCGGCACCGGAAGGGTGTCTTGGCTCTGGTCCATTCTCGCTCACGGTGTTGTTCCATCCACCTGCACTTAGTAGTGCGTTGGCTCTAGTATTTCGCTTGGGCAGTGTCTTCTCTGTTACAGCACCTAAGGGGTGCTTAGATCAGGTCCCATTGGCACACGCAGTGTTCCTCCTCTACCGCACCAAGGGTGCTTCCATATCTGGCTCCATTGGCTCTGGTGGTCTCTCCCCTCTTTGCTACACCCCAATAGGGGTATTGGCCCCAGCTACAGTTGGTCATTCGATACTCTTGGGCATTTCCATACTGTTATCTGGTTGTGATTCAGTTCAGGCGCACTGCTTGAGTTTGCTAGCTGCACTACTACTACTGGGACTGTTTATGCACCGGGCGTTGGCTAATCACCACCACTGAGACTGACTACCAGCTTGAGTATTAACCCTTACCTGTGTTAATGCTATGTGCTACCTGCTCCAGCTATATTGAGCCTGTATATTATTCATTACTGTAATACCGATTCAGGCCCTCAGGGGTGCTTTTCCTTATTTCATTTTAATAAAACTGTGTTTTATTTCTAACCTTGGTCTGAGTGTCAGAAAACCGTAACAGAAGGTAAGTGAAGTTTAAGTCTGTGAGCAAGTATGAAGGCAAATAGTTTATGATCTGTATTTAACAATGATATAGGTCTATACTTAGGGCATAACATGGGGTCTCTGTCGGGTTTAGCAATCACAGTTATATGGGCTTCCAGTGCTTGGGCTGGAAACAGGGTGCCTGAGGCTATCATGTTGAAGGAGTTTGTAAGATGGGGAATTAGGGTCTGGCTAAATTTGCAGAAATACAATGTCGTAAAGCTGTCTAGGCCAGGACTTTTCCCCAGTGGAGTCTTCTTTAGGGCAGTCAGAATTTCATGTGGAGTAATCGGAGATTCCAGTCCAACAGATTCGAAGGACGAGAGATGTGGCATTGCTGAAGCCTGCAAGAAATTGTCTATATTTTGAAGCCAGTTAAGTTTCTCTAATTGTGCAACTGATAATGGAATGTTATAAAGTTCTTTATAGAAGTCCCTGAATGTATTAGCCATGTCAAGGAAAGTGGCTTGAGTTTTACCTGAATGATCTTTGATTTTGCCAATATAGTGTAAATTTAGCTTGAAGCGTATCAGATGAGCTAAAGTATTCCCAAATGTATTGCCTTGGATATAGGATCGTTACTTCATCCAGTGGATGAAGGAAGCACACTTTGTAGACCATTTCAATTAAGTATTTCTTTTTAGATTTCGGTATTTCGGCTCTGCTGAAGAGCCACCTGCCAGTCCCCAGATCAGGATCTCTTGCTGGCAGCTTACAGTTGACATCAGAGAAAGGGGAGGGAGGGGGAACTTTAAAACGTTCTATGGCTTGAGAGATGGGACTGGGATCGTTTAGTTTATTTTTTTAATAGCTACAATATTTTGTTATATTTTAAAAGGACATTACTAACCCTTTAAGTTCTTTTAATGAATTTGGGTGTTTTTGGGTCTATGTCTATCTGGTCACATCAATTTATCTGTTTTAACCTTAGAGAGTTGACGTAGAACTTCTTCCTCTGTGCATGCTTTACATGTCTTGTTATTTCTTTTTACTAACACAGGTCCCGAACCTTCACCTTCCTCTGTAAAAACTCAACAGAAATATTCATTGAAACAGTCAGCTAGCCCTTTATTCTCATTTACATAACTTCCATTTTTTGTTTTCAGTCTATTACTTGTTTCTTTTTTTCTTTTTCCACTTATACATGTGAAATATGGTTTATCCCACTTTTTTATTGACTGGGCAATTTTTTCCTCTATGTGTGCTTTGGCACATCTAATGCATTTGGCCTCCTTCAGCCTAGTCTGTAATTGGACGCTATCTTCCTCCTTCAGCGTCTGCTTATATTTCCTAAATGCTTCTTTTTTTCTCCTTTACTATATTTGTCACTTCTGACGAGTATCACAGCAGTTTTCTTTTTCTGATAAGGCTGTGTGAGCGTTAAAAAAGCATCTCTCTCTCTCATGGGCCTCTGGATATCAAGGGCATAACCAGGGCCAGCACTCAAAATCTATAAATGCAAAGAACAATGATTGGTAATGGTAATAACTTGAAGATATAAGCAAAGTTTACCAGAGGATGAATGTTAGAGAGACCTGTTTATAGGGACCATCCTTAATAGATATAGATGGGAGGTTGTAGGTGGAAAACATTCAGTGAAAATATTGAACAGTGAGTGTAGAGATAAGAGTGATATTTAAAGATTCTAAACCCTCAAGGAAAAAACAGACATTAATTCTTCCACATGTAATTTGAAATTCAGGCTAACTTTGTTTTTATAAATGCATTCAGTTGAACCATGTTTGTATGTATGTATGTATATCTTTATTTATATGGCGCCACACAGTGTATGCAGCGACTTACAATAGTAGTATGTTGCAATAAAAATGTGGATAAAATAAGCATCATAGAAACGGACTAGATTTGTATATAGAGGATGGAATCTACAAAACAACCATTATTATTTAGGATGTCCAAAGTGACTTGCAATTGTTGTCTATTCTTTGCAGAAACCACAACGGCTTTCTACCACAGCACTGTCAGCAGTGGACAGTATAGCAGAGCACCCAGTCCCACACATACCACTGGTCTTCTACCTGATACAGACACCAGACAAGGTTTGTGCTGAACTGGAGGAATTTGAAAATGTTGGAGGTAGTGGGCAAGAGGTTTTTATTCAAGTGTTAACCTTCTTATTTTTAATGAGAGGTTTTTTTTTGTGGAGTTTAAAATATAAATCTTTAATTAATTTTTATGACATACTGGGCAGAGCCCTTCTAGCTATGAGAAAGACAGTTATTTGGAATTTGCAAACATTCTGTAGTACCCCCCCCCCATTCCATTGCAGACAAGCTACTAGTAGATTTATGTGAGAACTAGCACTTAGGTTTCTCATCAAAATGCTTTCTAAGTTTGTTTCAATAGGGTGTACTGTTGTGTGATGAGACTTCCTACCCCAATAAGAATACCATATTTATTTTCTCTGGTGTCCCTCCAACATGATTCTCTTTGGTCTTTGATCATTCCCCCCTTACAGCATGTGCTGGAACTGGAACATTATTTCAGCTCTAGGACATTGTCTAATGCAAAGCATAAAATGCTTGAAATAAAACCAAAAATGAAAAAAAAAAAAAAAAAAAATTCTAATGACAACCCCTTTCCCCACCACCTGTATTTTATGGCTGAGAGGGTTAAAAAATAAACTAAGGCGTTAAAGTAATGAAAATAACTACAACCCCCATTTTCACTGGAATTTCCAAGGAACAAAAAACACAATTTGCGGCTTCTTCCCACAGAAATTCCCACACATATAAAAAAACATAGAATTCCATCTTTTTCCTCCTGCCATTGAATTTCTTGCAAGACCTTTGACAATTTCTGCCTATGCTTTCGATGGCCTCGAGAGCTCCCACAGCTATACTTGGGGTCAGACTCCTTGTGTGTGGTTCTATGGCTACCAGTCAGATAAGGCTGAGGAGGAAGTATGTATAGTTGTATGGCTACAGTGGGACAACGCAGGGAGCTGAGTATGTCTGGTTCTATGGCTACCACACATATAAAAGTACATAGAATTCCACCTTATTGCTAATGCCAATTAATTTCTTGCAAGACATTTGACAATATCTGCCTATGCTTTTGATGGCCTCAAGAGTTCCCACAGTTATACTTGGGGTCAGACTCATTATGTGTGGTTCTATGGCTACCAGTCGGACAAGGCTGAGGAGGAAGTATGTGTGGTTCTATGGCTACAGTGGGACAAGGCAGGGAACTGAGCATGTCTGGTTCTATGGCTACCAGTGCTGTGGAACAAGGCTGGTTGTCAGTATGTGTTGTTCTATGTCTAGCAGTGCAATTATACAAGGCTGGTTGAGGGTAAATGTGGTATTATAGCTACCAGTACAATAGGATAAGCCTGGGGGTCAGTGTGTGTGATTTTATGGATAAAAGTGCAGAGGAACAAGACTGGGGTCAGAATGTGTGGTTCTCTGTCTTCCAGTGGGGAGAAGGCTGGGGAGTCAGTACTGTGATTATATGTGTGGTTATATGGCTATCAGTGCAGTAGGACACAGCTGAGGGTCAGTATGTACATTTCTATGGCTATCAGGGGGTAAAGCACAGACAAAAATAAGGTAAACTAATTGGCATTCCCTTTTATACTGAGGTATCATGTTGGAATACATGTGGGAAAGTGGGGAGAAGGCTGGGAAGTCAATATTATAGTTATATGTGTGGTTATATATGGCTATCAGTGCAGTAGGACACAGCTGAGGGTCAGTATGTAAGTTCCTATGGCTATCAATGGGTAAAGCACAGACAAAATAAGGTAAACTAATTGTCATTCCCTTTGATACTGAGTTATCATGTGGGAATACATGTGGTAAAGACTAAAGGTCCCTGCCCCGTAGAGCTTAGATTGTAAGCTCTATGGGGAAGGGACCTTTTATCCTCATGTATACTCACCTAGTGTTCCCCTCATGATTGTCTATATAAACACTCAATCACTGCACTTTTTGTTCCCCATCTATACTAAATGTAAACTGTAAAGTGTCGAGTACACTGGATGGCGCTATATAAATAAAAATATACAATACAATACAATACAATACAATACAATACATGTGGGAGTGAATAACATTTATTATAATTGATTTAAATGTGTGGGGAAAAAACAGAAAAAACTGCCCTTTTCACAGAAATTACTGCAGGGTTTTGCGTTTTTTCTTTTTTGCATTTTTATCAATATCCTTAAAGGGATAGTAATGCTTCAGTATTACAAATCCCTGTATTAAAGCCCTTGTAAAAAGAAACGCTTTGCTCCCAGTGTCATCTCTCAAACCTTTATGGTTTGAGAGATGAACGCTTCTAAAGCTGCCCTCTCTCTCCCTTCCCCGAAGTCAGCATTTTAGCTGACTCAGGGAAATCCGGTCAGAGATAATCAGGCGGCTCTGCATTTCACTAAAATGCAAGCCAAGCACACGTAGAAGACCATTTCAGTGAAAGTTTTTTTTTAGTTAACGCGATCAGGCTGTGCTGGAGAGCCGCTGAAAGTCGTACGACTCTCTTCCCTGCAGTCAGCTAAAATGCCGACTATGGGGAAGGGGGAGGGAGAGGGCAACTTTAGAAGCGTTCATCTCTCAAACCATAAAGGTTTGAGAGATGACACAGGGGGCAAAACGTTTCTTTTTACTAGGACTTTAATACAGGGATTTGTAATACTGAAGTATTACTATCCCTTTAACTACTTCTTAAAATCATTCTCCTGCTTTACTCCTTACCCTGTTAGCTATAGGGGTGATCTCAGTGGTAGACATCTTAGTTTTTGATTTATTGGCAGTATGTTAACCCTTTGAGTGCCAGAGGGGTATGCAACACATTGCAAAAGCGATTCGTTGCATACCCCTCTGGCACTCAAAGGGTTAAGCTGTGAATGGAAGAGCAATGAAGCTCAGCCAATTATAGAATCATGCTTTAGTTTAGATTTGGGGGCCACACAGAGGTATGGCATTCATCTTCAGATTCCAAAATTCTTTAGTGTGTATTGATTGTATTGAGTTGCATACTTGCACATGCTAGATTTAGGACCTTTTTAATTTTAGATGTTCAGTTTGTTTTCTGCCCTTCTGGGGTAAAGACTGGGAGACTAGGGCTTTGTTGATAACCAATTCCACTCTGAACAAGAGCTAATTACCACAGACAATCTGGCTTATAACTATACTACCAATCCAACAATGGGAAAAGCTAAAGAGGCTCTGAAGCCGTCTCTGATTTTTCTTCTCAACGGTGCTGCTCCTCAGCTATGGTTGCTGGCACACCGACCCTTCAATACATGTATAGACGAAAACAGAAAGAAGAGAGGAGCACACGCAGACCGTCTGAACAAGTGATGACCACCACCGACAGTTCTCATCTTCTCAAGTACTTTATATTCTACTCACATGTTCATAAGGCAAAAACCAGCCTCACAGTATAACAACATTCAATGGATCACTCCCAGTATAGATATCTGTGTCACTCCCTTCTTGTCTCTGTCTGAAACCACTCAGGCTCAAATATCATCTTCACACCTTACCCAGAGCACTCTTCATAGACTTTCCAACCACTGCAATCTCAGCTCCAATGGGGTCTAATATATCACTCTATATCTGGTAGGTATAGCTAACTTGATGCCTAATAGGGGACTACATCAGAACTGGCTTAAGGAATAGGGTACATTAGGATATCTGGGTATGAAACCATACTCTAATATGCAATATATATCATGAGAATATCTCCAGGTGGAAAAAATATATTTATTATATATATGTATATATATATATATATATATATATAAAAAATGATAAAACAATATAAAAGATACATGTACTTGCAGTACTGACAAGAATACAATAAAAATTGCTACAATGAGCAATTAATAAAATCCTACTCTAGTCCCTTACCCTACGCGTTATGTGGTCTATAACCACTTCATCACGGGTCTACTGTCGGTGGTGGTCATCATTTGTTCAAACGGTCTGCACTTAGAGCATGTGCATTTTGTTGATAACCACAGGATATCTGGGCATATAAGTGTATTTACATTTTATGTCATTTTTAAAATGTTTTAACCATTTGAGTGCAAAAGCCAGGGGTAGAAAACACATTGCAGAGCAAGGATTTTTTTTTTAACACATGCCCTGATGAACAATCAATCCAAACCATGTGTGATAGTGATCTTAGTTAGGGAGTCCTTAACTCACAGGATAAGGGTTGGTCAGTCAACATGGAGTAGGGACATCGACTCTTAAACTTTGACCCTCTTTTATACCATGTCTTATGGGTTTTGGTAACTTGCATTTACTTTTTATTTTTTTATTAACTGTTCCCAATCCCAGTAAACCCCCCCAAAAAATCATCCCCTGTTCAATTGATTGTTTCCCTACACTCCACCAACACAGGCAACCTTTTGCCTCTTTTATACTATGCCTTTGGGAAATAAAATAAAATTTGTTATGTGTTGTGTGTAACTTCAATGTTCCCATTGATTTTGATGGAATGAGCTAGGCGAAAAAAAACCAGGAAAAGTGGAAAATCTGCACTTGTCGCGGGAAATTATTCACCAAGCAGAAAGTGCCATTTTTCGCTGATTTAAGTTTGAGAAGCAAAATTTTCGCCCATCTCTACCCATCAGTATAGTCATTTTAATGTCTCTGACACTATGTCCATTTTGGCAAAAATGTTCTCCCACTGGTGTGTCTGTCTTTTTGTTGTTAATGCTGGATCTGTGGGAAATAAACCTTTTTATGTAATGGCTGTCCAGTTTCGGCTGTTGGTCATTTTGCACATATGATGTGGTATATTAGACTAGATGATTTTCAGGTGCAGGTACCATTTATATTATGGTGTAATGGAGTGTTTGGTATGGGTATCTTGTGTATGGTGTAAATGTGTGCACAGGTTTCACACCACCTTTGTAGGCAGGGAGATGTGCAATTTTTTGTATTTTTATTCAGGGCACTACTTACCATCAGTTGTTTTAATTTGGGAGGCTGTCTGAAGGACAGTAAGCGAGGCTGTAGGAATATGTTCTTAAGTCTTTCATCAGTATGTAACATTGTCTGAAGTTCTTTAGACAGTTTTTGCAGGATTTCAAGATGGGGGTGGTAAGTGACCACAAATGGCACAAGGTTTCCCTTATGCTGGTCTTTGTAGCTCAACAGATTTTTTATTGGTATGTGGGTAGATTTCTGTATCTGACTGTCTATAATCCTTGTATTATAACTCTGTTTTATAAAGTCTCATCTGAGTTACTGGAGGTGCTTGCCATGGTCTGCAATGTAAGGACACACTAAAATTAAGACATCTCTGCAGTATTAACTGATGTTTCAGAAATCATGTTAACTAGACTGAAACTTTCACATCTAATAACTTCTTTTCTTCACCACTTTACAAACCTCAGCTAACTGAATATAATTTTATATTCTGTTCGGAAAGTTATACAATACTTTACCCCAGCACTGCCAGCAGTGGGAGGCAGAGCACTAAATCCAGTTCCAAAAACCACAACACCCTTCCAACAACTAATACTGCTAGACAAGGTTAGTAATATCATGTATATGAGGTTAGGGTGAGGCCCTTACTTTAGTGAAATTAAAAGAATAGTAATGTTTCAAAATAAAAGCAGCTCCAATCAATCTTAATAGTATTTGGGCCATGGAGAGTGAATTTCAATACTTTCAGAGTTGTAGTTCAAAAGTAATTGCATGATAAAGTATCCCCTCCTGCCCCTTTTACTGATTTAACACTGCTCACCTCAGAACAGAAAGGTGGTGTCCAGATGGCTTGCAGAGAGGGACAATCTTCAATTAGTATAAGGAAAAAACCTGTCAAGGGGGCAGGGTCTTCATTGTTCTCACAGTAAGAAGATTGTCCCTTGCTGTGAGCTGTCTGGTCTTAAGACCAGATTCCACATCTGAGGGGAGGTGGCTTACTCTATGTAAAAGGGGCGGAAGGGGGATACTTTATCTTTCAATTATTCTTGAACTACAACTCTAATAGTATTGAAATAACACTCTCCATGGCTCAAATACTATGAAGATTAATTGGAACTGTTTTTATTTTAAAACATTGCTATCCCTTTAAGGTTAAGGTTATAGAGCTGTCTGTCAATACAAATTGATAAGCAATGTACTTGCTAGCCATTTTGTTTTGATTTAGATCTTGTACTAACAATAAAGTGGGCAGTGCTTAAACACTATGTGACAATGCTTTATAAAACTACTACTACTATTACTACTACTGCTACTACTACTACTAATAATAATAATAATGACAGTGGACTGATGTGTGCAACTACTGCAGTTTCCTAGAACATTGAAAGCAAGTCACTTAATGTAATTTAAAATAATGTATGACAGTTAAATGGCTTAGTTAAGATCTGTCTTTAAAGGGATAGTAATACTTCATTTTAACCTTATTTTATTTTGTAGGCATTAAAAAAACATGAAGAACGATATAAGTTTTATCTCTGAAACCTTTATGGTTTAAGAGATATTCACAAACAAAGTATCCCCCCCCTGTTCAACCAGATCAGAAGGGAGATGCCCAGGTAGACTGCAGAGAGGGACAATCTTCAATTAAGATAATTGAAAAAGCTGAAAAACTTGTCAAGGGGGGAAGGGCTTTCATTGTTTTCATACAAAGAAAATTGCCCCTTCTGTTATCTGTACTGTCATACAACCAGACTCACATCTGAGAAGAGATGGCTTACACTAGGTAAAAGGGGCGGGGAGGGGAACTTTGCTTGTGAATATCTCATAAACCATAAAGGTTTGAGAGATAAGACTTATATCATTCTTCATGTTTTTTTAATGCCTACAAAATAAAATAAAGTTAAAACGAAGTGTTACTATCCCTTTAAATCTGTACATAATGAGATGTGCAAAACTAGTACTGTGTGTGTGAGATAGAAAGTGACTGTAAATTGCCTTCTGTGTAGTGACATCAGCACAAGGTTATACCCCAGCACTGCCATTAGAGGGCAGCAGAGCAACATATCCTCATATCCCTCAGTTCTACATCCTGTTAAAGACACTGCACAAGGTGAGCAGGGCCCTAACAGGCCAAAAACATACATCCCAACTATCACTCTTTAGGAGGGAGTTGGTCCACCTTTGAGTCCCAAATCCTTCTGTCCCTCTTTCCTACCAAGATGTTCCTCTTTTTAGGAGACCAGAATGTGTATTTTGTTCATATACCGTAAAATCTCAGGTATAATATGCACCTGTGTATAATACACAGGTGTATATTATACCCAAGATTTTAGGTGGAAACAAGAGTGCCTATGTATAATACGCACCTTTGTTTTCCCTCTTTCCGATGTCAAAATAAGACCTACTTGCTTCAGTTTAAGTCCCCTCTGAAGTCCCCATGTTCTTCAGAATAGAGCAGTCAAAATATAAACTATGTAAGTTTTCCCCTGCGGGCGGCATGCTTCCATTTGGTGCCCGCTACCTTCAATGTGCTCTCAGGACCTTCTGTCTATGGTATTGCCCTGTGAGGACCATGAGATTCTCACAGGGCATTACCATTGGCTGTAGGCGGAAGGTCCTGAAAGCCCATTGAAGGAAGCGGGCGACAAATGGAATCATGCCGCCCGCAGGGGAAGACTTTCATAGTTTATATTTTGCCTGCTCTAATCTGGAAAACATGGGGACCTCAGTGGGGACTTAAAATGAAGCAAGTAAGTCTTTATTCTTTATTCTAACATTGTTTATTAACAAGCTGCCCCTCCAACCACTGGTACTCACAATATTTAGTCACAAAGGGTAATAACCAGCTCTGCCAAGTCAGGTTGGTATACTAAGCAGAACTGAATTAATTCTGGAACAAACCAACTTCACCCCAGGTGACAAATTAAAATGAATTCTACGTCTTGCATTATTGCAAATTGTTTTGACTGTGTGTGTCTGTGACTGCCTGTGTGTCTGTCTGACAATTTGAACACAGCTATTTGTAAATCTGTAAATGTGATGATGTATGAGTGTCAGTGTGAATCGTGTGCTATGGCCCATATGCACACTAATAAAACTGACACTATGTGTGTGCCACAGTAGTTGGCGCTGTACATGACTGAGTGATAATACTTGATGTAGAATGCCTATTCTGTTAGATGGAAGAGACGTAGCATTCATACAAATTGTAGCTGTAAGTAATCTGCACTGTAAAATGTAGAGCTCACGGCTAGATTTTTCAGTATTGAATCGATCTTTGGTACCTATTAGTGTTGAGCGAGCATGCTCGGCCGATGCTCGGATCGGCTCGAGCATCGCTCTGCTCGGCACATGGCGGTACTCGTACGAGTACCGCATGTGCTCGCCCGCCATGTTCGGGTCTCCTCCCCGCACGTTTTGCGGCTGCTGCGCAGCCAATAAACGTGCAGGGAGGCTCTGACATCGGTGTAATGCCAGCAGCCATGTTGGCTGCTGGCATTACACTGATTGGCTGGCCAGAACCCGTGGTCGGGTGCTGTATAGCACCTGACCATCGAGTTCGGCTCAGTCTTAGCCAGGGAGAGCTGAGGATAGGAAGGGAAAGGCAGTGTAGGGAGGAAAAAAACCAAAATTGTGAAAAAAAAGAACCAAAAGTCCTTTTTAGGACTACTGTGTGTGGGGGCAGCAGGTTATTGTGTGTGGGGGAAAAAAAAAAAAAAAATATTCTGTTTAGTGTGAAAAGTTGCAGATTAGAGCACATTCTCTTTAGTGTGCACAGTTGCAGATTAGAGCACATTCTGTTTAGTGTGCAAAGTTGCAGATTAGAGCACATTCTGTTTAGTGTGCAAAGTTGCAGATTAGAGCACATTCTGTTTAGTGTGCAAAGTTGCAGATTAGAGCACATTCTGTTAAGTCTTCAAACTAAAATATCAAAGTCACATATTCCATTCAGTGTGCGTCGCCGCAGTTTAGCAGCACATTCTGTGTACTGTGCAGAGTTGCAGAATAGGAAGAAATACTGTTAAGTCTTCAAACTAAAATATTAAAGTCACATATTCCATTCAGTGTGCTTCGCCGCAGTTTAGCAGCACATTCTGTGTACTGTGCAGAGTTGCAGAATAGGAAGAAATACTGTTAAGTCTTCAAACTAAAATATCAAAGTCACATATTCCATTCAGTGTGCTTCGCCGCAGTTTAGCAGCACATTCTGTGTAGTGTGCAGAGTTGCAGAATAGGAAGAAATACTGTTAAGTCTTCAAACTCAAATATCAAAGTCACATATTCCATTCAGTGTGCTTCGCCGCAGTTTAGCAGCACATTCTGTGTACTGTGCAGAGTTGCAGAATAGGAAGAAATACTGTTAAGTCTTCAAACTAAAATATCAAAGTCACATATTCCATTCAGTGTGCTTCGCCGCAGTTTAGCAGAACATTCTGTGTAGTGTGCAGAGTTGCAGAATAGGAAGAAATACTGTTAAGTCTTCAAACTAAAATATCAAAGTCACATATTCCATTCAGTGTGCTTCGCCGCAGTTTAGCAGCACATTCTGTGTACTCTGCACAGTTGCAGACTAGGAAGAAATACTGTTAAGTTTTCAAACTCAAATATTAAAGTCACATTTTCCATTCAGTGTGTGTCACCGCCGTTTAGCAGCCTATTCTGTGTACTCTGCACAGTTGCAGACTAGGAAGAAATACTGTTAAGTTTTCAAACTCAAATATTAAAGTCACATTTTCCATTCAGTGTGTGTCACCGCCGTTTAGCAGCCTATTCTGTGTACTCTGCACAGTTGCAGACTAGGAAGAAATACTGTTAAGTTTTCAAACTCAAATATTAAAGTCACATTTTCCATTCAGTGTGTGTCACCGCCGTTTAGCAGCCTATTCTGTGTACTCTGCACAGTTGCAGACTAGGAAGAAATACTGTTAAGTTTTCAAACTCAAATATTAAAGTCACATTTTCCATTCAGTGTGTGTCACCGCCGTTTAGCAGCCTATTCTGTGTACTCTGCACAGTTGCAGACTAGGAAGAAATACTGTTAAGTTTTCAAACTCAAATATTAAAGTCACATTTTCCATTCAGTGTGTGTCACCGCCGTTTAGCAGCCTATTCTGTGTACTCTGCACAGTTGCAGACTAGGAAGAAATACTGTTAAGTTTTCAAACTCAAATATTAAAGTCACATTTTCCATTCAGTGTGTGTCACCGACGTTTAGCAGCCTATTCTGTGTACTCTGCACAGTTGCAGACTAGGAAGAAATACTGTTAAGTTTTCAAACTCAAATATTAAAGTCACATTTTCCATTCAGTGTGTGTCACCGCCGTTTAGCAGCCTATTCTGTGTACTCTGCACAGTTGCAGACTAGGAAGAAATACTGTTAAGTTTTCAAACTCAAATATTAAAGTCACATTTTCCATTCAGTGTGTGTCACCGCCGTTTAGCAGCCTATTCTGTGTACTCTGCACAGTTGCAGACTAGGAAGAAATACTGTTAAGTTTTCAAACTCAAATATTAAAGTCACATTTTCCATTCAGTGTGTGTCACCGCCGTTTAGCAGCCTATTCTGTGTACTCTGCACAGTTGCAGACTAGGAAGAAATACTGTTAAGTTTTCAAACTCAAATATTAAAGTCACATTTTCCATTCAGTGTGTGTCACCGCCGTTTAGCAGCCTATTCTGTGTACTCTGCACAGTTGCAGACTAGGAAGAAATACTGTTAAGTTTTCAAACTCAAATATTAAAGTCACATTTTCCATTCAGTGTGTGTCACCGCCGTTTAGCAGCCTATTCTGTGTACTCTGCACAGTTGCAGACTAGGAAGAAATACTGTTAAGTTTTCAAACTCAAATATTAAAGTCACATTTTCCATTCAGTGTGTGTCACCGCCGTTTAGCAGCCTATTCTGTGTACTCTGCACAGTTGCAGACTAGGAAGAAATACTGTTAAGTTTTCAAACTCAAATATTAAAGTCACATTTTCCATTCAGTGTGTGTCACCGCCGTTTAGCAGCCTATTCTGTGTACTCTGCACAGTTGCAGACTAGGAAGAAATACTGTTAAGTTTTCAAACTCAAATATTAAAGTCACATTTTCCATTCAGTGTGTGTCACCGCCGTTTAGCAGCCTATTCTGTGTACTCTGCACAGTTGCAGACTAGGAAGAAATACTGTTAAGTTTTCAAACTCAAATATTAAAGTCACATTTTCCATTCAGTGTGTGTCACCGCCGTTTAGCAGCCTATTCTGTGTACTCTGCACAGTTGCAGAATAGGAAGAAATACTGTTAAGTTTTCAAACTCAAATATTAAAGTCACATATTCCGTGTAAGATGAAGAAGGCGGGTAAAAAGGGACGGGGAAGTGGACGTGATCCTGATAGTTCAGGGCGCGGGTCAGGACGCGGAGAAACTGTGCCTGGTGCCAGAGCACAAGAAAGAAAGACATCCACCATACCTAGCTTCATGTCTAATTTTACAGGGCGTCGCAGGACATCACTCTCGAGGTCCGACCACTGCGAACAGGTGGTCGGTTGGATGACAGCTGATACTGCTTCCAGTCGGTTAAGCACCACCCTGTCTTCCACCAAGTCCACTCTCAGTAGCCAAGAGTCTGGTCAACATAATCCTCACTCTGATCATCCTTCCTCCCACCATACACGGTCTGGTCAAAGAAGTGATCCCACACTGGGATATAGTGAGGAGCTCGTCTCATCACCAATCCTTCATTTGACCCTCTCTCCAAGCACGCTTGCAGAGGAACATGACATCTTGTGCCCTGATTCACAACCTCTAGAGGCTACCCAATCACAAGAAGATGACAGATGTGAACGGCATTTAAGGTCAAAGGAAGTAGTGGATGATGATGATGATGATGAGACACAGTTGCCATTAAATCAACCACTATTTCCGTCTCAAGACCTTGTTGAGGAGAATGTTATACAGTTGTCAATGACTGAGTATGTGGTGGGATCAAGACTTGAGGAGGATGATCAGAGTGAGGAAGTGGAGGAGGACTTGGTGGACGATGAGGTGACTGACCCCACCTGGGAAGGTGTAGAGCCGAGCGATGACAGCAGTCCTGAGGGTGAGCCATCTGCAGCACCGCAACAGGCTGGAAGAGGCAGTGGTGTGGCTACAGAAAGAAGGCGGACCGCACCAAACCGGCCCGCAAATGTTCCACGGAGCACCCCCTTGCGTAAATCTACCTTGCCAAAGGGTAGGTGTTCCGCGGTATGGCGTTTTTTTAAGGAAAGTGCGGACGACAAAAGAATTGTAGTTTGCAACCTGTGCCACACCAGAATGAGCCGAGGCATGAACACTAGAAACCTCACCACCACCAGCATGATCCGACACATGGCATCCAAGCACCGTAGTAAGTGGGAGGAACGCCTGGATCGCCCATCTGTGTCTGCAGGCCACACCACTGCCTCCTCTTCCCCTGTTTTCGGTGCCGGCCAATCGCCTGTCGAAGGCGCAGGCCCGCATACCTCCCGCCCTGCACCTGTACCATCTGAAGCACCATCAGCGACCACATCCACTTCCCTGTCCCAGCACAGCGTCCAAATGTCGTTACCCCAGACATTTGAGCGCAAGAGAAAGTACCCAGCCACCCACCCGGCCTGTGGCACTAACCTCACACCTTTCAAAATTACTGGCCATCGAAATGCTGCCATTTAGGCTTGTGGACACTGAGTCCTTCCGCAGCCTGATGGCAGCAGCTGTCCCTCGGTACGCGGTCCCCAGCCGCCACTACTTTTCCCGGTGTGCCATCCCCGCATTACACCACCATGTGTCCCGTAACATCACCCGTGCCCTGACCAACGCAGTTACTGGGAAGGTCCACTTAACGACTGACACATGGACAAGTGCTTGTGGCCAGGGACGCTACATTTCCCTGACGGCACACTGGGTGAATGTCGTGGAGGCTGGGAGCGACTCGGACCCTGGGATGGCACGGGTGCTACCCACGCCGAGGATTGCGGGCCCTACCTCCATCAGGGTTTCCACCAGCACCTACGTTATTGGCTCCTCCTCCTCCGTTTCCACCTCCGAATTCTCTACACGCAGCGCCACTCCCCCATCAGCCAGTAGCTGGAAGCAGTGTAGCACTGCAGTGGGGAAGCGTCAACAGGCCGTGCTGAAGCTGATCTGCCTTGGGGACAAACAGCACACGGCCTCAGAGCTGTTGCAGGGGATTAGTCACCAGACCGAGCAGTGGCTCTCGCCACTCAACCTGCAACCAGGCATGGTTGTGTGTGATAATGGGCGTAACTTGGTGGCGGCTTTGGAGCTCGGCAAGCTCACACACGTACCATGCCTAGCGCATGTATTTAATTTAGTGGTGCAGCGATTTCTAAAAACCTACCCCAATGTGCATGATCTCTTGACCAAGGTGCGCCGCGTGTGTGCACATTTCCGTAAGTCATCTACAGCTTCGGCCGGCCTGTTGAAGCTGCAGCAGCGCTTACAATTGCCAGCTCACCGGCTGCTGTGTGACGTGAGCACGCGCTGGAACTCCACCTTCCACATGTTGGCCCGGCTTTGTGAGCAGCAGAGGGCAGTAGTGGAGTACCAGCTGTTACACGGTCGTCGCCTCTCCGTTCAACTTCCTGTAATCAGAAGTGAGGAGTGGGAATGGATGTCAGACCTCTGCGAGGTTTTACGCAATTTTGAGGAATCGACACAGATGGTGAGCGGCGATAACGCTATTATCAGTGTAACCATCCCACTTCTGTGTCTACTGAAACGCTCGCTGCTCACAATTAAAACCGACGCTTTGCATGTGGAAGAGGTGGAAATGGGGGAGGAAGAGCTTACACAAGGTGATAGCCAGAGCACCCTCACTTCGTCTTCTCAGCGACAATTGGAGGAGGCGGAGGAGGAGGAGGAGGAGGAGGAAGACACGGTTGCCTCCGCTACAGAGGGTAGCCATGGAACTTTAGTTCCATCTCTTCAGCGTGGGTGGGCAGAAGAGGAGGAAGAGGATGAGGATATTGAGAGTCATCCTCCTGGTGAGGACAGCGAAATCTTGACTGTTGATACTCTGGCACACATGGCTGACTTTATGTTAGGCTGCCTTTCCCGTGACCCACGCGTTATACGCATTTTAAACAACACGGATTACTGGGTGTTCACCTTTCTGGACCCCCGCTACAAAGAGAATTTCTCATCTCTCATTCCTCCGGTGGAGAGGACAAGCAAAATGGTGCAATACCAGAAGGTTCTTGTTGAAAAATTGCTCCAAAATTTTCCATCTGACAACGCTGGCGGCAGAGTACGTGCTACCTTGGCCAACAGAGAAGGGGAGAAAAGGGGAGCACACAGCAGTTCCGAGAAAGGCAGGGCAACACTCTCCAAGGCGTGGGACACCTTCATGACACCCCGCCAGCACCCTCACCCTGATGCGCAGCCTAGTGTCACAAGGAGGGAAAAGTTTTGGAAGATGGTGAAGGAGTACGTAGCAGACCGTGTCAGCGTCCTCAATGATCCCTCTGTGCCTTACAACTACTGGGTGTCCAAGCTGGACACGTGGTATGAACTGGCACTCTATGCCTTGGAGGTGCTGGCCTGCCCTGCCGCCAGCGTTCTGTCTGAGCGGGTATTTAGTGCTGCTGGTGGCATCATAACAGATAAGCGTATCCGCCTTTCCACCGACAATGCTGATAGGTTGACACTTATAAAAATGAACAAGGCCTGGATTTCCCCTGACTTCTCCACTCCACTGGAGGAAAGCCCCGGGGGAACATAAACTCACTTTATATATGTTATTTACAATGATGGGAATACTCTGTATTCCCATTCACCCCTTCCACCCAAAAAACGGGTATATGGTTGACTCTTAATCTTCTCATCCTCCTCCTCCTCTTCCATATGCCCTGGGATATAATTTTTATATAGGGCCAGCTCACCAGCGGGCCCTGTGATATAATTTTTATATAGGGCCAGCTCACCAGCGGGCCCTGTTTGACAATTTTTATATAGGTCAGCTCACCAGCGGGCCTTCTTATATAATGTTTTATTGGGTCAGCTCTCTAGCGGGCCCTCTCATATAATGTTTTATAGCGTCAGCTCACTAGCGGGCCTTCGCATATAATGTTTAGGATGGTCAGCTCTGCAGCAGACCCTCACCCATAATGTTTTAGATGGTCAGCTCAGCGCACGTTTCCCTCTTAATCATGGCCTCAGTTCAATAAAATCAAGGAAATTTTTGGGAGAATTTGCCTCTGCGCACGTTTCCCTCTTAATCATGGCCTCAATTCTGAAAATCAAGGAAATTTTTGGGAGAATTTGCCTCTGCGCACGGGGTATATATATACCCCATCCCTATCTATAACAATTTCATCTACCACTGGAAAACTGACATATTACTGTGAAGAATAATTCTAAAAATGGGTTTGGCCACAAAATAGGGTGTGGCTAAGTAAATGAGGTCACTTAAGGTGGGGTGAAGGCGGGCCTAGGGGCACCAGAGGGTGTTGTGCCTAGGGGCGCTTGACATGTAAATCCAGCCCTGAATGTGTTGGAGGCCCCTGCCTCTCTAACATATACGGAACTGAGGAATTACAATTCTGTAAATCTAATCTACTGTTATTTACAGTGAATTACTAATGGTTTGATGAAGATGTGATTTTAAATCTGTACATGAGATGTGCAAAACCATAACTAAAAGTGACTAAATTGCCTTCTGTGCAGACATCAGTACAAAGTTATATACTAGGACTGCCATCAGAGGGCAGAAGATCAGTGTATCTACACACCCTAGTCCTTTTCTAGCTGGTAAAGACATTGCACAAGGAGAGTAAACCCGAACAGCAGACAGGACATACAGAGAATAGGAGACTGTGAAATTCTATAGATATCATATGCAGCAAATACTCCGTTGTTTTCCTTAATAGTGCTTATTTAATTGGGATTTAAGATTATTTTTGCAGTGTGTGTAAAGGTGTGATACAGCTTCCCCTATCAATTATCAGTTGTACAGAGTTCTAAACACTAGATCGAGAACTGAGACCTATTTCCTGATGCAAAAATGGGATCTGCAGTGCAGCTTTGTTCTAGAGCAAGAATACTGCAAGCTCATTAACCGTCACTAAGGAGAAGTGGAGTAAATCAACAGCATCAAAGGGGAAATGTTACAATTCCCTTTATTTTACATGGGGATTTTAATCCCTTGAATGTGAATCAATATATTGGAGGTCTCGCTAGTATTCAAAGGGTCCAAAGCTCCATTTAAATCAGTGGAATTGTAGGACATTTTTGTGTATCCCTTACAGTACAGTTGGTTTTCTCCAGTTCTCCTTAGTACATCAGCCTCACTGCTGAAAGAGAGAAGAGTAAGAGATGAAAAGGAGAAATACTGTGAATGGGGGGGAGGTGCAGATATTAGTACAAAGTTATACACCAGCGCTGCCATCAGAGGGCAGCAGAGCAGTCTATCCACATATCCCACTACTTTTCTACCTGCTAAAGACATTGCACAAGGTGAGTAGTCCCGAAGAGCAGACAGGACATACAGACAATAGAGGACTGTGAACTTTTATAGATATCATATGCAGCGTACACTCAGTTATCTTCTGCAAGAGTGCTTATTTAATTGAGTTTTAAGATTATTTTATTTTACATGGGGATTTTAATCCCTTGAAGGTGAAGCAATATATTGGAGGTCTCACTAGTATTCAAAGTCTCCAAAACCCCATTTAAATCAATGGCAATGTAGGACATTTTTGTGTTCCCTTACGGTACAGTTGGTTTTCTCCAGCTCTCCTTAGTACATCAGCCTCACTGCTGAAAGAGAGCAGAGTAAGAGGTGAAAAGGAGAAATACTGTGAATGGGGGGGGAGGCAGATAAACAATTACACAGGGAAGCTGCAAAGAAAATGAGCTTAAACATCACTGATAACTCTCAGTAGCAAAGCAAGTGTCCTACTAGAAAATACAGGGATGTAATGTTATTTAATCAATATTAAATTCAACATATTGCATAGGTTACAATGGATTTAAATCACCATTTCACAAACTTTAGCTTATTTCAACCCCTTTTTTATTCTGCACAGAGACCAGCACTCACCTGCACCTTAGCACTGCCAGCAGGGAGAGACATAGCAATACAGCAGGCCCCAAGTATACCACTGTCTTTCCTCCTGCTAATGCTACTAGGCAAGGTTAGTAGTAATATCTTATAGGAGATAATTTGAGAGCGTTCTTTCATTCATTAATTTCACTTTCTCTGTTCTGTGCAGAAACATACACACGCCTGCACCCTTCTACTGCTGCCAGGGGGAAACAGAGTAGTAAACCCAGTCTCTATAACCACAGTGCACTTCTAACCACTAACACTGATTGGCAAGGTTAGTACTAACATGTATAAGTATTGGAAATTCTTCAAAGCTCTACAGAAAATAAAGTGTGCACAGTCTTATTTGCTCTAAAACATGGTTGCAGCCTTCCATGCAGTTTTTATTAAAGACAAACAAGAAGATACCAGAAAGACAGAGAAAGTGAATCTAAAACAGCACCACCAACTGTTGGAACAGTATGTAACACACAAGTAATATACACAATAGTTGTTGTAATATAATACAAGTGCACAGTATTCCAACACCTCCACTCAACAACTACTCCTTATATTAATCCCATTTTGGATCTTAGTTCAACAAATCTGTTTCTAGTGAGCAGTTTTGTCATAGCATTTGCGATCATGTTATCAGTCTCACATCACAATCATCTATCATTCTGTATGTCTTCTGACATGTGTCCAGGCCAGAGTGCACCACTGGGTCCCAGACTTCACCATACATTTTATTATTGAGTCACAGACATAACACTCTGAACCAGTTCCTTTATCATCTGCTGGTTTAGCCACTTGAGGTAGCTCTGAAAGTGTCCATGTCTTGAGTTCACTAAGAGATATCATCTCTTCATCAGCAGCTCTGATCCACTTTTGCTTCTTATTGGTTGGCAGTCTTTGTATCTCATACTATGAACCTGGCTCTGGCTGCAATGCTACGCAAGCCATATAAGACAGACATTTTGCTGGGATACTTTTATTACTTCTGGTGGATTTCCTAACGGAAGTCACTTGTGGCTTGGTTTCTTCTTTTTCACCATTTAGATTGTCAGCGTTAACTTCTATGTCTGTTTCACTTTGTTGATTGTCTTCCTGTAGCACTGATATGGAGTTTCACTCAGTTGGGACTGTTTGTGTCAGTTCCTGTAACTTTGAACGCATAGAGGTTTCATCAACAATCACACTCCTGCTGACTGTTACCTTATTTGTATCTTGGTGAAAAATTCAGTATCCCTTTTGGACTCGCTGTAACCCATAAGTACACCTTCTTTTGCACAAGCATCCCATTTTGTGCATTTTTCCTTTGGAATGTGCACCTAGGCTTTGCTTCCAAAAATCTTTATATGTCTCAAATCTGATGTTTTCCCATTTTGGATATAGCACGCTGTCATAATTGCCTCTCCCCACTATGTGGTTGAAATATCTGCATCAAAGAGTATACCATAAAGACAGTGAACAGTGAATCTAAAAAGCACAACCTACTGACGGAACAGTATTTAATACATAAATAATATACACAATAGTTGTTGTAATAGAATACAAGTACACAGTATTCCAACACCTCCACTCAACAACTACTCCTTATATTAATCCCATTTTGGATCTTAGTTCAAGAAATCTGTTTCCAGTGAGCGTTTTTGTCATAGCATCTGCGATCATGTTATCAGTCTCACATCACAATCATGTATCATTCAGGCCAGGAGCGCACCGCTGGGTCCAAGACTTCACCGCACAGTTTATTATTGAGTCACAGACATAACACTCTGAACCAGTTCCTTTATGCACACTCTTATATGCTCTAAAACATGGCTACAGCCTTCCGTACAGTTTTCATTAAAGACAAACAAGAAGATACCATAAAGACAATGAACAGTGAATCTAAACCAGCACCACCTACTGACAGAATAGTATATAACACATAAATAATATATACAATAGTTGTTGTAATAGAATACAAGTACACAGTATTACAACAATAAGAACTCAGGGAGATACCATATCATCATTTTAAACTAAATTTGTTTTAGTGAAAATGTGGTAAACCTTGAGATTCCAGAGATATCTTCAACACATTGCAAAGTAATGTGTTGGAGGCCCCTGCCTCTCTAAAATCTAAGGGAGCAAGGAAATACAATTCTGCACATCTAATCTAGTGTTATTTGCAGTGAATTACTAATAGTTTGGTGAAGATCTGTATTTAAATCTGAACGTGAGATGTGCAAAGCCATAACTAAAAGTGACTAAATTGCCTTGTGTGCAGATATCAGTACAAAGTTATACACCAGCACTGCCATCAGAGGCCAGCAGAGCAGTCTATCCACATATCCCACTACTTTTCTACCTGCTAAAGACATTGCACAAGGTGAGTAGTCCCGAAGAGCAGACAGGACATATAGATAATAGGACACTGTGAAATTCTATAGATATCATATGCAGCGTACACTTAGTTGTCTTCTGTAATAGTGCTTATTTAATTGGGTTTTAAGATTATTTTTGCAGTGTGTGTAAAGGTGTGATACAACTTTCCCCTATCAATTATCAGTTGTACAGAGTTCTAAACACTCGATCGAGAACTGAGACCTATTTCATAATGCAAAACTGGGATCTGCAGTGCAGCTTTGTTCTAGAGCAAGAAAACTACAAGCTCATTAACCGTCTAAGAAAAACTGGAGTAAATCAACAGCACCAAAAGGGAAAAATGACAATTCCCTTAATTTTACATGGGGATTTTAATCCCTTAAATGAGAAGCAATATATTGGAAGTCTTGCTACCATTCAAAGGGTCCAAAGTACCATTTAAATCAGTGGAAATGTAGAACATTTTAGTGTATCCCTTACTGTACAGTTGGCTTTCTCCAGTTCTCCTTAGTACATCAGCCTCACTGCTGAAAGAGAGCAGAGTAAGAGGTGAAAAGGAGAAATACTGTGAATGCGGTGTGGGAGGCAGAGAGAAAGTTACACTGGGAAGCTGCAAAGAAAATGAGCTTAAACATCACTGATAACTCTCAGTAGCAAAGCAAGTGTCCTACTAGAAAATACAGGGATCTAATGTTATTTAATCAATATTAAATTCAACATATTGCATAGGTTACAAAGGATTTAAATCACCATTTCACAAACTTTAGCTTATTTCAACCCCTGTTTTATTCTGCACAGAGACCAGCACTCACCTGCACCTTAGCACTGCCAGCAGGGGGAGACATAGCAATACAGCAGGCCCCAAGTATACCACTGTCTTTCCTCCTGCTAATGCTACTAGGCAAGGTTAGTTGTAATATTTTATAGGAGATCAGTTTGAGAGCGTTCTTTCATTCATTAATTTCACTTTCTCTGTTCTGTGCAGAAACATACACACGCCTGCACCCTTTTACTGCTGCCAGGGGGAAACAGAGCAGTAAACCCAGTCTCTATAACCACAGTGCACTTCTAACCACTAACACTGCTTGGCAAGGTTAGTACTTACATGTATAAGTATTGGAAATTCTTCAAAGCTCTACAGAAAATAAAGTGTGCACAGTCTTATTTGCTCTAAAACATGGTTGCAGCCTTCCATGCAGTTTTTATTAAAGACAAACAAGAAGATACCAGAAAGACAGAGAAAGTGAATCTAAAACAGCACCACCAACTGTTGGAACAGTATGTAACACACAAGTAATATACACAATAGTTGTTGTAATATAATACAAGTGCACAGTATTCCAACACCTCCACTCAACAACTACTCCTTATATTAATCCCATTTTGGATCTTAGTTCAACAAATCTGTTTCTAGTGAGCAGTTTTGTCATAGCATTTGCGATCATGTTATCAGTCTCACATCACAATCATCTATCATTCTGTATGTCTTCTGACATGTGTCCAGGCCAGAGTGCACCACTGGGTCCCAGACTTCACCATACATTTTATTATTGAGTCACAGACATAACACTCTGAACCAGTTCCTTTATCATCTGCTGGTTTAGCCACTTGAGGTAGCTCTGAAAGTGTCCATGTCTTGAGTTCACTAAGAGATATCATCTCTTCATCAGCAGCTCTGATCCACTTTTGCTTCTTATTGGTTGGCAGTCTTTGTATCTCATACTATGAACCTGGCTCTGGCTGCAATGCTACGCAAGCCATATAAGACAGACATTTTGCTGGGATACTTTTATTACTTCTGGTGGATTTCCTAACGGAAGTCACTTGTGGCTTGGTTTCTTCTTTTTCACCATTTAGATTGTCAGCGTTAACTTCTATGTCTGTTTCACTTTGTTGATTGTCTTCCTGTAGCACTGATATGGAGTTTCACTCAGTTGGGACTGTTTGTGTCAGTTCCTGTAACTTTGAACGCATAGAGGTTTCATCAACAATCACACTCCTGCTGACTGTTACCTTATTTGTATCTTGGTGAAAAATTCAGTATCCCTTTTGGACTCGCTGTAACCCATAAGTACACCTTCTTTTGCACAAGCATCCCATTTTGTGCATTTTTCCTTTGGAATGTGCACCTAGGCTTTGCTTCCAAAAATCTTTATATGTCTCAAATCTGATGTTTTCCCATTTTGGATATAGCACGCTGTCATAATTGCCTCTCCCCACTATGTGGTTGAAATATCTGCATCAAAGAGTATACCATAAAGACAGTGAACAGTGAATCTAAAAAGCACAACCTACTGACGGAACAGTATTTAATACATAAATAATATACACAATAGTTGTTGTAATAGAATACAAGTACACAGTATTCCAACACCTCCACTCAACAACTACTCCTTATATTAATCCCATTTTGGATCTTAGTTCAAGAAATCTGTTTCCAGTGAGCGTTTTTGTCATAGCATCTGCGATCATGTTATCAGTCTCACATCACAATCATGTATCATTCAGGCCAGGAGCGCACCGCTGGGTCCAAGACTTCACCGCACAGTTTATTATTGAGTCACAGACATAACACTCTGAACCAGTTCCTTTATGCACACTCTTATATGCTCTAAAACATGGCTACAGCCTTCCGTACAGTTTTCATTAAAGACAAACAAGAAGATACCATAAAGACAATGAACAGTGAATCTAAACCAGCACCACCTACTGACAGAATAGTATATAACACATAAATAATATATACAATAGTTGTTGTAATAGAATACAAGTACACAGTATTACAACAATAAGAACTCAGGGAGATACCATATCATCATTTTAAACTAAATTTGTTTTAGTGAAAATGTGGTAAACCTTGAGATTCCAGAGATATCTTCAACACATTGCAAAGTAATGTGTTGGAGGCCCCTGCCTCTCTAAAATCTAAGGGAGCAAGGAAATACAATTCTGCACATCTAATCTAGTGTTATTTGCAGTGAATTACTAATAGTTTGGTGAAGATCTGTATTTAAATCTGAACGTGAGATGTGCAAAGCCATAACTAAAAGTGACTAAATTGCCTTGTGTGCAGATATCAGTACAAAGTTATACACCAGCACTGCCATCAGAGGCCAGCAGAGCAGTCTATCCACATATCCCACTACTTTTCTACCTGCTAAAGACATTGCACAAGGTGAGTAGTCCCGAAGAGCAGACAGGACATATAGATAATAGGACACTGTGAAATTCTATAGATATCATATGCAGCGTACACTTAGTTGTCTTCTGTAATAGTGCTTATTTAATTGGGTTTTAAGATTATTTTTGCAGTGTGTGTAAAGGTGTGATACAACTTTCCCCTATCAATTATCAGTTGTACAGAGTTCTAAACACTCGATCGAGAACTGAGACCTATTTCATAATGCAAAACTGGGATCTGCAGTGCAGCTTTGTTCTAGAGCAAGAAAACTACAAGCTCATTAACCGTCTAAGAAAAACTGGAGTAAATCAACAGCACCAAAAGGGAAAAATGACAATTCCCTTAATTTTACATGGGGATTTTAATCCCTTAAATGAGAAGCAATATATTGGAAGTCTTGCTACCATTCAAAGGGTCCAAAGTACCATTTAAATCAGTGGAAATGTAGAACATTTTAGTGTATCCCTTACTGTACAGTTGGCTTTCTCCAGTTCTCCTTAGTACATCAGCCTCACTGCTGAAAGAGAGCAGAGTAAGAGGTGAAAAGGAGAAATACTGTGAATGCGGTGTGGGAGGCAGAGAGAAAGTTACACTGGGAAGCTGCAAAGAAAATGAGCTTAAACATCACTGATAACTCTCAGTAGCAAAGCAAGTGTCCTACTAGAAAATACAGGGATCTAATGTTATTTAATCAATATTAAATTCAACATATTGCATAGGTTACAAAGGATTTAAATCACCATTTCACAAACTTTAGCTTATTTCAACCCCTGTTTTATTCTGCACAGAGACCAGCACTCACCTGCACCTTAGCACTGCCAGCAGGGGGAGACATAGCAATACAGCAGGCCCCAAGTATACCACTGTCTTTCCTCCTGCTAATGCTACTAGGCAAGGTTAGTTGTAATATTTTATAGGAGATCAGTTTGAGAGCGTTCTTTCATTCATTAATTTCACTTTCTCTGTTCTGTGCAGAAACATACACACGCCTGCACCCTTTTACTGCTGCCAGGGGGAAACAGAGCAGTAAACCCAGTCTCTATAACCACAGTGCACTTCTAACCACTAACACTGCTTGGCAAGGTTAGTACTTACATGTATAAGTATTGGAAATTCTTCAAAGCTCTACAGAAAATAAAGTGTGCACAAACTTATTTGCTCTAAAACATGGTTGCAGCTTTCCATGTAGTTTTTATTAAAGACAAACAAGAAGATACCAGAAAGACAGAGAAAGTGAATCTAAAACAGCACCACCAACTGATGGAACAGTATGTAACACACAAGTAATATACACAATAGTTGTTGTAATAGAATACAAGTACACAGTATTCCAACACATCCACTCACCAACTACTCCTTATATTAATCCCATTTTGGATCTTAGTTCAACAAATCTGTTTCTAGTGAGCAGTTTTGTCATAGCATTTGCGATCATGTTATCAGTCTCACATCACAATCATCTATCATTCTGTATGTCTTCTGACATGTGTCCAGGCCAGAGTGCACCACTGGGTCCCAGACTTCACCATACATTTTATTATTGAGTCACAGACATAACACTCTGAACCAGTTCCTTTATCATCTGCTGGTTTAGCCACTTGAGGTAGCTCTGAAAGTGTCCATGTCTTGAGTTCACTAAGAGATATCATCTCTTCATCAGCAGCTCTGATCCACTTTTGCTTCTTATTGGTTGGCAGTCTTTGTATCTCATACTATGAACCTGGCTCTGGCTGCAATGCTACGCAAGCCATATAAGACAGACATTTGGCTGGGATACTTTTATTACTTCTGGTGGATTTCCTAACGGAAGTCACTTGTGGCTTGGTTTCTTCTTTTTCACCATTTAGATTGTCAGAGTTAACTTCTATGTCTGTTTCACTTTGTTGATTGTCTTCCTGTAGCACTGATATGGAGTTTCACTCAGTTGGGACTGTTTGTGTCAGTTCCTGTAACTTTGAACGCATAGAGGTTTCATCAACAATCACACTCCTGCTGACTGTTACCTTATTTGTATCTTGGTGTAAAATTCTGTATCCCTTTTGGACTCGCTGTAACCCATAAGTACACCTTCTTTTGCACAAGCATCCCATTTTGTGCATTTTTCCTTTGGAATGTGCACCTAGGCTTTGCTTCCAAAAATCTTTATATGTCTCAAATCTGATGTTTTCCCATTTTGGATATAGCACGCTGTCATAATTGCCTCTCCCCACTATGTGGTTGAAATATCTGCATCAAAGAGTATACCATAAAGACAGTGAACAGTGAATCTAAAAAGCACAACCTACTGATGGAACAGTATTTAATACATAAATAATATACACAATAGTTGTTGTAATAGAATACAAGTACACAGTATTCCAACACCTCCACTCAACAACTACTCCTTATATTAATCCCATTTTGGATCTTAGTTCAAGAAATCTGTTTCCAGTGAGCGTTTTTGTCATAGCATCTGCGATCATGTTATCAGTCTCACATCACAATCATGTATCATTCAGGCCAGGAGCGCACCGCTGGGTCCAAGACTTCACCGCACAGTTTATTATTGAGTCACAGACATAACACTCTGAACCAGTTCCTTTATGCACACTCTTATATGCTCTAAAACATGGCTACAGCCTTCCGTACAGTTTTCATTAAAGACAAACAAGAAGATACCATAAAGACAATGAACAGTGAATCTAAAACAGCACCACCTACTGACAGAATAGTATATAACACATAAATAATATATACAATAGTTGTTGTAATAGAATACAAGTACACAGTATTACAACAATAAGAACTCAGGGAGATACCATATCATCATTTTAAACTAAATTTGTTTTAGTGAAAATGTGGTAAACCTTGAGATTCCAGAGATATCTTCAACACATTGCAAAGTAATGTGTTGGAGGCCCCTGCCTCTCTAAAATCTAAGGGAGCAAGGAAATACAATTCTGCACATCTAATCTAGTGTTATTTGCAGTGAATTACTAATAGTTTGGTGAAGATCTGTATTTAAATCTGAACGTGAGATGTGCAAAGCCATAACTAAAAGTGACTAAATTGCCTTGTGTGCAGATATCAGTACAAAGTTATACACCAGCACTGCCATCAGAGGCCAGCAGAGCAGTCTATCCACATATCCCACTACTTTTCTACCTGCTAAAGACATTGCACAAGGTGAGTAGTCCCGAAGAGCAGACAGGACATACAGATAATAGGACACTGTGAAATTCTATAGATATCATATGCAGCGTACACTTAGTTGTCTTCTGTAATAGTGCTTATTTAATTGGGTTTTAAGATTATTTTTGCAGTGTGTGTAAAGGTGTGATACAACTTCCCCTATCAATTATCAGTTGTACAGAGTTCTAAACACTCGATCGAGAACTGAGACCTATTTCATAATGCAAAACTGGGATCTGCAGTGCAGCTTTGTTCTAGAGCAAGAAAACTACAAGCTCATTAACCGTCTAAGAAAAACTGGAGTAAATCAACAGCACCAAAAGGGAAAAATGACAATTCCCTTAATTTTACATGGGGATTTTAATCCCTTAAATGAGAAGCAATATATTGGAAGTCTTGCTACCATTCAAAGGGTCCAAAGTACCATTTAAATCAGTGGAAATGTAGAACATTTTAGTGTATCCCTTACTGTACAGTTGGCTTTCTCCAGTTCTCCTTAGTACATCAGCCTCACTGCTGAAAGAGAGCAGAGTAAGAGGTGAAAAGGAGAAATACTGTGAATGCGGTGTGGGAGGCAGAGAGAAAGTTACACTGGGAAGCTGCAAAGAAAATGAGCTTAAACATCACTGATAACTCTCAGTAGCAAAGCAAGTGTCCTACTAGAAAATACAGGGATCTAATGTTATTTAATCAATATTAAATTCAACATATTGCATAGGTTACAAAGGATTTAAATCACCATTTCACAAACTTTAGCTTATTTCAACCCCTGTTTTATTCTGCACAGAGACCAGCACTCACCTGCACCTTAGCACTGCCAGCAGGGGGAGACATAGCAATACAGCAGGCCCCAAGTATACCACTGTCTTTCCTCCTGCTAATGCTACTAGGCAAGGTTAGTTGTAATATTTTATAGGAGATCAGTTTGAGAGCGTTCTTTCATTCATTAATTTCACTTTCTCTGTTCTGTGCAGAAACATACACACGCCTGCACCCTTTTACTGCTGCCAGGGGGAAACAGAGCAGTAAACCCAGTCTCTATAACCACAGTGCACTTCTAACCACTAACACTGCTTGGCAAGGTTAGTACTTACATGTATAAGTATTGGAAATTCTTCAAAGCTCTACAGAAAATAAAGTGTGCACAAACTTATTTGCTCTAAAACATGGTTGCAGCTTTCCATGTAGTTTTTATTAAAGACAAACAAGAAGATACCAGAAAGACAGAGAAAGTGAATCTAAAACAGCACCACCAACTGATGGAACAGTATGTAACACACAAGTAATATACACAATAGTTGTTGTAATAGAATACAAGTACACAGTATTCCAACACATCCACTCACCAACTACTCCTTATATTAATCCCATTTTGGATCTTAGTTCAACAAATCTGTTTCTAGTGAGCAGTTTTGTCATAGCATTTGCGATCATGTTATCAGTCTCACATCACAATCATCTATCATTCTGTATGTCTTCTGACATGTGTCCAGGCCAGAGTGCACCACTGGGTCCCAGACTTCACCATACATTTTATTATTGAGTCACAGACATAACACTCTGAACCAGTTCCTTTATCATCTGCTGGTTTAGCCACTTGAGGTAGCTCTGAAAGTGTCCATGTCTTGAGTTCACTAAGAGATGTCATCTCTTCATCAGCAGCTCTGATCCACTTTTGCTTCTTATTGGTTGGCAGTCTTTGTATCTCATACTATGAACCTGGCTCTGGCTGCAATGCTACGCAAGCCATATAAGACAGACATTTGGCTGGGATACTTTTATTACTTCTGGTGGATTTCCTAACGGAAGTCACTTGTGGCTTGGTTTCTTCTTTTTCACCATTTAGATTGTCAGCGTTAACTTCTATGTCTGTTTCACTTTGTTGATTGTCTTCCTGTAGCACTGATATGGAGTTTCACTCAGTTGGGACTGTTTGTGTCAGTTCCTGTAACTTTGAACGCATAGAGGTTTCATCAACAATCACACTCCTGCTGACTGTTACCTTATTTGTATCTTGGTGTAAAATTCTGTATCCCTTTTGGACTCGCTGTAACCCATAAGTACACCTTCTTTTGCACAAGCATCCCATTTTGTGCATTTTTCCTTTGGAATGTGCACCTAGGCTTTGCTTCCAAAAATCTTTATATGTCTCAAATCTGATGTTTTCCCATTTTGGATATAGCACACTGTCATAATTGCCTCTCCCCAGTATGTGGTTGAAATATCTGCATCAAAGAGCATATCATAAAGACAGTGAACAGTGAATCTAAAAAGCACAACCTACTGACGGAACAGTATTTAATACATAAATAATATACACAATAGTTGTTGTAATAGAATACAAGTACACAGTATTCCAACACCTCCACTCAACAACTACTCCATATATTAATCCCATTTTGGATCTTAGTTCAAGAAATCTGTTTCCAGTGAGCGTTTTTGTCATAGCATCTGCGATCATGTTATCAGTCTCACATCACAATCATGTATAATCCTTTATGTCTTCTGACATGGTTCAGGCCAGGAGCGCACCGCTGGGTCCAAGACTTCACCGTACAGTTTATTATTGAGTCACAGACATAACACACTAACCAGTTCCTTTATGCACACTCTTATCTGCTCTAAAACATGGCTACAGCCTTCCGTACAGTTTTCATTAAAGACAAACAAGAAGATACCATAAAGACAGTGAACAGTGAATCTAAAACAGCACCACCTACTGACAGAATAGTATATAACACATAAATAATATATACAATAGTTGTTGTAATAGAATACAAGTACACAGTATTACAACAATAAGAACTCAGGGAGATACCATATCATCATTTTAAACTAAATTTATTTTAGTGAAAATGTGGTAAACCTTGAGATTCCAGAGATATCTTCAACACATTGCAAAGTAATGTGTTGGAGGCTCCTGCCTCTCTAAAATCTAAGGGAGCAAGGAAATACAATTCTGCACGTCTAATCTACTGTTATTTGCAGTGAATTACTAATGGTTTGGCGAAGATCTGTTTTTAAATCTGAACGTTAGATGTGCAAAGCCATAACTAAAAGTGACTAAATTGCCTTGTGTGCAGATATCAGTACAAAGTTATACACCAGCACTGCCATCAGAGGGCAGCAGAGCAGTCTATCCACATATCCCACTACTTTTCTACCTGCTAAAGACATTGCACAAGGTGAGTAGTCCCGAAGAGCAGACAGGACATACAGATAATAGGAGACTGTGAAATTCTATAGATATTATATGCAGCGTACACTCAGTTGTCTTCTGTAATAGTGCTTATTTAATTGGGTTTTAAGATTATTTTTGCAGTGTGTGTAAAGGTGTGATACAACTTCCCCTATCAATTATCAGTTGTACAGAGTTCTAAACACTCGATCGAGAACTGAGACCTATTTCCTGATGCAAAAATGGGATCTGCAGTGCAGCTTTGTTCTAGAGCAAGAATACTGCAAGCTCATTAACAGTCACTAAGGAGAAGTGGAGTAAATCAACAGCACCAAAAGGGAAAAATTACAATTCCCTTTATTTTACATGGGGATTTAAATCCCTTGAATGAGAAGCAATATATTGGAGGTCTTGCTAGCATTCAAAGTGTCCAAAGCCCCATTTAAATCAGTGGAAATGTAGAACATTTTTGTGTTCCCTTACGGTACAGTTATTTTTCTCCAGTTCTCCTTAGTACATCAGCCTCACTGCTGAAAGAGAGCAGAGTAAGAGATGAAAAGGAGAAATGCTGTGAATGGAGGTGGGGGGGAGGCAGATAAACAGTTACACAGGGAAGCTGCAAAGAAAATGAGCTTAAAGATCACTGATAACTCTCAGTAGCAAAGCAAGTGCCCCACCAGAAAATACAGGGATGTAATGTTCTTTAGTCAATATTAAATTCAACATATTGCATAGGTTACAAAGGATTTAAATCACCATTTCACAAATTTTAGCTGATTTGATCCCCTGCTTTAATCTGCACAGAGACCAGCACTCAACTGTATCTCAGCCCTGCCAGCAGGGGGAGACATAGCAATACAGTAGTGCCCAAGTACACCACTGTCATTCCGCCTGCTAAAGCTACTAGACAAGGTTAGTAATGATATTTTATAGGAAATGAAATTGAGAGTGTTCATTCATTCATTCATTCACCATTCTCTGTTCTGTGCAGAAACCTACACAAGCCTGCTCCCTTTCACTGCCACCAGGGGGAAACAGAGCAGTAAACACAGTCCCTATAACCACAGTGCGCTTCTAACCACTAACACTGCTTGGCAAGGTTAGTACTAACATGTATAAGAAGTCAGTGTGAGACCATATAACCATTTTAAACTGAACTTATTTTAGTGAAAATGTATTAAACCCTGAGATTCCAGTGAGGTCTTCAACACATTGCAAAGTAATGTGTTGGAGGCCCCTGCCTCTCTAACATCTAAGGGACCAAGGAAATACAATTCTGTACATCTAATCTAGTGTTATTTGCAGTGAATTACTAATAGTTTGGTGAAGATGTGTTTTTAAATCTGTACGTGAGATGTGCAAAGTCATAACTAAAAGTGACTAAATTGCATTCTGTGCAGATATCAGTACAAAGTTATACACCAGCACTGCCATCAGAGGGCAGCAGAGCAGTCTATCCACATATCCCACTACTTTTCTACCTGCTAAAGACATTGCACAAGGTGAGTAGTCCCAAAGAGCAGACAGGATATACAGAAAATAGGAGACTGTGAAATTCTATAGATATCATATGTAGCGTACACTCAGTTGTTTTCTGTAATAGTGCTTATTTAATTGGGATTTAAGATTATTTTTGCAGTGTGTGTAAAGGTGTGATACAACTTCCCCTATCAATGATCAGCTGTACAGAGTTCTAAACACTAGATCGAGAACTGAGACCTATTTCCTGATGCAAAAATGGGATCTGCAGTGCAGCTTTGTTCTAGAGCAAGAATACTGCAAGCTCATTAACAGTCACTAAGGAGAAGTGGAGTAAATCAACAGCATCAAAAGAGAAAAATTACAATTCCCTTTATTTTACATGGGGATTTTAATCCCTTGAATGAGAAGCAATATATTGGAGGTCTCGCTAGCATTCAAAGGGTCCAAAGCCCCATTTAAATCAGTGGAAATGTAGAACATTTTTGTGTATCCCTTACGGTACAGTTGTTTTTCTCCAGTTCTCCTTAGTACATCAGCCTCACTGCTGAAAGAGAGCAGAGTAAGAGGTGAAAAGGAGAAATAATGTGAATGGGGGGGAGGGAGGCAGATAAACAGTTACACAGGGAAGCTGCAAAGAAAATGAGCTTAAAGATCACTGATAACTCTCAGTAGCAAAGCAAGTGTCCTACTAGAAAATACAGGGATGTAATGTTCTTTAGTCAATATTAAATTCAACATATTGCATACGTGATAAAGGATTTATATCACCATTTCACAAATTTTAGCTGATTTGAACCCCTGCTTTAATCTGCACAGAGACCAGCACTCAACTGTATCTCAGCCCTGCCAGCAGGGGGAGACATAGCAATACAGTAGTGCCCAAGTACACCACTGTCATTCCGCCTGCTAATGCTACTAGACAAGGTTAGTAATGATATTTTATAGGAGATGAAATTGAGAGTGTTCATTCATTCATTCATTCACCATTCTCTGTTCTGTGCAGAAACCTACACAAGCCTGCACCCTTTCACTGCCACCAGGGGGAAACAGAGCAGTAAACACAGTCCCTATAACCACAGTGCGCTTCTAACCACTAACGCTGCTTGGCAAGGTTAGTACTAACATGTATAAGAAGTCAGTGTGAGACCATATAACTAGTGTTGAGCGAGCATGCTCGGCCGATGCTCGGATCGGCTCGAGCATCGCTCTGCTCGGCACATGGCGGTACTCGTACGAGTACCGCCATGTGCTCGCCCGCCATGTTCGGGTGGCAGGGATCTGTGCCGGAGGAGGCACAGATCTTGCAGACGCTCCGCTGGACCACCAGGGACTGGAGGTAGGGGGCATTGCGGAGATGAAGGGGGCATTGCGGAGATGAAGGGGGACATATGAAGGGGGACATTGCGGAGATGAAGGGGGACATATGAAGGGGGACATTGCGGAGATGAAGGGGGACATATGAAGGGGGACATTGCGGAGATGAAGGGGGACATATGAAGGGGGACATTGCGGAGATGAAGGGGGACATATGAAGGGGGACATTGCGGAGATGAAGGCGGACATATGAAGGGGGACATTGCGGAGATGAAGGGGGACATATGAAGGGGGACATTGCGGAGATGAAGGGGGACATATGAAGGGGGACATTGCGGAGATGAAGGGGGACATATGAAGGGGGACATTGCGGAGATGAAGGGGGACATATGAAGGGGGACATTGCGGAGATGAAGGGGGACATATGAAGGGGGACATTGCGGAGATGAAGGGGGACATATGAAGGGGGACATTGCGGAGATGAAGGCGGACATATGAAGGGGGACATTTCGGAGATGAAGGGGGACATATGAAGGGGGACATTGCGGAGATGAAGGGGGACATATGAAGGGGGACATTGCAGAGATGAAGGGGGACATATGAAGGGGGACATTGCGGAGATGAAGGGGGACATATGAAGGGGGACATTGCGGAGATGAAGGGGGACATATGAAGGGGGACATTGCGGAGATGAAGGCGGACATATGAAGGGGGACATTGCGGAGATGAAGGCGGACATATGAAGGGGGACATTGCGGAGATGAAGGGGGACATTGCGGAGATGAAGGGGGGCATTGACCAGGCACCCTCCCCTCATCAGAGCAGGGGGTGCCTGGTGTAATGCTCGAGTCCTCCCATTTAATGCAATGGGGTTCGGGTGCTCGGCCGAGCACTCGAGCCTCAGGGGGTGCTCGGTCAGAGCACCCGAACACCCGAGCATCGGGGTGCTCGCTCAACACTACATATAACCATTTTAAACTGAATTTATTTTAGTGAAAATGTGTTAAACCCTGAGATTCCAGTGGGGTCTTCAACACATTGCAAAGTAATGTGTTGGAGGCCCCTGCCTCTCTAACATCTAAGGGACTGAGGAAATAAAATTCTGTACATCTAATCTAGTGCAGTGAATTACTAATAGTTTGGTGAAGATGTGTTTTTAAATCTGTACGTGAGATGTGCAAAGTCATAACTGAAAGTGACTAAATTGCCTTCTGTGCAGACATCAGTACAAAGTTATACCCCAGGACTGCCATCAGAGGGCAGCAGAGCAGTCTATCCACATATTCCACTACTTTTCTACCTGCTAAAGACATTGCACAAGGTGAGTAGTCCCGAAGAGCAGACAGGACATACAGAAAATAGGAGACTGTGAAATCCTATAGATATCATATGCAGCGTACACTCAGTTGTTTTCTGTAACAGTGCTTATTTAATTGGGATTTAAGATTATTTTTGCAGTATGTGTAAAGGTGTGATACAACTTCCCTTATCAATTATCAGTTGTACAGAGTTCTAAACACTCGATCGAGAACTGAGACCTATTTCCTGATGCAAAAATGGGATCTGCAGTGCAGCTTTGTTCTAGAGCAAGAATACTGCAAGCTCATTAACCATCACTAAGGAGAAGTGGAGTAAATCAACAGCACCAAAAGGGAAAAATTACAATTCCCTTTATTTTACATGGGGATTTTAATCCCTTGAATGAGAAGCAATATATTGGAGGTCTTGCTAGCACTCAAAGGGTCCAAAACCCCATTTAAATCAGTGGAATTGTATGATATTTTTGTGTATCCCTTACGGTACAGTTGTTTTTCTCCAGTTCTCCTTAGTACATCAGCCTCACTGCTGAAAGAGAGCAGAGTAAGAGATGAAAAGGAGAAATGCTGTGAATGGAGGTGGGGGGGAGGCAGATAAACAGTTACACAGGGAAGCTGCAGAGAAAATGAGCTTAAAGATCACTGATAACTCTCAGTAGCAAAGCAAGTGTCCGAGTAGAAAATACAGGGATGTAATGTTCTTTAATCAATATTAAATTCAACATATTGCATAGGTTACAAAGGATTTATATCACCATTTCACAAATTTTAGCTGATTTGAACCCCTGCTTTAATCTGCACAGAGACCAGCACTCAACTGTATCTCAGCCCTGCCAGCAGGGGGAGACATAGCAATACAGTAGTGCCCAAGTACACCACTGTCATTCCGCCTGCTAATGTTACTAGACAAGGTTAGTAATGATATTTTATAGGAGATGAAATTGAGAGTGTTCATTCATTCATTCACCATTCTCTGTTCTGTGCAGAAACCTACACAAGCCTGCTCCCTTTCACTGCCACCAGGGGGAAACAGAGCAGTAAACACAGTCCCTATAACCACAGTGCACGTCTAACCACTAACACTGCTTGGCAAGGTTAGTACTAACATGTATAAGAAGTCAGTGTGAGACCATATAACCATTTTAAACTGAATTTATTTTAGTGAAAATGTGTTAAACCATGAGATTCCAGTGGGGTCTTCAACACATTGCAAAGTAATGTGTTGGAGGCCCCTGCCTCTCTAACTTCTAAGGGACCGAGGAAATAAAATTCTGTACATCTAATCTACTGTTATTTGCAGTAAATTATTAACGGTTTTGTGAAGATGTTTTTAAATCTGTACGTGAGATGTGCAAAGTCATAACTAAAAATGACTAAATTGCCTTCTGTGCAGATATCAGGACAAAGTTATACACCAGCACTGCCATCAGAGGGCAGCAGAGCAGTCTATCCACATATCCCACTACTTTTCTACCTGCTAAAGACATTGCACAAGGTGAGTAGTCCCGAAGATCACACAGGACATACAGAAAATAGGAGACTGTGAAATTCTATAGATATCATATGCAGGGTACACTCAGTTGTTTTCTGTAACAGTGCTTATTTAATTGGGTTTTAAGATTATTTTTGCAGTGTGTGTAAAGGTGTGATACAACTTCCCCTATCAATTATCAGCTGTACAGAGTTCTAAACACTAGATCGAGAACTGAGACCTATTTCCTGATGCAAAAATGGGATCTGCAGTGCAGCTTTGTTCTAGAGCAAGAATACTGCAAGCTCATTAACAGTCACTAAGGAGAAGTGGAGTAAATCAACAGCACCCAGGGCCGGCGCTACCATTAAGGCAGCACAGGCAGCTGCCTTAGGGCACCGCATCGGAGGGGCGCCAGAAGGGAGAAGCTGAGAATTTTTTTTTTTCAAAATATATCTGCCGCGAGGGAGCGCTCATTTACATGACCAAGCGCTCCCTCGCGGCATCTATGGGACACTCACAATGCAGAGTGACCCAGGCTCTGTAGTAATACAGAGCGCTGGGAAATGACATCATCTCCCAGCGCTCTGCATTACTGAGAACAGCGCTGGGAGGTTCAGCTCTGTGCCAAAAGAGGCACAGAAAAGTCTCAACAATTTACATGTTGCTTTCAACCACCTTAAAGTAAGAGGCAACCCAAACATTGAAAAACTTAAAAGCCCCATTTAAATATGTTAACTTGTGGAATACCACAAGTTAGTTCTTAACTCAGTGGTGCCCTGGGTACTAGATAAGGATGTCATGATTTTCTATGAAAACTAATAAAAATGCGAATGTCAGTTTCAGGTATATAATTATGGAAGTCGTTATTTTTGGAGGGATGCAAGACTGATTATGTAAAAACATCTGCACCGCTCATTACACCTATGACAAACGATCTATAAAAATATTATGGGTGCCCTGAACATTATAGACAGTGTTAGCGTGAAAGGTTGAGAACTATTGCCTTAACTGAACATCTGACGTCTCACGACTCTAAACCCCAATCTAAGCTCCGGACACTACCCCCTTCCTCACCGCTCTTAGGCTTAGACTCTCTGGCAGGACCAGTAGAGCCCGAGCGGTTCTGGGTTTTGCTTGTGGATCCTGGATCCATGTCTGCGGAGGAGCTGGGGGAGCTCAGCGGCATAGGCCGGGGGAAGAGCAGGGGTAGAACAGTGCAGGTGGCTGCTGGAAGCCACGAGCATGGCGTTCAGAGGTGGCGGATAACGGAGAGCAGGACTCATGGCGACATCTTTCGTGTATGTGCCCGACAGAGGAAGAAAACTAGTAGGAGTATGAAAATATTGAGAAAGAAAGGCTGGGCCGTGGTGGAGCAGCACAGGGCAGTGAGTAAGCCCTGGCGGTATGGCAGTCGGGCACCTGCCGAAAGCAAGCCCTGACCACAAGTCAGGCCCCGGGTAAGGGCAGTTGGTCGGACCCCTGTGGGGGGTTATGAGCCCTGGGTGGACCCGAAGAGGCGAGCCAAAAATCCGATGCCAATGCGGAGATGAAGGGGCATTATGGAAGGGGAAATGTGGAGATGAAGGAGCAATGTGGAGATGAAGGGGGCATTGTGGAAGGGGCAATGTTGACATGAAGGGAGCATTGTGGAGGTGAATATGTGGGCGGGGGCAGGGGACTGTGGCAAGGTCGGGGGGGGCATCAAAATGCACCTTCGCCTGTGTATACAAAAATCCAGCACCGGCCCTGCTTACGGTACAGTTGGCTTTCTCCAGTTCTGCTTAGTACATCAGCCTCACTGCTGAAAGAGAGCAGATTAAGAGGTGAAAAGGAGAAATACTGTGAATGGAGGTGGGGGGAGAGGCAGATAAACAGTTACACAGGGAAGCTGCAAAGAAAATGAGCTTAAAGATCATTGATAACTCTTAGTAGCAAAGCAGGTATCCTACTAGAAAATACAGGGATGTAATGTTCTTTAGTCAATATTAAATTCAACATATTGCATAGGTTACAAAGGATTTAAATCACCATTTCACAAATTTTAGCTGATTTGAACCCCTGCTTTAATCTGCACAGAGACCAGCACTCAACTGTATCTCAGCCCTGCCAGCAGGGGGAGACATAGCAATACAGTAGTGCCCAAGTACACCACTGTCATTCCGCCTGCTAATGCTACTAGACAAGGTTAGTAATGATATTTTATAGGAGATGAAATTGAGAGTGTTCATTCATTCATTCATTCACCATTCTCTGTTCTGTGCAGAAACCTACACAAGCCTGCACCCTTTCACTGCCACCAGGGGGAAACAGAGTAGTAAACACAGTCGCTATAACCACAGTGCACGTCTAACCACTAACACTGCTTGGCAAGGTTAGTACTAACATGTATAAGACGTCAGGGTGAGACCATATAACCATTTTAAACTGAACTTATTTTAGTGAAAATGTGTTAAACCTTGAGATTCCAGAAAGGTATTCAACACATTGCAAAGTAATGTGTTGGAGGCCCCTGCCTCTCTAACTTCTAAGGGACCAAGGAAATACAATTCTGTACATCTAATCTAGTGTTATTTGCAGTGAATTACTAATAGTTTGGTGAAGATGTGTTTTTAAATCTGTACGTGAGATGTGCAAAACCATAACTAAAAGTGACTAAATTGCATTCTGTGCAGACATCAGTACAAAGTTATACACCAGCACTGCCATCAGAGGGCAGCAGAGCAGTCTATCCACATATTCCACTACTTTTCTACCTGCTAAAGACATTGCACAAGGTGAGTAGTACCGAAGAGCAGACAGGACATACAGAAAATTGGAGACTGTGAAATTCTGTAGATATCATATGCAGCGTACACTCAGTTGTTTTCTGTAATAGTGCTTATTTAATTGGGTTTTAAGATTATTTTTACAGTGTGTGTAAAGGTGTGATACAACTTCCCCTATCAATGATCAGCTGTACAGAGTTCTAAACACTAGATCAAGAACTGAGACCTATTTCCTGATGCAAAAATGGGATCTGCAGTGCAGCTTTGTTCTAGAGCAAGAATACTACAAGCTCATTAACAGTCACTAAGAAAAGTGGAGTAAACCAAATAAACAAAAGGGGAAACATTACAATTCCCTTTATTTTACATGAGGAGTTTAATCCCTTGAATGAGAAGCAATATATTGGAAGGACTCACTAGCATTCAAAGGGTCCAAAGCCCCATTTAAATCAGTGGAAATATAGAACATTTTTGTGTATCCCTTACGGTACAGTTGGTTTTCTCCAGTTCCTCTTAGTACATCAGCCTCACTGCTGAAAGAGAGCAGAGTAAGAGGTGAAAAGGAGAAATACTGTGAATGGTGGGGGGGAGAGGCAGAGACTCAATTACACAGGGAAGCTGCAAAGAAAATGAGCTTAAACATCACTGATAACTCTTAGTAGCAAAGCAAGTGTCCTACTAGAAAATACACGGATGTAATGTTGTTTAATCAATATTAACTTCAAAGGATTTAAATCACCATTTCACAAATTTTAGCTGATTTGAACCCCTGCTTCAATCTGCACAGAGACCAGCACTCACCTGTACCTCAGCCCTGCCAGAAGGGGGAGACATAGCAATACCGCTGTCCCCATCTACACCACTATCATTCCGCCTGCTAATGCTTCTAAGCAAGGTTGGTAATAATACTTTTATAGGAGCTCAAAGTGAGAGTTTTCCTTAACTAATTCACCATTCTTCATCTGTGTAGAAACTTACCCAAATCCGTACCCTTTCACAGCCAGCAGGGGGGATCAGCGCAGCAAACCCAGTCTCAATAACCACAGTGCACTTCTAACCACTAACACTGCTTGGCAAGGTTAGTACTAACAGGAATTGGAAGTCAAGATGATGTCATAAAACACTTAAAAACTGAATTTATTTTAATGAAAATGCATTAATCCTGGACATTCTCAAGCACGTTGCAAAATAATTTGTTGGAGACTTCTCAAGCATCCATGGGATTAAGGAGAGACCATTCTGTACATCTAATCTACTGCAATTTACAGTGAGTTACTAATGGTTTAGCAAATATCTGTTTTTAAATCTGTACATAATGAAATGCACAAAGCCATAACTGAGTGTGTGAAAGGCATCGGTACAAATTTATTCTCCAGAACTGCAGAGGGCAGCAGAACAGTGTATCCACATATCCCTCTCCTATTGTACCTGCCAAATACATTGCACATGGTGAGCAGGACCCTAACAGCACATAGAACATAGAGAAAATAGGACACTGTGAAATTCTACAGATATATTCAGCATACACTCAGCATCAATTGTCTTCTGTACCTATTTCCTGATGCAAAAATGGCATCTGTAGTGCTGCTTTGTTTTAGAGTAAGAATACTGCAAGCTTATTAACAGTCACTGTAATAAATTTACTGTACTGTGGATTTCATTTATATAGACAGGTTGTATTTCTCTATAGTTATTTGAACATATCCGAAATACAATGATAACTCTGAGCTACAAAGCAAGTTGCATAGTTACATAGTAATTTAAGTTGAAAAAAGACTTGCATCCATCAAGTTCAACCCGATTTCTATTCCTGTTTACCATCATTGATCCAGAAGAAGGCAAAAAAACCCCCTCAATACAGCAATTTCAAATCCTGCTTTGAATGGGGGGAAAAATGTCTTCTTGACTCCAAATGGAATCAGATTTCTCCTTGGATCAACAAGCACTAACTAAATATTAATCCCGGTACTAACATATATAGATCTCTATATTCTACTCTTTTAGAAAAGTATCCAGGCCTTTTTTAAAGGCATCTACTGTATTCGATAGCACCACCTCCTCAGGCAGTGAATGCCATACCTTTATTGTACCGTCCGCTGTTGTAGATGAAATCTCCTTTCCTCAGGTCTAAGCAGGTGACCCCTTGTCCTTTGTACTGTTCTGTTAATGAACAATTCTTTGGAGAGCCCTTTGTATGGGCCCTGAACATATTTATATAGTGTTATCATATCCCCTCTAAGATGCTGTTTCTCTACTGTGTACAAGTTTAACTTTTCTATCCTTTCTTCATAACTAAAACTTTGCATTCCCCATATTAGTTTTGTAACCATTCTCTGCACTTACTCTAGTTCCATAATGTCCTTTTTCAGAAAAGGCGCCCAGAATTGAACAGCATATTCTAGGTGGGGTCTTACCATGGACCTGTAAAGAGGCATAATAATATCTTCCTCCTGTGAGTCAATGCCCCTTTTAATACATGCCAATATCTGGCACTGCACGCTATAGCTAAGTCTACTGTCTACCATTTCTCCCAAGTCCTTTTCATTAGTAGATTTTCTCCAAAGAAGCACAATTTAAGTATATGTTGCATATTTATTATTATACCCAAAATGCATAACTTTACACTTGTCTATATTGAATCTTATTTGCCATTTGCCTGTCCAGTTACCCAGTTTGTCCAAATCCTCTTGTAATGAAGACACATCCAGTTCAGGAATTACCCTACTTAATTTAGTGTCATCGGCAAACACTGACACATGGCTTCCTGCGCCCATTGGGAGATCACTTATAATCAAATTAAAAAGAAGAGGACCCAGGACAGAACCCAGAGATACTTCACTTATCATGTTTATTCAAATGGAGAACTTTTCATTTACTACCACTCTTTGCATTCTGTCTTTCAGTCAATTTCCAATCCACACACAAACGTCTGCCCCTAAGCCTATTTCTTTCAATGTGTACAGTAACCTTTTGTGTGGAACCATATCAAATGCCTTGGTAAAGTCTAAATAGATCATATCAACTGTCGCAGCCAAATCTATACTTTTTCATAAAATGCAATCAATTTAGTTTGACAAGACCTGCCTTTCTCAAAGCCATGTTGGCTCCTGCTAATGATATTCCTGTTTGAGATGAATTCCTGAATATATTCCCTTAGCAACCCTTCAAACAGTTTCCCTACCACAGATGTCAAGCTTACAGGTCTGTAATTTCCAGGCACCACATCTGCTTTATGCCAATCCATAGGCACCATGTCTGAAATAAAAGAATCCCTGAAAATCAAAAATAGCGGTTTGGCCAGGGCCTGGCTTAGCTCTTTAAGTGTATACCATCCGGCCCTGGGGCTTTGTCTACCTTAACAATATTTACTTGTTTTAACACTTTCAATCCCATGCTTGCTGTGCATGGCCGGATTTACATCTCAGGAGCCTGTAGGAACAGAAATCTGAAGCGCCCCCCAATTGGCCATCTCCACAATGCTCCAAATCTCCACATTACCCCCATATCCATATTGCCCTCACATTGTCCCCATCAGCTACAACTTGCCCCCATCAGCTCCAACTGTCTTGTCCTCATCATCTCCAACTTGCCCCCATCAGCTCCAACTGTCTTGCCCCCATCAGCTCCAACTTACCCCCATCAGCTCTAAGCTCCAACTTGCTCCCATCAGCTCCAAGCTCCAACTTGCCCCATCAGCTCCAACTGTCTTGCCCCCATCAGCTCCAACTGTCTTACCCCCATCATCTCCAACTTGCCCCCATCAGCTCCAAGCTCCAACTTGCCCGCATCAGCTCCAACTGTCTTGCCCCATCAGCTCCAACTTGCCCCCGTCAGCTCCAAGCTCCAACTTGCCCCCATCAGCTCCAACTGGCTTGCCCCCATCATCTCCAAATTGCCCCCATCAGCTCCACATTGCCCCCATCAGCTCCAACTGTCTTGCCCCCATTAGCTCCAACTGTCTTGCCCCATCAGCTCCAACTTGCCCCATCAGCTCCAAGCTCCACATTGCCCCCATCAGCTCCATCTTGCCCTCAGCTCCACATTGCCCCGCCCGTATCCATTTCCTACCTCCCTGGTGGTCCAGCGGCAGGAGATGTCTGTGCCACCTTCTGCACAGACCTGCAGCTGCTGTTGCACCCCTCGCGGTCTTCTCTTTAGGAATGCAGAGCGCTGGGAGATGATGTCATCTCCCAGAGCTCTGCATTAGAGCCGACGAGGGGGAGCAACAGCAGCTACAGGTCTGTGCCTTCTTCTTAGCATGCGAGGGGCGGGCTGGGCGGCAGGTTACTGTGCGCAGTGCTGTAAATATATATATATATTAAAAAAACGCTGTGAATTAAAAAAAAAAAAATATTTCAATGACAGGCGCCCCTCTGTGGGGTGCACCTGTAGGCAGGTGCCTACTCTGCCTTATGGCAAATCCGGCCCTGTTGCTGTGACTCTTCTGTAAAAGTAGTTTGCAGGTTCTTCTCCATCTGGTCTTCCTTGTAAAAAACAGAAGGAAAGAAATTATTTAAAATATCTGCCTTCTATCTGTTCCAACTGACCATCTCACCTGTTTCAGATAACAAAGACCCAACATTATCAGACTTTAATTTTTTGCCATTAATGTATTTAAATAATTTTTTGTGGTTGCTCTTGCTCTCCTTAGCAATTAAATTCAATGTATTGCATAGATTACAAAGGATTTAAATCCTTTAAAACTGAACTTAGTTTAGTGAAAATGTATTAACCCCTGAGATTTTTCAATCACAGTTCGACACATTTTACTTACTTATTTTCAGTGAGTTACTGTAGTTGAGTTGTTTGGTGATGATCTGTCTTTAAATTTGAATATATGTACAAAACTACCTTTGTGGGTGTGTGACTGAAAGTGACAATAAATTACCTTCTATGCCAGTGGTTCTCAACTCCTGTCCTCAGGACCCACTAACAGGCCAGGATTTGATGCTTTTCTTGTTAGAGCACAGGTGAGTTAATCAATGTGAATGGGCCTCTGATCACCACACTTGTGCTCTAGCAGAGAAATCCCTAAGTCCTGGCCTGTTCGTGGATCCTGAGGACAGGAGTTGAGAAACAAACACTGTTCTGTGCAAACATCAGTACAAAGTTGTATCCCAGCACTGCCATCAGAGGGCAGCAGAGCAGTGTATACACATATCCTTTTTTACCTGCTAAGTACATTATAAAAGTTTAAAAGGTCCTAACAGCAGATAGGACATACAGAAAATAGGAGACTATAAAATGCCATAGATTTCAAATACAATATGCACTCAACAACATTTGTCTGCTGTAACAATGCTGATTTCAGTATCTTTAAGGCTAAGACGAATGCACTTTGCTACCACTTTCTCTAACCCAGGGCTGTCCAAGTTCAGTCCTTAACCCTTTGAGTGGCAGAGGGGTATGCAACGCATTGCAAAGAAATACTTTGCGTACCCCTCTGGCACTCAGAGGGTTAAGGGCCACCAACAGGCCAGGGTGTAAGGATTTCCTGATTAAGCACAGGTGAATTAATCAGTGGCCCATTCGTTTTGACTGACTCACCTGTACTTTATCAGGGAAATCCTTATATCTTGGACTGTTGGTGGCCCTTGAGGACTGAACTTGGATAGCCCTGATCTAACCAATGGTGAAATGCACTGAGTTCTAAACAATAGAGGAAGAGCTGAGCTGTATGTCAAACTGGGATCTGCAGTGCCACTTTCTTTTAGTGTAAGAATACTGCAAGCTCATTAACTGCGACTGTAATAAATTCACTGACTATGGATTACATATATATATCTGTTTGAATGGGCTGCGTTGCTTTGCATACCCCTCTGGCGTTCAAAATTCAACTTGTTAAATATATAAAATACTGAGCCTGGTATTCCTATTCTGACATCAGTTTATTGTGAGTCACCAGGCGTAATAATCATCTATACCAGCTCCATAAAACATAGACAGATGCACTAAGAACTGAAACAATTCTGGCTCAAACCAACTGCTCCACAGTTGACAAATTAAAATTACCATAAATTTGAATGGGGATTTGAACCAGTTCAGTGTAAAGAAATGAATACAGAGTAATGGACATAAAATCCAGCCACACACAACTATCCTTTCTTCTACTAATGCTACTGAAACTGCTCTTACAAGAGTGGTCAGTGATCTTCACATTGCCAAATCTCAAGGTCACTATTCAGTTCTTATCCTGCTTGATCTCTCAGCACCTTTTGATACTGTTGATCATGCACTTCTTCTCCTCTGCATTCTTCAATCTTTAGGAATCCACAACACAGCACTGGACTGGCTCTCCTCTTATCTAACAGATCCTTCAGTGTCTCCTCTGCCACCTCTTCATCCTCTCCCTTCCAACTCTTTGTTGGGGTTTCTCAAGGTTCTGTTCTAGGACCGCTTCTGTTTTCTCTTTACACAATAATACTTGGTGATCTTATTAACTCATTTGGTTTCAAATATCACCTCTATGCAGATGACACCCAGATTTACTTATCTGCACCTCGACTCACTTCTGATATTCAGCCTAAAGTCACAGATTGCCTCTTGGCTATCTCAGACTGGATGGCTCATAGGCACCTCAAACTCAATATGTCTAAAACTGAGCTACTCCTCATCTCACCTAGACCTGGCCCTGTAGCGCCCTTCCAGGTGACTGTAAATGGCACTACCATAAATCCAGTATCAGTGGTGTCTAGGTGTGATCATTGACAACTTTCTCTCTCATTTTCCTCTCATATTAATACCATTACTAAATCCTGTCGCTTTCTTTTGCATAACATTGCTAAAATCCGTCCCTTCCTCTGTTCCTCCACAGCTAAAATTCTTATACATGCAATCATGCTCTCTCACATGGACTATTGCAACATTCTTCTGTCTGGCATTCCTGCTTCCCATCTCCAACCACTTCAATCTATACAGAATGCTGCAGCACAAATTACTCTTTTGTCACGTAGGTTTGTCCCTGCCCCACTCCTCCTCAAAACTCTCCAATGGCTGCCTATCAAACTCCGGATATCTTACAAAATCTTACTTCTGTCTTTCAAGACACTTCTCTCCTCTACTCCTTCTTACATTTCCACTCTGATCTCCCGCTATACCCCATCCCGTCACTTACGTTCAGCCAATGACTGTCTTCTCTCTGCTCCTTTTGTCTCTACAGCTCTGTCACGTATCAAACCTTTTTCTCTCATTGCTCCAAATCTATGGAATGCTCTACCATCCAACCTGCGCCACTGCACCTCTCTGATAACCTTCAAATCTCACTTGAAAATGCACCTCGTGGATAAAATCTCAACATGCTAGAAGGCACTGATGTTGTACAATGAACGCTCTTATAAACTATTTACATTACTGATGTCCTCTATCATCATCAGAACTAGGACTGTAATCAGCACTTGACCCTAAATTAATCTGTATGTCTCCCATTACCCCTTTAGATTGTAAGCTTTCGGGCAGGGACCTCGCACCCAATGTTTCACTCTAACTCATGTTATACTGCAAGGCAGCATTCCTGGAAACCCACAAATATAGATGAGTTTCAAAAATTCTTGAACTAGCATTAGGTCATATTGGAGCACAAATCCCATCTGTGCAACCTCTATTTTCCCCCAAACTTTGACCGGGCATATATATGAAATTCTCCTCTAATTCATTCATTTTAAAGACAACACCCAATGCCTTCCAAAAGAACATCCACAGAATGACAGGTTTTTTAAAATGTTCCCCCTAAAAATTTACTTACAGGCCAAATTTGCATATGTATGCATGCCACAGAAAAATGTCTGCATTGATGGACCCCTCACAAAGTATTAGTGAAGACTAGGATTCAAGCAGTATATCCCCTCTAAGTACTCCAGGTTCAAAGTAAATTTTTATAAACTGTGTGAGAATGCCACAGGATATACATATACCTTCAGAGTATATAATGGCAAGGACAGCCACCTTGATTCAGTTGGTTGCCCAGACTTTCTGGGAACTGGTGGAAAGATAGTTTGGGACCATTTAACCACTTATTAAATAAGGATACCTTTTATACATTGATGATTTTCACACCGGCCCCCTTTTATTTAAGATACTTTTTTGTTTGGGCACAGTGGCCTCTGGCACTGTTAATAAAAACTGTAAAGATTTCCCCCCAAAATTATAGCTACCCAGCTGTAATGGGGGGGGGGTCTTTAGCTTTGCACCAAGAGGAGAACTTAGTAATAAAGTTTAAAGACAAAAAAGATGTGTACATGCTAAGTACCATCCATGAAGGGGGCGGGATTTTTCTTATACTGATACAACATTGTCCCTCATTGCAATCCATCCAGACTGGCTTACTTATCTCAAGGAATTCTGCCTGATGTGATGGAAAGGGGCAGAAAGAGGAAAATTTTTATCTCAATTTACCAGCACAATACAAAGATAATGATATTGCAAACAATACTATACATTATATAAAATTAAATTGTGCAATTCCATGTAAATTTATATATTGACATTACTATCTCTTTGAATGGGAATTTAAACCTCCTTAATGTAAAACAATGCTTTGAAGGCCTCACTAGCATTCAAAGCTTAATTTAAATCAGTAGGGCATTTGTCCCTTCTGTCACTGTTAGTTTCATGGTACATTCGCCTCACTGCTGAAAGAAAGGAGAGTAAGAGTTGAAAAGGAGAATTACATAAGAGCGTGAATTGGAAGATAGAGGCAGAGAGAGAAGGACAGAAAGTGAAGCAGCAACAATGAGCTTAAATTCAATTGGCAGATATAGTTTTTGATACCTTTTATTGGCTAACTAAGCAGATTTAAATGCAAGCTTTCAAGACCTTAGGTCTCTTCCTCAGGCATGTTATACAGATAAATATGAAAACATCCCTCTTAAATACAAGTACACATCACATTGTTTAGCATGGAAATCAGATAACAGAATGCAGTCCAGATCCATATATCTTTGACCAGTCAATGGTAAATTGCACTCTTCCTCTGAGGCTTTAGAGGTATTTACGATGCTCTTGGGTCTGTTGGAAAGGTCATTCAACTAAATTATATTTTGACATAAATTCCTTATCCCTGTTCAAACCACTACAAATTGCATTAAATTTTAACATTAATTTTACCTCTCATACCTTTCTGTCCCTCTGAGTGCGAAACAGTCCCATCAATACAGTTAACTTAATATCCTTGACACTGTGCCCATTTTGGCAAAAATGTTCTCCCACTGGTGTCTCTGTCTTTTTGTTATTAACACTGGATCTGTGGGAATTAAATTTCCTATGTAGTGCTTGTCCAGTTTCTCCCACATACAGAGCTGTTGGGCATTTTGCACACATGATAAGGTATATTACATTGGATGATTTACAGGTGAAGGTACCATTGATCTTATGGTGTAACTGGGTGTTTGGAATTGGTATGTTGTCCTTGGTGTAAATGTGTGCACAAGTTTCACATCTCTTTTGTAGGCAGGGAGATGTGCCATTTTTTGTATTTTTATTCAGGACACTCACCATCAGTTGTTTCAAATTTGGAGGCTGTCTGAAGGAGAGTAAGGGAGGCTGTGGGAATATGTCCTTGAGTCTTTCATCTGTATGTAATTTCTTTTGAAGTTCTCTTGAAATTTTGCTTGGCACTTCAACCTGGGGGTGGTAAGTGACCACCAGTGGCACCCGGTTTCCCTTATGTTGTTCTTTGTAGTGCAACAGATTTTTTCTTGGTATTTGGGTAGCCTTCTGTATCTGACTGTCAATAATAGTTGCGTTGTAACCGTGTTTTATAAAGTCTCCTCTGAGTTTCTGGAGGTGCTTGTCACGGTCCATCCTGTCAGAACAGATGCGGTGGTATCTGATGGCCTGGCTGTATATGATGGAGTTCTTTGTGTGTTTTGGATGGAAGCTATTGCTTTTCAGGTATGTTGGTCTGTCTGTTGGTTTGCGGTATAGGGATGTGTGGATGGAGTTGCTCTGAATACTGATAGTTGTGTCAAGGAAGTTAGTGCTTGTGCGTGAGTGACTGAGTATTAGGTTGATATTGGGGTGGAATGTATTGTAATTCTCATGGAATTTGAGAAGTTCCTCCTCACTGGCGGTCCAGATGATAAGAATATCATCTATGTAGCGGAGGTAGACCAGGGGTTTTATCTGGCAGGTGGACAGGAAGTCCTCTTCCAATTTTGCCATAAACAGGTTTGCATATTGTGGTGCCATTCGGGTACCAATTGCAGTCCCCATTTTCTGAAGGTAGAGGTCCTGTCCAAACTTGAAGTAATTGTGGGTGAGAATAAACTGTATGAGTTTTGTTACCGGTTCCATGGGTGTGTTATTTTGTTCCAGATATCCCTGACATGCTGCTATGCCATCTGTGTGTGGAATGTTGGTGTAAAGGGATTCTACATCCATAGTGGCTAGGATGGTGCTATCTGGAATTGGCCCCAAGTCAGCTAATTTGTTTAAAAGATCTGTGATGTCCTGAAGGAAGCTGGGTGTTTGTTTTACCAGGGGTTTCAGGGTATTTTCTACCCAGCCAGATATATTCTCTGTGAGTGTACCAATCCCTGAAATTATGGGTCTTCCTGGGTTTCCTTCCTTGTTTATTTTTGGTAGCATGTAGAAGGAGCCTATTTTTGGATCTGCTGGTATTAGGGGCCTTATCTGTTCTTCAGTGTTGGAGGGTAGTTCTTTTATGATCCTGTTAAGTTGTTTTGTATAATTTTTTGTGGGATCTTCTTGTAATTTTGCATAATATCTTTCATCAGAGAGTTGCCTATTTGCTTCTTGAATGTAGTCCACAGTGTTCATTATAACAACAGCTCCTCCCTTGTCTGCAGGCTTAATAATAATGTCCTGGTTATTCTTAAGTGACTGTATGGCTTTTTGTTCCTTTTGGGTTAGGTTGGGTGCTGGTTCACATTGTCTTTCCAGTATTTATGTAGTGACTCTTTTCCTGAAACTCTCTATGTATCTGTCCAGTGTGGGGTTACTTCCTGGTTTTGGAGTCCAGGTGGATCTTTTTGTGGGTGCATTGACATTGTGATGTAGCTCTGTGGTGTTATAATTATTATCCATTCTGTCATGGAAGAATTCCTTGAGTCTGAGTTTTCTGAAAAACTCCTCCATGTCACTGCAGAGTGTTACCCTGTCCACAGGTTTAGTGGGACAGAATGACAGGCCCTTTGAAAGTACAGATATTTCCTCTCTGCTTGGCTTATATTTGTAAAGGTTCACAGCACAGTTCTGTTCTGGTTGATTTACAGATTCTGCTGGTAAACCTGCTTTGCACCTCAGTCTCTGTAGTTTCTTCCTCTTGGTGTTGATGAGGAGTGTTTGTAGTTTCCTGTAGTACTGTTTAACCCCTAGAGTGTCAGGTGGGTACAATGTACGAGTGAGCCCAGCTGTACCTGCTGTGCCACGCTCGTACATTTGACAGCTAAAATGCGGTCACTGCTTAAGCCGGTATAACCGGCTGGCAGTGGCCGCATTTCAGCTGAAATGCAGCCTGGCACTCTTGGGAGGACATGAGGATCACTCCTCATGTCCTCCCAGGTATTGATCTCCCAGCCGATCGCGCTGGGAGATCAATATCGCCAAGGGAGAAGCTCTGAGAAACAGAGCTTCTCCCTCCGCCGCCCTCCTACCCCGAACTTCCGGGTAGGAGTGGGCGGGACCGGGGGAAACCTCCTAACGTCATCGGTGACATGATCACCGATGACATTAGGGAAGTTTCCCTTAGCCGATTCACTCCTACTGGTGGTAGGAGTGAAAGGCAGGAGAGCTTCTGCTCTCCTGCAGTCACCAAATTGATCTCCCAGCCTATCGGCTGGGAGATCAATTACTTGGGGGGCACCAGGAGGGGTCCTGATGTCCCCCACGAGGTCTGAATGCATAAAAAAAAAAAAAATAAAAAAAAAATAAACAATAGTAACCCTGTGAGTGCCGCAGTGGTCCCCAGCACATTGCAAAGCAATGTGCTGGAGACCCTTGTAGCACTCACAGGGTCTTTTCTTTGGGGTTTTTTTTTTTTTTTTGAAAGACCTCATTGCGGGGATCAGGGGGGATCCTGATGCCCCTCAATGAGGCACACACAGGGCTTCTATCATTACTTTGTTACTAGAGATTGTTGGGGGGCCATCAGGATTGGTCCTGATGGCCCCCCAACAAGCTCTGATTACAAAGTAATAATAAAAAAAAAAATTAACCCTCTGAGTGCCAGAAGGGTCCAATGCATTGCTTTGCAATGCACTGGAAACCCCTTTGGCACTCACAGGGACATTTATTTTGATTCCTTTTTTTTTTTTTTTTTAAGACCTCATTGGGGGGAATCAGAGGGGTCCTGATACCCACCAATGAGGTCCATAATAAAAAAAAAAAGTAAAGAAAAAAAAATTAACCCTGTGTGTGCCACAAGGGAGGCCAATGCAGCCCCCCTTCTGCGGCGCACACACAGGGCATTTATCATTACTTCGTTATCAGAGATTGTTGGGGGGCCATCATGATTGGTCCTGATGGCCCCCCAACAAGCTCTGATTACCAAGTAATGATAAAAAAAAAAAAATTAACCCTCTGAGTGCCACAAGGATCCAATGCATTGCTTTGCAATGCGCTGGAGACCCCTGTGGCACTCTCAGGGTCCCCTGTTTGTGGACATATATATATTTTTTTTTACTAAGACCTCATTGGGGAGGGATCAGGGGGTCCTTATGCCCCTCAATGAGGTATATAATAAAAAAAAAAAATTAAAACACAAATTAACCCTGTGTGTGCCACTAGGAGGGGAGTTCAATGCCGACCCCCTTCCCGTGGCACACACAGGACTTTTTATCAACACTGGTAGTCACAGATCTCCCATACACACTATCAAACACTGCCCCACCATCCTTGCTCCACTGCTCATACCCACACACACTGCCTAATCCCTCACCCTCCCACATACTTTGTTACACTTGTAGTCACAGGTCCGCACGTACACCGGCTGACGCCCTAGCTTCTTTCATCTGTTAGCCATAAAATCACACATACACTGTTTGCTTTACCATTTCTGTTTCACTGGTAGCTACGCTCCTGTAGCGTAAATTGGTATGTCAACCCACAGCAGTGGGGTACCATTTTTCTTAGGCTGCCAAGAAGTCCTCCTAGGAAATCCCACGCCATTGAACCATTTTAGTATCTTTGAAGTGACTGATGTGTAAAACAAATTTTTTTTTTTCCTGTAGCACCACATTCTGGAAATAGTTGTGCCAACTAACTTAGGGGTAAAAAGGCAAGTGACCCCTCATTAGATGCGGCAGGTTGTCTTCTTTCCAAAATGGTATGGTTTATCTACCTTTTCTTCAATTCTGAAGGTATTATAGTCATTTTCGTACAGGCAAGTCAGGTTTGAGAAAATGTTAGAAACATCAGAGGTTGTAGTAGGTGTAGTTTTCTACTTCTAGCACCCCCTAAGGTAGTTCAACTCATACCAATGGGGTGTCATTTGACTCCTAAGAGCACTAGCAAACAAATGCAGTTGAAAATTCCATGGTTTTCACAGCGCTCCATACATTTGAAGGGGCAGAAATGTAAAAAAATGCAATTTTTTTCCTATATCGCCTCCTTCTGGAAACATTTATGCACACCAGTATTGGGGTAAGAATGCAAGTGACCCCTCATTAGATGCGGCAGGTTGTTTTCTTTCCAAAATGGTATGGTTTATCTAGCTTTTCTTCAATTCTGAATGTGTTATAGCCATTTTTGTACAGGCAAGTCACATTTGAGAAAATGTTAGAAACATCAGAGGTTGTAGTAGGTGTAGTTTTCTACTTCTAGCACCCCCTAAGGTAGGTCAACTCATATCAATGGGGTGTCGTTTGACTCCTAAGAGCACTAGCTAATGAATGCAGTTGAAAATTCCACGGTTTTTACAAAGTTCCATACATTTGAAGGGGCAGAAATGTAAGAAAATGCCTTTTTTTCACTAGCGCCACCTCCTGGAAGCATTTGTGCATACCAGCCTTTGGGTAAGAAGGCACGTGACCCCTCATTAGATGCGGAAGGATGTTTTCTTTCCAAAATGGCATAGTTTCTCTACCTTTTCTGCATATCTATTATGGTTATAACCATTTTAGTGCAAGCAGATAATTTCAAAAACTAAAGTGTCAGGTTTACGTACGTGTTCCTAGCACCCACATATTGTATGTTAACCCACACAAATAGGCTACCATTTTTCTCATGTTGGTAGCAGGTACTGAATACAGCAGGAAATGTTATGGTTTTCAAAGATTTTAGTATCTTTGAAGTGGTGGAAATGTAAAAAAACATGTATTTATTCCCATAGCGCCACCTTTTGGAAATATTTGTGCACTTCAGCCCAGGGGGTAGAAAGGCAAGTTACCCCTCAATTGATGCGGGAGAATGTCTACTTTCCAAAATGGTATACCTTTTATACCTTTCCTTCATGTCTCTAACAGTTATGGACATTTTAGTACAAGCCGCCATTTTCGAAGAAGCAAACAGGTAGGTGTAGTGATGTGCTTCTGGCACCCCTAAGGTAGGTCGACTCATTCCAGTGGGGTGTCATTTTTCTCCTAAGAGCACTAGCTAATGAATACAGTTGGAAATGCCATGGTTTTCACAAATTTCAGTACATTTGAAGGGGCAGAAATGTAAGAAAATGCCTTTTTTTTTCATTAGCGCCACCTTCTGGAGGCATTTGTGCACTCCAGGCTTGGGGTAACAAGGCAAGTCACCCATCATTAGATGCGGCAGGGTGTCTTCTTTTCAAAATGGTATAGTTTGTGTACCCTTTCTTCATTTCTGTAGCTGTTATAATCATTTGGGTACAGACAAGTAATGTTTGAGAAAATGTTAGAAACATTTCAGGTTGTAGTAGGTGTCGTTTTGCACTTCTAGCGCCCCCTGAGGTAGTTGAACTCATACCAATGGGGTGTCATTTTTCTCCTAAGAGCGCTAGCTAATGAATACAGTTGCAATTCAATGGTTTTCACAAATTTCAGTACATTTGAAGGGGCAGAAATGTAAGAAAATGCCTTTTTTTTCCATTAGCGCCACCTTCTGGAGGCATTTGTGCACTGCAGGCTTGAGGTAACAAGGCAAGTCACCCATCATTAGATGCGGCAGGGTGTCTTCTTTTCAAAATGGTATGGTTTGTGTACCCTTTCTTCATTTCGGTAGTTGTTATAACCATTTGTGTACAGACAAGTAATGTTTGAGAAAATGTTAGAAAAATTTGAGGTTGTAGTAGGTGTCATTTTGCACTTCTAACGCCCCCTGAGGTAGTTAAACTCATACCAATGGGGTGTCATTTTTCTCCTAAGAGCACTAGCTAATGAATACAGTTGGAAATGCCATGGTTTTCACAAATTTCAGTACATTTGAAGGGGCAGAAATGTAAGAAAATGCCTTTTTTTTCATTAGCGCCATCTTCTGGAGGCATTTGTGCACACCAGGCTTGGGGTAAGAAGGCAAGTTACCCCTCATTAGATGCGGCAGGTTGTCTACGTTTCAGAAATATATAGTTTTATATAGTTATTCCACTGTTTTAGGGTAGTTTTACCACAAAAACCCTAGAATGCGCATATTAGTTTATAAAGTTGAAAATGTCATTTTGCGCTGCTGGTGATTAGGGCTCTACGCTAGCCATGGATGTAGGTAAAACTATACAAATTTGGTATTTTTTTACTCGGGGGACTTGGGGCTTTTTCAAATAATTGAAACTTTTTCAATCAAGGTAAATGTTTTTGATACATATTATGTGATTTTAGGAAAATTAGTAAATTTTCACTTTTTTTTGTCATTATGACATCATAGCTTTTTGCACGATGTAAAATTCTCTTCATATAAGGTACCACGAGAAAGCTCAATTCGTTCTGAAAAAAACAATATATAGTTTTCCATATTTAACTAAAAATCCCCAGAGGAAATCAAGCATAAACAGAAGGATAGCAAAAATGCTGAAAAAGTGTCTGGCCTGCAGGGTACAGGAAATGGCACAAGCCTCTGGCACTGAAGGGGTTAAGGGCCTGTTTCATGTCCTCAGTGTCTGGTCCAAGCTGTTCCTTTAGAGCTGATATTTCTGCTTGTATCTTTGATTTCCTGTTGTAGCAGATCCCAATAAGGTTGTTGCGTAGCCTCTGGGAAGTCCTGGTACATAGTTGCTGTGCAAACCTGCTGTTGTATGTGTCCAGTGTAGGATTTTTCAGCATGAGGCCTTTAGGTATTAAATTTTCCTTTTTGCATGTAGTCAGGAAGAAGATGTCACTATCCAGTTGTGCAAGTTTCTTTAGGAGGTTTCTCATATTCATTTGTGTGCGGTAAATTGGGGTATCTTCCATTCTGCTAACAGATGAGAGTTGGTACCGTGTTAGCCGTATAAATACAGGAGGCAGATATAGTTTTAGATACCTTTTATTGGCTAACTAAGCAGATTTAAATGCAAGCTTTCAAGACCTTAGGTCTCTTCCTCAGGCATGTTATACAGATAAATATGAAAACATCCCTCTTAAATACAAGTACACATCACATTGTTTAGCATGGAAATCAGATAACAGAATGCAGTCCAGATACAGATATCTTTGATCAGTCAATGGTAAATTGCACTCTTCCTCTGAGGCTTTAGAGGTATTTACGATGCTCTTGGGTCTGTTGGAAAGGTCATTCAACTAAATTATATTTTGATATAAATTCCTTATCCCTGTTCCTTATCCCTGTGCAGTTCTAACCACTAATACTGCTAGGCAAGGTTAGTACTAACAGGTATAGGAAATCAGAATGAGGTCACAAAACCTTTTAAAACAATGTATTTTAGTGAAAATGTATTAACACCTGATATCCTGGAGAAATAACTAAAATATTAAAGAGTAATGTGTTTAGGGCCACTCTGGCATCCAATGGGATAAGGAAAGACAATTCTTCACATTTTACTTGCTGTTATTTGCAATGTTACTGTAACTAAATAGCTTGGTAAAGATCTCTATTTAAATCTGTACCTAATGAATGAGATGTGAAAACTATCATTGTGTGTGTGAGATTGAAAGTGACTTTAACTTGCCTTCTGTGCAGACATCAGTACAAAGTTATACCCAAGCACTGCCATCAAAGGACAGCAGAGCAGTATATCCAAATATCCCACTGCCACTCTACCTGCTAGAGACAAAACACAAGGTGAAGAATTCCTAATAGCAAATAGGACATACAGAAAACAGGAGACTGTGAAATGCTATAGATATCATAGGCAACATACACCTAGAATCAGTTGTCTTCTATAATAATAGTTCACCGACATTAGGATTATATTGGAGTGTATGCAATGATGTGATACCACTTTCCTTAACAAATGATTAGATGTTCAGTGTTCGAAACTTTAGAGGGTGAACAGAGCCCTATTTCCTGATGTTGTTATGTCGGTGCTCCACCTCCTACCCCCGCTGCTCTGGTTCCCGATCCGATGGTCGCCTCAAGCATGTACGAGTGTTAGACGGGCTACTTTTGATGATGTTGGCCGTCGTGACGTCAGACATCCAGGGGACTATATAAGACACTGTCGCGCTTCCCTCTGCGCTCACGCGTCGGGTCTGTCCTGTCTGTTGCGCCCTAGCTATTCGCTCTCTCTCTAGTGGCTAGTATTTTTTGCCCATTCCGGTTTTTGACCTTTGGCCTGTCTACTGATTCTCCTTGCTCTCAGCCTGCCCCTGATTTTTGGCTCTGTCTCTCGGCTATGCTTGTTCTCCGCCAGCCCTTGACCTTTGGCCTGTCTCTGTTTCTCCGCATTGTCTCATCCTTGTTCGGTACATCACTGTGGTTTTTGTCTTGGCTATCTCGTGAGTCCTTTTAGCGCGGGTTCATCTCATCTTCTTCCATTTATATTATCTTAGCTGTTTTCTATTCTCTGTGCTACGTCATGCCCAGAGAAAGTATTCAAATAGCTTACAGATGTCAAAATGGGATCTAAGTGCTGCTTTGTAAGAATGCTTCAATGTCAATGTAATAAATAATACATTGTAGTGTGGATTTCATTTTTATAGACATTATATTTCTGTATAGTTATCTTAACATATAATAATAGCATCATGGTACAAGCAATCGTTAGTCACAAAATGGAATACACAGCTCTGCCAACTCTTTAAAACACACTCAGGCTATATACTAATGAGAATTGGAGCAATTCAGGAGCATAATACCTGCACCAAAGGGAACAAATTAAAAATATATTTTATTTATGTTAGAATTTGAATCCTTTGTACAAAGAGTGGATTCCCTTATTTCTATGGAACAATGTCATGCGAGGGCCACGGATACTATGGGTTAGTTTGACCTCCTATGGGGCAGATGGTTGTCTTCCACACAAATCACATCTTAGCAGGGTCCAGGCTTGGTTTTTCTTGTCCTTTGCTTCAGTGGTCTTGTTAGGGCATGGGTCCAGTAGTTGGGATATGGTGAATGAGGAATCCTTGGCATTCAGTGATCTCCCATCGTTGTTAATGGTTGGCTATTATCACTCTACTCCATATATGGCGTTTCTTCTTCTTGGACGTCATAGGAGCTGTGCTTGGTGTTTCCGACCCCCCGCTCTCCCTTCTATCCTTACTCATTCCCAACTCTTTGTACTCCCCTATCCCTTATAGTTGACTTCTCGTGTTGACTTATCCAGTCTTCTGATTATAATATTATCCAAGTTCCTCTCATGTTTAATAGTCAATCATTTCTGCTTTTATTAAGCTAACTACGATATATTTTTGAGTCCTATGCAGATTGCTATTGCAAGCCTAAATATTTCTGATATCGAAAAAAGGTCTCTACGTTTACCTTATCAATGTTACTTTCTCTCAACAACTACCATATACTGTGCACTGTAATCATCTGCTGCTTTGACTATCAATATTACTGTTTAAGCTATATTGTAATATCTTATGTCGATTTGGTTCATTTACCTACCTTTGTATTGAATTCTTTCTCTTCCATAAAAAAAAAAAGAAAAAGAATTTGAATCCTTTGAACGTGAAGCAATTCATTGGAGGCCTCACTAGTATACAAGGGGGTTCAAAGCCCCTTTTAAATCAGTGGGAATTTAGGGCATTTTCATTTGTACTTTATGGTAATTTTATTTCCAGTTCTCCTTAGTGCATCAGCCTCACTGCTGAAAGAGAGCAGAGTAAGAGGTGAAAAGGAGAAATACTGTGGAGAAGATAGAGAGACAGATAAACAAGGAAGCAGCAATCAAAACGAGCTTAAAATTCATTGATAACTCTCAGTATCAAAGCAAATGTTCTTCTAGAAAATACAGGGATGTGATGGTGTTTAATCAATATTAAATTCAATATATTGCATAGGTTACAAATCATCATTTCACAAACTTTAGCTGATTTGATTGCCTGCTTTAATCCGCACAGAGACCAGCACTCACCTGTACCTCAGCCCTGCCAGCAGGGGGAGACATAACAATACCTCTGGCTCCAACTACACCACTGTCATTCCACCTGATAATCCTCCTAGGCAAGGTTGGTAATAATAATTTCATAGGAGATAAGAGTAAGTGTGTTCCTTAATTCATTCACTGTTGTCTGTTCTGTGCAGAAACCTTCCCAAGCTTGTACCCTTTCAATGCCAGCAGGGGTAAACAGAGCAGTAAACCCAGTCCCAATAACAGCAGTGCACTTCTAATCAATAATACTGCTTGGCAAGGTTAGTAATAACAGGTATAACCTGAATGCATTTAAGGAGATACAATTCTGTTATACCCCATCAGAGGGCAGCAGAGCAGTATATCTACATATCCCGCACCTATTCTACATGCTAAAGACATTGCACAAGATGAGTAGGCCCTAACAGCAGATAGAGCATACAGAAAATAGTTGACTGTTAAATGCTATAGATATCATATGCAGCATACAATCAGCATCAGTTGCCTTCTGTACAAATGCTGATTTCACTGGTTTTAAAATTATTATAAGAGTATACATAAAGGTGTGCAAGCCTCCAACAACTTCGGCCTGTACTTTCTGCTGCCACTATTCACCAACAAACTTGGTAATTCCATCATCCCATCTTTTCTTTGGTCTACTTCTTGGGAATTTAGTATTGAGTGGAATCCATTCCAAAATTCATTTGATCCATCTACCATCGGGTCTTCATGCTATATGATCTACCCATTTCCATTTTAGGCACTTTACTCTTTTGTTATAAACCTTGGTCTACTGACAAATCCAAGGACACATTTTTCGGTCTCTTTTTGTTTTGTTAAAAATTTGACGTTCCTTACTTCTCTGCATAACATAAGGTTTTTGCATGACTTTGGCATTTAGCCTCCATGTTTACAAGACACACTGGCAGCAGGTTCAGCACTGGTGACAACAGGTTCAGCACTGGCAGCAGGCACAGCACTGGTGGCAGCACGTCTGACAGCAGGCACAGCACTGGTGGCAGCAGGAGAAGCACGTCTGACAGCAGGCACAGCACTAGTGACATCAGGCTCAGCACTGGCAGCAGGCACAGCACTAGTGACATCAGGCTCAGCACTGGCAGCAGGCACAGCACTAGTGGGAGCAGGGGCAGCAAGTCTGACAGCAGGCACAGCACTAGTGACATCAGGCTCAGCACTGACAGCAGGCACAGCACTAGTGACATCAGGCTCAGCACTGGCAGCAGGCTCAGCACTAGTGGCAGCAGGGGCAGCAAGTCTGACAGCAGACACAGCAATGGTGGTAGCAGTAGATTGGTCATCTTGAAGCAGATTTATTAAGAACTGGGGCATTTATGGAGCACGCTGTTTCCCCTTTGGTGCAAATAGCTTGCTCTATAATTGCCCCAGTTCTTAATAAATCTGTTTCAGAGTATTTAAAGTTGCAGATGGATAAATTATGAATGAAATTATTGCATTCTGTGATTTTAAGTAACAATTTACATTAATTTGTTTTATTTTTACTTTTGATGTATGGGGAGCTTCTTATGGTTACGAATTGTAAAACAATATGTACATGTTAATTCACATATTACTTAATAACTTTTAAGGTCTCCTTTATGTTGGTGATAGGACTGTTGCAGTCCCCTAAAACATTTCTGCTGACTGTGTAACTTCAATCTCATCTCTCCTGTATTCCACTGCCGATCCAGATGCACAAGAGGGCTGACTGATGGTTGGCCCATGTGAACATATGACAATATTATTGGCTGGCACCCACATGGGTCAGCCATTCAGTGAGGAAGGATTCAGTGAAGAGGATTAAAACTTCCAGCACTGCTGGTGTGAAAGGTCTGACAGTGGCCCCATAGGTTGCTATGGAGACCTCAGGGAATTCTGTAAACTTGCAATATGCTGAAATTTGGTATAATCACACAATATAATCAATATAATAGTCACGCATATAAAAGGCATGTTACCTTTCACCACAAGCAACAAATCCAATACAGCATCAGCCATATGAAGGGGGTCTGACCCTTTCAGTACCGTAGGGGGAGTCTAATGGATTGGAGTTAAGAGGTGGATACCTCTCTGTCAATAAAAGGTTAAAGGCAAATTTAGTTTTTGGATTATACATAGTAACATAGTAATATGGTTGATGAGGCCAAAAAAAGACATTTCCATCAAGTTCAGCCCAAATCACTCCTGTTGATCAAGAGGAAGGCAAAAAAACAAACAAACATTGAAGCCATTTTCAATTAAGCCCCAAGTAGTTAAAAATAATTCCTTCCTGACTCTAAATGGCAGTCAGCTATTTCTCTGGATCAACATCCTATTTGATTTGAAGCCAACTGTTATAATTAAAAATATTATTCTGTGATAGGTATCGATTACTTTTTTGAAAGCATTTACAGTATCTGCAAACACAGCATCCCAAGGCAAAGAATTCCATAAATGTACTTCCCTTATTGTAAACAATCCCTTGCTTTATTTTAGTCAAAAGAGCCTTTCCTCTTAACAAACAACCTCTTGTTCTTCACTCAGCTCTTTGAGTAAATAGTTTATTGGAGCGTTTATGTATTGACCTTGAATATATTTGTAAATGGAAATCATATCACCCCTTAGATGTCTCTTCTCTAATGCAAACAAATCCAGTTTGACAAATCTTTTTAACGCAGATCCTTCAATCCATTTATCAGTTTTGTTGCACTTCTATGTACTTTTCAGTTCAGTTATGTCTTTTTTAAGAACTGGTGCCCAAAACTGTACTCCATATTCTCGATGTTGCCTTACTAAGGCTTTATATAGAGGTAGAATTATATTTGCATCATGTGCATCTATACACCTTTTTATACAGTATAGTATCCTATTTGCTCTTGCAGCAGCTGATTGACGCTGCACTTTGCTTTGAAGTCTATCATCTTTAAATAATCCTAAATCATTTTATAATGAGGATTCCCTAAGTAGTAGGGATGGGTGAAAATTTTTGCCCCAAACCAAAATCACTTACCGCTTGGTGAATAATTTCCCACAAAAAGTGCATTTTTTCAATTTTTTTTGCCTAGCTCATTTCATGGAAATCAATGGAACATTGAATTTAAACACAATACATAGCAAATGTTATTTTATTCCCCAAAGGCATAGTATAAAAGGGGTATGAGGGGGCCTGTGTTGGGGGAGTATGAGGAAACAATCTGGGATTTGGGGGACAGTTAATAGAAAAATAAAAAATAAGACATGGTATAAAAGGGGTCTGAGAAGGGTGCCTATTAGATGGAGTCTGGGGAAAGAATCAGCTGAACAGGGAATTTGTTTTGCGGGGAGTTTTGACTGGTGTTGTGGGGACAATTAATAAAAAAATAAATAAAATAAAATAAGAAATTTGTACGTAACATGAAAGAGACAGGGACCCCTTGATGTAAGCTGCAACTGGGGCAGGCTGATACCTAATGGCATAAAGCATTTTGTAGAGGATGATTTGTCGGACTTAGACTTGTTGTTAGAGGCCCAATTCCTAAGGAAATACTTATTTGTAAGAAAACTTAATTGAGGCACAAGCCCTGAGGAAACATTGATTAGTTGTAGGAAATTAGACTTGTGTTAGGCCCAAGCCTTGAGGAAACATTGATTTTCTAGGACTTAGACTTGTTTGGCACAAGCCCTAAGAAATCATTGATTTGTAAGACTTAGGCTTGTTGAAAACAAGCCCCCAACAACTGTTATTTTTTTTTTTTGTAGGCCTCTGTTGTTGTTTGTTTTTTAAAGAACAAGCCCTGAGAAAAAAATGCCCTATTAGCCTAGTACCAGCAGGTCATGTTTTGTTGGCCAGTGGCCACTGGCCATTGTCAATTTCAAATGCCTCAGTGTGGCATTTGCAACTGCTGTTCTTGCTGCAGCTGAGTTGTTTAAAAAGCAGGATAATTAGGAAGCTCAAAGGGACCAGGATCAACAACAGCAAGGACATTGGTGATGTATGACGAAGGTTCCACTTGACATGACTAGCTAAAATGATGTGCCTGAGGCAGTAGCAGCACCATAACTAGCCCCCACCACATCAGGTATATGTGGAGAAAAGAAGATGTTTGGCAATAACATTTCTCCACTTGCCCCTCCACCAAAATCATGAGTGTGTTGTTAGAATATATTTTTTTCCCTTAGGAGCAGGAACTATGCCTCTCATCATCAATTGAAATGTGCACAGTTTCTGTGGTACATAAGGGAAGGACTGGGAACAATGGGTACATCTGCACTCACAAACACCTTTCACAACTCCATCCAAACACCATGACGCTTAGGGTCCCCAATATGAAATCCCCCCACCAAAAACCAAGTACTGCTGCTGTCACTATTCCCCTTGTCCACTCCCCACTAAGGACACATGACAACTTGCAGACAGTTTAATAATAACCAGCTTAGCATATTCTGCAACTCAGATGCCGCTTTATGCCCCGCTTGCGATTATCCTCCACCACACTGTCATGTATGGTCAGTGCACCACAGAGTGTGCAATAGGTGAACACAAACTGCCACATCCTGACATCTACTGAATGGCTATCAACCAGTGGGGGAGTTAACCCTTTGAGTTCCAGTGGGGTACACAATGCATTGTGTACCCTTCTGGCAATCAAAGGGTTAAAGATGAACGAGGTGGATGGCCAGAAGTTGTAGTTCCTCTAGAGCAAGAAGGTGATGGCGAGCCAGGTGTTTCGCTCGCCATCAAACTTTTAGCCTAGGTTTCAGCTAGGTTTCTCTATTCTTCTTCCTCCTTGATCTCTGCCTCGCCTCTTGTTGCATTTGGGGAGAGTCAGGGGTACAGCAACAGCGGTACTCAATTTCTTTGGTGGGTGTTTGGTTTTAGCATGTTTCACTTAAATGTCATGGTGTCTGTGTTTCATGTGTGTTATCAAGGTGAGTTCTCTCCTTTCCCCTTTTCACTGCCCCAAGAGAAAGATAGTCCCACACCCAAGACCTCAGGTGGGGGAGGAAAGGTGGAGAAAAATGGCCTCTTTCTTCTTCTCCTCCACAATTCCCTTTACTGTCTGGGGCAGAGGATGATGTTGCTGCTGTTGCTGCTACTGCTTCAGAATCAGCACTGCCACTAGGACCAGGAGTATAGTTTCTCGCAAGTGAAACCTGTCCTAGCAGAGGCAGCACATCTGAAAGCAGGCACAGTATTGTTGGCAACAGGGGCAGCATGTCTGACAGCAAGCACAGTATTTGGGGCTGCAGGTTCAGCACTGGCGACAGGCACAGAACTGGTTGCAACAGGGGCAGCACGTCTGTCATCAGGCACAGTATTGGTGACAGCAGGTTCAGCACTGGCAGCAGGCAGAGCACTGGTGACAACAGGGGCAGCACTGCAGCAGGCACAGCACTGGTGGCAGCAGAGGCAGCACATCTGACAGCAGGCACAGAAATGGTGGTAGCAGAAGCATGGGCAGCACGTCTGACAGCGGTCACACTACTAGTGGCAGCAGGACCAGCATGTCTGGCAGCAGGTACAGCAATGGTGGCTACAGGGGCAGCACGTCTTACAGCAGGCACAGGCAGCTGACCTATCCTGCTCTCACTAGTACTACCCTTCTCTTCCTCCCTTGCCATTAATTTCCCCAAGATCCCTAGGGGTGATTTAGGGAGACTGGACAGCCTTGGTTCAGTAGTGCTCACTTCTTCCTGCTCCTCCGACTCAGTGGATACATAAGGGTCCTTCCAGTTCCTCCTTTTACTGTTTTTAAACTTGCACATCTACCTCGCTTTGTAGCTTCTTCTATTGTGTTTCATTTCCTCAAATACGTCACATTTTTTTAGCGAAAAGGTAAAAACCACGTAAATCAGTGGGTGAAAACTTTCTTGCCATTGAAAATTTGGCAGGGAATTTTGGCCAATTGGCGAAAACTGCAAAGATTTTAATTGCTGCTTTAAAAGTGGATTTTCCCGCAAAAAATCAGACAATAATGTTGTTTTCGTGGGGTTTCTCATGGGAACACTGAGACAACTTTCTCTCACCCCTAATCACCTCCCACACTGAAGTCTTTATATTTTTGAAGTAACCTGTTGTGAGTCAAAGTATCAACAGCAATTACTTTGTCCAAATTACTGCTTACATAGTTCTGAATAGTTCTATCTTACTTACTATGGAAGTCAAGCTCACAGATGTATAATTTCCTGGTTTGGATCTTGTCCCCTTTTTTGAACAATGGTACTACATCAGCTTTCCTCCAATCACATGGCACTATGCATGATGAAAGTGAATCAAAAAATATTAAGTATAATGGTCTAGGCCTTTGGGCACCGGTTCTTAAAACAGACAATATTGAACGGGAAAAATGCAGCAAAACTGAAAAGGGATTGGATAATCTGAAATATGAAGCGAGATTAGCCAGACTGTGTTTGTTTACATTAGCGTAGCGACTTCTAATGGGTGATATAATCACTATTCACAAATATATTTGAAGTCTATACAAAAAACTCTCTAAGGAACTATGTACTTAAAAAGCTGAGTAAAAAAGGCCAGTAAAGTTATGGAATTATTTGCCTCGGGATGCTGTACTTGCAGATATTGTAGTTACTTTCAAGAAAGTAATGGAATGTATGCCTTTTTGGCTCAGAACAATATTGAGAATTATGACAGTTGGTTTCAAAACAGATAAGATCCTGATCCAGGGAAATATCCGACTGCCATTTGGAGTATTTTTGTAACCACTTAATTGTAAATGGCTTCAAAGTTTATTGTTGTTTTTTTTGCCTTCCTCTGGATTAACAGTGGTAATAGGGCATGGGATGAACATTATGGACGCATGTCTTTTTTTCAGCCTTATCACCTATGTTACTTTGCTTAATAATATACATTTTTGTCACTGTGTGCTAAATGTTATCTCCATTTTAACCCCAGTTACTTTACATTTGAATGCATGAAAACTAGTAGACATTTAAATTGCCAGGTTTAAAATCTGGGTATCATTTCTAGTAATACTATCGACTTATCCCGTCACAATACAGGGAACCTTATAGTAACAGGGTTTACATCTATAACATTTGTAGTTAGTTAATTTTATTGAGAACAACATGTAGACTTAATGCTCCAGAATTTGATTGGTGAATATGATTATTGACCTTGCAAGATGATCAGAACTCCTAAAAGTCCATATAATTCTCTAGCTGGTTCAAGCATTTGAAGCAAAGGAAAAAGTGTATAGCAAGAATGATACTCGTTTGTGGTCCTGAGGTAGCATTTTTAAGACAACTCTGTTTAATATTTAATAATGAGAATATGGCTTAAATGTGTCCCTATTGATGTTTTCTGTAGGAAGGATTGTTGAAACAAGTACAGCTCCATCTACTAGCTTGAAAGTGGTTCATTATTCCATGCCTACAACTGGCTATCAGCAATCACAGTTAACACCATCTTTGGCACATACTGAAATACAGAATGCATCTATAACAGTGGATAATGATAGCAATGTGCAGAGGTAAGTAAACTAAGGCCTGCACAAGACAGAGATTTACAAATAGGTGATATATTAGTTGGGTCCAAAAGTCAATATATATATTTACCATCATGTGCCTTATCCAAGCTACTCAACTGGTCTCATGGAGGTGTAGATCTAGGAAAGCTCCACCTGACACGAATGTAAATATGTTGAAAGGACCCCTACTCATGAATATGTAGACAATGCAGATCAAACACTTGTATAAAGATCCATCTTATTCTTTTTAGTAAAAGCATCAAGACTGGTACACGTCTACAGGATAAAATTAGGATAATGATGCTTTGAGGACCTTTACATTTTTTTAAATGTAAATTCACATATGAATATAAGTACTGTAAAATCCTGCTTATAATATGCACAATTTTCACAGATGGTGAAGTATGGGGTAGGGATGGGCAAAAACGTTTACCTCAAACCAAAATCGGTGGAAAATGGCACTTCCTGCTTGACAAATAATTTCCTGTGAAAAGTGAAGTTTTTCTGCTTTTTTCGCCTAGTTAATTGCATTGATATCAATGGGAAGAAAAAGGTTTCCCCACCACATGAAAGTTTTCTCTACTTTTCCACAGCCATATAAAAGGGTGTCGGGCTCTCACAGCAGCCATTCTGTGTTTGTGAGAGGAGAAAGCAGCATGTTTTTGAGCTAGAGAAGATAAGAAAATAAAGGGGAATTGAAACTTAGTTTAGGGAGTATTTTTGGTATGACATTTGTTTGTATTAGGGGAGTCTGGGGGCACTCTGGAGGAGAAGAAGGGAGGAAGTAGGTTGACCCCAAATACCCCACAATTCAGTGTGACTGACTGGCAAGACACAGGCAGCTGGTATCCAATTTTCTTGCTGATCTTTCTTTTATTGTCTCTGTGCTGGGGAAGTCTGGGGAAAGAAGATAAGATGGACAACTTAAAAAAAAATAAATAAAAAAATAATATAAAAAAATTAATGCAGAGATAATTAAACAAATAATTATAATTATTATTATTATTATATATTTTGGGCTTACTGTGATAAGATAGGATGGACAACTTAAAAAAAATACAAACATAAATATATTAGATGACAGATAGCTGACTGGGAACCTGATATGAGCTCTGTGACTGAGGCAGACTTAAAGGGATAGTAATGTTTCATAATAAAAACAGCTCTAATTAATCATCATAGTATTTGTACATTGGCGAGTGTTATTTCAATTCTGTCAGAGTTGTTGTTCAGGAGTAATTCAATGACAAAGTGTCCCCCTCCCGCCCCTTTTACTGATGTAACACTGCTCAGCCAAAGCAGAAGGGAGCTGCCCAGGGACAATCTTCAATTAAGATAAGGGAAAAACCTGAAAAGCTTGTCAAGGGGGGCAGGGCTTTCATTGTTTTCATATAAAGAAGATTGTCCCCTGCTGTTATCTGTCTAGTCTTACAACTAGATTCCACATCTGAGAAGAGATGGCTTACACTAGGTAAAAGGGGTGGGAGGGGGAAACTTTGCTTGTGAATATCTCTTAAACCATAACGGTTTGAGAGATAAGACTTATATCGTTCTTCATGTTTTTTTAATGCCTACAAAAAAAAAATAAAGTTAAAACGAAGTATTACTATCCCTTTAATAGACAGAAGATGATATTGAGAATTGTGTTAAGGTATAAGGCAAGACATTACACACCATCAGTTACGTACTTCTGTAATAGATGATGATGATCCATCTCCTCCTAGGGTGGATGCAGTTTGTCAAGGTCCCACCAATCATACTACACCAGTCCCCCACCATCACTACCATACACATCTGCCACATTTTAGGTTTTACTTTTATTTTTTTATCACTTGACATCATCATTAAAGGGATAGTAATGTTTCACAAAAACAGCAGCTTCAATTAATCTTCATAGTATTTGAGCCACAGAGAGTGTTATTTCAAAAGTCAGAGTTGTAGTTCAAGAGTAATTGAATGATAAAGTTTCCCCCTCCCACCTCTTTTACCTAGTGTAAGCCACCTCCCCTCAGATGTTGAATCTGGTCCACAGACCAGACAGCTCACAGCAAGAGACAATATTCTTACTGTGAGAAAAATGAAAACCTTGCCCCCACTGACAGGTTTTTCAGGTTTTTCCCTTATGTTAACTGAAGATTGTCCCTCTCTGCAATCCACTTGGACACCACCCTGCTGCTCTGAGCTAAGCGGTGTTACATCAGTAAAAGGGGTGGGAGGGGGATACTTTATCATACAATTACGCATGAACTACAACTCTGACAGTATTGAAATAACACTCTCCATGGCCCAAATACTATGAAGATTAATTGGAGTTGCTTTTATTTTGAAACATTACTATCCCTTTAATATGTGCCAGTGTCACTTAAGTAGGAAGTTAGTGTTGTGGGCAAAGGACAAATGCACTTTACATGCTAACAATTTTTTCAATGTATATGTTGTGGTAGGACTCACAACTTTGACTTTCAACTACCTATTGCTCCACTACAGCCCTCAGAAGAAGTAATATTGTGCTAGGAAATGTTGCACCATAGGAAACATAGGAGAAAAATGTGTTGAATAGGAGTAAAATGTGTTAGAATAGGAGAAAAATGTGTTGGAATAGGTAAAAAAAATGTGAAATAGGCAAAAAGGAGGAAAATTTTGCACTGGAAAAAAGGAGAAAATTGTCCATTTTTTGAGAAAAGTCATGCAGGAAATTTTTCTAATTTTTCGGCCATCCCTAGTGGAAGGTGCGTATTTCACAGGAGTTAAAAAATGCAATATATTTTTGCATTTCCCCCCAGTGCAATACTCTTCCCTTTGCCTGCCCTGCTTCAACTCACCCCCTCTGTAGTCGGCTTTAATCTCTGCACAGCGGGTGGCACTCTTGCATTTGCCACCTGCTTCTGGCAAATCCCTGTGAGGACCTTTTCATTTTAGCCAACAGTTATACCTCAAGGTCCTCGCATGGCAATACAGTACATCCAATGTGCAGAGATCTATACATTGGATGTACTGTTTTGCCCTGCATTTAGTATAGAGGGGGGATACAATAAGTGCAGTGATTAAATGCTTATATAGACAATCATAAGGGGAACACCAGGTGAGTATACATTAGGAGACAAGGTCCCTGCCCTGTAGAGCTTACAGTCTCAGTATAGGATCGGTGACATACAAATACAAGCAGGTAGTGCTACATTTCAAAGGTACTCGTTTAGCTTGGATTTGAAGTTGTTGAGGCTTGGCAAATGATGGGGGGAAAAGCTTTAAATCGTGAAACAGCAATAGTGGTTAAAGGAGCAATGAGTCGTCCACCATGCTTGGTAAGTAGACTGGATATCAAAGATGAAATATAAAGTGGGGACAAGTAATGGAGGACCTTGAAGGTAATGAGTAGGATTTTGAATGTAATGCGTTGCTTCATGGGAAGGCATGACAATGATTTTAAAAGTGATGTGGTGAGTACTGTTCTGGAGGAGAGGAAGTGTATTCTGGTGGCCGAATTAAGAATTGATTGGAGAGGAGCGATATGGCTAGCAGGCAGACCAATACATAAAAAGATACAGTAGTCCAGGCGAGAAAGGATAAGAGCATGCATGAGAGTTTCTGTTGTAAAGTGAGAGAGGAATGGCTGGATTTTTGCTATATTTCAAAGAAAGAAGCGACAAATTTAATGTGGGTGGTGAAGGAAAGAGAAGAGTCCAAAGTTACCTCAAGACAGTGTGTCTTATCTACATGGTAAATATAATCATGGGTGTAAATTAAGAGTGGGTGAAATTGCAAAATGGGTAAATTCATGCCCTTAGGGAGACAAACAGAATTGTGAGGAGCACCCATCGAGCACGAACAAGGTAAAGTGTCTTGTTCTAGGCATGGTAGCCTCTCAATGGTGCTACAACTCACGTTTTTCACTCCCATGTGCCATTGCAGAGAGGAAATCTCCATGTCCATATCAGACTGGTCCTGCCCACAGACAGTCCAGCTCCGAAATGTCAGGCAAATCCTCTCTGCACGAGAGAAACAGCATAACCACAGACGTACGTTTCGGCCTATATGGGCCTCATCAGTGCGGTGGCGCTGAATCCCTCTAGGCACACGGAAGCAAGGGCCCATGCCTGGGATGCCCTTATACTTAGGGAGACAAACAGAATTGTGAGGAGCACCCATCGAGCACGAACAAGGTAAAGTGTCTTGTTCTAGGCATGGTAGCCTCTCAATGGTGCTACAACTCACGTTTTTCACTCCCATGTGCCATTGCAGAGAGGAAATCTCCATGTCCATATCAGACTGGTCCTGCCCACAGACAGTCCAGCTCCGAAATGTCAGGCAAATCCTCTCTGCACGAGAGAAACAGCATAACCACAGACGTACGTTTCGGCCTATATGGGCCTCGTCAGTGCGGTGGCGCTGAATCCCTCTAGGCACACGGAAGCAAGGGCCCATGCCTGGGATGCCCTTATACTTAGGGAGACAAACAGAATTGTGAGGAGCACCCATCGAGCACGAACAAGGTAAAGTGTCTTGTTCTAGGCATGGTAGCCTCTCAATGGTGCTACAACTCACGTTTTTCACTCCCATGTGCCATTGCAGAGAGGAAATCTCCATGTCCATATCAGACTGGTCCTGCCCACAGACAGTCCAGCTCCGAAATGTCAGGCAAATCCTCTCTGCACGAGAGAAACAGCATAACCACAGACGTACGTTTCGGCCTATATGGGCCTCATCAGTGCGGTGGCGCTGAATCCCTCTAGGCACACGGAAGCAAGGGCCCATGCCTGGGATGCCCTTATACTTAGGGAGACAAACAGAATTGTGAGGAGCACCCATCGAGCACGAACAAGGTAAAGTGTCATCAGGGTGGGAAAGAGGGACAGAGGGATTTGGGTCTAAAAGAGGGACTGTCCCTCCTAAACAGGGACACTTGGGAGGTATGGTTTTAGTCAAAAGGTATTGCAGCTCAAACTTGAATTTTCTTAGGTGCTATATCTCAATGGTCTGAAATTTTACAGTGGTGTTGTTGTTACACCATTCTATGGACAGCAGTCAGTTGACCATAAACCTTCATAAGATGGTGTAACAACAGCACCACTGTACAGTTTTAGGTCACTGATATATTGCACCTAAAAAAAATAAATTTAAGCTGTAATAACTTTTTAATAAAACACCTCTCAGCAGTGGGAATACCCTTGTCTTACTCAGGGTAATGAACCCTACAGTATATATTTTTTATGTATAAAGTGTTACTATCCCTTTAAAGTCATAACACAATGTTGAAAAAGGGGTTAATGTTTTGTGCTTAAAGTGAATGACCAATGGTTCAGATATGATCATAAAATTACAAGTAATAGATCTGGTATAGGGTGATCTGCTATATGTCATAAAGTATAAGGTTGTAATAATTCCTTACATTCTATTAAGTACAAAGGATGGATTCCAGTACAGGTATTAAATGTTACCTCTGGTAACTACTGAAGTCTGTGGGGAAATTTTTAAAGGGATAGTAATGTTTCACAAAAACAGCAGCTCCAATTAATCTTCGTAGTATTTGGGCCATGGAGAGTGTTATTTCATTACTATCAGAGTTGTAGTTCAAGAATAATTGAATGATAAAATATCCCCCTCATGCCCCTTTTACCTAGTGTAAGCCACCTCCCCTCAGATGTGGAATCTGGTCCACAGACCAGACAGCTCACAGTAAGGGACAATTGGCGCAATGCAGGAAACGTGCGCAATCGCTATTTCCCATGTGAAATCCACTAGGGAATAGGTTTGTGCATGATTTTGTTGAATTTCGCATGAAAAAATCAAGATTAGCGAACGGCTGCGTATTTTTATTTTCTTTGTAGGCGTGGCTAAGATTAACGAATCTGTGTGAGTGGAATAGCAAAAGCGCCTAATGCAAGAACTGCTATTGCGAATGAATTTATACGTCTGTGTACTGTTGTCGTAAAATGGATTTTTTTTATGTGCAATTCAAGAAGCGTTTAGTATTTAGCTGCCTGGATTAGAACATGCGCGAAATCTAGCCGCGCACAAAAATGCCTTTATCCAATGGAACATTTCTTGCATCGCGCCAAATCTTCTTACTGTGAGAACAATGAAAACCCTGCCCACCTTGACAGGTTTTTCCTTATGCTCACTGAAGATTGTCCCTCTCTGTGATCCATCGGGACAATCTTGCTGCTCTGAGGTGAGCAGTGTTACAGTAAAAGGGGCAGGAGGGGGTACATTATAATTCAGTTGCTCTTGAACTACAACTCTGACAGTATTGAAATAACACTCTCCGTGGCCCAAATACTATGAAGATTAATTGGAGCTGCTTTTATTGTGAAACACAAGTATCCCTATCTAAATCGATTATACGATTATCACCTTCATTCTAATCCAGCCATTTATAATGCGGAAAGTTGTTTGGGTCACCCCTGAATGGTTAGCTGTGCCTAATATCTTGCCTTACTATATCTATAGCACTTTGATGAAGGATGCGTAAGCCTGGTTTATTATACATTATGATCTAATACCAGTTGCAAATATTTGTACTTGCATAATAATTAGTGCACCTCACTAAATCTTCTGATTGGTGCCTGTAAATGAAGCTACACTAGTGATACCACAGAGTTTACAATTGAAATGGAGCTACATAAATGATACCACAGAGCTACAATACAAATGGAGCTAAACTAGTAGCATAAACCATTTCCATTGTAAGCTCTATAGTATCACTAGTTAAACTCTATAGTATCACTAGGTAAGCTCTATAGTTTCATTTAAGTTCTATAGTATCACTAGGTAAGCTCTATAGTATCACTAGGTAAGCTCTATAGTATCACTAGGTAATCTTTACTTAAATTGTAAGCTTTGTAGTAGTGCACTATTGCAGCCCCATTTCAACTGTAAACTCTGTGGTATCACTTGACTTAAGTCACAACATTATTGCCAATTTTAAAATTAACAAAAGGGGGTGGGCTGGCACAATGGGCTTGAACGATAATAGAAATGGGCCACTTGATTGTATTTGCCCCCTGGGCCACAAGTTGCCAGCCCTCTCCTGCGTTGATATATAGAAGTAGCCATTCCCCTCCAATGTTGGTACTCACATTTATGAGAAGTTTCACCTGCCTCTCAGTTTAAATATCCTGCAATGGTTTTCGGAGCATCACTCCAGGCTAGTGACAGCATACTATAGCTCAGATGGACAAGTGATGTATTTGATTTGTTGTTCCTAGTGTTTTTCCACATAAAAGTAAACCAATATGCAGGCTTAACATGGAACTTTTAATAATAATTAAAAAACAACTCAATAAGTACCATCTAGCACCTTTCATTTACAGTGAGTATGAGGGTGCTAATAACAAATATATATCAATAAATATAAATATAACTTCAGCCACAACACATGACCCTAATATGGATAGTCAATATGGAGTGAGATAAGACAGTAGTGATAATGCCAACCGTAAGCTACAGATTAAAATGCAAAATCAGTATGCTGAAAATAAAAACACCAAAAAAGAAAACTAATAAAAAATAAAAAGACAAAAAACATGTATGATATTAATTTCAATATTGCCCTGAATTGGGTTAGAATCGCTCTACGTGTTTCGTGACCGGTTATTCCACTTCTTCAGGAGCAAGACGATAGTGGAGTTCTTTAGTACATATGGCCTATTATATTACTATGTGAGGGAGGAATTAGTGTTGTGCACCCTGGGTGTGGAGGTCTACATCTTCCAGCATCCCTTACTAGCCAATGGCTAGTTTAGAATGCCGTGAGTTGTAGAACCCAAAAGATGGAGAGCCTACATGTGACTACTCCCTGACTCAGGGATATGCCATATGTGCTAAGGGCCAATATAGTTTGTTTTCAACCATGGGCTCTCCAGCTGTTGTGACATACACTCCCAGCTAGATATTCACTATTTAGGGATGCTGGATAGCCCGCAGCTTATAACCTTTTATATGGCCATCCTATTGGTCATTAACCATCTGAGGATGATGTAAGTTGTAATCCAACAAATAGGTAGTCCACGGTTACTTGCGTCTGTATTAAAACCAGATGTACCATTTAATCTCAAGGAAAACGCAGAATTCTCCTTTTCTGTTGTTAATTGGTTAATTGTAAACCAAGGAAGTCAAATATGAGTTTGAGATATTTTATATAAATAATTTTACTTGTAATGTATTGTTTATCATTATTTAGCATTTACATTTATTCTCTTACATAATAAAATATCCCATAAATTACAGATCAGTAACCACTATTTATCTTTTCTCTTGATCTGCCTCATTCAGCATGTAGCAGAATGTGAAGAATCTCTAAAAAAGGTTAATTGCATTGTTATGTTCCTACATGTGTACATGCTGTGCACCTAACCTAACCAGGCACACATTATATTTTGTGATCCTCTTCTATTGCTCCTATTACGCACAAGATTGCACCCAGTCAGTCACTCATACTTTGTGTTCTTTTTCATTACAAGAGAATTTGGACAAATAGAGTAACTGGGCAGGCAAATGGCAAATGAGATTCAATATAGACAAGTGTAAAGTTATGTATTTTGGGTATAATAATAAAAATGCAACATATAGTTTAAATGGTGTTTCTCTGGGGAAATCTACTAATGAAAAGGATTTGGGAGTAATGGTAGACAATAGACTTAGCAGAAGCGTGCAGTGCCATCTGGCAGCTGCAAAGGCCAATAAGATATTGACATGTATTAAAAGGGATATTGACTCAAGGGAGGAAGATATTATTATGCCTCTTTACAGGTCCATGGTAAGACAACACCTAGAAGATGCTGTTCAATTCTGGGTGCCCTTTCTGAAAAAGGACATTATGGAACTAGAGAGAGTGCAGAGGAGGGCTACAAAACTAGTAAGGGGAATGGAAAGTTTTGGTTATGAAGAAAGGCTAGAAAAGTTAAACTTGTACACACTAGAAAAATGGCATCTTAGAGGGGATATGATAACACTATATAAATATGTTCAGGGCCATTTCAAAGGGCTCTCCAAAGACCTGTTCATTAACAGAACAGTACACAGGACAAGGGGCCACCCGCTTAGACTTGAGGAAAGGAGATTTAATCTAAAACAGCGGAAGGGTTACTTTACTGTAAGGACAATAAAGGTATGGAATTCACTGCCTGAGGAGGTGGTGCTATCAAATACATTAGATGCCTTTAAAAAGGGCCTGAATACTTATTTAAAAGAGCATAACATAGAGGGCTACGTATGTTAGTATTGGGATTAATATTTAGTAAGGGCTTGTTGATCCAAGGAGAAATCTGATTGCTATTTGGAATCAAGAATTAATTTTTTTCCCCATTCAGGGTACAATTTGAAATTGCTATATTGAGGGGGGGGTTGCCTTCTTTTGGATCAATGATGGTAAACAGGAATAGGAAAAGGGTTAAACTAGATGGACACAAGTATTTTTTCAACCTAAATTACTATGTTACTATGTGCTATTGGGCGCCCTTTTAGGCGGACAATTTCTACCATTTAGGTATACTTTTGCTCCCATTTATGTACACAGAGTGTGCTCTTTTATGTTGCATAGACTGCTCTTGATGCATCACTACACATGATGACCTATACAGTACTTATCATAAAGTGAATTTCTGACCAGAAAAACGTTTGATAACTCCTGCTACATCTGTAAATTACAATTCATATTACAAAAACTTGGGGAATTATGCTGACCCATCACTCATTACAAAGCTACATCTACTTTTTATTTTTTTCTAAGTAATATCTTGTCCCTTCAATTTCAGATACAAATAACCCCTTATTTTGTTTATTATTTTTGCAGCAGCTTAGTAGAATCTCAGAACCTTCCCCTAATTGTTACCCTTTCTCTGCTGACTTGCGGTGTTCTCGTCCTGGGAACACTATTTATTATCATAATAAAGCATCGTAAGAGGAAAGGTGAGTCATAACTCCTAGTGTAATGTGATATAGATGTACTTTTCATTTTGGAAATCACCTCTCATTTCATACAATCAACAATATGACAAGTGAAATATTCACATGCTCAGATTAGGAACTTATTTTCTCAATGTATTTAAGCACACACTTTTAACCCTTGAGTGGCAGAGGGGTGCGCAATGCATTGCTCTGGTACTCAAAGGGTTAACTTATTATTATAATGATTATTATTACAAAAACACTTGTAATACTTAAGCACATTTCTAAATACAAATTACATGCAGGGAACTGACACAAACCAAAGATGATATGGGATATGCCAGCTTTGTAGTTATTACAGGTTAGATAGATAGGACCATCCAGTCAACTGACATACGTTTCTGAGCATGTGATGAAGACAACTACATCATTAAAGTTTAATGTTAGTCAAGAAATATGGTTATATATGTTTAAAGGGATAGTAATACTTTGTTTTAGCTTTATTTTATTTTGTAGGCATTAAAAAAAACATGAAGAGCGATATAAGTCTTATCTCTCAAACCTTTATGGTTTGAGAGATATTCACAAGCAAAGTTTCCCCCTCCCGCCTCTTTTACCTAATGTAAGCCATCTCTTCTCAGATGTGGAATCTGGTTGTAAGACCAGACAGATAACAGCAGGGGACAATCTTCTTCCTATGAAAACAATGAAAGCCCTTCCCCCCTTGACAAGTTTTTCAGGTTTTTCCCTTATCTTAATTGAAGATTATCCCTCTCTGCAGTCTACCTGGGCACCTCCCTTCTGCTCTGGCTGAACAGTGTTACATCAGTAAAAGGGGCAGGAGGGGGATATTTTGTCATTGAATTACTCTTGAACTACAACTCTGACAGAATTGAAATAACACTTTCCAAAGTCCAAATACTATGATGATTAATTAGAGCTGCTTTTATTATGAAACATTACTATCCCTTTAAGCTAAATGTATTTTCCCTACTGAATGTATGGTAGAAAGTTGAAGTAATGGCTGATGGAACATAGCTGTCCATTTTTGAAATATGAGGGTGTGAAAAATGTGATTTGACAATATATATTTAGTTCAGTATCTTGACAAACTGTGATCTATGGAACCACAGGTCAAGTGGTTCTATAGAATATATATATATAAGTAATGGCAGAAAGCGGAACAAGGCTGGTGGTATGTCAAACAGTGTATGTGTGGTTCTGAAAAGGGACTTGTGGAAGATTGTAATGTTTCATTGCAATTTTGTTTTTGATTAGTTTTATCTTGTAATAAGCACTATAAAAGCACATCCTCCAAGAAAAAATAAATAATTATGGAATACAATTGCCTGGTAACTATTACTGTATCCCAGTAATAAGTAGCTCTTCTTTTGTTTAACAGTTATTTACCTATGTAAGTGTTCTTCACACAAGAGTTTGGTATATCTGTTTAATTTATTATTGTGCATTGTATGTCTCTTGAAACACGATGCTAATTGTTTCTGTTTACAGTCTGATAAAAATGTTTGTCTCATGATCCATTTAGGTCTATTGGAGCCAGTTGATTGTTGTGAGGTGTTGTGAAGTTGAGGCAAGCATAACTAGAACTTACTATATAGAGGGAACTGTACATATAATGCAGCAGATATATAGATAGATAACCCTGAGTCATGAACATACCTGGGAACTCTCCGGATTTGCCCCGGTGACTCCAGGTTTTGACAGAGTTTTACCGGGTCTCCGGGGCAGAGGAAGATTCCTCCGGATGTGGGGAGTTTCTATTGAAACTCTGTCCACATCTGCTGTATCTCCCAGTGTTCCTCCTTCCCCAACCTTCTGTGTGTCACCTTTACGTACTGCCCCCTACCCCACTTGTGTCAAACCCCGCCCCTTTTTTGATGCGATTTGCGTCATTATTGTCACCCCCTGCTGCACCAGAGGACTCCCCTCTGGGCAGACCTCAACTGGAAGTTCCCAGGTATGGTCATGAAGAACACCAACATATGTGAGTTAATCTGTTAAATAATTTAAGAAGCACTTGTTCCTAAGGCATTGCTGAAGCAATGCTTTGGATTTGATTGTCAGTGTGCCATAGAATTACATTTTTAAACTTAAAGGGATAGTAATGTTTCATAATAAAAGCAGCTCTAATGAATCATCATTAGTGATGAGCGAGCACCCCAATGCTCGGGTGTTCGGGTGCTCTGACCGAGCACCCCCTGAGGCTCGAGTGCTCGGCCGAGCACCCGAGCCCCATTGAAGTCAATGGGAGGACTCGAGCATTACACCAGGCACCCCCTGCTCTGATGAGGGGAGGGTGCCTGGTCCATAGGAAAAGGGCAGAAAAAGATGGAAACACTACAGAAATGGTTCAGGGACAGCATAGGGAGGATGTCTGGATGCATCTTTGGCCTCCAACATCGCTGCTGGGAACGATCTTTCGCCCGTAGTACGCCATTTTTACAGACTGACCATAAAACACACAAAAAGGAAAATAAAAACGACTTTAGGCGAAAAATTGTTACCAAACAATATTTGCTGTATATTTACTTGTATATCATCTGCAAATTATCCCAAAAATTTCCTTGATTTTCGGAAGTGAGGCCATGATTAAGAGGGAAACGTGCGCAGAGGCAAATTCTCCCAAAAATTTCCTTGATTTTCAGAACTGAGGCCATGATTAAGAGGGAAACGTGCACAGAGGCAAATTCTCCCAAAAATTTCCTTGATTTTATTGAACTGAGGCCATGATTAAGAGGGAAACGTGCGCTGAGCTGACCATCTAAAACATTATGGGTGAGGGTCTGCTGCAGAGCTGACCATCCTAAACATTATATGCGAAGGCCCGCTAGTGAGCTGACGCTATAAAACATTATATGAGGGGGCCCGCTAGAGAGCTGACCCAATAAAACATTATATGAGAAGGCCCGCTGGTGAGCTGACCTATATAAAAATTGGCAAACAGGGCCCGCTGGTGAGCTGGCCCTATATAAAAATTATATCACAGGGCCCGCTGGTGAGCTGGCCCTATATAAAAATTATAGCACAGGGCATATGGAAGAGGAGGAGGAGGATGAGAAGATTAAGAGTCAACCATATACCCGTTTTTTGGGTGGAAGGGGTGAATGGGAATACAGAGTATTCACATCATTGTAAATAACATATATAAAGTGAGTTTATGTTCCCCCGGGGCTTTCCTCCAGTGGAGTGGAGAAGTCAGGGGAAATCCAGGCCTTTTTTATAAGTGTCAACCTATCAGCATTGTCGGTGGAAAGGCGGATACGCTTATCTGTTATGATGCCACCAGCAGCACTAAATACCCGCTCAGACAGAACGCTGGCGGCAGGGCAGGCCAGCACCTCCAAGGCGTAGAGTGCCAGTTCATACCACGTGTCCAGCTTGGACACCCAGTAGTTGTAAGGCACAGAGGGATCATTGAGGACGCTGACACGGTCTGCTACGTACTCCTTCACCATCTTCCAAAACTTTTCCCTCCTTGTGACACTAGGCTGCACATCAGGGTGAGGGTGCTGGCGGGGTGTCATGAAGGTGTCCCACGCCTTGGAGAGTGTTGCCCTGCCTTTCTCGGAACTGCTGTGTGCTCCCCTTTTCTCCCCTTCTCGGTTGGCCAAGGTAGCACGTACTCTGCCGCCAGCGTTGTCAGATGGAAAATTTTGGAGCAATTTTTCAACAAGAACCTTCTGGTATTGCAACATTTTGCTTGTCCTCTCCACGGGAGGAATGAGAGATGAGAAATTCTCTTTGTAGCGGGGGTCCAGAAGGGTGAACACCCAGTAATCCGTGTTGTCTAAAATGCGTACAACGCGTGGGTCACGGGAAAGGCAGCCTAACATAAAGTCAGCCATGTGTGCCAGAGTACCAACAGTCAAGATTTCGCTGTCCTCACCAGGAGGATGACTCTCAATATCCTCATCCTCTTCCTCCTCTTCTGCCCACCCACGCTGAAGAGATGGAACTAAAGTTCCATGGCTACCCTCTGTAGCGGAGGCAACCGTGTCTTCCTCCTCCTCCTCCTCCTCCGCCTCCTCCAATTGTCGCTGAGAAGACGAAGTGAGGGTGCTCTGGCTATCACCTTGTGTAAGCTCTTCCTCCCCCATTTCCACCTCTTCCACATGCAAAGCGTCGGTTTTAATTGTGAGCAGCGAGCGTTTCAGTAGACACAGAAGTGGGATGGTTACACTGATAATAGCGTTATCGCCGCTCACCATCTGTGTCGATTCCTCAAAATTGCGTAAAACCTCGCAGAGGTCTGACATCCATTCCCACTCCTCACTTCTGATTACAGGAAGTTGAACGGAGAGGCGACGACCGTGTAACAGCTGGTACTCCACTACTGCCCTCTGCTGCTCACAAAGCCGGGCCAACATGTGGAAGGTGGAGTTCCAGCGCGTGCTCACGTCACACAGCAGCCGGTGAGCTGGCAATTGTAAGCGCTGCTGCAGCTTCAACAGGCCGGCTGAAGCTGTTGATGACTTACGGAAATGTGCACACACGCGGCGCACCTTGGTCAAGAGATCATGCACATTGGGGTAGGTTTTTAGAAATCGCTGCACCACTAAATTAAATACATGCGCTAGGCATGGTACGTGTGTGAGCTTGCCGAGCTCCAAAGCCGCCACCAAGTTACGCCCATTATCACACACAACCATGCCTGGTTGCAGGTTGAGTGGCGAGAGCCACTGCTCGGTCTGGTGACTAATCCCCTGCAACAGCTCTGAGGCCATGTGCTGTTTGTCCCCAAGGCAGATCAGCTTCAGCACGGCCTGTTGACGCTTCCCCACTGCAGTGCTACACTGCTTCCAGCTACTGGCTGATGGGGGAGTGGCGCTGTGTGTAGAGAATTCGGAGGTGGAAACGGAGGAGGAGGAGCCAATAACGTAGGTGCTGGTGGAAACCCTGATGGAGGTAGGGCCCGCAATCCTCGGCGTGGGTAGCACCCGTGCCATCCCAGGGTCCGAGTCGCTCCCAGCCTCCACGACATTCACCCAGTGTGCCGTCAGGGAAATGTAGCGTCCCTGGCCACAAGCACTTGTCCATGTGTCAGTCGTTAAGTGGACCTTCCCAGTAACTGCGTTGGTCAGGGCACGGGTGATGTTACGGGACACATGGTGGTGTAATGCGGGGATGGCACACCGGGAAAAGTAGTGGCGGCTGGGGACCGCGTACCGAGGGACAGCTGCTGCCATCAGGCTGCGGAAGGACTCAGTGTCCACAAGCCTAAATGGCAGCATTTCGATGGCCAGTAATTTGGAAAGGTGTGAGGTTAGTGCTATGGCCTGTGGGTGGGTGGCTGGGTACTTTCTCTTGCGCTCAAATGCCTGGGGTAACGACATTTGGACGCTGTGCTGGGACAGGGAAGTGGATGTGGTCGCTGATGGTGCTTCAGATGCTACAGGTGCAGGGCGGGAGGTATGCGGGCCTGCGCCTTCGACAGGCGATTGGCCGGCACCGAAAACAGGGGAAGAGGAGGCAGTGGTGTGGCCTGCAGACACAGATGGGCGATCCAGGCGTTCCTCCCACTTACTACGGTGCTTGGATGCCATGTGTCGGATCATGCTGGTGGTGGTGAGGTTTCTAGTGTTCATGCCTCGGCTCATTCTGGTGTGGCACAGGTTGCAAACTACAATTCTTTTGTCGTCCGCACTTTCCTTAAAAAAACGCCATACCGCGGAACACCTACCCCTTGGCAAGGTAGATTTACGCAAGGGGGTGCTCCGTGGAACATTTGCGGGCCGGTTTGGTGCGGTCCGCCTTCTTTCTGTAGCCACACCACTGCCTCTTCCAGCCTGTTGCGGTGCTGCAGATGGCTCACCCTCAGGACTGCTGACATCGCTCGGCTCTACACCTTCCCAGGTGGGGTCAGTCACCTCATCGTCCACCAAGTCCTCCTCCACTTCCTCACTCTGATCATCCTCCTCAAGTCTTGATCCCACCACATACTCAGTCATTGACAACTGTATAACAAGGTCTTGAGACGGAAATAGTGGTTGATTTAATGGCAACTGTGTCTCATCATCATCATCATCATCCACTACTTCCTTTGACCTTAAATGCCGTTCACATCTGTCATCTTCTTGTGATTGGGTAGCCTCTAGAGGTTGTGAATCAGGGCACAAGATGTCATGTTCCTCTGCAAGCGTGCTTGGAGAGAGGGTCAAATGAAGGATTGGTGATGAGACGAGCTCCTCACTATATCCCAGTGTGGGATCACTTCTTTGACCAGACCGTGTATGGTGGGAGGAAGGATGATCAGAGTGAGGATTATGTTGACCAGACTCTTGGCTACTGAGAGTGGACTTGGTGGAAGACAGGGTGGTGCTTAACCGACTGGAAGCAGTATCAGCTGTCATCCAACCGACCACCTGTTCGCAGTGGTCGGACCTCGAGAGTGATGTCCTGCGACGCCCTGTAAAATTACACATGAAGCTAGGTATGGTGGATGTCTTTCTTTCTTGTGCTCTGGCACCAGGCACAGTTTCTCCGCGTCCTGACCCGCGCCCTGAACTTTCAGGATCACGTCCACTTCCCCGTCCCTTTTTACCCGCTTTCTTCATCTTACACAGAATATGTGACTTTAATATTTGAGTTTGAAAACTTAACAGTATTTCTTATTATTCTGCAACTCTGCAGAGTACACAGAATAGGCTGCTAAACGGCGGTGAAACACACTGAATGGAAAATGTGACTTTAATATTTGAGTTTGAAAACTTAACAGTATTTCTTATTATTCTGCAACTCTGCAGAGTACACAGAATAGGCTGCTAAACGGCGGTGAAACACACTGAATGGAATATGTGACTTTAAAGGGATAGTAATACTTCGTTTTAACTTTATTTTATTGTGTAGGCATTAAAAAAACATGAAGAATGATATAAGTCTTATCTCTCAAACCTTTATGGTTTATGAGATATTCACAAGCAAAGTTCCCCTCCCCGCCCCTTTTACCTAGTGTAAGCCATCTCTTCTCAGATGTGAGTCTGGTTGTATGACAGTACAGATAACAGAAGGGGACAGTTTTCTTTATATGAAAACAATGAAAGCCCTTCCCCCTTGACAAGTTTTTCAGCTTTTTCCATTATCTTAATTGAAGATTGTCCCTCTCTGCAGTCTACCTGGGCATCTCCCTTCTGATCTGGTTGAAGAGGGGGGGAGTACTTTGTTTGTGAATATCTCTTAAACCATAAAGGTTTCAGAGATAAGACTTATATCATTCTTCATGTTTTTTTAATGCCTACAAAATAAAATAAAGTTAAAATGAAGTATTACTATCCCTTTAATATTTGAGTTTGAAAACTTAACAGTATTTCTTATTATTCTGCAACTCTGCAGAGTACACAGAATAGGCTGCTAAACGGCGGTGAAACACACTGAATGGAATATGTGACTTTAATATTTGAGTTTGAAAACTTAACAGTATTTCTTATTATTCTGCAACTCTGCAGAGTACACAGAATAGGCTGCTAAACGGCGGTGAAACACACTGAATGAAATATGTGACTTTAATATTTGAGTTTGAAAACTTAACAGTATTTCTTATTATTCTGCAACTGTACAGAGTACACAGAATAGGCTGCTAAACGGCGGTGAAACACACTGAATGGAATATGTGACTTTGATATTTGAGTTTGAAAACTTAACAGTATTTCTTATTATTCTGCAACTGTACAGAGTACACAGAATAGGCTGCTAAACGGCGGTGAAACACACTGAATGGAATATGTGACTTTAATATTTGAGTTTGAAAACTTAACAGTATTTCTTATTATTCTGCAACTGTACAGAGTACACAGAATAGGCTGCTAAACGGCGGTGAAACACACTGAATGGAATATGTGACTTTAATATTTGAGTTTGAAAACTTAACAGTATTTCTTATTATTCTGCAACTCTGCAGAGTACACAGAATAGGCTGCTAAACGGCGGTGAAACACACTGAATGGAATATGTGACTTTGATATTTGAGTTTGAAAACTTAACAGTATTTCTTATTATTCTGCAACTGTACAGAGTACACAGAATAGGCTGCTAAACGGCGGTGAAACACACTGAATGGAATATGTGACTTTAATATTTGAGTTTGAAAACTTAACAGTATTTCTTATTATTCTGCAACTGTACAGAGTACACAGAATAGGCTGCTAAACGGCGGTGAAACACACTGAATGGAATATGTGACTTTAATATTTGAGTTTGAAAACTTAACAGTATTTCTTATTATTCTGCAACTGTACAGAGTACACAGAATAGGCTGCTAAACGGCGGTGAAACACACTGAATGGAATATGTGACTTTGATATTTGAGTTTGAAAACTTAACAGTATTTCTTATTATTCTGCAACTGTACAGAGTACACAGAATAGGCTGCTAAACGGCGGTGAAACACACTGAATGGAATATGTGACTTTAATATTTGAGTTTGAAAACTTAACAGTATTTCTTATTATTCTGCAACTGTACAGAGTACACAGAATAGGCTGCTAAACGGCGGTGAAACACACTGAATGGAATATGTGACTTTAATATTTGAGTTTGAAAACTTAACAGTATTTCTTATTATTCTGCAACTGTACAGAGTACACAGAATAGGCTGCTAAACGGCGGTGAAACACACTGAATGGAATATGTGACTTTAATATTTGAGTTTGAAAACTTAACAGTATTTCTTATTATTCTGCAACTCTGCAGAGTACACAGAATAGGCTGCTAAACGGCGGTGAAACACACTGAATGGAATATGTGACTTTAATATTTGAGTTTGAAAACTTAACAGTATTTCTTATTATTCTGCAACTGTACAGAGTACACAGAATAGGCTGCTAAACGGCGGTGAAACACACTGAATGGAATATGTGACTTTAATATTTGAGTTTGAAAACTTAACAGTATTTCTTATTATTCTGCAACTGTACAGAGTACACAGAATAGGCTGCTAAACGGCGGTGAAACACACTGAATGGAATATGTGACTTTAATATTTGAGTTTGAAAACTTAACAGTATTTCTTATTATTCTGCAACTGTACAGAGTACACAGAATAGGCTGCTAAACGGCGGTGAAACACACTGAATGGAATATGTGACTTTGATATTTGAGTTTGAAAACTTAACAGTATTTCTTATTATTCTGCAACTGTACAGAGTACACAGAATAGGCTGCTAAACGGCGGTGAAACACACTGAATGGAATATGTGACTTTAATATTTGAGTTTGAAAACTTAACAGTATTTCTTATTATTCTGCAACTGTACAGAGTACACAGAATAGGCTGCTAAACGGCGGTGAAACACACTGAATGGAATATGTGACTTTAATATTTGAGTTTGAAAACTTAACAGTATTTCTTATTATTCTGCAACTGTACAGAGTACACAGAATAGGCTGCTAAACGGCGGTGAAACACACTGAATGGAATATGTGACTTTGATATTTTAGTTTGAAGACTTAACAGTATTTCTTCCTGTTCTGCAACTCTGCACAGTACACAGAATAGGCTGCTAAACTGCGGCGAAGCACACTGAATGGAATATGTGACTTTGATATTTTAGTTTGAAGACTTAACAGTATTTCTTCCTATTCTGCAACTGTGCAGAGTACACAGAATAGGCTGCTAAACTGCGGCGAAGCACACTGAATGGAATATGTGACTTTGATATTTTAGTTTGAAGACTTAACAGTATTTCTTCCTATTCTGCAACTCTGCACAGTACACAGAATGTGCTGCTAAACTGCGGCGACGCACACTGAATGGAATATGTGACTTTGATATTTTAGTTTGAAGACTTAACAGAATGTGCTCTAATCTGCAACTTTGCACACTAAACAGAATGTGCTCTAATCTGCAACTTTGCACACTAAACAGAATGTGCTCTAATCTGCAACTTTGCACACTAAACAGAATGTGCTCTAATCTGCAACTGTGCACACTAAACAGAATGTGCTCTAATCTGCAACTTTTCACACTAAACAGAATATTTTTTTTGTTTTGTTTTTTTGTTTTTTTCCCCCCACACAAAATAACCTGCTGCCCCCACACACAGTAGTCCTAAAAAGGACTTTTGGTTCTTTTTTTTCACAATTTTTTTTTTTCCTCCCTACACTGCCTTTCCCTTCCTATCCTCAGCTCTCCCTGGCTCAGACTGAGCCGAACTCGATGGTCAGGTGCTATACAGCACCCGACCACGGGTTCTGGCCAGCCAATCAGTGTAATGCCAGCAGCCAACATGGCTGCTGGCATTACACCGATGTCAGAGCCTCCCTGCACGTTTATTGGCTGCGCAGCAGCCGCAAAACGTGCGGGGAGGAGACCCGAACATGGCGGGCGAGCACATGCGGTACTCGTACGAGTACCGCCATGTGCCGAGCAGAGCGATGCTCGAGCCGATCCGAGCATCGGCCGAGCATGCTCGCTCAACACTAATCATCATATTATTTGGACATTGGAGAGTGTTATTTCAATTCTGTCAGAGTTGTAGTTCTAGAGTAATTCAATGACAAAGTATCCCCCTCCCGCCCCTTTTACTGATGTAACACTGCTCAGACAGATCAGAAGGGAGGTGCCCAGGTAGACTGCAGAGAGGGACAATCTTCAATTAAGATAAGGGAAAAACCTGAAAAACTTGTCAAGGGGGCAGGACTTTCATTGTTCTCATAGGAAGAAGATTGTCCCCTTCTGTTATCTGTCTGGTCTGTGGACTGTCTATGGACTGGATTCCACTTCTGAGAAGAGATGACTTACACCATAAAGGTTTGAGAGATAAGACTTATATCGTTCTTCATGTTTTTTTAATGCCTACAAAATAAAATAAAGATAAAACGAAGTATTACTATCCCTTTAAGTGTTCCATCACAGTAAAAGGTTTGAGAACCATTGATCTAATAGAGACTTTCCATACAGGATGATAATTTAATGATTATAATTAAATATATTATCGGTCAATAACAAGCTTTCCCCAGTTCACTTTTTCCCTCTTTCCCTCAGCTGGCAGCAGTGTTGCAGAAAGAGAAAATGTAGCAAAGTTTGACACACCATTAGTAACACTGGAAAACATTGTGGAAGTGAATGAGCTTACAACCTTTATGGTAACCAGTGATGTGGAACCCGCTGAAGAAAAAGGTATCAGCTGATGTTTAAAATATTTGCAGTTCGTAGGATTAGAAACAAGATCATCTTCCTTACTAAGTTAACTTTTACTTTTTAATTTGAACTCATTATGATCTATTGGAATGAAGTGTCATAGAGTGTTTAATCACACCTTAATCCAGTCTACCAGTTTTATTTAGATTGGTGATTCTCAGCTCTAATCCTATGGACACACCAACAGGTCTGGCTTTAAGGCTATCCCTCATTAAATTCAGGTAGGTCAATCAAAATGACTAAGCTACTGATTATGCATCTGTGATTAAGCAGGGATATTCTGAAAATGTGAAGTTGGTGTGTCCTAAAGACTGGCACTGAGAATCACAGAGTAACAGAGAAAGAATCTTCTCCATCCATTCCCCTTTTTCAGGCTGAGATGGGTAGCTAAAAGATTCAGTAGACTACCATAACTGCCACCACTGCCTTCCTAGCTGTGCATTTTCATTTAGAAGTATTGCAGTGGACCCATAAAAATATCTCAACCTAATTACCATACCATTCAGGTTTATCCTTCTATTGTACAATCCCCAATTCCTCCAAGTTACATTCTAGAACTCGTTACTTAAATAGAAAGCTGAAAACATTATAGCAGTTGGAGATCTGATTATCAGTTATACCCTGAATTTAATATGCTTTTTCACTTCCCTCCTTTTCTCTTTACTTCCAAATGAGATATTTTTGCTCTTACTCTCCCAAACACTGACTTTTCCTGGGATTCTGCTATTTGAAAAACTATGTGTTCACCCCGAATAATCAGAAAGGGCTGATTTCTATAATTTACAACTTGCTAGCCAATTACCTTCATTATAACCTCCTTACTTTCAAAATTCACCAAAAATATTCCAAGGACCAATCTCAACTCCACATTCCATATACCTAGATTTAACAAAATTAAACAGATGGCATTACTACACTGAGATACACAGCGGATTGAAATATACTTCTCCTTGACCCTCTTACTGAAAACATATTGATGAAATATATAAACTGCTCCAAAAAATAAAGGGAACACTTAAACAACACAATGTAACTCGAAGTCAATCACTCTTCCGTGAAATCACACTGTCCACTCAGGAAGCAACACTGACTGACAATCAATTCCACATGCTGTTGTGCAAATGGAACAGACAACAGGTGGAAATTATAGGCAATTAGCAAGACACCCCCAGTAAAGGAGTGGTTCTGCAGGTGGTGACCACAGACCACTTCTCAGTTCCTATGCTTCCTGGCTGATGTTTAGGTCACTTTTGAATGCTGGTGGTGCTTTCACTCTAGTGGTAGCATGAGACGGAGTCTACAACCCAGACAAGTGGCTCAGGTAGTGCATCTCATCCAGGATGGCACATCAATGCGAGTTGTGGCAAGAAGGTTTGCTGTGTCTGTCAGCGTAGTGTCCAGAGCATGGAGGCGCTACCAGGAGACAGGCCAGTACATCAGGAGACATGGAGGAGGCCGTAAGAGGGCAACAACCCAGCAGCAGGACCGCTATCTCCATCTTTGTGCAAGGAGGAGCAGGAGGAAAACTGCCAGAGCCCTGCAAAATGACCTCCAGCAGGCCACAAATGTGTATGTGTCCACTCAAATGGTCAGAAACAGACTCCATGAGGGCCCGACGTCCACAGGTGGGGGTTGTGCTTACAGCCCAACACCGTGCAGGACGTTTGGCATTTGCCAGAGAACACCAAGATTGGCAAATACGCCACTGGCGCCCTGTGCTCTTCACAGATGAAAGCAGGTTCACACTGAGCACATGTGATAGACATGACAGAGTCTGGAGACGCCGTGGAGAACGTTCTGCTGCCTGCAACATCCTCCAGCATGACCGGTTTGGCGGTGGGTCAGTAATGGTGTGGGGTGGCATTTCTTTGGGGGGCCACACAGCCCTCCATGTGCTTGCCAGAGGTAGCCTGACTGCCATTAGGTACCGAGATGAGATCCTCAGACCCCTTGTGAGACCATATGCTGGTGCGGTTGGCCCTGGATTCCTCCTAATGCAAGACAATGCTAGACCTCATGTGGCTGGAGTGTGTCAACAGTTCCTGCAAGAGGAAGGCATTGATGCTATGGACTGGCCTGCCCGTTCCCCAGACCTGAATCCGATTGAGCACATCTGGGACATCATGTCTCGCTCAATCCACCAACGCCACGTTGCACCACAGACTGTCCAGGATTTGGCGGATGCTTTAGTCCAGGTCTGGGAGGACATCCCTCAGGAGACCATCCGCAAACTCATCAGGAGCATGCCCAGGCTTTGTAGGGAGGTCATACGGGCACGTGGAGGCCATACACACTACTGAGCCTTATTTTGAATTGTTTTAAGGACATTACATCAAAGTTGGATCAGCCTGTAGTGTGGTTTTCCATTTTGATTTTGAGTGTGACGTCATATCCAGACCTCCATGGGTTGATAAATTTGATTTCCATTGAGAATTTTTGTGTGATTTTGTTGTCCGTTCATTCATTCAGATCTAGGATATGTAATCTTAGTGTTCCCTTTATTTTTTGGAGCAGTGTATATATATTTCACTGAAGCACACTGGTTTTGAACTCCTGTAATCTGACCTGCATGCATGCTTTCTTATCTATGTTATCTGCAAAGCAGCCTGAAGTGCAAAAATCCACATCCTCACACTGGCCTGCATCCTATAGAACAGAACAATGTGACCATCACCCACAGCTGACATCCCTGCAAAACTTATTTTATCCCTATCAGTGCTGAGGGAATGATCACCTATACTCACCTCCAGTTGTTAATTGCGTTTTGGATTAGATCATCCATTCAGCATTACTCAGATTTAATTTCTACACACTCAGAAAACTTACTGATAAAAAAACAAACAAACAAAATCCATTATATATTTCACTGAAACACATTGGTTTTGAACTGTAATCTGACCTGCATGCATGCTTTCTTTTATCTACAAAGCATCCTGAAGTGCAAAACTCCACACCTCGCTCTGGCCTGCATCCTATAGAACAGGACAATGTGATCATCCCAACAGCTGACATCCCTGCAAAACTCAGAGGCAGAGCAAGCCCTTACATGGGTCCCGGTGGGTCCATGGTACCCAAGTGGCACTTTGACAGTGGCATTTTGCAGAAGCAGAGGCAGCTCAAGCCTTGCATCTGCTCATGCTTTGCTGAACGGAGGCAGGGTGATGTGAAGTGGAGCAGCCACTGCTACATCATCACATAGCTGCATGGGCTGCTGAAACTCTAAAGCCACCATGCACCAGCTACACACATTTGTCCGTGTAGCTGGTGTGATTTTCCTGCTGCTTTTGGGGATTTTATCAGCCTGAGACGCAAGCAGAGTGTCTGTTGCTGCCTGCCTGTGCCTGCCTTACTGTACCAGACTGGAGACGAGGTACAGATCTCCAGAATACTTGTATATAAAGACCTTCAGAGGCTCAAGGAAGCCAAGACATAAATGTTGTGCGAAAATGTCAAAGCCGGTCAGACCAATGTGCAAAGAAAATTAAGGATCTCCCCAAGCCTGAACCCATCATTATTTATTAGCTAATTTTTACAATATATATAAGTTTTATTATACACTATGGGATATGTTTACATGGTCGCTATCTTCCTCTATTGAATAATGGTACTGTATTTTTTCACATATTCTCACTATAATATGACTCAAGTTTTTAACTATTGTGACTGATGTTTATCATGTGTATATAAACATTGATGTTGTCAAGATGTTTTCATGTTGTTGTTTGTTGAAGATAGATAGATAGATAGATAGATAGATAGATAGATAGATAGATAGATGATAGATAGATATAGTATTTACGTGTGTATTTTAATATATAATCTTGCCACCTTATCCTAATGTCTTGTTTTTGTCATCACCAGTGATTGTCCCATCTTATTTCCCTTATTGGATTTTGTTTTTCATTTTGGTTGGTAGGAGCATTTCTCAAAGGGGCTGTTTGGCATCAGGCATGACACTTTGGCTGCCCTGGCGAGCCAAGCCACTGAACCTGGATGATTTAATATTCAATATTTACAAATGCTTAATTTCATCTTACTTTTAAGGGTTTACTGGGAGTTAACAATATTTTTATCATGGACATTTAGCACAGGTGGAGGTCTGGGAATATATGCTTACCATTGTTAACATGTTTACATCTTCCCCTTATGTACCATTTCTATTTAATTATGCATCAACTTTGTGCTGTACACTTATTGTTGCATTAAGGAGTTAATTATTCCTTTAATTATCACGAATTGTCCTTTTAGGTTTTGGGCATTGCCCGGGGCATCCTTTGACTGTTTTAGTGCACCTTGATACTTGTTGTTTTGATTTATTCATTTTACAAATTTGCATGTAACTAATGTAATTACACAAACTTTGGGTTGTTCATTTCAGATATTGTATTGTATCTCCTATTCACCTTTTTAATGATTTGAAGCATAATGGGTGTGGGCGTGGTCTGGTGGGCGTGGTTTTGGGGGGACAGCATTTTATCCTTGGACCCAGGCAGACAATGTCTTGGGCCTGCCCTGCTCAGAGGCTTTTGTAACCCCTTGACTGCTGAATGACTGATCACCTGTACTGCCTCATACCTGTATTCCCTACAACCCCAAAAAGTGGTCTCTCCACTCAGTCCCTCGTCAGTGGTTACCTTAAAATCTCTTGGCATCTTCAAAGGCAGGCACAGGGGCAGCCGTGGTGGAAAATCAAAACTTAAAGTTCAATCTCCTGATACTATCATAGCCACTCCGCCACTTTGTCTACCTGCAAACCCAACTAAAGTGATTCAACCCAGAAGCCACAAAAAGCTCACAATCAATTCAAGGGAACCTCTTTGTGTGATCCCCATAAAAAGACACACCATTTCCAAAGTATAGTACAAGAACTCAGACCCAAGACTGTCCTATCAGATCAATCCTGTGCAATGCCAGATCAACAAAGAACAAAACAGCTATTATCACTGACCTTATTGAAACATGTAAATTTGCATGCATTACAGAATCGTGGTTAGATGACAATGCGGGGCCTATCGTAGAAGAAGCTGTCCCAAGCAATTATACGGTGTTCCACCACCCAAGACAAGTGCAAGGGAGGCGGAGTAATGATCTGTGTCAAATCATCCTTAAATCCCAGGCCAGTGTCAGTACACACATCCCAATATTTTAAATGTGTACCTGCTAGCATCTCAATAGATAGAGGATTTCGGATACTCTTAATATACAGAACCCCAGGAGATGGGAAGATATTTCTTCAAGAACTCTCAGACCTTTTGACTGTTTTAATCCTTGCACACCCTAGATGGCTTATATTGGGAGACTTCACAACTTGGATTGATGACACACTATCCCAACTTGGGCAGGACCTCCTTAGCCTAATGAGTGTGCTCGGCTAATACAAATCGTTGCCACTTCCACCCACAGAAAAGGTCATACACTTGATCTAGTATTCCAGTCTGGACTAGAAGTGTCACCAGTAACTGTAAATCCAGTTGCATGGTCAGACCATCACTCCATACACTTTTACATTGTATCACAATCAGCCAGAACCCATCCTCAGAAACTGGTCAAACACCGCTCATTAAAAGGGGTGACGCCTTTGGACATAACATCATATATGGATCTAAGTGAACTGATGGGCACTTGTGAAGACCCCAGCTCCTTAGTCTAACTCTATAACAAAACCTTGAGAGATACCCTAGAAAGCATTGCATCAACACGCATACACATTATCAAAACTCACAACAATGCACCTTGGTTTGATAGCACAATCAAAGAAATGAAGAGAAAAGACTGTAAACTCGAGAGAAGGAGGTGCAAGACACATGACCCAGAGGACATAGCCTCTCTCACCAAACACCTCAATGAATATCAATTTAAGATAACTCAGAAAAAAATCAACATTTTTGTTACGCAAAATTACACTCTCCCGCAACAGACCCATGCAACTGTTTCTCACAGTAGAAAGGCTCTGCAAACCAGCATACATGCATATACCCACCAAATTTTCTCAGGATAAGTGTGAAGAAGAAAAAATAGAGGGGGGGAGGACAGCGCAAATAATCTCCTCTAAGTGTTGTAATGAATAATAATACATATAATGAATGAGCTTTGTTAAAATCAGATAACTGTAATATATATAGTGATATAACAAAATATCAATATGATAAAGTGAATAAATAATACACCTTTAATATTTATCATTCAATAGAATAAAATGAAGTAGAGTCAACATAAAAACAAAATAAGAAAATCAAGATTCCAGAATATATAAGCTAATGCTTGTAGGGTCTTGAACATGATATTTGATATAATGTTTAGCAACACTATGTTTGTGGTTGCCTTTCTTGATATTGTTTCGATGCTCTAGAAAGCGCTCCTTGATGGGCCTAGTTGTTCTTCCCACATATAGCAGATCACATGGACATACCAATAAGTATATCACGTAGTCTGAGGTGCAATTCAGTAAATCTTTGCATTGGAAAGTTTCTCCTGTTTTGGGGCACTGAAACTCTTTAGTCTTATGTTTGAAATGTTTGCATGTGATACATTGTCTGTGTCCACATTTGTAATTGCCCTGTATAAGGGAACCATCAGTTATACATCGAAAGCCATCCTTATTCTGTTGTTTTTGTTTTTTTCGGTTCCAATCGCTTGGTGCCAGCTTATTCTTGAGATTTTGTGATTTACGATAGATTATCTCCGGTCTTTTGGGAAGAATGTTGCATAGATATTTATCTCCAATTAACACATTCCAATGTTTTTGAAGAATTTGCTCTATGTGTTGTCTTGCACTATTGTATCTTTTTATAAAAGGTATCTTTGGTCTAGTAAGCAGACATCCATGGGCTTTAGAATGTTATACATATTGCCTTGACTCACTATGTTCTAGTAAGCCTCCGATTTATACAATTGACACACCGTCATTCCTGACACCTATATATATATTTCTCCACATATATACCCAACGCCTCACCTCCAGACTATACGGACTACCCATAGATCCTCGCAGTCTAAATAGAACCACTGGTTTGAGAGATCTATTTTTAATAGATCGGCTCACATAACGATATTATTCGAATTGATTTATGTGGTGATTTTATATACTGGATCTTGATTTTGTTATTTTGTTTTTATGTTATCTCTACTTCATTTTATTCTATTGAATGATAAATATTAAAGGCGTATTATTTATTCACTTTATCATATTGATATTTTGTTATATCACTATATATATATATTTCAGTTATCTGATTTTAACAAAGCTCATGCATTATATGTATTATTATTCATTACTACACTTAGAGGAGATTATTTGCGCTGTCCTCCCCCCCTCTATTTTTTCTTCTTTTTCATGTGCACTATGGACCTTCAATGAAAATTGGACCCACGTGACTGGAAATTAAGGACATGCCGCATAGGATAGGGAATTTTGATCTCAATTACATTTATTATAATTTTATGGTTGCAAATATTGTTCTCTCTGTTTTTTTATAAACAGACAGATTGTGCCATTCAATATTGATATTATCCACTAGAGATCTTGCCCCTGTCCCATCCCACCCACGGAGTTAACCGATTCCCTTTGAGCGCATTGTCTATTTTTATTCTTTTCTAAGTGTGAAGAATTTGTGATCTTCTTCACAGACAAGATCTCCATCTGAGCCTCTATCACAGCAGGCCAACCAGTTACCCACCAGAACCACTACAGTAGAAGGCCAGATTCCCCCAGACTATGGTCTACTTTTACCAATGTGGATATAGAGGAAGTTAAAAGAACCATGCAAATGTTGCGCCCCACTACGTGTGACTTAGTCCCTGGCTCAACTCATCTTATATCCGCATGCACTGAAACACTCGCCCTAGCCCTCACAAAAATGGTGCAGTGTTCACTAAAAACTGGAAACTTCCCGGATCCCCTAAATGAAGCAGTGGAAAAACCCCTCCTCATTAGACCCAGACTGCATAGCAAATTACAGCCCATTTCTAGGGAAAATCATTGAAAAAGTCATGGCAACGCAACTGGAGGCCATTCTATCAAGCTATAACATCTTTGATCCTTTCCAGTCAGGTTTCATATGCCAGCACAGCACGGAAACAGAGCTAGTCCGAGTGCTAAATGATCTCCTTATGGCGAGAGACAAAGGAGATTACTCCATCCTAATCCTCTTGGATCTCTCAGCTGCCGTTGACACCATTGACCATGGGATTTTAATAGAGCATAATAGAACACTTGCAGCACATCTTTGGTCTAGGAGACACAGTTCTTAACTAGTTTAAATCTTTCCTCACTGGTAGATCACAGAGAGTAACATCAGGATCCTGCTCATCAGCACCAACAAACTTAGCCTGCGGAGTTCCACAAGGTTCCATCTTGTCTCCCTTGCTATTCGCAATTTACTTGCTACCACTGGGGGACATCATCAGGCGACATGGCCTAAGATATCATTACTACGCAGATGACACACAACTCTACTTCACCTTTGCTCCAGATACTAATGACCCAACATGCCTCATCAACAGTTGCTTAGCAGACCTCATAGAGTGGATGAATGCTAGTTGATTAAAAGTGAACCCTGACAAAACAGAGTTAATCTTGGTGAGGGGACCCCAGGCAACAAGAATATCTCACCCAACTGGCCTGGAACTTGGAGGCTCTGAACTCACTGGAGTGATGAATGACTCGGATTGTCATTTAAACTGCAGATTTCTTCCATAATAAAATCTTCCTTCTTTCATCTAAGACACATAGCCAGGATACAACACTTAATTCCACCGGATGATTTGCCAACATTATTCCATGCATTTGTGCTTCTCGTATAGATTACTGTAATGCACTTTACTTGGTCCTCCCAGAAAAAGAACTCCATCGCCTGCAGACAGTACAAAATGCAGCAGCCACACTATTAACCAATCAAACTCGCTCATGTCACATATCACCTGTTCTCCACTCCCTGCATTGGCTTCCAGTTAAATGGAAAACATATTTTAAAATTGGTCTGCTGACCTTCAAAGCCTTAAATAATCAAGGCCCACAGTAACTGAAAAAGCTCCTAACACCCTATATTCAATTTTTCTCACTGCGGGCAGCCAACAGATCCCTGCTGTCAGTACCCAGAATAAAGACAACCTCAGGTTCCCAGGCATTCAGCCACACTGCCCCCAGATTCTGGAACTCTTTACCATCCTCAGTCAGAGAGGCCCCATCATTACAGACTTCAAAAAATACTAAAGACCCATCTCTTTTAAAAAGCATTCAGTCAACTCATCTGACCATAAGGAACTCTTAATTTTTGTCTGTTTATATATTTGTAAAGTGCTTTGAGTATTTTTTTTCTCAAAACTCTCTTTGTAATGTTTGATCTAGGAGAGAACTTACCTATGATTCAATTAGAGAAGCCCACTTTCACTAAACACCCCATTTCTTCATGTTCTCTAACAGTCTCAAACTAGCCTGGTGGAGATTTGCAGGAAGACATTCCTCCTTCTCCCCCTTTTTGCCCCCCATTCTGAACCATACCTCATTTGTATTTTGAAAGGTAGACAATATTGATTTTCTTACTTATATATTGTTTCCAGCCCTATGCTAAATCCTGATTTGCGATGTTTCAGCTGGAAAACGGTATCGGTTTATATGATAATTCTGACAATGATTTATAGTGTTTCTCAGTTGATAATGGTTAAATTCATGTGGCAGCTTAAAGTAACATTAACACAAAAAATAAAAGGGGCTAATTCCCTTTTAACTGTTAAGCTCTCTTCTCTTATTCCTGGGACTGTTACCTCACAATTTAAGTTCTTGGAGTTGCAGCCAGGAAGAGATGTTTCTCTTTATGATTTGGTCTTGTTCTAAACGTTCATCTTTTTGGAACCAAATAATGGATTTTTTAAAAACTCACTGACATTCCTCTAATCTGCAAGGCATCCATATGGTACCAGTTATTGGCCTAGTTTAAGACCTTGCTCCCACTAACACTAAAGAACTTTTTTATATGTATATTATTTTTCATGTCCTTAAATCATTTATTCTTAAGTAGAAACTTTTAAACCACCCACTACTGACATCAGTCTGGCATGATTTATCTCTCAAGTGCCTTCAGTCCTTTATAACCCTTTTACTTTCCTTTCTTACCTTTTATTCCTTTTTCCTCTTCCCTATACATATTTTGGTTGCATTATTTGTTTTATATCTCAAATACAAATGAAAACTTTTAAAAAATATGCACTTCAACCAGCACTTTTTTAAAATTCTTTGTGGCTTGAGTTAATAAAGTATGGTAAAACTGTATGATTAAGACAAAAATGCCCAACGACCGCTAGCCATTTCTGATTTACATAGAATTCAATAAGCAGTCTACAAAAATGGCTAATGAACTTAGGCCCAAAAAATCACATAGCTTCAAAATGTGCATCGCACCTATTTTGACCTCACAGTGCATACAGTCGATAGTTAACTTCCCATATGTCAAGTAAAAAGATAACAGTCATTGTCTTAACAATGCTAAACGTTGTTAAGACAAGTTCAAACTCACAGCCAATCACAACACACCAAAGTATCAAATACATTCAAATACACCTATATATACCCTAAAATAACTGACATACCTTGTCTGTGTTTTGAGTTTTGGCGAGCTAGTGCACAGGACCAGGGAGTGGGGGACAGCCACAGAGAGTGAGAGAGAGAGTGAGAGAGGAGCGTACATACGAGTGAGGTAGAGATACTCACACATCTCTTTTTTGTTTTTCACACATAACACAACTTTATAATTTATTTTGATAGTGTAATTTAGTGAGTGCAAGGGAGTGTCAGAGAGTGAGTGTGATCAAGTGTGTCTGTGAGGCATGTGTGAGTGCCTGAGTGTGAGCTAGTGTGAGATGTCAGGGGGAGGAGAGGAGGATAGAGGGATGGGGAGAGGAGCAAGAGAGGAGGAAGGTTAGGAGGGCATCCTCAGTCAAGGAAGGCATGGGAGAGGGGGGCTGGGCGGATGGGGACCGGACCAAGGAGAGGCACACAGGTGACAGGGACAGAACTGCAAGTGAGATGAAGGGTATATGTTAGGGAGTACCCCACACAATCAGGGTCAGCACAGGTAGGGCCTGAGAGCCACAGCTGTCACATCCCAGGGTGGTGCGGATGAGGAGAGGCTGCATTACCCCAGGGACTCCTATAAGGAGAATAGGACCCTCGTTCACAGCATCCTGGAGAGGGAGAGTATCCTGTTCCTGTGAGAAAGGGTCCTTGTTCTGGGTGCTAGGAAGAAGGCTGCTTTTGTCAGGTGCTCAACAGGGTCAATGCAGTGTCAAGAAGAGGTGGGGTGACTGCAAAAGGCTAGTCAAAAACAAAATTTGGAGACATTGCCATGCACGCCCCCTGTCCACATGATCTTCAACCCTGACAGGATATGCTAAGGCAGAACCTGTCTACAACAGCTGTTGACGGGGGTCCCTGGATGATCTGACGCTGGCAATGACAGCACCCTCCAAACTGCTGGTAAGTGCATCATTCCATGCAGACATGTGAAGGGTGAAGCATGACAAATCCTATCCACGATTAACCCCCTCATTGCTATGTTGATCAACAATACCCACAGCACACAAACAATGCTCGCCATCATGTTCTCATACAAATATCTGTTATATTCCCCGACCATGTTACACATGGAGCAACAGGGAGGTCAACACCTAACCCCTTGAGTGCTAGAGGGATGAGGAATGCATTGGCCGACAAGGCATTGCATGCCCCTCTGGCAAGACACCTCACCAGCAGAACCAGAGGAAGACATAGAGGAACCCATGCCCAACTGAAACAGGCAGTGGAAGTTGGAGAGCCATCCCTAGCACCTTTGGAGTCCACCATCTTCTGCCTCATTCCATTCCACATGTAGCCAGATCATGGGGATGGATGTGGAGTGCCTGAGGAGATACCTGAAGAGGTGGCAGGGAGATGCATGGAGGAACAGTGACACCCTCCATGCACTCGAATCCCAGGTGACAATGCTGACAACAGAGATCCATCAGTTCAGGACAGGGATAATGGACATGTTGGGTCAGATGCTGGTTGAGATGCAGAAAAATATTAGCAGGGAGAACCTGTGGATGGAAAGGGAGCAACAATCCACAGAGGGGTCAACAGCAACAACCTCCACCTCCAGTATGACCCCTGCACCAACCCCAAGAACCACCAATAATGAGGTAGTCAGTGAGGGCATCCATCTCTGAAGCCCATTCCAATCCCCCCCCAAAAAAAAAAAAAAGAAAAATGCTCCATTTGGGATATTTACCCATAAGAAAATTGCACTTATTCATACAGTTCATCTCTGTGAATGTTTCTGGTTTCTAACAGGTTAAGTAGCAGATATGTTTCCAATGCATTGAGGTGAACACAACTTCTGCACCTACTACTTGGTTGTAAGGTGTTGAACCATGGGTAAGCACACACAGCACATTCACTGTTGTCCAATTTCAACTCATGATACACCTAGCACAGCAAAACAACATGAAGGTGATGTTTGGCTATGATGTGAGTTGAAGCTGAACAACTGACACCTACCACTTAGCATATTATGTGCCAGAGTGTTTCCATTTAGTTCCATCCACTGGTGTGGTTTTCATGGTGTTAGTCAAACATGTATTTGGGTTAACCCCTTAAGGACCCATGACGTGCCAGGACCATCAGGACCAGAGCACTCTGTTTCAGTCCTTTTCTCTTCTGCCAGTACATGTGATTGCTTCAGGAGAGATCACATGTACTGGCAATTTGATTAAAAAAAGGCAGTGTGTTTGACACACTGCCTTTGTGTCTGCTCTGTGTCTCTCTCTTCCTTACTATTAAAGTAAGGGAGAGAGAAGCAGAGAGCAGACACATGGCAAAACAAAATCATGCAGTAGTTGGGGGTATTAACCCCCTCAGTGCTGGTGCTGGGGGGGCTGCTGGATGCAGGTCCATTTTTTTTTTTAAATTTAAAAAAGAAAAAATATGTTAATTAAACAATCTATTAATAAACTAAATGTGCAAAGTGTACAAGAAAAAATAATGGGAGTGTGATTGTTGTGGAGCCATGCAATACAGTTATACACACTGCCAAATCTTTTAAATGAAAAAGTGGAAAGAAAAGTCAGCGATGCTCAACTAAGCTCATGAACTAGCAAATACATGCAAGAAGCTCACTGGGACTGTGCCCTCGGACCCAGGGTGCAACCTCTTTTAGCTCACCAGTGCCATACACAGAGAGGAAACCTTCTGAAGCATATCATACTGCTCCTGCCAAATGACAATCCAGCCACAAAACACCAGACAAATCCTCTCTAAACAAAAGAAACACCTAACCCCAGATACACATTTCAGCCTTCTTGAGGCTCATCAGTGAGATACAGCTGAGCTCTCTATGCACTGTGAGAAAGGGGCCCACGTCTGGATTCCCCTCATTACTCTTAGGGTGACCAACCCCAAAAGCAATTTGTATATGTAGAAAGAAAAGTCAGAGATGCTCAACTAGGCTCATGAACTAGCAAACACATGCAATAAGCTCACTGGGACTGTGTTCTCACACCCAGAGTGCAATCTCTTTTACCTCACCAGTGCCATACACAGAGAGGAAATCTTCTGAAGCATATCATACTGCTCCTGCCAAATGACAGTACAGCCGCGAAATACCAGACAAGTCTTCTCTGACCAAGGAAAACAGCTAACCCCAGACGTACGTTTCGACCTTCTTGGGCCTCGTCGGTGAGGTGCAGCTGATCCCTCTAGGCACTGTACGCCAGGGGTCCATGTCTGGATTCCCCTCATTTCTCTTTTAAGGTGACCAACCCCAAGAGTAATTTGCATATGTAGAAAGAAAAGTCAGAGATGCTCAATTAGGCTCATGAACTAGCAAATACATGCAAAAAAGCTCACTGGGACTGTATCCTCGCACCCAGGGTATAATCTTTTATAGCTCACCAGTGCCATTCACAGAGAGGAAACCTTCTGAAGCATATCATACTGGTCCTACCAAATTACACTGCAGCCACGAAATGCCAGACAAGACCTCTCTGAACAAGGGAAACAGCTAACACCAGACATACGTTTCAGCCTTCTTGGGCCTTGTCGGTGAACTACAGCTGATCCCTCTAGGCACTGTGAGCAACGGGTCCACATCTGGATTCCCCTCAATAATCTTAGGGTGACCAACCCCAAGAACAATTAGCATATGAAGAAAGAAAAGTCAGAGATGCTCAACTAGGCTCATGAACTAGCAAATACATGCAAGAAGGTCACTGGGACTGTGCCCTCAGACCCAGAGTGCAATCTCTTTTAGCTCACCAGTGCCATACACAGAGAGGAAATCTTCTGAAGCATATCATACTGGTCCTGCCAAATGCCAGTTCAGCCGTGAAATACCAGACAAATCTTCTCTGACCAAAGAAAACAGCTAACCCCAGACGTATGTTTCAACCTTCTTGGTCCTCATCGGTGAGGTGCAGCTGATCCCTCTAGGCACTGTGAGCAAGGGGTCCACGTCTGGATTCCCCTCATTACTCTTAGGGTGACCAACCCCAAAAGCAATTTGCATATGTAGAAAGAAAAGTCAGAGATCCTCAACAACTAGCAAATACATGCAAGAAGCTCACTGGGACTGTGTCCTCGCACCAAGGATGCAATCTCTTTTAGCTCACCAATGCCATACACAGAGAAGAACTCTTCTGAAGCATATCATACTGGTCCTGCCAAATAACAATCCAGCCACAAAACGCCAGACAATTTCTCTCTGAAAAACAGAAACGGCTAATCCCACACATACATTTTGACCTTCTTGGGCCTTGTCGGTGAGGTGCAGCTGATCCCTCTATACACTATGAGTAAGGGGGTCCACGTCTTGATTCCTCTCATTACTCTTAGGGTGACCAACCCCAAGATCAATTTGCATATGTAGAAGAAAAGTCAGAGATGCTCAAGTAGGCTAATGAACTAGCAAATACATGCAAAAAAGCTCACTGGGACTGTATCCTCGCACCCAAGGTGCAATCTCTTGTAGCTCACCAGTGTCATACACAGAGAGAAAATCTTCTGAAGCAAATCATATTAGTCCCACTAAATGACAGTCCAGCCACAAAATACCAGACAAGTCCTCTCTGAACAAGGAAAACAACTAACACCAGACGTACGTTGCGGCCTGCTTAGACCTCATCGGTGAGGTGCAGTTAATCGCTCTAGATACTGTGAGCAAGGGGTCCACGTCTTGATTTCCCTCATTACTCTTAGGGTGACCAACCCCAAGAGCAATTTCCATATGTAGAAAGAAAAGTCGAAGATGCTCAACTAGGCTCATGAACTATCAAATACATGCAAATAGCTCACTGGGACTGTATCCTCGCACGCAGGGTACAATCTCTTGTAGCTCACCAGTGTCATACACAGAGAGAAAATCTTCTGAAGCAAATCATATTAGTCCCACTAAATGACAGTCCAGCCACAAAATACCAGACAAGTCCTCTCTGAACAAGGAAAACAACTAACACCAGACGTACGTTGCGGCCTGCTTAGACCTCATCGGTGAGGTGCAGTTAATCGCTCTAGATACTGTGAGCAAGGGGTCCACGTCTTGATTTCCCTCATTACTCTTAGGGTGACCAACCCCAAGAGCAATTTCCATATGTAGAAAGAAAAGTCGAAGATGCTCAACTAGGCTCATGAACTATCAAATACATGCAAATAGCTCACTGGGACTGTATCCTCGCACGCAGGGTACAATCTCTTTTAGCTCACCAGTGCCACACACAGAGAGAAAATCTTACGAAGCATATCATACTGGTCCTACCAAATTACAGTGGAGCCACAAAAGGCCAGACAAGACCTCTCTGAACAAGGAAAACAGCTAGCCCCAGGCATACATTTCAGCCTGCTTGGGTCTTGTCAGTGAGGTGCAGCTGATCCCTCTAAGCATTGTGAGCAAGGGGTCCATGTCTGGATACGCCTCATTACTATTAGGGTGACCAACCCCAAGAGCAATTTACATATGTAGAAAGAAAAATCAGAGGTGCACAACTAGGTTCATGAACTAGCAAATACATGCAAGAAGCACCCAGGGTGCAATCTGTTTTAGCTCACCAGTGCCATACACAGAGAGAAAATCTTCTGAAGCATATCATACGGGTCCTGCCAAATAACAGTCCAGCCACGAAATGCCAGACAAGTCCTCTCTGAACAAGGGAAACAGCTAACTCCAGACGTACATTGCAGCCTGCTTGGACCTCGTCAGTGAGGTGCAGTTAATCGCTCTATGTACTGTAAGCAAGGGGTCCACGTCTTGATTTCCCTCATTACTCTTAGGGTGACCAACCCCAAGAGCAATTTGCATGTGTAGAAAGAAAAATCAGAGATGCTCAACTAGGTTGATGAACTAGCAAATACATGCAAGAAACTCACTGCGACTGCGTCCTCACACGCAGGGTGCAATCTCTTTTAACCCACCAGTGCCATACATAGAGAAGAAACCTTCTGAAGCGTATCATACTGGTCTTGCCAAATGACAGTCCAGCCACAAAACTCCAAACAAGTCCCCTCTAAACAAGGGAAACAGCTAACCCCAGACATATGTTTCGGCCTTCTTGAACCACATCAGTGAGGTGCAGCTGACTTCTCTAGGCACTGCGAGCAAGGGGTCCACATCTGGATTCCCCTCATTACTCTTAGGGTGACCAACCCCAAGAGCAATTTGCATACGTAGAAAGAAAAGTCAGAGATGTGCAACTAGGCTCATGAACTAGCAAATACATGCAATAAGCTCACTTGGGACTGTGCCGTCACACCCAGGGTGCAATCTCTTTTAGCTCATCAGTGGCATACACAGAGAGGAAATCTTCTGACGCATATCATACTGGTCCTACTAAATGACAGTCCAGCCAAGAAATGCCAGACAAGTCTTCTCTGAACAAGAGAATCAGCTAACCCCCAGACATACATTTCAACCTTCTTGTGCCTCGTCGGTGAGGTGCAGCTGATACCTCTAGACACTGTGAGCAAGGGGTCCATGTCTGGATTCCCCTCATTACTCTTAGGGTGACCAACCCCAAAAGCAATTTGCATGTGTAGAAAGAAAAATCAGAGATACTCAACTAGGTTGATGAACTAGCAAATACATGCAAGAAACTCACTGCGACTGCGTCCTCACACCCAGGGTGCAATCTCTTTTAACCCACCAGTGCCATACATAGAGAAGAAACCTTCTGAAGCGTATCATACTGGTCTTGCTAAATGACAGTCCAGCCACAAAACTCCAAACAAGTCCCCTCTGAACAAGGGAAACAGCTAACCCAGACATATGTTTCAGCCTTCTTGAACCACCTCAGTGAGGTGCAGCTGACCCCTTTAGGCACTGCAAGCAAGGGGTCCACGTCTGGATTCCCCTCATTACTCATAGGGTGACCAACCCCAAGAGTAATTTGCATATGTAGAAAGAAAAGTCAGAGATGTGCAACTAGGCTCATGAACTAGCAAAAACATGCAATAAGCTCACTTGGGACTGTGCCCTCACACCCAGGGTGCAATCTCTTTTAGCTCACCAGTGCCATACACAGAGAAAAAAAAATCTTCTGAAGCATATCATGCTGGTCCTGCCAAATGACAGTCCATCCACAAAACGCCAGATAAGACCTCTCTGAAGAAGGGAAACAGCTAACCCCAGACGCATGTTTCGGCCTTTTTGGGCCTCATCGATGAGGTGCAGCTGATTCCTCTAGGCATTGTGAGCAAGGGGTCCACGTCTGGATTCCCCTCATTACTCATAAGGTGACCAACCCCAAGAGTAACTTGCATATGTAGAAAGAAAAGTCAGAGATGTTCAACTAGGCTCATGAACTAGCAAATACATGCAAAAAAGCTCACTGGGACTGCATCCTCACACCCAGGGAGCAATCTCTTTTAGCTCACCAGTGCCATACACAGCGAGGAAATCTTCTGAAGCATATCATACTGGACCTACAAAATGTCAGCCCAGACACAAAATGCCAGACAAGTTCTCTCTGAACAAGTGAAACCGCTAAACCCAGATGTATGGTTCAGCCTTCTTGAGCCTCATCAGTGAGGTGCAGCTGATCCCATTGGGCACTGCAAGCAAGGGGTACATGTCTGGATTCTCCTGATTATTCTTAGGGTGACCAACCCATAGAGCAATTTGCATATGTAGAAAGAAACATCAGGGATGCTCAACTAGGCTCATGAACTAGAAAATACATGCAAGAAGCTCACTGGGACTGTATCCTCGCACCCAGGGTGCAATCTCTTTTAAATGGTGGGCTATCCATATAAGTGTGGTATCAAAAGAAAGCCCTAATTGTATGCAAAAAAATTGTATATTGTGGCTGAAATAAAAGCCTTAGAGGGAAAATACTGTTGAACAAAGACATTGTCAAAAAGGTCAGAATTGCTCCGGTCCTTAAGTTCAATCCACCCTAGAGTTTCCCGATCTTAAAAGGGTTAATGTATTCACTGGTTGGATAGATCCTCAAAACAAACATATGCTGGGATTCACACTCTGATGAGGGAAAATCCATCACACACCAGGTAAAGTGATAGTAATACTTCCAAATTACTAATCCCTATATTGTAGCTATGCTAAAAAGAAACTTATTGCCCCCAGTGTCATTTCTCAAACCCTTATGGTTTGAAAGATAATAGTGCGCAAAGTTCCCCCTTCCCTGAAGTCAGTGTTCTAGCTGACTGCCTGGGTATCCGGACTTATGTGCATCTGGCGGCTCTGCCACAAACCAAGCACACGTAGAAGACTGTTCCAGTGAAATAATTCTTTTTTTATAAACGCGATATCGGCTCTGCTGCACAGCCGCCTGATGCACATAAGACTGTCATACGACAGCTTCCCCTGCAGTCAGCTAGAATGCTGACTTCAGGGAAAGGGGAGGGGGGAACTTTGCTCACTATTATCTCTCAAATCATAAGGGTTTCAGAGATGACACTGGGGGCAATAAATGTATTTTTTAACATAGCTACAATATGGGGATTAGTAATTTGGAAGTATTACTATCCCTTTAATAATTGAGATCAATGTTGTGTTTGGCTACTGAAGAAGCCACTAGTTGATTCATTTGATTGCACTATGCTGGGAGAACATCAGCGGTTATTCACAAAGGTGTGATAAGATTTAGATAAGGTAGAGATGACTTCTCTAGTGATATAACTTCTCCGGTTCTTATGTTATTCTATGGAGCCTATGCATAAGATCTTTCAAACTAGAGCAATCTCAGTGCCTAGGCTCCATAGAATAACATAGGAACTGCAGAAGTAATATCACTGTAGAAGTTATCTCCACTTAATAACCTCTTTATCACCTCCTCATCACACTTTAGTGAATCTCCTCCATCATATCCTTGCATCAGTGCATTTATAGTACTACTCATGGTCCCTGTTTAATCAATAGACCACTGCGATTAATAAGTATAACGGATACAGAACTCATAACTATTGTGCTATCTGGAAAAATGGCTAATCCAACATCAAAGTCAACACACACTTTTTGAATAGAGATAGGCTTCCTTTAATATGTTTAACATTATATTAAAGAATAAATATATTGTACCAAAATGCATGGAAGACTTCTAAAAGCACCCAAAAGAAATGTTTAACAAAAAACTGTTTACTGAAAAAACAAAGCTGAGCTGCTATTAGGTTCTCCAACAGGTATTTGAACTCTGAAGAAGAGCAGTATTACTGTTTAGGTTTTTCCCCTTAGATCTTAGGCAACTAATACACATATACTTGAGCAGTTGGTTAATATGTGAAATGTTTTGCAGAGGTTGCTAACAATTTCACCAGCACTAGAGAACAGCAAGAGGTGAGCTTCATGGATGTGGAGTTAACGTTTCCCCAGGGTTACTTGGACATTCCTCTGTTCCATAATGGGTCATGCCATGGATGCCTGTGGGAAGGGATGATGGGATTTGAAACTGCACTGTCTGTCATGCGAAAGAGGAGTAGACAACTAATTGCTTTTCAATGGGTTGTCTACCCCTCTGGAACCCATAAGGTTAGGAACAAAGAAATGCTAACCAGTCATATATTTAAATAAATAGGACATAGTAGCAATACATCATCTAGAATATGAACCAAGACCCATGAAACAGAAGTTGTTGGTTTACCAGTGTCATTGTGCTGCACACACATAGGTCAGCATGGTGGGCCTTGCAACCTGACTCCCAAATAGTAACTCAGATGCTGTGGACAACACTAATATAGTATATCTATCTCTATTGTTCTCCACTAGGCATTGCTCAACTATTGTTCTCATGCTATCTCTAGAACCCTTTAAACAACTGGAATCTCTCAGGGGTATCCAATGCATTGCATGTCATTGCATTGGATGCCCTTCTACCTATTCAAGGGTTAAATGGTTGTTAAGGCTATGTTAGTTCAACTCAGGATGGAATATAATGAACATGGGCAAGGTGGTGTACCGTTGTTGGCAGGGGGATGGATGATGTCCTTGAAGTGGCAATGTATTCATGGCCAAAGGAATGGCAGGTGCCTTTTAAATTCATACCCTCAATTAAACACATCCATGGAACAACTGCTGTATGCGTTGTATACTGTAGCAGATATGAGGTTGTGATGTTGCAGCAGGCAATATCAGGGCTTTGTGTGTCATCCATCCTGTGGAGTGAAACAGATCATTAGATATTGTGTGAGTGTGTTTGCACACATTACCAAGGCGTGATCATGGACATACATGCATTGTGTTTGATTCCTATGTTATACTCCCTTGTGAAGTGGTCCCTGATGAGCCTGTGTCATATCTGCTGCTATCTCAGGGTCTCTTAATCTGGTGCATGTGGAACAGGTACCTCCACAATGGGTTGTGGCATATAATCGTCCACTAGACTTGTGTCCACATCTATGTTATGTAGTATGGCACATGCTAGTATTATGTCACATGACTTGCCTGGTGCATATTGGAGAGCTTCCTTTGAGTGATCCAGGCACTGGAATATGGATTTGAGCAGGCAAAGGTGCGCTCAGTGGCATTCCATGTTTTGAAGTGTGCCTCATTGTAGTCCTCCTGTGCAGGTGTGTGGGGTTTTGGTAGTGGTGTAAGGAACCACAGTTTACACACATCATCTGTGGAAGGAGTGTAACATTGTGAGAAAGGGACCAGATGTTTGTGGATGAAGTTGTGTAAAGGGGACATACTACTTTTGTGTCATGACCATGCTATGCTGTGTTTATATTAGTTGCCTGAGTGAACCTGTGGATGTGGTGTGACGTTTGGATTGTTGACTTACCCAACAGCTGTGGACAGAGGAGTGTCTGAGGATGTAGGAGTCATGACAGCTGCCAGGATAGGAGACACACATATGGGTTACTGGCATCACACACCATCTGTATGTTAAGAGTGGAAATTCTTCCAGCTGATGTACAGATGTTCCTCATGTGTTGGAGCTCTTATGTACACGTGTGCAGTCTATGACAGCCATGTCCCTGGACATTCCTCCCCTTGTGTAAAACTCCTTTTTTACATGTGTCTACTCCATGTCAGTGGAGGGGAAGTAGATGAACCTTCTGGCCTTCCTCTTGAGGCCTGCCAACACCTGAGACAGTGCCCATGAACATTTGGCCTGGGACATGCCAGTTTCATATCCCTCTCTGGACTGGAACAATCCACTTGCCATGAAGTGTATGGCACACAGAAGCTTTTGCAAGCTAGTTAGGGCATGGTTGGTGCTGTATATGGGGTCAACGTCATCTTTGATCACCTCATATAGGTCGATGATGCTGTGCGATGTCAACTTGTACTGGTATCTGACTTCAGCATCCGTTGTTCCGAGGAGTGTGATCCTTGTGAGGATTATCCTGGCTCTTACTGGGTGTCTGTCATCTCTATGCTGCTCCATTGGTCCCTGTGGCAGCTGAGACAGCTGTGAGAGATCCAGTTGGGGCAGATGAGGTGCTGCTGCCTGATGTGGTCCTCCAGGTGGAGGATGGCTCCTGTCTGGCTGTCCAGCTGGAGCATCAGTGGTTGCGTGAAATGGAGGCTGTTCAGCAGGTGTGCTTGGGGGTTACTTGGGATCCCTAGCCCTTGCACAACTTTATCTCCAATGTATTCACAGGAATTGATATGCAGACATACTGGTCATAATCTCTCTCTCGCTCTCTCTATATATATCTGAGTGGTCTCACTGTAAGCACACCACATCTGAGGAGGGTGAGATGTTCCACCCAGTGGTGGGTGTTGTCCAGATGCGGTCATCAGTTACAGAGGGACCAAAGGGAAGGTGTGAATTGTCCAGGTATGTGTTTGCCGGTGTGGCTGTTGTTGTTTGATTACATGTGATTGCTGTGTATTTGTCAGGTGCATGTGACAAGGTCAGGCGAACTTTGTGTCTCTACTGACTGGTGATGTTGCACAGGTGAGCTTGGGTTGCTTTGGGATTGACAGGTGTGCATCTTGTGTGTACATATGTATTGTTGTCTGTTAACCCCTGTTGTTCTGGGTATGGTGTGACAGATTGTGTTGTATTGATTGTCCCCTTGTTTCTGTTGGTTGTCTGGGACTTATTTTCAGGGTATGTCCATTTTCCATGTAGTTGCTTAGCTTTCCAGAGGTTAATTTTGCCAGTGCTGTACTTGTACTGTGTGCTGGGTGTTATGTAAGCTGATGTTTCCCTGCTTTCTTTTGTCCAACTGTGTTTTGTTTGTCTGTTGTGCGTTGTACAACCAGAAAAAAATGGGTGCAGTTTTTCAGCTGTTAAATGTATCAGTTTATCGTGCGTTGACACTACTGCACATAATTGAATGGCTCCTGGGTCCGTTGCGATTTTAAAACTGCCTTTAGCTGTTCATAAGATGGCTAATTGAATCCTTTACCGTGCTTGCCATCAGTATCAACTGAATCAAGCCCTTTATCTCCTACTTTTTTCCTGCAGGTATTTCTGTGAAAAATTCACAAATTGCAACTTTTTACACAAGAAGTCCCACAAATAGAAACCCAATTAAATGTCTGCCCTTTCACTAACCCCAAAACATTTCCAATATGAACTTTGCCAATTTCCAATTATGTCCAAGACAACCTGCTGGAGTTCAGACTCAGTATGTGTAATTCTATGTCTCCCAGTGCAGGGAGACAAGGCAAAGAAATGGGGGTCAGTATATGTGGTTCAATGGCTACCAATGTAATGGCATAAAGCTGGGAAGGGGGGGCAGTATGTGTGGTTTTATGGATACCAGTACTGTGGTATAAGGCTGGTGGGCCTGTATGTGTTGTACTGTGCTTACCATGGGACAATGTGATTCTATGACTACCAGTGTAGTTGAACAGGGCTGTGGGGTCAGTATGTGGCTCTACGGCAGTAGTAAGCAACATGAAGCCCTCCAACTCTTGTCAAACTGCACTTCCCATCACTCTCCACCAGCCCTGAATGTTGAGAGCTGTAGTCTGGCAGCAGCTGAGGGCCTCAAGTTGTCAATCCCCATGACCACCAGTACAAAGGGACAATTCAGGGGGTCAGTATGTGTGCTTATGTAGCTGCTGTGGGTCAAGGTGGCGTGGGGTTAGGGGCAAACATACCGCATTCAGGCAGTCTCTACTGCGCATGACTGCATCGGACAAACATACCACATTCAGGCAGTCTCTACTGCGCACAACTGCATCGGACAAACATACATCAGACCTTTTATTTTATAGGATATGTCGCTACCCATCATTAAACCTTTTCAAGTCCAACTATTCCTAAATTATCTTTTAGCTTGATAATTACAGAAAACATTTGTTGTTTACAAATCAATCCCAATCAGATTTTTACAATCATTCTCTATTAGTGACACTTTGATACATAAGGCCCAATGATGCCACTGTTGGCTATGGAGCCACATTCCACATTTTTCACTATCAGTTTTTCATGAACTGGTAACTGGGTTCATATTTCATGGAGCAAGACTTTCTCTCTTGTTGCCATTTAAAAAAAAAAAAAAAAAAAAAAAAACATATATATATATATATATATATATATAGTGATATACAAGTAACCTATTTACTAAATGCTTGTTAAATTAGGGAGAACTGAAAGGGGATGTGTTAATTTTAAGAATATCCTGGTAGTTACATAATATTACTGTCAGGAATTCTCCACAGCCAGCTGAACATGCAAGTAAAACAATAGAAGGCAGAGGGGAACATAGGAAATGTATGTAAAAATACATATAAAGTACAATGTACAAATCCTAGATAATAATGTGCTAGGATGTTTGTCACGATGCAGTCATGCTTAGTAGAGACTGCCCGCATTCGGGCAGTCTCTACTGTGCATGATTGCATCGCGTGATTGAGGCGACGTAAGACTGCATTGCGTGAAGCAGTGAGGTAGCGGCCTCTTAACCCTTTGAGTGCCAGAGGGGTACACAACACATTGCAAAGGGCACTCAAACGGTTAACAAAACCAGGACTTTGGCCCGTGTACACAGGCTTTTACACTAATATACAAATAATGTACAATCCTTCAGTAAAAATGAAGTAAGTAGTGCAAATGTAATTACTGCATCACTTCTCATTCACAGTTCAGCCAAGTGAGTACCTAATGGGTATCCGTTGGAGTCTTTCACCCACCACCGGTAGGTATAAGTGACTTGCAGAGCGCTGCTGAGACTTACTCACTCCAAGATTTTGGTTAATAACTCAGATATTTTGATACCTTCAGTCACACGAACCAGTGTCTCAGGAAATTCCCTGCTGTCATGTGTGGGACAGGGAATCTAAACTCATTTCTTAGAGACTTTTTATGCTTGGTGCAAATGTTTCTTAAAGGGATAGTAATACTTGAAAATAAGTTTATTTTATATTGTAGCCCTTTAAAAAACATGAAAAATGATGTAAGTCTTATCTTCCAAACCTTTATGGTTTGGAAGATATTCAGAAGTAAAGTTTCCCCTGGAGTGATGTCATTGCTCCACCCTTCAGATCTGGGATCCGGTCGCTTGACCAGCAGTGCCTCTACTGAAGTGCTGAGATCACCATCTTTAAAAAGAATTTCTTAATTGGAATGGTCTACAAAGTGTGCTTTCAAGCCAGTCACACTTTGTAGATAGTTCCAATTAAGTAGTTCTTTTCAAAAGATCGTGATCTCGGCACTGCTAAAGAGCTGCCGGTTGCTCTTTGGACCGAATTCCAAATCTGTCCACTAGATGGCAGACTTGGCTGAAACAGCCAGGAAAACAGCATTTTACTATATTTTACATGTGGATATCTTCCAAACCATAAAGGTTTTGGAGATAAGACTTATATCATTTTTCATGTTTTTTAAAGGGCTACAATATAAAATAAACTTATTTTCAAGTATTACTATCCCTTTAAAGATGAGCTATAACTATAATTAAAGTTATGCCTCGCTTGTTTAAAGGGATAGTAATACTTAAAATGTGAAAAAAATATGTTGTAGGGTTTATCCCCCTGTGTAAAACAAGAGTACTCCCACTGCTGAAAGGTGTTTCATTCAAAAGTTATTAATTTTCAAAGTTTAATTTTTTAGGTGCAATATCACAGTGGCCTGAAATTGTACTGTGGCGCTGTTGCTACACGATCCTATGGACAGCTCTGGTCCCGGGACCATAAATCTCCATAGGATGATGTAGCAACAGCGCCACTGTACAATTTCAGGCCACTGTGATATTGCACCTAAAAAATTCAACTTTGAAAATTAATAACTTTTGAATAAAACACCTTTCAGCAGTGGGAGTACTCTTGATATACTTAGGGGGATAAACCCTACAACATATTTTTTTTTACATTTTAAGTATTACTATCCCTTTAACAGAAGTTTTTACTTAGGCAGTAGCCTTCTTGCAATAATTCATTATATGATATTTTTGTATTAAATCTTTAATTGCCTATATATATATATATATATATAATTATTAATTTTATATATACTTGTATGTCACAATATCTCACAATAGACAATAAACTTCAACAGTTTGAATGGTAAATCATATAATCTGATGTTTTTTGAGTTTTTCTACTGACAGTGACTAACAATAGCCTAAAATAAGCAAAATAATATTACCAGTTCCTGTAGGAAGGGCCTTTACCAAGGTTAATCCCTCTGTTAAACTAGCCATTTATTCATACAGTTATCCCACTGACCATGATCCCCCTATAACTAAAACATAGTCATCATTTTGCATTTGGTTTCTCACAACAGAATATTGGGCAGGAGAGAAGTTAAAAGGCTCTGTCACTGGTTATCTTCCTCCAGGCTGTCCTACTATAAGTATGAGGGGAATGGTCATAAGAGTCAAATAAGAAGTAAAATGTGAATATATTACCATTTTCTAGGGAGGATTCAAGAGATGTCAAGGGTCAACATGAATAACCTTGGATGATGAGAATATGTAGTTAATGGTGAACTGTTTATAATTCCAGATCTTGGTCTTAGAAATGTGATAGTTCTTCCAAAGATCACTAAAAGAAACTATGTCTGTGCCTGGAACAGGTTGCTCTAGCTTATTGGGACCATTCTGCAACCAAAAAGTGAAGGAAGGTATATGCACTCATAGTGTAAAAAGGGGGTACGCAAAGAGATAGTCAGAGATGTTCAACTAAGAAAAGAGCCTGTCCTCGAATTGAGGCTCTATAGGATAAGTAGCGTACCCAGGGTGCAATCTCTTTTAGTTCACTAGTGCCTTTCACAGAGAGGAAATATCCTAAAGCACATCATACTGATCCTACCAAAAGGCAGCCCAGCAGCAAAGTGCCAGGCAATTGCTCTCTGAACAAGAGAAGCAACCAACCTCAGATGCACGTTTTGGCCTTGTTGGGCCTCATCAGTGAGGTGCAGCTCATCTCTCTAGACACTGAGAGCAAGGGGTCCACATCTGGATTACCCTGTTACCTTTAGGGTGACCAGTCCCAAGGGTAATTTGCATACGCAAAGATATAGTCAGAGATGCTCGACTAGGAAGAAACCCTTCCCTCGAATTGATGAGGCTCTATAGGATAAGTATCCTATCCAAGGTACAATCTCTTTTAGCTCACTAGTGCGTTTCACAGAGAGAAAATATCTTAAATCACATCATACTGATCCTACCAAAAGGCAGTTCAGCCACGAAGTGCCTGGCAATTCTTCTCTGAACAAGAGAAGCAGCCAAGCCCAGATGTACGTTTCAACCTTATTGGGCCTCGTCAGTGAGGTGCAGCTGATTTCTCTAGATACTGTAAGCAAGGGGTCCACATCTGGATTACCCTGTTACCCTTTGAAAAAAAGGGGTACCAAGGATGGAATAAAGTGTTGAGGGTAAGGTAGACACTTTGTGCAAAGGGTTGTATTTTATCCATATATTCATTAAGTTTCATAAAACAATATGGTGTTTTAGTACCAGAGGAATGTCGAGAGGAGGTACCCTGAGTAAATGAGCTAGGTCAGTATTGGGTTCCAGGGCTCTCATTAGTGTGACCCAGTCTTTAGGAGATTTGGTGGTATATATAAGTATAATTCTACATATGTTTGTGGCATGATAATAGGTTACCATATTGGGGAAACCAATTCTGCAATGTCAGCTAGGGCAGGACATTGGACTGGAGATTTGGTTTTTATAGAACCAAATAAATTTAGGTTATCATTTGCTGTATTGATTTAAAATATTTTTGTGGTATATGGATTGGGATAGTTGAAGCAGGTACAGTACTTTAATTAACACTATTCTCACTCATCAGTTGAATCTCCCCAGCCATGAAACATAAAGTGAGTGTCAGAAAGTACCTTTGAATAGAGTCTAATAATAGTGGCATTTTAGTATCAATAACCATTTAGGTTCAGGAGTCAAATACATTTCCAAATATTTCATTGTTTTATTCTAGGGAAGATAAATTGTTTGTGTACATTGTTATCTATAATAGGGCATGTATTCATATTAAGAATGTAGTTAATTTTGGATTGGGAGACCAAGCTGTTTTGTTTGAGTAGGGGAGGAAACTGTCTGGCTTTGTTAGAAAGGCTAGTACATTTGCCTCCTGGCCCTGCACAAACCATTCTTGCTCACCACCATCATTGTTTCATGGTGAGCAACATAAGTCTGTAGCTGCTGCATAAGGCTGGATTCTTGTCCTTTCTGTGTATTACCAGTTTTTGTGTTTTTAAACATTATTTTTGCCATGGGTGATCAGAGTGCACAGCATTGATGGTAGAAACTAGGTGCTGGGTTAGTTGGTCGAATTCTTATAGTAGGACAGTAGGAACCTACCTGATAGTGGTTATTTTGGTTCCTGTCAGTATGTCAAATGCAGTTATGGCGATGGCCTCAGGTGGTAATCAGGATATTTGCCTTTTCTAGGAAATTGGCAATATGGGTGGGGAGATTGGCTTGTGACTGATGGAATTTTGAGTCTTCTAGGTTATACAGTGCCATTCAATAATCTTTAAAGGCCCCAACAATGTTTTTAAACTTGTTTACCAAGGTCCTGGAGTAGATTTTTATGTGTGTGGAATGAAGGCCAAGGACATGTGATGTTTGATAAACTTTGCCAGAACTTTACCTTCCTTATTTCCTTGAATGTATTTGTGGGATTTGTGCCACATAGAGGATTTGATGGAATAGCTATGTCAAATGAGAGCTATTTCTATTCCTGCCTCAGATGGTTTGTTGATTAGGTCTGGGGATAGCCCTCTTTTTTTCTATTTCCAGCTTCCTAATTTAATAAATGCGCCATGTATCACACATTTGTGTGCTTCTCATATCGTTGGAAGGGGTACGTCTGCCATAGAGATAAAGTAGCTCTGGAAACTGAACAATTTGGTAGTCCTTTAGCACATATTAATTTAATCTCGAGGTTAATATGTGGTTTGGGGGGGTTACATAGTATTAGAAACAATCATATGATCTGAAACAGTGATTCTGCCTATCTTAGATCTACTCTCCATGTTCAAGTGGTACTGGCTAATGAATATGTGGTCAATTCATGTGTAGGTTTTTGAGAGTGCTAGTAGAATGAATAATCCTTTAGTTTAGAGAAGGACGATACACCATACATTAATAGGGTGTCTAAGAAGCTTAAACACTTTATTAGTTTGAGTGTAAGCTTATGGGGGCTGTTGGGAGGGGCTATATATCTTATTGTTGAATGAGATATTAAAATCTTCACCCTACACTATCATTCCACTGTAGAATATATCAGAAAGACAAGTTTAGATTTGAAGTAAGCATACTGGGAAGAACTGGAAGCATAGATGTTGGCAACTTTTAACTTTTAGTCTTAATAACTTCCCCTTAAGAAATTACTACGTACTTTAATGGTCATCCAACTTCCCTGTTGATTTCCTTGTTATTTATTAAGACGGAAACATCTTTTCTGCAGAAGAGGGAGTGGTTTCAGGGACATTTCATACACTAATATGCTCCTGTTATCAAGGTCATTGATTTGATGGATCAGTCCTGAAATGTCCTTTTGGTCTGTAATAATTTGTTACAGATTATGTAGCTGAGACCTCTGTGCTTGCGTCCTCCTTGTATATCATTATTTTTATTACATTTGCCATGTTCTTAATGTCCTCTAGTAGATAGAGAGGATTAGATCTCTTTTGTGAGATTATTATTTGTAGCCATGCTTGACTGATCACCATTTACCTCCTTCTGGCAGGGTCCTTGAGAGGATATAGATGGAATTTGAGATGAACCCCTGGAAATGGAAAAAATTAGCAACAGTCTGAGGGGAGTCTCATCTTATATTGGAATTCAGCTCTCCATGTGACTTATAGCAGCCTGTACAAGACAAAGAGTTATGCTTACTTAATACTGGAGGCTATGGGTAGCATTTAGAGAGAATTATGAGCCACCAAAAGATGTAAGTAGGTAGGGAAAGCTAAAATGAGCTAAGATTGCATGTGAGCATGATGTGGCCATCTTGGTCGGCTCCTAGCTTTGCCCCAATATAATACAATTTACTTAGTATCCATCTGGCCTACATTAACTTTGTATACTGTTGTATGGACAGACCAATACTCATGTAGTGCTACATGAAGTTTTTGGACCGGGGGGGATGGGGGAGGACTGTATTCATGGTCACAATCACTGCCATGAGCATGTTATCATTATATGTTAAGATGGTTATCTTTAAAGCTCTCAACATTGCTGTCCTCCTCTCATCTCTTCCCTCATCTCTGCTTACGTTCCCAGCCTCCTCCTTTACTCAGCACACAACGCCCTTGTTACAGTATCCACACCCTCTGCCATCTACCACCCCTCCCTACATCTAGAACCTTTCCCATATGTATTTAAATGGATAGTAATTTTCTAAAAAAAAACGGCCCCATTTAGTCTTCATAGTATTTGGGTCATGGAGAATGTTATTTCAATACTTTCAGAGTTGTAGCTGAAACAAGCCAAAAGATGTGAGAGGCTCTGAGCATGAACAAAAGCACAATGGCCTGTTCTCCGGCTAGTCACTGCTCAAGAGCATCACATTTTATCTCTCTAGTGCCATTACAGATGAGAAATTTCCACATACAGAGTTGTAGTTGAGTAATTGAATCATAAAGTATCCCCCCTGTCCTTTTTACCAAGCCTAAGCCTCCTTCCCTCAGATGTGGAATCTGGTCCCTTGATCAGACAAATCACAGCAAAGGACAATCTTACTGTGAACATAAGGAAAACCCTGCCCCCTTGACAGGTTTCTAAAGGTTCCTTATACTCACTGAAGATTGTCCCTTGCTGCGATCCATCCAAACAGTTTTGCTGCTCTGATGTGGGATGTGTTACATCAGTAAAAGGGGCAGGAGTGGGATACTTTACCATTCAATTACTCTTGAACTACAACTCTGACAGTATTGAAAAAAAACACTCTCTATGGCCCAAATACTATGAAGATTAATTGGAGCTGCTTTTATTGTAAAACATTACTATCCCTTTAAATCTACCCTGAAATCCTATATTCTGGAGCACTAGCACTATGTACCGTCTCATACCCTGCTGTCTGTCTCCTATTACCCATTTAAGCTGTAAGCTCCTTGGGGCAGGAATCTCTATCCAATTGTTTCTATGACTGCAACATATTTTATCCCATTTATTTATTGTAACATATTACAATTGTAAGGCCCTGCTTACACTGTGTGGCGCCATATAAATAAAGATATACATACATTCATACATGGTTGTGCTACACACACAAGCAAAATGTTGAAAATGTTTAACTCTACATTATTTAAATAAACGTCCCATGAATTTACCTAGAAAGCAGCTGCTTCAGCCAGTCTATATATTCCTCTTGTTTCCTTACCAAGTTCTCTAATGCTATAGCCAATAGATCTTACCATCTGCAGAAATCATGACAATGGGGAGATATATCTTGAATTCACAGGGTGAAGGAATCACTTTTACATGCAGAAATGTAAATTAAACAAATATACTATATCTTAGTGTGCAGTAAAAGTAAAGGTCATCCCTGCCATAAAGCATCACCCTAGTGATTTTTTCAGTTGTGACATATAAACAAACACACAAACAAAACTTGTAACCTAAGTTAATAACACCAAATTATACAGAAAATGAGAATACACTGTAAAAAAAGAACAAATAAAACATATATAACACTACACTATTTTACTATGTTACACAATGTTTACGAACACAACCCATGCTTTTGTCATAGCTTGTTTTACAATATATAGAGAAATACATTTAATTCAGGATGGTTCTGGAAAGTAATTTTGCATGGTTGTATTAAAGAGTAGTACTCATCTGCAGAGATGCACTAAACATCAATGCTGTTGCAATATAATTTTGTCGATGTACTCAAAGCACTTCAATATTTTGATGTACACTTACATCTCAATATGCACTAAAATTTATGGATGCAAAGGGAGAGGAGGAGAAGGTCTCCATTATCATACAGGATTGTCAGACTGTTGTTGATGTGGTAGGGATGCCTTTTCCTCACACATCACCAGCACTATGGTAATTCTGAAGTCTGACAGCATTCTTTCTGCTGTCCAACTTGGCTAGTAGGGGGGTGAAGAGAATACTTTCAGCACCATGGACAGCATTACTCCCTTATCCCTTTGAATGCCATGAGGATGTGAATTGCTTGCCCCTGTGGCACTCAAAGGATTAAAAATGGTACCTCAACCACTACACAATTATCCCCTTAGCTCTGTATCATATGTAATACATGTTGTGCACTGGCAAGGTAACAAGGCTGGGGGTTAGACAGCAACCATGGGGATCTGTAGCTACCACTTGCCCTCCAGCCTTGTTCTCTTGCCCACCGGTAGCCATTAACCCCATGTACATTGTCTGACCCTCTCCAGCCTTTTCACATTGTCTACTGATAACCACAAATCCCCATAGGCACTGCCTGGGCAAGGGAAGAAGGCTGGGGAGTGTCAGTCAGTGTATGTGGGTTAACACACAATGGTGATGTTCCATCATAATAATACTAATATTTAACATGCTGCCCCACAGTTAAAATTCAACATATGCTTCCTCTCTTTGTAATATCCAACACATCATGCCCCTTCCATGCGACATATGCTGCCTCCCCCTGTAAAATTTGACACAGAAGAGGAGTTCTCTTCAACTGGCTTTTTGTGACTGACCGGGTTGAGTAGGAGTCCTACTCAAACTGGTCATTGTTAGAAAGCAGACAGCTTGAGTAGGAGGTAGAGGAAGACAGTAATAGGCTTACTGGTCACCGCATTGATCACCTGTCCTATTGGATAGGTGACCAATGCCAGGGGGGCATCAAGAGGGGTCCTGGTGCCCCCCCCTTGTGGCCTGATTTTATTTTACAAATAAAAAACTGCACTGTGTGATTTTTTTTGTTTTCTTACATTTACTGAGCAATTACATAAATATTAACCATGTGGGGGCAGCATATGTTGCATAGAAGGGTCATGATGTGTCAGCTATTTCGGGGGAGGAAGCATTTATTGTATGGAAGGAGCATGTGTCGGGTATTACAGGGGGAGGATGTACTTGTGTTGGATATTAACTGATTTAACTGTGGAGCAGCATGTTGAACCATTGTGGGAGACCATCACCATTGTATCTTAACCCACATAAACTGACTGACACCCCCAGCCTTCCTCCCTTGCCAAGGCAGATTTGTGACTTTCAGTTGGCAAGGGGGAAAGGCTGGAGAGGGTCAGACAGTGTACATGGAGTTCTGTGGCTAGCAGTGAGCAAGGGAACAAGGCTGGGGGGCAAGCGGTAGCCAAAAATACCCACGGATGCTTCCTGACCCCCAGCCTTGTTCCCTTGGGAGTGCACAACCTGTATAAAATAATATACAGAGCTAAGGGGATAATTGTGTAGTGCTTAGTGTACTTTTATTAACTCTTTGAGTGCCTCAGGTGTGAGCAATACACACCCCTATGATATTCAAAGGGATAAGGGAGTGATGCTGTCCATGGTGCTGAAAGTATTCTCTCCACTCCCCTACTGCTCAAGTGGTACAGATGAGAGAGACTGTGAACTCTGACAGCAGAGGCTGCTATCGGAGTTTAGTGAATGTGGTGAAGTGTTACATTAACAAAACACACCCCCTTGAATATGATAATGGCTCATTATCCTGAATTTTCATATGTAAGCAAGTCATTTAGCTTAATGTACATATGGAAATAGGCCATTGTCGATGTGATGAGTGAAAATTTGTAAACCTGGTGAAGGCATGTTGGATGGATGTCAATGTGTGCAGATTTTTGTTGGACTGATAGGGATGAGATGTCAAAGACACTTTAGTGAATACTACCAATGTGCCTTTGACACTGCTCCGACAGGACATCAACATTTTGAGGCCTCTACATCAACATTTTGAGCTCAAGGGGTAGGGAATTTGTGATGCTCCAGTTTTTAGGGACTGCAAATTCCCTAGCCATAGCTGGTTGAGGATTATGGGAGAGGTAGTGTCTAAAAGCTGTAGAGCAAAAGGTTGTCTAAATCTGAATGTTCTAAATATATGATTTCATTAGTTGTATGTAGAAAAATTATAGTTATATACAAATGTATCCCCTAGTATACAAGTGTTACTATAGGGGACAAAAGCATTGCCTAATAAAATGTCTTGGTACCTAGTAGGAGTGCATACTATATATATATATATATATATATATATATATATATATATATATATATATATATATATATATATATATATACCTATACACATATTTATCTCCTATTTTCTGATCTTTTAAAGCAAAACCTCAGCAATCTGCAATAGTCCAAAATACTTTGGGTACATGTCCTGATGTTGCCTTGCTACTTCCACACATTATGATTCGGTGGTATAGAAAAGCCTGGTAAATCTAATATAAGTTATGTCTAAAGGTAACTCCCTTTTATCTGCCAAAATTAATCTGTATATATACAGTGACCAGGGGTTATGAAATCCTAGTGCAGTGATTCTCTCCTCTAGTCCTCAGTGGAGCTGCAACAGAAAAAAAGTAATGTTTTCAAGATATCCCTAATTAAACACAGGTGAGTCAATCAAAACAAATGAGCCTTTAATTACTAACCTGTAATTAAGCAAGAATAACTTGATAACCCGCACTGCTGGTGTGCCCCAAGGACACAAATTGAGAAAACTTGGCTTTTTCTAGTAGAACAGATATTGATTGAAAATTTCTATTTATTTTCATTCTGCAGAGGTATGAAATTGAAGTTACCTTTAATCGCAGTCTGTAAAAACCAATATGAAAAAGAATGGGGATTTCTTACCTTCAGAGAGAAAGATGCATACATTTCCATCTGTCCAGCTCTCTATGTTTTCATCACAACCCAGCTGTTGATTTCTACATTACCAAAAGCCAAATTATATCAACTTACTGAATGCCATGCTATTAGAGATTTCCCATGCAAACTGACAGTATTGAATACTAGAACTTTATTACTTTAAAAAAATATTGCTAGCCCTTTGGAAACTGAACACATAAACAAGGGTTTAAGAAAAACAGACTAAGAGGGTTCTAACAATACTTACTCTACAAGGATGTTCAGCATACACTTTACTATCAAGTTTTGCAGAAACTGTGTTTGTCTGTAAATAGTCTGGATGATTACCTGTTTGAGTTAGGACATCACAGAATTTTTCTTTTGATGTCTTCAACAAAATGCAATTAGTTTTCCTAATATTTTATGGAACCATCAGGATTGATGAAGAATTGCTTTGTGCATTCTTTTGATGAAAGACAATACTGAGTTTTCAATAAAAATTCATATTAAGGAACAAAGATACCTCCCAATAATAAATGCCACATACCTTAATTTGTGCAGAAAATCATTATGACATCTATGAATTATTTTTATGTGAATTAGTTCCTCATATTTTTGCTTAAGTTAATGCAGGATTTAATTCCTATGGAGGCATGATTTCTTGCTGCAGGACTGAAGGACTCAAAGTTTTCCCCACTGAAGTCATCTTAAGAAGCATTCAGTGGAGGCTGTTTGAGTCCTGCAACAGCAAAATCATGTATGCCATCATGACATGATAGCCAGTACAAATTAAATATTCACTTTGGAGCACCAATCCACACAGAGCTGATTCATATAAGCCATTATGATATTATGTCCAGATTGAGGTAAGGGTTTTATTGTTAGAAGGTGTGAGTGTTGCTTTAACCTCATTTTAGCAATATAGCTTAATTTTAAAGACATCTACATTATGGTTCTTCGTTATCTTAATAGCTACTGGGATATTACACTATCTGTTCTGATCTTATTCAGTTCCAGGCAAGCTAATATTGCAACACCCTACGTATGTGCAGTAGCTCAGTTCCTGAATACAACTGTTTTATAAATCACTTGTTTTTATAATTATTGATTTGATTATTGTTATTATTGATAATACTGAAATAATAAAAGTTTTATTTTCTCCCCCTTCACTTGTCTTTTCTAAGGAAAGAAACAAAATAAAAATGTCTTTTTCCCATTTGTAATATCATTAAGTATGGGAGAAAAATCCTGTTGTGTTCCCTTGGGAATTTCTGCATAAAATTCCCAATGCTCTGCTTTTTCTGTGGGAATTCCTACAAATAGAGAAACCCATTGATTTCCCACTGTTTTGCTACCACAGATTTTCCCATGGGAACAGTTCAATTTTCCACCTTTGTTTTCAATGGTGGTGAGAGTTTTCACCCCCAATAACATTTAAACCTTGAACTCACCACCATGCAGCATGTTGTAGAATACATTGTGGAATAAAAAGGAAACAGAGAGAAAAAGAAATAAAATGTTTTTGATGCACTTTGCTAGCACAATAGGAACGCCACAAGATGCTTGAGTGCTGCTTGCTGCTGCAGCTACTGAAATAGAGGTGGAGGAACCATCAGTAGCAGTAGTGAAGAGAGCCCTATTTCCCTCTTACTATTTGAGCCCCAGGCCCCCAACATTTGCTGCCACTACCACTACAAATGTTTGATTGCCACCTCTGAGACTTATGAATTGCTTTCTGTGGTGATGATGAAAATAGTGGAGCTCTAAAGAATGTATAGAAAATTGTGTATACAAAAAAGTACCCCATTTCATCGATATATTGAAATTAAACTTAAATTCAAAAGCTACTCCAAACCTCAGTCAAACAGTGTTACAAATAATGAAACATATATTCAGGTCAGCACTAAAAAAACAAACAGTTTATGTAATCAATTTGTGCACATAAATAATACAAATATACTTTATATAGTATGCTTGTACTCACAGACCCTAACGTTCTGTTTGGATTGAAAAATATACATGGTAGTATCTCCAAATAATAGAATCAAGGGTCACATGTAAAAAAATTGAAAGAAAAAGTGCATCTTTGAATGAACAACAAAGTAAAATGGAATAATACAAAGATGCAATTTTTCTCCTGAGGAAATAACCAGTCTGGTTATGAAACACATTGAGCAATTTTTAGCATTATGATCATAACTATTGTCCAATTTTATATTATTTTATACCAATTATTTGATGTTTTGTCTTCCAATAAAATAACATTTTAACTATTCACTCCCCAGAGTCATAATTTGGATCTATATATGGAGGAATTCTACTTTTTATCTTAATTACCATCACTGGGGTTGAGAAGCTTGCCAAACTCCCTTACATCTTTATAAATGGACCTTCTACCTGTCACGATTTGCAAAACATTGGCGGACAAGTACTTAGAGTAAAATTTCACTTTATTGAGAGAGGCAAACAGATAATGGAATATACAAAAGAAACACAGGATACGATAAAAAGGATCCCACCAAGGAGCAAGATAGTCCTATGAGAAGTAGGAGACTGCGTCCGGGTATCTCTCACATAGACTAGGAGCCCATGTAAATATGTGAGGAGTCTGCCAGAGACACAGGTCTGCACAAGATAGGGTATCCGACTAAGTAGGGTAAGACGGAGAGAATAGTCAGACAGAGCCACAGGTCAGCACCAGAATGGGTAGCGAGACAAGCCAAAGTCAAGGCACGGTGCGGGTAGTCAGCCAAAGCTTCAAGTCTGCAACCAGATGGATGGATAGCCAAGCCTAGGTCATACACGGAGCGGGTAGTCAGCCAGAGCCACATGTTTGCACCAGATTGGGTATCTAAAAATAGCGGGAATGAGAACAGAGGGGATAGTCAGACACAGGTCAGCACCAGATAGGATGGTCAAACAATGCCAAGATTATACACGGAGCGCAACTAGGAGAAAATCGACTGTAACTGACATCAACGTAAGGGCTACTTTTGTATTCTAATAAAATAATATTTTAACTATTCACTCTCCAGAGTCATAATTTGGATCTATATCTGGAGGAGCTCTACAGGAAAGGCTAAAATGGGCAGAAAGTTTGCCGGTGATATTTAGCATCTCTTTGATGTTTTTCCAATTCTGCATGGAATCTAGTCACAACTAAATTTAGTACATGGGCAATATAGGTAAAAGACTGGTAAAGTAATAGGGATACCTTTACTGGCTAACTGAGTAGCTTTAGAGTACAAACTTTCAAGGCATCTTATAGAATGAAAACTAAATGCCACAGATATATATATAGATCAAACATAACATAGATTGTACAGCAGATAATCACACACTCTAGGGAAAGCACGTTCCTGATTAATCCAGGTGGTTGGTTTGAAGGTGAACAGCAGGAACCAGATATTACTGCAGATGAAGTACATTTTGGCCCACTCTCTAAGATAGTGGTAACATGGTATAGTCTGAGATTAATTCCACCAAAACACTGAATTTTAAAAAGGCCAACTTTAGAAGGTTTAATTCATCCCTTGGTCTCGCTGACTGGGATAGAATATTTTCAGGAGAAAACACAGAAGGTAAGTAGAATGCCTTCAAAATAACATTGCAAAAATATATATATAAATTTATCCCCGTTGGAAACAAATACAAAAGAAGCAAATTAAAACCAATGTGGCTAACCAGTAAATTAATTCATGAAATAAATAACAAGAAAGTGGCATTTAAACATTATAAAGCTGAGGGATTTGCAGAATACAAAAATGGCAACAAAACCTGCTATACTGGAGAATGAAAAAAACATTGCTAAGGAGAGCAAGAGCAACCCAAAAAATGTTTTAAATACATTAATGGCAAAAACTTAAAGTCTGATAATGTTGGCTCCTTGTTTTCTGAAACAGGGGAGATGGTCAGTGGGGACAGAGAGAAAGCAGATATTTTAAATAATTTCTTTTCTTCTGTTTTTACCAAGTAAGACCCAATCGACAAGAACCTGCAAACTATTTTACAGAACAGTCACAGCAACCATGGGATTGGTTAACACGAGAAAATGTGTTAAAACAATTGAATGGTGTTAAGGTAGACAAAGCCCCGGGGCCAGATGGTATACACCCACGGGTACTTAAAGAGCTAAGCCAGGCCCTGGCCAGACTGTTATTTTTGATTTTCAGGGATTCTTTTATTTCAGGTATGGTGCCCACGGGTTGGCGTAAAGCAGATGTGGTGCCCATATTTAAAAAGGGATCAAAATCCCAGCCAGGAAATTACAGACCTGTACACTTGACATCTGTGGTAGGGAAGCTGTTTGAAGGGTTGCTAAGGGAATATATTCAAGAATTCAGCTTGAACAGGAGTATCATTAGCAGGAGCCAACATGGCTTTGTGAAAGACAGGTCTTGTCAAACTAACTTTATTGCATTTTATGAAAAAGTGAGTAAAAATATAGATGTGGGAGTGGCAGTTGATGGGATCTATTTAGATTTTGCCAAGGCATTTGATACGATTCCACACAAGATGTTACTGTACAAATTGAATGAAATAGGCTTAGGGGAAAACGTTTGTGCGTGGATTGGAAACTGGCTGAAAGACAGAATGCAAAGAGTGGTAGTAAATGGGAAGTTCTCCAATTGGATAAACATGATAAGTGGAGTATCTCAGGGATCTGTCCTGGGTTCTCTTCTTTTTAATTTGCTTATTAATGATCTCCCAGAGGGCATAGGGAGCCATGTATCAGTGTTTGCTGATGTCACAAAATTAAGTAAGGTAATAAAGTCTTTTTTCAACTTAAATTACTATGTTATTATATCTGAATCACTACTTTTATGTGCCCCAGAGCCCCGTAAACTTTTACAAGTGCTTCTACTTCTACTAGTCATGGCAGTGGCACCTCTGACGTGTTCCTACCAATCAGACCTATGGTTGTGCTTAGTGAGAAGGTGCCTGGCGTGATCCTGGTTACCCCTGCTCACATGTTTTATACACAGACAATAGATATAGCTTTTGGGTAGTGAAGGAAGTATCTCCACACTGTAAACTTCATAGACTGGGGTGGGTTCCAGAGGGGCTATTACTACTGAGTGTATATGTTGCAATTGTCATAGAAGTCAGGGTCAAAGGTGATGTACTTCCAACAGCAGTAGAAGCACTCATAATAGCTGGGGTTGTGGATGTTCATGATAACCTGTGTTGCTTCTTACTCAGCAGTGTGTGGCTGGGTGGGAGTTGGACTTGGAAGCAGTAACAAGGGTGATGATTGACAGGATGACTGTGTATTTTTAGCCATCTTAACTTGTCTAGAGTCAGACTTTCCGATTGATTTCTTAAAGGGATAGTAATGTTTCACAAAAACAGCAGCTCCGATTAATCTTCATAGTATTTGGGCCATGGAGTGTTATTTCAATACTGTCAGAGTTGTAGTTTAAGAGTAATTGAATGATAAAGTATCACCCTCCTGCCCCTTTTACCTAGTGTAAGCCATCTCCCCTCAGATGTGGAATCTGGTCCTGGGACTGGACAGGTCACAGCAAGATACAATCTTCTTACTGTGAGTGTAAGGAAAACCCAGCCCAGACTGGGTTTTCAGGTTTTTCCTTATGCTCACTGAAGATTGTCCCTTGCTGTGATCCATCCGGACAGTCTTGTTGTTTGGTGAGTAGTGTTACATCAATAAAAGGCACAGGAGGGGGATACTTTATCATTCAATTACTCTTGAAGTACATCTCTGACAGTATTGAAATAACACTCTCCATAACCCAAATACTATGAAGAATAATTGGAGCTGCTTTTATTGTGAAACATTACTATCCCCTTTAAATAGTTTATAAACAGGCAGAGTGCTCCTTTACAGTAGTGAAATACTAAGCCTTTTCCTTTAAGATAATTTTATGGCCATCTCATCAGCACTCTCACCCTCAACATCTTTTGTATCAGAAGTGAAGGACACTGGTAGGATATTCTACATCCACAACATTATCAGCAGCAGCATTACCCTCCAGTTCTTCTCTACTAATTTAATTTTCCTCTTTACTTTTTGTAGTGTCAAATAATTTCTTTTTACTTTCCCCTTAGAGGGATTTTCAGAACATTTGCAGCTACTTTCAGAATGATTGTTGTACTTTTTAATCTCACTCGGTCAGACTCTGCATTTGGTTGAACTGATACACCCTCCTTTTCTATGCCATCAACAATAGAATGCTGCTTGTATTCTTCAGTGTTCTTAAATGGTTTATTAATACTACAGGTGCTAATGGAGCGTTGTATGTCATATTCACAATCTGCCAAGGGGAATGATCATTATCATCATTTATTGCACACACTGTAGCAACCATGGCTGCAGTCAGTTTTTAGGTTACCACTTTACTAACACTTCTCACTCTATGTACTGCACCTATTCCTTTACCGCTACCCCTGCTCCTATTATATTTGCTGGACATAACGTAGTGTGGAGCACACTTTGGTTACTATGCAAATCAAAACTCAGTTAATGCAAAATTTGTACTGATAAGTGCTAACACATGCAATGCTTTAGTGGGTCATAGCCTCACGTAACCAGGCATAACGGCAGTACATGAGTTACTGACCATTAAAAGGCACAGAACATGCATTCCAATCTATCTAAAAGCATTGGCTTGCACATAATTAATTGGTTTGCCATCAGTTTAATTACTGGTGTCCAAAAGCAGGCCTTGCTATAGGAAAAAGTATACATAGAAAATGAATAGGAGGGATGCAACTACTGAATACCAGCTACCGGTATACACCAAATAAGAATAAAATAACCAAACTTAACGAACATCAGAGTACAGTGTATAACAATCAAAGTCACAGATATACTTAATGGTATCATACATATTCCTTAAGCCTCAATTTCCATGTTATTACTTCCACATACCTGTAGATGGAGACAAAAATCCTCTTAAACATTTTTAAGCTAAAACAGCAGCTCCTTTATGTTTCCACCAATGGGAGTTTATTTTGCTCAATTACCTGCCCATTCCCCAAGCATTGTTCCTCTGGGGAAGTATATAAAGAAGGCAGGACTGGCTAGCAGTATGTGGAGCATCACATGTCAGCTGCCTGTGCCTGCTGCTACTTCTGCCCATGTGGCATCTTCTGAGGAGATGGGAAGTGTGAAAGCAGGGAACTCTAGGTCAAACTTGTCATTTCTGACCCATCCCAAAGAGCAGCAAGTGACTTGTGGTGGTGGTAAGAGTGAGGGTGATAGTGGAGCAGCTGTTGTGGAGGAGAGTGAGTATTTCTGGAAGAAAGCAATAAGGAATGGGAGAAATAGATGCAAATGGGGATGGACACCATCACCACCAGCAGTAACATTCTGGAGTTTGGTCCTTCTGTAATTCCTGTTGCTGAGTCGTCAGAGGCAGACATTCATCTGTTACAGCAGCAGGATGTGTCACAGACCACCATGACCACAATTAGACTTGGTTCACGAAGTAGTGCTATGAGACTAGGACAGGTTCCATATGCCGCCAATACCCCTGGTCCTAGCTTTAGTGCTGGTGCTGAGGTAGTAGCAGCATTATCTGCACAAGCCAGTGAAAGTGATTCTGTAGAAGAAGAAGGCCTTCTCAGTCTCTCCCTTTACTGAAATCATGGTTGTGGGAATATTTTCCCTTGGAGAAGGCAAAGTACAGTCATCAGAGACTGCACTGTGCACCATGAGTGGAAACGTAGTGAAAAAGGGAAAGCAGGGGACACACCTTGGCGCATCTGCCCTTATAAAGTACATGCAACACTGACACCACAATGTTTATGTGAAAGCCATACCCCCATAATAGAAATCAGGAGCAGCTGTTGCTGTATCCCTTTCCATCCCCAAGGACACAAAGAATATGTTGTATGTTTAAAGGGATAGTAATATTTCAAAATAAAAGCAGCTCCAATTAATCTTCATAGTACTTGAGCCATAGAGAGTGTTATTTCAATAGTCAGATTTGTAGTTCAAGAGTAATTGAATGATAAATGATTCCCCTCCCACCCCTTTTACCTAGTGTAAGCCACATCCCCTCAGATGTGGAATCTGGTCTCTTGACTGGACAGCTCACAGCAAGGGACAATCTTCTTACTGTAAGCAGGGCTCAAATTTTCAAGTCCTGAGCTACTAGCCAGGCCTGAAAAGTTACTCGCCACCAGTTTCCATGCCTAGCCTCACCCATATCCCTACCTTTAACCACACCCATATCCCCGCTTTTAATCCCACCTATCTCAAGTTTTATTCAGCATATGGCATAGGGGCGCCTAGTCACCAACCCACTTGGGAGAAACATGTGTGAGTGAGTTGATAGCTTCATGAAGTTTATTTTGTACACTCTGAATTGTGTATGATTTTGGCTGTGTGCTTTGCAGTGTGCCAGAGTCAATGGTGTGCAGGACTTGATTGCATTTTCCCTTATCTTTGGCTGCCCTGAGTTTGTTTATATTTTATTATATGTGTATTTGTATTGTATGTGCCCAATGCCCTGCATTAAGGTCACCCACTGGGGTGATATGCTACCACTGCTCTCAAGTCCAGTGCAGGGACCATTGTTAGGGGATCTGGAGTATAGAAGCTGTGGGTGTGCCATTGGAACTGTGCTCTGCCAGTGAGCAAAGTGTTTTGCTTGTTCAAGGGTGCTGTGCAGTGCGAGAGCGACTTGCTGCAGCACTTCCATCACTGTGACTCAGATGATGGACATTAGGTTAGGGAATGAATAGATAATTTAGTTTTAATGATATTCCACTGGCTTGTAGGCAGTAAGAGCTGTTAAAGTTGAATGAGTGGTGGATACATAGATTTCCAATGTTTTGGACACCTCTAGCATTCAGGACCTTAAAACCACAATTTTCATTATCACCAACTTTATTTTTATCCCCTATGCTGCAGCTGATTTGCTCCACGTTTACTTTTATACATTATGCCCCTTTAAACTTCCTCACAACTTCCACTCACACAGTCACCACAATTGTGAGACAGATCGCCCACATAAATATATAGTGGGGGGAGGGCTTAATACAGGCCAACATTTTACCATTGTACCTTAAGGGGTGGAAGACACAAAATGAATAGCACACTGCAACCAGGCAGGCCAGGACAATTAAACCTTCAAGCACCACAGTACTACCCAGTTCACTGCAAATAAATGAATTTCAAACCCTTCTGCCACTCAAATGGTTAACTTTCATAGGCAACTCATACCCCTGTTGCTAATAACCATTAAGAAGACACACACATGACCACTAACCATTATACTCTAGACTGTAAGCTCTCACGAGCAGGGCCCTCTGATCCTCCTGTTCTACACATCTGATTGTACTATTTAATACCTCTGTATGTCTATTCCCCAATTGTACAGCGCTGCGGAATTAGTTGGCGCTATATAAATAAAGAATAATAATAATAATAATAATACACCCTAACACCAGGAAGCGAGTGTCACCTGAAATAACATCCGTATGCAAACAATAGAACTGTGTGGAACGTTCCTAGCAGGGAGCACTGACATCTAGTGGTAAGGATAGAGAATGCACAGAGCTGTCTAACTAACTGAGTTTCCACTCGCCTTCACTCAATTTCTACTCCCAAAATGCGAGGAGGCGAGTGGAAATTTTGAGCCCTGCTGTAAGCATAAGGAAAACCCTGCCCCCCTTGACAGGTTTTTCCGTATGGTCACTGAAGATTGTCCCTTTCTGTGATCCATCAGGACAATCTTGCTGCTCTGAGGTGAGAAGTGTTACATCAGCAAAAGGGGCGGGAGGGGGATATTTTATCATTCAATTACTCTTGGACTACAACTCTGACAGAATTGAAATAACACTCTCCACGTCCCAAATACTATAAAGATCAACTGGAGCTGCTTTTATTGTGAAACATTACTATTCTTTTAATGTGATAAGTTGAATGTTTAACTTTTGTAAGCCTGTAAAACAAGTCATTTTACGGTTTTACTTTCTGTAAGCCTGCTGCCATGCTTGCTACAATTACAATTTTAAATAGATAATTAAAAAACAAAAGAAATAAGATTAAGACTGACAGTGAATGTGGCAAATGTATATGGTGGTGGTGTGGTGTGGAGTGATTGATGTGTATATATATATATATATATATATATATATATATATATATATATATATATAGCAGCATAATTCATAGGCTGAAAACTAGATCAATTATTTATATTATTATCCCTCAGTCGAATTATTATTCTTAGATTATTGTCAAATATTAATTAGTTGTCATAACAGTGGCCCCAACAGTGGTAGATGGTTACAACCCTTCAAATCTTTTCCCCTCATTCCTCAATGCTGCTATTAATACTACATATGCCATGGGTTTGTCTGTCATGTTTGGTTTTATTGACTTCTGCTACCTGCTAATCAGACAGTATTAGAAATGCCAGTCTCCCAACGCTGCTGCTTGATAGCTGTGTCCTAAGGTAATTTACAATATAGCCATCAGCACTGAAAATACGCTCATACGGCACTCTTACTGGTGGAAACTAAGGGTTTCCATGGCAGTACCCATCACTGCAGGCCACATACACTGTTTTATTTGCAAGTATTGCACAGGGTCATCATTTCAACCTAGGAGATAGCTATCTTGTAACCATGTTGCATGCAGTGGGACCACTCCTAGGAGCTATACAGTCAACCCATACTCTACCAATACGTCCCATAGAGATGAGCCGCTCCCACCACCAATGTTAGTTTGACACCCCTAAGTCACTTGACTTGCTTTCTACTAAAACAGTGACATGTTCAGAAATATGTAGGGAAGTTCTTGTTGATGTTTCTGCTGCTCCTGCTGATAAAAACATATGCTGACTTTTCATTATGCTTTCTACTGGGGTTTTTTGGGGTCTAACTTTCTCTCTCTCATCTACTAAAATGCAACCCTCCACTTGATCTATAAGCATATTTTTATATTTTTTGACAGAATCTGATTCCTTAGAGAGATGCTGCTGATCATCGCACCTTGGCACAAACTGATCACACTTTAGCATTAATTCAGAAAAGTTGTGTTTAAAGTGGGGGTCTCGCATAGTAGCAAGCATGAAATCTTTCATTTTAATGGACACTATGCAAGGATCCTGCTCAACCCACTCTAACATGTGCTTCACTAGCTGCTGCATATCTGTGTTGTCATTATTGTAAGATTTGTCAATATTGTCATTAGTGTAACATATAATGTATCAGTGGGATAATCTCGCTAACTACTACCCCTACAAGACTAACCAGCAAGCACTGCAAGCGGCTAAAATGGGCACAGGTTTTTCTGGCAATATTCAGTATGAACAAGGGAAAAGCAGGGCACAGGCACAACATCACCTATTCGCAAGGCATCGATTAATTTTGAGCAAATATCATCAGACACAAAACCAGCTTTCAAGGAGGTATTCCTCTAAACCGTCTCTAGTTTATATAACACGTCTGTGGCTTTGTGGGATTTTTTTGGATTGTGAATGATGTATCTCTATACTGTGGATTTCATAGACTGAGAGGTTCCTGCGGGGCTGATAGTACTACTAGTGCTAGATGTTGCTGCAATTATACTACTAGTTGTTAAATGTGCTGTACTTACAACAGCAGCAGAGGCATTCATCATAGCTTGGCATGTGGATTTTGTTGATGACCTGTTATTAGTGTTTGTGGCTGAGTGGGGGTTGGACTTGCAAGTATTGACAATGCTGTTGATGACTGACAAGACTATTATGCATTTTTTTACATCTTTACTTGTCCAGAGTAAGACTTTCCAATTGATTTTTCAACCAATTTATAAACAGTAGTGATGAGCGAGCGTGCTCGGCCGATGCTCGGATCGGCTCGAGCATCGCTCTGCTCGGCACATGGCGGTACTCGTCGAGTACCGCCATGTGCTCGCCCGACATGTTCGGGTGGCGGGGATCTGTGCCGGAAGAGGCACAGATCCGAAGAAGCTCCGCTGGACCACCAGGGACTGGAGGTACGGGGGCATTGCGGAGATGAAGGGGGCATTGCGGAGATGAAGGGGGACATTGTGGAAGAGGGGCATAGACTCTATGCCCCTCTTCCACAATGTCCCCCTTCATCTCCGCTATGCCCGTCTTCCACAATGTGCCCCTTCATCTCCGCTATGCCCCTCTTCCACAATGTGCCCCTTCATCCCCGCTATGCCCCTCTTCCACAATGTCCCCCTTCATCTCCTCTATGGCATAGAGGAGATGAAGGGGGACATTGTGGAAGAGGGGCATAGCGGAGATGAAGGGGCACATTGTGGAAGAGGGGCATAGCGGAGATGAAGGGGCACATTGTGGAAGAGGGGCATAGCGGAGCTGAAGGGGGACATTGCGGAGCTGAAGGGGGCATTCTGAGATGAAGGGGGCATAGCGGAGATGAAGGGGGCATTGACCAGGCACCCTCCCCTCATCAGAGCAGGGGGTGCCTGGTGTTGCCCCATTCATTCCAATGGGGCTCGGGTGCTCGGCCGAGCACTCGAGCCTCAGGGGGTGCTCGGTCAGAGCACCCGAGCACCCGAGCATCGTGGTGCTCGCTCAACACTAATAAACAGGTACAGTGCTACTTTTCAGTGGTGGAAGACTGAGACACTATTAAACTAGTGAGTCTGTTTTAACAGGGAAGTACACAACAAAACTGATTGTGTGTGATGTCTTGCGGTCTACAACATGGTGTTTGTCTTCTAGTATCAGTCTGCCTCAGTCACAACTCACGTCCCTGTCTCTCTCTGTCACTAATCAGTCAAACTATTTTTAACTTTTTTCTTGTACTTTTTTAAATAGTTTTATTTGTGTATTAACTGATATTGGGCACTCCAAAAATGTAAAGGTAGTAATAATGCCTTGGTGCTTCATAATGAGATACATATAAAATACAGGTTGTATGTAGTAAATATCACGGTTCCTGTGATCTGTCTGTCACTCTTTGTTGTGGTGCGCTCCCATTGGCTGAGCTTTGTTTGGCCCGCCCAGTATGGCCTTCATATACCAGGCCTCTGGCACCTGTCAGGTGCCCTTTCATGGTGTTCCTGTACCAGTGCTACTGTGTTGCTGTGTGCCTGCGTTCCTGTGTACCGACTTGGCCCGTCTGACTACTCTCATTGGTTCCTGCTCTGTGATTCGAACCGGCCTGGCTGACGTTCCTGCTCCGTGATCCGACCCAGCTTGTCTGACGTTCCTGCTCCGTGATTTGACCCGGCCTGGCTGACGTTCCTGCTCCGTGACCTGACCCGGCTATCCTGACGAGCCTGATGTGTTCCAGCTGTGATCCTGATCCTGTGTCGCTTGGGCGACATTCTGACTTCCACTGTGCTGAGAGAGGGCAGACTGAGTTGTTGCCTCCGATTCCCTGGGCCTTCCCATTAACTCTTGCAGAGCACTGTTGCCTCCGTTACACTAAGTCCTCCGTTAACACTTGCAGAGCACTGTTGCCTCTGTTACACTGAGCCTTCCGTTAACACTGGCAGAGCACTGTTGCCTCCGTTACACTGAGCCTTCCGTTAACACTTGCAGAGCACTGTTGCCTCCGTTAACCCTGAGCCTTCTGTTTACACTTGCAGAGCATTGTAGCTTCCATTAACCCTGCGTTTCTGTTTACCCTTGCTATTCGCAGTGGTTTGGTTACCGCACCGTCAGGTGCTATTGGGCGATTCCATCAGCTCTTGCAATGTACAGCCTTTTCCATTACAGCACCGGTCGGGTGCCATTGGCTCTAAACACCTCCGCTCTTGCAGTGTCAGTGTCTCCGTTACCGCACCGGTTGGGTGCTACTGGCTCTAAACACCTCAGCTCTTGCAGTGTCAGTGTCTCCGCTACCACACCGATTGGGTGCTACTGGCTCTAAACACCTCAGCTCTTGCAGTGTCAGTGTCTCCGTTGCTGCACCGGTTGGGTGCTACTGGCTCTTATCTCTCAGCTCTTGCAGTGTACATTGTCTCCGTTTACCGCACCAGTCGGGTGCTCACTGCTCAATGTGTGCTAGCTCTTGCAGAGTATTGAGGCCTCCATTCCCTGCTCCGCACAAGTAGTAGGCTCAGTTCTGCCTTGTTGACTGGTGCTCTTACATCTTGCACCACAGTCTCGCTCCTTTACCATCTACTGGGAGTTGTCTAAACACACCACAACAGAGACTGATTGCTTTTCATGAACTTTAACCCATGTTGTACCTGTAATGCCTGATTATGCCTGTCCTGTGACAGTATCTATTAATTTCCCTGTATACTGGGCCTGAGAGGGCATCTGTACATGATTGTCATTTTCCTGTCATACTATATTGCCTGTAGTGGGCAGTCTTTCGTGTCTTTTAATAAAACAGTGTTTTATTCTAACCTACTGGTCTGAGTGTCTTACAAAACCGTTACATAAATATACTACAAACTGGCTGTACATGTTACATTGTGTTTGATTGGTATCCTAAAACCCTTGTGCAGATGTTTAAATGTGGTTCCAGTTTGTAAATAGCTACAATAAACACAAAAAGTACATTTGTAGCATCCTTTGAACTTTTCTCTCCTGTAGCATAGCATCGGTGTGGTGAATTTGATGCCAGGTAGTGAAGCATCAGTTGCAACAATAGGCCAATGCTTATTTTCACTGTTTTTTATTTTATTTGTTGCACTGGCAAAATTGTATGTCATATGTAAAGTCAGACGCTCTGTATTTTGGCAGTCTCTTTTGGTAAAATTTTTTCCATTGTCATTTGTAAGATTTGGCTCTTTTGTTCTTCAATTAATTTTTTTATTATAGCCTTGTTGAATAAACTTGTCTCACATTTTGTCAAGTTCAGATGTGAGTATTGTACCATCACTGATGATTCTGCGCAGCCTACACATTTGTGATGTTAGCAAACTGTTTTTGAGGTGTTCAGGATGGTGACTGCAAATGTGCAAAAGATTAATCCATTCTGTTAGTTTAGTATATAGTGTTGTGTGTAAGGTGGCATTCTGATTCTATATGAAAACGTCCAAAAATGGGATGTTGTTCTTATTGTGAGACAATGTTAATTGAATATGTGGATGAGTTGAGTTTAGATCATTAACCAATTTGGTGAGATCGTCAGAGGTGCCATTCCACAATACAAACATGTTGCCAGTATAGAAAATGTATATGACAGTGTGTAGTTGGAACAAGGGGTGAGTGTTAGGAGATCTCATCCATCAATTATATATATATTGGCATATGAGGGTTCCATTCATGTCCCCATGGTTGTACCTGTCTTTTGTAAGTAGAATTTGTACTAAAATTTGAAACAAATTCTTTTGAGGCCAAAATCTAGTAGGAACAACAGGGAGTCTATTGGCGGACCTTTGTATTTGGGATTGCAAGTAATAGTTGTACAAACCGCCTCTAGACCACCTTCTTGTAGATTGACCTTTTATAAGGATTTGACATCCATTGTGCCCAGAATGCAAGTTTCAGTATTAATGTTTGTTTTTAATCAATGTAAGAAAAACATTATTATCCTTGATAATGTAATTCCGATTCTGGACACAAGACTGCAAATAAAAATCAATTAATTGACCAAGCTGGTGGATTAGAGAACATATGGCTGAGATAACTGGTTGGCCTGGTACATTATACAGTGATTTGTGTATCTTAGGTAGAGTGTAAAGAATTGGTCTGAGTGCTCAACTGTGAGAAATGTAAAAGATTTACCATCTAACCAGCCAGACATCAGTCCAGTGGCTAGTAGATTATCCAACAATTTTTTGAGTTTGATAGAGGGATCAGATATCCGTGGTTCATTGGTGGGGTGTTGCTTAGTTGTGATAGAATTTCACTTTTATGGTCAGTAGACAATAGAACCCCCCTTATTTGTTGCTCTGATAACAATGGAATTATCTTGGCTAAGCGTCTTGATAGTTTCACTCTCAATTTTTGTTAGAGTAGAAAAAGTTTTTTAATCAGTCTCCTGAAAGTCTTAATGGGGAAGTTGTTGCTTTGGGGGACGAAGGTGGATTTGACCTTAAAGAGTGGATGATAGCTTTCATTGCTACTACTCTTTGAAAAATATTCTTTTAGGTGTAGCATGCGATTAAATCTATGCAAATCCACCATCCAGTCAAACCTAAAGAAGGAGTTAGTGGGGATGAATGAGAGGCCTCTCTGTAATAATCTGGATTCACCCATTGTAAGTGTATGGGATGATGAAAATGATCCATTTTGCCAGTCTGTTGGCTGGGTGGATATGGCACACATCACTGAGAGGTGGGTGCCATGCCCGTCTTGCTCACGGACGATTAAGGGTTAGGATGAAGGACTTTCTGGGAGGCTTGGGTACATATCTGCACATGGATATTGGGGTTATCGTCCCGGTGGCAGCGGCTACACTGCCTCTTGGCCCTTTGGGTGCTGTGATGTGGTCCCTCATCGCTGGCACCCAGGGGGTTACATTTCTGGATTGATATTCCATCTTTGGAGGTCTAGTTGCTCCTTCTGAAGTTAGGACCAATGCTGCAGGTTTAAATTATATTATATCTCTTTGAGCAATTTGGTACGGTAATGTACACATTATTTCACTTAGTAGAAGGCTTATGAAAGCGGATTGGCCCCACGTGCACTGTCAGCATCCTTTTTTCTAGGAGAAGGCAATGTAAGGTCATCAACTACATGAAATAAAACTTTTTTTATTCTTTTGACAAGTCCTTTTGAGTGCTCATCTTTTAAGGTTTTTACACATTTAAAATACAGATTGTATGTGTATATGTGTATATTCAAATACACACACCAAGGAAAAATCCCAGATGGACAAGATGGAGAACTAGAAGAAGTGGACAAGTATGTTTACCTTGGACAGGAAATGTCAACAGATGGAAACACCATGATGGAAACTGAGAGAAGAATAAGGTTGGCATGGCAAGCATTTGGAAAACTTAGTAATACTGTCTTGAAGGCAAATTTACCACTCTGCCTCAAGCGAAAAGTTTTTGACCAGTGTGTCCTCCCAGTTCTTTTCTTTTGAGCTTTGCAATTTCCAGGACAATTTGGAAAGATCTAAGCAGATGACCCTTATAACTTCAATACAAACATCTGAGAGCACTTATGGTTTCCCTTCTCAGCTTCAGAAAGCCAGGTCAGATTCCTGATTTCCACTGGTTCCTCATGAGGACTTGTTTATAATTTTAGGAGGGGCTGTAGATGGAAGGGGAGAAGACTAGAGACTCAAGAACTTCCAGAACTTAATCCCCTGGACAAGAATGTTTGATTCCAGGTCTTCTGGAATCAAACAGCAGGTTAAAGCATCCTTCAGACAATCACTGAGACCTCTATGGAAGGCCAGTTTCAGGGCACCTAAGTTCCAGTCAGTTTCATACAGTAGAGTACAGAACTCCACAGCATATTGACTGACAGATCTTGCACTCTTCTGGATCTTCAGCCTCCACCAACTGTCCACAACCCTGTATATCAAAGGCCACCTTCAAAGCTTGGATGTAAGTCTTACTATCTACAGTATGGAAGCATCTATTTTCACCAAAAGAGAGACCCAGGCCAGTGCAGCTCACTTGAGAAGGGAGAAAATAAATAATGTCCTGAGGAATGAGAGTAAAAGGCAACAGGTTTGCTAAGTGTCTTTGCTCTCATGGATGTGTGCTTTTCTTAATTTTCTTAATGCCTTTTTTGTTGTGCGTGTTGCTGGTATCTGCTTGGCAGGGTGCTTTTGATTGCTTTGTTATGTGCATTCTGTGAATTTTTGTGTGCACATATGTATGTGGTTTTGCACTTTCTGCAGATGGATGTTGGACAGATGGATTATGATTGGCCTGGGCAATACTTTTTGTGACTCACAGTGATAACTGTTTTCTTTTTATTTGGCTTCAGTTTCTGGATTCTTCTTCTGAACTTAGTCTGCCTAGACTCTTTGGCTGATTTTAATTTACAAACAAAATCCACCAGCCTTGACTTTGGGCTTATCTCCTGCAGTAAATATCCAGTTTTAGGTTTGTGGTGGCCACACAAAGCTTCCAGCTCAACCCGCTGCACATGAGTGGTTGCCCCTGCATAGCAAAGTTTGCCCTCTGGCTACTTGGGTTCAGATTTTAGTTCCATTACACAATAATTGGACTATAAATTGTGGAACCTGTTGATGTGGTAAGAATTCACTCTCAACAAGATCATCAGGAGAAAATTCACATGCATCACATATGAAAAGCCTGAAGAGAAAACTTGACACTCTTGTAGAGATGTTATGATCCTTGGCTGTCTCAACCCCACTCTGGAGACATCTACTCCAGTAGTTTAACCATTGCTTCCTGCATCTAATCTTGAGTCCTTTAAGTCCATGAAATATATTTGATGGAATTCTACTCAGTCAATCCATCTCTTTTGGAATACCTCCTTACTGGAGGATTCTGCTGCCTTTATCCCAGCCTTTCATGCTGTATTTAAAATTACTGATCATAAAGCTTCAGCATAACACAGCTGTTCTTGAGTTGTGAAAAGGAGATATAACTGTGAGCAAATATGCAATTGAATTTAGAAACCTCTCCTTTGAAACTGGTATTTGGAGGCTCTCAAGGTTGCCTTCTGTAGAAGGTTTATTGATCTCATGAATGACTATCTTACTGGTCAAGAATTGCCTGATTATATTGAATTCTTAATTTCTTTCTTCACTGAGTTATACTGAAGAATGCAGGAATGCATCAGTACTAGGAAAGAACCAACAGATCCAGCTGGCCTCATCTTCTGCACCATTTTCCTCCTCAGCCTGAATCATACAGTAAATCACCAGAATGACAGAGGAAATTAAGGATTTTGGAAATCTTATCCACCTCTCTGACTGAGAAAAGGTGGCAGAGAACCCTGGGACTTTGCCTTTATCGTGGTCAAAAAGGCCACCTTGCACATAACTGTTTAGCATGGCTAGAAAATGTAATTGCTTAGAGGTGAGAGGGGAACATCCTCTAAGCTTGAAGCCTTCTGTTTTTCCCTCTCTTAACATATTTTGATACCCATTCAGTTGCCCTGGTCTGAGTTCCTGGATTTTGAGGCTGCTGTGATCTCTTTTGATTACAAATTGGCCTAACAGTGGGAAATTCTGCTTAAGCCTAAGAAAAATCATTTAGCCATCTCTACAATGACAACCCCTTGGGAAGTGGGTTTGTGATGTTTGAGACCTCTGAACTCAAAGTTTCAATCAGAGCTCTTCACAAGGAAGTTGACCTGAGACATCCTGAATTATCCCTCTACAATCATCCTGGGCTTCCCATGGTTAAAGAGTCATGACCTGAATATCAAATGCCAATTAGGACAGATTCTGACTTGGGAAGTTTCCTGTCATTGAACCTGCTTGGGAAAAGTTATCTCTGTGGCAGCAATCCAAAATCCTGCTTTGGATACCCTCTAATCTAAAGTGCCAGAGCCCTACTGGGATGTCGGTGTTGATGTCTTCTCAAAGAAAAATGAGCTTGTTCCTACCCTTAGATCATGTGACTATCCCATCAACTTCTGCTGGGGCTTCTCCATCTAAGGGTCATACCTTTTTTGTTGTCTGACCATGGGAATAAGTCTTTAGCTGATTACATCAAGCAGAATACATCTAAGAAGTTTATTATGTCATCTTCCTTGCTGGCTAAAGCTGGCTTCTTTGTTGACAGAAAGGATGTATTGACTATAGCTATATGAACAAAGTCACCATCCACCATAAAACACTATACTTTATACTTAATCAATTTATTTAATAAGTTAAGGGGGTGAAGATTTTTACTAAGTTAGATCTCAGAGTCACCTAGGTCTTCATCAGGATTTAACTGGAGATGAATGGAGGGCTATGTTCAGTACTCATTTTGAGTATGACGAATAGTGTAATACCCTTCAGACTACATTATGCTCCAGCAGTCTTCCAGGCTTTTATTAGTGATATAGAGACATGTTCCTGAGTCACAAAATCATTTATTTCAATGATACTCTTGTATCATCTTGTATCTCTAGCAAATGGATCCTGCTATGGTTTCTGCCATTACCCCAGTGTCCTCTACTGAATTATCTGAAAGCAATACAATGATATTTGCTCTTCACAACCATTATAAAAAGATTATCTACAACATTTCTAAAATCTCAACACGAATTGTGGCTATGCCTTGAAAAGGGGGTTAACCCATGGCTCTGAACCCGTGAGTCTTTAAATATCTTCAAATATCCAGATCTATCTAAATACTTATGAATTAGGAACTAGTGCGGGATTCTAAGACTGGTCATCTTCACCCATATTCCTTCTTTTTGAAGGCATTAACTGAAGCGGAGAAATCATAAGATATAGGTAACCAAGAATGGCACCATCTCTTGAAGAGACTACCGCCCCTGTCACAATTTTGATGGACCACAAACTTTCAGTTCCTGGCTTCAGATCATTACCTGAACACCAGACAGGCTAGGTCTTTGCATTTTTTCATGCAATTTAACTAATATACTATATACCTTGGTTCTAAGAAGTCTAAGGCATACTCCTTAACCTGTCAGTTTATTGCTGTCCCACCCGTCACCACAAGACTATGATACAGTTTTCCAGGATAAGCAGATCTTTCATCCTCTTTTTCTCTGGAATTAAATTCCTATATTATTCTATGGCGCCTCATTTTCAGGTTGGAAAAAGTTTAATGAATAGACTACTTAGAATAACTCAGGAACTGTAGAGGATTCTATCACATGAGATACTTCTCTCACATTTTTCTTAATGTTGAGCAGATCTCTTTGATTGATACATATGTTGTAATGCTTTGACTCCAGATTTACTAAACCTTTGCATTGGTAAATATTTCTTGTGATTTAATATCAATTGATGCTATATACTAAAGGCTGTAAATGCACCTGAGTTTTACTGGCTTTCTTGGGGTAGGGAGATTTGCCTAGCCTTTTGGATTGGAATATACTTGGGGGTGGCAAAATGATATGCATATGGAAATGTCTTCTCTATAATGGCACAAGAAAGTGGAAAAAAATAACTGTAGCACCTGAGGAAGTATTGTTCTGAAGAACATATTATTAATTCTCTAAGGACCATTACACAGTATTCATTTGTCGCAGCTTTTATGATTCATTAAGACACAAAGCCGTATATGGCACAATTAAGTACAATATCAGCAGTGCTTAGTCTCCATGTCCACTTACAGTTGAGCCAAACTGACCTGAATGATTTCCTGCAATTTAGTTAAAAAATGAATCCATTGCGATCCATTGTATTAAATGTGGAAGTACATTCAGCGTGCTCACAGTAGTGCCAGTTTGCATTTGTGCATGTTCACAGTGAGGGAAGACAGCTGCAGTAAGCATAAGTGTGATCACTGTGTCCAGGACATTTAAAGAGGTAGGTGGTATGCCCTTGTGCATGTCTCAGTTCTAGTGGCCAGCTGTTGCTGGCTACCTGTACCACTAAAATAAATTAAGTGTGAAATATTAAGAGAGAGGGAGAGTGTGTTTCCCTAAATGGAAGAACAATCTGAATTAATTCTCCAACTCTGCACAAACAGTCAGGGACAGAATATTTAAATATGGAATCAATAGAAAAATAAGGGATATCTGTGTGTGTATCTGTACTGTACATTAAGTACCTTTTTCTAGCCCCCAAAATATTTAGAAGTTCCATAGGAACACTAAACAATAAAATTGAGAAACATAATTTTCTGGTTGGTCCCAGAATTGATACAGTTTCTCTTAGTACCTCAACCTCTCATCTGCTCAAACAGCTACAACATTGGATGTTCTTGAGATGATTCAGTCTATTGTAGACATTTCTAGCATTCAGGTTTAAAACTTTATTTAAACTTTTTTTTTCACTCTGAGTCAATTAATGTGTCCCAGAATTGTTTGCTTCAATACACATTGCACAAAGTTTGCTTCCTTGCAAAGACACTGAAAAAACTTTGTCCAAATTCTGGACAAAGAAAGACTTGCATTGTTTATAGCAATAATTAACTAAAGCTATTAAAATGCCTATTTGTTTTTTGTTTGCAACACTAGTTTGCTAATGTTTGAAATGACCTCTGTCCTGAAATCTTTTTTCTGCTGCTGACATAGATCAATTGCAGAAACAGATTACCTTCTGTGAGATAGGACTGGATTTTTTTTGCTATTCAGAATAGCACTTTCCAACACATGTAAAATGCAATTCAATGAGATAGAGAGGTGCAATTCTGGAGCAAAACAACTACACCACAGTAGAGAAAGGCAGAATTTCTACTTTCCTAGGAATTCCTTTTCCAAATGTATTCCAAGACAGAGGATACCCCTCCCCCCAGGACAGGGAGATAGCACAGCTGTTCTCCTGTCCACTGCTAGCCACAGTTCCCCACCTACACTGTATGAACCCCTAGATTTGTTTCTCTGCCCACTGGTAGCTACAGAACCTCAATCTACACTATCATACCTCCCGGACTTGTTCCACTGCCCACTAATAGCCACCTATTTTCCACATATTCTGCCCCACCCAGCCTTGATCCCCTGCCCTCTAGTCATCACAAATTCCACACATACACATTCTGCTCAAGCCTTGTTCTCCTGCCCACTGGTAGCCAAATATTCTCTGCATACAATGTCTGCCCCCCAGAATTCTTCCCCTGTCCACTGGTAGCCAAAGATTCCCCATATACACAGTCTAACCCATAGCCTGGTTTCACTGGTATTCACAGAGCCCCACATACACTGTCTGAATCCCTAGCCATTCTTCACTGCTACTGGTAGACACAGATCCCCACATACACTATCTGAACCCCCAGACTGGTTCCACTGGTAGCAACAGAGCCACACATTACTCTGTCTGACTCTCCAGCCTTGTTCCATTGGTAGCTAAATAATCACACACCCACTGTCTTCTTCCCAAGCCTTGTTCTTTGGTTGCTATTGTCCTGGCACCCACTATGGTATGTCAATTGGCTGGCAATAGGTACTGTAAACACTAGGGAATTCCATGGTGTTTAATGACTTTAGTATCTTTGAAGTAACTGAAATATAAAACTACAAGTGTTGTTTCCAATAGTACCACTTTGTCAAAAATAATTGTGCACACTAGTCTAGTGGTAAAAGGACAACTGATCCCTCATTTGATGCAGGTAAATGCCCACTTTCCAAAATGTATACCTTGCTTACCTTTTCTTCATGAATCTAATGGTTGTATCCAAGTGTAGGCAGGTAATTTCAATTAAGAAACATGGTAGGTGTTGGATAGTGCTCATGGCACTAAGTCAACCCATACAAATAGGGTACCATTTTTCTAAGACTGGTAGCAGGTGCTGAATACAATAGGAAATGCCATAGTTTTCACAGTTTTTAGTACATTTGTAGTGGTGAAAATTTTAAAAAAAACTTTTTTTCCTGAAGTGTCAGTTTATGAAAATATTTGTGCACATCAAGCTAGGGGTAGAAAGGCATACAACCCCTCATTATATGTGGTTGAATCTCTACTTTCCAAAATGGTATGTCTTGCATACCTTTCCTTCATATCTCTAATAGTTATGACCATTTCAGGGCAGGAAGGGTATTTCAAAGGAGAAATCAGGTAGGTTAGTTTTGTGCTTCTTTATCATTTCATGTAAGAAGAATATTCAGCCATTTTAGTGTATGTTAGTGTACTTTAAAGTGTTAGTAATGTCCAACAAAAAGTTTTTTTGCATTTAGAAGAGCTTAAAATCTGAGCTAAATGCAAAAAACCATAACTGAAAGCCAGGCACACTTTTTAGACCATTCCAATGAAGGGATTCCTTGTAAGTAACGAGATTGCGGCACTTCTCAAGCGCCTCTGTGTTGACCGACACGGATCTCCTGCTGACAGCTTTACAGCTGTCAGTAGGAGACAGCGAACTTTAAACGCCTGTATATCTTAAATCATAGCGGTTGGAGAGATACGTTTTTTGCATTTAGCTCAGCTTTTTAAGCTCTTCTAAAAGTGCAAAACACTTTTTGTTGGACATTACTAACACTTTAAAGGGACAGTAATGTCCCATAAAAATTATGCTTGTTTTGTAGAAGTTTAAAAAATAAGTTATTTGGCTCAAATCCTATCTCTCAAACTGCTATGGTTTGAGAGATATTCACTTGTAAAGTTTGCCTTTACAGCTGACAGCAGGAGATTTGAGTCATGCAACTCGAGGAGGCTTTTCAGCAGAGCCGAAATAGTGAGATTTAAAAAGAAATACTTATTTGGAACGGTCTACAAAGTGTGCTTGCAAACCAGGCACACTTTGTAATCCTTTCCAATGAAATAATTATTTTTAAACAACGCAATTTCAGCTCTGCTGCAGAGCCGCCGCCTGGTCACACCAGGATCTCCTGCTATCAGCTAGATGCTGATGTCAGGAGAAGGGGAGGGAGGGAGGAACTTTACATACAAATATATCTCAAACCGTAAAGGTTTGAGAGATAAAATATGTTCCAAATAACTTATTTTTTAAACCTCTACAAAACAATAAATAATTTTTATGGGACAGTAGTGTCTCTTTAAAGGAATATATACTTTTATGTAGTTATTGACTTGTTTTTGGGTAGTTTTACCATGTCACAAATGGAATATGCAAATTTTAATTCATAAAGTTGAAAATATCCTTTTGCTGTCGTGTTAATTAGGTGTCTGCACAGGACATGCATATTGTTAAAACTAAGGACGGATGAAAATTTTCACCTAAAACCAAAATCAGAGAATAATGGAACTTCCCGATTGGTGAATGATTTCCAGTGAAAAGTGCGGTTTTTCCTCTTTTTTCACTTAGCACATTGCATTGAAATCAATGGGAACACTGAATTTACACACAACACATAGAAAATGTTATTTTATTTCCCACAGGTGTAGTATAAAAGGGGTCTCATGGTGCTTGTGTTGGTTGAGTGTGGAGAAACAATCAGTTGAACAGGGAAATTTTATGGGGTGGGGTTTGTTGATTGACTGGTATTGGGGAGTCACACAGTAAAATAAATCAAAAAATAAATAAATAATAGAAAAATAATAATTATAAGACATGGTGTAAAAGGGGTCTGAGGAGCGTGCATGTGTTGGTGGGGAATCAGTTGAACATGGATTTTTTTTGGGGGGGTTTGTTGACTGGTATTGTGGGGACAGTATAAAGAATGAAATAAGAAATTGGTACATAACGTGACAGAGACAGGGACCCCCTGACATAAGCTGTGAATGGGGCAGACTGATATTTGACGGTGAGCATTTTGTACAGGATGATTTGTAGGACTTAGACTTGTTGTTAGAGGCCAAAAACCCTGAGGAAACAGTAATTTGTAGTACTTACATTTGTTTGGCATAAACCCTAAGGAAACATTGATTTGTTGTAGGACTTAGACTTGTGTTAGGCCCAAACCCTGGGGAAACATTGATTTGTAGGAATTAGACTTGTTAGGCCCAAGCCCTGAGGAAAAATTGCTTTGTAGAACTTTGGCTTGTTAACGTCACAAGCCCTGAGGAATCAGAGATAATTTCTATCACTTAGGCCTGTTAGCACAAGCCCTGAGGAATTACATCAGAGATTATTTTCATCTATCAGGCTTGTTAACACCACAAGCCCTGATGAATCAGAGATAATTTTTATCTATCAGGCTTGTTAACGTCACAAGCCCTGAGGTATCAGAGATAATTTTTATCACTCAGGCTTGTTAGTATAACAAGCCCTGAGGAATCAGCAGTTTATGACTTAGGCTTTTTAGAAACAAGCACCCCAAAATAGTTTTTTTTTTGTAGGCCTCTGGTTACTGTTCATAGAACAAGCCCTGAGGAAAAAAAATATGCCCCACTGGCCTAGCCAGCAGGTCATGTTATGGATGCCACTGTCAAATGTCCCAGTGTCATTGCGGCATTTGCGACTTCTGTTCTTGCTGCTGCTGCTGCTGTTGAGTTGTTAAAGGAGCAGGATGATTAGGCAGCTCCAAGGTAATGGCAGCAACAACAGCAGTGATATGGGTGAAGATGATCACGGTTCTACTTGACACTATTAGTTCCAGTGATGCGCCTGAGGCAGTAGCAGCACCACAACTAGCCCAACACCACTTCAGTTATATGTGGTGAATATAAGTTGGTCAATAATGCTTCTCCTCCTACCCCTCCTCCAAAATCATGGGTGTGTTGTTGGAATACAAATGTGTCCCTTGTTGAGAGCAAGAAATGTGCCTCTCATCAGTAACTGCGATGTGCACAGTGTGTGTAGTAATTAGTAAACAAGAGAAGGACTGGGAACAATGGGCACATCTGCACTCACATCAAACACCTGGCACAACTCTAACCAAACACCATGAAGCTTAGGTCCCCAATGTGAAATCATCCCACCAGAAGTCAAGTACTGCTGCTGTCACTATGACCCTTGTCCACTCCCCTCTAAGGACAACTTGCAGTTTTAATAGTATTGATGAACCCTCCCTGCCACAAGAATAGCATATTTTGCAGGATGGAATCTCCTCAGATTCCGCTTGATGCCCTGGTTACGATTATCCTCCACCAGATTGCCAAGTGTGGTCAGTGCACCACACAGTGCAATGAGTGGACACGAACTGCCACATCCTGACATTTACTGAATGGCTATCAGCAGGTAGGGGAGGTAAAGATGAATGAGTTGAATCACCAGAAGATGTAATTACATCTTCCCGCAGCCAGACATTAGAGCAAGAAGGTAATAGCGAGCAAACCATTTCACTTGCCATCAAACTTTCAGGCTCTGGCTGGGTTTCTCTATTCTTCCTCCTCTTTGATTTACTCCTTGCCTTTTGTTGCCTTTGGTGAGAGTCAGGGGGTACAGCAACAGTGGTTCCTGATTTCCTTAGTGGGGATTTGGCTTTAGCATGTTTCACATAAATGTCATGATGTCTGTGTTTTATACGTGTGATAAGGGCAGTTTTGCCAAAGTGCTTTCCCTCCTTTCCCCTTTTCACTGACTTGTCACAAATTGTGCACAGTGCTGTCGCTGATAATGGCATTGTGCCTGCCCCAAGAAAAAATAGTCCCACTCCCAGGACTTCAGAGGGTAGGGGAATGGCCTCTTTCTTCTTCTCCTCCACATTCCCCTTCACTGTGTGGAGCAGAGGATGATGTTGCTGCGGTTGCTGCTACTGCCTCAGAATCAGCAGAAGAATGGCTGCTGGCAAGTGGAACCTATCCTAGTCTCTCATCACTAGACCTCATTCCCACTGTGTCCATGGTGGTCTGTGGCACACTAGCCTGCTCCTCACCATCATGCTGCCCTTGCAACTCAGCAGCAGGAATTTCCATATCAGTTTCACATTCCTTCTCTGTTTGGGCTAAAAGGCTATTAATAGTGATGATCGAGCACCCCAATGCTCGGGTGTTCGGGTGCTCTGACCGAGCGCCCCCGGAGGCTCGAGTGCTCGGCCGAGCACCCGAGCCCCATTGAAGTCAATGGGAGGACTCGAGCATTACACCAGGCACCCCCTGCTCTGATGAGGGGAGGGTGCCTGGTCCATAGGAAAAGGGCAGAAAATGATGGAAACACCACAGAAATGGTTCAGGGACAGCATAGGGAGGATGTCTGGATGCATCTTGGACTCCAACGTCGCTGCTGGGAACGATGTTTCGCCCGTAGTACGCCATTTTTACAGACTGACCGTAAAACACACAAAAAGGAAGATAAAAACGGCTTTAGGCGAAAAATTGTTACCAAACAGTATTTGCTGTATATTTACTTGTATATCATCTGCAAATTCTGCAAAAAATTTCATCGATTTTTCGGAACTGGGGCCATGATTAAGAGGGAAACGTGCGCAGAGGCAAATTCTGCAAAAAATGTCCTCGATTTTTCGGAACTGGGGCCATGATTAAGAGGGAAACGTGCGCAGAGGCAAATTCTCCCAAACATTTCCTCGATTTTTCTGAACTGGGGCCATGATTAAGAGGGAAACGTGCGCAGAGGCAAATTCTCCCACAAATCTCCTCGATTTTTCTGAACTGGGGCCATGATTAAGAGGGAAACGTGCGCTGAGCTGACCATCTAAAACATTATGGGTGAGGGTCTGCTGCGGAGCTGACCATCCTAAACATTATATGCGAAGGCCCGCTAGTGAGCTGACGCTATAAAACATTATATGAGAGGGCCCGCTAGAGAGCTGACCCAATAAAACATTATATGAGAAGGCCCGCTGGTGAGCTGACCTATACAAAAATTGTCAAACAGCGCCCGATGGTGAGCTGGCCATATATAAAAATTATATCACAGGGCCCGCTGGTGAGCTGGCCCTATATAAAAATTATATCCCAGGGTATATGGAAGAGAGTCAACCATATACCCATTTTTTGGGTGGAAGGGGTGAATGGGAATACAGAGTATTCCCATCATTGTAAATAACATATATAAAGTGACTTTATGTTCACCCGGGGCTTTCCTCCAGTGGAGTGGAGAAGTCAGGGGAAATCCAGGCCTTGTTCATTTTTATAAGTGTCAACCTATCAGCATTTTCGGTGGAAAGGCGGATACGCTTATCTGTTATGATGCCACCAGCAGCACTAAATACCCGTTCAGACAGAACGCTGGCGGCAGGGCAGGCCAGTACCTCCAAGGCGTAGAGTGCCAGTTCATACCACGTGTCCAGCTTGGACACCCAGTAGTTGTAAGGCACAGAGGGATCATTGAGGACGCTGACACGGTCTGCTACGTACTCCTTCACCATCTTCCAAAACTTTTCCCTCCTTGTGACACTAGGCTGCGCATCAGGGTGAGGGTGCTGGCGGGGTGTCATGAAGGTGTCCCACGCCTTGGAAAGTGTTGCCCTGCCTTTGTCGGAACTGCTGTGTGCTCCCCTTTTCTCCCCTTCTCGGTTGGCCAAGGTAGCACGTACTCTGCCGCCAGCGTTGTCAGATGGAAAATTTTGGAGCAATTTTTCGACAAGAACCTTCTGGTATTGCACCATTTTGCTTGTCCTCTCCAAGGGGAGTAATGAGAGATGAGAAATTCTCTTTGTATCGGGGGTCCAGAAGGGTGAACACCCAGTAATCCGTGTTGTCTAAAATGCGTATAACGCGTGGGTCACGGGAAAGGCAGCCTAACATAAAGTCAGCCATGTGTGCCAGAGTACCAACAGGCAAGATTTCGCTGTCCTCACCAGGAGGATGACTCTCAATCTCCTCATCCTCTTCCTCCTCTTCTGCCCACCCACGCTGAAGAGATGGAACTAAAGTTCCATGGCTACCCTCTGTAGCGGAGGCAACCGTGTCTTCCTCCTCCTCCTCCTCCTCCTCCGCCTCCTCCATTTGTCGCTGAGAAGACAAAGTGAGGGTGCTCTGGCTATCACCTTGTGTAAGCTCTTCCTCCCGCATTTCCACCTCTTCCACATGCAAAGCGTCGGTTTTAATTGTGAGCAGCGAGCGTTTCAGTAGACACAGAAGTGGGATGGTTACACTGATAATAGCATTATCGCCGCTCACCATCTGTGTCGATTCCTCAAAATTGCGTAAAACCTCACAGAGGTCTGACATCCATTCCCACTCCTCACTTCTGATTACAGGAAGTTGAAAGGAGAGGCGACGACCGTGTAACAGCTGGTACTCCACTACTGCCCTCTGCTGCTCACAAAGCCGGGCCAACATGTGGAAGGTGGAGTTCCAGCGCGTGCTCACGTCACACAGCAGCCGGTGAGCTGGCAATTGTAAGCGCTGCTGCAGCTTCAACAGGCCGGCTGAAGCTGTAGATGACTTACGGAAATGTGCACACACGCGGCGCACCTTGGTCAAGAGATCATGCACATTGGGGTAGGTTTTTAGAAATCGCTGAACCACTAAATGAAATACATGCGCTAGGCATGGTACGTGTGTGAGCTTGCCGAGCTCCAAAGCCGCCACCAAGTTACGCCCATTATCACACACAACCATGCCTGGTTGCAGGTTGAGTGGCGAGAGCCATTGCTCGGTCTGGTGACTAATCCCCTGCAACAGCTCTGAGGCCGTGTGCTATTTGTCCCCAAGGCAGATCAGCTTCAGCACGGCCTGTTGACGCTTCCCCACTGCAGTGCTACACTGCTTCCAGCTACCGGCTGATGGGTGAGTGGCGCTGCGCGCAGAGAATTCGGAGGTGGAAACGGAGGAGGAGGAGCCAATAACGTAGGTGCTGGCGGAAACCCTGATGGAGGTAGGGCCCGCAATCCTCGGCTTGGGTAGCACCTGTGCCATCCCAGGGTCCGAGTCGCTCCCAGCCTCCACGACATTCACCCAGTGTGCCGTCAGGGAAATGAAGCGTCACTGGCCACAAGCACTTGTCCATGTGTCAGTCGTTAAGTGGACCTTCCCAGTAACTGCGTTGGTCAGGGCACGGGTGATGTTACGGGACACATGGTGGTGTAAGGCGGGGACGGCACACCGGGAAAAGTAGTGGCGGCTGGGGACTGCGTACCGAGGGACAGCTGCTGCCATCAGGCTGCGGAAGGACTCAGTCTCCACAAGCCTAAATGGCAGCATTTCGATGGCCAGTAATTTGGAAAGGTGTGAGGTTAGTGCTATGGCCTGTGGGTGGGTGGCTGGGTATTTTCGCTTGCGCTCAAATGCCTGGGGTAACGACATTTGGACGCTGCGCTGGGACAGGAAAGTGGATGTGGTCGCTGATGGTGCTTCAGATGGTACAGGTGCAGGGCGGGAGGTATGTGGGCCTGCGCCTTCGACAGGCGATTGGCCGGCACCGAAAACAGGGGAAGAGGAGGCAGTGGTGTGGCCTGCAGACACAGATTGGCGATCCGGGCGTTCCTCCCACTTATTACGGTGCTTGGATGCCATGTGTCGGATCATGCTGGTGGTGGTGAGGTTTCTAGTGTTCATGCCTCGGCTCATTCTGGTGTGGCACAGGTTGCAAACTACAATTCTTTTGTCGTCCGCACTTTCCTTAAAAAAACGCCATACCGCGGAACACCTAGCCCTTGGCAAGGGAGATTTACGCAAGGGGGTGCTCCGTGGAACATTTGCGGGCCGGTTTGGTGCGGTCCGCCTTCTTTCTGTAGCCACACCACTGCCTCTTCCAGCCTGTTGCGGTGCTGCAGATGGCTCACCCTCAGGACTGCTGTCATCGCTCGGCTCTCCACCTTCCTAGGTGGGGTCAGTCACCACATCGTCCACCAAGTCCTCCTCCACTTCCTCACTCTGATCATCCTCCTCATGTCTTGATCCCACCACATACTCAGTCATTGACAACTGTATATCATCCTCCTCATCAAGGTCTTGAGACAGTAAAAGTGGTTGATTTGATGGCAACTGTGTCTCATCATCATCATCATCATCCACTTCCTTTGACCTTAAATGCCGTTCCCCTCTGTCATCTTCTTGTGATTGGGTACCCTCTAGAGGTTGTGAATCAGGGCACAAGATTTCATGTTCCTCTGCAAGCGTGCTTGGAGAGAGGTTCAAATGAAGGATTGGTGATGAGACGAGCTCCTCACTATATCCCAGTGTGGGATCACTTCTTTGACCAGACCCTCTATGGTGGGAGGAAGGATGATCAGGGTGAGGATTATGTTGACCAGAATCTTGGCTACTGAGAGTGGACTTGGTGGAAGACAGGGTGGTGCTTAACCGACTGGAAGCAGTATCACCTGAAATCCAACCGACCACCTGTTCGCAGTGGTCTGACCTCGAGAGTGATGTCCTGCGACGCCCTGTAAACTGAGACATGAAGCTAGGTATGGTGGATGTCTTTCTTTCTTGTGCTCTGGCACCAGGCACAGTTTCTACGCGTCCTGACCCGCGCCCTGAACTATCAGGATCACGTCCACTTCCCCGTCCCTTTTTACCCGCCTTCTTCATAGTACACGGAATATGTGCTGCAAATCTGCAACTTTGCACACTAAACAGAATATGCTGCTTATCTGCGGCTAGGCACAGTGAATGGAATATGTGACTTTTAGTTTTTACACTTTGCACACTAAACTGAATGTGCTGATAATCTGCAACTTTGCACACTAAACAGAATATGCTGCTTATCTGCGGCTAGGATCAGTGAACAGAATAAGTGACTTTTAATTTTTACACTTTACACACTGAACTGAATGTGCTGATAATCTGCAACTTTGCACACTAAACAGAATATGCTGCTTATCTGCGGCTAGGATCAGTGAACGGAATAAGTGACTTTTAATTTTTACACTTTACACACTAAACTGATAATCTGCAACTTTGCACACTAAACAGAATATGCTGCTTATCTGCGGCTAGGATCAGTGAACGGAATAAGTGACTTTTAATTTTTACACTTTACACACTAAACTGAATGTGCTGATAATCTGCAACTTTGCACACTAAACAGAATATGCTGCTTATCTGCGGCTAGGCACAGTGAATGGAATATGTGACTTTTAGTTTTTACACTTTGCACACTAAACAGAATGTTCTGCTAATCTGCAACTTTGCACACTAAACAGAATGTGCTGCTTATCTGCGGCTAGGATCAGTGAACGGAATAAGTGACTTTTAATTTTTACACTTTACACACTAAACTGAATGTGCTGATAATCTGCAACTTTGCACACTAAACAGAATATGCTGCTTATCTGCGTCTAGGCACAGTGAATGGAATATGTGACTTTTAGTTTTTACACTTTGCACACTAAACAGAATGTTCTGCTAATCTGCAACTTTGCACACTAAACAGAATGTGCTGCTTATCTGCGGCTAGGATCAGTGAACGGAATAAGTGACTTTTAATTTTTACACTATACACACTAAACTGAATGTGCTGATAATCTGCAACTTTGCACACTAAACAGAATATGCTGCTTATCTGCGGCTAGGCACAGTGAATGGAATATGTGACTTTTAGTTTTTACACTTTGCACACTAAACAGAATGTTCTGCTAATCTGCAGCTTTGCACACTAAACAGAATGTGCTGCTTATCTGCGGCTAGGATCAGTGAACGTAATAAGTGACTTTTAATTTTCACACTTTACACACTAAACTGAATGTGCTGATAATCTGCAACTTTGCACACTAAACAGAATATGCTGCTTATCTGCGGCTAGGCACAGTGAATGGAATATGTGACTTTTAGTTTTTACACTTTGCACACTAAACAGAATGTTCTGCTAATCTGCAACTTTGCACACTAAACAAAATGTGCTGCTTATCTGCGGCTAGGATCAGTGAACGTAATAAGTGACTTTTAATTTTTACACTTTACACACTAAACTGAATGTGCTGATAATCTGCAACTTTGCACACTAAACAGAATATGCTGCTTATCTGCGGCTAGGCACAGTGAATGGAATATGTGACTTTTAGTTTTTACACTTTGCACACTAAACAGAATGTTCTGCTAATCTGCAACTTTGCACACTAAACAGAATGTGCTGCTTATCTGCGGCTAGGATCAGTGAACGGAATAAGTGACTTTTAATTTTTACACTTTACACACTAAACTGAATGTGCTGATAATCTGCAACTTTGCACACTAAACAGAATATGCTGCTTATCTGCGGCTAGGCACAGTGAATGGAATATGGGACTTTTAGTTTTTACACTTTGCACACTAAACAGAATGTTCTGCTAATCTGCAACTTTGCACACTAAACAGAATGTGCTGCTTATCTGCGGCTAGGATCAGTGAACAGAATAAGTGACTTTTAATTTTTACACTTTACACACTAAACTGAATGTGCTGATAATCTGCAAGTTTGCACACTAAACAGAATATGCTGCTTATCTGCGGCTAGGCACAGTGAATGGAATATGTGACTTTTAGTTTTTACACTTTGCACACTAAACAGAATGTTCTGCTAATCTGCAACTTTGCACACTAAACAGAATGTGCTGCTTATCTGCGGCTAGGATCAGTGAACGTAATAAGTGACTTTTAATTTTTACACTTTACACACTAAACTGAATGTGCTGATAATCTGCTACTTTGCACACTAAACAGAATATGCTGCTTATCTGCGGCTAGGATCAGTGAACGGAATAAGTGACTTTTAATTTTTACACTTTACACACTAAACTGAATGTGCTGATAATCTGCAACTTTGCACACTAAACAGAATATGCTGCTTATCTGCGGCTAGGATCAGTGAACGGAATAAGTGACTTTTAATTTTTAAACTTTGCACACTAAAAAGAATGTGCTGCTAATCTGCAACTTTGCACACTGAACAGAATGTGCTGCTAATCTCCAACTTTGCACACTAAACAGAATGTGCTGCTAATCTGCAACTTTGCACACTAAAAAGAATGTGCTGCTAATCTCCAACTTTGCACACTAAACAGAATGTGCTGCTAATCTGAAACTTTGCACACTAAACAGAATGTGCTGCTAATCTGCGGCTAGGCACAGTGAACGGAATATGTGACGTTTTTTTTTTAAACTCTGCCCCCCAAAACAAAATATATCTGCTGCCCCCACACACAGTAGTCCTAAAAAGGACTTTTGGGTCTTTTTTTTTTTCAAACTCGCTTTTCTTCTCCCTACACTGACTTTCCCTTCCTATCCTCATCTCTCCCTTTCTAAGACTGAGCCGAACTCGCTGGTCAGGTGCTATACAGCACCCGATCACGGGTTCTGGCCAGCCAATCAGTGTAATGCCAGCAGCCAACATGGCTGCTGGCATTACACTGATGTCAGAGCCTCCCCGCACGTTTATTGGCTGCGCTGCAGCCGCGAAACGTGCGGGGAGGAGACCCGAACATGGCGGACGAGCACATGCGGTACTCGTACGAGTACCGCCATGTGCCGAGCAGAGCGATGCTCGAGCCGAACCGAGCTTCGGCCGAGCATGCTCGCTCATCACTAGCTATTAATGTCTCTTCTACCCCAGCTTCTCCACCATCATCATCACCACCACCACCAGTTCCTCCTTGCTGCTGCTCTATTACAGACGTCTCATCGGTTGGAGGAGTTGATGAAAAATGAGAGTGTCCCCTAATATCACATGCTATTTCTTGTTGACCTGTAGATGGCAGACTAGCAGCACTAGCAGTGGGCACAGGCAGCTGATCTGCGCTCATGGTGGTGGTATTATTGCTGCTAGCCACCAGTTCTGCCTTCTTCAGTATCATGTTCCATAGGGACAATGCCGTGGGGGGAAAGTGAATCACAGGCTTAGGGGGATGTTGTAGGCTCCCTTGACTGCTAGTCTGGCCACTCCTAATCTCTTCCCCTACCACCTCAGAATCAGTAGGAGGATCTTCTGCAGCCAAGCTAGTCCCACAAGCTGCTTCACAATCATTAACAGTAACTACACCAATTTCAGTCTCAGAGTTATCACTATCACCCCCTCCCTCAATCCCAACACTCCGTGTGCCTAGCTGCTGGATCTTAGTAGTAGTAGTAGTAGTGGTGGTAGGACTGTTTGGGGATGGTAAGTGTGAGTTTGGGTCCCCTGCTGTCACACTTGCCATCATCTCTTCCTCCCAGAGAATCAAAAGACACACTGGCAGGCGCAGCATTGGCAGCAGGCACAGGTAGCTTGCCTCTTCTTCCTCTGCCCATGACACAAATTTCCCCAAGATCCCTAGGAGTAATGTAGGGACTCTGGCCATCACTGGATCTGGGGAATCAGGGCATCCAGACCCCTCAATACTGGTAGTGGTCACTTCCTCCTCCTCAGACTCACTGGAAACATAAAGGTCCTTCCAGCTCGCAGCTCTGCTATTTTTTGTAATCAAGCTGCTCATATTGATAGCACACACTATGGGCCTCTGCTACCTTAATTTTTCAAAATTAGCCTATTTTCTCTCTCTCTCTTTAGCTGCTTGTATTGGGTTTCACTTACTAGAAATGCCATGTTTTTATAATGAAAAATATATAAGTAAAGGGGAGAAAAGTTTGCAGCTATTAAAAAAATAGCTAAAATGTTTTGGTAATGGGTGAAAACAACATAAATTGTAAGGGCTTTATTTAAATTGGATTGGACAACCACGTGGTTTTCTATTATTTTTTTCACAGGAACACGACAGGACCTTTCACCCACCCCTAAGTAAAACTGTACATTGTAGGTATTTTTTACTCGGGGTACAGAGCTTGTAAAAATAATCGAAACTTTTGCAACCAACTTGTTTGGGATATACAGTGTATGATATTAGCAAAATAAATTATTTTATACATTTTTTGTACTTATGACATCATACCTTGTTGCACCAGAAAAAAGATGATTTTTTTCTGAAAAAAAACAACAAAAAAAACCCAAAATATATAGATTTCCATATATAACTAGGGAATAAAATCCAGGAATCATACCTAATCAGATGTATCTCAAAATGGTGAAAAAGTGTGTGGCCTCCTTGATGGACAAATTTCCCCAAACCTACGACACTCAAAGTGTTAAGTACAAATATAATTATATATCAAAGCCATTCCAGGCAAAACAGCATCAGTTTAAAGGGATAGTAATACTTCGTTTTAACTTTATTTTATTTTGTAGGCATTAAAAAACCATGAAGAATGATATAAGTGTTATCTCTCAAACCTTTATGGTTTATGAGATATTCACAAGCAAAGTTTCCCCTCCCCGCCCCTTTTTCCTAGTGTAAGCCATCTCTTCTCAGATGTGGATCTGGTTGTAAGACCAGACAGATAACAGCAGGGGACAATCTTCTTTGTATGAAAAGAATGAAAGCCCTTCCCCCCTTGACAAGTTTTTCAGCTTTTTCCCTTATCTTAATTGAAGATTGTCCCTCTCTGCAGTCTACCTGGGCACCTCCCTTCTGATCTGGCTGAACAGTGGGGGGATACTTTGCTTGTGAATATCTCTTAAACCATAAATGTTTGAGAGATAAGACTTATATCGTTCTTCATGTTTTTTTTATGCCTACAAAATAAAATAAAGATAAAACGAAGTATTACTATCCCTTTAAGGATAGTCTCAATTCAAGAATGAAGTTTTATTTCTGGGGCAATGATTTGCAACTGATTTTGAACGCTCCCTGAATGTTAGATGAATTTTTAAGTATCCAATCGGTCAATTCAATATAATCTTCATAAACCAATAAAGTTGTAAGCAGTCTAAAATGTTATTCACCACTAAGGGTGTGGGGTAAGGAGCAAAGAAAACATTCAAACATTGTCATAACTTTCATTGGCATCATGAAGAAGGCGTACCTGGGCATAAATACTGGACAGAGTTTTATGTAGTTTCACTTCTTTGAAGCCACTGACGGCTGAGACAGAGAGAGAGAGAGAGAGAGAGAAGAGTTCAAAATACCAGTTCACTGCTTTCAAACAAAGACAAGAAGAAGTCCTTGTGAGTATAAATGTAATCTTCACTGTAATGTGGTATAAACATTATATGTAGCTCACCTACATATTCCTGACTTAGAGACTGATTTACTAAGAGGAACTGGTGTGAGTCTGGGGCAAACCAACTTCACCACAGAGTACAAGAATACAAATCCCCATGGTTTTTAATTCATTGAATGCTAGATTGGTCTCAAATGCATTGCAAAGAAATGCATTAGGCAGCTCTCTTGCATTCAAGGGGTTAAAAATCCCACTGAAATAAATGGACATTTGGAGAGTATTTATTTGTCCCCTGTGGTACAGTTGGTTTGTCCCAGCATTATCCATTTGTTTTTAGTACAATAGCCTCTACATATGGTTTTTTCTTGTGATTTTCTTAGGTTAAAATGTCTATCTACAGGGTTGACAGGATTCCAAGTATTTATGGGTTATATAACAAGTCTCTTGGAAAGACCAAGGCAAAATCAGGAAAAAAAAATGCCCACGATGCAATAGTTGTGGCACAACACCTGCAAAATTTGTACTACATCAAATCTTGTAGATTTATATGGGATTTTTAACCCCTTAGATGCTAGAGAGGTCTCCAAAAGCATTGTGTCACATTATGTTGGAGACCTCACTAGAAATTCAAGGGGTTAATGTTGCATACGAATACACAGGATAGAGCAGGAATATCTGCTTCTCAGGTAAGCTTAAAAAAAAGAAAGGAACAGCATTAGCTTTGTCACAAAGGGGAATCCCCAGATTGTTAGTGGGAATTCATTTCCTTACCTGGAGTTAATCTGCCTTATGTTGCAGTAAGAGCTACTATTTCCTGTACAGTGGAGAGATGTAACCCTTTGATTGACAGAGAGGTATCCAAAGGGGAGGACAGTAAGGCATTCTGGAACGTCCTTTCCTCTTTGCCTTGCTTAGATCTATATAATAAGTGCCGCATGTTTAAAAGAAAGTGGAGGAATTCTGGGGTAAAGCACCTGCACTAATGGCCGTATGTTCAAAAGAAAGTGGAGGAGTCTTTGGGCAAACCATTTGCACTACAGGGGAGAACTAAAAATTCCACAAATTCCCATTGCCCGGTGTCTGTTTTTGTATTTAGTTCCAATAAAATTGATTTTATGCCAAAACGCCTGTCTATCTTCGGAGCGTGATCCGATTCTGATTATGTTGTACGTTACGGGATAGCTTGTAGCTCTGAGGGACATGCACCTGACAGAAGACGTGGCGCTTGGTGAGTTTATATTTATACTAAGGAATACTGATGCTGTGTATGAGTGCCACTTTTGCTCTTTTTTGAACGGTATGTACCTATGTATACATATCATATCATGACTAACCAGTGGGGTTGTCTTCTACTATGCTGCACAAAATGCTAATATCCGTTATGTATAAACGTTGTATAGAGTATAATGTGTATATATATATATATATATATATATATATATATATATATATATAGATGGGAGAAAACATTTGCCTCAAATCAAAATTGGTGAAAAATGTCACTTCCCACCTGGCAAATAATTTCCTGCAAAAAGTGCCATTTTTTACACTTTTTTCGCATAGCTCATTGCATGAAATCAATGGGAAGAAAAATGTTTCCCTACCACATGAAAGTTTTCTGTACTTTTCTAAAGCCATGTAAAAGGGTGTCAGGATGTCCCAGCATGCCATTCTATTTTTGTGAGAGGAGAAAGCAGCATGTTTTTGAGCTAGAGAAGCTAGGCAAAGAAAGGGGAATTACAGCTTAGTTTATGGAGTCTTTTAGGCAGGACATTTGTTCTCTGTATTAGGAGAGACTGGGGGGCACACTGGGGGAAAAGAAGGGAGGAAGGAGGTTGACCCCAACTACCCCAAAATTCAGTGTGACTGACTGGCAAGACACAGGCAGTTGGGGTCCAATTTGCTTGCTGATCTTGCTTTTATTGTCTCTGTGCTGGGGAAGTCTGGGGAAAGAAGTTGTTGATTTAGTTTTTTTTTCTTTTTTCAGTGTTTATAAGATAAGGGTAGACAACTTAAAAAATAAACAAATAAAAAAATAAAATAAAATAAAAATAAAAAATGAAAACAGAAAAAATAGCCAAATAAATATATTAGGAGATAGACAACTGACTGGGAGCCTGATGTGAGCTGTGTGACTGAGGCAGATTTGATAGACAGCAAATGACATTGAGAATTTTGTTGAGGGATAAGACAGGACATCACGCTCCATCAGTTGTGTACTGTATAGAGTAAAAACACACACAGTAGTTGAGTAAAGTTCAGCAAATGCACAAGGAGCAGAGGGAATGGTGCAGGGACTTGGGAGTAAAGTGGTAGTTCAAAAACGAACTGCATCAATGGTTCTGCAGCATGTGCAATAGATGATGATGATCCCTCTCCTCCTGGGGTGGATGCAGTTTGTCAAGGTCCCGCCAATCACATCAAGCCAGTCCCCCACTACCAATACCATACACATCTGCCACATTGTAGGTTGTACTTTATTTTTTTATCACTTGACATCATCATGAATGTGTGCCAGTGTCACTTAAGCAGGAAGTCAGTGTTGTATAAATGCACTCTGCATGCTACCACATTTTTCAAGGTATATGTTGCTGCAGGACTCACAACTTTGACTTTCAACTACTTATGTCTCCACTACAGCCCTCAGAAGAAGTAATATTGAGCTGGGAAATGTTTCACCATAGGAAACATAGGAGACACATGTGTTGAATAGGAGAAAAATGTGAACGAATTGGAGAAAAATGTTTTGGAATAGGCAAACAATTTGCTGGAATAATTGAAAAGTAGGACAGTATTACACTGGAGAAAAGGAGAAAACTTTCATGAAACAAGAGAAAAATGCAGGAAATGTTTGTCACTTTTTGCCCACCACTAAAGTACATGTGTAGATATAAACATGTATGTTAGAGGGCACAATACGAGACAACACCACTGGTTAGTCTGTTATAAGATGTGTACACATGTACATAGACATTTGAGTAGGGATGGGTGAAAATTTTCGCCTCAAATTGAAATCAGCAGAAAATGGCACTTTCCACTTGGCGAATAATTTCCCATAAAAAGTGCAGATTTTCTGCTTTTTCCCACTTTTTTCACCTAGCTCATTCCATTGAAATCAATGGGAACATTGAAGTTACACACAACACATAGCAAATATTATTTTATTTCCCAAAGGCATAGTATAAAAGGGGCATGAGGGTGCCTGTGTTGATGGGGTGTGGGGAAAGAATCAGTTGAACAGGGAATTTTTTTTTTGTGGGGGTTGTTTACTGGAATTAGGGGTAGTTAATAAACAAAAATCCTAAATACAATTAAAAAACCCATAAGACATGGTATAAAATGAATCTGAGGAGGGTGTCTGTGTTGGTGGGTGGAGTCTGGGGAATGAATCAGTTGAACAGTGAATTTGTTTTGGGGGGGTTCTTGGCTGGGGGGGACAGTTAATAAAAAAAAATATAAATTAAAATAAGAAATTTGTATGTAATGTGATAGAGACAGAAACCCCCTGACATAAGCTGCCAATGGGGTGAACTGATCCTTGACATGATAGAGTATCTTGTAGAGGGTGATTTGTGAGATTTGGTGTTAGATGCACAAGCCCTGAAGCAACATTGATTTGAAGGACTTAAGCTTGTCTGGCACAAGCCCTAAGGAAACATTGATTTGTAGGCTTGTTAGACATAAACCCCAAAAATGTGTTTATTTTTTTTGTAGGACTATGTTTTTATTCTTATTTATTTTTTTTTCAAAGCACAAGCACTGAGAAAAAAAAACATGCCCTACTGGCCTAGTCCTAGCAGGTCATGTTGGCTAGTGGCCACTGGCCATTGTCAAATGTCCTCCCCCTGAGTCTGAGTCCATAACTGTGGAATTTGCAACTGCTGCTGAGTTGTTTAAGCAGCAGAATGATTAGGCAGCTGAAAGGGAATGGGATAAACAATAGCAGTATTCCAGTAACATGGGTGATAGATGAGGAAGGTTCCACTTGCCACGACTAGCTCCAGTGATGCACCTGAGACAGTAGCAGCACAATAAGTAGCCCCTAATAGAAGTTGGCCAATAATTCCTCTCCACCTGCCCTTCTTCCAGAATCATGAGTGTGATGTTATTAGAATATAATTTTTTACCTTGAGAGCGCGAACTGTGGCGCTTATCAGCAACTGCAATGTTCACAGTGTGTGTTTGGTAAATAACATCTGGGGGCATAACTATATCCAAACACCATGACACCCAAAACCAAGTACTGCCACTGTCACTATACCTCTTGTCCAGACCCCGTTAAGGACACATGACAACTTGCTGATAGTTTAATAGTAATGATGAACCCTCCATGCCAGCATCTTAGTATATTCTGCTGGGTGGAATCTCCTCAGATGTCACTTGATGCACTGCTTGTGAGTCTCCACCACCACACTGGGATATGTGTTCACTGCACCACACAGTGTGCAATGGGTAGAGACAAACTGCAACATCCTAACATCAACAGAATGGCTATCATTTGGCGGGTGAGGTGACAATGAACGAGGTGGATTGGCAAAAGATGTAGTTACCCTAGAAGGTGATGGCAAGCTAGTTGTTTCACTCATCATGGAACCTCCAGTCTCTGCCTGGGTTGCTCTATTCTTCCTCCTCTTTGATCTCCGCCTCACCTCTTGTTGCCTTTTTGGAGAGTCAGGGGGTACAACAGCAGCAGTGCTTAATTTCTGTGGTGAGTGTTTGGCTTTAACATGTTTGACATAAATGTCATGGTATCTGTGTTTCATGTGTGATATCAGGGTGTTTGTGCCAAGGTGTGTTCCCTCCTTTCCTTTTCTCACTGACTTGTCACAAATTGTGCACAATACCGTTGGTGATGACTGCACTGTGCCTGCCCCAAGGAAACAGGTGGAGAAAAATGGCCTCTTAATTCTTGTCCTCCACATTCCCCTTCACTGTTTGTGGCAGGGGATAATGTTGCTGCTGTTGCTGCTACTGCCTCAGATTCAGCACTGCAGCTAGTACCAGGAGTATTGGTGGCACTGGCAAGTGGAACCTGTCTTAGTCCCTCATCACTTGTTGAGCCCATTCTCACTGTCTCCACGGGGGTCTGTGGCACACTAGCTTGCTCCTCAGTATCTTGCTGTCCTTGCATCTCAGCAGCAGCAGCAGGAATTAGAACAGTTGCAGATTCCTCAAATTCTAAAATTTCACTTCTAGTGTTGGTGGTGATGCCCATCCTCATCCCTCTCTCCCATTCCTTCTCAGTTTCTGCTAAAAAGGCCATCAATGTCTCTTCCACCCCAGCTTCTCCAGCATCATCACCACCCCCACTGGTCCCTACATGCTGCTGCTGCTGCTCTATTACAGACATCTCACTGCTACTTGGAGGAGGTAATGAGCAATGTGACAGAGGGTCCCCAATTGTCACACTTAGCATTTCCTTTTGACCTGAAGAAGGCAGACTGGCAGTAGTAGCAGCAGGCACAGGCAGCTGATATGTGCTCCTGCGGGTGGTGGTGGTATTAATTGTGTGCCTGCTCTCCCCCAACAACAGTTCTGGCCTCTTAGTCTTCATGATCATGTTCCACATGGACACTTTAGTGAAGGGAAAGGGAGGACACCCAGTCCCAAGGTAAGAGGAATGGTGTGGGCTCCCTTGACTGCTAGTCTGGACGCACTCAAATGTTTCCCCTACCACTCCGGCTGCTTCATCACTACTGCTACTACTACTAATACCAACCAAATCAAGTTCAGCAGCGGAGTCTTCCTCCTCAGTCTCACAGTCACTAGTAATATGAGGATATTGTTGTTGATTACCCCCTCCTTCACTCCTAAAGCTAACAAGCTGGTGGACCTTAGTAGTAGTTGTACTAGCACTGGCAAGACTGCTTGGGAATGGCAAGTTTGACTTAGGGTCCCTTGCTGCCAAACTTGGCATCATCTTCTCCTGCCCCCCCCCCCCCGAGTACTACATGACACACTAGCAGCAGGCAAAGTATTGGTGGCAGCAGGTTCAGCACTGGCAACAGGTACAGCACTGGTGGAAGCAGGGGCAGCACATCTGACAGCAGGTACAGGCAGTGGTGGTAGCAGAAGCATAGGCAGCACATCTGGCAGCAGGTACAGCACTAATTGCAGCAGGGGCAGCACATCTGGCAGCAGGTACAGCAATGGTGGCTAGAGGTACAGCAATGGTGGCACTGGTAGCAGGTGAAGAAAGTCTTGCAGCAGGCAGAGGCAGCAGGCAGATGACCTGTCCTGCTCTCACTACTACTACTACCCTTCTCTTCCTCCCATCCCATTAATTTCCCCAAGATCCCTAGGGGTGAGTTAGGGGGACTGGACATCATTGGTTCAGTACTGCTCACTACCTCCTCCTCCTCAAAGTCAGTGGACACATAATAAGGGTCCTTCTAGTTCCTCCTTTTACTGCTCATAGTGACAGCAGTCACTATGTGCCTCTCCTGCCTCAGTTTAACAAAGAAATAACAGCAGAAGAGCACTGCGCGTCTACCTAGCTCTGTAGCTGCTTCTATTGTGTTCCACTTCTGCAACTATGTCACGTTTTTATAGCGAAAAAGCGAAAAAATTGTAAATCAATGGGCAGAAACTTTCTAGCTACTGAAATTTGGTGGGGAATTTTGACCAATGGGCAAAAAACGCAAACATTTTAATCGCTGTTTTAAAAGCAGATTTTTCTGCGAAAAAGTGGACAATAATGTGGTTTTCATGGGATTTCTCACAGGAACACGGCGACAACTTTCGCCCATTTATTCATTTGATTTTTCACTGGATGTGACATCACTATTCACTTACAAATCCAGTTTTGAGCTCACTGTTAGTGGGAGGGTATAAATAGGTTCACTTTAACAAAAAAAAACATCCTGATGAAGGCTGCCACTGGGCAGCCAAAATATTGATGAGTAAACTTTGATTTCCAATTTCCCCTTGAAGCCCTGTGTGCGTGCTTATGTTTCCTGACATCTATAACTTATATGCCTTCACATTAGCACCAAGGCAAGAATCTACCTAGGACAAAAGTGCTACCTCACCGGCAACGTATAATAAATATATATATAGTAATCCCCATAACTGTGCACACTTGTAATACTAAGTCACTGGCCTGGATGCAAATCCATAATAAACATGTCATAGATAATGCAAAAGAAATTCACTCACAGGTCTTTTGCAGGTGTCAAAAATGTAGTGGTTTATTCCATCTATGTTTCAGCCCCCAACCTGGGACTTTATCAAGATGCTTTACAGAATAAACATAAAACAGCCATATTTACAGCAAATAGGTGCAACAAAATGGTGCCCAAATGACATCATGTGCATGAGGGTGGGGTAAGGGGAAAAGATTTTCTAAAATAAAACCAAAATTCTAATACATTTTCTTTAACATCATGAAAACATATTAAAAATTTGTCAGCCAAAATTAAAAATTAAAATCAAATATACTATATGCATTCAATATTCTATCTCTGTGACCTCACCAAGGTTCAAGTGAAGACTCCCCCTAGAGAACTGATACTGCAGTCATCCAATCATGCATAGATACACTGTGTTCTTCAGTCCTATAGGTGAAGTATTCTTGGAATGGACATCTTTGCCACTGTGAAGCATTCAGGACTCCCCCTGGATAAGGATCTGACAGACTTATTCTGGGTTCCCCTTATTCATGGCAATCACCAGATATGTGATGGTCACATGCTAGGAATAAAATATAGTAGTTATAATTCAAACAATAGGCTTGATTTCCTAATTATGAACAAGTACCCGGTGTACCATTCGTCTCGTATTAATCTGAGGTTAAATCTAACCCCTTAATCATGAATCATCCCTATAATAAAACCATCATAACATATTCCTTCCTTTATATATTGAATCATCACAAGCATCCAACTACCAAAACATATAAATTCAGTTCATAATTGTCATATATATTATTGTCCGCAGAAAACTTGCCAAAAAGTACATTTTTCAAGAGTTCACAAGGTATCCTATGGAAAAAATGATTATACTTTTAAACTTAAGATAACACAATTCTTTATAACCAGTAAGGTGTCAAATGTGGGGTCTAAATTCCCCCAAAAATCCCTCAATATTAGTGTTGAGCGAGCATGCTCGGCCGATGCTCGGATCGGCTCGAGCATCGCTCTGCTCGGCACATGGCGGTACTCGTACGAGTACCGCATGTGCTCGCCCGCCATGTTCGGGTCTCCTCCCCGCACGTTTTGCGGCTGCTGCGCAGCCAATAAACGTGCAGGGAGGCTCTGACATCGGTGTAATGCCAGCAGCCATGTTGGCTGCTGGCATTACACTGATTGGCTGGCCAGAACCCGTGGTCAGGTGCTGTATAGCACCTGACCAGCGAGTTCGGCTCAGTCTGAGCCAGGGAGAGCTGAGGATAGGAAGGGAAAGGCAGTGTAGGGAGGAAAAAAACAAAAATTGTGAAAAAAAAAGAACCAAAAGTCCTTTTTAGGACTACTGTGTGTGGGGGCAGCAGGTTATTTGGTGTGGGGGGAAAAAAACAAAAAAAAAAAAAAAAATATATATATATTCTGTTTAGTGTGCAAAGTTGCAGATTAGAGCACATTCTGTTTAGTGTGCACAGTTGCAGATTAGAGCACATTCTGTTTAGTGTGCAAAGTTGCAGATTAGAGCACATTCTGTTTAGTGTGCAAAGTTGCAGATTAGAGCACATTCTGTTTAGTGTGCAAAGTTGCAGATTAGAGCACATTCTGTTAAGTCTTCAAACTAAAATATCAAAGTCACGTATTCCATTCAGTGTGCGTCGCCGCAGTTTAGCAGCACATTCTGAGTACTGTGCAGAGTTGCAGAATAGGAAGAAATACTGTTAAGTCTTCAAACTAAAATATCAAAGTCACATATTCCATTCAGTGTGCTTCGCCGCAGTTTAGCAGCACATTCTGTGTACTGTGCAGAGTTGCAGAATAGGAAGAAATACTGTTAAGTCTTCAAACTCAAATATCAAAGTCACATATTCCATTCAGTGTGCTTCGCCGCAGTTTAGCAGCACATTCTGTGTACTGTGCAGAGTTGCAGAATAGGAAGAAATACTGTTAAGTCTTCAAACTAAAATATCAAAGTCACATATTCCATTCAGTGTGCTTCGCCGCAGTGTAGCAGCACATTCTGTGTACTGTGCAGAGTTGCAGAATAGGAAGAAATACTGTTAAGTCTTCAAACTCAAATATCAAAGTCACATATTCCATTCAGTGTGCTTCGCCGCAGTTTAGCAGCACATTCTGTGTACTGTGCAGAGTTGCAGAATAGGAAGAAATACTGTTAAGTCTTCAAACTAAAATATCAAAGTCACATATTCCATTCAGTGTGCTTCGCCGCAGTTTAGCAGCACATTCTGTGTACTGTGCAGAGTTGCAGAATAGGAAGAAATACTGTTAAGTCTTCAAACTCAAATATCAAAGTCACATATTCCATTCAGTGTGCTTCGCCGCAGTTTAGCAGCACATTCTGTGTACTGTGCAGAGTTGCAGAATAGGAAGAAATACTGTTAAGTCTTCAAACTAAAATATCAAAGTCACATATTCCATTCAGTGTGCTTCGCCGCAGTGTAGCACCACATTCTGTGTACTGTGCAGAGTTGCAGAATAGGAAGAAATACTGTTAAGTCTTCAAACTAAAATATCAAAGTCACATATTCCATTCAGTGTGCTTCGCCGCAGTGTAGCAGCACATTCTGTGTACTGTGCAGAGTTGCAGAATAGGAAGAAATACTGTTAAGTCTTCAAACTAAAATATCAAAGTCACATATTCCATTCAGTGTCTTTCACCGCCGTTTAACAGCCTATTCTGTGTACTCTGCAGAGTTGCAGAATTATAAGAAATACTGTTAAGTTTTCAAACTCAAATATTAAAGTCACATATTCCATTCAGTGTCTTTCACCGCCGTTTAACAGCCTATTCTGTGTACTCTGTACAGTTGCAGAATTATAAGAAATACTGTTAAGTTTTCAAACTCAAATATTAAAGTCACATATTCCATTCAGTGTCTTTCACCGCCGTTTAACAGCCTATTCTGTGTACTCTGTACAGTTGCAGAATTATAAGAAATACTGTTAAGTTTTCAAACTCAAATATTAAAGTCACATATTCCATTCAGTGTCTTTCACCGCCGTTTAACAGCCTATTCTGTGTACTCTGTACAGTTCCAGAATTATAAGAAATACTGTTAAGTTTTCAAACTCAAATATTAAAGTCACATATTCCATTCAGTGTCTTTCACCGCCGTTTAACAGCCTATTCTGTGTACTCTGTACAGTTGCAGAATTATAAGAAATACTGTTAAGTTTTCAAACTCAAATATTAAAGTCACATATTCCATTCAGTGTCTTTCACCGCCGTTTAACAGCCTATTCTGTGTACTCTGTACAGTTCCAGAATTATAAGAAATACTGTTAAGTTTTCAAACTCAAATATTAAAGTCACATATTCCATTCAGTGTCTTTCACCGCCGTTTAACAGCCTATTCTGTGTACTCTGTACAGTTCCAGAATTATAAGAAATACTGTTAAGTTTTCAAACTCAAATATTAAAGTCACATATTCCATTCAGTGTGTTTCAACGCCGTTTAACAGCCTATTCTGTGTACTCTGCAGAGTTGCAGAATAGTAAGAAATACTGTTAATTTTTCAAACTCAAATATCAAAGTCACATATTCCATTCAGTGTCTTTCACCGCCGTTTAACAGCCTATTCTGTGTACTCTGCAGAGTTGCAGAATTATAAGAAATACTGTTAAGTTTTCAAACTCAAATATTAAAGTCACATATTCCATTCAGTGTCTTTCACCGCCGTTTAACAGCCTATTCTGTGTACTCTGTACAGTTCCAGAATTATAAGAAATACTGTTAAGTTTTCAAACTCAAATATTAAAGTCACATATTCCATTCAGTGTGTTTCAACGCCGTTTAACAGCCTATTCTGTGTACTCTGCAGAGTTGCAGAATAGTAAGAAATACTGTTAATTTTTCAAACTCAAATATTAAAGTCACTTATTCCATTCAGTGTGTGTCACCGCAGTTTAGCAGCCTATTCTGTGTACTCTGCAGAGTTGCAGAATAGTAAGAAATACTGTTAATTTTTCAAACTCAAATATTAAAGTCACTTATTCCATTCAGTGTGTGTCACCGCAGTTTAGCAGCCTATTCTGTGTACTCTGCAGAGTTGCAGAATAGTAAGAAATACTGTTAATTTTTCAAACTCAAATATTAAAGTCACTTATTCCATTCAGTGTGTGTCACCGCAGTTTAGCAGCCTATTCTGTGTACTCTGCAGAGTTGCAGAATAGTAAGAAATACTGTTAAGTTTTCAAACTCATATATATTAAAGTCATATATATCGTGTAAGATGAAGAAGGCGGGTAAAAAGGGACGGGGAAGTGGACGTGATCCTGAAAGTTCAGGGCGCGGGTCAGGACGCGGAGAAACTGTGCCTGGTGCCAGAGCACAAGAAAGAAAGACATCCACCATACCTAGCTTCATGTCTGATTTCACAGGGCGTCGCAGGACATCACTCTCGAGGTCCGACCAGTGCGAACAGGTGGTCGGTTGGATGACAGCTGATACTGCTTCCAGTCGGTTAAGCACCACCCTGTCTTCCACCAAGTCCACTCTCAGTAGCCAAGAGTCTGGTCAACATAATCCTCACTCTGATCATCCTTCCTCCCACCATACACGGTCTGGTCAAAGAAGTGATCCCACACTGGGATATAGTGATGAGCTCGTCTCATCACCAATCCTTCATTTGACCCTCTCTCCAAGCACGCTTGCAGAGGAACATGACATCTTGTGCCCTGATTCACAACCTCTAGAGGCTACCCAATCACAAGAAGATGACAGATGTGAACGGCATTTAAGGTCAAAGGAAGTAGTGGATGATGATGATGATGATGAGACACAGTTGCCATTAAATCAACCACTATTTCCTTCTCAAGACCTTGTTGAGGAGAATGTTATACAGTTGTCAATGACTGAGTATGTGGTGGGATCAAGACATGAGGAGGATGATCAGAGTGAGGAAGTGGAGGAGGACTTGGTGGACGATGAGGTGACTGACCCCACCTGGGAAGGTGTAGAGCCGAGCGATGACAGCAGTCCTGAGGGTGAGCCATCTGCAGCACCGCAACAGGCTGGAAGAGGCAGTGGTGTGGCTACAGAAAGAAGGCGGACCGCACCAAACCGGCCCGCAAATGTTCCACGGAGCACCCCCTTGCGTAAATCTACCTTGCCAAGGGGTAGGTGTTCCGCGGTATGGCGTTTTTTTAAGGAAAGTGCGGACGACAAAAGATTTGTAGTTTGCAACCTGTGCCACACCAGAATGAGCCGAGGCATGAACACTAGAAACCTCACCACCACCAGCATGATCCGACACATGGCATCCAAGCACCGTAGTAAGTGGGAGGAACGCCTGGATCGCCCATCTGTGTCTGCAGGCCACACCACTGCCTCCTCTTCCCCTGTTTTCGGTGCCGGCCAATCGCCTGTCGAAGGCGCAGGCCCGCATACCTCCCGCCCTGCACCTGTAGCATCTGAAGCACCATCAGCGACCACATCCACTTCCCTGTCCCAGCACAGCGTCCAAATGTCGTTACCCCAGGCATTTGAGCGCAAGAGAAAATACCCAGCCACCCACCCACAGGCCATAGCACTAACCTCACACCTTTCCAAATTACTGGCCATCGAAATGCTGCCATTTAGGCTTGTGGACACTGAGTCCTTCCGCAGCCTGATGGCAGCAGCTGTCCCTCGGTACGCGGTCCCCAGCCGCCACTACTTTTCCCGGTGTGCCATCCCCGCATTACACCACCATGTGTCCCGTAACATCACCCGTGCCCTGACCAACGCAGTTACTGGGAAGGTCCACTTAACGACTGACACATGGACAAGTGCTTGTGGCCAGGGACGCTACATTTCCCTGACGGCACACTGGGTGAATGTCGTGGAGGCTGGGAGCGACTCGGACCCTGGGATGGCACGGGTGCTACCCACGCCGAGGATTGCGGGCCCTACCTCCATCAGGGTTTCCACCAGCACCTACGTTATTGGCTCCTCCTCCTCCGTTTCCACCTCCGAATTCTCTACACACACCGCCACTCCCCCATCAGCCAGTAGCTGGAAGCAGTGTAGCACTGCAGTGGGGAAGCGTCAACAGGCCGTGCTGAAGCTGATCTGCCTTGGGGACAAACAGCACACGGCCTCAGAGCTGTTGCAGGGGATTAGTCACCAGACCGAGCAGTGGCTCTCGCCACTCAACCTGCAAGCAGGCATGGTTGTGTGTGATAATGGGCGTAACTTGGTGGCGGCTTTGGAGCTCGGCAAGCTCACACACGTACCATGCCTAGCGCATGTATTTAATTTAGTGGTTCAGCGATTTCTAAAAACCTACCCCAATGTGCATGATCTCTTGACCAAGGTGCGCCGCGTGTGTGCACATTTCCGTAAGTCATCTACAGCTTCGGCCGGCCTGTTGAAGCTGCAGCAGCGCTTACAATTGCCAGCTCACCGGCTGCTGTGTGACGTGAGCACGCGCTGGAACTCCACCTTCCACATGTTGGCCCGGCTTTGTGAGCAGCAGAGGGCAGTAGTGGAGTACCAGCTGTTACACGGTCGTCGCCTCTCCGTTCAACTTCCTGTAATCAGAAGTGAGGAGTGGGAATGGATGTCAGACCTCTGCGAGGTTTTACGCAATTTTGAGGAATCGACACAGATGGTGAGCGGCGATAACGCTATTATCAGTGTAACCATCCCACTTCTGTGTCTACTGAAACGCTCGCTGCTCACAATTAAAACCGACGCTTTGCATGTGGAAGAGGTGGAAATGGGGGAGGAAGAGCTTACACAAGGTGATAGCCAGAGCACCCTCACTTCGTCTTCTCAGCGACAATTGGAGGAGGCGGAGGAGGAGGAGGAGGAGGAGGAGGAGGAGGAAGACACGGTTGCCTCCGCTACAGAGGGTAGCCATGGAACTTTAGTTCCATCTCTTCAGCGTGGGTGGGCAGAAGAGGAGGAAGAGGATGAGGATATTGAGAGTCAGCCTCCTGGTGAGGACAGCGAAATCTTGACTGTTGGTACTCTGGCACACATGGCTGACTTTATGTTAGGCTGCCTTTCCCGTGACCCACGCGTTGTACGCATTTTAGACAACACGGATTACTGGGTGTTCACCCTTCTGGACCCCCGCTACAAAGAGAATTTCTCATCTCTCATTCCTCCGGTGGAGAGGACAAGCAAAATGGTGCAATACCAGAAGGTTCTTGTTGAAAAATTGCTCCAAAATTTTCCATCTGACAACGCTGGCGGCAGAGTACGTGCTACCTTGGCCAACCGAGAAGGGGAGAAAAGGGGAGCACACAGCAGTTCCGAGAAAGGCAGGGCAACACTCTCCAAGGCGTGGGACACCTTCATGACACCCCGCCAGCACCCTCACCCTGATGCGCAGCCTAGTGTCACAAGGAGGGAAAAGTTTTGGAAGATGGTGAAGGAGTACGTAGCAGACCGTGTCAGCGTCCTCAATGATCCCTCTGTGCCTTACAACTACTGGGTGTCCAAGCTGGACACGTGGTATGAACTGGCACTCTACGCCTTGGAGGTGCTGGCCTGCCCTGCCGCCAGCGTTCTGTCTGAGCGGGTATTTAGTGCTGCTGGTGGCATCATAACAGATAAGCGTATCCGCCTTTCCACCGACAATGCTGATAGGTTGACACTTATAAAAATGAACAAGGCCTGGATTTCCCCTGACTTCTCCACTCCACTGGAGGAAAGCCCCGGGGGAACATAAACTCACTTTATATATGTTATTTACAATGATGGGAATACTCTGTATTCCCATTCACCCCTTCCACCCCAAAAACGGGTATATGGTTGACTCTTAATGTTCTCATCCTCCTCCTCCTCTTCCATATGCCCTGGGATATAATTTTTATATAGGGCCAGCTCACCAGCGTGCCCTGGGATATAATTTTTATATAGGGCCAGCTCACCAGCGGGCCCTGTGATATAATTTTTATATAGGGCCAGCTCACCAGCGGGCCCTGTTTGCCAATTTTTATATAGGTCAGCTCACCAGCGGGCCTTCTCATATAATGTTTTATTGGGTCAGCTCTCTAGCGGGCCCTCTCATATAATGTTTTATAGCGTCAGCTCACTAGCGGGCCTTCGCATATAATGTTTAGGATGGTCAGCTCTGCAGCAGACCCTCACCCATAATGTTTTAGATGGTCAGCTCAGCGCACGTTTCCCTCTTAATCATGGCCTCAGTTCTGAAAATCAAGGAAATTTTTGGGAGAATTTGCCTCTGCGCACGTTTCCCTCTTAATCATGGCCTCAGTTCTGAAAATCAAGGAAATGTTTGGGATAATTTGCCTCTGCGCACGTTTCCCTCTTAATCATGGCCTCACTTCAGAAAATCGATGAAATTTTTGGGAGAATTTGCAGATGATATACAAGTAAATATACAGCAAATACTGTTTGGTAACAATTTTTCGCCTAAAGTCGTTTTTATTTTCCTTTTTGTGTGTTTTACGGTCAGTCTGTAAAAATGGCGTACTACGGGCGAAAGATCGTTCCCAGCAGCGATGTTGGAGTCCAAGGTGCATCCAGACATCCTCCCTATGCTGTCCCTGAACCATTTCTGTAGTGTTTCCATCTTTTTCTGCCCTTTTCCTATGGACCAGGCACCCTCCCCTCATCAGAGCAGGGGGTGCCTGGTGTAATGCTCGAGTCCTCCCATTGACTTCAATGGGGCTCGGGTGCTCGGCCGAGCACTCGAGCCTCAGGGGGTGCTCGGTCAGAGCACCCGAACATCCGAGCATTGGGGTGCTCGCTCATCACTACTCAATATCTGTCACTGTTCCATTTATTCTAGTTGATTCCTAACAAAATCTCTTTCATAATTCTAATCAGAATGTCCTGTTCTCAGGTTCTGTTAAGAGTACTTTTAATTAGGTTGTTCCAAATTGGTGTTGAATATACTAAGTTCAAAGACACAACAATTGGTTTATAGAGAGAGAAGATTGTTGAAATAACTTTCCAAGTCCCTTTTTGCTGAGTAGCCTGGATGGCGAGTGGCGTCCAAAGTATCAGACTCCCCAGGGTTTTTTCTTCTCCTCTGGTGTAGAAACTCTCCCGTCACTGGCTCCTATATGGCCCTTCCAGTAAGCACTCATGTGGTGATCCACAGTTTAATGGGACTTAACTTCTTTAGAAACCAGTGATTAATTTAGTTTCTAAACCAGAGCAAAGGAGACAACCTTTGGGTATGAATTCTGATAATACCACTCACCATCCAGGTTACAGAAGCTTAAGACAACCCTTGAGAAGTTAAGTCCCATTAAACTGTGGATCACCACATGTGTGCATTCTGGAGGGGCAGTATAGGGGCCAGTGATGGGAGAGTTTCTACACCAGGGATGGAAGCACTCACTCCTCAAGAAAAAATGCCTAGGTGCACAATCCTTCAAATGAAATGTACAAATCAGAATAAAGAGGCAGCACCAGTAAATGTGTCCAAACCCTTTAGAAAGGTCCAGGTTTGGACCGAACGTTAGCAATAAAAATAAGCATTTCACTTCCTTGAGGAAGGTCCCATGCAGTGGGCCTAAACATTGCCATTTTTTTCATGCTGTCTGTATTGTTTCTCCACCATGGTGTAACTTTTGTATAACTTCAACATGATTTGATTATTTGATATACACAAATCCGTGAGTGCATTTTTTATTTGTTTATATATACATATATATATATATATATATATATATATATATATATACACACTAGTTGAACAGCCCGTAACACGGGCCACAGTGCCACTGTCACCCGGTCACGGGGCAGTCACGCGCAGTCGAGACTGCCCGCGCCGCGGCTGATACAGAGCTGGACGCCCTCTGTATCAGCCGCGGCGCAGGCAGTCTCTACTGCGCATGTCTGCAGCACGCCCAGCAGTGTCTACTGCGCATGTCATGCGTTACACACAAATTAGCGAATTATTATATAGGATATATATATATATATATATATATATATATATATATATATATCAGGGCTCAAAATTTCCACTCGCCTACTCGCATTTTGCGAGTAGATATTTAGTGAGGGCGAGTGGAAACTGAAGCCCTGTATTCAGTATGAATATAACCTTTTAACCTTTCCCTGTAATCTCGCGGTGTTAGTGTCCCCCCTCCTCCACAATATGACAAGTTCCATCCTCCCGCATCATCACGCGCCCCTGCGGGCTGTGATGACATACAGAGAAGGGGAAGAGGGCAGAGGCACCGGAAGAGAAGCGCTTGCTGCCAGCAGACTGATCGCTACTGTCTGGCAGCAAGCGCTTCTCTTCCGGTGCCTCTGCCCTCTTCCCCTTCTCTGTCTGTATGTTATCACGGCCTGCAGGGGCGCGTGATGATGCGGGCAGGAGGGATAAAGAGAGGTGCAAGGGGGGAGAAAGAGGCACAAGGGGGAGAAAGAGACACATGGGGGAGAAAGAAGTACAAGGTAGGAGAAAGAGACACATGGGGGAGAAAGCGAGAGACACATGGGGGAGAAAGTACATGGGGAGAAAGGGAGATACAAGGGGGAAAAAGTACATGGGGGAGAAAGAGAGGCACAAAGGGGAGAAAGAGGCACAAGGGGGAGAAAGAAGTACATGGGGGAGAAAGAGAGGCACCTGGGGGAGAAAGAGAGGCACCTGGGGGAGAAAGAAGTACATGGGAGGAGAAAGAGACACATGGGGGAGAAAGAAGTACAAGGGAGGAGAAAGAGACACATGGGGGAGAAAGAAGTACAAGGGAGGAGAAAGAGACACATGGGGGAGAAAGCGAGAGACACATGGGGGAGAAAGTACATGGGGAGAAAGGGAGATACAAGGGGGAGAAAGTACATGGGGGAGAAAGAGAGGCACAAGGGGGAGAAAGTACATGGGGGAGAAAGAGAGGCACAAAGGGGAGAAAGAGAGGCACAAGGGGGAGAAAGAAGTACATGGGGGAGAAAGAGAGGCACGAGGGGGAGAAAGAGAGGCACAAGGGGGAGAAAGAGAGGCACCTGGGGGAGAAAGAGGCACAAGGGGGAGAAAGAGAGGCACCTGGGGGAGAAAGAGAGGCACAAGGGGGAGAAAGAGAGGCACAAGGGGGAGAAAGAAGTACATGGGGGAGAAAGAAGAGCCACATGGGGGAGAAAGAAGTACATGGGGGAGAAAGAAGTACATGGAGGGGGAGAAAGAGGCACAAGGGGGAGAAAGAAGTACATGGGGGGAGAAAGAGAGGCACAAAGGGGAGACAGAAGTACAAGGGGGAGAAAGAGGCGCAAGGGGTAGAAAGAACAAGTACATGGGGGAGAAAGAGAGGCACAAGGGGGAGAAAGAGAGGCACCTGGGGGAGAAAGAAGTACATAGGGGGGGAGAAAGAGGCACATAGGGGAGACAGAAGTACATGGGGGAGAAAGAAGTACATGGGGGAGAAAGAGAGGCGCAAAGGGGAGAAAGAAGTACATGGGGGGAGAAAGAGAAGCGCAAGGGGGAGAAAGAAATACATATGGGGGAGAAAGAGAGGCGCAAGGGGGAGAAAGAAGAACCTGATATGGGTGGAGTTAAAGGCGTGGACATGGGTGGAGTTAAAGGCGGAGCTATGGGTGGGGCTAGGAGTGGAAACTGGTGGCGAGTAACTTTTCAGGCCTGGCTAGTAGCTCAAGACTTGAAATTTTGAGCCCTGTATATATATATATCATCTCTTTTTCGAGTTCCATGTGGTCCAATCAATTTTTTACCATTTTGGAATCCTACCAATTCTTGCATTGAAATCTCCTGTTATAAATCTGTAGTGGTAATTGTCCTGTACTATCAAGAAGAATGGACACAATACTTAACGTGTCACAACCTAAGGAGCAATCAGGCTTCTGTAGCGGTTTCAGTACAATGCACCACATCCAGTCCAACAAGTTATAGAGCGCCATAATTAATACAACCTTCCATTATGCATAGCCTTCATTGACTACAAAAAGACATTTGGCTCTGTGAAAAGCATGCAATAATTAATGGAATATATAGGAATATATAGTGCTTACAGTAATATCCTCCAATCAATATATTACAATTCAAGTGCACCAATACAGGTCAACAATGATAAAGTCCAGATCAACATAGAAAAATGGGTTGACAAGGTAACACAATCTCCCCAAAACTATTTTCTGCTTGTTTAGAAGAAATTTTCTTCAAACATACATCAATTATGTTTTCTAGACAATATAGTACTCTTTGCCAGTAGTCCTGAAGAACTGCAAGACCTCATTGAAGAGTTACAAAAGGAAAGTTACAATTTTGGTCTGAAGATGAATATCAACAAAACACAAGTGATGTTTAACAAATTTATCATACCAAGGAAAATCACAGAACAAGAAAATCACACTAGAAGAAGTGGACTAGTATGTTTATCTTAGACAGGAAATGTCAGATGGAAACACCATGATGGAAATTGAGCATCAAATAAAACTGAGATGGCAAGCATTTGAAAAACGTAGTAGTGGTGTATTTAAAACAAATTTACCACTCTGAGTTAAGTTAAATGTTTTTGACAAGTGTGTCATCCCAGTCTTTACGTATGGGTGCGAAATATGGACACTGAATTCCAAATCCATATAAAAACGTAAGGTTACACAGAGAAGTATGGAACGGTGAATTCTAAACATAACAAAAAGAGACCGAAAAACTTGAGTGGATTCATCAGCAAACAAAGGTCTATGATGTAATTGAAAGAGTAAAGCGCCTGAAATGGAAATGGGCAGGCCATATAGTAATAAGATCTGATTGTAAATGGACCTATATACTAAATGCCCAAGAAGAAAACCAAAGACAAGATGGATAGATTAAATAACCAAATTTGTTAGTACTCAGTGACACATGACTGAAGTTTTTGGAGTCTTACTGAGGAGGCCTTTATCCTACAGTGGATCGACAATAGATAATGGAGATGATGATGATGATATATATATATATATATATATATATATATAATATTTGGGTGGTAGAGCACTTGCTGTGAATAAATAACTTCCCATGGTGCCATTCTCACAAGGATGAATATACAAATGAAGGAAGTAAACTCGGGCCTTTCTCAAGATTACATGAAATGATGCAAGTGGACCCTTAAAATCCCTAAAGTACAAACTAAATTGTCTCCAAACAGCATCATGTCAATCAGCAGAGAGGGAGGGGGAAGGGGAATAACCGATCAAAAATAAACAATTAAACACAGGAAAATAATATAACATATATCCATATGTGTAAGTGAAAAAGAAAGAAAAAAGGAAGCATTATGTGCCCATATATACACACCAAATGCCAATATTCATAAAATAAATATATTCAGCAGTGAACTGCAGTACACTAGTGCATTGCGAAGCATCAAAAAAGGCTAAAAAAATAAAAATAACCAAACAGTAGAATTGGTCTGGTCCACACAGATCACCAGTGGACATGAAATGCAAAAATCCAAAAGTTAGAGCCTTATAAACACAATTCCTGTGGTGGAAGGGTCAAAAAGAATAACATGATGATAGAAATCCCAATCCCAAGTTCTGTCAATCCATCGAACCTCATCATGCAAAAGGAAATAAATCAAATTATAGTAATTCCATGAACAAATATTAATTGGCACATTGTACAAGGAACCCTGATACTAGAATACTAGGAAAGACATTGCAATACATATAAATGATGGTGAGGAGTACCCTGAATAAAAATACAAAAAATGGCACATCTCCCTGCCTACAAAAGAGATGTGAAACCTGTGCACACATTTACACCATGGACAAGATACCAATTCCAAACACCCAGTTACACCATAAGATCAGTGGTACCTTCACCTGTAAATCATCCAATGTAATATACCTTATCATGTGTGCAAAATGCCCAACAGCTCTGTATGTGGGAGAAACTGGACAAGCACTACATAAGAGGTTTAATTCCCACAGATCCAGTGTTAATAACAAAAAGACAGAGACACCAGTGGGAGAACATTTTTGTCAAAATGGGCACAGTGTCAGGGACATTAAGTTAACTGTATTGAAAGGACGGTTCCACACTCAGAGGGACAGAAAGGTATGGGAGGTAAAATTAATGTTAACATTTAATGCAATGTGTAGTGGTTTAAATAAGGACAGAGCGTTTTTATCACATTATCACATAGTGGGTACCTTTCCAACAGACCCAAGAGCATCGTAAATACCTCTAAAGCCTCAGAGGAAGAGTGCAATTTACCACTGACTGATCACAGTATCTGGATCCGGATTGAGTTCTCTTATCTGATTTCCATTCTAAACAATGCAATGTGTACTTGTATTTAAGATAAATGTTTTCATATTTATCTATATAATAGCCTGAGGAAGAGACCTAAGGTCTTGAAAGTTTGAATTCTAAATCTGCTTAGTTAGCCAATAAAAGGTATCAAAAATTATATTTGCCTCCTGTATTTCTACGGCTAACACGGTACCAAACTCTCATCTGTTAAACCATTCACTGGCTTTGTTTAGCACAGTGCCATCTATTGGTTGTGGGAGATATTGCATCCTAATAGGACTGTGATTTAACCAGAGTTATGTGAGTTGAGCTTGTACTTTCCTCACCATCTAATGTTGAGAAAGGCTGCAATTTCATTATTATATGTGTTTTGGTTTTTATTGTGAGAAGTAGCTAATTTTTAATGTAATCAGATAATTCTCATTACTAGTGATGAGCGAGCACCCCAATGCTCGGGTGTTCGGGTGCTCTAACCGAGCACCCCCTGAGGCTCGAGTGCTCGGCCGAGCACCCGAGCCCCATTGAAGTCAATGGGAGGACTCGAGCATTACACCAGGCACCCCCTGCTCTGATGAGGGGAGGGTGCCTGGTCCATAGGAAAAGGGCAGAAAAGGATGGAAACACCACAGAAATGGTTCAGGGACAGCATAGGGAGGATGTCTGGATGCATCTTGGACTCCAACATCGCTGCTGGGAACGATCTTTCGCCCGTAGTACGCCATTTTTACAGACTGACCATAAAACACACAAAAAGGAAAATAAAAACGACTTTAGGCGAAAAATTGTTACCAAACAATATTTGCTGTATATTTACTTGTATATCATCTGCAAATTCTCCCAAAAATTTCCTTGGTTTTCGGAAGTGAGGCCATGATTAAGAGGGAAACGTGCGCAGAGGCAAATTCTCCCAAAAATTTCCTTGATTTTCAGAACTGAGGCCATGATTAAGAGGGAAACGTGCACAGAGGCAAATTCTCCCAAAAATTTCCTTGATTTTATTGAACTGAGGCCATGATTAAGAGGGAAACGTGCGCTGAGCCGACCATCTAAAACATTATGGGTGAGGGTCTGCTGCAGAGCTGACCATCCTAAACATTATATGCGAAGGCCCGCTAGTGAGCTGACGCTATAAAACATTATATGAGAGGGCCCGCTAGAGAGCTGACCCAATAAAACATTATATGAGAAGGCCCGCTGGTGAGCTGACCTATATAAAAATTGTCAAACAGGGCCCGCTGGTGAGCTGGCCCTATATAAAAATTATATCACAGGGCCCGCTGGTGAGCTGGCCCTATATAAAAATTATATCCCAGGGCATATGGAAGAGGAGGAGGAGGATGAGAAGATTAAGAGTCAACCATATACCCGTTTTTTGGGTGGAAGGGGTGAATGGGAATACAGAGTATTCCCATCATTGTAAATAACATATATAAAGTGAGTTTATGTTCCCCCGGGGCTTTCCTCCAGTGGAGTGGAGAAGTCAGGGGAAATCCAGGCCTTGTTCATTTTTATAAGTGTCAACCTATCAGCATTGTCGGTGGAAAGGCGGATACGCTTATCTGTTATGATGCCACCAGCAGCACTAAATACCCGCTCAGACAGAACGCTGGCGGCAGGGCAGGCCAGCACCTCCAAGGCATAGAGTGCCAGTTCATACCACGTGTCCAGCTTGGACACCCAGTAGTTGTAAGGCACAGAGGGATCATTGAGGACGCTGACACGGTCTGCTACGTACTCCTTCACCATCTTCCAAAACTTTTCCCTCCTTGTGACACTAGGCTGCGCATCAGGGTGAGGGTGCTGGCGGGGTGTCATGAAGGTGTCCCACGCCTTGGAGAGTGTTGCCCTGCCTTTCTCGGAACTGCTGTGTGCTCCCCTTTTCTCCCCTTCTCGGTTGGCCAAGGTAGCACGTACTCTGCCGCCAGCGTTGTCAGATGGAAAATTTTGGAGCAATTTTTCAACAAGAACCTTCTGGTATTGCACCATTTTGCTTGTCCTCTCCACCGGAGGAATGAGAGATGAGAAATTCTCTTTGTAGCGGGGGTCCAGAAGGGTGAACACCCAGTAATCCGTGTTGTCTAAAATGCGTACAACGCGTGGGTCACGGGAAAGGCAGCCTAACATAAAGTCAGCCATGTGTGCCAGAGTACCAACAGGCAAGATTTCGCTGTCCTCACCAGGAGGATGACTCTCAATCTCCTCATCCTCTTCCTCCTCTTCTGCCCACCCACGCTGAAGAGATGGAACTAAAGTTCCATGGCTACCCTCTGTAGCGGAGACAACCGTGTCTTCCTCCTCCTCCTCCTCCTCCTCCTCCTCCTCCGCCTCCTCCAATTGTCGCTGAGAAGACGAAGTGAGGGTGCTCTGGCTATCACCTTGTGTAAGCTCTTCCTCCCCCATTTCCACCTCTTCCACATGCAAAGCGTCGGTTTTAATTGTGAGCAGCGAGCGTTTCAGTAGACACAGAAGTGGGATGGTTACACTGATAATAGCGTTATCGCCGCTCACCATCTGTGTCGATTCCTCAAAATTGCGTAAAACCTCACAGAGGTCTGACATCCATTCCCACTCCTCACTTCTGATTACAGGAAGTTGAACGGAGAGGCGACGACCGTGTAACAGCTGGTACTCCACTACTGCCCTCTGCTGCTCACAAAGCCGGGCCAACATGTGGAAGGTGGAGTTCCAGCGCGTGCTCACGTCACACAGCAGCCGGTGAGCTGGCAATTGTAAGCGCTGCTGCAGCTTCAACAGGCCGGCTGAAGCTGTTGATGACTTACGGAAATGTGCACACACGCGGCGCACCTTGGTCAAGAGATCATGCACATTGGGGTAGGTTTTTAGAAATCGCTGCACCACTAAATTAAATACATGCGCTAGGCATGGTACGTGTGTGAGCTTGCCGAGCTCCAAAGCCACCACCAAGTTACGCCCATTATCACACACAACCATGCCTGGTTGCAGGTTGAGTGGCGAGAGCCACTGCTCGGTCTGGTGACTAATCCCCTGCAACAGCTCTGAGGCCGTGTGCTGTTTGTCCCCAAGGCAGATCAGCTTCAGCACGGCCTGTTGACGCTTCCCCACTGCAGTGCTACACTGCTTCCAGCTACTGGCTGATGGGGGAGTGGCGGTGTGTGTAGAGAATTCGGAGGTGGAAACGGAGGAGGAGGAGCCAATAACGTAGGTGCTGGTGGAAACCCTGATGGAGGTAGGGCCCGCAATCCTCGGCGTGGGTAGCACCCGTGCCATCCCAGGGTCCGAGTCGCTCCCAGCCTCCACGACATTCACCCAGTGTGCCGTCAGGGAAATGTAGCGTCCCTGGCCACAAGCACTTGTCCATGTGTCAGTCGTTAAGTGGACCTTCCCAGTAACTGCGTTGGTCAGGGCACGGGTGATGTTACGGGACACATGGTGGTGTAATGCGGGGATGGCACACCGGGAAAAGTAGTGGCGGCTGGGGACCGCGTACCGAGGGACAGCTGCTGCCATCAGGCTGCGGAAGGACTCAGTGTCCACAAGCCTAAATGGCAGCATTTCGATGGCCAGTAATTTGGAAAGGTGTGAGGTTAGTGCTATGGCCTGTGGGTGGGTGGCTGGGTACTTTCTCTTGCGCTCAAATGCCTGGGGTAACGACATTTGGACGCTGTGCTGGGACAGGGAAGTGGATGTGGTCGCTGATGGTGCTTCAGATGCTACAGGTGCAGGGCGGGAGGTATGCGGGCCTGCGCCTTCGACAGGCGATTGGCCGGCACCGAAAACAGGGGAAGAGGAGGCAGTGGTGTGGCCTGCAGACACAGATGGGCGATCCAGGCGTTCCTCCCACTTACTACGGTGCTTGGATGCCATGTGTCGGATCATGCTGGTGGTGGTGAGGTTTCTAGTGTTCATGCCTCGGCTCATTCTGGTGTGGCACAGGTTGCAAACTACAATTCTTTTGTCGTCCGCACTTTCCTTAAAAAAACGCCATACCGCGGAACACCTACCCCTTGGCAAGGTAGATTTACGCAAGGGGGTGCTCCGTGGAACATTTGCGGGCCGGTTTGGTGCGGTCCGCCTTCTTTCTGTAGCCACACCACTGCCTCTTCCAGCCTGTTGCGGTGCTGCAGATGGCTCACCCTCAGGACTGCTGTCATCGCTCGGCTCTACACCTTCCCAGGTGGGGTCAGTCACCTCATCGTCCACCAAGTCCTCCTCCACTTCCTCACTCTGATCATCCTCCTCAAGTCTTGATCCCACCACATACTCAGTCATTGACAACTGTATAACATTCTCCTCAACAAGGTCTTGAGACGGAAATAGTGGTTGATTTAATGGCAACTGTGTCTCATCATCATCATCATCATCCACTACTTCCTTTGACCTTAAATGCCGTTCACATCTGTCATCTTCTTGAGATTGGGTAGCCTCTAGAGGTTGTGAATCAGGGCACAAGATGTCATGTTCCTCTGCAAGCGTGCTTGGAGAGAGGGTCAAATGAAGGATTGGTGATGAGACGAGCTCCTCACTATATCCCAGTGTGGGATCACTTCTTTGACCAGACCGTGTATGGTGGGAGGAAGGATGATCAGAGTGAGGATTATATTGACCAGACTCTTGGCTACTGAGAGTGGACTTGGTGGAAGACAGGGTGGTGCTTAACCGACTGGAAGCAGTATCAGCTGTCATCCAACCGACCACCTGTTCGCAGTGGTCGGACCTCGAGAGTGATGTCCTGCGACGCCCTGTAAAATTACACATGAAGCTAGGTATGGTGGATGTCTTTCTTTCTTGTGCTCTGGCACCAGGCACAGTTTCTCCGCGTCCTGACCCGCGCCCTGAACTTTCAGGATCACGTCCACTTCCCCGTCCCTTTTTACCCGCCTTCTTCATCTTACACAGAATATGTGACTTTAATATTTGAGTTTGAAAACTTAACAGTATTTCTTATTATTCTGCAACTCTGCAGAGTACACAGAATAGGCTGCTAAACTGCGGTGAAACACACTGAATGGAATATGTGAGTTTAATATTTGAGTTTGAAAACTTAACAGTATTTCTTATTATTCTGCAACTGTACAGAGTACACAGAATAGGCTGTTAAACGGCGGTGAAACACACTGAATGGAATATGTGACTTTAATATTTGAGTTTGAAAACTTAACAGTATTTCTTATTATTCTGCAACTGTACAGAGTACACAGAATAGGCTGTTAAACGGCGGTGAAACACACTGAATGGAATATGTGACTTTAATATTTGAGTTTGAAAACTTAACAGTATTTCTTATTATTCTGCAACTGTACAGAGTACACAGAATAGGCTGCTAAACTGCGGTGAAACACACTGAATGGAATATGTGACTTTAATATTTGAGTTTGAAAACTTAACAGTATTTCTTATTATTCTGCAACTGTACAGAGTACACAGAATAGGCTGTTAAACGGCGGTGAAACACACTGAATGGAATATGTGACTTTAATATTTGAGTTTGAAAACTTAACAGTATTTCTTATTATTCTGCAACTGTACAGAGTACACAGAATAGGCTGTTAAACGGCGGTGAAACACACTGAATGGAATATGTGACTTTAATATTTGAGTTTGAAAACTTAACAGTATTTCTTATTATTCTGCAACTGTACAGAGTACACAGAATAGGCTGTTAAACGGCGGTGAAACACACTGAATGGAATATGTGACTTTAATATTTGAGTTTGAAAACTTAACAGTATTTCTTATTATTCTGCAACTGTACAGAGTACACAGAATAGGCTGTTAAACGGCGGTGAAACACACTGAATGGAATATGTGACTTTAATATTTGAGTTTGAAAACTTAACAGTATTTCTTATTATTCTGCAACTGTACAGAGTTCACAGAATAGGCTGCTAAACTGCGGTGAAACACACTGAATGGAATATGTGACTTTAATATTTGAGTTTGAAAACTTAACAGTATTTCTTATTATTCTGCAACTGTACAGAGTACACAGAATAGGCTGTTAAACGGCGGTGAAACACACTGAATGGAATATGTGACTTTAATATTTGAGTTTGAAAACTTAACAGTATTTCTTATTATTCTGCAACTGTACAGAGTACACAGAATAGGCTGTTAAACGGCGGTGAAACACACTGAATGGAATATGTGACTTTAATATTTGAGTTTGAAAACTTAACAGTATTTCTTATTATTCTGCAACTGTACAGAGTACACAGAATAGGCTGCTAAACTGCGGTGAAACACACTGAATGGAATATGTGACTTTAATATTTGAGTTTGAAAACTTAACAGTATTTCTTATTATTCTGCAACTGTACAGAGTACACAGAATAGGCTGTTAAACGGCGGTGAAACACACTGAATGGAATATGTGAGTTTAATATTTGAGTTTGAAAACTTAACAGTATTTCTTATTATTCTGCAACTGTACAGAGTACACAGAATAGGCTGCTAAACTGCGGTGAAACACACTGAATGGAATATGTGACTTTAATATTTGAGTTTGAAAACTTAACAGTATTTCTTATTATTCTGCAACTCTGCAGAGTACACAGAAAAGGCTGCTAAACTGCGGTGAAACACACTGAATGGAATATGTGACTTTAATATTTGAGTTTGAAAACTTAACAGTATTTCTTATTATTCTGAAACTCTGCACAGTACACAGAATAGGCTGCTAAACGGCGGTGAAACACACTGAATGGAATATGTGACTTTGATATTTTAGTTTGAAGACTTAACAGTATTTCTTCCTATTCTGCAACTCTGCACAGTACACAGAATAGGCTGCTAAACTGCGGCGAAGCACACTGAATGGAATATGTGACTTTGATATTTTAGTTTGAAGACTTAACAGTATTTCTTCCTATTCTGCAACTCTGCACAGTACACAGAATAGGCTGCTAAACTGCGGCGAAGCACACTGAATGGAATATGTGACTTTGATATTTTAGTTTGAAGACTTAACAGTATTTCTTCCTATTCTGCAACTCTGCACAGTACACAGAATGTGCTGCTAAACTGCGGCGAAGCACACTGAATGGAATATGTGACTTTGATATTTTAGTTTGAAGACTTAACAGTATTTCTTCCTATTCTGCAACTCTGCACAGTACTCAGAATGTGCTGCTAAACTGCGGCGACGCACACTGAATGGAATACGTGACTTTGATATTTTAGTTTGAAGACTTAACAGAATGTGCTCTAATCTGCAACTTTGCACACTAAACAGAATGTGCTCTAATCTGCAACTTTGCACACTAAACAGAATGTGCTCTAATCTGCAACTTTGCACACTAAACAGAATGTGCTCTAATCTGCAACTGTGCACACTAAACAGAATGTGCTCTAATCTGCAACTTTTCACACTAAACAGAATATTTTTTTTTTTTTTTTTTTTTTTTTTTCCCCCCACACACAATATAACCTGCTGCCCCCACACACAGTAGTCCTAAAAAGGACTTTTGGTTCTTTTTTGTCACAATTTTTGTTTTTTCCTCCCTACACTGCCTTTCCCTTCCTATCCTCAGCTCTCCCTGGCTCAGACTGAGCCGAACTCGATGGTCAGGTGCTATACAGCACCTGACCACGGGTTCTGGCCAGCCAATCAGTGTAATGCCAGCAGCCAACATGGCTGCTGGCATTACACCGATGTCAGAGCCTCCCTGCACGTTTATTGGCTGCGCAGCAGCCGCAAAACGTGCGGGGAGGAGACCCGAACATGGCGGGCGAGCACATGCGGTACTCGTACGAGTACCGCCATGTGCCGAGCAGAGCGATGCTCGAGCCGATCCGAGCATCGGCCGAGCATGCTCGCTCAACACTACTCATTACACATTTAATGAGGGATGACTGACCTGTAACATTTTAGTTTACACTAATAAAAGTACATTTTTATTATGTTAACTATGACTGAACTATGGGCCATTTAGTGAAGAACTGGTCTCTTTACAGCATTAAGCTGATGCCTTTGAATATGTGTTTGGACATCATTGCTTACTGATGATTTTTCCTTGTGTTGGTTAACAAGAACATAGCTAGTATGCTATGCAAGTATGCTGAAATCTTCTCAAATACAGTGGGACCAATGCTAGGCACTACACAATATTCTTGTGTATTAGTTACCATTACCAACCTATACTCTGGGATGTGCCTCCACCAATGCCACCACCGCTACAAATATTGGATTGCTGCCCCTGAGACCCCCCGAATTGTCCTGTGTTCAGAAATATGTTGGGTATGGGATGTTCTGGATAATGTTGCTGCTCCTTCTGTTGGTATAAACACTTTGCTGAATTCTTTTTCACTATGATGTCTAGCAGGTTTTTTTTTGTCTTAACTTTCCACAGTGCAACCATCCACTCCATCTATAAGCATAGCTTTATATTCTTTGACATAATCTGATTCATCCTTCTGATCATCATGACTCCTTGTTGTGACAAAGTGATGACCTGACAACTTTAATGAGTGACTCTTCTGCTGCTAGTTGTGGCACCTCTGACCTGTTGATGGTGTGTCTCCCAGTCAGACCTGTGGTTGTGCTTCAGGTTGAAACTTATTGAGGAAGTGCCTAAGTGTGAGCCTGCTTTCTCCCCTGATCACATGCTTTTTACATAGACAACAGATAGCAACATGCTTAGCTTTTGAATCATGAGTGAGGTATCTCCATACCGTGAACTTCATTGTCTGAGGGGGCTCCTGTGGGGCTGCTGCTACTACTGCTGCGGCTAGATGCTGATGCAATTGTACTACTACTGTGTGTCAAAAGTGCTGCACTTCCAGCAGCAGCAGAGGCACTTATCTTAGCTAAGACTGTGGATGTTGATAACATGTTGTTGCTGCTGATTACTCAACACTGGTGTGTGTGAGTGGCTGAGTGGGTCTTGGACTTTGAAGCACTAACAAATCTGATGATAACTGACAGGATGACTCTAATTTTGGCCATCTTTGTTTGTCCAGGGTCAGACTTTCCAATTGTTTTCTCAAACAGTTTATAGACAGGCACAGTGCTCCTTTCCACTGGTGCAAGATTAAGGCTCATCATCTCTCTCAGTCTCAACTTCATCTCTATCTGAAAAAGAGGAAGATGCAAGAGGGATATATTCTAGATTTACATTGTCATCATTAGTCATCATTAGGTCCTCCCCAGCATCACCAGCGGCTTCTTGCCCACTCATTTTATAGTCTTATAAGCTATTAGAGGTCTCAACCTATTTACTTTTATTTTCACTCTGTTCACTACTACCTTCAGGACACTTTTTTTGTGATTGTTTGTCTCACTTTCAGATGCAGCAGTTGGTTGAACTGCTATACTTTCTTCCACTATGTCATCAACACTAGAATGTGACTTGTCATCTTCAGTGTTTTTAATTGGTTTATTAATAGAACTGGTGCAGGTGGTTATGGAACTTTTGGAGGGCTTTGATGCTTCTTGCACACTACTTTCATATTCCTCTAGGCTTTTGGAGGTCTCAGTGTGACTCATTGTGATCTGTGTTTTTAGATGGTCTATTAATAGTACTGTAGGTGGAACTTTTGATTGGACTTTGACAAACTGTATCTTCTTAGGGAGGAGAAGGATCACCATTATTTACTGCACATGCTGCAGCAAACATGACTAAAGTCAATTTTTGGACTACGTCTTTTCTCATACTTCCCTGCACTTGCTTCTACTCCTTTTCCCCTCCTCTACTCCTTGTGTGTTTGCTGGACATTACTCAATGTGTGTGTGTTTTTACAGTAAACTACACAGTTGAACTGATTGACTGTGATGTCTTGCCTTGGCCCTCTTAAAATATCTTGTTTATTATTAGTCTGCCTCAGTAACAACTCATGCCAGGATCTGTCACCTATCTATTTTTCTTTTTTATTTTATTTCATTATTTTTTTAAACTGTCCCCATATCCCTATAACTGATAACAAAAAACAAACCAATAAAAAAAACACTGTTCAACTACATCTTTCCCTAGACTCCCAGCACACAGAGATAACAGCCAGATCAGTAAGAAACTTGTGTCTTTCCAGTCAGTCACACAGAATGTTGGATTATTTAGGGTTATTCTTAGTGTTGAGCGAGCACCCCGATGCTCGGGTGCTCGGGTGCTCTGACCGAGCACCCCCTGAGGCTCGAGTGCTCGGCCGAGCACCCAAGCCCCATTGAAATGAATGGGGCGACACGAGCATTACACCAGGCACCCCCTGCTCTGATGAGGGGAGGGTGCCTGGTCAATGCCCCCCTTCATCTCCGCTATGCCCCCTTCATCTCCGAATGCCCCCTTCATCTCCGCAATGTCCCCCTTCATCTCCGCTATGCCCCCTTCATCTCCGCTATGCCCCTCTTCCACAATGTCCCCCTTCATCTCCGCTATGCCCCTCTTCCACAATGTCCCCCTTCATCTCCGCTATGCCCCTCTTCCACAATGTCCCCCTTCATCTCCTCTATGCCATAGAGGAGATGAAGGGGGACATTGTGGAAGAGGGGCATAGCGGAGATGAAGGGGGACATTGTGGAAGAGGGGCATAGAGGAGATGAAGGGGGACATTGTGGAAGAGGGGCATAGCGGAGATGAAGGGGGACATTGTGGAAGAGGGGCATAGAGTCTATGCCCCTCTTCCACAATGTCCCCCTTCATCTCCGCAATGCCCCCTTCATCTCCGCAATGCCCCCGTACCTCCAGTCCCTGGTGGTCCAGCGGAGCGTCTTCAGATCTGTGCCTCTTCCGGCACAGATCCCCGCCACCCGAACATGGCGGGCGAGCACATGGCGGTACTCGACGAGTACCGCCATGTGCCAAGCAGAGCGATGCTCGAGCCGATCCGAGCATCGGCCAAGCACGCTCGCTCAACACTAGTTATTCTCCTTTGCTTAATTTATAAAAATGTTCCATATGGACAGCTCATGGCCACTATTAAAAAAGTTTTATCACAGTACAGTCTCCTACTACATAAATATCAATTTGAATTCACCTTTTCTGAGTTAAAGGGATAGTAATACTTAAAATGTAAAAAAAAATATGTTGTAGGATTTATCCCCCTGAGTAAAACAAGGGTACTCCCACTGCTGAAAGGTGTTTTATTCAAAAGTTATTACAGCTCAAAGTTGAAATTTTTTGGTGCAATATCACAGTGGCCTGAAATTGTACAGTGGCACTGTTGCTACACCATCCTATGGAGATTTATGGTGCCAGGGCCAGAGCTGTCCTTAGGGTGGTGTAGCAATAGCACCACTGTACAATTTCAGGCCACTGTGATATTGCACCTAATAAATTTAACTTTGAACCGTAATAACTTTTGAATAAAACACCTTTCAGCAGTGGGAGGACCCTTGTTTTTCTCAGGGGGATAAACCCTACAACTTATTTTTTTGTTACATTTTAAGTATTACTATCCCTTTAAGCTATCCCAACTGGATAATAAATTCCATTTACTTGCATGAGGATCATGGTTTACTTAAAAGGACACTAAAACCAATATAGAATTGTGTCCCTATTACTTCTTGCAAGACACAATGCATCATGGGGCCTCCTAAAGTGTTCTGGGGCACGTGCATCATGTGGAGACCCGCTCTGGAACCCTGCTGCAAGTCCAAAGCAACAACTATCTCTCCTGCTTTAGGGATTCCCTGGCTGCACTATGATCGACATGGATTGTGTATGACCTATTCATCCCTGTGGCTGTGTGTATATTTTTTCTTTTTTGTTTTTTTTTTTTAAGGACAGAGGTGGTCTTTCAAAGTACCACCTCATTTCCAGAGGAAAACACTGGTTGCACAGTTCCAGTAGGGGTCTACATCTGGCACACATAGCCCCCAGAATACTTAAGAAGGTTATTTGATGCTTTGCTTTTATGCAAAGAGGTAACAGGGACACTTTTATATATACAGTACTGTACAAAAGTCTTAGGCAGGTGTGAAAAATGTAAGAATGCTTTAAAAATTAGACATGTTAATAGTTAATTTTTATCAATTAACAAAATGCATAGTGAGTGAACAGAAGAAAAATCTAAATCAAATCAATATTTGGTGTGACCACCCTTTGCCTACAACACTGCATCAGTAATTTTGTAAGCATATAGTCAGGTGTATGATTAAAGAATTATACCAAAAATAAAATACCAAAATGGTGGCACTATATGGAGAATTGCACGAATATCTATGGACTGCTGCCTAGAATCCACTACACTTGGACTCTCAATATATATAAATGGAATTACAAACACAATCTGGCGCTGTATATGGGAACATCAAATCACCCAACAGAAATACATCACTCCACAGTATCAGTAAAAAACATACAAAACTTTATTCTACATATGCTCTGTAATGCATCGATGGCAGAAAACATATTGCACATATAAGAATAAAATTGACACAAAAATAATAAAAGAAATAAAAAAAAATGCTAAAAAAGAAATTTAAAAAATTAAACAAGTATGGATGATGGGTTAATTTAAACCAGTGTATCTATCTCAAAATCACCATTTGGAGACACAGGTTTAGCTCCCAAGCAATGATTTAAATGAATACACTTACATCCACTGTATATTACTATGATGTCTTTGTATTCAAACAAATATTATATTCCTAAGCTCATTAGTATCGCTTTGGCAATATCAAGACAATTGCCACAGTAGCATAGTCAAATAGCACTTTTAAATACCTCACAAAAATGCTCACTACAATGCACTGTTAACCCCTATAGTACCACAGTTGCAAAAATAGATGATAAATAGTTGCAGTAATTATCGCATAGCCAGATGGCAACTTTAAGTGTTTCAAACATTGCACTGTTAACCCTTACAATGCCACTGCTGCAGTTTTGAACAATAAATGATTGCAATAATTAAATGAGTAAATTTCACCTCTAAATGTTATACTTTACTACCCCAAAAATAAAAGTATGTAACTAAACGATCAATCATAAAAAAATATATGTATAAAAAGAAAAATATAAAAACGTTCCATTTCTCATCCGAATTTAATTTTCACATATATATGTAGTCCTGTTTTCTTGATATATAAAGCTGGGGTATAGTTCTTATAAGCAGTCAATTCTTTTCTTTCAAGATGCAATGATACTATGTTATTCATCTTTCATCCAGTGAAAGAGATCACTGTTACTTTTTATGTGTAACACTTTATGTGAATTCCGCATAGATAGTTGTATTAACTCATGGTTACATAGTCCCTTCAATGGCCCACGGGATTCAAATCCAGCAGAGTCTTTCCATTAACTGAAACAGAAACAGTTGTGTAGGAGGCATAAAACTCAGCTAACAAGGTGAGGATACTGAAGACAGTTTAATGTTAAAAGTCATATATCATGGCAAGACTGAGCACAACAACAAGACACAAGGTAGTTATACTGCATCAAGGTCTCTGCCAGGAAGAAATGTCAAGGCACACAAGGTTTTCAGATGTGCTGTTCAAGCTCTTTTGAAAAAGTAGAAAGAAACAAGCAACGTTGAGTACCTTAGACGCAGTGGTCGGCTAAGGAAACTTAGTGCTGCAGATGAAAGACACATCATGCTTACTTCCCTTCTCATTTGGAAGATGTCCAGCAGTGCTATCAGCTCAGAAGTGGCAGAAAACAGTGGGATCCTGGTACTGGGTTGCATAAAAATGGCATCAGGTGCTCTTTAGTGATGAGTCAAAATGTGATATTTTTGGCTGTAACAGAAGGAAGTTTGTTCGCCAAAGGGCTGGAGAGCCGTACAGGAATGAGTGTCTGCAGGCAAAAGTGAAGCATGGTGGAGGTTCCTTGCAAGTTTGGGGATGCATTTCTGCAAATGGAGTTGGGGATTTGCTCAGAATTAATGGTCTCCTCAATGCTGAGAAGTACAGGAAGATACTTATCTATCATGCAATACCATCAGGGAGGTATCTGATTGTCCCCACATTTATTCTGCAGCATGACAACGACCTCAAACATACAGACAAAGTCATTAAGAACTATCTTGAGCGTAATGAAGAACAAAGAGTCCTGGAAGTGATGGTATGACCCCCACAGAGCCCACCAAGTCTGTCTGGGATTACATGAAGAGAGAGAAGCAATTGAGGTTACCTAAATCCACAGAACTGTGGTTAGTTCTCTAAGATGTTTGGAACAACCTACCTGCCGATTTGATTTGGATTTTTCTTCTGTTCACTCACTATTTTAGAAAGCATTCTTTAAATAAACATTTTTTTCACACCTGCCCAAGACTTTTACAGTACTATATGTGCGTGTGTGTAAATATATATTGCTAGTGTTCCTTTAACAAAGAAAATGTATAGATGTGAGGGGAAACATATGTATGCCTTCTTGTATATAAGATACAAAGACACAAAGCTCTCAACTCTTAGGTATTAGAGAGGTTAACAATGATGTAGAAGAAATGCATGCATTGAAGACATCCAAGGGGTTAAATATCCTGGGCAGTGTAGGGGTATAAAATATGGGTGTCTGGTGCAAGAACATTGGAATTGAGTTGATCTAACCCATAACTCAATATGATGAGTGTGGCCAATGTGGCTGAAATGACATCACAGCTAGGCCTACTAGGTGGCTGCCAACTTTGCTTGATGATACATATGTGCCAGTTCCCAGCAACCAAGCTTTTTCAAACTCCCAAAGTGGTTATTAGGTGATAGTGTCCTCTTAATTAAAATCTGTTTTTTTACAAGTTTAACCTATCCATTGCTGGGGAGCTGGTATGTATTGATTGCAACTATAATGGGTTGTTTAAGTTTAATGGAATACTAATTTAAAGGGATAGTAATACTTCATTTTATCTTTATTTTATTTTGTAGGCATTAAAAAAACATGAAGAACGATATAAGTCTTATCGCTCAAACCTTTATGGTTTAAGAGATATTCACAAGCAAAGTTTCCCCCCCCCCCTGTTCAGCCAAAGCAGAAGGGAGGTGCCCAGGTAGACTGCAGAGAGGGACAATCTTCAATTAAGATAAGGGAAAAAGCTGAAAAACTTGTCAAGGGGGGAAGGGCTTTCATTCTTTTCATACAAAGAAGATTGTCCCCTGCTGTTATCTGTCTGGTCTTACAACCAGATTCACATCTGAGAAGAGATGGCTTACACTAGGAAAAAGGGCGGGAGGGGGAAACTTTGCTTGTGAATATCTCTTAAACCATAAAGGTTTGAGAGATAAGACATATCATTCTTCATGTTTTTTTAATGCCTACAAAATAAAATAAAGTTAAAACGAAGTATTACTATCCCTTTAACTCCTCCATTGCTTGTGAGTTTGCAAAACAGTTTTGCATGGTACTGAAGGGGTTTGTAGGGACTCGGTTCTGTGTAGGCCAGGTAATTGGGCACTTTGAGACACAGAGGGTGGGCAGTTTTGCAGATGAGTGGGCCTTTTTCCTTGCTTCAGCAGCCTTGAGTTACTGAATCATAGAAGGCATTTCGAGTTGCAAAAGGTAGTACTGGAAAGCCATTCTTCCAAAAGGTGATGGCAATCATGAACGGTTTTTGTTTTTGCCTGTTTTTGACAAATTTGCTATATGTCCGGAATTTCCTGATTCAGGATACATAGTGGGTAGGATGGGAAGTGAAAAAAGGCAAAAGAATAGCCTTTTCTACATCTCTTTTGTTGGTGGATGTTGCATTTGACCTGAATGGATGTTAAGCCATAGTTTGGGGATGTTTGCTGCAACTTATATTGGTGTGGCAATAAGTGAAGTTGACTTAAGTTACATCATAGAAACTAATCAGTCCCAAATCTGTTTACTTAATTCTTCTGTCTCCTTTCTTACCCTGCTGTATCAATATTGGCCAAAGTCTTCACAACCAAGATCAAATTCACTGCCAATATAAAATCATACTTAATGCAATTCCTATTAACTCTTTCAGTACTAAATGCACCAGCAACACATAACAGGGATTATTTAACTCTTTCCCAAAATTTATTGGTCTCTAGGTTTTAGAGACATCTCTAGCATCCAAGGTGTAAATGGGAAATTTAACCTAGGAAAAAGCAGGTCTTAAATTATTTAACAAATGTCCTTCTCTAAACATTAATTTATCCAGCAACCAGTCATATCTATATACTGTATTTGTTGTTTGAATTATAACCTCAGTTTCCTGCCTATAGGGATCCCCATTGAAATCTGCCTCTAGGTTAGACCTAGTCACAACAAATGTCCGCTTATAGAAACCTAGAGGTTATGCACTAAGGGGTGATAAAGAGGTGATAATGTGGAGATATCTTCTTCATTGATATAATTTCTCCAGTTTCTACGTTATTCTATGGATCCAATGCATTAAGATTTCTCCAACTTTGGAGATATTAGTGCATAGGCTCTATAGAAGAACATGGGAACTGGAGAAGTGATATCACTGGAGAAGTTATCTCCACGTTATCACCTCTTTATTATGCCTTAGTGCATAACCCCACTGGAGTCATTAGTCTTCATTAGATCTTAAACTGAAACAACGAACAGTAGACTACAAGAGAATTCAAATGCAAATAAAAAAGCATTTATAGTATATAACTGACTGCTATTTGGTGGAAACCTACACAGGTAGGAGCTACATATTTCTACTAAGAGGGGAATGTACAATTCTGCCAGGGCAACCTTCTAATTTGTAAGCTTAAGAGGCTAGTGCTTTTATCAATGCTTATGCTACTGTATATGGAAACTTCATGTACATAGTATACTGATGCAAACAACTGCACCAGCAAAGTACTTTAATAAGAGTGAGAACTAATGTCACATTTATAGCATGTGTAACACAATCCTCTGTCTTATTAGTATACTAGTTGAAGAGCCCGTTACACGGTCCACAGTGCCACTGCCAGCCGGTCGCAGGGCAGTCATGCATAGTAGAGACTGCCCACTCCACGGCTGATACAGTGCCAGCCGGTTGCAGTGCAGTCATGGTCAGTAGAGAATGCCCACTCTGCAGCTGATATAGTGCCAGCCGGTCGCAGGGCAGTAATAGTCAGTAGAGACTGCCCACTCCGTGGCTGATACAGTGCCAGCTGGTCGCAGGGCAGTCATGGTCAGTAGAGACTGCCCACTCCGTGGCTGATACAGTACCAGCCAATCGGGGGGCAGTCATGCACAGTAGAGATTGCCCACGCCGCGGCTGATACAGTGCCAGCCGGTCGCGGTGCAGTCATGCTCCGTAGAGACTGCCCACTCCGTGGCTGATACAGAGCTGGATGCTCCTTTGGAGCGCCCTCCTCTGTATCAGCCTCATCACGGACACTCTCTACTGCACCTGACTGCATCATTACAAACTTTCTAGCGAATTATTATATAGGATGGTATAAAGTATGTGCAGATGAACGGCTGCCCAAAACTGATTAGCCAAAAACACTATCCACAACTTACTGCAGGTGACACAAAGCATTTTGTGACCAGAAAGCTTTATACCTTCACTTTAGGCTGCCTCTGACGATAAAAAAACATTCTTGTACCTATATTAGTGTAACAGTGCATTCCTAGATTCATTTCTATGTGTACTAATACATGTTTTTGCTCTTTGACACATATTCTATGAATTTTCTATGAAATTCTTATTTCTCAGTGACATGCTTATTTAGTGGATTTGGAACTTTCCTCTCTTTCTACCAACCCCTACCTGTTAAGATTTTACAAACATTTTCCTTTCTATTTTCTAGAATCCAAGCTATGAGAGTCAGGACAGTACTGATAGTTAGAAAGTGCTATACTATGATCCTTTACTGCCCCGTTCAGTTGTTTGTCAGTATCTCATTGGGTGCTGCTCAATCAAAATTTTTGCTTTCTTGTAACACTATACAGTAGAAATTTCTATATTGATATTAAGGATCTTTTTCTGCCAAATGTACATAATGTATTTTTTTACATTTTGGAGAAACATACTATATTTATTTTTGGAAACAAAAGGTTATAACATGGTGTACACCCAGAAACAAAAGCCCATGTTTATATCTGTCTTTCCCTATCCACAAGGACAGTAGAGACCATCATGTCAGGTAAATCTCCTCCTGATCTAGTGCAGAGGAAGACTGATTGACATTTTAGAGCTGTACTGTCCTTTTTGGTGGAACAAGACTGATTTGCACATGGATATTTTTCCTCTGTAGTGGCACAATAGCTAAAAAAAAGGAAATGATTGCTCCCATACCAAGTGGATACATTTATCATAGGACAGGATAATGAGCAAGGTTTGCTCTCAGTGAGCTCTTTTCCTGAGATGGACTGTCCCCTAACCGGGTATTAAATACAAAATAATAAGCTTTGTTAATTCTCTTATAAATCTCTTTATATGACACAGAATCATTTTTATGGCTGGCAGCTGCACACCATAGTCCAAATATGCATGCGTTGCTAAATCCCAGATATAGAGCAATTACAAAAGAAGCAAGTAAAATAAATGAAATAGAGAGTGTGACAATTGCCAGAGATTGCAAGATGTGCTAAAGGAGGAATGGCAAAGTTAGAATGCAGGAGTGTTAATAGATGATGATGTGGAGAACAAATGATGGTAGTGGAAAGAAAAAAATGAAGGGGGTGCTGCTGGATGAGGTAAAATGGGAAGTTTTTGGTGCAGAAAGAGAAAAGAAGATAATTTGCTTAAGGAAATAAGTTGATTAAGAAAATAGGAAAAACAGGAAGGGGTGGTTTAGGAGAATTATTCTTCTCTTATCCCCTTATGAACAAGAGAAAAAGTCAAAATGTTTTTGACATCTCAGTCTTTGGCTACTTGAAAGGTTAAGAAGTATATTAACTGGAAGCATTTTATTAATAGTACTTATCTCACATGACTCAACAGTGTGTTTACTGTGAGCAACTCCATAGCTTGCTAGACAATATAGACAGGTTGCTCAGCAAAACAGACAGCTGCCCAGTGGGATATTATTAGTTGCTTCACAAATTTATATCACTAGTTAATTTCTCTAGATTCCAAGCCCTGGTAACATTTTTATAGGAGCAGTAAACTTTTTTTATGAAAAAATATATATTGTAGGGATTTTCCTATTGAGTAAAATAAGGGTACTCCCACTGCCGAGAGATTTATATTTCCAGAGTTATTACAGTTTAAACCCATGTTTTTTTACATTAGCAGTGCCCTCTAGTGGTCAAATTCTAATTAGATTTCCTGTTAGATTCTAATGGAGAGGAAAGTCAGAAAAGTCAGAGACATACAATTCTCCACAGAATGTGATAGAAACTGCCTCACTTCCTGTCAGTTAGAACTATCAGGTAAATTCACTTCCTGATTATTTAAACTGTTATAATTTTTGGATAAAACATCTGACAGCTATGGGAGTGACCCTGTTTTATTCAGCAGGAAATGCTCTGTAAAATATGTGTTTTCATAAAAAAAGTTTACTGCTCCTTTAAATAATGATACAACCTATAGTTAAATATATTTTTGCTGTTGGGATAACTTCAAACTGTGCCAATTATAAGTGCTTGTCTCCATCCCCAGCCAATTCTTGTTAGCCTACCTGGTACCTCTGCCTACCTTGTCTCCAAAACCTAGAGTTGCCAATTCAAACAAACCATTTATGTTGTCTTGGAACCTATCAACACCCATTATTAAAAACATTTCCAACTGAAGAGTTTTCTCACAGCATTAAAAATCTAGATAAAATTATAGTTTGTGCTACTGATTCACTAAAGTAAAATGCCCATATCACTTAAATTGCCCAGGTATCACATAATTAACCCCTTAGAAGCAAGATATACTTCCAGTGCACTGTATAGACAATAGCCTAGATCTACTAAAGTTAGAAGAGGGCTGAAAATGTTGATGTCCTGTCAGAGCAGTGTGGAAGGCACAAGACAGTATTCAGTCTGACAAAAATCTGGCACATCGACATCCATCTGACAGGTTAACGGATTTTCACACATCACATCGACAATGGCCTATTTCCATATGAAATGAAGCATAATCACTAATTTCTATATAGAAATACTAGATAATGAGGCAGTTTCGTATGCAAGGGGGGTGTTGATATTTTAATGTGGCACTTTAATACATTCACAAAACTCTGATAACAGCCTTTGCTTTCAGAGTTCACAGTCTCAGCTTCTCCTACCTGAGGGTGGTGAAGTTGGGATCTCCCTGTACATTCCTATGCAGTAACATCCCTCAATCAATGACAAGCAGGAAGGGTTGTGAACTGTTGTTGAAGTGGAAGGGATTTACTTTCTTCACACATCACCAACAATACAACAATTCTGACCTTTAAGTGTATTCTCTCTGCTTCCCCACTTGGCCAGTAGGGGAGTGGAGAGGATACTTTCAGCACCATGAACAGAATCACTCCCTTATCCCTTTGAATGCCATAGGGATGTGCATTGCTCACCCCTGTGGCACTCAAAGGACAGAAAAAGTACACCAAGCACTACATAATTATCCCCTTAAATGATACATGTTGTGCACTCCCATGGGAAAAAAGGTTGGGGTAAGGCGGCATCTAGGGGGATTTGTGGCTACCACTTGCCCCACAGCCTTTTTCCTTTGCCCACTGTTAGTCACAGATCCCCATGTACACTGTCTGACTCTCTCCAGCCCTTTCCCTTGGGAGTGCACAACATGTATCATATATTATACAGAGCTAAGGGGATAATTGTGTAGTGCTTGGTATACATTTTTTAATTAATCCTCTCAGTGCCACAGGGCTGAGCAATGCACATCCCTGTGTCACTCATAGAGATAAGGGAGTGATGCTGTCTATGGTGATGAAAATATCCTCTCCACCTGTACTGGCCAATTGGGAAAGCAGAGAGAGTGCTCTTAAACTTCAGAATTGTCATTGTGTTTGTAATGTGTGAAGGGAGGAAATCCCTTCCACATTGACAGCGCTTCGATAATCCTGTATGCTAATAGGGACCTTCTCTACCCCTACCCTTGCATCTGTAAAGTTTAGTGAATATGTCATATTGCCACAGCATCAGGCTTTAGTGAATCTAGGCCAAGGTCTGTAATATCTAAGGGGCTTAAAAGATTATGTACTTGCCAATATTATGCTGCCTCTGAATCAGTCTTGGCCTGTGTGGTATTTACAGTCATGGATTAGAAAAAGTACTCTCAGCTGCCATATTTGAGACAGTTGCAAAAAAAGTGGTTGATCCCAGCACTAGCACTTTTTAAAAATGTCACTACCTGATTAATAAATAAGTGGCAATTTTGTGTTAAAAGTACTCTTTAACCCCTTAAGGACCAGGAAAATCTGAGGTGGATTTCACTTAAGGACCGGAGCAATTCTGACCTTTTTGACTATGTCTTTGTTCAACAGTGTTTTCCCTCTAAGTACTTCATTTTACCCAAGAAAATTATATACCATTTTCTTACTCACAAATAGGGCTTTCTTTTGATACCACACTTATATGGATTGCCCACCATTTATTTTAGTAAAATTACAGAAAACGGTTAAAAAAAAGTGAAAAAACACCATTTTTTTTTCTCTTGGGATCATTTGGGCACAATGGGTTAATTTTTTTATGGAGACTGAATGAAAGGTATGACCAGTCAGTCATGCCAACAAAATGCATAGTTCTAAGTGGGCACTGTCCCCACCCCTGGTCGAAAATCCTTGTGTCCCTGGAGGTGTAAATAAGTGTATTAAATGGCTCCACAACAATCACATTCCCAATTTTATTTCTTGAGATGTTTATTTTTTAAATAAAATCATTTGTTTGTAAAAAAAAATTGTGTTTTTTTTTTTGTTTTTTTTTACAAAAAAAAAAGTTTATTTTAGCAGGTCAAAAATTGACCTGCATCCAGCCAGCCTCCAGGACAGCAGTGAAGGGGTTAATACCCCCCAGCTGCTGCATTTTTTTCCTACTAGGTGTCTCCTCTCTGCTTCTCCCTCCCTTACTTTGATCGTAAGGGAGAGACAGGCAAAGGGGAGACACAGAGGCAGTATGTAACATGGCCTCATTCATTCATTACAAATGCCTGTACATGTGATCGCTGCTGCAGCGATCACATGACCTGGCACAACTGACAGGGACTGTGACTGAACGCTCCGGTACTGGAGCGCTCAGTCTCAGCCTGGAATGAATGATAGCAGCATGCACGGAGGTGTGCTGCTATCATTTAACCCATGACGTACCAGGACCGTCATTGGTCCTTAAGGGAAGTTTACCCATGATGGTCCTGGCACGTCATGGGTCATTAAGGTGCTGCTTAACAATAGCAGCCAAATAATCCCTCCTTGATTGAGAAGGTATCTTTTCCTCCCAACCTCATTTACCCAGAGGGGTGACCAAAGCAATGCACTGCACACCCCGCTGATATTTAAAGAGTTTAAAAGAAACTCTGATGGGCCGTTCTAAAATTAGTGAATCACAGATGTGTGTATTATTAATATTATTACAGGCATTTCTTGTTCAGTTAGCATGATGTCCCTTAAAGAGGCTTGGTTACTATAATTATAAAGCCCTCAGCATTAATAAAAAATAGTCTTCACGACTTATAAAACAAATTACAAGTGCTTGTAGTATCTGCATTGAGAAATTATTCTCAGTTCCTATCCTTGGGATGCACAAATGGGCCACATGTGAGATATCATTCTTTAAGCTCAGATGGATTCATTACAATTATTGAGCTACTGATTCCATACCTGTAATCAAGCAAGGATATATTGAAAACATGCACTGTTAATGTGTTCTGAGCACAAATGTTGGGACTCACTGGCATATAATTACAATTCACCAGTAAGAGTAAGGCTAAAGAGCAGCTATCACCAGGACAGTGTCCTATCAGCAGACGTGCTAAAAAAGAATCCCTGAACTGCAAGTCCTGTCCAATTCTGTCCTTATAGACCCTCTGCATCAGGCTTGAACTCTCTAAACCTAGAGTTTATGGAGACTGCCACATACATTTGGCCTGGGTTCCATCCACCCATGAGAGTCAGTTTTATAATCCCCAAACAGTTGATAGAAGTGGCTTTGTGGTATACAGTACACCTACAGAATTTTTTCTCAGTCTTCTCTCATAGAGGCAAACATAGTAAAATGTGATAATTGCCCTGTAACCCTTTACAGACTAGAAGAATGCACCATATATTGCAAAGCAATAAGGGAGGGCTGACCTGGGGGGCAGGGGGCAATTGCCCCCTGGGTCAGTCATATGTCTGGGCTGGTGGGCCACTACCTCTTTTTGCTGCAAATGTAGCTACAGTAGTGATACCACAGAGCTTACAATTGAACTGAAGCTACAATCCAAGTGGAGCTACACTAGTAGCATAACCCATTTCTATTGTAAGTTATATAGTATCACTAGTGTAGCATTACTTACATTGTAAACTCTGTAGCTGCTTCAGTGTAACCCCATTTCAATTGTAAGCTCTGTGGTATTGCTTGCCTTACTTCACAACACTAAGCGTGGCATACCCCTCTGGCACTCAAAGGGTTAATGGACATTTTAAAATGGTGGTGGGCTGGGACAGAGGGCTGGAACAATAGTAAAATCGGGCCACTTGATTGTAGCTGACCTCCTTGCCAGCCCTCCCCTGCAAAGCAATGTGTTACATACCTGTCTGGCCTTTGAGGGTTAAGAATGCTGAAAAAGATTCCAAACTAGTTTAAAGGACACCCTTGTGCCAATGTACTATTTAACTATATTATTATGCCTTGTTAATTATATGCCAAAGGGCAGAAGAGATCTCTTCCTAGTTCCCGACACTGGCAAGGATAGCATGATTAAACAGAGATAAAGTGCCACAGGAATGTTTACTGGAGTAGTCCAGTTCTCTCCTCTTCACAATCTCTCACTCTAGTTCAAGTACTGAAAGTCGAGAAGCAATTGCTGTATAATATGGCTATGTGTGGCCACATATACAAAAGACAAGAGGAGCAATTCCAGAGCAAAGCAACTGCACAACAGGAAACAAAAATTCCCCAAATATGTTTTAATTTCAAATGGACCTGTCAACTTGAATTCAAGTTGACCTATCTGAAAACATAATTAAAATTGACTATATATAATAGTAGCCAAAAGACAAGCAGATGTAGCTTAGACAGGGCTGTTCTAGACAATATAACTTACAGTGCAAAAATTTGCCTCCTCCATACCATTTTTTTCATTAGTGACTATGCGATGCACCTTGCACACACACACACAGACACATGTATACACACACACCAACGCCTCTTGGCCACCTCATCTTCCCTTTAAAAATAACAGTTGGAACATCTCTGGCTTTACCTTACTGGGGACAGTCTTTGTTTTCATTTCTTCAACCCCTTCTTGGGTTGTCTGGACCAGTGATATTTGTTAAGGGCACAGGATAGTGATGATTTGTAGGATCTGTGCTGAGACAAACATAAACAGCAGGGCCCTACAATCCTTTCAAAGACAGTGCCCTGTTTACAAAACATTTTTGGGTTGGGGCATCTGGAACAAAATGCAGCTCACCAAGGTAATAGTTTTGCTGCTCCTGATACTAAACTAGATTTAATGTATATCAGAATCTAAACTAAGTTGGTCAGGGAAGAAAACAGCCAATGTAATACATTCTCATTTCCTGGAACACAAGCTGCTGGTCCTATACACATAGAAATTAGGAGACATTCTTATAATTTATTTGAAAGGAATAGTATTGTTTAGGTATAACTGTAAGATCGATTATTCTACATACATTTGTATGACGATAAATAGATTTGCAACCATCCATAACTTTGCTGTTTTTATTGTTTTTAAGAGGAGCATGCCGGTCCAGATGGATTGCAATGAAGGACAATCTTCTTTCAACACTGGTAAAAACCTAAAATAACAATAAACTTTATCAGCGCTTCCACTGGAAAAACCCTAGACGACACCCAAAGTACTCAAAACACTCTCAAAAATGCAAACATATGCAACAAAAACACTGTTCCTTTAAAACTGACTACTACCACAGTCTTCTTTAATATCAACGTACAGTCAAAAACATAGTACACATAATAATAACATTGTTAAAATACCACATCTAGATGTTAGGAAGTAATGGGAAAATCCACAAATACTATTGGCATTTGCGATACCCAATTTCCTCAATATGAAAACATACAGCACTAAAAAATTCCACGACGACCCTCCTCTCTAGTGTTACTTAGAACAACACAGCCACCACGCAACAACACCTCAAACCGTGTACCACGTCCCTCCACTCACCCACGGACAAAGAAGAGGTACCGTACACCCTCCCGTTCCTGAGCCTAGACACAGACACTCAGACCCACAGCCACGGGATAAAGATGTATACGTCCGTCTCTAACGGGCCGGAACCTAAACTGGACCTCCTCCTCTCCTAAACTGGATAAGCATGGGACGTAAGCACGGTCAAAAACACGTATTGTGCAAAGCAGCCGTATCCAACCAGCAACACTACAACATTGCCTTTAAAAGATGTATATTCAAAAAATAAAAAATAAAATAGATAAAAAATAATAAAGTATAAAAAAAATAAATAAATAAAAATAAAAGTTATAGATCGATCTATAGTCACTCAAAAAAATATAATAATAATTTGCCAGATGTTCGGGTCGTAGTTGTATACTTTACAAATATATGTACATAAATATATCTTCCACTATGCGACTAAGGCACTTTCCGCATATCATCCATAAATATTTTCTTTTCATCACATGAGATACATCACTATGGACAGCCTTATTCATACAATATGTTTCACTCTCTGTATCTTTAAGGTCTCGGTACAATCGTAGACCTTATCTCAATATACCCTCTTTTATCAGGTCTTTGTGTACTTATCGCTAAAATTGTATATCCTTCAGACTTCTTATAATTCTTGCCAATTACTCACTTGGCTGAAGCCTTTCTCTCCTTGCTTCGAGCACCTATTTTCCCAGAGAGGATGATGTTATTCCTGGCGTCCGTTGTTTGAAATTCCCATGTCCCTGGGAACCCCGGATGATCTCGCTTGTATCACTTCTTTTTGTTACGTGTCTTAATCGTCAAAGTTCCATCATCAAAGATATGACCCCACATCCACTTCCAACGCGTTTCGGGCTCACACTGACCCCTTCATCAATTTTCCCTGATGAAGGGGTCAGTGTGAGCCCGAAACACGCCTCTCTGTTGGCATGTTTCTGTAAAGCTCTTAGGGTCTCTACATCATGTGCATGGCGTACTGAGGACAAAGTACAAAATAGACTGGAAAAGGTTATGGTGAATAAAGCACCTGGACCTGATGGCATATACACAAAGGTACTTAAGAAACTTAGTTCAGAAACAGCAAGACCCCTACACTTAATATTTATTGATTCATTTTCTTCAGGTATAGTGCCCTGTGATTGGAGGAAAACTGATGTAGTACCATTGTTCAAAAAGTGGGAAAGATCCAAACCAGGAAATTATACATCTGTGAGCTTGACTTCCATAGTGGGTAAGATACTAGAAGGGTTACTACTAACTGATATGTGCATAACAACAATATTATTAGTAGGTGTCAGCGTGGTTTTATGAAGAATATTTCATGTGAAACTAATTTCCATGCATTTTACAAAAGGGTAAGTAGAAATTTGGGCAAGAGAATTGCTGATGATGTAGTATATTTGGATTGTGCAAAAGCCTTTGATTCAGTCCCTCACATAGGTTACCTGCATAAATTAAAAGACTTCAGTTTGGGAGGTGATATCTGTGCATGGATAGAAAACTGGTTAAATGATAGATGGCAGAGAGTTGTTGTAAATGGAACCTTTTCAAGTTGGTCTAAAGTTGTAAGTGGTGCCACAGGGCTCAGTACTGGGCCCAATGCATTTCAATTTGTTAACAAATGATCTAGAAGTGCAATTTTAAAGTAATGTCTCAATCTTTGTCGATGATACTAAGCTGGACACTAAGCAGGATGTTTTTTCTCTGCAGAAGGATTTAGGTACACTGAGTGAATGGGCAGAAAAGTGATAGATGACATTTACTGAAGATAAATGTAAAGTTATGTATTTAAAGGGATAGTAATACTTCATTTTAACTTTATTTTATTTTGTAGGCATTAAAAAAACATGAAGAATGATATAAGTCTTATCTCTGAAACCTTTATGGTTTAAGAGATATTCACAAACAAAGTATCCCCCCCCTGTTCAACCAGATAAGAAGGGAGATGCCCAGGTAGACTGCAGAGAGGGACAATCTTCAATTAAGATAATGGAAAAAGCTGAAAAACTTTTCAAGGGGGGAAGGGCTTTCATTGTTTTCATACAAAGAAAATTGTCCCCTTCTGTTATCTGTACTGTCATACAACCAGACTCACATCTGAGAAGAGATGGCTTACACTAGGAAAAAGGGGCGGGGAGGGGAACTTTGCTTGTGAATATCTCATAAACCATAAAGGTTTGAGAGATAAGACTTATATCATTCTTCATGTTTTTTTAATGCCTACAAAATAAAATAAAGTTAAAACGAAGTGTTACTATCCCTTTAAGCTGTAGAAACAAACATGCTACATATACACTAAATAGGAAACTACTTGGAGAATCCATATTCTTGCTCCATTTTTTGTTCCATTTTCTTGCTCTGTTTTTTGCTCCATATTCTTGTTCATTTTTTTCCTACTTTCTTGCTCCTTTTATGCTCCATTTTTCCTCCATTTTCTTGCATTAAGATATCTAGTTGGAGAAATCTTAATAAATTGATTCCATAGAATAGCATAGGTGTGCTCCTTTTTAACTTTATGGAGCCAATTCAATAAAACCTCTAAAGCTGGAACATTCTTTAGCATGGAGCATCATTTTTTTGCACCATTTTCTTGCTCCATCTTTTTGCTTCTGTTTTTGCTCTGTTTTTTGGCTCCTATATTGGTACTCCATTTTTTTACTCCATTTTGCTCCATTTCTAGCACAAAAATCTGTAAAATTGGAGAAATCTTAATATATTTGTTATGCAGAATAATATAGGACTTGGAGCACCCTTTTTTTTTTACTCTGTGGAGCCAATGCACTAATAGCGCGATGCAGGAAACATGCGCAATCACTATTTCCCATGTGAAAACCACTAGGGTATAGGTTTGCGCATGATTTTGTTGAATTGCACATGAAAATTCAAGATTAGCGAACAGCTGCGTATATTTATTTTTTGTGGGCGTGGCTAAGATTAACGAATCTGTGTGAGTGGAATAGCGAATGCGCCTAATGCAAAAACTGCTATTGCTAATGAATTTATATGTCTGTGTACTGTTGTCCTAAAATGGAATTTTTCATGCGCAATTCAAGAAGTGTTCAGTATTTAGCTTCCTGGATTAGAACATGTGCAAAATCTATCTGCACGCAAAAATTCCTTTATCCAATGCGAACGTTTCTTGCATCACGCCATAAGACCTCTATAGTTAGAGAAAAACTATTTTTGCACCATTTTTGCACCATTTCCTTGCTTTGTTTTCTTGCTTTGTTTTTCTTTATTTTACTGCTAATGTTTTGCTCCAATTTTGCACCTTTTTGCTCCAGCTCTGTATCATTTTTTGCACTCATTTTGCTCCAGTTTTGCTCACATTTTGCATGGATTGTGCAACTTGTTGTTCCAATTTTGCACCACTTTTACTCCAGTTTGCTCCTTCTTTGCTCCCTTTTCATTCTACAGACCTAAAATTATTAGCTCCCTAAAGTCACCTTTCATCTGTTCATTCTCTTCACTTCATCAACAGACTTGAATGTACCAATACTAAATAAAGTGAAATAGTGTATGCATTTGATATATTGTATCATACCAGATCTGTGTGAATCGTTTGTAGAAAAGAAAGAGAAGGTCCCTGTGTAGCAAATAACGTGTAATTTGCCACTGATCTAAAACAGGAGTAGACCCATTCTGTGCCCTATAACCCACTTAAAGGGATAGTAATGCTTAAAATGTAAAAAAAATATGTTGTAGGGTTTATCCCCCTGAGTAAAACAAGGGTACTCTCACTGCTGAAAGGTGTTTTATTCAAAAGTTATTACAGCTCAAAGTTGAATTTTTTAGGTGCAATATCACAGTGGCCTGAAATTGTACAGTGGTGCTGTTGCTACACCATCCTATGGAGTTTTATGGTCCCAGCACCAGAGATGTCCATAGGATGGTGTAGCAACAGTGCCACTGTACAATTTCAGGCCACTGTGATATTGCACCTAAAAAATTCAACTTTGAGCTGTAATAACTTTTGAATAAAACACCTTTCAGTAGTGGGAGTCCCCTTGTTTTACTCAGGGGGATAAACCCTACAACATAGTTTTTTTTACATTTTAAGTTTTGCTATCCCTTTAAAGACACAATATGCTACATTTAAAACTTAGCTTTTATTAGTGTAATTTAAAATACATATCTAAACTTTATCTATTGTATATGTACCAAAAAAGGGGTTCATTAAAATATGCAAGCAGCTGTACTATCCAATTAAAATCTGAAAGTTATTGGGATTGCTGATATGTAAGAATCCAATTCCAATACAATGAGTACTTTATTGAATATGTGAACTGCATAGCTATGTAAACGGATGCAAATCATTCTTCTCAAACCCTGATAAGTTTCCTTAACTCAAGTTCTTGAGAAAGAACACTTACTGCAAGCAAGCATTCTGTCACCGATAGCATTGATAAACATATATTTTGTAATATTACCCTTTCAGGGCCGGAGTGATGTGCAAACCTTGCTTCATATTATGTGTAAGTGGTTAAAGGGAGCTTATTACCTAAAGTTAATAGGGATCATACATTTTTTAAGTAAAAAAAAAAAATTTTAAAATCTTAGGTACATCAGCCCCAAAATATGTGACAAACATGCTTTTTCTATTTATATGTAGGAAGGTGTGAATGACTATTTGATCCTGTTTTATTTATACATGCTCCAAATGAGTGATATGTGCAAAAGTACCTGTTGACTGAGCTAAACAAACAGAAGACAGTAGTCGTCTGTGTTACTTAACCCTTTGAGTGCCAGAGAGGTATCTAACACATTGCAATGCTTTGGATACTGCTCTGGCAGTAAAACGGTTTTGAATGGTTAAATGAACATTACAATCTACAAAGAACTGGGAGCATACCATTTTAACTTGTCGAGGGCCAGAGACATTGCAAAGTGTTGGATACCTCTCTGGTACTCAAAGGGTGAAATATAATTTATTCTTAACTACCATGGTCAAGATTTCATTCTTAGGTGCATAAGCCCCAAAATATGTAATAAAAGCTCATTTTCTTTTTATATGAATTCAGCTGTGCATGATGACTATTTGACCTCATTTTGTTCATAAAAGCTCCTAATGAGTGACACATGCAATGTGTTTAAGGAAGGAGGTAAAGAGATGAAAAATATTAATCAATGTGACTAGAAAAGAAAGGCTTTTAACCTTAAATCCATTATCTCTCAGTTTTTAGTAAGGATGAGAACAAATTTAGCCAACTTTATCCTCTAGCATCTTTTCTCTTCATTTTGAGTATACAGTATTTAAATCAATATGGACCCTTTTGTGATAATGAGGAACGAGTGAAATGTCCACAGTACTTTCCTGGATTTATCCTGAAGATCATGGGCATGCTCACAGAAGCATGAGATAAAGAGGGGCATGGGAAAGAGTGAGGGCTAGGATATGTGGCAGGAAAAGTGGGCCATAGTATGGGACAAGGAGAGGTGGTTGAGGCATGGGACAAGGAGAGGGGGTCAGAATGTCTGGAAGATTGGAAGGAAGTGACTGAAAAATGAGGCTGGGAGAGCATGAGGGAGAAGAGAAAGTAGTAGAAAGTGGGAGTAAGAATGAAGCAGAGAGAGCCAGGCAAGAGAGATAGCCATCAGACTTGCTTGTTCAGATGAGGGCTCCAGACACACCTGTGCAATCATTGATGCCTGACGGTACACAATTTTTTTTTTTTAACCTGGATATCAGATGATTGATTTTCCAGCTATCTAATTAAACATATAAACCAAAACAGGGTTATAACTAGAGGGGTTGCAGAGAGGGCAGTTGTGATGGAATCAACATCCATGGGGCCCCATCTGCACCAGAACCCAACAAGTTTGCACTGGGCTCCTCCAATGACTAGTTAAACCACTTAATGAAAAGCAGGAAATGAATACCTGTTTTGCAAGATAAGATTAAGGTCTTACCTAATTTATAAGAAAAAAAAATTACAAAATTGCTTTACTCATGTTTATTGGTGGGTAGGGATTGATGAAAAGTTTTGCTCCAAAAGGGAAGAGTGTGAAAATGGTAATTTTTGCTTTTGGTGGGGTTTCACACAAAAAGTCTATTTTTTTTTTGCTTTATTCTGCCGTAACCCCCCCCCCCCACTGCATTGGTAGCCATAGAACCACACATACCGATCCCCAGTCTTGTCCCGTGATAGCCATAAAACAACACACTCCGACCCCCCCGCCTTATCACACTACACTGGTAGCCAAATAACCACAAATATTGACCCCCAACCTTGTCCCGCTACACTGTTAGCCATATAACCACACATTTTAACCCATCCTTTTCCCATGGCATTGGTATCCATATAAACAAACAATAGTATGGCTGCACTTAAACATAATCTTCAGACACAATGTATCCAGACAAAAAACAACTGTTTCTTTATTATGTTCAAGATATATGCAACATTGAGTATAAAAGTATCCAAAAGTAAACAAAAGTTTACAGACCATGAGACATCTTCATGAGCAGGTGTGAGCTGACATATCAACTTGTTTGATGTATTACAGCATTTAATCATGACCTAAAGTTTGTCCCAAAGCCACAAAAACTTATTTGAAGTTTCCGGTAGCCAATCACAATGGCAAGGTGCATTGCTGCTTTCCAAGCCTCCTTGTGAGCCAAAGATGAACCTCCTATTATCATTCCAGTGGAAGAATTATATGAATCCCAAAGGAAGATATATACCTATACTACCCGCTCAGATTTAACCCAGCAGTTCTTCTGCTCCAAATTCACTTGTAAATCGGCACCCTTCCAATATGATTAGATATTAATAAACAAAATAAAAATTTTGTAACTGAACCATAAAGAATAGCCACGGAAGCTCAAAACTCTAGCATGTGCGTAGAGAGGTCCGTGGTTAACCCCTTGTGATGCAGAGCCTATATACAGCAATTTATAGCTATCCTTAATGTGGCCTGTCAATGCCAACTTGTTACCATCTATGCTCAGCAATCACAAGGTTTATTGATTACAATTTTAAAATCACTCTTAAACTTGGAAAACCAAATTTTTCAGGAAATTTGTGTCTGAGAGGAATAATCAAGTTATTCTATATACAAATTCGCTAGTGTTGAGCGAGCGTGCTCGGCCGATGCTCGGATCGGCTCGAGCATCGCTCTGCTCGGCACATGGCGGTACTCGTCGAGTACCGCCATGTGCTCGCCCGCCATGTTCGGGTGGCGGGGATCTGTGCCGGAAGAGGCACAGATCCGAAGACGCTCCGCTGGACCACCAGGGACTGGAGGTACGGGGGCATTGCGGAGATGAAGGGGGCATTGCGGAGATGAAGGGGGACATTGTGGAAGAGGGGCATAGACTCTATGCCCCTCTTCCACAATGTCCCCCTTCATCTCCGCTATGCCCGTCTTCCACAATGTCCCCCTTCATCTCCGCTATGCCCCTCTTCCACAATGTGCCCCTTCATCTCCGCTATGCCCCTCTTCCACAATGTCCCCCTTCATCTCCTCTATGGCAGATGGGAGATGAAGGGGGACATTGTGGAAGAGGGGCATAGCGGAGATGAAGGGGCACATTGTGGAAGAGGGGCATAGCGGAGATGAAGGGGGACATTGTGGAAGACGGGCATAGCGGAGATGAAGGGGGCATAGCGGAGATGAAGGGGGACATTGCGGAGATGAAGGGGGCATTTGGAGATGAAGGGGGCATAGCGGAGATGAAGGGGGGCATTGACCAGGCACCCTCCCCTCATCAGAGCAGGGGGTGCCTGGTGAAATGCTCGTGTCGCCCCATGCTTTTCAATGGGGCTCGGGTGCTCGGCCGAGCACTCGAGCCTCAGGGGGTGCTCGGTCAGAGCACCCGAGCACCTGAGCATCGGGGTGCTCGCTCAACACTAAAATTCGCTAAAACGTGTGTAATGACAAAGTCACGTGCAATAGAGACTTCTGCACGTGCTGCAGTCATGCGCAGTAGAGACTGCCCGCGCCGTGGCTGATACAGAGCTGGACGCTCCTTTGGAGCGTCCAGCTCTGTATCAGCCGCGCCACGGCCAGTCTCTACTGCGAATGACTGCCCTGCGACCAGCTGGCAGTGACACTGTGGCCCGTGTATCGGGTCCTTCAACTAGTTATACATATATTGATAACCTCAAAACACTATTCTCTCAATTAACCGATACAACATAGAGGAAATAAGCAGATAGTCTTAGCTACGGACAATCACTAATTTGGAATTATTTATAGATATTTATTCCTCACTAATTATTTTCTATATTATTACTCTGCCCACAAGATCTAATATATACAAAGCTTAAGAAACATTACGTATAACAAGTCAGATCATAGGCCTTATTAAAGCCATTTGGTTGTCTCGTACATAATGTGAATGGACAAGCAAAAATGCCTAAAAATACACAATCATCCTGTCAGTCCTCATCATTGTAACTGCTTCCAAATCTAACCCCCACACAGTCACACATTCAATGGTTGAGTATGCAGCAACACAGGTCATCATTATCATCAACATCCATATCTCTAGCTATGATGAGTGATTATGCTGCTGTTGAAGTGCAACACCATTGACACCTACTGAAAGTTTTCCTCAAAAATTCCAGATTAAACATTTTTTAGATTTTCACCTCCTACTACTTTTGCATTCTTTTGCAGTTTCTGTAGAATGAATATGTCTATTTGATTCCAGTTAACATGCCTGTATGAAAATAATAGCGAAATGCGGGAATGTGGAGGTAGCAGTGGGAGCTGGGAAACTCCACTGGCTATCTACTGGACACAGTCCCTTCTAACTTGAAGCAGATGCTTGAGGAAATTGGATGGGCAGGGCTATCATCTACTATTTTGGCCTATATGGAGAACAAACAGCACATGTATGAGATATAATTGCCCTCTTTCATAAAAAAAGTTATTGGAGCTACAAGGGCAATTTCAACTCTCTCAACACAAGCACATTATTGAAGGGCAAGAAATACTGTGACCACAGGTCCTGTTGTGAAAAAAAATAAATTGCTTCCCCATAAAATAAATCATTGGAATAAAAAATTATTTAATGGCAACTATGAGATGTTCATATGTATGATTCAAATACAGAAATGTTAATAACTAGCTGCAATTTGCAAACAAAACCCAATTTTAGATTAGGAAGTGCACAAGGCCAGTTGTATCCATGTATCCCTAAAAAGTCACTATTGAGCAGTTTATTGTGAATAAGACTACTTTGGCTGTCTACAATTTGTAGGTGGTAAATCCTTTCATGTCTCTATTTCTTGCAATATACTCGATACATTATTGCATTTTCTGAGAGCTCACTTTCTATGCCTAATGAATCGCTATTTTTACATTTTTTGTCTCTATTTTGTTTAATAACTAATTAAATATAAATCACTATTGCATTTATTTGAATCAGTGAAACATTGACATAATTGCACCTATATCCCTCAGAGTTTGTGAGGTTTCCAAGCCGTGCTGATAAAGTTCCTTTATCAAAGGAACATTCTCTCATTCAAAACCCTTCTCTCCTCTGTCCCTTCCTACATTTCAACTCTGATCTCCTGCTATACCCCATCCTGGCACTTATGATCAGCCAACAGCATTCTTTTCTCAACTGTCTACAGCTCTCTCTCGTATCAAACCTTTTCCCTCATTGCTTCTTATCTATGGAATGCTCTACCTTCCATCCTGCAAGTCTCCCTTAAAATTACACCTCATCAACAAGGCTTCAACAAGCTAGAAGGCAGTCACAGCAAACATCCAAGGCTCTTATAATTTACTTATTTATGTTCCCCATTCCCAACCAGAAATAGAGCGCTGTATTCCCCACTTAACACTTATGTTCTCTGTATTTATCCCTTTATCATTTAAGATTGTAAACTTCTGAGCAGGGATCCCACTTCCAATTTTTCTTTTTGTTAAAGGGATAGTAATACTTTGTTTTATCTTTATTTTATTTTGTAGGCATTAAAAAAACATGAAGGATGATATGTCTTATCTCTCAAACCTTTATGGTTTAAGAGATATTCACAAGCAAAGTTTCCCCTCCTGCCCCTTTTACCTAGTGTAAGCCATCTCTTCTCAGATATGGAATACAGTCCATAGACCAGACAGATAACAGCAGGGGACAATCTTCTTCCTATGAGAACAATGAAAGCCCTGCCCCCCTTGACAAGCTTTTAAGGTTTTTCCCTTATCTTAACTGAATATTGTCCCTCTCTGTAGTCTTCCTGGGCACCTCCCTTCTGCTCTGGCTGAACAGTGTGACATCAGTAAAAGGGGCGGGAGGGGGATACTTTGTCATTGAATTACTCTTGAACTACAACTCTGACAGAATTGAAATAACACTCTCCAAAGTCCAAATACTATGATGATTAATTAGAGCTGCTTTTATTATGAAACATTACTATCCCTTTAAGACTGTAAACTTCTGAGCAGGGACCCCACTTCCAGTTTTTCTTTTTGTTAAAGGGATAGTAATACTTTGTTTTATCTTTATTTTATTTTGTAGGCATTAAAAAAACATGAAGAACGATATAAGTCTTATCTCTCAAACCTGTATGGTTTAAGAGATATTCACAAGCAAAGTTTCCCCCTCCCGCCCCTTTTACCTAGTGTAAGCCATCTCTTCTCAGATGTGGAATGCAGTCCATAGACCAGACAGATAACAGAAGGGGACACTCTTCTTTCTATGAAAACAATGAAAGCCCTTCCCCCCTTGACAAGTTTTTCAGGTTTTTCCCTTATCTTAACTGAAGATTGTCCCTTTCTGCAATCTACCTGGGCACCTCCCTTCTGCTCTGGCTGAGCAGTGTTACATCAGTAAAAGGGGTGGGAGGTGGATATCTTGTCATTGAATCACTCTAGAACTACAGCTCAACAGAATTGAAATAACACTTTCCAAAGTCCAAATACTATGATATTAATTAAAGCTGCTTTTATTATGAAACATTACTATCCCTTTAAGCACTTGTCACCCTTTATAGTCTAAACCCTTAAAACTGCTACATATGCATTATAAAGCAATTTAAACCAATGAGAATTTTAATCTTACCAATGCACTTTCAGTTAAAGCTGTTTGATTAACTGTATATATCACAATTTCATTACATAGTTACATACAATAGAGACTGAAAAAGATACAAGATCATCAAGTTCAACAGTTTAAATCTTATTACCCTCTAATTCCTGAGTTGCTAAAAAGGAATACAATCTTTTCTTGACTATTTCTTTTGTGTGTTACAACATTACCTGTTCCAATAGTAAATTACATATTTTTACTCAGTACTTTCCTGTTATCCAGAAACATTTTCAAAGCTAATTCCTGTTGTTGTAGAGGTGCCAGTTCCTGCAATCATCTCCTAGCTCACTGCATACCTCCCAACATTTCAAATGGCCAAAGAGGGACACTTCTGTTTAAGGTGGTGTATCTGGGGGTGTGGCTGGTGGGCGGGGCATTAAGATGAATTTTTAGGTTATTTCTTGACTTACTGGCACCTCTTTGTGTAACTGATAAATTATTTAGAGCAAGACCAAATCACCTTAGTTACGCAGATTATTTTATATACACATACACTAATGATTTACAACACATTTTCATGAGTTATATTGCTGTGGAGCAATGTAACATGCACTACTCATTATGTTCTTCTAAAAAGAGGGAAAAAACTGTAGAAAAGAGGGACAGGGGGATTTGGGTCTCAAAGAGGGTCTGTCCCTCCTAAAGAGGGACACTTGGGGGGTATGTCACTGTATAGAATGTATGACAAACTATTTATATATGGTTTGGCATTGTATAGTATACAGTCTGCATGTGTCTGTGTATAAGGACTGGCACTACACAGTATAGGAGGGAAAGTCCCTGTTTGAGACCCAAATCTCTCTGCTCCTCTATTTAGGAGATCACACTGTGTGGTGTATATACAAGTGTATCAGACTGCTCCACATCAATAAAACCCACATTAATGTGGGTATAAACTTCTGTATATATCTGTTAAATTAGTCTGTGTAAAAAAATACTTTCCTCTTCTTCTAAATCATTCACTTACAGAAAGAGTAACTTAACTATTTCAGTGCCAGAGGGGATGAAATACATTGCTTACACCCTGGCACTCAAAGGGTTAAAAATTCTCTACAATGGTCTGGCACTGTATAGCAGTGGTTCTCAACCTGTGCTCTCAGTGGCTATTAACAAGCCAGGATTTTAGAATTTCCTTTTAAGAGCACAGGTGAGTTAATAAATACGACTGAGCCTCTGATCAACACACTTGTGTTCTAGCAGGGAAATTCCTAAGCCCTGGCCTGTTAGTGGCCACTGAGGGCATGGATTGAGAACCTCTGCTGTATAGTATACAGTCTGCATGTGTCTGTGTATAAAGACTGGCACTATACAGTATAGGAGGGAGAGACCATGTTTGACACCAAAAATCCCTCTGCTCCTCTATTTAGGAGATCACACTGTGTGGTGTATATAGCAGTGTATCAGATTGCTCCAAATCAATAAAACTCAGAGTAATGTGGGTATAAACTTCTGTATATATCTGTTAAATTAGTTGGTGTAAAAAAATACTTTCATCTTTTTCTAAATCATTCATTTACAGAAACAGTAACTTAACCATTTCAATACCAGAGGGGTATGCAATGCATTATTTACCCACTGACACTCAAAGGGTTAAAAAGTCTCTAAAATACACCACCAGCTACGCCCCCAGTAACACCACCTAAAACACAAGTGTCCCTCTTTGGCCATTTGAAATGTTGGGAGGTATATTGCTTACACTGCTCACACTGTATGTATGTATGTTCTGCTTTGCATCTGTGTGTCACTGTTTGTGTATGTCAGTGCATGTGTGTGTATGTATGTGTTGCATGTCTCTCTGTCTATCACTGCCCCCCCCCCCCGTATATGTGTGTGTGTTTTCACATGTGTCTGTGTATCACTGTGTGTACCTTTCTGACACATACACCCTATGCTATATTTCACTATCATAACATTTATTAAAAAAAAAAACATTCCCTGCATAACATTTTGAAAATGGTTCCAAATAACAAGAAAGTACCTTTTTCTCTTTGTACTGTTAAGAATGTTTTACAGAAAGTGAAATCTCCCTCCTTTTAATCTCAGTGGATGATCTCTTATAGTCTGTAAAGCCCTACTGATGAAAAGTTCCCAGAAATTTCAAAACTGCATGTAACACTGTCCCATGTAGTCTATAACTGTCATGCCCATTGTTACTTCACAAGCTCATTAATATGTGCTAAACTGATCTTCAGATAACACTACCAGGTCCTGGTACACACGCTACTCAAGTTCAATTAGAAAGTAGACACACACTCTGGGAGTGGTGGTTTTGATAGGTGGAGAAGTTACACTGGTGAGAGATGTTTTATTTAATTTGTTTTATTTCATTTTTAATGAATTTTATTGGGTACAGTACTTCCATGGCCTGAAATGTTATGGTGGTACTGTTGCTACAGCAGTCTATGGACAGCTATGGTCAGGAACAATAACCCTCCATAGGCTGCTGTAGCAACCGCACCATTGTTGTTAATGGAGGTACTTAAAAAAAAAAAAAGCAACACATGGTTGAAAGGGGATGACAGTAACACATAAAAAGTGCATATTGTCAATTATTATTATTTGCAGTAACCCACATGCAATCCCTTCCCAAAATGTTGGGGAAACTGCAGGACAATATCAATACCCTTACCTTTTTTTACACAAATCTATCGTCCTGTGATAATCATATGAAGATGAAATAATCTGTCAATGTTATATAGAGATGCCATCTTTTTAAGTAGATAGATCAGTCAATTTGGTTTCATCTCTAAATTATTTATTTCTACAAGGGACTGCTAAAATAAGTGCTATCAGCAACTTTAGCAAAAGAAGGAAGCAGAATCACATTCAGGAAGTGTTAAAGCTGTCTGGTGTTATTTCTGGAGTTGTACATCCTATATATATATATAATACTAGTACTGACTATTGCAAGACATTTAGGTGATTATGGTCAAATGAAATGATGAGCAATTCTGGAGAAAATCATCTACTTCATAGGAGACAAATAAAACATCCCATTGATTTAATTGCTTTTAACCTCTTGAATGCTGGAGAGGTCTGACACGAACCTCTCAAACTTTTAAGTGGTTAAATTAAAACTCCCATTTTAATCAAAGGAAAATCGGGGGGGGGGGGGGCAGGGGTTATTTCTCCACTGTGGTGACCTTGGCTTGCCATAAAATTTAACCTTTGTTTGTGCATATGTCCATTAAAGGGATAGTAATGTCAGAAAAATAGTATTAACTATATGGTAGATACAATTAAAAGAGAGTATTTGCATTTATTCGTATCTCTCAAACCGTTATGGTTTGAGAGATATAGGAAAATAAAGTTCTCTGGTCCCTCCCCTTTCTGCTTGACAAGCTGTAAAACTGTCAGAAGCAGATTCTGGTCGCTTGACCAGATGCGGCTCTTCAGCAGCGCCTATATAATGATATCTAAAGACAAATACTTCATTTAGAACGGTCTGCAAAGTGTGCCTGGTTTGCAAGCACACTTTGTAGACTGTTCCAATGAAGTATTTATTTCTAAATGGCATGATTTCAGGTCTGCTGAAGAGCCTCTGTCTGGTCAGATGACTGGAATCTGCAGCTGTCAGCTAGATGGCAGACTTGAGTAAAAGAGCTAGGAAAAGGTAACTTTAGCAAGTTATATCTCTCAAATTCTAAAGGTTTGAGAGATAAGACTTACATAGATATTAACCTTTTTTTAATGTCTACAATATTAAATCAACCTAAAATTAACTATTTCTATCCCTTTAAGGGAAAAGAGCAGAATGAAGTCTGCAATCTAAAAAGAAAAGCTAGCAGCTAGAAAGCTTGTGCATGAAGAGAAGTCATTCTGGCAGAATTTGATATATTAACTCTCGTGGTCAATAATGGAAGGGAAAATTTAAAAAACATTTGTTCTTCTCTTATAGAATTTTCCCCATATGAGGATTTTTCAAATTAAAAAAATTAAGAGAATATTTCTATTTATACGTACATTGCCAACTAAAACAACTCTATAAACTACAAATGCTTACCTTACTGTATCCAGCCTAACTGATGTAATCCAATGGATATTGAGGCTGTTTTTCCAAGCTTCCTGAAGATCTTGTTCTAGAAAAGTAATACAATGCTTTACCTTCGTAGTTTTACCAAAGACACAGTTAATAAAGTCCTAACTTCTCAAATCGAACCATTATGCTTCTAAAATGATTAAATGAATCAGTAGCAAATGGGGACTTTCCACTGTAATACAGTTATAGAGGTGGAGTGATGTTACAAAGTTAGGTTTACAACGTGCTGTGTCTTGCAGCATTTTACTTGTACGATATGGAATGCTGTAAATTAAACCTATTTAGCTTTCAATTTGATCATTAGTGCTGACCTACAATGATGTAATGTAAATGTGAATGAGCTTTATATATAAAATTAAGATGGAACAAATGGACAAACCAACTGCACCACAGAGGGCATATTCAAATTCCTACTGATTTATAGAGTGATTAGCAATGTGGGACGGCGCTGCCCGTCAGGATATATAGGGAATTAATGCAAATGCACATGCATGCACTGAAATGCATAAAGAGCGACACAGTCATATACACATACATGCAATGCACAACATACAGTCACATAGTGTGATAAAGACATGCAACACACAGAGTGAGGAACACACATGCACACACAGAGACACACACACAGAAGTGAGTCATAAGGGGGTGATTTATGTGTCATTGTAATGAGTTTGTGTTTGTACTTATGCCTCCATTGTGGCATTCATTCATGTAGTTGAAATGCATGTGGTAATTGCACATACTATGGCAGAAGGTGGATCGTGTTGGCTCCCAGGGTGTGAGTGAGTGTGAGTGAGACTATGGTGAAGGTGGATCATGCTGGCTCCCGGGGTGTGAGTACGTGTGAGTGAGTGCATGTGAGTGTGTTAGTAAGTGTGTTAGTGTGTTAGTGAGTGTGTTAGTGAGAGTGTGTGAATGAGTGAGTGTGAGAGTGTGAGAGTGAGTGAGAGGGTGTATGAGGGTGTAAGTGAGAGAGTGTGAGTGTGTGATTGAGGGTGAGTGTGAGTGAGAGGGTGTATGAGAGTGAGTGAGAGTGTGAGTGAGAGAGTGTGAGTGTGTGATTGAGAGTGTGAGTGAGTATGATTGAGTGAGAGTGTGAGTGTGTGATTGAGTGTGTGTGAGTGTGTGTGTGTGTTTTGTCTGATGTGTTTGTGTCTGTGGTGTAGGAGTGAGTGGCAGCCATTTTGTTTTTTCAGTTACTTGGATAGTGGTGGGCGGGCTGGATCGTGTGATCAGGCCAACTCTCTGCATGATTTAAATCACTCCCCCATTGAATCACCCAATGGGAGCAGTAACTCCTCCTTACTTAACCCTTTGAGTGCCAGAGGGGTACGCAATGCATTGCTTAGCAATGCGTTGCATACCCCTCTGGCACTCAAAGGGTTAAGTTGAGGTAACATAGCAATATAAGACACTGTGGTTCTTCAGTTGAGGCAGCGTAGCAATATGCTGAGGGAACAAATAGAAAGTGGTGTTTGAGGATTGACCTCTGTAACATACAGCAAAGCATCTCTCTCACTTTAAGGAGAAAGGGCGGGAATCAGGAAGCAGGAAGTGGAGGAGTGACAGTTGAAAACAGACAGTTAGTGAGGTTGACTGAAGAGATGAAAAGAGTTAAATAAAATAGTTGTTATTAAGTTTATCCCTGAGTTTGTATTTTATGGAAACATTACATCTTCGTACCGAAACAGAGTGTATGGAGGGTTACAGTTATCTGTGGGAGGTGAAACAGTGTGTTTGTGGGGTCATGATCCTGAGTGAGAGTGTGTGTGGACCTGGAGAAGTTATTAATATCCCCTACTTCAGGAGCGATTGGCAGCTATATTTTCTTTTGTCAGTTGGATAGTGGTGGGTGGGCTGGAGGGGGCGGGCCAACTCCCTGTATGATAACCATGCCCCCATTGAATCACCCAATGGCAGCAGTAAAGTCCCCATTGAATCACCCAATAGGAGTTGTGTCTCCTAATAAGACATAAATTATGTAATGAGGCATTCTGTTCAATGTGTGTTTGTTTTGTGAAGAAACATAAATTATGTTCTGTGTGTGAGGTACCATAAATTTTGCAATGATGCTTATTCTTTTATATATATATAGATCTTAACCACTTGAGTCCTAGAGTGCTTTGCCTTTCCATGTGTTGGAGATCACAGTGGTTTAAAAAGCCCCTTTAAAATGGGAATTTGGGGCTTCACAAAAGTCGGAGCAAATCACATGGGCAATAGGAGAGAAATTAAAATCCCTAAACCTCCAGCTGATTTAAATGGGGATTTCAACTCTTCTTGAATTCAAGAGTTAAGTTAGCATTTAATAGTTAATGGTTAAAATACCATGCTAAGTCAATGAGAAGTTGTGTTAGTCCCATATGGTGCTGCTGGTTTGCTCTAGAATTGTTCCTCATTGCTTTTGTGAAAAAAGACCTATGCTTCTTATGTATAAGAACAAAGTGTAATGATCCAGGGAAAAATTAACTGTAAGGCACAATCCACATTGATTTTAATGGGACTTTTAACCCCCTTAAAAACTGGAAAGGTCTCCAACGCATTGCTTCTCAATGAGATGACGACCTCTAGAATTCAAGGGATAAAGACCACTATTCAAAACAATGGGAATCTGAAGAATGTTCATGTCTTCCCTGTAGTATGGTTGGTTTGCCCCAGAACTCCTCCAATTCACTTCTGACAAAGATCTAGGGGTGTTGTATATGATTGCCATGTAGATATAGATCATGGCAATCATTAGTCTATGGCTGGGCTTTCTTACCTGGACTCTGTTAGAGAAGTCGGAGATCCCTCTCAGCAGGTAGCATGGTCATTGTATCAGGATAAATACCTTTGGTTGATCATTTAAGTTGCTTCCAATAAAACTAAAGGATTAGAAAATTCATGCCACCCTCCATAAGTGTGTCTTGTGTGAAAGGGAAATATATGTTTTCTTCACCACTTATACCTGGCAATAGGGGAACTTTAAGCCTCCAAAGTGAAACATGCAAAAAAAGCAGTTCCCAAAATGCACAAAATGTCCTTCTTTTTTTTCTACCTTTTTCATTGCATTGAAATCAATGATAATAACGTATCTCTTCCATGTGGAGAGTTTCTCCCATGTATTCCCACAATGCTAGTATAAAAGGGGTGTTATTGTCCCATATGTTTTCAGTCTGTGCTTGGGAATGGTGGTTTCCACCGTGAGATGGATGAGCCTGAGACTTTACTGAGACAGATACTGTGCAGACAAACAATTCATTATACTATCAAGACAAGAAAAATAGACAAGGGGAGTTATGCACTAAGACGTGATAAAGAGGCGATAAAGTGGAGATGACTTCTCCAGTGATATCACTTCTCCAGTTCCGATGTATTCTATAAAATCTATTCAATAAGATCTCCAAAGTTGGAGAAATGTTAGTGCATTGGCTCCATAGAATAACATAGAACTTAGAGAATGATATCACTGGAGAAGTCATCTCCGATTTATCACCTCTTTATCATGCGTTAGTACATCACCCCCATTGTGTGCTACACACAGTCTTTACAACATCTGCAAGAAGAACAGGTCCAGCCATATAGTGAGGTAGAGCTGGTTATGACCTACTGGTGTATGCTTTATTCTTTTATTGCAAGATAATCATGATGGTTATTCTACAGCTGCCACAGGTCTATCCAGTACCGTAAAAACTAACTTTGCAGTTCTTGAGAGAGAAAGCTCATTTAACACTAACTAGCTCGCTAGTAGTATACAGCCAGTAAGCAAAGAATAAGAGCTGGAGATGCTTGTGGTTGCACCAAGTGTAGCTGTGATTTGTAGACAGAGACGCAGAGACAATACAGTGCAAAAATTAAAAGAAAACAAAAAAACTAAACGTTTGATTGATAGGTGACACAGAGACTGACAAGCAGGAGATACATCACATGAGCTGTGATTAATGGTAACCATGACAGACAGACACATAGATTATACATTACATTCAGACAGACAAAACATCATTGCACATGCTAACAGCTGTATGGTGTAGTTTGAAATAACAATAAACACAACTTTAATTATATTCATCAAGCATCAGTTCTTATTTGGGAGTTTCAAGGGTTGCAGGAATGTGTAAAGGTGGCAGCCTCCCTAGGAAGTGTATGTGTGTCCGTGTTTGTGTCTGTGTGATTCCTTTCCTCATTTTAGGAAATCAGAATGTATAGTGTATATATGTGTAAAACATTGCTCTAGAGAAATAAAACTCACATTAATGTTTGTATAAAACTCAGTATATGTGTTTATAAATTAATCTTATTCTAAATAATTTATTTAATTACATAAGAGCTTTCAATAGGGCATACATTTTGTTCTATCACTATATTAACTCCTTGATTGCCAGAGAGGTATCCAATGAATGGCTCTGCAATATGTTGCTTACCCCACTGGCATTCAACTGGTTGTGTGAGGGCCGCTGCTGTTCTTGGTGCTGAAGTATCTCTGTATCATAGCTGCTCTCTCCTGCCCTCCCAAACACATCAACACCTTATTACAGAATTATAATCTAATGATCACAGTTTCTCCTCCTCCACTTGCATCCTTAAATCTTAGTGCATATTTTAATGTGCTTGCCACAAATCGACAAACACACATCACCCTTAGTGCACCTCTCCCTATGACTTAGTGGGGGGGTGTTGTGAATCTCTGCTGCAGAAGATTCTGTTATTGTGTAGGCAGTGTGTGAATTAGTGCTTTGATTTCATGAGCATTTGATGTATTGGTTTTTAATTGCTGTGGAAATCTGTTGACTGTTCAAAAATAAATGGGATCATGTACCAGATTTAGAATATTTAGCAATGCCCTGAAGCACTGTTAATGAATGTGATGTTGTATAGAGCTCGAGGAGGGAGAAGAGTGCTTGTCAAATCTGTTTGATATTGGCACATTATATTCACTGAAAGAAGTAAATGGCATATTAGACTGTTCCTCATAGCAAAAAACAGATTGTTGGTATCCCTGATTTGTCATTCTTATTGATGAGTGTATATAATCATGATGTCTATACTTCTGAAACACTGAGTTATACAGTAATGTGCAAAAGTGTTAGGTAGGTGTGAAAAACTGTTGTAAAGTAAGAATGCTTTCAAAAATAGACATGTTAATAGTTACTTTTTATATATTAACCAAATGCATAGTGCGGGAACAGAAGAAAAATCTAAATCAAATCAATATTTGGTGTGACCACCCTTTACCTTCAAAACAGCATCAGTTCTTCTAGATACACTTGCACAAAGTCGGGGATTTTGTAAGCATATAGTCAGGTGTATGATTAAACAATTATACCAAACAGGTGCTAATGATCATCAATTTAATATGTGGGTGGAAACACAATCATCAGCTGAATCAGAAAAAGCTGTCTAGAAGGAATAAAACTGGGTGAGGAACAGCCAAACTCAGCTAACAAGGTGAGGTTGCTGAAGACAGTTATTGTTAAGTTATACACCATGGCAAGACTGAGCACAGCAACAAGAAACAAGGTAGTTATACTGCATCAGCAAGGTCTCGCCCAGGGAGAAATTTCAAGACAGACAGGGATTTCCAGATGTGCCGTCCAAGCTTTTTTGAGGAAGCACAAAGAAATAGGCAACGTTGAGGACCGTAGATGTAATGGTCAGCCAAAAAAACTTATTGCAGTAGATGAAAGACACATCATGCTTATTTCCCTTCTCAATCGAAAGCTATCCAGTGCCATCAGCTTACACCCATCTACTGTTCGGAGAAGTCTGGTCAGAAGTGGTCTTCATGGAAGACTTGCGGCCAAAAATCCATACCTCTGACATGGAAACAAGTTTAAGTGACTCAACTATGCACAAAAACACAGGAAATCGGGTGCAGAAAAATGACAGTCTGGACTGATAAGTCACAATTTGAAATATTTGGCTGTAGCAGAAGTCATTTTACTCACTGAAGGGCTGGAGAGCAGTACAAGAATGAGTGTCTGCAGGCAACAGCAAAGCATGGTGAAGGTTCCTTGCAAGTCTGGGGCTGCATTTCTGAAAATTGAGTTGGGGATTTGGTCAGAATTATAGTCTCCTCAATGCTGAATACAGGCAAATACTTATCCATAATGCAATACCATCATGAAGGCATCTGATTGGCCCCACATACATTCTGCAGCAGGATAACAACCCCAAACATACAAAGTCATTAAGAACTATCGTCAGCATAAAGAATAACAAGGAGTCCTGGTAGTGATGGTATGGCCCCCACAGAGCCCCAACCTCAACATCGAGTCTGTCTAGGATTACATGAAGAAAGAGAAGCAATTTCGATTGCCTAAATCCACAAAATAAGTGTGGTTGGTTCTCCAAGATTTTTAGAACACTTACTTGCCGAGTACGGGTGGGCGAAAGGTGTGAACATTTTTCAGTATGACTTTATCACAGTCTACCTTTGAGGCCTAGTTAGCCTGTGCTTCCTGCTTGTCTGACTACCCACATCAGTTCTGACCTGTGGCTCTGGCTGACTACTGTCACAGTTTGTTTTGACTCTCAGACACAGAGTTTAAATAAAATCACAACTTTATTGAAAAGTTAATAAGAACCCTCACAAGTCCTGAACATACATATATGCAACATACACACGATAGGTTCAAAATAGTAACTCATACAATAATACAGTATAGTAGGCTCTACCAGCCTTGCCAATTACCGGGTAAGGCAGCCTGGAGACTGGCACAATGAGAAAACGTAGGCTCTACCGACCTTACCAATATACCGGGCAAGGCAGCCTGGAACTGGCAACACAGGAAAAAGGAGGCTCTACCGGCTTTGCCAATATACCGGGCAAGGCAGCCTGGAGAATGGTATAAAAATGAATGAGGCTCTACCGGCCTTTCCAATATACTGGGCAAGGCAGCCTGGAGGATGGTACAACAATGAATGAGGCTCTACCGGCCGTGCCAATATACCGGGCAAGGCAGCCTGGAGGACGGTACAACAATGAATTAGGCTCTACCGGCCTTGCCAATATACCGGGCAAGGCAGCCTGGAGGATGGCATACACTAAGAAGGAGGCTCTACCGGCCTTGCCAATATACCGGGCAAGGCAGCCCAACACAATGACTGAGTAAGCAGCCCCACTAGTGCTGTAACGTAGGTAGAATCAGCAATAGATGGTAATGTGGAGCAAACCGGTATCACATACTGGACAACCAGGGAGGCCCTACCGGTTCTGTAGTTGGTAATGTAATCAACCGGTGTAAATGGAATAAACCATTACCGCGTACTGGACAACACAGGAGGCCCTACCGGTGCTGTAGTTGGTAATGTAAGCGACTGGTGTAAATGGAGTAAACCAGTACAGCGTACTGGACAACACGGAAGCCCTACTGGTGCTGTAATGGAGGCAGCTAGCAACCAGTGATATGGAGTAAACCAGTACTGTGACTGGACAACACGGAAGCCCTACCGGTGCTGTAATGGAGGCAGCTAGCAACCGGTGATATGGAGTAAACCAGTACCGCGTACTGGACAACACGGAAGCCCTACCGGCGCTGTAATGGAGGCAGCTAGCAACCAGTGATATGGAGTAAACCAGTACCGCGTACTGGACAACACGGAAGCCCTACCGGTGCTGTAATGGAGGCAGCTAGCAACCGGTGATATGGAGTAAACCAGTACCGCGTACTGGACAACACGGAAGCCCTATCCATTTTTTAAAGCATTCTTGCTTAACAGAATTTCTTCACACTTGCCTAACGCTTTTTGTACAGTACTGTATGTCAAAAACATGTTTCATTTTATAATCCATTTTATTCCAGAAAGTGTTTATCTCTTAGTAAAGGTGAAATATTCCATTAATGTATCATTATATATATATATATATATATATATATATATATATATATATCCTGTAATTCACCCAGGGTACATAATTTAATCTTTCTGTTATAATCTATATTTTTTTATGTGTTTCTGATCTATCTACACTATATTAAAGGGATAGTAATACTTTGTTTTAACTTTATTTTATTTTGTAGGCATTAAAAAAACATGAAGAATGATATAAGTCTTATCTCTCAAACCTTTATGGTTTAAGAGATATTCACAAGCAAAGATTCCCCTCCCCACCCCTTTTACCTAGTGTAAGCCATCTCTTCTCAGATGTGAATCTGGTTGTAAGACCAGACAGATAACAGCAGGGGACAATCTTCTTTATATGAAAACAATGAAAGCCCTTCCCCCCTTGACAAGCTTTTCAGGTTGTCCCTCTGTGCAATCTACCTGGGCACCACTCTTCTGCTTTGGCTGAGGAGTGTTACATCAGTAAAAGGGGTGGGAGGGGGACACTTTGTCATTGAATTACTCCTGAACTACAACTCTGGCAGAACTGAAATAACACTCTCCAAAGTCCAAATACTATGATGATTAATTAGAGCTGCTTTTATTATGAAACATTATTATCCCTTTAAATAAATAGATTAGCTTGAAACAACAGGCTTCAAGAATAGATTCCCATTTGGTTTGCAGTTCAACTTCTAATGCAAATGACACTTGTTTTCAAATTTAAGTCCCCTAGAAATAACTTTGTAGGGGTGTTTTTGTACATTCCTAGAGAATTGAGATAAACCTCTCTATTCGATGATTTTTTATTATCTCCCCTGGTGCAAGGGGATCAAGAGTCTGATTTATTAGGAAAACTAATTCGACATATTGACTCACAATTCCACAAAATGAGGGAAGAGATGCAGCTAAATACAGAGGAGATTAAAAGTGAACTTAGCCTGTTGCAACCAAGACTGATTAGTCTGGAAGAAAAACAGATTGCAATGGCGAATCGGCAAGATCTACAGTGGAAAGAACATCAAGAGCTGCGGAAAAAGTTGGAAGAAATGGAATGGAAGATGGCGGAGTTGGAGGACCGCTCTCGGAGGAATAATTTGCGTTTTAGAGGAATCCCAGAGGACGTTCGAACTGATAAGTTGGAGGATTATATTAGAGACTGGTTGCAAAGATTAGGGGGGGAGGTGGATGACCGGAACTCTATGTTTGAAACAATTTATAGAGTCTCAAAAGTAAAGGGGATTCCAGGAAATTTGCCAAGGGATGTCATGACATGCTGTGTCTCCTCTAAGGAGAAACATCAAGTTTTAGCGATAGTGAGGGAGGGGAGGCAAGAAGAAAAGGGGGGGATACAGGTGTTTCATGACCTCTCTTGGGCAACTCGGGAAAAAAGGAAAAGATATGCCCCATTGGTTAAAATTTTGAGGCTTAAAGAAATTAGGTATAAGTGGGTCCTGTCTATAAAAATGTTGGTTACATATGAAGATATGGTGGTGGCCTTTGACTCGCCAGGGAAGTTAGAGGAGTGGATGAAGGAGAAGGGGATGGTCTAGGAAAGGTAGAGAGGGTGAGGTTGGGGGGGAAGAGTTATTATAGTGAGTATGTTGTGCTGGCAAGAGCTCCTAAGGGTGGGGGAGATGGAGCACGGGGAGGTTTGTTCTGATGGATAATTTGGATAGCACTGGGTGGATGGATGTAGGGAGGGCACTGTGAGGCCTGTGGGTCCCGGGGGCTGGGGGAGAGGGGGGCGCGCTAGTGAGATGGCGCGCTTCGGGCTCCCCCAGAGTCCGGGATGCATGGGTAAAAGAATATGTTCACTTGGTGAAATTGAATGATGGGGGGGCATTGTATTATGGGGTGGGTAATATATGTAATGATATACTGGGTGGGTATGGGGGTGGTGGGGCACTGGGAGGTTTGTGTTGATATTCTATATTTAAGATATGTAATGATAGGTAATTTGTTGATAGCACTTAATCGGGTGTTTGATAAATGGGGTTGGTGGGGGGTATCGTGATGTTTGTGGGTCCCGGGGGCCGGGGGGGAGAGGGGCGCGCTGTTGGGATGGCGTGCTCCGGGTCCTTCCGGCAACCGAGACGCATGGGCAAAGAATTATGGGCACTTAGTGAGATTTGATGGTGGGAATGTGTTTGTGGGTGGGTAAGGCATGCAGTACTGGTCGCCTCAGGTTGTGAGTTGGCTCTGGGGGGCCAAAGGGGGTTCTAGGAGGCGGCGGGTGCTGCATGTGGATGTGGGGGGGATATATGAGGGTGGGGGTTGGGTAGGGAATATTTCACGATATATTGGGAAGGTTGATTTGGTGGTTTTTTTTTTTTTTTTTTTTCTTCAGTGGGTGAAAGGGTTGAGAGTTTAGGAGGAGCTATTTGCCAGGGGAAAGGGGGGAATAGAGTGGGATGGTAGGAGGGATATGGGGGAAGGAGAGTGGGATGGGGATTGTAGTTTTTTTTTTTTTTTTATACACTAAGAGGTGGTTGTTGTTTTGTAGTGATGAAGAGTAGGTGGGGGTTACATATGTAGGGTGGGGGGTGAGGAGGGATTTTATATATATGTATGTATATATATATACATATATATATATATATTTTTTTTTTTTTTTTTGTATACACTAAGAGGTGGTTGTTTTTTTTGTAGTGATGAATATTAGGTGGGGGTTACATATGTAGGGTGGGGGGTGAGGAGGGATTTTATATATATGTATGTATATATATATATATATATATATGTATATTGTTTTTTTTTTTTTTTTTTTTTCCTTTCTTTTTTTTTTTTTTTTCCTTTCTCTTCTCCTCTCTCTTTTTCCCCTATCCCACTCAGGGTCCTTCCCCAAAAGAAGTAGAAGGGGGAGGATAAGGGGGGAAAGGAGGAGAGGGAAAGGGGAGAAAAGAGAAATCTTGAGTTTATTATTTCCTTCATATTTCGGGGGAAAGGAAGGGGGAAGGAGGGAGAGGGGAAAGAAAAAGAAGGGAAAATGTTATGTAATGTTGCTTTAGGGTTTTAAGAGCTAGATTGGACTAAATAAGGATAAGGGGGACCTCTCTCCCTTGCGCACCCCCTTGATATAGGTATCCGCACCCACGAAGTTGGTGGGAAGGTACTTACCTGGATGGGAGTGGGTAAGGAAAATTGTCTCGGACTTGGGGGTGAGGGGGAGACCAGGTCCGGTGCAAAGGGGAGGGGAAGTCCCAAATGGCAAAATGGGACTTCAAGGGATGCAAGAGTAGATGGTGTGGATGGGTGTGAGTGTGACGGGGATGGAGACCAGAGGGAAGGGAGAGAATGGGTGGTTAGAAGATTAAAATTGTGTCAGTGAACGCCCGCGGCATCAACTCCGCTCATAAGAGGATGATGGTATTAGAGTATATTAGAAAGCAAAAGGCACAGATTTGTGCTTTGCAGGAAACGCATTGGAATAAGGAACAAAAGATAGGTATAACATCTAAGAAGTTCCCAGTGTTAATTAGTGCTGCAATGGAGAGGCAAAAGAAGCGAGGGGTTGCATTTCTTTTTGCGTGGGATGTTGCGTTAGAGGTTATTTTTCAAGAAGTGGATAGAGAGGCGCGATATATAATTTTAGTTTGTAGGATAAACAATGAACTGTTTACCTTGGTAAATTTGTATGCGCCTAATGTAGCTTCTGGTGCGTTTGTGGCAAAGGTATTGAAGAAGGTAGAAAAAATTAAGGAAGGAAGAGTGTTAGTAATGGGAGATTTTAACCAAGTGTTGGATCCGGAGATGGATCGGAGATCAATAAATGTGTCCAAAGTAAGTAGGCAGGGTGTCAGCAGATTGCAAGAAATAGTTAATAAGACAGATTTAAGTGATCTATGGAGGGTGTTTCACCCATCTGAAAAGGATTTTACATGCTATTCAAAACAATTTAATTCATATTCCAGGATAGATCTGATGTTAGGTAATTTAGGGATGATCCAGTCGGTTAAGAAGATTGAGATTGGAACAATTACATGGTCTGACCACTCCCCATTGATAATTGAGTATTATGATAGGCATGGTAAAAGGTATAGAGCTTGGAGATTGGATGATCGGCTGCTAATGAAGGGTGTAAATTATGAGACTCTTAAAAATTTGACAACTTTGTATTTTGAAGAAAATGTTGGAAGGGAAGTCTCGGAGGATTTGGTATGGTGTGCCTATAAGAGTGTGGCTCGTGGATACTTGATAAAGATGGCGGCAAGAGAAAGAAGAGAGGCGCAGCCGATGTTGTCTGTGTTATATGCGGAGTTGGCTAAAATTAGGAGGGAGAATAAGGTTAAGCCAGAAGAGGAAAGAGCTAAAAAAATAGAGGAGATAGAGAATAGTATTAATGAGCGGTTGATGGAGAGGACTACTAGGACTTTAGAAAGATTTAAGATAAGGTATTATCATAGGGGAAATAAGGTGGATTTAATTATGACCGAGAAGTTAAAAAGTAGAAGAAATAGTACCTATGTAGCCAAGATTAGGGATAAAGATAGAATTGTCTTGCACCCAGATGAGATCGGAGAGGTGTTTGCTAAGTATTATCAGGGCTTATATAATTTACCGAAAGGAGAAGCTGGGGTTAATTTGGAGGAATTTTTTGAAAAATTGGATATACCAAAAATTAGTCGGGAGCAAGCTGAAGAACTGAACAGGCCGATAGATGAGTGCGAAGTTATTGGAGCAATAGATAAGTTGAAACCTAAAACGGCACCAGGGCCGGATGGTTTTACAAATGTTTTTTTTAAAATGATGAAGAATGAATTGAAGGGGGCAATGGTGAGGTTGTTTAATGTGTTGGCGAATGATGGGAGATATCCCAGTGAGTTGCTGAAAGCACATATTGTTCCAATTCCAAAAATGAATAAAGGTCTAGATCAAGTAAAAAACTATAGGCCTATTTCCCTGATAAATACGGATATGAAAATATTGACGATAATTTTGGCGGAGAGGTTAAAAAGAGTTGTATCATTGTTGGTACATAGGGATCAAGTAGGATTTATAGCTGGGCGATCAGCGGTTAATAATATAAGAAGAACAATTGACATATTAGAAGAAGTTGAGGATAAGGGAATCCCATTTGTCCTACTGTCGCTTGACGCAGAAAAAGCGTTTGACAGGGTCAACTGGGATTTTATGTTTAGCCTGCTGCAAAGATATGGTATAGTTGGAAGATTTTTGGAGTCGATTAGGGCACTTTATGATGAGCCAGAGGCTAGGGTAGTTGGAAGGGGTTTTTCCTCTGATTGGTTTCCGGTGGGGAACGGGACTAGGCAGGGGTGCCTGTTGTCACCGCTGTTGTATACACTGGTGTTGGAACCATTAGCAATTATGATCAGAGGGAACGTAGGTATAAGAGGATATAAGGCTAGCTTTGGGCAGGTAAAGCTTAATTTGTATGCAGACGATATTCTCTTGACGCTGGAATCGCCAAAGGAGTCTGTACGGGAGTTATTTAAAATAGTGGAAGCGTATTCGAAAGTTTCTGGATATAAAGTGAATATAGAGAAATCGATATTCCTGGGGAAGAATATAGATAAAGGAGAAATGTCTTATTTAACTAAAATAGTTGGTCTGGTCTGTAGACAAGAATATATTAAGTACTTGGGAATAAATATAACTCCAGATATAGATAAGATAGTTGAAGTAAATGTTTTGCCTTTGTTAAAATATACCAATAGGTGTCTCAAAAAATGGAAGGACTTGCATCTTTCTTGGTCTGGTCGAATAAATGTTTTGAATGCTTATGTCCTACCAAAATGGTTTTATATTTGGAGGATGATTCCATTGAATTTTCCGGGGTCTTGGTTGAATATGTTACATACAGCTTTTTTGAGATTTATATGGGGGGGGAAGAGGCCTAGAGTGAAGATGAGGTTGATGGCTAGGAAGAGGAAAGAGGGGGGCCTTGGGGCAATGGAGGTACAGCAATGCTATAAGGCCAGCAGGTTATACCATGTTTTGATGACGCACGATGTGAGTGTACAGCAGGAGAGTTGGTATAAGATTGAGAAGGAAAGGGCTCGATGGAGTAATTTGGCGTCAGGATTTTGGCTAGGGGGTTTTAAAGGAAAGGGAACAGGAGAGAAAACCCCAAAGATTTTGAGCCAACTGATATGGAGTTGGGAGGGGATTTTGAGGAGTTTGGGGATTAAAGATAGGATTCTTTTTATGTTGCCTATTAATATCTTAAATGACCTGATGGATAATCTGAATGTGTCATCATGGGAGAGAGCTGGTATAAAAAAGGTAAGGGATTTGTATTGTGCAGGGACGTTTAAGTCTTTCCAGCAACTTAAAGAAGAGTATCATCTGCGAGAGAAGGAGATCTTTACTTATCTGAGGCTTAAAGGTAGGCTGGATTTTTATATGAATAAGAGAACACAAGATGTAGCGCCGAGGATTGAGAAACTATTTGAGCAGGAAGGATGTAAAAATTTGTTATCGAAATGTGTAAGATTTTTATATGAGCAGAGGCAGGTAGGTCCGATATGGACTCTTCAAAAGTGGGAGAAGGATGTGGGGAGGCAAGTGAAGGATGTAGAATGGGTAAAAGCGTGTAGGAAACTGAATGCTGCCATTCACTGTTGTAATTTGGTGGATGCTCAATTTAAGATTATATCTAGATGGTATATGGTGCCGCATAGCTTACAAAAAATGTATCCAGAACTGTCAGATAGGTGTTGGAGGTGTGCGGCAGAAAAGGGTACGTTCTTTCATATATGGTGGATGTGTGGGCTGGTAAAGGAATTTTGGAAGAAGGTAGTACAGTTAATTAAAGTCCTTACAAAGGTAGAAATTAGTTTGGATCCAGTGGTGATATTGTTGAATATGGAGTGGTTGAAGGTGGAGAAGGACTGTGAGCTAATTATAATTCATGTGTTGGCGGCAGCTAAGCTATGTGTGGCAAGAAGATGGAAGTCTGAATCTGTTCCGACTATGAGGGAAGTACTTACTCAGACGGAGTGGCAGATAAAGATGGAAAAGGGGATGAGAATGGGAGGAAGGGGAGCGTGGTTGAGAACACGAATATGGGAAAGGTGGTTGAGCGAAATTGATGACCTGTTAAAGGGCGGTGGTATTGTTTAGGTAGATTGTTAAGAAGGATTGAATATGCTCTGGTCTCCATCCCTGGAGGTGAGATAGTGAGTGTGTGTATGGGAGGTTGATTATGTTAGGTCTGATTGAGGAGTCTGATAAAATAAAAAAAAAAAAAAAAAAAAAATAAGCAAAAAGAGAGGGGGAGAATGAGAAAAAAAGAAATAAAAAAGGAAGATGAGAACAATAAGTAATAATCAATCAATCAATCAATCAATCAATAAATAATAAAGTAGTTAGTACAGTGGGCAAAAGGCAGGAAACATCATAAGGCAAGAATGTTTACCTGACCACAGATGTGGACAAGTGGCCAGGGTATGGACTATATGGCAGCATGCAATATCAGGTCACTGTGAGTGTTGCCTCTGCCTCTGGCACTAGTAGAATAGGATAGCTGCAGGATATCCAATAATATTGGAATGCCAACTTAGAGAGCCAAACACACAAAGCTGTATATGTATAAAAGGGATAATAATGTTTCACAATAAAAGCAGCTCCAATTAATTTTCATAGTATTTGTTCCATGGACAGTGTTATTTCAATACTGTTCGAGTTGTAGTTCAAGAGTAATTGAATGATAAAGTATCCTCCTCTCGCCTCTCTTACTGATGTAACACTGCTCACATCAGAGCAGCAAGACTGCCCAGATGGATTGCAGAGAGGGACAATCTTCAGTGAGCATAAAGAAAAACCTGCTAAGGGGGGCGGGGTTTTCCTTATGATCACAGTTCTGTCTTGTCCCAGGACCAGATTCCACATCTGAGGAGAGGTGGCTTACACTAGGTAAAAAGAGGCAGGAGTGGGATACTTTATCATTAAATTACTCTTGAACTACATCTCGGAGAGTATAGAAAAACACTCTCTGTGGCCCAAATACTATGAAGAATAACTGGAGCTGCTGTTTTTGTGAACCATTACTATGCCTTTAAAAAAATTGCAGCAAGTCATAGACAAATGGCCTGTACACCATTCCTTAAAGGCTGGCTTTGTCTCTGCTGACAGTAGTTCCAATATAATCATGAACTTGTGAATGGCATATATGGTGCATGTTCTGCTTTGCTGTTGTCCTAAATATAAGTGTCACTCAATTCCTCTCAGAATCCAACACTTTCAAATAAATTCTACATATTGCACACAAAATTTGTCCTTCAGTGCTTGCAGTACCTTATATTCTATATAAGAACATAATCACCCCTCATCCCCAGCTTAAAATGACATTCCTACTAGGTGGAAATCCACATTGTACATGCTGGAGCACACATTAGCTGCAACAAGGCCATTACTAAGTATACAATTAACTGTAAGCTTAATAGTCAGTGGCAGCTATTGTGTGACTTATATGATGGCTGAAGCCTTTAGAGGAGGCCATCTTGCTGGTTAGTCAGGCTGGTGCAGGAATCAGTGAGACACTTCCACTAATATATTAAACATATAATTTGTGAATCTGTGCCAAGGCATGAGCAGCAGTACTCTGAGGAATCGGATTCTGTGAAAGCATAAAAGGAAGTTCTTATTGATTAAGTGGAATATTAGACATGAGTGGTAGAAATGTAGAGACAAAAAATTACTATAGTGAGAAGGATGAAAGCAATAGGATTATACCATCAGCATCAGCAACAACACCACAGCAATTTGAAGAACACTTGGAGGTTTATGCACTAAGGCATAATAAAGTGGTGATAAAGTGGAGATGACTCGTCCATTGATATCTCCAGCTTTTGAGATCTTAGTGCAAAGGCTCTATAGAATAACATAGGAATTGGAGAAGCAATATCACTGGAGAAGTTATCTCCACTTTATCACTGCTTAGTGCATAACCCCTTGGTATCATCACAAACTATAATTTGTGGTTGTGGTGGAAGTACTGGTATAACTTTATGGGACTTGCTACCAGAATATTGATTTGTAATTGATGGACATGGACACCATCTAGCTCAAATTTCACTGCATGTGAAATGGTTCTAGACATAAATGATGACCCACTTGAGTACTAGCAAGTAAAACAGTGTGTGTAGCCAGTAGTGTTGAGCGAGCATGCTCGGCCGATGCTCGGATCGGCTCGAGCATCGCTCTGCTCGGCACATGGCGGTACTCGTACGAGTACCGCATGTGCTCGCCCGCCATGTTCGGGTCTCCTCCCCGCACGTTTTGCGGCTGCTGCGCAGCCAATAAACGTGCAGGGAGGCTCTGACATCAGTGTAATGCCAGCAGCCATGTTGGCTGCTGGCATTACACTGATTGGCTGGCCAGAACCCGTGGTCAGGTGCTGTATAGCACCTGACCAGCGAGTTCGGCTCAGTCTGAGCCAGGGAGAGCTGAGGATAGGAAGGGAAAGGCAGTGTAGGGAGGAAAAAAACAAAAATTGTGAAAAAAAAAGAACCAAAAGTCCTTTTTAGGACTACTGTGTGTGGGGGCAGCAGGTTATTTGGTGTGGGGGGAAAAAAACAAAAAAAAAAAAAAAAAAATATATATATTCTGTTTAGTGTGCAAAGTTGCAGATTAGAGCACATTCTGTTTAGTGTGCACAGTTGCAGATTAGAGCACATTCTGTTTAGTGTGCAAAGTTGCAGATTAGAGCACATTCTGTTTAGTGTGCAAAGTTGCAGATTAGAGCACATTCTGTTTAGTGTGCAAAGTTGCAGATTAGAGCACATTCTGTTAAGTCTTCAAACTAAAATATCAAAGTCACGTATTCCATTCAGTGTGCGTCGCCGCAGTTTAGCAGCACATTCTGAGTACTGTGCAGAGTTGCAGAATAGGAAGAAATACTGTTAAGTCTTCAAACTAAAATATCAAAGTCACATATTCCATTCAGTGTGCTTCGCCGCAGTTTAGCAGCACATTCTGTGTACTGTGCAGAGTTGCAGAATAGGAAGAAATACTGTTAAGTCTTCAAACTCAAATATCAAAGTCACATATTCCATTCAGTGTGCTTCGCCGCAGTGTAGCAGCACATTCTGTGTACTGTGCAGAGTTGCAGAATAGGAAGAAATACTGTTAAGTCTTCAAACTCAAATATCAAAGTCACATATTCCATTCAGTGTGCTTCGCCGCAGTTTAGCAGCACATTCTGTGTACTGTGCAGAGTTGCAGAATAGGAAGAAATACTGTTAAGTCTTCAAACTAAAATATCAAAGTCACATATTCCATTCAGTGTGCTTCGCCGCAGTGTAGCAGCACATTCTGTGTACTGTGCAGAGTTGCAGAATAGGAAGAAATACTGTTAAGTCTTCAAACTCAAATATCAAAGTCACATATTCCATTCAGTGTGCTTCGCCGCAGTTTAGCAGCACATTCTGTGTACTGTGCAGAGTTGCAGAATAGGAAGAAATACTGTTAAGTTTTCAAACTCAAATATTAAAGTCACATATTCCATTCAGTGTGTTTCAACGCCGTTTAACAGCCTATTCTGTGTACTCTACAGAGTTACAGAATAGTAAGAAATACTGTTAATTTTTCAAACTCAAATATCAAAGTCACATATTCCATTCAGTGTCTTTCACCGCCGTTTAACAGCCTATTCTGTGTACTCTGTACAGTTGCAGAATTATAAGAAATACTGTTAAGTTTTCAAACTCAAATATTAAAGTCACATATTCCATTCAGTGTCTTTCACCGCCGTTTAACAGCCTATTCTGTGTACTCTGTACAGTTCCAGAATTATAAGAAATACTGTTAAGTTTTCAAACTCAAATATTAAAGTCACATATTCCATTCAGTGTGTTTCAACGCCGTTTAACAGCCTATTCTGTGTACTCTGCAGAGTTGCAGAATAGTAAGAAATACTGTTAATTTTTCAAACTCAAATATTAAAGTCACATATTCCATTCAGTGTCTTTCACCGCCGTTTAACAGCCTATTCTGTGTACTCTGTACAGTTCCAGAATTATAAGAAATACTGTTAAGTTTTCAAACTCAAATATTAAAGTCACATATTCCATTCAGTGTCTTTCACCGCCGTTTAACAGCCTATTCTGTGTACTCTGTACAGTTCCAGAATTATAAGAAATACTGTTAAGTTTTCAAACTCAAATATTAAAGTCACATATTCCATTCAGTGTGTTTCAACGCCGTTTAACAGCCTATTCTGTGTACTCTGCAGAGTTGCAGAATAGTAAGAAATACTGTTAATTTTTCAAACTCAAATATTAAAGTCACTTATTCCATTCAGTGTGTGTCACCGCCGTTTAGCAGCCTATTCTGTGTACTCTGCAGAGTTGCAGAATAGTAAGAAATACTGTTAAGTTTTCAAACTCAAATATTAAAGTCACTTATTCCATTCAGTGTGTGTCACCGCCGTTTAGCAGCCTATTCTGTGTACTCTGCACAGTTGCAGAATAGTAAGAAATACTGTTAAGTTTTCAAACTCAAATATTAAAGTCACATATTCCATTCAGTGTCTTTCACCGCCGTTTAACAGCCTATTCTGTGTACTCTGTACAGTTCCAGAATTATAAGAAATACTGTTAAGTTTTCAAACTCAAATATTAAAGTCACATATTCCATTCAGTGTCTTTCACCGCCGTTTAATAGCCTATTCTGTGTACTCTGTACAGTTCCAGAATTATAAGAAATACTGTTAAGTTTTCAAACTCAAATATTAAAGTCACATATTCCATTCAGTGTGTTTCAACGCCGTTTAACAGCCTATTCTGTGTACTCTGCAGAGTTGCAGAATAGTAAGAAATACTGTTAATTTTTCAAACTCAAATATTAAAGTCACTTATTCCATTCAGTGTGTGTCACCGCCGTTTAGCAGCCTATTCTGTGTACTCTGCAGAGTTGCAGAATAGTAAGAAATACTGTTAAGTTTTCAAACTCAAATATTAAAGTCACTTATTCCATTCAGTGTGTGTCACCGCCGTTTAGCAGCCTATTCTGTGTACTCTGCACAGTTGCAGAATAGTAAGAAATACTGTTAAGTTTTCAAACTCAAATATTAAAGTCACATATTCCATTCAGTGTCTTTCACCGCCGTTTAACAGCCTATTCTGTGTACTCTGTACAGTTCCAGAATTATAAGAAATACTGTTAAGTTTTCAAACTCAAATATTAAAGTCACATATTCCATTCAGTGTCTTTCACCGCCGTTTAACAGCCTATTCTGTGTACTCTGTACAGTTCCAGAATTATAAGAAATACTGTTAAGTTTTCAAACTCAAATATTAAAGTCACATATTCCATTCAGTGTGTTTCAACGCCGTTTAACAGCCTATTCTGTGTACTCTGCAGAGTTGCAGAATAGTAAGAAATACTGTTAAGTTTTCAAACTCAAATATTAAAGTCACATATTCCATTCAGTGTGTTTCACCGCCGTTTAGCAGCCTATTCTGTGTACTCTGCAGAGTTGCAGAATAGTAAGAAATACTGTTAAGTTTTCAAACTCATATATATTAAAGTCATATATATCGTGTAAGATGAAGAAGGCGGGTAAAAAGGGACGGGGAAGTGGACGTGATCCTGAAAGTTCAGGGCGCGGGTCAGGACGCGGAGAAACTGTGCCTGGTGCCAGAGCACAAGAAAGAAAGACATCCACCATACCTAGCTTCATGTCTGATTTCACAGGGCGTCGCAGGACATCACTCTCGAGGTCCGACCAGTGCGAACAGGTGGTCGGTTGGATGACAGCTGATACTGCTTCCAGTCGGTTAAGCACCACCCTGTCTTCCACCAAGTCCACTCTCAGTAGCCAAGAGTCTGGTCAACATAATCCTCACTCTGATCATCCTTCCTCCCACCATACACGGTCTGGTCAAAGAAGTGATCCCACACTGGGATATAGTGATGAGCTCGTCTCATCACCAATCCTTCATTTGACCCTCTCTCCAAGCACGCTTGCAGAGGAACATGACATCTTGTGCCCTGATTCACAACCTCTAGAGGCTACCCAATCACAAGAAGATGACAGATGTGAACGGCATTTAAAGTCAAAGGAAGTAGTGGATGATGATGATGATGATGAGACACAGTTGCCATTAAATCAACCACTATTTCCTTCTCAAGACCTTGTTGAGGAGAATGTTATACAGTTGTCAATGACCGAGTATGTGGTGGGATCAAGACTTGAGGAGGATGATCAGAGTGAGGAAGTGGAGGAGGACTTGGTGGACGATGAGGTGACTGACCCCACCTGGGAAGGTGTAGAGCCGAGCGATGACAGCAGTCCTGAGGGTGAGCCATCTGCAGCACCGCAACAGGCTGGAAGAGGCAGTGGTGTGGCTACAGAAAGAAGGCGGACCGCACCAAACCGGCCCGCAAATGTTCCACGGAGCACCCCCTTGCGTAAATCTACCTTGCCAAGGGGTAGGTGTTCCGCGGTATGGCGTTTTTTTAAGGAAAGTGCGGACGACAAAAGATTTGTAGTTTGCAACCTGTGCCACACCAGAATGAGCCGAGGCATGAACACTAGAAACCTCACCACCACCAGCATGATCCGACACATGGCATCCAAGCACCGTAGTAAGTGGGAGGAACGCCTGGATCGCCCATCTGTGTCTGCAGGCCACACCACTGCCTCCTCTTCCCCTGTTTTCGGTGCCGGCCAATCGCCTGTCGAAGGCGCAGGCCCGCATACCTCCCGCCCTGCACCTGTAGCATCTGAAGCACCATCAGCGACCACATCCACTTCCCTGTCCCAGCACAGCGTCCAAATGTCGTTACCCCAGGCATTTGAGCGCAAGAGAAAATACCCAGCCACCCACCCACAGGCCATAGCACTAACCTCACACCTTTCAAAATTACTGGCCATCGAAATGCTGCCATTTAGGCTTGTGGACACTGAGTCCTTCCGCAGCCTGATGGCAGCAGCTGTCCCTCGGTACGCGGTCCCCAGCCGCCACTACTTTTCCCGGTGTGCCATCCCCGCATTACACCACCATGTGTCCCGTAACATCACCCGTGCCCTGACCAACGCAGTTACTGGGAAGGTCCACTTAACGACTGACACATGGACAAGTGCTTGTGGCCAGGGACGCTACATTTCCCTGACGGCACACTGGGTGAATGTCGTGGAGGCTGGGAGCGACTCGGACCCTGGGATGGCACGGGTGCTACCCACGCCGAGGATTGCGGGCCCTACCTCCATCAGGGTTTCCACCAGCACCTACGTTATTGGCTCCTCCTCCTCCGTTTCCACCTCCGAATTCTCTACACACACCGCCACTCCCCCATCAGCCAGTAGCTGGAAGCAGTGTAGCACTGCAGTGGGGAAGCGTCAACAGGCCGTGCTGAAGCTGATCTGCCTTGGGGACAAACAGCACACGGCCTCAGAGCTGTTGCAGGGGATTAGTCACCAGACCGAGCAGTGGCTCTCGCCACTCAACCTGCAAGCAGGCATGGTTGTGTGTGATAATGGGCGTAACTTGGTGGCGGCTTTGGAGCTCGGCAAGCTCACACACGTACCATGCCTAGCGCATGTATTTAATTTAGTGGTGCAGCGATTTCTAAAAACCTACCCCAATGTGCATGATCTCTTGACCAAGGTGCGCCGCGTGTGTGCACATTTCCGTAAGTCATCTACAGCTTCGGCCGGCCTGTTGAAGCTGCAGCAGCGCTTACAATTGCCAGCTCACCGGCTGCTGTGTGACGTGAGCACGCGCTGGAACTCCACCTTCCACATGTTGGCCCGGCTTTGTGAGCAGCAGAGGGCAGTAGTGGAGTACCAGCTGTTACACGGTCGTCGCCTCTCCGTTCAACTTCCTGTAATCAGAAGTGAGGAGTGGGAATGGATGTCAGACCTCTGCGAGGTTTTACGCAATTTTGAGGAATCGACACAGATGGTGAGCGGCGATAACGCTATTATCAGTGTAACCATCCCACTTCTGTGTCTACTGAAACGCTCGCTGCTCACAATTAAAACCGACGCTTTGCATGTGGAAGAGGTGGAAATGGGGGAGGAAGAGCTTACACAAGGTGATAGCCAGAGCACCCTCACTTCGTCTTCTCAGCGACAATTGGAGGAGGCGGAGGAGGAGGAGGAGGAGGAGGAGGAGGAGGAAGACACGGTTGCCTCCGCTACAGAGGGTAGCCATGGAACTTTAGTTCCATCTCTTCAGCGTGGGTGGGCAGAAGAGGAGGAAGAGGATGAGGATATTGAGAGTCAGCCTCCTGGTGAGGACAGCGAAATCTTGCCTGTTGGTACTCTGGCACACATGGCTGACTTTATGTTAGGCTGCCTTTCCCGTGACCCACGCGTTGTACGCATTTTAGACAACACGGATTACTGGGTGTTCACCCTTCTGGACCCCCGCTACAAAGAGAATTTCTCATCTCTCATTCCTCCGGTGGAGAGGACAAGCAAAATGGTGCAATACCAGAAGGTTCTTGTTGAAAAATTGCTCCAAAATTTTCCATCTGACAACGCTGGCGGCAGAGTACGTGCTACCTTGGCCAACCGAGAAGGGGAGAAAAGGGGAGCACACAGCAGTTCCGAGAAAGGCAGGGCAACACTCTCCAAGGCGTGGGACACCTTCATGACACCCCGCCAGCACCCTCACCCTGATGCGCAGCCTAGTGTCACAAGGAGGGAAAAGTTTTGGAAGATGGTGAAGGAGTACGTAGCAGACCGTGTCAGCGTCCTCAATGATCCCTCTGTGCCTTACAACTACTGGGTGTCCAAGCTGGACACGTGGTATGAACTGGCACTCTACGCCTTGGAGGTGCTGGCCTGCCCTGCCGCCAGCGTTCTGTCTGAGCGGGTATTTAGTGCTGCTGGTGGCATCATAACAGATAAGCGTATCCGCCTTTCCACCGACAATGCTGATAGGTTGACACTTATAAAAATGAACAAGGCCTGGATTTCCCCTGACTTCTCCACTCCACTGGAGGAAAGCCCCGGGGGAACATAAACTCACTTTATATATGTTATTTACAATGATGGGAATACTCTGTATTCCCATTCACCCCTTCCACCCAAAAAACGGGTATATGGTTGACTCTTAATGTTCTCATCCTCCTCCTCCTCTTCCATATGCCCTGGGATATAATTTTTATATAGGGCCAGCTCACCAGCGTGCCCTGGGATATAATTTTTATATAGGGCCAGCTCACCAGCGGGCCCTGTGATATAATTTTTATATAGGGCCAGCTCACCAGCGGGCCCTGTTTGCCAATTTTTATATAGGTCAGCTCACCAGCGGGCCTTCTCATATAATGTTTTATTGGGTCAGCTCTCTAGCGGGCCCTCTCATATAATGTTTTATAGCGTCAGCTCACTAGCGGGCCTTCGCATATAATGTTTAGGATGGTCAGCTCTGCAGCAGACCCTCACCCATAATGTTTTAGATGGTCAGCTCAGCGCACGTTTCCCTCTTAATCATGGCCTCAGTTCTGAAAATCAAGGAAATTTTTGGGAGAATTTGCCTCTGCGCACGTTTCCCTCTTAATCATGGCCTCAGTTCTGAAAATCAAGGAAATTTTTGGGATAATTTGCCTCTGCGCACGTTTCCCTCTTAATCATGGCCTCACTTCAGAAAATCGATGAAATTTTTGGGAGAATTTGCAGATGATATACAAGTAAATATACAGCAAATACTGTTTGGTAACAATTTTTCGCCTAAAGTCGTTTTTATTTTCCTTTTTGTGTGTTTTACGGTCAGTCTGTAAAAATGGCGTACTACGGGCGAAAGATCGTTCCCAGCAGCGATGTTGGAGTCCAAGGTGCATCCAGACATCCTCCCTATGCTGTCCCTGAACCATTTCTGTAGTGTTTCCATCTTTTTCTGCCCTTTTCCTATGGACCAGGCACCCTCCCCTCATCAGAGCAGGGGGTGCCTGGTGTAATGCTCGAGTCCTCCCATTGACTTCAATGGGGCTCGGGTGTTCGGCCGAGCACTCGAGCCTCAGGGGGTGCTCGGTCAGAGCACCCGAACATCCGAGCATTGGGGTGCTCGCTCATCACTAGTAGCCAGCACTGGTACATACTGCAGTGGAAACCCTTAGTTACCCACTAGCAATAGTGCAGTCAAAGTGGGTTTTCAGCGCAGCTGATTCTATTGTTAATAACCATAGGATATGGCTATCCAGCAGCAGTGCTGGCAGATATTTATTTTGTAACGAACAAGCATCTAATACCATCTGAGTATCATGTAGCAGAAGATGGAAAAAAATCACATGTAGAAACAGCAGCACTGAGGAGCAGGAAGAGGAGGAGGGCTTTATACAGTTGCCAAGGTTGCCACCATTTATGAAAGCTGGGACAAGTGGTATGAACATTCATAAAGGATTGACAAATTATATGCAAGAATATGTTGGAATCCTACCTGATGCTGTATATATTTAGTCTTGCACTCCTTCCTACTAATCATTATTATCATCATCATCATTTATTTGAAAACAAGAAGAAAACAGGAGTTGCTCATAGTATTAATAAGTAAAGTCAGGGTTTGGACCAGAGTATTAAGCCAAAATGCAAGAACAGAAAGATAGGCAGGAAGGGTGCCCAATAGTGTAATACCGTCTTCAGTTATAATAAATATAAGACTATCAGAAGTGGATACTCACAATTATGATGGTCAGCACGATATTAGCTGAATAAAAGCACATTTGGAGAAATACCCGTCTCCAATCGGAAACCACTCACATATAAAGTACTCAGGCTCGGCTGAAATAATCCAAAAGTATCAAAATTTAATGAAAAAAATAATAAATACAAATATAATACATATATGTATGTAAATAAAATATCAATTAGTGCAATAATTAAAATTATCTTTTATGACCCCAGGTTTTGATTGCATCTTTGAGAAAGCCATGAAACATGTCATGATAGTACCTTTGTGTTCTAATATCATTTCCTTTGCTTTTAATTATTGCACTAAATTGAGATTTACTTTAAAGGGATAGTAATGTTTCATAATAAAAACAGCTCTAATTAATCATCATAGTATTTGGACTTTGGAGAGTGCTATTTCAATTCTGTCAGAGTTGTAGTTCCAGAGTAATTCAATGACAAAGTGTCCCCCTCCCGCCCCTTTTACAGCCAAAGCAGAAGGGAGGTGCCCAGGTAGATTGCACAGAGGGACAATCTTCAATTAAGATAAGGGAAAAACCTGAAAAGCTTGTCAAGGGGGGCAGGGATTTCATTGTTTTCATATAAAGAAGATTGTCCCCTGCTGTTATCTGTCTGGTCTTACAACCAGATTCACATCTGAGAAGAGATGGCTTACACTAGGTAAAAGGGGCGGGGAGGGGAACTTTGCTTGTGAATATCTCTTAAACCATAAAGGTTTGAGAGATAAGACTTATATCGTTCTTCATGTTTTTTTAATGCCTACAAAATAAAATAAAGTTAAAACGAAGTATTACTAACCCTTTAATGTGAGCAAGCCCTGAATTAACCCATATTGCATGAGCAGGAAGCTGGATTAATTTAACTCCAATTCCCTCCTGTCCTTGTTAGTATTCGGGTCCAGAACCTATTTTAGAGCTGATTCATATTAGTACATCAGCAAAAACAACTAATACTAAATAAAAAATTGATGTATTCCTTGTGTAACAAAAAGTGATATATTCCTCATTTAACAATCCATTAAATATCATATACATTGAAAAAGTACAGTAATTCAATCCAATGGCACCACAGGGGAGAAATAAACGTTCCCACATTTTCCACTGATTCACAGTGTATTGGACACTTCTCTAATTTTGAAGGGGTTAAAACCACCATTCTAATCAATAGGAAATGAGTTTGACATCTATAACACATTTGGCTTGTCTCAGGATTGCTACACTTTTTTGTGCATATGGGCCTAAGTATAGTTCATGAAACTGGTAAAAAAGGAAAAGCAATTGTTTCCTAAAACTATATTTTAAATGTAATTTATACTATGGTCCACTTAAAAAATAGCAGTAATATTATAAGTAAACAAACTACTAAACTGGCTATTAATTCACTCCCGGAAACATCAACAGGATTAATACAGAGTTCCAAAGAATGAGAGTTCGGGACCTGAGCCAACAAGGGCATTATTAACTGGGCACTGAACTGTGTTGGCGATAGCAATTTTTGTGTTGGGTAAACCCCTGGAGCACTGTATTTCCTTGTACTCTGGCCAAATACATTTGTATTATTTCAAAACAGTATTGGCAAATCAAAAGGTCAGTCACAAGTATAAATCAGGTAAACATGGTGGCTTCCTGGCCTTTAATTTTAACCCTTGCTCAAGGTACTTACACTGCATTGCATAGTTTAATGTTTACTTTTTAATTATTTGAGTGCTAGAGGGGTGTCCAACAGAAGTGGCATTCAAAGGGTTAAAACAGGGATTGTCAACTGTTAGAACTCAGTTGTTGGGGTCTATAGCTTCATCATCCCCAACCAGCCAACAGCTATAGGTGCAGTCCCCAACAGTCCAACAACTGACTACCCCTTGTTAAAATATCACTTTATGTAAAATGAAAAAATAAATATTTTGTAGGAACATTCTTGTTGAGTAAAACAACTGGACTCCCACTAGTGGAAGATGCTTCTTTCAGAATGTAATACAATGGAAAACTGCATTCTTGCTTGCAGTTTATTCATAGCATGTCCATTTGATGACAGAGTTATTCATATAGAAGCCTTTGTTTTGCTATTGTCAATAACAATAGCTGTCCAATGACAACAGTAACCACAGCATTGCCCAATTTTCAGCTGGTCACCTTATACAAATGAGGTAGAAGTTGTTGTATTTTGCCAAGGTGGATATGTTGAGATTGTCTCTTGTTTTCCAGTATGGCCTGGACTACATCCGAGGAGTGAAAGGCTGACTTGATATTGCTGGGACTAGAACCTGCAAATCTGAGGTTTGAACAGATTCTACAGCTGGTAGATTAACCAACTGAGCCACCTCACCGGAAGGGAATGGGTTAAAAGTCCCTTATTATTCTCACAAAATATGCAGTGAAAAGCATGTGGTTCGCTCCTTTTTCTAGTAATAAAATCTGCCCTTAGCAAAACTCTTAAAAATGTCTCCATTTGGGGGGGAGTGGATTACGCTTGTTTAATTCTGTTATAATGTTGTGGGTTTGGCTGGAGGCCTCTCCTCTATGCAGGTTATGGGATAAAGTCTCCTTCAGGTTGGTAGGGATCATGACAGGGATGGGAGTAGGGATTTTGGTAATAAGTGGGTCTAGTAGTGAGAGGGGGATAAATAGTAGTGGGATGGTATTTGCGGGTACTTTCTCTTCTCCAAGGCAGGCGGCATCTTGGGCATCATACACCTATACACATAACACTCAAGCACATGTCACTTAAGTCATGTAGATTTCTGTCATGGAATGTAAATGACTTAATGATCCCATAAAGAGGTCTTTGGTACTCAATCATATTAGGAAACAAGCACCTTGGATGATTATGCTTCCAGAGACACATCTGTCGTAGGGTAGGGTAGGGTAATGTCCCTTAGAAGACAAGGGATCCAAAATCTTTATCACTGCTAATCAGTAAGTCTATACATTTTGAATTAATTGACATAAAAACAGACTCCAAGTGTAGATACATTTTCTGAACTCATAGTTCTCAATGATATAATCAGTATGGGATATTTTAATATGGTCCTAGATGCTGAACTTGGCAGTCTTTGAAAGTCACAAACACATCTGAATATACCGGAGTCTGATGGAGGATGGAGGGCTTATGGATTCCTGGAGATCTATGTACCCAACCGTAAAAGGATTTTCGTGTCATTCCATTACATACAAAACACTATAACATATACATTTTGCCTTTGTTTTGAAGATTGCTGTTTTTATACCTAGGTGGCCTGGAACCACTCCGGTTCTGTCAATAGAACTGGGGGAGGAAATGCAACCTCAAAAACTTGCCATGGATGCCTGGCCCTCTTGTTGTAGATGGGGTGGGGTGTGAACTCCTGCTTTTGAAACGGCACTGGGGCTCCCACTTAGGCCCAAAAATTCACACCCCAGCTGATTCCCTCCCACCTGTGTGTTGGGTCATACTTGTTGGTGGTGCTGGTGGAGCTAATGGTGATGGAAGAGGTGGTGATGATGACCACCTGCTGGTCTCCTCATCCTGCTTCACAAGGGGGTAGCCACTGGGGGGACATCATCTGTCTCCTCCTCACTTTCCTCCTGCTGTTCTGCAGCCCTGTATGCTGGAGATAAGACACGGTGTGATTAAAAATGTAAGGATGACAGGCAATGACATTGACATGTGAATCCCTGAGTATCCGGATGGTATCCCATGTATTGCTTTACAATGCATGAGATACCACACTGGCAATCAAGGATTTATCATCTTGATATGATGCTGTACATCAGGCCTGTCAAAGGTCGAGGCCTCAGGGCCAGCAACATGCCAGAAGTGAAATATGTCCCAGATTCAGCACTGGTGAGTTGATCAGCAGCTGCTTATTTTGTACTGACCCACCTGTTCTGAATAAGTGATAACCTTCAATCCTGGCCTGTTGCTGGGCCTTGATGGCTTAAATTTGTCAGCCCTGCTGTACATTGATGTCAGCAAACTAAATTAGTTAATGTTTGGTTATCATATGTGTCCTGACAAGAGTGGAAGGCACGAAATACCATCTTGTCATCCCCACTCATCAGGATCCATATGACAACCAAACTGTAACCATCACAGTTCCAGTGAAAGCAAATGATTCCATACACAACAAACAGGCCTAGGGAGCAATAACACTATGGCCTCTACCCACATCATTTCCCCTCCTTGCCATTTCCACTCTACAGAATACATATGATTCCCAGTATCTTTAGCCTACTTGGTTGTCACTATATTCAACAGTGCATTTCTTTGCTTTTTGGCTCTGGTGTTTTTCATTTTGAGGGTTGTGTGTCTCAGTGGAACTGTGATATGTGAACTAATCTCTGTGGAGCAGTGCAGCGTAACCCTGTTGTATTTTCTCTGTTGTCAATTAACTCCTGTTGTCAATTAACTCTTAGAGTGCCAGAGGGGTAGCCAGTGCATTGTTGAGTGATGTGTTGATCATCCCTCTAGCACTTAAGGGGTTAGGTGCTTAATTCCCTGTGGGTTTGTGTGTAACACAGTGGAGGAACATAAAAGATCTTTACCTGACAATTTGATGACAAGCATTGTTTGTGTGGAGTATGTATATGCTTTCTGTAGAGAAATGCAATTTAAGTTTAAAGGATAGATGCATACTGCCCTTGCAATGCAGCAGCAGCAGGAATTATAGCAGTAGCAAACGCTGCAAGTTCCAAAAAGTCACCCACTGCTGCTGGTGGTGGTGATGCCCATCCCTGTCTGGGCTAAAAAGTCCATTAATATCTCTTCCACCCCATCTTCTCCACCATCATCATCACCACCAACACCAGTCCCTCGTTTCTGCTACTGCTCTATTACAGACATCACACTGGCTGGAGGAGGTGATGAGAAATGTGACAGAGGGTCCCCTAATGTCACACTTGCCATTTCTTGTAGACCTGAAGAAGGTAGACTTGCAGCATTAGCAGCAGACACAGGCGGTGGTGGTGGTTTTATTACTGCTAGGCAACAACTCCGGCTTCTTCAAGATCATGTTCCTCCTGGACAATGCTGGGGGGGAGACTCATGGGGTCAGGGGAATGGTGTGGGCACCTTTGTCCGCTAGTCTGGATGCTCTGCATTACTTCCGCTACCACTCCCCTAATGCTAGTACCACCAGCTGCTTCACCATCACTGTTACAACTACTAACATCAATTTCAGTCCCCAAGTCTTCCTCCTCACTAGTAATATGATAATCATCCACTTCTTCACTCATCACTCTGTAAAAGCTGCTGCACCTAATTAGTAGTAATACTGAGTGGCAGGACTGTTTGAGGATAGCAAGGGTGACTTATGGTCCCCTGCTGTCACACTTGGCATCATCTCCTCCTACCCTCTCATGAGAATTACAAGGCACATTGGCAGCAGGTTCAGCAATGGCAGCAGGGGCAGCACTAGAAGCAGATGCAACATTAGCAGCAGGCACAGGCTCACACTACTACTGTCCTGCTCAAACTACTACCCTCTTCCTCCAGTGAGATAACTTTCCTCAAGATTCCTAGGGGTGATGTGAGGTGACTGGCCATCATTGGGTCAGGAGAGCAAGGGCATCCAGACCCTTTCATGTTGGTAGTGGTGGTCATTCCCTCCTCCTTAGACTCACTGGACACATAACAGTCCTTCCAGGTCCTCTTATAATGAGCCTCTCCTGCATCAATTTTACATAGTTACATAGTAGTTTAGGCTGAAAAAAGACTTGCGTCCATTAAGTTCAACCCTCTTCCTATTCCTGAAGAAGTGGTTATAGACCACGTAACGCGTAAGGCAAGAGATTAGAGTAAGATTTTATTTATTGTTAATTGTAATTATTTTTATTTTTACTACTATATAGTACTGTCAGTACATGTTTTATATTGTTTTTATTAGTGTTTTTTTAATATAGAATAAATAACCTTTTTTCTCTATTTGGAGATCTTCATAGTATCACACACATCCCTATATGGTTATAAGGTATACTAGTGTATTCATTCCCTCAATAATTCTAACTGGTCCCCCATTAAGCCATACGTAAGTTTTACTTACATGATATAGAGCTATATATTAGATTCCACTGAAAGCAGAGGTTGCAGTGGTTGGACAGTCTATATAAGGACACTGGACAGAGATAAAGAGGGAGTAACACAGATACCTGAACTGGGGGAAATCGAGTGGATGCTGTTTTTGCCTTTTCCTATTCCTGTTTACTGTCGTAGATTAAAAAGAAGTGAAAAAAAAAACCCTCAATACACCAATTTCCAATTCTGCTTTGAATGGAGAAAAAAATTCCTTCTTGATTCCAAATGACAATCAGAATTCTTCTTGGATCAACAAGCACTAAATAAATATTAATCCCAATACTAACACACATAGTCCTCTATGTTCTGCTCTTTTAAAAAAAGTATCCGTTTCTCTAGTGTGTACAAGTTTAACTTTTCTAGCCTTTCTTCATAACTAAAACTTTCCATTCCCCTTACTAGTTTTGTAGCCCTCCTCTGCACTTTCTCTAGTTCCATAATGTCCATTATGGAACTAGAGGTTTGAGAGATAGGATTTGTGGCATTTAGCTTATTTTTGTAATCTCTAGAAAACTCTAACCATTTTTTATGGGACATTACTGTCCCTTTAAGATTACAGAAAAGGTGTTTTCAGGTTTAGCAGAGGAATGGGTTCCTTACATTATGGAAGAGGTAGTAAACTGCATTCCAAAAGGGCAGAGACAATCATTTTGACTGAAAAGGTTGAGCAAACATCTTCACTAAGCCGGTGACTGCATCACCAGGACATAATCATGAATATTCTAAAACCATGCAGTCTGACATCCCTACATTAAAGACAGGGGAGGGCTGGCCTGGGGGGCAGGGGGGCAATTGCCCCCTGGGCCGGCCATATATCTGGGCCAGTGGGCCACTGCCTCACTTAATCTCCATCTTGTTGCTATAAGTCAAGTTATACTAGTGATACCACAGCTCTACCAACTGAAACAGAACTACACAAATTATATCACAGAGCTACAATCCAAATGAAGCTACACTAGTAGTATAATGTATTTCCCTTGTAAGCTCTATAGTATTGCTAGAGTAGCTTTGCTTACATTATAAGCTCTGTAGTATCAGTACTGTAGCCCATTTCTGCTCTGAGCTACGTGGTATTGCTTTACTTCATGCTATTAATGCCACTTTTAAAATTAACAAAAGGGTGTGGGCTGGGACAGTGGGCTCAGACAATAGTAGAAATGGGCCACTTGATCGTATTTGCCTTCCGGGCCACAAGTTGCCAGCCCTCCCCTGGGTGGAAGCAGCTGAGAGAGTATGGGTGGATGGGAAAAGTTGATCGAAACTTAGAGAAATGATTGCTGGGGAATGGAATGGGCAGAGAAAATAAAAATAAAGAATGGGGAAGCTGATAGAGAGGATAGGTGGGAAAAGCTGAGAGGATGGGTGAGAGGAACCGAGGGAGGATGGGTGGGGGAAGCTGAGAAGATGGGTTGGGGAGGAATGGTGGGTGAAGCTGAAAGAGAACAGATGGGGATATCTGAGAGAATATGGGTGAGTGAAGCTGAGTGTATGGGTCAGTAAATCAGAGAGGATGGATGAATGAAGCTGAGAGAGATGATCTGTGGATTTAACTGAAAGAGAAGATGAGTGCTGAAGTTGAAAGAGTGGATAGGACAATGGGTGGATAAAGCTGAGAGAAGGGATGGGTGGATAAAACTTAGTGAGGATGGAAAGTTGAAGCTGAAAGAATGGGAGGATGGAGCTGAGACACAGGATGGGAGGATGAAGGTGTGGGAATGACCGTGGGAATGAAGGTGAGAGGGAGAGGGTCAGAGAAAGAGAGAGAACATGGGAGAAGGAAGCTGAGAGAGAGCATGGGAGAAGGAAGCTGAGAGAAAGGATTGGTGGATAAAGCTGTGCGAATGGGAATAAACTGATGGGGAGGGGGTAGGAGGATGAGTCCACAAGAGAAAGTATTGGAGAATGAAAGGGGATTGGAGAATTAACTTGAGAGAAGATGGGACAATGAAGAGGATGAAGAGGATAGGAGAATGAAGCAGAGGGAGAGGATAGGAGAAGGAAAATGAGAGAGGAGATGGGAGGATGAAGGTGAGAAAGGGGATGGGTGGGTAAACCTGAAGAGGGCTGGGTGACATGCTGCAAGAGGATGATAGTGGTGTGAGACAGTACACAAACACACACACACATACATTAACACTGCTTTGCAATGTGTTCCATACAACTAAGGTGCTCAAAGTGTTTGAGTATTTCAGTGGTGGAACTTCATGTACTCCCTGTATGCTGCTATTTGCTTTCATTCACATGTCACATTACTGGGCACTTGATTAGAGTTGCCCCAGTCAGTTTTTGGGTTAAAGTGTTTTTTATCCCTTAGGACTAGGAAGTTGTGCAAGGAATTGTAAAGCAATGCAGTGCAAATCCTCCTGGACTTTAAGGGTTTAAAAAGGTTCTCTGATATGTGACATGTGAATATAAGCAAAGTTCAGCATATATGGAGCTCCCTCACTGACATTGAAATACCCACCCCTCTGAGCTGTGGCACTTTTTTCAGGGCCATCATCAGAAATTATTTGGCCAGGGATAAGTAACTGGCAGAGATTTGCCTTAGTCAATTCTTATAGTGGGTAAAGAGGCACCTTAACCATTTGTAAAATCTGGTCACTGTACTTTGAGACATAGCATATTGAACAGTTGGCCACATTCACAAAAGAAAATTGGAGCAATTAAGGGGCAAACCGATGGCAGCACAGCAAAAAATTACTAATATACTATAAAGTCTCTCTTTAATTGTCTGTAAATAATTCATTTTGTAAGTCTAATTATTTAGCCAAAAAGATGGACTTTTCAGTGTAATACTGCATTACCATGAAGACCTGACAAGTTTGCATTGAAAATATCCTCCAACATCACTTACACAGTGACTCTTCTGCAGCTTTCAACTGTAAGTGAGCTAATTTCACCACAAAACCCATATGAGGAGAAAATCCTGTTGAATAGGACAACTTATGTGACCCCTAAGCAATAGCTCCCTTCTGCTCTTGCACAATGCGTTCCACACCCATATGATACTGAAGTGGTTAATGGAGGAAAAGAGTCTATAGGCTACCCAGGAATGTTTTTCAATAATTCCTGACTCTTGCCCTCCATTAACCCTTCAGTGCCATTGGGGGTTGGGAATGCATTGCACAATGCAATGAACAACTCAATGGCATTCAAATGTTTAACCTTTTGATTGCTAGAGGGGTACACAATGCATTGCAAAGCAATGGCGCTCAGACGGTTAAAATAAAAAAATTCAGTGGAAGACTTGCATTTTGCACATCATAAAACTGAACTGGATTCTTTCTCTAGAGACTAAAGAGGCTCTGGGTGGAAATTTTCTTGGGGTGTGGGATCCTTTCATCCTAACACTAGCTAAATCACAACAGGATGAATTTTCCACTTTTCAGACACACACGTTGGATGGACTATAGGGTGGTACATCAACTAGATATATCTTCCTTGACACAGCGTGACTGGTAGGGAGACAAATATCATCCACAATTAAGAATCATCAGGGGTATCTAAATATTTATTTCCTATTTCTACCTTACTAATAATTAGAGACACTAATTATTTTGGTTTTTGGTTATTTGTTGATTAATTCACAGTTATAGTCAAGTTTGGTATATGGTCAAACCTACATGTTCTTTGGTAACCTGAGCCACAGCGGAGAATCCTTTCTTGATACTATAAGATGTACAACAAATCTAAATCACTGTGTGATAAGCATTAATTGAGAGGGATTTTATATACTATGCTGCCCACCACCCGTCGATGGACTGTACTTGTGTCATGATACTGAGTTCATCTATTGTAACACTTGTATATGACTTCGACATATGTAATGTTTCTCCATGCTATTGTATTTTCCTTTCTTACTTAAAATAAAGGAAAAAAGTTTATTTAAAAAAAAAATATATATATACTTTTTCTGTTTGAGACATGATTTCCTGCCCCTTGCCACTTACCCACCATATAAACTGCATAGGATACACTCTGCTGTGCACTGTGCACTCAATCTTTATTCTACCTCACCTACTGTCTATATCCCGTCTGCTCCCCATTTTTTATTGTCCCCTGTACCTGAGGTTTGCACACCTCATGAACAAAATTCAGCTTCTTATTAACTTTTAATCTCATTAACTATATCTATTTAAATAGATAAATGTTTTACTAACTGGTTAATAATAATAGTGATATTTGATTTTGTAGTTTGGGAATCTAATCCGAGAAGTACTTTCTTCTCAGGAAATGTATGCATGCATAATTACTCACATGTTCAAAAAATACCTCTTCCTCCAGATTTTTAGGCTGCTTCAACCAGAGGGTTGAAATAAATTGATGGGGAGAAATAATCATTCAAATTCATTGGAGACGGAATCTTTCACTGAGGGGAGTGTTTGGAATGGTGATAGGTCCTCTTTAAAGATACTCTATTACAAGCAAGGAATGCACACAAGATGTTAGTTGATCTCTGACACCAACTTGCTCCTGAATGTAAAGTAGGAGATGAAGTCTGGATGTCCACAAGAAACCTAAGACCCAGCAAGAAACTTGGGCCTGAGTATTTAGGCCCTTTACTATGGCAGAGGTGTGAAAATGTGTGGTTTGATGGCTGCCAGTGGGGCAAGGCTGGAGGGTTCAATATGTGTTGCTCTCTGGCTACTGTGGGAAATGGATGTGTGGTTATGTGGCTACTGCAGGACAAGGCAAAAGGTCAGAATGTATGGTTCTCTGGTAACCAGTAAGAGAAGACTGGTGGGGAGTTAATGCTTTCTGCAGTTGTATCTCTTCCAGCATAGACTGAAAATGCATTTAACTGACACTTCCTTTAATATGGAGGGAATACTTGGTGGAAATGTTATACATAGGAGAGAATTACATGATTATTGTTGATTTTACTGATTGGAAAAAAGCAGAGAAAAATCTTTTTATCTGGTGAAAATTGCTATTTTTTTGCATGTTTTTCTTTTCAGGTATAAACTTTGACACATTGCTGCTTGCAATATCATCACACTTTGGTCCTTGCTCTCCTCTGTAGTGCCCCAGAAGTGCTAAGGATGATGTACCAAGAAGAACTGGGGGGATATGCAATAAAGCATGATAAAGAGGTGATAAAGCAGAGACGACTTCTCCAGTGACATCACTTCTCCAGTTCCAATGATATTCTATGGAATTAATGCATTAAGAGCTCCACAGTTGGAGATATCTTTGTGCATTAGCTCCATAGAATAATATAGGACTTGGAGAAATGATATTGCTGGAGAAGTCATCATGTCTTTATCACGTCTTACTGCATCTCCCCCCTGGAGCATTTCTGTGGCAAGCCAAAAAAAAACATTCAATATAGTAGACAAATCATGATTTCCAAAATTCCCATTGATTTAAATATGGCTTGTAACCTTCTGAATTCTAGTGAGGTCTCCTTCGCATTGTGAAGCCCCATTTAAATCAATAAGAATGTTTAATGTTGTCCCCTGTGGTACTATTGGTTTGGCCCAGAATCACTTCAATTCTGCTTACTTAATGCATAAGCCCCATTTAACACCTTTAAAGCTAGAAACATCTGAAACACATTGCCAAGTAGTGTATTAGAGACTTTTTTTGTACTGAAAGTGTTAAAGTGGCAGTTAAATCAATTGGAATATTTGTTTGTTACCTATGGTGTAGTTGGTTTGCCCTGGCTTTGCTCTGGTTCTTCTTAGTAAATCAGGCTCAAGAATAGGTTATCAATGTAAATAACTCTGCCCCATTGCGTTAATTGTGACTTTTTTAAGTGCACGTCTTGTCCATTGTTCTTATTTTGTTTGATTAATATCTATTTCTTGTTGCATTTTTAACAACAGGGAGAAAAGGCAAACTGTACTGAGATCCTGCTTGGCTCTTGTGGATGAAATGGCAACAACAATGTTTTTCTTTAGTCTCATTTTTGTGCTAATTATTCATAACACTGGTAAGTCTTTCACAAGTACCAGAAACTAGGGACTACTCTAAGACAATCTGCAATCGCTGTTACTTATCTATGCCTGTACCACATATTGGTCCATAGTGATAGAATTTATCCTCTACCCAGAAGATCACTTGGACATTCAGTGGAACAGGCAAGAATACTGTTACTCTATAGTCTCTTGAAGAATTGCATAGTTTAGTCAACATGATACATGATGAGAACACAAAAGTAGGGAGTCGAAAGGTATCAAGAACCAAGAGACCACCCTCAACAGAAACCTTAATAAAGCAAGAGACACTGAAGGTATCATTATTGCCTTTAATACATTGGGTACTTTGGGTATCAGTTTATATTGACTGGTGCAAACCCCTATCCCTTTTTATGTTTTTCAAACACGAGAAATTATATCATAAAGGTTTTGATGTCATAGCTATATAAAAAGAAGTTAATATTAATACAATTTGAAAACTGCTATGGGCTATAGTCTTTAACCCTTTGAGCGCCAGATACATTGCAATCCAAAAGGTTAAAGTGGATCTGTCAACTTAAAATATATTTAATGAAAATTAAAAAATGCCTGTATTTTGTGGTAGCCCAGTAGTTCTCTCTATTTTGTTTTTGCTAAAGGCACCCAAACACACATCTGGAATTTTCTGGGGACCCCTAAAATGTTTGATGTCATTTGTGAAGGGCATAATGAAGGGTGCAAATACTTAAAGGGATAGTAAAGTCCCCAAAAAAGTATGTTCTAAATCGTAGCTGCATTAAAAAAAACATTTAATGTGTTTAATCCTTTCTCTCAAACCGTTATCGTTTGAGAGATGTAATAAAATAAAGACCTCCGCTCCCTCCCCCTTCTCATGCTTCCGCTGTACAGCGGACGTCATGAAATCCTGCTTCCGGGACCAGGTGGCGGCTCTTCAGGAGCGCTGTCATCTAGATATCTAACTATAATTACTTCATCGGAATGGTCCACAATGTGTGCTTGCAAGCCAGGCACACGTTGTAGACCGTGCAGATGAAGTAATTATACTTAGATATCTAGATGACAGCGCTCCTGAAGAGCCGCCTACAGTCGGGCGACTGGATTCTGCCTCTGACAGCTTTACAGCTCGTCAGGCAGAAAGGGGAGGGAACGGAGGACTTTATTTTCTTATTTCTCTCAAACCATAACGGTTTGAGGGAAAGGATTAAGCACATTAAATGGTTTTTTTAGTGCAGCTACGAATTACAACATACTTTTTTGGGGACTTTACTATCCCTTTAACTATATAGTTAGTTACATCTCACAATAACAAAAATAATCAAAATTGGGTCTTATGAGTAAAAGTGGAGTAGAGCAATTATGGGGGGAAACCAGTTTCACCATAGGGGACAAATAAGCATTTCAGTTGATTTAAATAGAATTTTTAACCTCTTGAATTCTAGAGAAGGCTCCAACATATTGCTTTGCAATGCAAAGGACATCTCTCTGTGATTTAAGGGATTAAAATGTCTCATTTAAATAAATTGCAATCTGATGTATTGTTGTGTATCCCCTTGTGGTGCAGTTTGTTTACCCCAGAATTATCTCACTCAACTTCTATTCACAATGCCCAATTTCCATAAATCTGCACCTGAAATTCATCATCATTGTTCACATTTTGTCAAAGCCTTTATAGAAAGAACAAGGGGCACCCTCAGTGGATTTCTGTGGCACATTAGATTGCCATGGCACCATGGTTAAGAACCCCTTTCATAGACATTATTTGTAACATAAATATTTTTTGACAAATTAGCCTATGTTAGTTGTGTAGCTTGGTACTTTATGCTAATTAGTTTATTTGGTGTACCAATATTACCGCACACTGTGCTATGAATGAATCTAGGCAGAGGCCACACACTAGGGTAATGTCTGATTTTAGGCTTATTAGGGAATAAGTCTAAAATGCTGTACTGTGCCTTCACAATATAAAGATAAATTTATCCAAAAATTTTGAGTTCATTGACAAATAGCTGATACAACAAACAAACAGATTGTAAATAACGGTTAAACAAACTGAACTTTTCAGAGGGTGACAATTCCACTTTTATATATTTTAATTCAAAAACAAATTGTATACAGGCCACATCAACTGTGGCATTTAAAACAGTACACGTTGATGAGGTGATAGCAAGGTACAAGGTGTACTCTGTGCATGTTCCAGATCAGCAAGCAGTACAGATATACAATACAGAAAAGGGAAGAAAAAATAAGGGCAACCCAAGCAGAATATACTATCCCTAATCTAGGGCAAGGGAACTGTGTTAAATGGAAATAATGAAGGGTCGTAACTAGAAAATAGTATTTCTGTGTATATGTTTCATACACATAAAAACACATCATACTCATGCAGAAAGTACTTTGACACAATTATAAATATTAAAATTATAATTATTTGGATCTTATTTTACAATATTGATATAACTTCTGTGATCAGAGGGAAATAGAGAAAAAGAGGCCCCCAAACATATTTTGGGAGGATTTGTTTTGTTGCTTTGGGATTAAGCTGAGTATTGTACTGTCGTAGTATTTTTAATATTCTGTAATAGAGCAGTCACAGAGATAAGTTATGCACAGACTCACATCTCTAGCATCTGACCAGTTGATGATTGCATAAAATTGGGGCAAAAAGCAACTCAGTGTGCTCTCCTTAAACAAGCAGTAAACTTTGTTATGCAAAAATATGTATATATTATAGGGCTTTTCCTGTTGAGTAAAACAAAGATACTCCAGCTGCTGAGAAATGCAGGGGATTTTTATTTGTTCCACATAATAGAGCTGGTCTTCTTCAGAATTGCTCCACAATTGAGTATATATATATATATATATATATATATATATATAGAATTAATAATACCCACAAGAATCATTTATATGTATTATACAATTTTATCATCACCCATGATCCCTAGAAATACTCACTTTCACTTATTAACCCTTTGATTGCCACAAGAGTGTGCAACACTTCACAACCTAGTGCTCAATGAGTTTAAATTTCAAATGTTAATTATTTCCTTTGAAACACTAAACTTGAGGGCTATCCTCTTTGATTTTACCTTTTATTTCATACATTCCATTGTTTAAATTTCTCAAACTTTATTAACACCATATCTTTAAATACAGAATCCAAGCAATTGGCATGTCCAAAACAAGTGACTGGAATTGTTGATGGATCCATTACCATTAAATGCTCATACAACCTGCTGACGAAAGCCAATAAGTACGAAAGAAAATTTCTTTGCCGTGAAGGTAGAAGCCTCAAATATTGTGATACCATCATATCCACCAATTATTACATCAGGAAAGATTTCAGAAACCGTGCCTCTATTGTGGATAATCCAGCAGAGGGCACTATTACAATACAGCTCTCTGGGCTACAGATGAATGATGAAGGCACCTATAGATGTGGAATTGGCAATGTAGGAAATGGCTTGACTGCAGTGATCAATGTGGCTGTTACTGAAGGTAATTACCTTATTATCTTGAGTCATGAAAAAAAAAAACACAATTTGTCACGCCCATAAAACTTCCATAAAAATTCCTGTGCAATGAGAACTTTTCAGCTTCCACCTATACAGTTAATAGCTATAAATATTCGAACAGCAATACTACTCTTTTCTCCAAATTGCCCCCCCCAGGAAGAGATCTAATTGCTATGGCTACAGTAAATACTCCAAAATTAGGCAACTTTATATATTTCTCATTGACAGCCTGTATCAAAATCTAGCTAAATTTTTCAGCAGCTTTCCCTCTCTTCCTGCACACTGTCTAGACTGAGTCAAGCAAAACCAGATCCCTCTCTTTGTCTGTCTGCATCTACAACAGTGGCTATTAGCTAAAAATTTCACCAGCTTTTTCTTTCTGTTCCACCACAGACTGACAATGAGGTAGACACTGGCCTTGTTTTATCCTGAGTTGGCATGGTGGAAATACCTTGCAGGAAACCCATTATCGCATCACTTGTGAAGGAAGAATTACATTAACACAAATTATTTCAATGTGTCAGAAAAAAAGTGAAAACAATCCTTTCCTCATTCATTTTCACCAAAGGAGATAGGTGCCTTTTTTTTTACCTTTCGTCTTTGTGGTGAAAATTTTCACTACTGCCAAATCCTCCTCTGATATGGAAGCAACACTAGAATGAGACTTACTGTCATGCAACTTTTCATATTGTTTTTACAATCAGCCTCCTTCAGAGGAGGATCATCAGTATTAACGCGGCAACCATGGCCTCAGTCAGTTTTTTTAGTGTTTCTTTTCTACCAGCTGTACATGCATGTACTCCTCCTAGTTCTTTCTCTTTATCCTACCATGATTGGCAGACGCAATGGCAATAGTGTTGATTTTTACTGTAAAGTATACAACAGAGCACACCTGCAGCATGTTACTAAGTGCACAGAACAATAGCACATCAGCAACAGCACAAATATATGCTTGTCCTTTCTTGTCTGAGTGTGGAATGATGTCTCTTTTTATCTAACATAATAAATGATGTATATCTCTGCCTCTAGTATCTATCACTATCAGTCTAGGTAGAACATCCCACCTGTCTGTCACCAATCAGTCAAATGTAGATATTTTCTATTTAAACTGTCCCTGTCATTGATAGAGTCACTGTCAATAAATCACATCAACAATGCCTGCAACCATCTAGAGAACTGGCTAGCACAGTGTTCCTTAACCCCTTAAGGACTATGTGATATGCTATGACCGCCACGGTCCTTATACCCTTAAGGACCAGCGACGGTCATAGCACGTCACATACTTTTTACTTACAGCGCTCTACCGGGAGCGCTGTAAGTAAAAATGGGGCCTAAAATTGATCGCTCCAAAACTGGAGCAATCTCTCTTAGGCCTCAAAGTGGAGCACTGGTACGCATAATAGGTCACGTGTACCGGCGCGTCAGCAAGGATCAAAGCGGTCCTTAAGGGAAGGTAACTTCCCTGGACCGCTGGTCCTTAAGGGGTTAAATTAAGCAACTCTTGGAATATCTGCCTATAAACTAGTTATCATCAATTGTTCTACACTGTACAACCCTTTATCTATTTTCTCAGTCGAGTCTCAGCTCAGATCGGATCAATTGCTTATCTTTTTTGTTTTGATTTTTTTTTTTAAACTCTTCTTTCTACCTTCACATCCAACTTCGGTTCCCCCTCTTTACCTTTCTACCTCTTTACACTAGCAATGTTTCAGCACCTTTTGCTCTTTGACCCTTTGGTATGGAATGCATTGCTAACCAATGCATTCCTTACCACTCAGGCAATCAAAGGGTAAAAGCATAGACTAACAACATGTGTACACTGACACTGCCTTATCTACTGTCACCAGTGCAATACATGAAGGAATCACTTCATGTAGGAAGAGAAGTCATTATTATTGATTTAAATACAATGAAAAAAGTGAGAAAATAGAGGTAAAACTGCACTTTTCATGGGATTCCCACTGATTCACACTGAAAGTGCCATTTTTATTGTTTCTTTTTCCTTCCATGCCTACTTTTAACTTGTTTTTAAAGCACCTAGTATAATTTGCCTGGAAATAACAGAAATGTAATACTAATAATGGGTACAAACATATCAAATCCCTTAGAATATTATTTTTAAATGTAACATTTAAATATAAGTTGCGGTCAGGGCTGAGGTAATTATTTAGTGTATTTATAAATAAATAAAACACAGTTCCAACCATTCATCTACTTTAGGCAGTATTTTTAAAGAAAGCCAAAAATATGTTTCCATTCCTAAAGTGCACTCCCTCTTTAACTATACCAGGCAACAGATTCCCCTTTTTATCTGACACACCAATGTTACCTGAGAATACAAGATTGATCAAAAAAGTGGATGATTCTAGCTACAACATAACAAAAGGGGTGAGGGTTATGTAGGAAATGGGGGAGGGACATGTAGAGGCAGAAGAGAGGGAAAGGAACTATAGCTGGAATCACAGGAATACAAAGTACTAGAGAGTTTGTGGTGTATACTTTTTATGCTCACTTTCTGGCCATGCACTCATTATTTTCTATTGGCTAAAGGCTATGATCTCACAAAGCCCACTCCCATCCATTTCCTAGAATGTGCAAAGGCACCACATTACTCCTCTTTTACTTGTCCTATGTTGCCCGGTTTCCAGGGAAGTGAGTTGAAGAAAGACTGTGGATGGACACCATTGATCTTGTTCAGCAAAATTTGGAATGTGGGAGACCTGACTGATCTTTTTTAGACAGAGGAAGAAAAATAGTGCAATGATCTTTGTGAAAAATGACATGGTGTTTCTGTAAAAACGTGGATGAAAAGGGCCAGTGGTAATTTCACCTGGCCTCATGAAGCCAAAGAGAGCTAGGCTGATGGCAACAGTGAGGATGATATTTGTGGCAGAATCAAATGGGGGGAGATTGTAGGAAATCAAAACATTTTCTGAATGGGGGCTTGTGATCAGTAGGCGAGTAAGAGGTGAGTAGTAAGGGTGTTTATATAAACGTATAAGAAACAGACTGATACTATGATTGGAAAATAAGGATGGATCATTGGGGAATTTAAATATAGTTAGTGCTGTATGTTTGAGAGATATAGCTTAATGATGACTGGGGCTAACCGGAGATCTGAATGACAGAATGATGCAAAGGCATGGATGATTGGTGGAATGAATGGGTTGGTGGTTGGTTTGGTTAATTAAATGTAGGTAGGATGGCCAAGCTAGAGGGTATGTTTTGTGGGTGCTTGTGGCTAAAGCTTGCTGTATGATAGAATAAAAATTTGAATTAAATGGACGTAAGGCATGATTACTTTTTCAAACTTGGGTGAGTTTGAAGGCTAAGGGTTTGCAGATGGGTTTATGTTGAAGAAAACCTGAATGAGAGAGCATCAGTAGCTGAATTATCCTGACCAGGGATGAAGGTAATGAAAATAAAACTTGTGGTGCACTGAAAGCCAGGTCAGCTTCTGAGAGAACATCACGATAACAGGGGAGGAGGAACAGCCTTTGATGATTATGTGACACGTGGCAAAGTTATCTGTATAAAAGGTGACTGTTTGAACTGACCTATCATCAGCCCATAATGCTGCTGCTGTAATAATCGAGTACATTTCAAAGAATGGGGATGTGGAGATGAAATTGGGAAGGTCAAGTGCTTCTTGCAGCGATGGATCCACAAACCAGTTGCTGCCATGAATTGTAGTGAACCTGAAGCCTGCTGCTGTGTCTGTATACACTGAAGGGGAGGTGTCACAGTTTGTTAAGACTCTCAGACGCAAAGTTAGGTAAAAACACAACTTTATTGAAAGGTTTAAGACAATCCCATAGGATCTCATACACATACATAAATATACATAGAAATGACAGGAAAGCAGTAATAATAGCGAGTAAGGCTCTACTGGCCTTGCCAATATATCAGGCAAGGCAGCCTGGACAAGCAATGAGAAATAGGTGGCTCTACCGGCCCTGCCAATATACCGGGCAAGGCAGCCAGGATGGAAGACTAAAGGATAGTAGGCTCTACCGGCCCTGCCAATATACCAGGCAAGGCAGCCTGGACAAGCAACGAATTATAGGTGGCTCTACCGGTCCTGCCAATATACCGGGCAAGGCAGCCTATCAGAAGACAAGGAGTATACAGGCTCTACCGGCCCTGCCAATATACCGGGCAAGGCAGCCTAACGGAACACAAGATGCATACAGGCTTTACTGGCCCTGCCAATACCGGGTAAGGCAACCCAAGATGAAAATGAAAGGAAGGTTCTACCGGCCTTACCAATATACCGGGCAAGGCAGCCTTAACGGAGATGATGGCAACCACTGAGGCCTCAATGACCGTCAGATGACAACGACAGTCATAAAGATGATATACGGAAGCTAAATGAGCATAAGTAGTAAATCATGGAATCACAGGGAATCACCAGTACCCGCGTACTGGGCAACCAACATAGCTGTCTAGGACTTGACAGCAAAACCAGCGTGGAGCAAACCAGTACCCGCGTACTGGGAGACAATCACCTGAGTATAACGGCAGCCAGATGGCTATGAGAGAATCAGTACCCGTGACTATGAGTCACCTTATGTACGAGGCAACAGTCGCCGTGAGGCAGTGGAGCGAACCAGTACCCGCGTACTGGGAACCAACAGTATCAATGGCAATGCAGGCCGTGAGGCCGTGGAGCGAACCAGTACCCGCGTACTGGGAACCAACAGTATTAATGCAATGTAAGCCGTGATGCAGTGGAGCGAACCAGCACCCGCGCACTGGGAACCAACAATATCAATGCAATGAAAGCCGGGAGGCAGTAGAGCGAACCAGCACCTGCGCACTGGGAACCAACAATAACAATGCAATGTAATCCGTGCCCCATTTAGCCCCCTACTGGGACTAATTTCTATACGAAAATTCTTAAATTCTATCTTGTTTCAATCCTCTCCTATGATTCTCCTTCTTTTTTGTATATTTACTGGGAGCTAAATTTTTTTTCAAACTCTTCGCTCTCCTGTAGATAACCTTTGATTTAGCTGAGATATTCTTTTTTAACAATGGGTCATTCAATAGGATCCCCCAGTGTTTATTGAATATCTTGTGGATATCCATTGATGCTACATTGAAACGGGTTACAAACAGAGGAACTCTATCTGAATCCTTATTTGGATTTTCACCTCTAATATTTCCTCTGTTTTCCTCAAATGCTCTTGCTTTTTGGTAAGAGTCTTCAACTAGTTTATATGGATACCATTTTTCTAAAAAAACAATTACGTAGGATCTCAGATTGGGTATCAAATTCTGTGAACAGTTTTGTTTAATTCATCAATACTGTCCATAGGGTACATTCCTAAGCCACTTCTTGTGGTGGCAGTTAATGAATTTTAAGAAACTATTTTATCCACTGTCTTAAACTATGTCCTGGAGAGTACCTGACGCTCATCAAGGCCCATCAGCTCCAAACGTAGAAAATGAATGCAAGATGGATGTATAGTGCTGGTAAATATGAAATTCCACCTATTATTATTCATGCGGCACACAAATCTCTCGAGATCCAACTGACTACCCTTCCAAATAATAAGGATATCGTCGATGAACCGATAGAGAACCAAATCCGCACCAAGTGTATTGTTTTAAAAACCATGCAATCCTCCAAATATTCCATAAATATATTTGCAGAATTTGAAGCAAACTTGGTTCCCATTGGCACTCCACTGACTTGTAGATACACGAACCCAATGGCTTCCAGTATAAATTCTCTCTGTTTTGAGGGGATAGAAAAAAGTTAGGTGCCTCAATGCCTCCCTCAAGGGGTATATTAGTATATAGCCCAGTTACATCAAGAGTTGCCCACATGTGTGAACCGAAAAACACATAAGTGTGGAGTCTGTTTGATATATTTACATATGTTTTATGGAATAAATATTTTGGTATACTTTTAGAAAAGATTGATACACCCCACTCATTTATCATTATTTATTTTAATTCTTTATTTATTTAGTTCTATTTTATTTTACTTTGGATTTCACTCTGTTACCATCAGTGGTTCAATTGAACTGAAGATCCTGAATCAGCACTCTGGATCCCAAACAGAAACAGGCTAATTATCTCTGTAAGTTGGATTGTCTGACTGTGTATATGCACGGATCTGACCATAAGAATTTGTGAGTACCCTGAATATTTAAACTGTAAATAATATTTATCATACAATGGTACACTATTGGGAAGGGTATTTGGCATCCATTTAGCTCAGCCATCAATTTTGGAAGTGTCCATTCCTTGAGATAACTTGGGTGTATGGCCCTGGGAGTTGTGGTGCTATCGGCAGATGATCTTCTGGAATCAGAGGGGACCTGAAGCTCTGGGTTATCCATGGTATCTGGCAGTAGAATAGGGGAAGGGAGGAAACTACTTTAGATAGAAGGGGATAATGGAATCTAAGTGACTTAAGGAAAATTCAATTGATTGCAAAGAGGAGCTGTGTCTTTGAGAAGTCCAAGGGAAATTGGTGAACATGCCAAAAGTGAAGGTAGTGAAAACGTGAAACCATGCTGTTTGTGTATCTGAAGACCTGAAGGAGAAGGTATAGTGTGGATGACTCCTTTGAATGGTGGAGAGGAACGGTGAGCGGGTGCTATGGTCCAGAGTAAAGTAGAATGTTTAGGAAGCTGGGAAGGATATTGCTGTCTTGTAGTCTAGGTAAGGAGATAACCTGTGGCTACTGTGAAGGTGTAGGTAGGCAGAGGATACCTTCAAATTTGTGAAGAAAAAAAGCCAGGAGGGGATACCTTGGTCACTATAAGGTCTAGTGTGTGGAGAGGAACCTTGGCTTCTAATGAAAAGGTAAGGTGTGCGGCCTCTGAAAAGGTAAAATGTGTAGGGGATGCCTTTGGCCTCTAATAAACCTTCAACCTCTACTAAGAAGTAATGAGTGGATAGGATACCTTCGACCTCTAGTAAGAGGTAAGGCATGGAGGGGATACCTTTGGCCTACATGAAGAGGTAAGGTAAGGAGGGGATACCTTCAGCCTCTACAAAGAGGTAAGGTGTGGGAGGGATACCTTCATCCTCTAAGAAGAGGTAAGATGGGAAGGGGAACATTCAGCCTCTACGAAGAGAGGGGATAATTACAGCTTCCACTAAGAGTAAGGTATGAAGGATTACTTACTGCTTTTTTTTTTTTCATATTAAATAGACTTTGGCTTTTTGAAGAGGCTAGGTTTGGGGTTGAAGGTAGGTGATATACAGCACATAAGGAACTGGGGGTTGCATGCGTTAAAACACTTTTAATTAAAGGGGCGTAAGGGGTTGATTTAAACTGGGGGATGATTACTGACGATGTGCAAGGAAGAGAGAGAGAAGGGGAACAAAATACCTTAGAGTATGTAGAAATATTACACTATGAAGAACTGAATTATGCTGGATCTGAGGGGAGATCCTGAACAACTTAATGCAACAAACCAGGAGAACCAGGCAAATCCGATGAAGAAAACAGCCTTTGAAATGGTCTAAAGGGATGGATTGCTTGAATAAACAATATATATAGTGGTAATTTACTTGGTTCTAATGATGGTTTCCTAGAGCTGGTGTTAAGGAGTGTAGTTGAAAGATAAGCCATGACTCAGATGGTGCCTAGGGAGGTGGGTCTGATATAAGGAAAAATTAAAAGAAAAGAGAGACAAAAAAGTATGTTACTAGATAATGATGAAATATATCTTGGCACGGTATGAAAATTAGACCGTAAATTCCTAGAGCATAAACAGTGGACAGTGTAATATACAAGTAATAAATAAACCTATAGGAGCTTAACATAATAAAAGCTGAAAACGTGTAGAGTGAGGTTACTAAAACGAGTGTGGAGAGAAGAGTACTCAGTGATATCTATGCATATTGTGCTTACTGGTTAACTGGAGTGGCAAGGAGGTGTCCTGGTGATGTGGTTACTAGGAGTAGCTTGTTTACAGCTGACGGAGGCTAGTAAGATTCACCTGAAGGGTGCAAATCAGCATGCATCTGGTGCGGCATTATAAAGTGTAAACAGAAGGGATGAGGGGAGAAAATTAAATGTGAAGGACTCGGGAGGGTAGGGGAGGAGAAGGGACATTTGTATGGAGGATGGTTCTGCAGGAAGACGGTAAGAGTGAAGCAACAATGGGATATCATTTAACTTACTTATTTGACAGAAATACTGGCAATCATAGAGGAATGGCTCTGGTGAGGTAGCTCAGAAGAACGCTGATATGAAACCGAAGTTCACTCATGACAGAGAGAGACCAATGAGTGGGGCTACTGCCTGGTATTTAAAGGATTGTAACCCCTCCCATAAATTCTCCATATATGCCTAAAAGGCCAATGTTTTTTCTATTTAAATTCATACTTTATTTGAATTATGCAATAATCAAAGCTAAGCTAAAGCTTTCTTAGTAGGACTTTTGTAAACAAGTCTACTGATACCAGAACCTACATCAACATATACCACATATAGTATTTCTTAGTAGTCTTTATATTAAATAAAAAAGTAACATTGAACAGGCTGTTTTGTAACTAACAGTTGTTTACCAGAGCATATTTTAAATGTATTATGTTTTATTTTTATTTCAGTATTTCATATTTTAATGTATATTATTTGCTTTCCTTTTATATTTCATTCTGTGGACTTACCTTGGATGTCTATTTTAGGTGTTCTCTTCCAAATCCAGGGATAAAAATCTCTCTATATACAGATTATAATTCTTTCTGAGATTCCTTTCTAGATACAACCGAGTCACAGATTTTTTAGACTGAGGACAATCATATCAGAAATACTAATATTACAAACATTTAAAATAACACTTAATGGAGCACATTGAAGCTGCATTTTATGCTGTCACAGCTTCCTTTTAGCCACGGTGGACACATTTGAATGCAAAGCATAATAATTATTGTTAAAAATAAAATTAGGGGTTCAGTCTAGCACTGAGTAATGCAGAGCAGCTCATGTACTTTTTGGTAGACAATAAAAAAACCTATGCTCTTAAATAATGGATTGATATTTTAAACCTTTGACTGTCAGAGGGTTATGGAACACATTGATTTGCAATGCGTTCCGTACCCCTCTGGCATGCAAAGGGTTAATATATTGCATATATTCAATATATAATACAGTATAACTTATTTAGGCAAGTGACTTCTTATTGAATTACTTAGTCTCGAATTTATTCAGTTCAAAAATAATTAGTGGAGATCTCTAGCTTGTCATGGTGACATGAATTAAGATATTTTATTTCCATGCAGACTCTACCATCCCAGAAGAGGCTGAACTTATATATAGCCAACTGAGAGGTACTGTGAGCTTCAATTGTAAGTTTGGTGAACAATATTCTAAACTTCGGAAGTACCTGTGCAAAATAGGCAAAAATGACTGTAGAAATATTATTGATAGCACTGGACATATAGCCACAGAACACCAGGGAAGAATTATTTTGAGCAATCGGGATGAGCCTGGAAGCTTCAGTGTCAAGCTTATTCAACTAAGGAATGATGATTCCGGGCTCTATGCTTGTGGATTTGGAAGCTACGGAGGAGATGGAGATTCAGATGTTTTTGATCTGAGGATCAATGAAGGTGAGAAGGGCTCCTAAAGTGCAGTGGTTCAGTGGGGATTGGAAAACTATAGTCTATATTAAAGGGAACCTGTCTTTTATTAGCTTTTAATCTCATTAAATGTTTCTACTTAAATTGCCATGGCTTATGTTTTTTATTTTTCAATCAGCTTAATAGTTTTAGAGAATGTTGGTTTAGATATTGGAGAACCTAAAGTCAGCAGAGCATTGTTCTATGACCTGTCTGATAAAGCCATGTTAAGCGCACATATTACTCCCATGTCATAGCAAATCACCTCTCTCCACCTTTTTTGGCTACTATAACCAGTTTCCACCAGAACTTTGGAATATATTTATAGAAAGGAAAAGTCATGCAAATACGTTTAAGACAGGCTTCACACTGAGGGAATGTTTTGGAAAGGTGGCAGTTGCTCTCTAATTTATAGCTATCTGATTTGTCATGCTAGCTTTGGATCTAAAAATAATAAAAAGCAGGACAATCCATTGTCCTTGATTATTATGGCACAAGTGATAGCAGAGGCTAGTTCAATTAATTGTAAAATACTCATATGAGAAAAAAACTCATACAGAAACAAAATAGAAAAACAAATAATGAAATTAATAGGTAGGGAAATATGTTTAATTGTCTGGTATTTTATTTATTTCCTTCTCCAGAGACAGATATTCCTCAAGGATCCAGAATGCTGACAAGCAGCCCGGGAGGGTCTGTTTCTGCCCTTTGCCATTACAATCCCAGAAAGAGTTACACTCAAAAGTTTTGGTGCAAATGGAATGAGCAGCAATGCCAACCACTAATAAACACTGATGGGTTTGTTCAAGATTTATTCGAAGGGAGACTACTCATTCATGATAATCCAACAAATGGCACTATGCAAGTCTTAATGAACCAGATGACCAAAGATGATGAGGGCTGGTACTGGTGTGTGATGACTGATGGACTCAATGACCAGACATCAGCTATCCATTTTAAGATTGCAGAAGGTGAGATTGTCTGATGACATGAGACTGGTAGAGTAAAAATGATACTTTTATTGGCTCGATTATGCCAGTTTTCAAGACAGCTTAGGTCTCTTGAGGCATAAAAAGACTGAAGGCTGAAAACACAATACATGCAAATTAACACTCCTGCAAATTATTTTAACATTTAAATTCCACTGGCAGTGAATATTCTTATAAGTATTTTCTATAATTAATTCCCTAGGCTCCAGCATAGTGTCTTTGTAGTTAACTAAATGATACAAACAAGATTTATTTCCTTTTTATGCTCCCGTGATTTTAGTCTTTAGCCAGAGATAGCTATGCCTATAGACTGTATGGTTTAACCCTTGTGGGGGATAATGTGACATAAATTCTTTGTCATGGTCTAGGCGTTATAAATTTATATTCCAAGATCTCTCTGTCTCTCTGTATCCTAACATTTCCTATCAGTACAGTCACCTTGAGATCTTTAATGGTGTGATCAGTTTTGCAAAAATTGGACCTATGAGAAATCATCCATTTTATTCATCCATTTTCTTATGGTTGGTCCTGTCTCACCCACATATAGTCCTGTTTTGGGACATTTCGCACACATGATAAGCCCTTGATGTTGTGGTTTTGGTGGGAATGTGGTATGGGCACCGTATCTGTGGCACCTATGTATGCACATCTCAGTACACAAACTAACAGACAGGCCAAATATTCTTGTAAATGACAGTTTCCATCCCAGACATACAAAAAGCTCTAGTGTTTACAGCCAGGCCCTAAGGTATAACCGTATATGCTCTGAGACTTATGACTAAGATAAACATCTTAAAAATCAGTCACGGAAATCCAAATTCAGAGAGCCACCAGTGTACCCAGAAGAAATCTCCTGGGATACAAACTGCAGGAAGACAATAGAGTGCCATTAGAAGTCACCTACAACATCTATGTCACGGTTACCCAGAGAAGTTCAGGAGTCAGTACGGTATAGTTAATGCAATTTATTAACAAAATGATAGAAAGAACAATATATACAACAGGAACAAGCAGAGGGTTACCAGCCAGCAAGCACCATTATCAGGAATAATAGGCTGCAAAGCTAGACCACACTGTTGGAGACTAGGCCTTAGCCACTGGTAGTCTCAACAGGGAGCAGGAGCAGGAACCGGAACTCAGGATCTTGATCCGACATAACGGGTGTACCAACTCCTGCCTGCAATCAGTAGGGAGCGAATTCTGACTCACGCCTGCAGTCAGTATGGAGCGAACTGACTCATGCCTGCAGTCAGTAAGGGAAAATGATAGCTGACTCACGCCTGCAGTCAGTATCAGAGCTTAGTCTACCAGACCCCCAGGTCCGTACTAGGTTGGGTGTCTGCTAGGTAGAAGGAACAAATGTAAGAGTAGTCAGACAGAGCCACAAGTCAGCACCAGAGGGGATAGTCAGACAAGCCAGGTCATACACAGTTCAGGTAGTCAGCCAGAGCCACAGGTATGCACCAGGTTGGGTGTCCACTATAGGGATAAGCGAAGGAATAGTCAGACAGAGCCACAGGTCAGCACCAGGATGGATGGAAGACTAACCAGGTCATACACAGAGCCCAAGGTAATAGAACTGCTATGAACAACAATGCAAGGGAAACTGAGTCAGGACTCAGTCTGCCTTTTAAACCCCTCCACAGGAAGTAGGTGGGTGGAGCAGCTCAGTGGGAGAAAGTAGGTAGAAGGAAGTAGGTAGGAGGAGACTACAGGAAGCAAACAAATAAAACAGAGGCCTGCAGCATGCTTGAAGCCTCACACCTGCAGATGATGCTGAAGTCAAGGTACATACTGAAACATACCACCCAACGTGAAACAACTATTGATAAAAAGCTCCTTTACAAATGCAACAGAAAATGGTACTTCTCCCAGTCTACATACACATATGTACGACAGATAAGGTGCCTATACCACTAGGTATGGCAACAATTTCTGCCTCAAACCAAAATTGTTGAATAATGGCTCTTCCTGCTTGGCAAATAATTTTCAGTGAAAGTGACATTTTTCCACTTTTTTCATCTAGCTCATTGCATTGAAATCAATGGAACACTGAATGTACACACAAGAAATATCAAATGTAATTTTATTTCCCAAAGGCATAGTATAAAAGGGGTTTAAAGGGCTTTGAGGGTTCTTGTGTTGATGGAGTGTGGGGAAATAGTCGAACAGGGATTTTTTGGCTGGGTTTGTTGATTGGGATTTAGGAGACAGTTAATAAAACATAAATAACATTTTTAAAAAATTAAGACATGGTATAAAAGGGTTCTGAGAAGGGTGACTGTGTTGGTGGTTTTAGTCTATGGAAAGAATCAGTTGAACAGGGAATTCTTTTTTGGGGGGGTTGTTCACTGGTATCGGGGAGACAATTAAAAAAAAAAAGTAAATTAAAAACAGAATAAAATAAGAAATTGGTATATAAAGTGCAAAGGATAATATGTAGGACTTGTTGTTAGAGGCCCAAGCCCTGAGGAAATTTTGATTTGTTGTAGGACTTAGACTTGTGTTAGGCCCAAGCTCTGAGGAAACATTGATTTGCAGGGCTTAGACTTCTTAGGCTCAAGCACTGACAAAACATTGATTTGTTGCATGACTTAGACTTTTTAGAGCCAAGCCCTGAGGTAACATTGAGTTGTAGGACTTTGGCTTGTTAGCGTTACAAGCCCTGAGGAATCAGAGATAAATTTTATCAATTTGGCTTGTTAGAGTCACAAACCCTGAAGAATCAGAGATAATTTTTATTAATTCAGCTTTTTAGCATTACAAGCTCTGAGGAATTTATAGGATTTAGAGTATTTTACAAAGGATAATATGTAGGACTTGTTGTTAGAGGCCCAAGCCCTGAGGAAATTTTGATTTGTTGCAGGTATAAGACTTGTGTTAGGCCCAAGCTCTGAGGAAACATTGATTTGCAGGGCTTAGACTTCTTAGGCTCAAGCACTGACAAAACATTGATTTGTTGCATGACTTAGACTTTTTAGAGCCAAGACCTGAAGTAACATTGAGTTGTAGGACTTTGGCTTGTTAGCGTTACAAGCCCTGAGGAATCAGAGATAAATTTTATAAATTCGGCTTGTTAGCATTACAAGCTCTGAGGAATTTATAGGATTTAAGCTTGTTTGAAACAAGCCCCAAAAATGTTTTGTTTTTTTAGTAAGCCCTGAGATAAAAAATATATATGTCCTTCTGGCCTAGTGCCAGCAGGTCATGTTATGGTGGCCATTGGCCACTGGCCATTGTCAAATGCTCCGGTGTCATTGCTGAAATTGTGACTGCTGTTCTTGCTGCTGCTGCTGCTGAGCTGTTTAAGCAGCAGTATGATTAGACATCTCAGAGGGGATGAACAACAGCAGGAACATAGGTGGTGGATGATTATGATTCCACTTGCCACTACTAGCTCCAGTGATGGGTGTGAGGCAGTAGCAGCACCACAACTAGCCTCCACCACTTCAGGTATATGTGGAGAAAAGAAGTTGGTTAATAATGTCTCTCCACCTTCCCATCCTCAAAAATCATGGGTGTGTTGTTAGAATTTATTTTTTTTCCCTTGAGAGCAGGAACATCTGGCCTAACTGTAACCAAACATCATGATGATGATGCTTAGGGTCCCCAATATGAAATCTTCCCACCAGAAACCAAGTACTGCTGCTGTCACTATGCCCCTTGTCCACTCCCTGCTTAAGACACGTGACAACCTACAGTTTAATAATACTGATGAACCTTCCCTGCCACCAACTTAGTTTATTTTGTGGGATGGAATCTCCTCAGATGCCGCTTGATGCCCAGGTTGAAATTATCCTCCACCACAATGCCATGTATGGTCAATGCACCACACAGTGTGCAATGGGTGGACATGAACTGCCACATCCTGACATCTACTGAATGGCAATCATGTGGTGGGGTAGGTAAAGATGAACGAGGTGGATCACCAGAAGATGTTGTTACATGATCTCCCTGTGCCTGGACCCTAAAGAAAGAAGGTGGTGGTGAGCCAGGAGTTTCGCTTGCCATCAAACTTTCCGGCTCTGGATGGGTTTTTCTGTTCTCCCTCCTCTTTGATTTACACCTCACCTCTTGTTGCCTGAGGAGAGTCAGGGGGTACAGCAACATCAGTGCCTGTTTTTTTTTTTTTTTTTGTGAAAGCATTTTACCAGGAAGAATACATTGAGATTATCTCTCATTTTAAAGTATGTCCTGGACTCATTTTATCTACCTCAGAAGGGTGAAAGGCTGAGTTGACCTTGCCGGGACTAGAAAATGCAACTTTGCGGCTTAAACAGGTTCTACAGCTGGTGCCTTAACCAACTGAGCCATCTCACCTACTTGGCTTTAATATGCTTCACATAAATGTCATGGTCTCTGTGTTACAGTTTATGATAAGGGCGGTTGTGCCAAGGTACGATCCCTCCTTTCCATTTTTTCACTGATTTATCACAAATTTTGCACAGTGATATCGCTGATGTCTGCACTGTGCCAGTCCTAAGAAAAAAAAGATCCTAGACCCAGGACTTAAGGGAGGGGGAATAAAGATGGAGAAAAATGGCCTCTTTCTTCCTTTTGTCCACATTACACTTCACTGGCTGGGGCAAAGGATGATGCAGCTGTTGTTGCTACTGCCTCAGAATCAGCACTGTAACTAGGACCAGAAGTATTGATTTTGGCAAGTAGAACCTGTCATAGTCCCGCATCACCGGACCCCATTCCCACTGTGTACATGGCTAAAAGGCTATTAATGACTCTTCCACCCCAGCTTCTCTACCACCATCACCACCACCAGTACCTTCTTGCTGAGGCTGCTCTATTACAGACATCTCACAGGTTGGAGGTGATGAGTACTGTTGAGCGAGCATGCTCGGCCGATGCTCGGATCGGCTCGAGCATCGCTCTGCTCGGCACATGGCGGTACTCGTACGAGTACCGCATGTGCTCGCCCGCCATGTTCGGGTCTCCTCCCCGCACGTTTTGCGGCTGCTGCGCAGCCAATAAACGTGCAGGGAGGCTCTGACATCAGTGTAATGCCAGCAGCCATGTTGGCTGCTGGCATTACACTGATTGGCTGGCCAGAACCCGTGGTCGGGTGCTGTATAGCACCTGACCATCGAGTTCGGCTCAGTCTTAGCCAGGGAGAGATGAGGATAGGAAGGGAAAGTCAGTGTAGGGAGAAAGAAAGCAAATTTGTGAAAAAAAAAGAACCAAAAGTCCTTTTTAGGACTACTGAGTGTGGGGGCAGCAGTTTATTTTGTGTGGGGGGAGAAAAACAAAAAAAAAAAAATTTCATATATTCTGTTTAGTGTGCAAAGTTGCAGATTAGAGCACATTCTGTTTAGTGTGCAAAGTTGCAGATTAGAGCACATTCTGTTTAGTGTGCAAAGTTGCAGATTAGAGCACATTCTGTTTAGTGTGCAAAGTTGCAGATTAGAGCACATTCTGTTAAGTCTTCAAACTCAAATATCAAAGTCACATATTCCATTCAGTGTGCGTCACCGCAGTTTAGCAGCATATTCTGTGTACTCTGCACAGTTGCAGAATAGGAAGAAATACTGTTAAGTCTTCAAACTAAAATATCAAAGTCACATATTCCATTCAGTGTGCGTCACCGCAGTTTAGCAGCATATTCTGTGTACTGTGCACAGTTGCAGAATAGGAAGAAATACTGTTAAGTCTTCAAACTAAAATATCAAAGTCACATATTCCATTCAGTGTGCTTCGCCGCAGTTTAGCAGCCTATTCTGTGTACTCTGCACAGTTGCAGAATAGTAAGAAATACTGTTAAGTCTTCAAACTCAAATATCAAAGTCACATATTCCATTCAGTGTGCGTCACCGCAGTTTAGCAGCATATTCTGTGTACTCTGCACAGTTGCAGAATAGGAAGAAATACTGTTAAGTCTTCAAACTCAAATATCAAAGTCACATATTCCATTCAGTGTGCTTCGCCGCAGTTTAGCAGCATATTCTGTGTACTGTGCACAGTTGCAGAATAGGAAGAAATACTGTTAAGTCTTCAAACTAAAATATCAAAGTCACATATTCCATTCAGTGTGCTTCGCCGCAGTTTAGCAGCCTATTCTGTGTACTGTGCACAGTTGCAGAATAGGAAGAAATACTGTTAAGTCTTCAAACTAAAATATCAAAGTCACATATTGCCTTCAGTGTGCGTCACCGCAGTTTAGCAGCATATTCTGTGTACTGTGCACAGTTGCAGAATAGGAAGAAATACTGTTAAGTCTTCAAACTAAAATATCAAAGTCACATATTCCATTCAGTGTGCGTCACCGCAGTTTAGCAGCATATTCTGTGTACTCTGCACAGTTGCAGAATAGGAAGAAATACTGTTAAGTCTTCAAACTCAAATATCAAAGTCACATATTCCATTCAGTGTGCTTCGCCGCAGTTTAGCAGCATATTCTGTGTACTGTGCACAGTTGCAGAATAGGAAGAAATACTGTTAAGTCTTCAAACTAAAATATCAAAGTCACATATTCCATTCAGTGTGCTTCGCCGCAGTTTAGCAGCCTATTCTGTGTACTGTGCACAGTTGCAGAATAGGAAGAAATACTGTTAAGTCTTCAAACTAAAATATCAAAGTCACATATTCCATTCAGTGTGCGTCACCGCAGTTTAGCAGCATATTCTGTGTACTGTGCACAGTTGCAGAATAGGAAGAAATACTGTTAAGTCTTCAAACTAAAATATCAAAGTCACATATTCCATTCAGTGTGCTTCGCCACAGTTTAGCAGCCTATTCTGTGTACTGTGCACAGTTGCAGAATAGGAAGAAATACTGTTAAGTCTTCAAACTAAAATATCAAAGTCACATATACCATTCAGTGTGCGTCACCGCAGTTTAGCAGCATATTCTGTGTACTGTGCACAGTTGCAGAATAGGAAGAAATACTGTTAAGTCTTCAAACTAAAATATCAAAGTCACATATTCCATTCAGTGTGCGTCACCGCAGTTTAGCAGCATATTCTGTGTACTGTGCACAGTTGCAGAATAGGAAGAAATACTGTTAAGTCTTCAAACTAAAATATCAAAGTCACATATTCCATTCAGTGTGCTTCGCCGCAGTTTAGCAGCCTATTCTGTGTACTCTGCACAGTTGCAGAATAGGAAGAAATACTGTTAAGTCTTCAAACTAAAATATCAAAGTCACATATTCCATTCAGTGTGCTTCGCCGCAGTTTAGCAGCCTATTCTGTGTACTCTGCACAGTTGCAGAATAGTAAGAAATACTGTTAAGTCTTCAAACTAAAATATCAAAGTCACATATTCCATTCAGTGTGCTTCGCCGCAGTTTAGCAGCCTATTCTGTGTACTCTGCACAGTTGCAGAATAGTAAGAAATACTGTTAAGTCTTCATACTCAAATATCAAAGTCACATATTCCATTCAGTGTGCGTCACCGCAGTTTAGCAGCATATTCTGTGTACTCTGCACAGTTGCAGAATAGGAAGAAATACTGTTAAGTCTTCAAACTCAAATATCAAAGTCACATATTCCATTCAGTGTGCTTCGCCGCAGTTTAGCAGCATATTCTGTGTACTCTGCACAGTTGCAGAATAGGAAGAAATACTGTTAAGTCTTCAAACTAAAATATCAAAGTCACATATTCCATTCAGTGTGCGTCACCGCAGTTTAGCAGCATATTCTGTGTACTGTGCACAGTTGCAGAATAGGAAGAAATACTGTTAAGTCTTCAAACTAAAATATCAAAGTCACATATTCCATTCAGTGTGCTTCGCCGCAGTTTAGCAGCCTATTCTGTGTACTCTGCACAGTTGCAGAATAGGAAGAAATACTGTTAAGTCTTCAAACTCAAATATCAAAGTCACATATTCCATTCAGTGTGCGTCACCGCAGTTTAGCAGCATATTCTGTGTACTCTGCACAGTTGCAGAATAGGAAGAAATACTGTTAAGTCTTCAAACTAAAATATCAAATTCACATATTCCATTCAGTGTGCTTCGCCGCAGTTTAGCAGCCTATTCTGTGTACTCTGCACAGTTGCAGAACAGGAAGAAATACTGTTAAGTCTTCAAACTCAAATATCAAAGTCACATAATCCATTCAGTGTGCGTCACCGCAGTTTAGCAGCATATTCTGTGTACTCTGCACAGTTGCAGAATAGGAAGAAATACTGTTAAGTCTTCAAACTAAAATATCAAAGTCACATATTCCATTCAGTGTGCGTCACCGCAGTTTAGCAGCCTATTCTGTGTACTCTGCACAGTTGCAGAATAGGAAGAAATACTGTTAAGTCTTCAAACTAAAATATCAAAGTCACATATTCCATTCAGTGTGCTTCGCCGCAGTTTAGCAGCCTATTCTGTGTACTGTGCACAGTTGCAGAATAGGAAGAAATACTGTTAAGTCTTCAAACTCAAATATCAAAGTCACATATTCCGTGTAAGATGAAGAAGGCGGGTAAAAAGGGACGGGGAAGTGGACGTGATCCTGATAGTTCAGGGCGCGGGTCAGGACGCGGAGAAACTGTGCCTGGTGCCAGAGCACAAGAAAGAAAGACATCCACCATACCTAGCTTCATGTCTCATTTTACAGGGCGTCGCAGGACATCACTCTCGAGGTCCGACCACTGTGAACAGGTGGTCGGTTGGATGTCAGCTGATACTGCTTCCAGTCGGTTAAGCACCACCCTGTCTTCCACCAAGTCCACTCTCAGTAGCCAAGAGTCTGGTCAACATAATCCTCACTCTGATCATCCTTCCTCCCACCATAGACGGTCTGGTCAAAGAAGTGATCCCACACTGGGATATAGTGAGGAGCTCGTCTCATCACCAATCCTTCATTTGACCCTCTCTGCAAGCACGGTTGCAGAGGAACATGACATCTTATGCCCTGATTCACAACCTCTAGAGGGTACCCAATCACAAGAAGATGACAGATGTGAACGGCATTTAAGGTCAAAGGAAGTAGTGGATGATGATGATGATGATGATGAGACACAGTTGCCATTAAATCAACCACTATTACTGTCTCAAGACCTTGTTCAGGAGGATGTTATACAGTTGTCAATGACTGAGTATGTGGTGGGATCAAGACATGAGGAGGATGATCAGAGTGAGGAAGTGGAGGAGGACTTGGTGGACGATGAGGTGACTGACCCCACCTGGGAAGGTGTAGAGCCGAGCGATGACAGCAGTCCTGAGGGTGAGCCATCTGCAGCACCGCAACAGGCTGGAAGAGGCAGTGGTGTGGCTACAGAAAGAAGGCGGACCGCACCAAACCGGCCCGCAAATGTTCCACGGAGCACCCCCTTGCGTAAATCTCCCTTGCCAAGGGGTAGGTGTTCCGCGGTATGGCGTTTTTTTAAGGAAAGTGCGGACGACAAAAGAATTGTAGTTTGCAACCTGTGCCACACCAGAATGAGCCAAGGCATGAACACTAGAAACCTCACCACCACCAGCATGATCCGACACATGGCATCCAAGCACCGTAATAAGTGGGAGGAACGCCTGGATCGCCCATCTGTGTCTGCAGGCCACACCACTGCCTCCTCTTCCCCTGTTTTCGGTGCCGGCCAATCGCCTGTCGAAGGCGCAGGCCCGCATACCTCCCGCCCTGCACCTGTACCATCTGAAGCACCATCAGCGACCACATCCACTTCCCTGTCCCAGCACAGCGTCCAAATGTCGTTACCCCAGGCATTTGAGCGCAAGCGAAAATACCCAGCCACCCACCCACAGGCCATAGCACTAACCTCACACCTTTCCAAATTACTGGCCATCGAAATGCTGCCATTTAGGCTTGTGGACACTGAGTCCTTCCGCAGCCTGATGGCAGCAGCTGTCCCTCGGTACGTGGTCCCCAGCCGCCACTACTTTTCCCGGTGTGCCATCCCCGCATTACACCACCATGTGTCCCGTAACATCACCCGTGCCCTGACCAACGCAGTTACTGGGAAGGTCCACTTAACGACTGACACATGGACAAGTGCTTGTGGCCAGGGACGCTACATTTCCCTGACGGCACACTGGGTGAATGTCGTGGAGGCTGGGAGCGACTCGGACCCTGGGATGGTACGGGTGCTACCCACGCCGAGGATTGCGGGCCCTACCTCCATCAGGGTTTCCGCCAGCACCTACGTTATTGGCTCCTCCTCCTCCGTTTCCACCTCCGAATTCTCTACACGCAGCACCACTCCCCCATCAGCCAGTAGCTGGAAGCAGTGTAGCACTGCAGTGGGGAAGCGTCAACAGGCCGTGCTGAAGCTGATCTGCCTTGGGGACAAACAGCACACGGCCTCAGAGCTGTTGCAGGGGATTAGTCACCAGACCAAGCAGTGGCTCTCGCCACTCAACCTGCAACCAGGCATGGTTGTGTGTGATAATGGGCGTAACTTGGTGGCGGCTTTGGAGCTCGGCAAGCTCACACACGTACCATGCCTAGCGCATGTATTTAATTTAGTGGTTCAGCGATTTCTAAAAACCTACCCCAATGTGCATGATCTCTTGACCAAGGTGCGCCGCGTGTGTGCACATTTCCGTAAGTCATCTACAGCTTCGGCCGGCCTGTTGAAGCTGCAGCAGCGCTTACAATTGCCAGCTCACCGGCTGCTGTGTGATGTGAGCACGCGCTGGAACTCCACCTTCCACATGTTGGCCCGGCTTTGTGAGCAGCAGAGGGCAGTAGTGGAGTACCAGCTGTTACACGGTCGTCGCCTCTCCGTTCAACTTCCTGTAATCAGAAGTGAGGAGTGGGAATGGATGTCAGACCTCTGTGAGGTTTTACGCAATTTTGAGGAATCGACACAGATGGTGAGCGGCGATAACGCTATTATCAGTGTAACCATCCCACTTCTGTGTCTACTGAAACGCTCGCTGCTCACAATTAAAACTGACGCTTTGCATGTGGAAGAGGTGGAAATGCGGGAGGAAGAGCTTACACAAGGTGATAGCCAGAGCACCCTCACTTCGTCTTCTCAGCGACAATTGGAGGAGGCGGAGGAGGAGGAAGACACGGTTGCCTCCGCTACAGAGGGTAGCCATGGAACTTTAGTTCCATCTCTTCAGCGTGGGTGGGCAGAAGAGGAGGGAGAGGATGAGGAGATTGAGAGTCATCCTCCTGGTGAGGACAGCGAAATCTTGCCTGTTGGTACTCTGGCACACATGGCTGACTTTATGTTAGGCTGCCTTTCCCGTGACCCACGCGTTATACGCATTTTAGACAACACGGATTACTGGGTGTTCACCCTTCTGGACCCCCGCTACAAAGAGAATTTCTCATCTCTCATTCCTCCGGTGGAGAGGACAAGCAAAATGGTGCAATACCAGAAGGTTCTTGTCGAAAAATTGCTCCAAAATTTTCCATCTGACAACGCTGGCGGCAGAGTACGTGCTACCTTGGCCAACCGAGAAGGGGAGAAAAGGGGAGCACACAGCAGTTCCGACAAAGGCAGGGCAACACTCTCCAAGGCGTGGGACACCTTCATGACACCCCGCCAGCACCCACACCCTGATGCGCAGCCTAGTGTCACAAGGAGGGAAAAGTTTTGGAAGATGGTGAAGGAGTACGTAGCAGACCGTGTCAGCGTCCTCAATGATCCCTCTGTGCCTTACAACTACTGGGTGTCCAAGCTGGACACATGGTATGAACTGGCACTCTACGCCTTGGAGGTGCTGGCCTGCCCTGCCGCCAGCGTTCTGTCTGAGCGGGTATTTAGTGCTGCTGGTGGCATCATAACAGATAAGCGTATCCGCCTTTCCACCGACAATGCTGATAGGTTGACACTTATAAAAATGAACAAGGCCTGGATTTCCCCTGACTTCTCCACTCCACTGGAGGAAAGCCCCGGGGGAACATAAACTCACTTTATATATGTTATTTACAATGATGGGAATACTCTGTATTCCCATTCACCCCTTCCACCCAAAAAACGGGTATATGGTTGACTCTTAATCTTCTCATCCTCCTCCTCCTCTTCCATATGCCCTGGGATATAATTTTTATATAGGGCCAGCTCACCAGCGGGCCCTGTGATATAATTTTTATATAGGGCCAGCTCACCAGCGGGCCCTGTTTGACAATTTTTATATAGGTCAGCTCACCAGCGGGCCTTCTCATATAATGTTTTATTGGGTCAGCTCTCTAGCGGGCCCTCTCATATAATGTTTTATAGCGTCAGCTCACTAGCGGGCCTTCGCATATAATGTTTAGGATGGTCAGCTCCGCAGCAGACCCTCACCCATAATGTTTTAGATGGTCGGCTCAGCGCACGTTTCCCTCTTAATCATGGCCCCAGTTCAGAAAAATCGAGGAAATTTTTGGGAGAATTTGCCTTTGCACACGTTTCCCTCTTAATCATGGCCTCAGTTCAGAAAAATCTAGGAAATTTTTGGGAGAATTTGCCTCTGCGCACGTTTCCCTCTTAATCATGGCCTCACTTCAGAAAAACCGATGAAATTTTTTGCAGAATTTGCAGATGATATACAAGTAAATATACAGCAAATACTGTTTGGTAACAATTTTTCGCCTAAAGTCGTTTTTATCTGCCTTTTTGTGTGTTTTACGGTCAGTCTGTAAAAATGGCGTACTACGGGCGAAAGATCGTTCCCAGCAGCGATGTTGGAGTCCAAGATGCATCCAGACATCCTCCCTATGCTGTCCCTGAACCATTTCTGTGGTGTTTCCATAATTTTCTGCCCTTTTCCTATGGACCAGGCACCCTCCCCTCATCAGAGCAGGGGGTGCCTGGTGTAATGCTCGAGTCCTCCCATTGACTTCAATGGGGCTCGGGTGCTCGGCCGAGCACTCGAGCCTCCGGGGGCGCTCGGTCAGAGCACCCGAACACCCGAGCATTGGGGTTCTCGCTCATCACTAGTGATGAGAAATGTAACAAAGGGTCCCCTACTGTCACACTTGACATCTCTTGTTCAGCTGAAGAAAGCAGCACTATCAGAAAGCACAAGCAGCTGATATGTACTCATGGTGGTGGTATTATTGCTGCTAGACAACAGTTCTGCCTTCTTCAGGATGTTCCATTTGGATAATGCTGTGGAGGGAAAGGGACTCCCAGGGTCAGGGGGCTCCCTTTACCACTAGTCTGGCTTCTCTGCATTATTTCCCCTACCACCTCAGCATCAGTAGGAGGATCTACTGTGGTAATGCTAGTCCCTCCTGCTGCTCCACCATCACTATTACTACAAACACCAACCACATCAATTTCAGACCCTAAGGCTTCCTCCTCACTAGTAGCATGATAATCACCCCTGTAGCTCCTGGATCTTCTTAGTAGTAGTAGTAGTTGCAGGACTGCTTGGGGATAGCAATTGTGACTTAGGGTGCCCTGCTGTCACACTTGGCATCATCTCCTCCTCCCCCTCCACCCTCCTGAGAATCACAAGACACCCTGGCAGGCACAGCACTGCAAGGTGCAGCACTGCAAGCAAGCACAGGTTACTGACCTGTCCTACTCACACTACTACCCTCTTCTTCCTCTACCAGTGACATAAATTTCCACAAGATCCCTAGGGATGATGTATGGGGACTGGCCATTACTGGGTTTGGGGAATCAGGGCATCCAGACCCTTTAATGATGGTAGTGCTCACTTCCTTCTCCTCATATTCACTGGACACATAATAGTCCTTCCAGTATTCCAGTTGCTCATGGTGATAGCAGTCACTATGAGCCTCTCCTGCCTCAATTTTGCTAAACAACTCACAGCATAACAGCCTAGCACACTATCTCTCTCTGTAGCTGTTTGTATTGTGTTTCATTTCCTGGAAAACTTCACATTTTTATAGTGAAAAGGGAAAAAACATGTAATTAAAGGGGTGAAAAATTCAAAGCCACTGATAACATAGCAAAACATTTTGCAAATGGGTGAATCCCTCAAAGATTTTAAATGCTTTATTTAAATCAGATTTTCCCACAAAAAGTGTATAACCACATTGGTTTTGCAGGTTTTCTGTAGGAACATAAGGGGACCTTTCTACTACCCCTATACATCACAATCCCACTGAAACCACAACATCAAGGGAAAATTCTCCTGTGGCTCATCTAATGTTGTCTGCCTCATTATGTGTGTGACATGTCCCAAAACATGATTATGTAGGTGAGACAGGACAATCCATAAGAAAACAAAGGTATTATCATAGGTCCAGCATGAACAACAAAAGAGACACCCCAGTGGGTCAACATTTTTACAAAACTGATCACAGAGTTTAAGGTTTCAAGTATTGCATATTCATCCTTCATTCTTATTATGTCTGAAGAAAAGACCTAAGTTGCCTTGAAAGCTCATACCCTAGACCCACTCAGTCTGCCATTGAAGGTATCATTTTTAGTCTACCAGCCTCCTGTTTTTTATATGGTGAACCTGGTACCACCCTTTACCTATGTTCTGACTGACATGTCATTTGCCTATGTTTTACTAGCCTTTGTAATTATAATGAGGCTTGTAATATATTTTATTACTTCAGATAGATGTTAGTCCATGCTTCGAATAGTTTTCTATCGAGCACTGCATATATGTTTTATTTTTAAAGAGTACAGTTCTGCTACTTTAAATTGGTACTTTCATCTTTTTCTCATTTGACTTTATCATTGTGTGCAGAGAGTCGGATAGGATTGTTCTCAAATAAGACCGTCCTTGCATCTCTTGGCAAGCCAACCAGGATCCCCTGTTCTTATGCATGCAGATACACTTCCTATCAGAAGTACTGGTGTAAGTGGAACAATTTTGGCTGTGATCCCATGACTTTTAAAGATGACGAACAGGATGGATTGAGTGTAAGCTGTGAAAGCCGAGAGTTGGTGCTTATCATCAGTGCTGTCACCAAGAAGGATGAAGGGTTGTATTGGTGTGGGGTCAGAAAATCTGAAAGATATGGTGAGACCATTGCAGTGCACCTGATAGTTCAAGAGGTAAAAGAGGAAGGTAAGCTTGATTAAAGAATTGAACTAAGAGATTCATAGACTTAAAATATTTATTAAGATCATTGAAATGAATGTATTTTATTTCTCAACAAACAAAGAATATAAGGATATCTGCCCATGATCAAATGTGGCTCTAGCATTAAAATAAGTAGATCTGTCAAACTGACACTCTGATACATCTGTCCTCAACTACATAAAGGTTAACTATAATATAATAACTGAATAAGTGCTTCACACTTGTCCATGAGGTGAGGAGATCTCCATCCCCTAGGAAATAAACAAACCTCCTCTCATTTGTGTAGCTGGGGAGGGGTATCCTATATAAAAACAATGTTTAAATAAATAGTTACTATATAAGGATGAATGATCTAATTCAATATATGGGAAGTAGAAACTTGATTATCCCTCATGTATGTATTGTTTTATCTATCTAACCTTCAACACTGTTGGTAGGGCCTGTAATACATTGCTTTTCACTGTTTTACTGCCCCTCTAACTGCAGAGAAGTTTAAGATAAAACATTATTTTTTGTTTACAGCTAAGGTGTCATCCAAGCTGACAAAAGGCATCTCAGATTATTTAGGCTCATATTCATTTTTGCTTATTGGATCTGAGAAAACTGAGTGTCACCTTGGATAAGGAATACTTATTGAAATGAAGATTCTCAAGGGCTGGTGTACAAAAGAGAGAAAAGCTAAATTCATGGAATAAAAGACTGCACAATATTAATAAAAGTGCATCTCTTAGATGTTGGATCAGTCACTAGTTTTGGGGATCTCTCTAGCATCCAAGGTATTTTCCCCTTCGATGTTAAAGATGCATCCTACTATCACATTACCTCCAGTGGTGACAGCCATATGTGACAGAATGGCTCTCCATTCTATCAATATGGGTTCTGGCTATGACTGAACTTACAGCCTTTAAATAGCTGCTTCCTCTTAGCCTATGGGCCCTTGCTGAGTTTCTGCTTTCTAAATTGTTGCCTGATATAATCCTGCTTGTTCTGAGTATTCTGCTTTCTGAAATCTTGACTGTGACTTGTTATATGATTACTCTGTTGCCCACACAGATTCTTTTGTTTGTCCCCTACTCTCTTGATCTCTATCAAAGGACCAGAAACACATCTTTCTGTTCTTCCCTTCTTTTTTAGCTAAATATGTAGTAAGGGGACTATAAATGTTCTGTAGTTTTCTGACATATTTGGATTGCCAGTTATGATTTTCACCAAGCTGGTGGTTTTATTGTTAATCTGACCATTCTAAGTTGGTTTCTCAAAGAATTGCTCCACTTTTATCTTTGTAGATACAACCTTAAGAATGTTAACCCACTCACCCTTACCAAGTATAATGCAGTGAGACATCTTTCCAGATAATCCTGCAGATACTTTTCCTGAAAGTGCCTTGAAAGCTGTCTTGTTTGAACAAGAAACTCAATCTGTATACCAATGTCTTCCCCAAGGAAACTAAAATATATAATGGTCCATTAATCAAAGGGCAAATATCTAAACACAAACAGACATATGCTAGTATTTGTATATATTTAGCCATTCTCATTTTATAAAGTCAATTCAATTCTGATGTATTACCGAGTGTTTACACTGGTAGGCAGCTGGGTAATTTGGTATGCAGCTATGCAACAGTAATGAGAGGAGGTAGTGGGCAGAGAAAGGCAAGGTTTGAGTTGACTCAGATTTGCAAGATTGTGTGAAGATTTTAATGAGGATAGCTCAAAATTGGCAATATTGGAGAAGGCTGATTCCTCTATCAGCCAGGGGAACTGTCCTTCTTACCATTTAGATGAGATGTGGAGTAGGCAAAAACCATGGCAGGTGGTAGTGGTGGTAATAGGGGACTCTACTATTAGGAGGGTGGATAGGGTAATCTATTGCCAGGAATGTGAATGACAAACACTATGTTGTCTCCCGGGTGCTTGAGTTTGGCATATTGTGGATAAGGCAGGAGGACTATTGGGAGGGGCTGGAAAGGATCCAGCTGTCTTGGTACATATTGGTACCAATGACAAAGTTGGAGGGAGATGGAAGTCCCTAAAAAATAATTTCTGGGATTTTGGGTGCAAGCTCAAGGCAAGGATCTCCAAGGCAGTGTCTTCTGAAATACTACCCAAGCCATTTGCCAGTGTAGGTAGGTAGAGGGAACACAGGGAGCTAAATGCATGGCTTAAGTAGTGGTGCAAGAAGGGGGGTTTGGGGTTTTTAGAGCACTAGGCTGATTTTGTTCTTGGGTGCAATCTGTATGGAAGTGATGGATTGCACCTAAATGGCAAGGTGTCCACTGTGCTAGGGGATAGCATGCTAGGGTTGTAGGAACTTTTAAGCTAGGGAAGGGGGAGAGGGCATAGCTAATAAAACTGGGGTAGACAGTGTAGATAGAAACTGTGTGCAAGTAAGGTAACATGGGGTGGAGAAGGGGGGTTATAAATGTAGCTAATAGTAAGACCCCACCTAGAATATGCTGTTCAATTCTGGGCGCCCTTTCTGAAGAAGGACATTATGGAACTAGAGAAAGTGCAGAGGAGGGCTACAAAACTAGTAAGGGGAATGGAAAGTTTTAGTTATGAAGCAAGGCTAGAAAAGTTAAACTTGTACACACTAGAGAAACGGCGTCTTAGAGGGGATATGATAACAATATATAAATATGTTCAAGGCCCATATAAAGGGCTTTCAAAAGACCTGTTCATTAACAGAACAGTACACAGGACAAGGGGCCACCCGCTTAGACTTGAGGAAAGGAGATTTAATCTACAACAGCGGAAGGGTTTCTTTACAGTAAGGACAATAAAGGTATGGAATGCACTTCCGGAGGAGGTGGTGCTATCAAATACATTAGATGCCTTTAAAAGGGGCCTGGATACTTATTTAAAAGAGCATAATATAGAGGGCTATGTACGTTAGTATTGGGATTAATATTTAGTTAGGGCTTGTTGATCCAGGGAGAAGTCTGATTGCCATTTGGAGTCAGATGCCTTCTTTTGGGTCAGCGATGGTAAACAGGAATAGGAAAAGGGTTGAACTGGATGGACGCAAGTCTTTTTTCAACCTAAATTACTATGTAACTATGTAACTATGTAATAGGGAGTACTCCTATTAAATGAGTATGTAGAAAAAAGGCAAGTAGTGGGTAAAATACATAAAGACATAAAAATTAATTGTTTGTAAGAAGTATGGTAGATAAAATAGGAGAACTAGAACTGGTGGTGGTTAATGAGCATTTGGATATAATTGATATAACTGAAACATGGTAGAATGATACTCATGATTGGGTTGTAAAAATAGAGGGCTTTTCCCTGTTTAGGAGAGACAGGATTAATAGAAAAGGGGGAGGTGTGTGCTTATATTTGAAACCAGAGCTAAATCCAGTTTTAAGGGGTGATATTAGTGAAGAAATTGGCCACAATGTGGAGTCCTTGTGGGTGGAAATTGAGACAAATTGAGGTGTAAAGGGTAAAAAAGGGTGTTAGTGGGTATATGCTACAAACCACCAAATATTGATGAGAATGTTGAGGCCCAACTGCTATTGCAAATGAGGAAAGCTGCGCAGCTTAGGCATACTATAATTATGGGAGATTTTAACTATCCAGATATCAACTGGAACAATAATACCTGTCAGAATGCTAAGGGAAGCAAGTTTGTGAGCATGCTTCAGGAAAGCTACATGTCACAAATGATGGAAGTGCCGACAAGAAATGTATTGGTCTCGGTGATAAAAAATAATGTATAAATGGTATCCAATATTAACGAAAGTGAACATTTGGAAAACAGTGATCACAACATTTAAGATCAGTTTGGCAAAGCAATGCTGTATAGCTTTGACCAAAACTCTTAATTTAAAAAAAATCTAATTTCAAATTGTTAATCGCATCAATGCAACACATAGACTGGGATAAATTATTTAAAGGAAAATAATCTGAGTAAAAATGGTTGCGGTTAAAATATAGGTTGCAGAAATATATTCAACAGCGTATACCAATAGGGAACAAATGCAAAAGAAGTAGATCACAACCAATGTAGTTAAATGCAAATCTGAAAAAAAATGGCAAGGAAAAAAAGGCATTTAAACTATTAAGTCTGAAGGAGCAGAAAACTATTTCTTGAAATACAGAGAGTACAACAATGATTGCAAAAAGGTAATTAAGTTAGCGAGAATAGATAATGAAACTTTAATGGCAAGGGAGAGCAAGACCAATCAAAAAAGAGTTTTTCAAATACATAAATAGCAAAAAACTTAAGAGGGAATGCATTGGACCTTTAAGACAAGACCAAAGACCAAATAAGGTTTGAGGTTTTTAGAGTAGGAAAATGGGCAGACTAGATGGGCTGAATGGTTCTTACCTGCCTTCAAATTCTATGTTTCTATGTTTTAAAAAATGAGGTGGGTGAGTTGATTAGAGAGGATAAAGAAAAATCTAGTGCTCTAAACACTTTTATTTTTAAATGTTACTGAAATATTAGGCCATACATAGTGGTAGAAGAAACTCACATTAATCAAAAATGAATGAAAACAAAAGTGAATCTCTGTAACAACATTGCAATAGACATTCAAAGAAATGGTAAAAATAAGGGCCAAGTCTTCTCAGCAGTCTCTTGATAGATAGTCTGTAATGCATAATGAAAGGGTATCAGGTAAGGGCAAAGTCTTCTCAGCAGTCGCTGGATGGATAGTCCATAATGCAATATGAAAGTATATCAGTGTATATGAGAACTCGAGAAAAAAAAAAGGAGGATAAAAGGGGGGTTTGGAAAGGAAGGGGAAAGAGATGACAAGTTGAAAAAAAAAAACGCACCTTCAGGATAGTGTCACAACATCTATTAAACTTGTATTGCACAGAGAATTGAAGCGCCAATGCTCTAATAAAGTGTAGAAAAACAGTCACAGCAAATGTCAAGGGCACCAATAACACAACATCAATTACTGAAGGTGGGAGATCCTGATATTATAATGAATAATTGAGCTGGGAATGATGAGTATTCCATAAGTACCAAGTTGAGGTATATGCCTCTAATTTGCTTGTAGAAATTGCATGACATTTTTCCATTCTGAGAAGCAAGTCTACCTTAGAAAAACATTCAGACATCGTTGGAGGAGAAAGTTTCTTCCAATATATGGGTATGAGAGATTTTGTAGCATTAAAAAGTAATGGAAAACATTTCCAATGAGATGAACGGATAGCTGTTGAGGAGGAGGGGAGATGAGTTTTGTAAGCAAATAAACATAGATATGGGTCTAATGGAACGGTGAGATTAAAAACAGAGTTGAGATATGTTATGATGTCCTTCCAGTAGGAAAGGATCAGTGGGCAAGACCACCAGATATGTGGTAAATTGCCAACTTGAGACTTACATCTCCAACATAGAGGCAAGGCTGAATTTACAAATTGGGATATCCATAGAGGGGTCAGGTACCATCCTGAAATAATCTTATAATTCATTTCTCTAGTATGGGTAACTCAATCAAGATTAAAGTTAGTCTTAAAAATGAGTGACCATTAAGAATCAGAAAGAATTAGAGAGGTTTCTCTCTCCCATTTGCAAACAAAGTAAGATTTGGATTCATGTGAGATATCTCAAAGAAGATGATAAAAGAAAGAGAGAGGCTTCAGCTCCAACGGAAAGGGACAGGAAAATAATTTTTCAAAAGGGATAAGGGTTCTAACTGGAGTGTCGGCTTTGAGAACGACTTTAAACTGATGATCTATTTGTAGTCGGGTGAGCTAATGAAGTACTAATATTGCTTCGAGTGCGTGAGGCGACTTGAAGATCAGATAATGTGATGATCTTATTGGAGTGTGGAAAAGAGGATTGAGGAAAGTCCAGATTTTGTGAGAAGGACAGCAAGGGACAGGGAAAATTAGCTAAAGGCTGTGCTGTTTGTACAGTAGACCATATGTCCAGAATATGGCCAAATATAAAATGTGATTTACAACTTGGAGCTTTATCTAGAGAGGTAGTCAAGAGCAGTTGGATAGGGTCATAAGGGGCAAGGAAATCAGTAAGTGTTAGGATCCACCTTTTAAGATTAGAAGGGTTGAAAGTCGAGAATCTAGAGATAGCCTATGCGCTATAATACTTGACAAAGTCCAGGACAGGTAAGCCCCCATGTCCGATACTTCTAGAAAGAATCCTGATCCTAGAGTTTCCCATTCCATAAAAAGGAATGGTGATTAATGCTAAGAAATTCAGATAGTGGAAAGGAATCCGGATTGGTAAAGAGTTAAAAAGATACATTATTTTGGGAAGTATCATCATTTTAATTATATTTATTCTCCAGAACCATGAGATAAAGTGTTTATTCCAGGCAGAAAGATCCTTGGAAATGGAAGAAATGAGTGGGTCAAAGTTGAGTCAAGGGAGAGATGAGGTGTCAGGAGAAAGAGCAACACCTAGATAGAGTACCGAGGAGAAGGTCAAAGAAAAAGCATATTGTGAGAGCAGAGATGGATTTGTCAGGTACATTTATGTTTAATATTTCAGATTTTGCATAACTGATTTGTGCTTATGAGACCTGACAGTAGTTTTCAAGAGCAGAAATAAGACTTGGAAGAGACAGTTCAGAAATAGAGATAAAGAATAGAACATTGTCGGTGTAGGCCATTATTTTGAATTCACCTTTACCTGCCGGCATACCAGTGATTAAGGAGTTTTGTCTAATAATGTTAAGGAGTGGCTCTAAAGTGAGGATAAAAATAAGTGGGGATAACAAGCATCCATGTCTTTGCCGTTAGTTATGTTGAAGGGCTGTGATAACGTACAATTCACCAAAATTCTAGTTGAGGGATTACTGTAAAGACTCATGGTGCCAGTTAGGAAGTGAGGCCCGATACACACTCGTTGCAAAACCTCATGTATATATGATCAATGTACTCTGTCAAAGGCCTTTTTGATGTCTGTAGATAGAAAAATGGATGATATTTTCTTTTTGGTTGACAGGAACATAAGTGAAATTGCAGTTGGTCTGGGTGTATTAAGCGTGGTAAAACAGGTCTCAGTTGATTTGCTAATATTTTTGCATAAATTTTAAGATCAACATTGAGCAGCAAAATGGGTCGATAATTTGTGCATATTATAGGACCTTTATTCAGTTTGGGGATCACCACTACATGGGCTTCTAAGGCTTTTGGAGGGATTGTTTGACCTCCAAGTACAGCATTGAAGGATCTGAGCATATATTTTTGCATTATAAGAGGAAAAGTATGATAATACATTAATAAGAATCCATCGGGACCGGGGTTTTTGCCAGTTTCATTGTTTTAATGGCCAAAGATAGCTCTTGCACCGTGATAGGTGTTTCTAGGGTATTAGAATCTGAATGAAGAGGTCAGATTAGCTTTATTCAAGAACATCCTGATTTTATCTAAAAACTGCTCTGGATTAGGGTTAGGGGGTATGTTCCAAATTATATAAAGATTTGTAGTAGGACATGAAGGCACTGGTAATATCTGGGTATGTTTTAAACAAATTCCCAAAAGGACTACGTATTTGAGAAATCCGAGTTAGCTTCCTTCTCGAGTTAACCAGTCTTGCCAGAGATTTCCATAGTTATTGCTAGATATTTATTGTTGATATTTGAGCCACATATGAGACTTAAGTGCATTTTCATGGAGAAGATCATTTAACATGGATTTAGCTTTGGTCAATTCAGCAACATCTGTCTCAGATAGGGTATTTGTATGCTTATGTTGCAAATTTCTAATGGTGTCCAGAAGAACCATGTTTTTTTAAATCGATTTTTCTTTATCTGAGATCCAAGCTTGATAAAGTGACCACGAAGTACACTTTTGAGGGCCTGCAATTGAACTGTATTGGATATGTTAGAAATGTAATTTTGAAGAAAATATTCCTCAATCATTTTTCCAATCTTCTCCCTGGACAGTTGATCAGAACACAAAGATTCATTTAATCTCCAAATTCTTGCTGTTGGGGAAGGAGCTTGGAAGTAGAGTGAGCGTGAGACTAAGGAATAATCAGTGCACGAAATTGGGTCTATAGATGCAGCTGAGAGAGAATGTAGCAAGAGTTGAGAGATGAAAAGGTAATCAATTCTGCTATAAGTAGAGTGTGGGAAAGAAAAAAAAGTATAGTCACGATAATTTGGATGTAAGATCCACCAAGAGTCGATGAAATGTGCTTCATCTAATTTTCATCTTAGAGCCCTAAGATGAGAATGTTTAAAAAGGGATTTATTTGAAGTACAGTCGAGATCAGGATTTAGTACTATGTTTAAATCCCCACCAAGAATGAGCCGAACTTCAGTAAATTCCTCCAGAAAAGAATGTTTTTTAGTTAAAAATTAAATTTGGATGGAATTTGGACAGTAAATGTTAAGAATAATGTAGGGCTTGTCATGTATAAGGTTACTAAGAAGAAAGTATCTCCCCTCATCATCACTTTGTCAAGAAAGGTCCAAGAAAGTGCTGCTTTGATCAGTATAGCAACAATCTTTTTCTTTTCAGAGCAATTGGAAAAATATGCTATGGGGTACTTATGGTTAAAACATTTGGGGGGTTAGATTTTAGAAAATGAGCTTATTGTACAAGTATTATAGCAGCAAAAATTATGTCAAACTCTCTAAATGCCATAGATCATTTTTCAGGTGAGTTTAAGCCCTTAACATTTAGCATGATTATCTTAAGTTGCTGTGTTAACCACTTTCTTTACATCAATATTTACCATGGAAAACGAAATGATAGAAGAGCCTCGACAATTAACAAATAAAACTATACTATTATCAGATACTGGGTGAACACAAGAAGAGGTCATCATGGAAGGACTGGACAAAATTAAGACTGAAGAAGCTAATGGTCCTGATGGTATAAATCTAATGGTTCTTCAGGAACTCAGTGCAATTTTAGCAAGACCCCACTTTTTTACTCTTTAAAGACTTGGATCACCACTTCCTGTGTGTTCCCAGTGTGCCACATAGAATTTTAGGGTATTTGGGGTAATTCTTCTTTGCTCCCTTCTCTTACACCCAGACTCCCTTGACACAGATCAGGAAGGAACTTGGACCAAAGGCTGCCTGTGTCAACTCAGACACAAAAAATTTGGGGGTTTTGGAGTAAACCGATGTTGCTTTCTTCCCATACCCCCAAACTTCCTTAGGACAGAGATAACAGTAACCAAATTAGGGAGAATCTTTGATCATGGCATCCTGCTTCTTCCAGCACAGAGATAATAACAGCTAGATAAGGAAGAACTTTGGATCACAGCTGCCTGTGCCTTCCCAGTCAGTCACACTGAATTTTGGGTATTTAGAGTCAACTTCCTTTCTACCTTCCTGTCTCCCAGACTTCCCTAATATAGAGAACGGATTTCTTGTCTACAAGACTCTATAAACTAAGCTTCAACTCCACTTCATTGTCTTGTTTTCTCCAGCTCAAAAATATGCTCTTTCTCTCACAAACACACAATGGCAGGCTGAACTGGCTTACCGGGATACTGGAAGTTTCCCAGTAGACACTATGTCTTGGGCCAGTCTGGCTACCAGCAACCTCTGTTTATATGCCTGCTCAGCCCCATTAATGTTTTAAGGTAGCGCTCTAGCAGCTGGGTAGAGAACTGGAGTGGCATGCCACACTATCAATCTGTCCTCCATTCCACTCGATACTTCTAGGTTGAGATGATATCAATGAAACACAGAAATAATGGGTGGAGTGTGCTCAGAGCCACCATCAAGTGGGAATAGTTGTCCCGGGGCCACATCAGAAGAGTGGCCCAGCCTGGTGCCATACAAGTTTGTGGCATGGGTGGTTTGTGGTGGGGCTTGGAAGCCTTGCACCATTTATCATAACAAACAAGGGGGTCTGAAATGACAGAAGACAGCAAGGAGGTGCCCAGGGAATTGCAAGGTAAGAGACTTGTATCTGGATAGAATGCACCCAAGGCCCTTATTCACCCATTTAACCCATTGAGTGCCAGAGGGGGATACTGTTCTGCTCCGAGAGTCATTATGGATCAGTATGAATTTATGCATGCATATATACACTTCAGCAACACGCCATGGGGATTATGACTAATGACTCATCTGTTGCTTATTGAGGGCTAAAATAATTGTAGAATATATATATATATAACCTTAATATGCTTTGTCTTATGACCTGACTCTCTGCCACTTTAGGCATTGACTAAGCTTAATTTACTTTATACTGAGAGCTAAATCTTTGTCAGCTTTACTCATTAATGGAGAGTGACTCTCTGACAGGCATTATATAGTGTCCTAAAGAAATGAGAATTGCACCTGGGGGTGGTAGGGGTGCTTAAACCAATAGAAGCTGGTCAAAGCTTCCAAACGTACAGTGCTTTTAGATATTTTGGTCAAAATCGGTTGCATTCCAGTAATTTTAAATGTGTTTTTTTTCTTTGGGTGTGATTACCAAAATCTGGACTGGAATTATATATATATATATATATATATATATATATATATATATATATATATATATATATATATATATAGACATACAATTTAGGTTAGTTGTATTAGTCCAGTAGTGTAGAGGCCAAATGAATATCACAGTATGTAATAATACCCTTTTTATTGGACTAATATTCAATTATACAGACAAGATTTTGAGAGCGCTGCTCCCTTTTTCAAGTCAAAAGCTTACTGAAAGCATACTAAAAGAGAACAATACTGCCTCACCTACCCCCTCTGGCACTCAAAGGGACAAATAACAAAGTAATATAATACAGAAAATATGGTATGAAAAAATTTGAAGGAAATATTTGAAGTTGTGGTAATGTGTGAGGAACAGGCAAGTGCACACATGGACACCAAGGGGGGCTTGAGCACCTGCCCTTTTTGTCCTTTTTGCCCTCGCGTCCTTTTAACAAAAAAATAAATAAATAAAAGTTGCCTTGCTGCCAGCACTAACCCCACCACCACCCAATCAGGTCTGTGCCTCCTTCAGGACAGATCAGTAGATGCTGCTCTCCCTCGTCATTAGTACAGGCTCCTGAGATGTAAATTCTTTTTTTTTAAATATATATTTCGAATAAATAATTATAAGAAGTGCCCTTTTTTCATTTGAGCCCCTGCCCCACAAAATGTCTGTGCACGTCCCTGGTGAGGAATACCAAGTCATCCCAAATGATCATCTTAATTTCAAATGTTTTTTTTTAGGTTCCTTCTGAGTATTTTTATTTTAAGGTTATGCATGGAGTGCTTTCTCTGGGTAAAATGATGACCAACTAGGGTATGGGATTGGATACTTCTCAATAGATTGTGTGTATGTATTCATCCTGATATTTAGTGCATTGTATCATACATACAACATTTGCTGATGTACGTGAACGTAATCCTTTAATGTTGTTTATGTTGTTGTTGTGTTGTGCAGTGTTGTTTTCACAAATATGTTGACATGATTTGCAGCACAATTTGGTGCAAGGTTTGGCCCCATTATCAGTGTTTGTCCATTCGTTGGTCAGTTTTCTATTGATCACTTTTTGTTTCAGATTCGGTGGTTGCCTCAATGCCAGAATAGGCAGTTGGAGTATATGAGATTCCTCACACATTACCAAAACTTCACACAATATTTCCTTCTTGAATTATATTAATTTACTACCTTGGTAACTTGATAAAGACCCCAGTGAGGGTCGAAACGTTGGTCATTAAACAGCACACGTTTTGATTAAGTCCTGTGAGTGCTGTTGTTTCTTTAAAGACTATTATATATTGTCTACTTTTGACTGGCAACCAGGCAAGTGGTTTTAATTGCACACACACACAAACTGTTACAGCATTTATTATAACCATTATTTTGCAGTATTTTACAGTATGTAATGTATACAGGCATGTATTTTAGTTGAAACAAATATTTGTTTTTGTTGCAAAAAATGGATGATGGTGATATCTGATCAGTGATCTGTTCTGATTGTATGCCTTATGTGACAGTCATGATAAACTAATGTGTATGACTGTTATATACAGCTTGAACTTATCCTATACTGCAGAGCTTGCACACAAGAAAGTATACAGTGTCCCCAGAATAAGAACTTGGATATAACATACAGGCTTTTATCTATATTACTCTTTTATTTTTATACACCAACTGAAAGTTTAAGGTATAAGACCAGTTTGTATTTCAGGTATTACATAAAAGGGATCTGTTTCTCTTGGTAGAACCCTATCCTTATCCATGGGAAAAAAGTCACATATGTATCTATACATGTAAAATGCCATTTATATGACATATTGCTGGCTTATTTCTTCCTCCACACCAGGACTGCATCCTACTCCTTCAATGTCATCTCAGTAGTCTTCTACGGTCTGCTGTAATTCCAACTAGCAGTCATTTGCTGTCTTATGCACTAACTTTCTGTCAAGCAAAGGTCCTGGAGCACTCAATACGGATCAAGTGTGCTAATGTACAGCCTTCAAACCTGCACTGCTGGTGGTGTTAATTTGAGAGCAGACTTGAACACCTATACTTATATAAAACTACTGCTAACACATTAGGATTTATGAATTTCCATGCTGAAAATGTAATTCTAGCCATTTAACACTGTAAATTATTTTGAAAAGCCTTTCATATTCATCAGTCTGTTGTGGTAGGCTCTTTTATTTTGTTTTATTTATTCTTTCTAATGCACTATGGCCTAGATCATATTGATGACTGTTGCTGCAACATATTATTATTTATTTAAATGAATGGGGAATTTGCAAAGGCCAGAAAGCTGTTCAGTGGATCTGTTTACTTGTGGTGCACATTTTAAATTACAGTTGTGCACCACAGATATGCTGATCAACTGGATACCACATGAACAACAATATCATGAGGTATTTGATTGCTCTGCACTAGTAATGTACAGTTTGCATGATTTTGTGGCATTCAGATGCTCTATACTCACACTGCACAATATACAAGATTGCATGGTATTCCATTGCTCTGTACTCACAGTGTATATACAGTATGCACAATCTCATGTTATAAAGATTCTCTATAGTCACAACAGACCGACTGCATGATTATGTGGTATTCAGTTGCTCTATACATTATGGTTAGTGAAAAAGCATGATAAAATGCAGGACAAGTTTTTATTCCTAGTCTGGCCCTGTTATATCTGTGGGAAAAGAAGAGAAACTTGCCATGTGGTGGGAAGAAACTCAGTCTTCCCATTGATTTCCATGTAATGAACTAGGTGAAAAAAAGCAAAAAAAAAACCAAAAAACTGCACTTTTATGAAAAATGTACCACTTGGCAAAAAATGTGTAATGTTTCCCATTTCCCTTTAGATGCAAAAACTTTTGGCCAACCCTAGTCTTAACTGTGTCTGCTGTAGGGCCCTGTCAGGGGAGGGCTGGCCTGGGGGGCAGGGGGGCAATTGCCCCCTGGGCCGGTCATATGTCTGGGCTGGTGGGCCACTGCTCCTCACTAAATCTACCAATTGCTGCTGTAAATGGAGCTACACTAGTGATAACATAGAGCTTACAATTGAAATGCAGCTACACAAACGACACCACAGAGGAACAATCCAAATGGAGCTACACTAGTAGCATAACCCATTCTCTTGTAAGCTCTATAGTATAACTAGTGTAGCATTACTTAAATTGTAAGCTCTGTAGGCGCACACTAGTGTAGCCTCATTTCAGCTATAAGCTATGTGGTATCACTTGCCTTACTTCACAACATTAATGCCAATTTTAAAATTAACAAAAGGGGGTGGGCTGGGACAGTGGGCTTGAGTGATATAGAAATGGGCCACTTGACTGAATTTGCCCCATGGGCTACAAGTTGCCAGCCCTCCCCTGGGCCCTGCTAGATTTCTTGGAGGTATTTCTTCTCAATATGCTTATTAAGAAACAGTTGCTAAATACAAGCTGTACTACTGAATGTAATCGGTGGTTATACAGATAAGGGGCTGGATTCTATTACAGGTGCTAATTTTTTCACTGCTTTTATCTCCAGGTTTCCCCATAGACTTCAATAGGAAAATATTTGATAAAATGGGAGTTAACATTTATCTCCTGCAATAATCTAGCCCAAGAAGCACTAGTTTCTACATATGCCTTAAAAAGTAAGTTCAGACTTAGAAGTTAAAGGGTTAGTAATACTTAAGTATTACTAATCCCTATATTAAAGTCATATTAAAAATAGATGCATTGCCCCCAGTGTCATCTCTCAAACCTTTATGGTTTGAGAGATAATCGCTCCTAAAGTTGCCCTCTCCCTCCCCCTTCCCCGTAGTCAGCATTCTAGATGACTGCAGGGAAGCCTGTCGTACGACTTTCAGGCGGCTCTGCAGCACAGCCAAGATTGCATTAATAAAAAAGAAAGCTTTCACTGAAATGGTCTTCTACGTGTGCTTGCAAACCGTTTTAGTGAAATATTTTTTTTTTATTAACGAGATCGCGGGAATGCTGCAGAGCCGTCTGATGATTGTAAGACCAGATTTCCCTTCAGTCAGCTACAACGCTGACTTCGGGGAAGGGGGAGGGAGAGGGCAACTTTAGGAGCGATTATCTCTCAAACCATAAAGGTCTGAGAGATGACACTGGGGGCAATACATTTATTTTTGATATGACTTTAATATAGGGATTAGTAATAATTAAGTATTACTATCCTTTTAAGAGCCCTATGCTGTATGCATAAAAGAAAAGAGAAGCAGGTCTGGAACAAACAAATGGCGACAGGGGAGAAACAAAATTTTCCAAAACTCCTACTGATTTAAAAGGAGTTCTTAGCACTTTGGATGTCTTCAGAGTTTGTTTTACCGTGTTGGTGTAAACCAAAAGCCAAGATCAATGGCATTGATCAGCCGAACATTATAGGAGTTTAAGTCTGCTGAGGAAATGGTTTCTCAGCCCTCATCTAGGTCTACATATATCTTGTTGTCAGGTTGACTAACAAGCAGTGGGTGCCATTTTGGAATCCCCCAAAAGATCCTTCACTATACTATAATACAAGGCCCATGATCAGAAAATAAAATACTGCTTACAGTAGGGCCTAAACATTCTATTTAAATGGTCCCCTTTAATAGACCCAGCCCTTTACCCAAAAGAACTATGTTCAAAGTCTAGCACCAGATAATGGTAATATGTATAATCAATTGTTGATTTTCTAACATTATTATTTTATTTTAAGACACCATTGGAAACTTAGACACAGATGCTCCAAACGAAAGGCGTTTTAATCCTGGTGGTGATACAAGAAATTCTGAATTGGACAATGATCCACCCAGGTGAGTTTAAAAACATTCACATTTTAATCACCACTAGCCTCTTCAATGTTAATGTTGCAATGGGAATAAATGAATGAATAATTGAATATGTTTATTTATATAGCACCACAAGTGTACGCAGAGCTTTACAATTACAGTGGGAATAAAACAATTGAGTACCATTTGTGTTAAAATGTAATCTAAATTATAATTATAATCAAAATGGAAATTATCTTAAAACAAGTGTATATTTCTTTCATTTTAAAGTTTTATTAGCATTTTGTCACTTCTACAAAATTAAAATAAAAAGTATGAACCTTCTATTTTGCATTACATTGTTCATCATAACCATTTTTTAAAGGGATAGTAATGTCAGAAAAAAAGTATTAACTATATGGTAGATACAATTAAAAGAGAGTACTTGCACTTATTCGTAGCTCTCAGACCGTTATAGTTTGAGAGATATAGGAAAATAAAGTTCTCCGCTCCCTCCTCTTTCAGCTATAAAGCTGTCAGAAGCAGATCCTGGTTCCTGGATCAGATGGTGGCTCTTCAGCAGCGCTGACATAGCGATATCTAAAAATAAATACTTCATCAGAACGGTCTACAATGTGTGCCTGCTTTGCAATCTTTAGATATCATTATATTGGCGCTGCTGAAGAGCTGCGTCTGGTCAAGCAATCAGAATCTGCTTCTGACAGCTTTACAGCTCATCAAGCAGAAAGAGGAGGGACCAGAGAACTTTATTTTCTTATATCTCTCAAACCATAACTGTTTGAGACATACAAATAAGTGCGGGTACTCTCTTTTAATTGTATCTACCATATAGTTAATACTTTTTTTCTGACATTACTATTCCTTTAAAGCTTAAATAATCCCTTGGATGCAAGAGATGTTTTCAACACATTGCAAAGCAATGCAATGGAGATGTGTCTAGCATTTCAAGGGATTAGATAGCCAAAAAGAAAATCAAAATGATGAAAGAATGGCCAGTATGTGAATCGGGCCTCTATCTGTAGTCTTGACAAAGTTTACATGGCTGCATGAAAAGTATTAATATTGAAAGTATTCTTTGATTCTGGATGTTGTGCTTGCAGATAATGTAACTGCATTCAAAAAAGCAATGGATGCCTATCTAGCAGAGAACAATATTGATAGTTATGACAGATGGCTTCAAAGCAAATAGGATATTGATCCGGGGAACTATTTGTCACACACACACACACACACACACACACACACACACACACACACACACCTACATTGGAAATTGCTCCAGAGGGCTTTTTTGTTGCCTTCCTCTGGATCAACAGGGGTGTTATTGGCATGGGCTGGACTTGATGGACGCATGTCTTTTTTCAGCCTTATCTACTATGTTACTATGTTACTATGTTGCTAGTTCTTTTCTACCAAGCAGAACTGGACCATAGTTGCAATATTTGTGGAGACTGGCATTGACTCCTTAACTTCTAGTATTCCGTTCAATTTTCCATTGCATTCAAAACCTATGTCTTTGAAAATCAGTATTTAAAACATGTTTCTTTTAGATTATGTCTCTGAGTGTGCTACTAACAGACATTCATAATTTTGATTGAAACCCATAGGGGAAAGACTGTTGGTGTAGAGATGTGCAATTGGCTAAAAAGAAATAAAAATGGAAACATCTGAAATGTTCATGTCTTTAGTAATACATATATATCAAATATGTAACACTTTGAGTGCCAGGGGTACAAAAAAAAAACATTGTTTTTACAAATAAACAGTATAGTGTTAAGACATATTGCATCACTATTATTAACACATAGATCTATAAATTGTGTGTCAATATGTATGACTATATGTATTCATATGCACACAATGTGTCCTTTTTTTCAGCTCCGAGGAACCCAAACCCAATACCATCGTTATCGCTTTGTCAGTATCTGCTGTTGTCCTGCTAGTTTCTGCTGCAGTTTTCTTCATCATTAGACTGAAGAAAAGGAGGAATTCAGGCAAGTGGTTCAAAAATGTTAGGCTGATATCCTAAAGGAAAGTAGTTCAGTTTTGGGGCACCCAAGCAGACACAGGAACACCCACATTTCTTTACTGAAACAGCAGTGTTTTGGTCCACAACACAATGACCATCATCAGAGTAGTACAATATTCCAGAGTGGTTTATATACAGCATTACAAACATTTGAAAATTCCTAGGAACCTATCTTAGTCTGCCCCATTTGCAACACCCAAGTACATCACTACATCTCCTGCCACCTGGGATGATGTCATGGTTGTGTTACAGATTTTATCCAATCAAGTAAACTAAGGAAGAGTCACAAACATGTGAATACATTTATTGATACATCTTAACCCCTTAAGGACCCATGACGGTCATGGACCATCATGGGTTGTTATACCCTTAAGGACCCATGACGGTCCTGGACCATCATGGAATTCCGGGCTCCCCATGCGGCTGCACGCCATTCGGGGAATTGAATTGATTCGCGGAAAAAAAAAATGTTCCATGGTCCTTAACCCCTTCGCGTCCTGTGATGTACCCGGACTGTCACGCTGGTCCGGCACTTAAAGACCAGTGACGGTCCTGGTACGTCACGTACTTTTACTCACAGTGCTCCTGCAGGAGCACGGTGAGTAATACCGGGGACTGAAGTTGATCGCTTCACGTGGGACAGCACGTCGAACTCGCCTATCTGGTCCTTAAAGGACCAGACACCCCGGGACCGCTGGTCCTCAAGGGGTTAAGTGACAGCTGTGTGCGTGCAGGCCCGGTCCTTAAGGGGTTAAAGCTCACATTGCATTAGTTATCATCTATCATAATATAACCAAATATATGGGGGAGTTGTGTCCAGTTGCCTAGCTACCACAGACATCATCTCCTGTTTGTAATGATAAATATAGTGATGCTTTTGTGATGTTGACTAAAGTCTACATGGCAATGAATAAGTCACTCCAAATCACATAAAATAGCAGTAAATGATTAGATCACATTCTGGTATGTCTAGACCTGAGACTGCATTGCTCAGGTGCACTAACTAAAAAATCAGTAGAAGAAATGAATGGGACTTATGCACAAAGGTGGTGCAAATTTGGAGTAAGCCAACTGCACCAAAGGGAACAAATAAAAATTGTCCAAATCCCCACTTATTTATATTGTGTTTTAACCCCTGTAATGCTACAGAGGTCACCAATGCACTGCTGTGAAATCTCAAACATTGGGGTTAAAACACAATTTAATTTAAAGGGAATTTTTTTTAGTTACTTGTGATACAGTTGGTTTATAAACAAGTAACGTTTATAAATATGTACATCTGAGAATATTCTGAGAAAATTAGCAGAAAAATTGTGAATTACTTTTACTTAGTGAGGGCAAATTTTTTCTACAAACCAAAATAGGGGAAAAATTGCCCTTCCCACTTAGCAGGAAATTTCCAGAGAAAAGTGCAGCTTTCTACTTGTTTCGCTTACCTCATTGCATTGAAATCAATGGGAAACGTGAATTTACATAGCAAATTTAATTTTATTTCCCACAGGCATAATGTAAAAGGGGTCTAAGGGTACCTCTGTTGGTGGAGTCTGGGGAAAGAATCAGTTGACTCTATCATGTAAAGTATCAGTCTTCCCTAGTCATATCTTACGTCAGGGGGTCCCTGTAATGGTCAGTTTTTTTTTTTAATTCTTTTTTTTTATTATTATTATTAACTGTGTCCCAAATCCCAGTGAACAAACCCTGCCAAAAAAAAATAAACATTCAACTGATTATTTCCCCAGACTCCACCAACACATGCACCCTCAGACCCCTTTTATACCATGTCTTATTTTTATTTTATTAACTGTCCCCCATCCTAGTCAACAAACCCGCCCCCTCAAAAAATTAGCTGTTCAACTGATTATTTCCCCAGACTCCATCAATACAGGCACCCTCAGACCCCTTTTATACCATGCCTGTGGGAAATAAAATAATATTTTTTATCTGATGTGTTTTCCCATTGATTTCAATGTCATGAGATAGGTAAAAAAAAAGCTGAAAAACTGCACTTTTTGCAGGAAGTGCCATTTTTTACAGATTTTGGTGGGAGGTGAAACTTTTTGCCCATCTCTACTGCTCATAGTGCTACTCACTTCTTCCTGTACCTTTGATGATGACACTATTTTTTACCGGATTCCTAGGGACGATGTAGGGGGACTGAGCATCATTGGATTTGGGGAATCACAGCTCCCAGACCGTTCTGTAGTGGTGGTCACTTCCTCCCCCTCCTCACTGGATGCATCACGGTCCTTCTAGCTCTTCCTTTTTTTAGATGGCTGCCCATCCTCTTAGTCAACAGTCTAAGCCTCTGCTGCCCTTATTTCACTAGATAAATAGTTACAAAATTATCTAGCACCCTTTCTATCTCTCTTGCTGCTTAATTTTGTGTTTCCCTTCCTGTAAACATCATGTTTTTGGTGCAAAACCGCAAAGTACATGTAAGTAAACTGGCGGGAACTTTGTAGACATTGAAAAAAATATTGAAAACATTTTGGCAGTCGGAGAACATTTTAAGGGATTTTTTAAGGCTTATTTTCCCATGCAAAAGAGGACAATTGTGTGTTTTTTGTGGATTTTTTTCAAGGGAACATCACAGGATCTTTTGCCCACCCCTACTTATAAGTAACGATCACTATATATGTCCATTAAGAACAGGTTACACCTAATGTTAACACTTAATAATTAGATCCACCTTTCTTTTTGGCACAATTAGCAAATTTCTATTTACATACATTGTGACACAATTCTTATTAAAACAAGGCCATTTATACTGCACTTCTCACTTAATTTCCACACCACATGTGATTTTTCTTTTTTTATGCCACAGACATTGTCTCCATTGGAAGTTACAGAACCAATATAAGCATGACAGAAATAGAAAATGATCCATACCTTTGCAAGGACAATCCTATCGCAACTGATGCCCAGGAGACAAATTTGGGCTCCATGGAAGGTAACAACTACTGATCTTATATTTATTACATTTAGTGGCTTATTGCTAAGAAAAGGTGCTTTTCTTTGTTTTTTTTTGTTAACAAACTAATGATTATGACAGCTTAATTGATAATGAAGCTGGTATAGTAAGAACTGGAGTAACATCTCAATGTTTTGAAGCCTTCACAAGCATTCAAAGTATAAAAACCCCATTTTGAATACTTTTATCCTCCTCTTATGGCGCAGTTGGTTCGACCAATAATTACTCCAGGGTGGAAATGCACCAAGATGTGCTAAAGATTTCAATTGTTCAGTGTAATAATTCAGTGTAAATTCTTCAGTTCATATGTTATTCTATGTAACATATGCACTAAGTACTCTCCAACTTGATATAATTTATCATACCGGTGAAGTGATCTACTCTGTCACACATTTATCATACCTTACTGCATAACCTCCTTCATTTATTCTTAGTATATCAGCCTCAGTGTATATAGATCAAGGGTTGAGGATAGTATTTGCCTTTTCTTTGTATTAGTCTTATTGGATATTTTATTTTCAGTATTATATCCTGTCTGAAAAGGCAGCATCTGGACCAGACCTTTAACTATGTATTGCCTGTATTTATCCAGACATGCATATAGTCATTAACATTCTGATGCATGCCAATGACATTCCAGAATCCCAGGATGTGGCAACAATAACCAAATAATGCATAAAGCATCAGAGTTTTCTATCCCAATAGAACAAAGCAATGAAAGAATGATATAGGTGAAATTAAATTAGAATAATCCAATGATCTACACCAGTGGTGTATACTATGAGATAAAATAATCCCTTAGGTGCTACGGAGGTCATCATTGCAACAATGCACAGAAGACCTCTGCAGCATCTAAGAAATTTAAATCATTATACATGGACCTTCTGAAAATCTGAAAGTTTCATAAGTGGTCCTCTGTGTAAATCACTGATCTAGACACAGATTCTGCTTTAAGACATTTTAAGTCCAATCATTTAATATGCCACCATATCCCTATCCCAATTATTTAATTGATCATTTTTATAGAGCTAGTCAGTGATTGAAATGCTTTTCTCCAGGATCTGTACTAGTCTAAGGGACTTATGTTCCAAAGTGAAGTGAAGTAATCAAATCAACCAAACCATAAAGGCAAAACTAAATGGAGCTTATAACCTTCTGAATGCCAAAGAGGTCTCCAGTGCATCGCTTTGCAATACACCGTAGCCCTCTCAAGCAATCAAGGGATTAAAAGTCCCATTTAAATCAAGAGAAATGTTTATTTGCTCCCTGTACCACTGATGTTTTGCCCCAGAATAACTCCACTTTTTTTTGAACAGAGGACCCAACTCTTTATAAAGGTAAGGTGCCTTATTCCCTACTGCTTATTACAGGGAAGTGAATTAGCATAGAGAAAAACACATTTAAACCATTGGATGTTAGAACACTTTACAACAAATTGTTTTGTGACACACAGGAGATCTATCAAGCCTTGAAATATTTCACATTGCTTGGTTGATAATGTTTTGAATTTTTTCAGTCTATTAGTGTTACATTAGAAATCCCGGTGCTGATATATTGCAATCCCAGTGCTGATATACTGCTTTCACTAAAAAGCCTCATGTTTCTTCCATTTGTTCCTTGCGGCTGTTTTCCTTGGGACTTCAGATGAGTCAAAGACCAACAATAAGGTAAAAAAAGTGTTCTTAACAGTTGCCAACCATCAATTAATTTATTGAGTCAGGAAAAATCTGCTAAAATGTCTATAACCTATTTGTTTATCTCTTTCATCTGTCTGTCTATAATTTGCATTTCTATATTTGAGGCAATGCTTTATCTCCTGTCTATCTTTGACTAGCAATATGATAATTTATTGCTTGCTATCATCTACATTCATATTCATCTACAATTTCTTATTTTCCATTACTGTATATCATGTGTGTGAGGTTGTAGTGTGCTCATGGTGTAGCACATGCTCAGTGCGTGTCTTCTTGTGTAAGAGTTTATATCCTGTGAAGACAGACCACACAATGAGGAAGTCTAATTCTGTCATAAGCAGTTTCTTTCTCTTCCTAATAGATCATCCTCTCCACCTGTCTTTTATCACAATCATCTGGACCAACGCTAAATAATATAATACTGGTCTTGTGCGAGGGAAATTTTCCTCCCATCTAATATCATTTAACTGTCTTTACAGGAGTCAAGGGAGGAACTTGATTATTCATCTTTCCTGATCCACCACAAAGGGAACCCAAATCATGACCATGCATAAAGAAAGTGTCCTGTCTGTTCCACATAGCACAGACAGCAGCAGCTACATAGAAACGCCAAATTTTATGCAAACATAGGATTTAATTATGCATTTAACCTAATGCCTGTCGCTGTTTTCTAGCTCGCTGATACACCTTAATATATCATAAACATGCAATGATACTCATAATATAATTGTGACATATATAACATCTTCCATTTATCTGTGGATTTTCCTGCATGGCCTAGGACATTTTCCATTTTTATGCATCCCAGACCAGACTGATTCCAAGTATTTAAAATGGAAAACGTGTTCTCAAAGAAACATCACAGATGAGTGTCTTTATTCATATATTTTATATGTAAACTTGTGAAAGACAAAGACACACATTACACGTAAAAACACTTTCTTTCCCTTTAATTACTTTGCAAGCTGACATTATGAATTTTCAACAGTGTGATATCATTGATGATTAGCTGTGTGATATGCATTAAAGGGATAGTAATACTTAAGTATTACTAATCCCTATAGTAAAGTCCTATTAAAAATAAATGTATTGCCCCCAGTGTCATCTCGCAAACCTTTATGGTTTGAGAGATGATCGCTCCTAAAGTTGCCCTCGTCCTCCCCCTTCCCCGAAGTCAGCGTTGTAGCTGACTGAAGGGAAATCCGGTCATAGACCATCAGGCGGCTCTGCAGCAGGGCCGCAATTGCGTTAATAAAAAAAAAATCTTTCACTAAAACGGTCTTCTACATGTGCTTGCAAACCAAGCACACGTAGAAGACCATTTCAGCGAAAGTTTTCTTTTTTATTAACGCGATCGTGGCTGTACTGGAGAGCCACCTGAAAGTTTTACGACTGGCTTCCCTGCAGTCAGCTAGAAAGCTGACTACGGGGAAGGGGGAGGGAGAGTGCAACTTTAGGAGCGATCATCTCTCAAACCATAGAGGTTTGAGAGATGACACTGGGGGCAATACATTTATTTTTAATAGGCCTTTAATATAGGGATTAGTAATACTTAAGTATTATTATCCCTTTAAGATTTATTATGAACCATCTGTATTTCTAGTTTTTTTTTGTCTCAACTTCCTCTAAACAGTTCTATTGTTGAATGGTAGTAACATACAATATCTCAGCTGCAGAACAATTCCTTTTTGGGAAAAGCAGTAATAGGCAGTAGATATTAATTATATAAATGCAGCATAGGCTATCTAGTAAAAAATGATTATTTTCAGTGTCAGACTGGAGACATAAACCTCTCATCAATCCTGTCACAGGGGTTTCTACATAGGAGACCTCTCTGCTGACAAAGAGGTTAATACCATATAAATATACAAAAAATGGCTCTGTGGCTCTCACAAGGTGGATGAATAAGTGTCTGTCGGTTGAGCTGGTAATAATATAAATGCTAATTAGAAAATATCAACCATAAACATCACCTATACATATACATCGAAAAACATAATGTGTATTACATATAAATCAAAAACTGAATATGTGAATACTGGAGATAGATTACCCCACTAGGAGGTATCCAGGTTTCTGTCAATGAAAGTTCGACAAATGCTGATTAAGGTTAGTAATACATACAGTTATACCAGACGTAATGCGTGTGGAATGACAATGATGAGGGTTAATGGTCTCAGTTCGTTAAGTAGGTCATAAAAACATAGATTGAGACACAGATATGGCATAAAAGAGTCTTTAGTGTGATGATCTGTATAGGATGTTCGAATATTTCAAATTAGTATTCAAATCTTAGAGTTTGTTCTCAGGCTGCTGGTCACTCCTGAAATTCCCTCGGGTAAATAGAACATGTAAAAGAGAAAGAAAAAGACAAAGCCCAGAGATACTCTAAGTGTAGTATCAAGATGTTCAGGAAAGCATAAACAAAAGGTTTTTATAAAAAAATATGATATATTTATTAAATAGAAGCAAATATTGAGATAAAAATATATATTTAAAATATATTCATTTAAAATTAGACAATCAGTAATGCATAAAAAATATGTCCATAGTTGGTACATAGGGAATATCGGATATATTCATGTCCTCTATCAATGAGACTATATTCAGAAGGGTATGAACTTCTTGTGTAATGAAAGAAATAATAATGTTGGCCGCTCACCAGAGATTTTCTTGTTTGTTGGCTCTTAGAAAACAATCACTGTTGGTGATGTCGGCTTTTCATTTAGCATCCCCTGGTTTTCCGTCTCTGGTCGATATGATGATAACAGGGCTGGATTTACATCTCAGGAGCCTGTAGGCACAGAAATCTGAAGTGCCCCCCCACCATTGGCCATCTCCACTGGACACCTCCACAATGCTCTTAATCTCCACACTGCCCCACCATGTCCATATTGCCCTCACACTGCCCCTCATCAGCTCCATATTACCCTCACGTTGTGGCCACCCCCATTTCCTTGGTGGTCCAGCGGCGTGGCAGGACAGGTCTGCACCTCCTTCGGCACAGACCTGTAACTGCTGGAGTTCCCGCGTGGTGTCCTGCTCCATAATGCAGAGTGCTGGGAGATGATGTCATCTCCCAGCGCTCTGCATTAATAAAGAGCTCACGAGGGAGCTCTGCAGCTACAGGTCTGTGCCGAAGGACGCATAGACCTGACTGAGTAGGGAATTAGAATAATAAAAAAAACAAACAAACAAACAAAAAAATATATAAATATATATAGATATATATATAGATATAAATAAATAAATAAAAAATGGGTCCCAATGACAGGAGCCCCTTTGTGGGGTGTGCCTGTAGGCAGATACCTACTCTGCCTTACGAGAAATCTGGCCCTGGATGATAACCTCTTCCTCTGTGGATCTCGTAAAGCTACGGGTCCTCAGTATTGGCATAGGTCCACCAAATGTTGATTTAGTATAGTTCTCTTCTATGCGTTTCAGGAAACTAGTCCCCTTCTTCAAGTTGAGAATTAAATACACTCTATAAAGTAGCGCTAACTTTTAAATCGTAATTGGCCAGAGATGGAGAACCAGGGGAAGCTAAATGAAAAGCCACATCACCAACAGTGATTGTTTTCTATGGGCCGCTCTGGTGAGCGGCCAACATTATTATTTCTTTCATTACACAAGAAGTACATACTCTTCTGAATATAGTCTCATTGATGGAGGACAGGAATATATCCAATATCCCCTAGAGACAGTATTGCAAGTCAGAAGAGAAGCCACTTTAGTATATTGACTACTATAGTATCCCCTTATAGGTCCCGTCCCTGGCAGCCATCTAGGTCCATCCATTTTTTACTACAAAAGTTTTCCTTTATTTTTTTTATATGGTTCTATGTACCAACTATGAACATATTTTTTATGCATTACTGATTATCTAATTTTATATGCATATTTTTTAAATATATTTTTTATCTCAATATTTGCTTCTATTTAATAAATATATCATATTTTTCCGTAAAAACCTTTTGTTTATGCTTTAATGACCATCTTGATACTGCACTTAGAGTATCTCTGGGTGCTGTCTTTTTCTTTCTCTAATACTATAGAAAACATGTTTAAAAATACACTGAGATGTTTCTCTGGTTAGTATATATATTTGAATTAAACAAATGTACTATTCAACATGGTTTCATAATCAAGTTAATAAAAATCATATCCTCTTCTAAATGAAATGCACAGATGACATTTTCAGATACTTATTTCAAATGGTAACTTTATTTCTCAGTCTGATGTAATTTAAACAAATGCGTACTTTATTCTCAAATCGAAGCAAATGCATAGCTGCTTAAAATATCATGGACTGTTTTGTACTGTTTTAAGATGGTATACTGATTAAAAAATAAAATAGCCTTCTGATATTGGTCAGTGTCAATATACTGATGAAATAATAAATGAAGATTATACTTAACATGGATGTCAAGAATAGCCCTAATGACTAATGTCTCATACTGTATATGAGTTAGCTATATTATAGTGCAGGAGTTTCCAACCTTTTGTTTAATGGGAGCTATTTTTAATCAATGAAAAATGAATGGAACTACTCTAAACTGTATATTAAAAATATAAGACTTTATAACTGTACATATTAAACCATCTCCAAAGTTGCTCGGTACTCGCTCTTTGTTCCTTCCCCACACTTTCCAATAACAACATTTCTCACAGGAAATAAGCGTCCTTCTTAACAGTTTAAGGTGATTAACCCTTTGAGTGCCAGAGGGGTACGCAATGCAATGCGTTGCGTACCCCTCTGGCACTCAAAGGGTTAAATTATGTTGCAAGATGTATAATTATTAACCCTTGAGTGCCAGAGGTATATGCAAAGCATTGCTTTGCAATGCAATGCGTACCCCTCTAGGACTCAAACGGTTAACAGAAGGAATCTATATTCATTATAGAAGACAAAAGACAAAGTAGTCCCTTCCCATCCATAACAACACTATCTCTCAGTAATCCCATATTGCTAAGCATGTTTAACGTTATTAGAGGAGTTTGTTAAACATTTAATGAATATTGAAGAAAGCTGGCAACTTTTGTTTACAATGGGTAAGTGAATATGGAGTCACCCTTTTACTTATCAACTTTGACAGCACTTATTTGTCACAACATTTACTACAGAAGTCGAGAAAAGAGAGAGGGCGCCTCTTAGGGTAATAACGTTCTATGTAAGGGAATTAAAGGGATAGTAATACTTAAAATGTAAAAAAAATATGTTGTAGGGTTTATCCCCCTGAGTAAAACAAGGGTACTCCCACTGCTGAAAGGTGTTTCATTCAAAAGTTATTAATTTTCAAAGTTGAAATTTTTAGGTGCAATATCACAGTGACCTGAAATTGCACAGTGGCGCTGTTGCTACACAATCCTATGGACAGCTCTGGTCCCAGGACCATAAATCTCCCTGGGATGATGTAGCAACAGCGCCACTATACAATTTCAGGCCACTGTGATATTGCACATAAAAAATTCAACTTTGAAAATTAATAACTTTTGAATGAAACACCTTTAAGCAGTGGGGGTACTCTTCGTTTACTCAGGGGGCTAAACCCTACAACATATTTTTTTTTACATTTTAAGTATTACTATCCCTTTAAAATAAATCCCTATTACAGTGGTACTCACAATTATAATTTGCTACTAACTAGATACCAGGTAGCTAATGACCTTGTGGAGGATATTACACTGCCTCCACACAGATCATACAGCTGCTCCCCACTCGAAGAATTCTTCTATCACTCTTGAAAAGAAGAAATAAAATCACCAGCAAACAGCATATAGGTAGTGATACTCTTAGCATGTATTCATTATTACTGTATTAAATAAGTACCAAACTTCTGTACTCACGTGATATGCCTTTCAGTTTGTTTGCAACACAAACTGGATTAGCACTACAGGGGAATCAAATCCGCTGCTGATCTGACAATCATTCACCACAAACAAACACTTGTAGATGTGATTCTTGGTTTATAATCTTTATCAAATCGATGCATTTCTGAGCTACATCTGCTCTTTCTTCAGGATTCTATCCTGAGGAAAAAGCAGATGTAGCTCAGAAAAGTGTTAATTTGCTAAGATTTTAAATCAAGAATCACGTCTACAAGTGTTGTGTTTGTTTGTGGTGACCGATCAGGGGCGGATTTGATTCCCCTGTAGCACTAATCCAATTTGTTTTGCAAACAAACTGGAGGGCACAACACGTGGGTATAGAAGTTTCGTACTTATTTAATACCATAATAATATATACATGCTAAGAACACCCCACCTATATGCTATTAACTATGGAAGATGGCTTGTGGAATAATCTTTTGTAGCTATTATGGCAGTGGGGCAGAAGAACCATGAAAATGCTGTGAGGTACTCTACCTGCATTACTATCAGCTCTCTGACCACTGCTGGGGACAACTGGTGAAAGCTGTACCCAGACTGGCTGCAACCATGTGGGGAGCAGATTTCAACTACTGGACCTGTTGCTGGCATACCAAATATCTTGATTCCTGATTGGACATGAGAGAGACACATGCTCTTGACCTACTTGCTAGAAACACCTGTTAAAGTGTATACTACACAAACCTAATCTCAGGGCATTCAGCTGGGCAGGACAGAAAGAATCCCTTCCTTTGGCACAAGACATGAATCAGAAACTCTGGAATTTCTAATTACTTACTTACGATTAAGGAAAGAAATTCTTATGTCCTGTTATTTAGTCAAATTCTGTACTATACTTTTTGTCCCTTTCTTTACTATTATATATTTTTATCCATGTCTGTCATCTATTTTCTTAGAAAAGTATGGTATAAAAAGTTTCTGGATCTAAATAAATTAAATGAAAAATAGCCATATATAAAGGATACTTTACTTGCATGGCTAAAATTACCTGGAGCATGGGTCAAGTTTATGCATATTTAGTGTGCCACATAACCCATCAGTATCTCTACCTTTCTAAAGATCAGGAGACTGGTACAGTAAAAATGATACCTTCATTGGCTGAGTGGCTCTAAGATGCAAGCTTTCAAGACAATTTAGGTCTCTTCTTCCGACATAATAAAAATGAAAACTGAATACATAATATATAACACGTTAAACACCAAACAATTTTAACGTTTAAATTCTACTTACATTCGATTTTCTTATCAGTATTGTTTATAATTCATTCCCTAGGCTCCAGCAGAGTCTCCTTGTAGTAACTATAAAATACAAACATGATGCATTACTTTTTTGATGCTCCAGTGATTTATAGTCTTTGGCCAGAATGTATGGTTTAACTCTCCAAGCACCAGAGAGGTGCACATCCCATCGCTTGCAATAAGCTGTTCAGCCCCTGGCACCCAAAGGGGCCAAAATAGGTTTAATGTCTGGGATAATGTGGCATAAACTCCTTGTCACTGTTCAGGCCACAGTTCAGAGTGTTAAACTTGGTTGTCAATTTATACTCACCAATATTTCTTTCTCTCTGTGTCCTAAAATTTCCTATTAGTACAGTCACCTTGAGATTTTAAATGATCAGTTTTGCAAAAATATTGAACCACTGGGATTAGGGGTGAGTGAAAGGTGAGACAAATTTCCCACATGACTTTTTGCGAAAGTTTTCTCCTTTTTGCCAATGCAAACTTTTCTTCCTTTTCGCCTATTTTAAAAATATTTTCCCCTATATTTCTTACGGGTACAACATTTTCTACTGCAATATTACTTATTCTGAGGGCGTCAGTGGAGAAATAAGTAGCTGAAAGGCAAAGTTGGGAGCCCTACAAAACTAACTTTCTGCTTAAGTGACACTGGTACTTATTCATGATGATGTCACGTAATAAAAAAGTACAAGATACACACAATTCTACTGCGCTTCTCCCCAAAGTATAGAATTAGTACAAAAAAAGAAAAGCAAAGGATTATAAAAAATCACAATAGCAATAAGAATAACACTATCACCAAATCAGTATGTGATTGAAGAAATGAAAACAAACAATCAAGCACAATTAAAAATAAATAGTCCACTAATGTAGAATCTTCGCAGATCACTCCAAATGGGCAGGGTTCCCACCACGAAAGAAACTAAAAAACACAAAAAACAAGTGGCGCAGAGGATTCTTTCGAAGTGTAGTATTTAAGCAACTTGATCCATCATCAACACCTTTAGAAACAAGCTTCTGGAAATGTACTCACATTCTTCTGAGGCTATATCCAGCCTCCTGGAACAATCGTCTGTACTGGCTCACACCCCAGTCTGGTGTCCCTTTTTTCACTCAGGTTCACTCAGTATTCCATAAAACTTGTGGAAGTGTCAACAAGTCCCAGGTCACAACAGACCCAGCACTTCCTATTAACACAACCTACTTTGGTCTTTAAAAGGGAATATTATGGCTATATACCAGAATATGGGGTGTATAAAATCACCAGCTTAGGAATCTTTTTCAATATAGAAAAATGTAATAAAAATGTTAATAATAAAAAAATCTTTCAAAGATAAATTAATAAAAACAAATCTAACCAGCAATAGAAAGAATAAATCACAATCAGCCTGGCTTAGACTGGCTTAATGCATTTTGTGGTATACTACCACTTCATCAGAAGCCCATTTGATTTGATTTTTAATAAAAAAGTACAACCTACAATGTGGCAGATGTGTATTGTAGTGGTGATGGGGGACTGGCATGGTGTGATTGATTTGTGTACATATATATATATATATATATATATATATCCTATATAATAATTTTCTAGGATGTTTGTCATGATGCAGTCATGCGCAGTAGAGAATGCCCGCATTCAGGTAGTCATGCACAGTAGAGACTGCCCACGTTTGGGCAGTCTCTACTGAGCATGACTGCATCACGTGAGTGAGGCGACGCAAGATTGCATCCAGTGGAGCAGTGAGGTAGCGGCCTCTTAACCCTTTGAAATTTAAAATTACCTGGACCTCAGTCCGTGTACACGGGCTTTTACACTAGTATATATATCCTCAGATTACAGACACACATTATTTATTGGTCATAGCAGTGGTCCCAAGTATGGTAGATTGTAGCAACCCTTCTTCATATCCCTTCTCCTCCTCCTCCTCATTTGTGCTGCTGTTAATACATTTGTCCTGGTTCTCTCTGTCATGTGTGGTTTCTGCTACATACTCAGATGGTATGAGATGTTGGTTCATTTTTTGTTAGTCTCCCAACACTGCTGCTTGATAGCCTTGTCCTGCGGTCACTGACTTTGTAACCAGCTGCACTGAAAATCTGCTCAGACTTAAAGCTTGCTGGAGGACAGCTAAGGGTTTCCACGGCAGTACGTGTCAATGCTGACTGCACACACTGCTTTTTTTTGCCAGTAGTCCATGGGGTCATTGTTTCTTCCTAAAATGTAGCTATTTGCAAGTATGCAGAAACCATTTCATATGCAGTGAGACCCTTCTAGGAGCTTCATGGTGTTCCTGTGTGTCAGTTACCAACCCATACTCAGGGAGCACGTACCAAAGAGATGTGCCACCACCACCACCAATGTTGTTTTTTTGCCGTCCCTGCTGAGACCCATGAATTGCCCTGTGTTCTGAATGGGATATTCTGGTTGATGATGTAAGTGCTTCTGCTGGTTGAAATGCTTTGCTGCCTTCCTTTTCACTATGCTGTGTTTTGTTTGCCCTCTCTTTCTCCCTCTGATCCTCCGCAATGCAACCCTCCACTCGATCAATAAGCATATCTCAATATTCCTTGACAGAATCCGATTCCTTAGAGAGTTGCTCCTTGTTGTGACAAACTGCTAATAGCCCTTTAGCAGAAATTATTACATTTTGTGTTTGAAGTTTGAAGTAGAAAGAATGTATTCCTCATTGCTTTTAAACCCTTCAGTGCCAGAGGCTTGGGCCATTTCCTGTACCCTGCAGGCCAGACACATTTTCAGCATTTCTGCTATCCTTCTGTTTAGGTTTGATTTCTTCTGGAAATTTCTAGTTACATATGAAAAACTATATATTGTTTTTTTCAGAGTGAATTGTGCTCTCTCATGGTACCTTACACGAAGAGAAATTTTTCATCGTGCAAAATGTTATGATGTCATGTCAGAAAAAAGTGAAAATGTACTTATTTTGCTAAAATCACATACTATGTATTAAAAACATTTACCTTGATTGCGAAAGTTTAAATTATTTGAAAAAGTCCTGAGTCCTCTGAGTAAAAAAATACCAAATTTGTATAGTTTTACGTACGTCCATGGCTAGAATAGAGCCCTAATCACCAGCAGCGCAAAATGGCATTGTCAACTTTATGAACTAATATGCGCATTCTAGGGTTTTTGTGGTAAAGCTACCCTAAAACAGTGGAATAACTATATAAACCTATATATTTCCAGAAAGTAGATAACCTGTTGCATCTAATGAGGAGTGACTTGCCTTCTTATCCCAAGCCTGGTGTGCCCGAATGTTTCCAGAAGGTGGTACTATATGAAAAAAATGGCATTTTATTTATTTCTGCTCCTTCAAATGTACTGAAATCTGTGAAAACCATGGAATTTCCAACTGAATTCATTAGCTGGTGCTCTTACGAGAAAAATTACACCTCATTGGTATGAGTTCACCTACCTTAGGGGGCGCTACAAATACAATACTACACCTATTGCAACCTTTAATTTTTCTAACATTTTCTCAAACATTTCTTGTCTGAAAAAAATGGTTATAACAACTATGGAAGTGAAGAAAGGGCAGACAAACTGTACCATTTTGGAAAGAAGACAATGTGACGCATCTAATGAGGGGTGAATTGCCTTCTTATCCCAAGCGTGGTGTGATCAAATGTTTCCAGAAGGTGGCACTATAGGAAAAAAATGGCATTTTCTTACATTTCTGCCACTTCAAATGTACTGAAATCTGTGAAAACCATGGAATTTCTAACTGTATTCATTAGCTAGTGCTCTTACGAGACAAATGACACCCCAATGGAATGAGTTGACCTACCTTAGGGGGGTGCCAGAAGCACATAACTACACCTACCTGTTTGGTTCTTTGAAAATGGCTGTTTGTACTAAAATGTTCATCACTGTGAGATACATGAAGGAAAGGTATAAAAGGTATACAATTTTGGAAAGTAGACATTCTTCCACATCAAATGAAGGGTCATTTGTCTTTCTATTCCTGGGCTGAAGTGCACAAATATTTCTAAAAGTTGGCACAATAGGCATAAATACATGTTTTTTACATTTCCACCACTTCAAAGATACTAAAATCTTTGAAAACCATAACATTTCCTGCTGTATTCAGCACCTGCTACCAACATGAGAAAAATGGTAGCCCATTTGTGTGGGTTAATATACAATATGTGGGTGCTGGGAGCACTTTTTTTTTAATTTTCTGCCTGCACTAAAATGGTTATAACCATAATATATATGCAGGAAAGGTAGAGAAACCATGCCATTTTGGAAAGAAGACAACCTGCCGCATCTAATGAGGGGTCACTTGCCTTCTTACCAAAAGGCTGGTGTGCACATATGCATCCAGAAGTTGGAGCTAATGAAAAAAAAGGCATTTTCTTACATTTTGCCCCTTCCAATGCACTGAAATCTGTGAAAACCATGGCATTTCCAACTGTAGTCATTAGCTAGTGCTCTTAGAAGGAAAATGACACTCCATTGGTATGAGTTGACCTACCTTAGGGGGTGCTAGAAGTAGAAAACTTCACCTTCACCAACCTCTGATTTTTCTAACATTTTCTCAAACCTGACTTGCCTGTACGAAAATGGCTATAACACCTTCAGAAGTAAAGAAAAGGTAGATAAACCACACCATTTTGGAAAGAAACTAACCTTTGTATCACGGTACCCGTGATTGCTGCAGTTCTCTGTCCATCACCTGCAGGGGGCTCCCATTGGCTGTCTGCAGTCAGCCTTCCTCAGGTTGCCTTTTTAAACTCAGTCTGGGCACCCTTTAGTTGCCCTTTCATGGTGTCTCTGACAGCATTCACTTTGCCTGTCTGCTGAAGCTATTGGGCCTGTTCCTGAGTTCCTGAGTTTACCTGTTCCTGTGTTCCTGCCTGCGTGTCAGTTCCAGTCCAGTTCCGGTTGCTATCGTTCCGGTTGCCAGCTGACTTGCGGTGCTCGTCCCGGTTGAGCCTCGCCCTGCTCCTGCTGTTTCCTGTGTTCAGTACCTGTGGCGATATTTCCTCTCCTGTCGCTCCGGCGACATTCTGTCTGTTGGTCCCAGCGTGCGGACGCTGGTTTACTCCATTAGCCTTGCGGCTCATAGTACAGTTGTTGGTCCCAGTGTGCGGATGCTGGTTTACTCCGTTAGCCTTGCGGCTCACAATACTGTTTGTTGGTCCCAGCATGCGGACGCTGGTTTACTCCATTAGCTTTGCGCCTCTCAAAACTGTCTGTTGGTCCCAGTGTGCAGATGCTGGTTTACTCTATTTGCCTTGCGGCTCACAATACTTTCTGTTGGTCCCAGCATGCGGACGCTGGTTTACTCCATTAGCCTTGCGGCTCAAAGTACAGTTGTTGGTCCCAGCGTGCGGACGCTGGTTTACTCCATTAGCCTTGCGGCTCACAATACTGTCTGTTGGTCCCAGCGTGCGGACGCTGGTTTACTCCACTAGCCTTGCGGCTCATTCTACTGCCTGTTGGTTCCAGCATGTGGACGCTGGTGTGCTCCATTTGCCTTGTGGCTCAAAGTACAGTTGTTGGTCCCAGCGTGCGGACGCTGGTTTACTCCATTAGCCTTGCGGCTCACAATACTGTCTGTTGGTCCCAGCGTGCGGACGCTGGTTTACTCCACTAGCCTTGCGGCTCATTCTACTGCCTGTTGGTTCCAGCGTGCGGATGCTGGTGTGCTCCATTTGCCTTGCGGCTCAAAGTACAGTTGTTGGTCTCAGCGTGCGGACGCTGGTTTACTCCCTGACTTGCAGTCAGGGTTCTAGGTGCTGTCCAGTCCTAGCAGCACTTGTTTCAGATGTGTACTGACACTAGTCTCTCCCTTGGTGAGACAGCTTGACCGTATACTCTATTTACCATCCTACTGTCATTGTCATCTGACAGTCACTGGTCTCAGTGGTGTCTCCCTCCTTGGGCTGCCCTGCCAGGTATTGGTAAGGCCGGTAGAACCTTTCCAGTACATTACCATCTTACGGTTGCCTTTCCCGGTATTGACAGGGCCGGTAGAGCCTACTTCCACTATTCCTCCAGTATCGCTTGGGTTGCCTTGCCTGTATTATTTGCAAGGCTGGTAGAACCTACTTCAATTGTCATTTGCTTATATATATGTAATGTTTGTATGTGTATGAAAACCCTATGGGATTGCCTTAACTTTTCAATAAAGTTATGTTTTTACCTAAACCTTACATCTGAGAGTCTTAACAAACCGTGACACTTTGGCATCTAATGAGGGGTCACTTGCCTTCTTACCCAAAGGCTGGTGTGCACAAATTCTTCCAGAAGGTGACGCTAATGAAAAAATGAAATCTGTGAAAACCATGGAATTTCCAACTGTATTCATTAGCTAGTGCTCTTAGAAGGAAAATGACACTCCACTGGTATGAGTTGACCTACCTTAGGGGTTGCTAGAAGTAGAAAACTTCACCTACTACAACCTCTGATTTTTCTAACATTTTCTCAAACCTGACTTGCCTGTATTAAAATGGCTATAACACCTTCATAATTGAAGAAAAGGTAGATAAACCATACCATTTTGGAAAGAAGACAACCTGCTGCATCTAATGAGGGGTCACTTGCCTTCTTACCCCAATACTGGTGTGCATAAATGTTTCCAGAAGGAGGCGATATAGGAAAAAAATTGAATTTTTTTACATTTCTACCTCTTCAAATGTATGGAACTCTGTGAAAACCATGGAATTTTCAACTACATTCATTAGCTAGTGCTCTTAGGAGTCAAATGATACCCCACTGATATGAGATGACGTACTTTAGGGGGTGCTAGAAGTAGAAAACTACACCTACTACCACCTCTGATGTTTCTAACATTTTCTCAAACCTGATTTGCCTGTACGAAAATGGCTATAACACCTTCAGAAGTGAAGGAAAGGTAGGTAAACAATAACATTTTGGAAAGAAGATAACCTGCTGTAAGTGCTGCTCACCTACCTTTTTACCCCTAACTTAGTGTGCACAACTATTTCCAGAATGTGGTGCTACAGGAAAAAAAAACAAACATATTTTTTTACACTTCAGTCACTTCAAAGATACTAAAATAGTTAAATGGCGTGAGATTTCCTAGGAGGACTTCTTTCCAGCATAAGAGAAATGGTACTGTGGGTTGACATACCAATTTGGGTGACAGGAGCGTAGCTACCAGTGAAACAGGGATGGGAAAGCAAACAGTGTGTGTGTGATTTTATGGCTAACAGATGAAAGAAGCTAGGGTGTCAGCTGGTGTATGTGCGGACCTGTGACTACCAGTGTAACAAAGTGTGTGAGAGGGTGAGGGATTAGGCAGTGTGTGTGGGTTTGAGCAGAGGAGCAAGGATGGTGGTGATGGTGGGGCAGTGTCTGATATATATGTATATAGGGGATCTGTGACTACTAGTGTGCACTGTATGTCCCCCTCATACAAAGTTTGATTCCCAGCCTGAATCTAGTGCACACTGGTACTCTGAGTCTACCAGTAGACAGTGGAACCAGGCAGGGGGATACGGTACGTGGGGGGGGATTAGAGGCATTTTGTGTGCATGCCACAGGGGTGCCCAATGCACGGCAAAGCAATGCGTTGGACCCCCTGTTGTACACAAAGAGGTTTTTTTTTTTAATTATTATTTTGTATTCATACCTCGTTGGGGAGGCGGTATCAGGAACATTCCTGGTGTCCCCCATTAAGGTCTAAAAACAGAATAATGAAAAAAAAAAAGTGTGTGTGTGTGTCACAGGGGGTCCAACCCATTGCAAAGCACTGCGTTGGACCCCCCCCGTGGCACGTGCATTTTTTGGGGCTTTTTCCCCCAATATTTTTGCGTAGACCTCATTGGGGGCATTAGAACCCATACAATGAGGTCTGAATAAGAAATAAAAGGGGAAAAAAAAATAATCCTTTGTGTGCCACAGGGGTATCCAATGGATTGCAAAGCAATTACCATTACTGTTTTTGGCAGAAACTCTGATTTTGTGACAAAGACATATAAGTGTTGTTTTCACTGTTATCACTTAATGGTTGTACTAATTGATAAGGCTACAAAACTTCTCATGTCGGATACTTGTATCAAAGTATTACGTAATGAAAGCTATTATTAATTCTTCGTAACTTGTTGCATCTGCTCTCTTGACCTCGGTGACTTGACTATAATGCTCTTCTTATGTACTTCTGTGCTGAGATATTACTGAGTATTCGTAGCAGCTCTTGTATCAGAATGATTTCTCAATTTATGGGGTAAATTAAATATTTCCTTATCAGTTTTAGAGACATTACTACTTCTGTAATACGTTGATTATTCAGTTTCCTAATGCTTGAAATACAAGATTTCCCTATATATAGGACTCATGTATGTACCTTACATTTACAGCTGCAGTATGGGTTCTAGTCATAGTTTCAGTTTCAGAGCTTTAAACCCTTTGCTTGCTGTTGTAATATATACAGGTCTCTATGGGAATCCTTAACATTTGTAGTTTGATGACTTTTTTTCCAAAGAGCTAGTGGTTCTCCAAATGTCCACAATTGCTTAGTGAGTAATTACCATTACCGTTTTTGGTAGAAACTCTGATTGTGTGACAAAGACATAGAAGTGTTGTTTTCACTGTTAGCTGCAAAAATTCTCATGTCGGATACTTCTATCCAAGTAATATGTGATGAAAGCTATTATTAATTCTTCGTAATTTGTAGCATCTGCTCTCTTGACCTCGGTGAATTGACGATAACGCTCTTCTTATGTATTACTTATGTATTCTTATGTATTACTGAGTATTCGTAACAGCTCTTGTATCAGCGTGATTTCTCAGCTTATGGGATGAATTAAATATATCCTTAACAGTACGGGTTATACTCAAAGTTTCAGAGATTTATACCCTTTGCTTGCTGTTGTAATATATACAGGTCTCTATGGGAATCTTTAACATTTGTAATTTGATGCAGTTTTTCCAAAGAGCTAGTTGTTCTCCAATTATCCACAATCACTCAGTGAGTAACCATTAGAGGCTTTAGTAGAAACTCTGATTGTGTGAAATACACATATAAGTGTTGTTTGCAATGTTAGCTCATAATGGTTGTAATAATTGATAAGGCTACCACCCTTCACATGTCTGAGACTTGTATCCAAGTAATATATGATGAAAGCTACTATCAATTCTTCGTAGTCTTGTTGCGCCAGCTCTCTTACCTCATGGACTGACTCTAATGCTGTTCTTATGTACTGGTGTGCTCAAATATTACTGAGTATTCATACCAGCTCTGGTATCTGCGTGATTTCAAAGTTTGTGGTGTAAATTAAAAAGGTTTCCTATAAAAATGTCACCCTCAATTTGGCGACCAAGACAAGGGCGCACTAAATATGTCACCTGCTTTAAAACTGAGACAAAAGAATCTAGCCCTCATGACTGTGTTGCAAACCCATACATTAAAAAGGAAAAATGTCTAGCAAGCTGAGCGAAGAGGAACATTTGGTTTATCTGCAGCATAAGCTTTTTGCAGGGGCTGTGATGTGGCACTCAAAGGGTTAATGAAATCACGCCGATGGGTTAGCACGTTTTCCTTTGAAAATGACACAGGGAAAACATTGTGGAAATAAATGGAGCATTAAGCAGACATCATTAAAAAAGTAAAATGTCTAGCAAGTGGAGAGAAGAGGAACGTTTGGTTTATCTGAAGCATAAGCTTTTTGCAGGGGGCTGTGATGTGGCACTCAAAGGGTAAATGCAATCACGCCAATGGGGCAGCACGGTATCCTTTGAAGATGTTACAGAGAAAACATTGTGGAACTAAAAGGAACATTAAGCATGTCGCCGTGATTAAAAAGGCGAAATCAGAATCTCACCCTGCAACAAAAGAGCGAGATTCTCATGTCGCCTCCTTAAATATTTATTAGTGCCCGCATAGCTGCGCTATATTTAACCCAATGAAGAAGATAAACCATATACATATATTACCCACCAACCAATATAGGACATATGACATGTCATGCATTTCAATCATTTCAGATCAGAAGTTAGAATCCACATACCTTAGCGCTGTGCCGGGCTCTGTCTCCCCTTTTCTGCGTGCTCCACTCTGCTCTGCCATTCTGCAAGTCTAAGAAGTTCACAGAGAAAGAGAGACAGAGCCCGGCGCACACTATGCTAAGGTATGCGGGTTCTTACTTCTGATCAGAAATTATCGAAATGCATTGCATTTCATGTTTCTTACAATGGTTGGTGGGTAATATATTTATATGGTTTCTCTTCTGGGTTAAATATAGAGCAGCTATGAGGCCACTAATGGATGATTATGTAGGCAGCATGAGAATCTTGCTCTATTAATGCAGGATGAGATTCTGATGTTGCCCTTTTCATCACGCTGATATGTTTAATGCGCCGTTTAGTTCCACAATGTTTTCTCTCCAACGTTTCCAAAGTGAATCAAGCAGCACAGTCATACTTCCTCCTAGGCAAACAGCTTCTGCTACATGTAAACCAAACACTCCTCTTTCCTAATTCTGCTCATCTCATTCGGCAAGCGTGACTCTGCTTCCCCATCGGTGTGTTTCCATTAACCCTTTCCATTAACAGCTTCTGCTGCAGGTAAACCAAACGCGCCTCTTCGTTCAGCCCACCCACCCCTTTTACTGATGTGTCACTGCTCACCTCAGAGTAGCAAGACTCTCCAGATGGATAGCAGAGAGGGTCAATCTTCAGTAAGCTTAAGGAAAAACCTGTCAAGGGAGGCAGGATTTTCCTTATGCTCACAATAAGAAGATTGTCCATTGCTGTGACCTGCCCTGTCAAGTGACCAGATTCCACATCTGAGGGGAGGCGGCTTACACTAGGTAAAAGGGGCGAGAAGGGGATACTTTATCTTTCAATTACTCATGAACTACAACTCTTACAGTATTGAAATAACACTCTCCATGACCCAAATACTATAAAGATTAATTGGAGCTGCTGTTTTTGTGAAACATTACTATCCCCTTAAGGGGGTATTATCTGTTAAATGAGGGTCAGTATCTGTTAGGTTAGTGGCAGTATCTGATGGACTAATATCTGTTAGGGTAGAGATAATATGTGCAAGGTTAGTATGAGTTAGGTTAGTGACAGTATCTGTTAGGTTAGTTTCTGTTAGGTTACGGTCACAGCATCTCTTTGTTCCATATCTGTTAAGTTACTGTCAGTGTCTATTAGGTTTGTATGTGTTATGTTAGAATCATTGTCTGTTAGGTTAGTATCTGATAGGTTAAGTTATGATTACTATCTGTTAGGTTAGCAACTGTTAGGTCAGGTTAGGGTCCATATTTTTAGGTTAGTGTCAGCTTAGTGCTCACCCCACTGGCACTCACAGGGTTTATCCGACTAAGTTAAAAAACATCCCCGACAATAAACACTTAACATTAATCCTGATGTCCACCCTGGTCAGCTACTCTCCATCTTCTTCTTCAATCTTTCTTCTTCATCAATCTCTCCATCTTCTGTCTTCTTCTCCTTCTTATTTGAAACAGTTTCCCTTAAAGAGAAAAAACATGAAACATTAAATTTTGGCCAAAACCTTAACTTGGAAATGTGTGCTTTGACACACTATATTCCCCCCAATCAAAAAAGCATTGTCTCAATACATTTCACAAAAAATGAATATTCTCTCTCAATATAAAGTTGAAGGCTAATGTGAAAATATTGTGTGCTTTGAAAAATAAGTTGTTGGCTCATCTGCTGTCGCCAGCAGTGGTGACAGGAAGTGACACCAACAAATCCCCCCCTGGTAACTTCAGGCTGATGCCCGAGCCAGTGTGAGGGGAAATTTGAACAGAGACTGGCCATTTCTATATGGCCAGTCTCTGTTCAAAATGTTTCCCAGGTGTCAATTGGATGGGATATGTGCTTACGTACCTCTCAGCTCATCAGCTCCTAGCGGGGAGATGACATCAGCGACAGCTGTGGAGCCCCAAACTATTAATGTATTGCAATGCACCATATACTATATATTTTGCATAAGCCTATATTTTTCTATTTGGAAGGAAAATTATTTTGAAGCTAAATGTATTTTGAAACATATTATTCGATTTTGAGGAATGTTGTTTTGTTGTGACTTGGAATGGGTGCATAACTTTAACCAGAGCTCATATTTGCAAATTATGCCTTTGGAGCATATTTCATGGCTACTTTTTTTTTTTTTGATTTTCAAAAAATCTTTATTGTAAGATACAGTAAAATACAGAAGGCACATAAAAAATAAACATTATAGAAGAGGAAAAGAAAAATAAAACTTGCAGAGTAATACAATGCAATGTAAAATATACGTTTCACAGAGTCAAACTCGTGCAGAAAGGCCTAATGGCAGAGGAAGAGAGAAGAATAAAAAAGAAAAGGTATGTAGAGAAGGAAGGCTGAGAGAAAGAAGTGAAGAGAGAAGAGGAGGGGGCGGGAAAGGGGAGGGGACGGGGGAACAAAACAATGAAAAAAAAAAAAAGGGGGGGAGATCTGGAAAACAAGAACCCACAGCGGACATCCAGTAACAATGAGGTAAGTATCATCAATAGTAATATCAGAGTGGCATGAGGAACATCAGTAAGTAAATAAGTAAATAAAGGTGGGAAAGAGGATCTGAGCGGGTCTATTGAGGTAGAAAAACCGTCTACTCATTCTTCAGGAGCGAAAGAGCTTAGACTAACCAATAGATTAAGCAGAAGTGGGAAGGGAGGAAAGTAGGAGAGTCGCTTCCTCAGGGTCCTTACCTCTGGAGATCATAGACAAACGGAGCAAAGTAAGTCGGTCACGGGTGGCCGCCAGCCACTCTTGGACTGTGGGGGGCTCAACGTCTCTCCAATGCCGAGGGATCAAGCTTTTGGCCACATTAAGCATTGTGAGGAGGGCTCGTTTACGTAGAAAAGAGAGGGAGTCAATGCGGTCTAAACAAGCTCTCCAGTAGTCAACAATCTTAGTACATGACCACCAAATATGAGAGGGTGATCCGGGCTCTCGTAAACATCTCCAACACAATGGAGAGATAGACCCATTCATAGCATGTAGTTTGGAAGGAGTGTAATACCAGCGGAGAAGGAACTTATAGTGACCGAGCAGACGCGGGAACCAAAACCTCCACAAGAGGGTCTAAAGAGGGAATAGCATTACGTTCCATAAGAACCCATTGTTTCGAAGAAGCGTTATGTATCCAATCAAAAATAGTAGACAATATTGCCGCCTGGTGGTATTTGCACAAATCAGGAAGATGTAAGGTAGATCGTTTCACTCTAGGGGGGCAAGAGTGCCAAATTAATTTAGAGAAAAGGGAGTTGAGTTGTAGAAAAAATGATGTAGGAAGCTGGAGAGGTAATGTCTGGAAGAGGTATAAAACTCTGGGAAGTACATTCATTTTCAATACGTTTATACGACCTGACCAGGACAGAAAAAGTGGTTCCCATTTCTTCAAGTCTTGGGAAATGGCTGTAAGCAGAGGGAGGAAATTCAAAGAGAAGATATCCTTGATATTTGGGGTAAGGTAAATGCCCAGGTACTTGATTGCCGACGTAGACCATCGGAAAGGGAAGGAGCGATAAAGGGAAACCAGCAACCTCTGGGAGCAAGCAATAGGCAGTGCCTCAGATTTTGACGCATTGATCTTGTAATTAGAAACATTAGGGAATATACTGAGAGCTTTCATGACACGCGGAAGGGAAGTGGCAGGACTAGAGACTGTGAACAAAATATCGTCTGCAAACAATGCCAGAGAATGCTCCTTGTTATGTATTCGAACACCAACGATCGAAGTGTCATCTCAAACATGACAGGCCAAAGGTTCCATGAGTAAAACAAAGAGTAGAGGGGAGAGGGGGCATCCCTGCCGTGTTCCATTAGAGATAGAAAAAGAGGAGGAAAGAACGCCATTAACCTTAACTTGGGCATTCGGATTCTGGTACAAAGCGGATACAAGACTTATAAAGACGGGGCCAAAGCCAAAAGACTCAAGCGTACGAAAAAGAAAGGGCCAATATACCCGATCAAAGGCCTTCTCCGCGTCAGTGAATGGAAGGACAGCAGGGACCGGAGAGTGAGAAAGATGGTGCAGAAGATTCAGTAAACGCCTAGTGTTGTCTCGCGCTTCACGCTTATAAACGAAGCCCGTTCGGTCAAAATGAACAAGAGTAGGAAGAATCGGTTTCAGTCTAAAGGCCAGAATCTTCGCGTATAGTTTGTAGTCTAAATTGAGTAAAGTAGAAGAGAGAAGAAAAAACAGGAGGCGCTCCTAGTGTAAAAACTTCTAAGAACCAATAGCACCAACCACCACCATAAGGACACTACTCACAAGGATAGTGGCTGAATAAAACACTTATGTGTAATTCAGCATCAGCACACAGGGGATCTGTAAACTGCTCCCCCAAGACAGTATGTAACAGGCAGCTCCACTCCAATAGCTCCCGAACCAGAGTAGTACAATAGCAGAAAAACAAAAAAAGAAAGAACAGAGCGCCAATAGTGCGTTATCTCAATATATCGATTATCAACATAAAATATATGAATGCACTCACATTAATAACAGGTTGACCCAAAGACATATGTCTATGATCAACAATAAACGCTTTCAGGGTACTTTACCCGTCCCTGTCCGGGATCTGTAGTCTCCAACTCCAAAGTCCCAGTGAACGGAATATATCTCCAACCGACACCATATAAAAAATAAGTAAACTTGTAGCCGCAATCTTCCAATAAAAAATTGTTTTATTTTAAAAACAAAATAAGTACCAAATGGCAATAATAGGCTCCAGGGAACGCATTTCGCAGCACCCACGGCTGCTTTATCAACCAATCTGGCCTTAGAAAAAAGAAGAAAGAAGAAAGAAAAAAGAAAAAAGAAAAAAGAAAGAAGAAAAGACTTCTTTTTTCTAAGGCCAGATTGGTTGATAAAGCAGCCGTGGGTGCTGCGAAACGCGTTCCCTGGAGCCTATTATTGCCATTTGGTACTTATTTTGTTTTTAAAATAAAACAATTTTTTATTGGAAGATTGTGGCTACAAGTTTACTTATTTTTTATATGGTGTCGGTTGGAGATATATTCCGTTCACTGGGACTTTGGAGTTGGAGACTACAGATACCGGACAGGGATGGGTAAAGTACCCTGAAAGCGTTTATTGTTGATCATAGACATATGTCTTTGGGTCAACCTGTTATTAATGTGAGTGCATTCATATATTTTATGTTGATAATCGATATATTGAGATAACGCACTATTGGCGCTCTGTTCTTTCTTTTTTTGTTTTTCTGCTAAATTGAGTAAAGAAATGGGGCGATAATTTTTGCAACATTGCGAGTCTTTTCCCGGCTTAGGGATCACTGAGATATGAGCAGCTGATAGAGCAGGATGGGAAGAGATTTCTGAGGGAAATTCTGAGAAAACTTTGGTCAAGAGAGGGCTCAAGAAGTCAGCATAGGTTTTGTAGAAATCCTGGGAGAATCCGTCAGGACCAGGGCATTTGCCCTGCGGAAGGGAGCGGATGGCCTGTAGAACCTCCTCTAGTGAAATGGGATCTTCCAAACGAGCTCTAAAAGAAGGGTCCAAGAGAGGGAGTTTGGCCTCTAAGAAATAAGAAGAAATTCTGGACTCTAAGGAGGAGGGGTCAGCCAACGGAGGAGGCAGATTGTAAAGAGCAGCATAGAAAGACCGGAACTTTTCCGCTATAGCCTCTGAATCATGAGATAAGGAATCAGAGGTGACTTTAATGCAAGGAATACAATTCAGCAAAAGCTTGCGACGGAGTTGGCGAGCGAGTAAAGAACCTACTTTGTTACCTTGCTCGAATATTTTCTGTCTAGTGTGCAAAAACAACTTTTCAATCCTAAGTTGCAAGATAGCCTTTAACTGATGCCGGAGCGTAGTCAGTTGAGCAAGAACCGAAGCGGATCCAGAAGATTTATGATGTGTTTCCAACTGAGAAATAGCAAGAAGGAGGTTGTTCACGTCATGGTTACTCATACATTTTTGTATGAAGCTAATTTAATGAACTCCCCATGAATTACACTCTTTAAGGCTGCCCATAACGTCACATGAGAGACCCCGCAGTCAGAATTATCAGCAATATAATTTTCAAGTGAGGTTTTGATAGCAAGTGTAACGTCAGGAGAGCTCAGTAATGTCTCATCTAGCCGCCAGTTGGGTGGAGGTGAAAAGGAAGAATGTGTGGTGGAGGAGTATAGGAGCATGGTCTGACCAAGTTATATGACCTATAGAGGCTGCCTCTATTCTCGATAAAAGAGTGTGGGGTATGAAAAAATAGTAAATGCAGGAATAAACATTATGGGTATGAGAATAAAATGTGAAATCCTTCCCATCTGGGTGACAAATCCTCCAGGGATCAATTAACCTATGAGAGGCAAGGGAAAGATTTAGGGCTCTAGTGAGCGATCTAGGGTAGGAGGAGACCCCAGTCGAACAGTCTAGCAGCGGAAGTAAGGGAGAATTGAGGTCTCCACCCATAATCAAATCCCCTTCTGCGAAGGTATCCAATTTGTCTAAGAAAGACCAGAAGAAGGAGGATTGAGAGTTGTTAGGAGAATAGAAAGTTGCCAAAGTGATGGTGGAATTAGCCAGTGTACCCTTGAGCATAAGAAAACGGCCCTCCGAGTCCCGAAGCACTGATTTACAAAGAAAGGGAACATGCTTATGAATGAGAATAGCTACTCCATTGTGTTTAGAGGATGTAGAGCTAAGAAATGCCTGAGAGTAGAACCGATTAGTGAGTGGTAACTCCCTCGTACGAGTGAAATGAGTTTCTTGAATCATTACTACATCACCTCTAAGTCTATGAAATTCGTGAAGAGCTAAGGACCTTTTCGCAGGGGAGTTAAGTCCCTTGACATTATGAGAAACTAGGGTTAATGGAGTCGAGGAAGATCGGGTAAGAGGTGAGGAAGCGACAGACCGAGGCAGTGGATAATTAAGGTTATCCTCCATCACCCAATAATTTGGGGGATACTAGAAGTGATGTTCCTAAACTATACTGGGGGTACTTGATCCAGGAGGGGGGTAAGGAAGGGGAAATATGGAGGGTAAAGAGAAAGAGAGGGAAGATGGAAGACAGCCGGTGGGGAAGGAAGGGGAGTAGAGTAGGAAAGAAAAGTGGAGAGAAGAAAGAAGGTACAGCACGGAAGGCCCATCTCGGAACGACCAGGGATCACACGAACCCCGGCGCCCAAGAGCAGGGGCAGAAGATAGAGAGCCTAAGAAGGGAACGTGAGAGAGAGGAGAAGTAGAATAAAAGTCAGTAAAGAAGAACAGTTGAAGTAAGCACAGTAGGAGGAGAATTAAAGAAGAAATGAAAGAATAACCACATGGGATCAGGAGTGGTCCCAGGGACAGACTAACAATAACACTTTAGAAAGTAAAGGACAGGAGGATTGCCTGACAACATTTCCTCTGAAAAGGAATAATATTAATAACCTTAATAATAACAGCAACAAATATAGAACATAAAAAACATGAGTAATAGGGCCAACTATCGGTCCAGTATTCCATAACAACAGTAGAACATATGCTGGCGGTAGCAGCAATGGCTGAATACAATGTAGCGAGGGAGGAGGGGAAAAGGAAGGGTACAATTGGACAGAGGGCGAATGATATACAGTATAAAAAGAAGTGTGAAGGGTGGCACTCGGGGAAAAAAGGGGAGAGACGGTGAGTCAGGAGGCTAAACACAATAACATATGACATAATTACTCAATAAGGACTCATATGAAATAAGGACTCTAGTGAATTAAGGAGGGAGGGGAGAAGGGGGGAGGAGAAGGAGAGGGAAGAGGAGGGGAAGGGCGGGAATGAGGGAAAAAGGGGGACAAAGCCAACATTAGGCCCCTCCAGAAGGGAGGGTAACCACCGTAGGCCCATCGTCCTGGTAATACACAACACTGGACAGTTGTAGGTGCAAGAAAACCCACTGGTTGTCAAAAACAGTAAAGTTACCAAACATTAAAGTCACCTTGGTGTAACTTTAGCAAGAGGACTTGCGGGGGTAGAGGAACTGTCCCGTATAGCCTTCCTTTTCTGTGAGACTTGCAGCCAGGGCCCCTCAGGTTGGACCCACTCCATAGGGAAAGTAGGTGGGGAGAGTCCCTTCAAGGAATCAGGTGGTAGATGTATATTGAGTGCAGATAGGAAAGATGTGCAGTCTTCTTTATAGCGCAAGGTGTAGGTAGATCCATTATGTTGAACAACAAGAGCCATGGGAAAACTCCAGCGATACTTGACGTGGTTCTTCCGCAATTCAGTGGTGATGGGACGAAGATCCCGTCTCCACTGGATGGTAAGAGGAGAGAGATCTTGGAAAAGCGCTAGCTCATGTCCATCAAAGGTGATAGTAGAGGAATCTCGAGCAGCCCTGTAGATCAAATCTTTATCTGGATATGAGTGGAAATTGAGAATCACATCCCTCGGGGGGTCCGAGGGAGGGTTTCTAGGATGAAGTGCCCGATGGGCGCGATCCAACTTGATCCGGGCAAGTGAATCATTCCCCGTAATATGTTGGAATAAACGTTGGAGGTAGTCATCCAGAGAGTCATGGCCCACTGATTCAGGGATACCCCTATTACGCAGGTTACATCACCACTGCCTGTTATCCAGGTCATCCAGTTTCAGTGTCATATCATCGTTTTGTTTTTGCAAGTATACATTATAGGTCATGGAATTGTCCCTGAAAGAGGAGAGGTGGGAAACCTCAGATTCAAGGGATTCAACTCGGGTCCCAATGCATTTGATATCTCTGCGAACCTCCGTGAGCTCCTCTTTCATGAATAATTTCAGGTCCGACAGCAGCTGGGTAATGTCCCCTTTAGTAGAGGGTTCATCCGGATCTGGGGTTGCTGAATCGTCCGAAGCTTGACTTAATTTGTCATAGGTAAGAGTGCACAATGGCGTGGCCGCTCTGCGTTGGGCCGCGGATGGCGCCATATTGGAACTCTCCGCTCCATGCTGCGCGTCTGATTTGGAAGAGAAAAAGTGCTGCAAATCCAAGTTTTTCTTTGTCGGTCTATTACGCACCATGGTCTAGGTGATATACGGCTATAATAACTGCAAAGTTCAGGCAGGATCTGCTAGGTAGGCGACAAAAGCGTCCCTGGGACCAAGAGCACTCGGTTCAAGCGTCCATTAGGTTAGGCAGCCAAACCACGCCCCCTTCATGGCTACTTTTTTTTCTTTTCAGGTACATATTTGATACAAGGATGAAGATGACAGAAGAGAAGATGACAGAAGATGGAGAGAAAGAGGAAGAAAGAATATAGTATATTGAAGAAGACGAATAGTAGCTGACCAAGGTGCTGAAGACCTTGCTGGACATCAGGATTACAGGTAAGTGTGTTTGTTTTCAGGGTATGTTTTGTAAATTAGTCGCATTAATCCTGAGAGTGTCAGTGGGATATGCATACCCCACTGGCACTCATACAGTTAACTCTACTAACATTTGACACATTTTTTCATACTTTGGATGTGTTGATATGGGGCCTAGGGCCCCATATCAATACATCCACTGGTCACTTAGGTTTTTTTTGTTTCTTTTCCTCTTCAATTCCTGAGTCAGCAGGATTAACATGCATTATGCTCCCATAAAACTGGATGTAGATTTTCACCTGTTAGAGTGGGTCCCTTAATGCATCTTAATGCCTAACACATGGAACTCAATTGGAATAGGAGACTAGTTTTAATGGGTTTCAATGGGCACTAACTTTAGTGCCCAACGCGCTTTTCTTTAGCAGGTATTTGTTCATAGCACTGGGAATTGACTTGCTTACTTTTCTTGAAAAAAATGCTTTTCTTTTGCGACGGGGGGAATTGAATCAAGGCCTTTTATGTTAGGTTAGTATATGTTAGGTTTGTTTGGGGTCAGTATCTGTTAGCATCTGGTAGATTAGGCTCTGGTCAATATTTCCAGGTTAGTATCAGCTTAGGTAAGGATTAGTATATGTAAGGTTAGGGTCAGTATTTTGTAGGTAATTATCAGGATAGGTATGGGTAGTATCTGTTAGGTTAGGTTCAGTATCTGTTAGTTTAAGCCAGGGTCATATCTGTTAGCTTAGTATGAGTTAGGTTAAAGTCAGTATCTCTTAGGTAAGGTCAGTATCTGTTACATTAGTATCTGTTAGTTTAAGTTAGGGTCATATCTGTTAGGTTAGAGTACATATCTGTTAGGTTAGCATGAGTTAGGTTAGAGTCAGTATCTGATAGGTTAGTATCCATTAGGTTAGATTATTATCAGTATATGTTCGGTTATCATCTGTTAGGTTAAGTTAGTACACAAAGGAGAAACCTACCCTGAAGGTCCAAAATTGCAAGTGATAAAAGTGAAATATAGAGGGAAGGGTATCCTGCCCTACAGAGCTTACAGTCTAATATTCCAAGAGATACAAATGCAATAAAGAGAGAGGAGAGAATCATGAACTGGTGAGTTTACACTAATATTCCATGTGATATAGATACAAAACAGAGAGAAGGGAATCCCGTCTGTAATAGCTTACAGTCTAAAATCCAACATTATACAGATACAACACAAAGAGAGGGGAGTCCTGCCATGGAAAGCTTACCATCTAATATCACAAAAGACACACATACATTTTAAAGAGAAGGGAATTTAGATCTGCAGAGCCTACACTAAAATGTTAAAAGTAATAAAAATAGTATACAGTGAGAGGAACCCTGCCCTGAAGAGCATACAAACGGAGGTAAAAGGTACATTTCTGTTAGGGTGGTAGCTGTAAGGCTAAGGAAGTATGTATTAGGTTAATCTCTGTTAGGTTCGATTAGGTTCAATATTAGTTAGGCTAGTACCTGTTAGGTTATGGTCAGTATCTACTAGGTTAGTATACATTAGATTAGGGTCAGTATCTATTAGGTTAGTATCTTTTAGGGTAGGTTAGGGTCAGTATATGTTATGGTAATATCTGTTAGGTTAGTATGAAGTATGTTAGGGTCAGTATCTCTTAAATTTGTGTTGTCACCAGCCAATTTGGCAACAGAGGGGTTACTGGTGGGCTAGTGGGGGGTGTTTGGTATCCTGCATTTATTTTTTATTTTTTTTGACAGTTAACCAGAGACTCCAGGTTTTAGAGTTAATTACTGGGTCTCCGGGGCAGAGGCTGATTCTTCAGTTTCTTCTGAAGCTCTGTCCACTTCCCATCTTCCCACTCAGTTCCTCCCACTTCCTGCATGCTTCTCCTCCTTCCCATCCTGTTCCTCCCACTTCCTGCGTGCTTCTCCTCCTTCCCATCCTGTTCCTCCCACTTCCTGCATGCTTCTCCTCCTTCCCACCCTGTTCCTCCCACTTCCCACCTACTTCTCCTCCTTCCCACCCTGTTCTGCTCACTTTACACCTACTTCGCACCCACTTTATGAGACAAAGATGATAAACCCCACCCACCCAATTAAGTTCCACCCCCTTTATGACACAAAGTTGCCAGATATGCAGTTAACCCCTTCAAAGCCAAACAGTCTGCAATGCTTGTACAGCAATATGTTGCAAGCTGCCTGGAACTGGAGGGATTAAGAAGGTCTTGCATGGGTGTGGGGAGTGTAGTTGAGTGCACATGAAGTCGTGGGAGAACCTATGTGGTTGCAGTCTTTGGAAGTAGAGATCTGAGCTGGCAAGCCTGGGAAGGCCTGTCTGACTGTAAAAGGAATTCTTGTAACAATGCGATTGCAAAATGGCCATTTGCAGTATTTTTGCAGACTTTTTGGTATATTGCATATACTAAAATTCAATATACATACTGAACAAAATGGAATGGCGTTAGCAGGAAAAAGGCTAGAAAAAAAATCTTTGTCTCTCCTCTTCTACCTGCCAAATTTTGATTCTGATGGAATAGAATCTCGGACTAAGATGGCTGTCCTCTTTATTGTTCTGGGACCAATCTAACTTCATGTTGCCATGTGCAATCTATCGCTTTGTGGTTGATCTTTAGTTTTAAACACTGTGGGCCATGTGCATAAGAGCACTATGGGACCTATAGGGGATGCATTTATATCCTCTTAGATTTAAATCACCATTTTTACACTCTGAGTGCCAAAGAGGCATCCAACGCATTGCATTGCAAAGCGCTGGATACCTATCAGGCACTCAAAGGGTTAATCTTGTGATTGCTAGACAAGTCTCTAGCACATTTCTTCAAAATGCACCGGAGATCTCTCCAGCACTCAAGGGGTTTAAAAGCTGCATTTAAATCAATGGATTTTTGGAAATGTAAATTTGTCCCCATATTGTAGTTGGTATGGCCCAGAATTCCTCTACTGAGCATGTGATGCTGACATACTACAAAGAATTCATGCAGTTCTGTACAAATCAACTGCACCAATAAAATTCCCCAAATCCCCATTTGTTTCAAGTTCAGCTTTTAACCCCTTGAATGCTAGAGAGGTTTCCAATGCATTTTTAAGCAATGCAATGAAGAACTCTTTAAGATAAAATGTTAACATTTTCATTTAAATCAACATGAAATGTTCCTTCTGTGGTACACGTCATTTGCCTCAAAATGTCTCCAGTTTTTTATAAGCATATCAGCTACACTGACCAAAGAAACAAATAAAAGTGGAGCAATTCTAAGGTTATTGACTGCACCATATAGGACACTTTAGGATCTTTAAAGGGATAGTAATGTTTCACAATAATAGCAGCTTCAATTAATCTTCATAGTATTTGGGCCATGGAGAGTGTTATTTCAATACTGTCAGAGTTGTAGTTCAAGAGTAACTGATTGATAAAGTATCCCCCTCCCGTCCTTTTTACTGATGTCACACTGCACACCTCAGAATAGAAAGGTGGTATCCAGATGGCTTGCAGAGAGGGACAATCTTCAATTAGCATAAGGGAAAAACCTGTCAAGGGGGGCAGGGTTTTCATTGTTCTCACAGAAAGAAGATTGTTCCTTGCTGCGAGCTGTCAGGTCTTAAGACCAGATTCCACATATGAGGGGAGGTGGCTTACACTAGGTAAAAGGGGAGGGAGAGGAATACTTTATCATTCAATTACTCTTGAACTACAACTCTGACAGTATTGAAATAAATCTCTCTGTGGCTTAAAGTGATAGTAATGTTTCACAAAAATAGCAGCTCCAATTAATCTTCATAGTATTTGAGCCATATAGAGTGTTATTTCATTACTGTGAGCGTTGTAGTTCAAGAGTAATTGAATGATAAAGTTTCCCCCTCCCGTCCCTTTTACCTAGTGTAAGCCCCACTCCTCAGATGTGGAATCCAGTCCATAGACCAGACAGCTCACATCAATGGTCAAAATTCTTACTGTGAGAACAATGAAAACCCTGCCTCCCTTGGCAGGTTTTTCAGCTTTTCCCCCTTATCTTAATTGAAGATTGTCCCTCTCTGCAATCTACCTGGACACTCCCTGCTGCTCTAAGCTGAGCCGTGTTACATCAGTAAATGGGGCAGGAGGGGGACACTTTATCTTTCAATTACTCTTGAATTACAACTCTGACAGAATTGAAATGACACTCTCCAATGCTCAAATACTATGATTAATTAGAGCTGCTTTTATTATGAAACATTACTATCCCTTTAAATACTGGGAAGATTAATGTTAGCTACTTTTATTTTGAAACATTACTATCCTTTTAAATCATCGCTGGAGAGGTCTCAAATGGAATGCTTTTCAATGTGTTGGAGATCTATATAGGATTCAAGTGGTTAAAACCCCATTACAATCAATAGGGATGTGCATGTGTTTCCCATGGTGCAGCTGATTTGCTCCTGAACTGCTCCAGGACTTTGTGCACATGTCCCCTGTAAAATACTTTTTTTCCCTTTTGTGTGCCAAAAAGGTACCCAATGTTTTGCAAAGAGCTGGCTACCTGTCTGGCATTGAAAAGGTTAAAGATCATCATTAGCCCCATGAATACTGGAAAGTCTGCAATGTATTAAGAAGCAATAATCCCTCTAGTATTTAAGGGGTTAAAAGCACTATTAATTCAAAGGGAATTTAGGGAATATGTTTGGCCCCTATGGTGTAGTTGGTATGCCTGAGAACTGTGCCTCAGACTTCTTGAATAGGCTCAATACAGCAAAGAGTCAGCTGAAACCCATACAAATATATATAATATACGTTTTGTGAACTGTAAAATATGAGCTATTATCCCCAGGCCAGGAATTCCCCAGGATCCCCCACCTGCTGATTTAAGGCCACAGGCAATGTATCTATGTTTGATATTAAAAGTGATAAAAAGATCTTTGGAATCCACATTAGGAAGAATAATCTCTCAAGAAATTAGAGATGAAGCTCTAGGTAATCAAATAAAACCCTGGCATGATGGCAAAGTCTGCATGGGCTTGAGAAACACTGAATTTATTGCACATGGTGATCTCATAGAGTGGTTTCTCCTAATGCCCCTCATAGACACTGGTGTTTAATAACCCTGTGAGTGCCTGAGAGGTATCAGTACAATGCGTTGCAATGCATTGGATACCTCTGGCAATCAACGGGATATTTTTCCAAAGTAGAGGATTGAGGCCTTAGAAAGCACACAATGTACAATGCTGGACCAAACCATTTGCGGCATAGGGGACAAATGAAAAATTCAAATGATTTCAATTTCAGTGGTTTAACAACAGCTGGAAAGCCACACATTTTCCACCCTTGAGCTAGCCAACATAAGAGTCCAGTGCAAATTTTACATTTTCTATGTAATAAATACAATTTATTTTACTGCATTTACCTAATAATATAACCTTCACTAAAGTTAGCTGAATGTCTCTCTTTTTTTAAACCTTTGAGCTCCAGAGGAAATACTCTGCACACCACTCTGGAACTCAATGGGTTAAGTTTTAGAAAAGTCCTTCATGAACATAACAATGTATACGGAGTGACCAACACAACCAATCACTAGTATTATTATTTGGTGGGACAAGTCAATACAAAACAATAATAAATATTCGTACTTACCAACATTTTAACCCTTTGAGTACCAGAGGTGTAGCCAACACATTGCCGTCACTTAATAGTCTGATTTCCATCATATTTCCCGGCTACACATGGCCTACGCCTGGAGAAGACAAATTAAAGTATGATTAGCAGATAGGAATGAGAAGCAGTAATATGTGTTAAAGTGATAGTAATACTTCATAAAAAATGTATTTTATACTGTTGCCATCAATAAATCATTACAAACTATATCAGTCTTATCCCTCAAACCTTTATTGCTTGAAAGATATTTGCAAGCAAAGTTCCCCTCACTGACTGAAATGGTCAAGTCTGCCATCTAGCTTTCACATTTGGAATATTGTCCCTGGATCAGCTGGCGGCTCTTCAGCAGAGCAGCGATTGCAAGATATAAAAATAACTACTTCATTGGAATGATCTACAAAGTGTGATTGCAAACCAGGCACACTTTGTATACCATTTCAATGAAGTAGTTCTTATATCTTGCAATCTCGGCACTGCTGTATAGCCACGGCCTATATGCGGACCGGATTCCAAATCTGACAGCTAGAGAGGTGACGTCAGTGAGGGGAAATTTTGCTTGTGAATATCTGATATCGTTCTTAATGATTTTTTAATGGCTACAATATAAAATAAAAAATTTGAGGTATTACTATCACTTTAAAGGGATAATAATAGATGATTTTTATACATTTTTATTTTGAATCTATTAAAAAGTTAAAGGGATAGTAATACTTCGTTTTTAACTTTATTTTATTTTGTAGGCATTAAAAAAACATGAAGAACGATATAAGTCTTATCTCTCAAACCTTTATGGTTTAAGAGATATTCACAAGCAAAGTTTCCCCTCCCGCCCCTTTTTTCTAGTGTAAGCAATCTCTTCTCAGATGTGGAATCTGGTTGTAAGACCAGACAGATAACAGTAGGGGACAGTCTTCTTACAATGAAAACAATGAAAGCCCTGCCCCCCTTGACAAGTTTTTCAGGTTTTTCCCTTATCTTAATTGAAGATTGTCCCTCTCTGCAGTCTACCTGGGCACCTCCCTTCTGCTCTGGCTGAACAGTGTTACATCAGTGACAGGGGTGGGAGGGGGATACTTTGTCATTGAATTACTCCTGAACTACAACTCTGACAGAACTGAAATAACACTCTCCAAAGTCCAAATACTATGATGATTAATTAGAGCTGCTTTTATTATGAAACATTACTATCCCTTTAACCTAAATGCCCCCAGTCCCATCTCTCAAACTGTTATGGTTTGAGACATAATCGTAGTTAAAGTTCCTCCCTCCCTCCCTCCCCTTTCCCTGACGTCAGCCCTCTAGCTGATTGAAGTAGGGCTGCTCCTTCTCAAAACCCGCTCTACCCAAAGCGATCATCCATGCAAAAGTAAACCGAAAAGAGAAGAGCGCCCAATAGTACGATACTGTAACAATTTTTGCAAAGCAATAAAAATTAATACTCACAATTGGAGTGGTCAGCTCAACCTAGACTGACTAACATGCATTCGGAGATTTACCCGTCTCCGCTCGGGAACCACTCACACACAAAATGTTCAGCACGGCTTCACTCTTCCAAAAAATATCAAAATGTAATAAAAATTGTATATATCACAAAGATAAAAACAAATATTTAGTTAAAAAATATATATATATAACCCAACAGTTGTAACGCGTTTCGTGGCTATAAATGCCACTTTATCAAAGTATCAATAAAGACTTTGGATCATAAAAGAAGAAGCAGGCAGAAAACAGAGCTTTAAATACCTAACAGAAGTTGCTGAACATTTTGTGTGCGAGTGGTTCCCGAGCGGAGACGGGTAAACCTCCGAATGCGTGATAGTCAGCCTAGGCTGAGCGGACCACTCCAATTGTGAGTATTCATTTTTACTGCTTTGCAAACATTGTCCTTGAAGACAGTATCACACTATTGGGCGCCAGTCTCTTTTCTCTTTACTTTTGCTGAATGAACAAGAACTGGAGTCATTCTGTGGCAAACTAACTACATCATAGGGAATTGATAAATGCTCCCATTGATTTAAATGGGGATTAAAAAAAAACAAAAAACATTGATTTAAATAGATCCCATTGAATACTAGATAGATCTGCAACAAAAATGCTCTTTCTAGCATTCAAGAGGTTAAAAGCGCCATTTAAATAAATGTGAATTTGTATTTGTTCCCAACGTTATTTCTGGTTTACCCCAGAATTGCTCCTGTTCTGTGTTCAAAAGAAAAATGGGGCAATTCTAGAACAAAGCAACTGCTAATAGGGAACATCTATGAACTACTAGAATTCCCAGTGATTTCATTGGGGCATATAATACCTTGGGGAGATTCACTACGGCGTGATAAAGAGGTGATAAAGTGGAAATGATATATCCAGTTTATCACTTCTCCAGTTCCTGTTTTATGGATCTTATTCACTAAGATCTCCAAAGTTGAAGAAATCTTAGTGCATAGGCTCCACAGAATAGCATAGGAACTGGAGAAGTGATAAACTGGAGAAGTTATCTCCGCTTTCTCACCTCTTTATCACGCCTTAGAGATTCTACCCCTCTGTATGCTAGAGTGGTCTCCAAAGTGTTGCAAAGAAATATGTTTGAGACTTCTCTAGTCCTCAAGGAGTTAAAAGCTCAATTCAAATAAAAGGGAATGATTTATTTCTCCCTTATGGTGCAGTTGGTTTGCTCCAGAATGCCTCCACTTTTATTTGAACATAAGGATGTGAGAAATTCAGCTTATGTGTGGTTTGTCAATTAGTGGGAGTGAGGCTGATGCACTGGATTCATTCTGGGACAAGTGCACAATAATGGGCAAATAAACATTCCCATTGATTTAACAATTAGAGTCCTGGAGAGGTATCCAGAGGGGTGTGCAACGCACTGCAAAGCAATTGTTGAAAGCACTGTGCAACCCTCTGGCATTCAAAGAAAACCAAAACATTAAATAGGTTGATATAATTTTAAATATCACTTACAGTTAATCTATATTCAAGTCAATTATTCAGATGTTACATTCCAAAAATATAATCAGTGACTGATTATGGCTCCCTAGGGCCCTAGGCAAGGTACCATTTTGAGGACCCACATCTCTTGATCCATTGCTTGTGACACAGATTGCTGCCAGCAGGTACTGACATTGTGGCTGTAATTGAAGTGGAAAAGCTGTATGATGATTATCTCTTCCAACAAAAAGGTATCCGACAAAAGATGTTAGTGGTAGCAACAGCAGAGCCTCTGTCTGTGATCCATCACTTGCAGCCAGGGCCCCACATGTTGCCCTGGGCCCTAGGCAGTAGCCTGGGTTGGCATAATGCATGATCCTGCTCTGAATACAATCTTAAACTTTTGAGTGCCAGAGAGGTACGCAACACATTGCTCTGCAATATGTTGTGTACCCCTCTGGCACTCAAAGTGTTAAGCTTGTATTTTGCCCTGTTCAGATAATTAATTTTATGTACAGAGAGGTAAGAGCTAAAGTCAATTAAATGATTGTTCTTAGTGACCACTTTTTGGGCCCAACAAAGCAAACTGAGAAGGTTTACAGTGGCTAGCATGAAGTGCAGATATTTAAGTCTTTATAATCCCAATTTATTTTTAGTCAGGTATCTATTGTTTGTATTATATCCATACAAGTAGAGTGACATTTGCAGGAGACTAATACCGATAATAGAAATGATAACACTAGGATCTCTTGCTTCTTTAGGGGAAACTAAGCCTCTCTGCAATGATATTACTCTCTGCTATGATTATAGAGGGAATTCATCAAGGAGGGCAGAAAAAAATATATCAAACATGCTCTTCACCACAGCCATTGCTGGATACTTTCAGATAGTCATCAATGAGCCATGATATTTTTTCTGCCATACATATGCAAAGGATAAAATATAATAAACACCTGGCACAAAAGCAGGCATTCCAGTGATATATATATATATATATATATATATCCTATATAATAATTCGCTAAATCATGTGTAACGCCGCAACATGCGCAGTAGACACTGCTGCGCGTGCTGCAGTCATGCGCAGTAGAGACTGCACGCGCCGTGGCTGACACAGAGCTGGGCGCTCCGAAGGAGCGTCCAGCTCTGTATCTGCCGTGGCGCGGGCAGTCTCTACTGCGCGTGACTGCCCCGCGACCGGGTGGCTGTGACACTGTGGCCCGTGTAACGGGCTTTTCAACTAGTATATACATAATATATATATATATATATATATATATATATATGTTTTTTTTTTTCAATTTAGGTTAGCAGTGTTAGTCCAATGGTGTATAGGTCAAATGAATGAGTATTGTAGTATATAATAAAACCTATATGTATATATGTGTGTTTGTGTGAGAGTGTGTGTGCTTGCCTCCACTGTCTATAATGGAATCTGCCAGCATGAAACTGACTGATGGAATTTGGCAGTCTAGCTGGTCATCGCTTATTGGTGAATAAGCAATGACCATATTCAACCATTGCTGAATCAGTGAATGGATAATGTCTGAGAAAATTCCATTTCCTGGTTCAATTAGATATTCGTGGCTTGATGAATTCCCCTGTAAATTTGAAGTTTTCTGTATACAGGGATACCTACTGATGTATCTGCCTCTAGGTAACACCTCCACACAGCAATTTGCTTCTATATACCTGAATGACTCCTGAGGGAAATTAGTTATCAGATTTTATATTTAAAGGGATAGTAATACTTACAGTGTAAAAAATATATGTTGCAAGGTTTATCCCTCTGAGTAAAACAAGGGTACTCCCACTGCTAAGAGGTGTTTTAATGAAAAGTTATTACAGCTCAAACTTGATTTTTTGTAGGTGCAGTATCTCAGTGGCCTGAAAAAGTACAGTTGGGCTGTTTCTACACAATCCTATGGACAGCTCTGGTTAATCGACCATAAATCCATAAGGTGGTGTAGAAACAATGTCAGTGTACAGTTTCAGCACATTGAGATACTGCACTTACAACATTCAAATTGTAATAACTTTTGAATAAAACACCTTTTGGCAGTTTGAGCACCCTCTTGTTTTATTCAGGGGATAAACCCTACTACATATTTGGTTTTATATATTAAGTATTAATATCCCTTGAAGCAACAATCAGGACACTAAACACAATTTGAATTCAAATTAACACCGCACATAGAAATAAGGGCTATTTGAAGGCAACCTACCTAAGATCTTCTGAGAAACAAAGTCATGTATTTTCAGGGTGCAGTGCAGGGACTCATTCATCAGTTCTGGAACAAAACAACTACTCCATAGGTGGAAATAAACATTCCCATTGAATTGGTCATTTAACCCCTTGCATGCTGAAGAAGTAGCTAACAAATTGCTTTGCAATGAGTCAGACAGCTGTCTACATTCAAGTGGTCAAAACTCCAAATTAAATCAGTATGAATATGAGGAATTGTCACGTCTCTGCATTGTTGTAGTTTGTTTTAGCTCAGGTCCGGGTCTCTATGTGGGTTATGCTACATGGGTCCGTTAGTTTCAAAGAAGCACCAGTTTGATGGGACGACACAAATTAAAGGAAGGGACCCATGGAGCTGTTGAGCGCCCCATTAGTTATAGTGAGTTAGTGAAGTGGTAATAAGCTAGTCAGGTAGGGTTTTTAGATAGTTTAGGCAGGAAGGTTGTATTATTGATATTTCCCCTTTAAGAATTTAGTTAGTAACAGGTTTTATTTTTATCCCCGTCATTTTCCCACCTAGCGTTTTATTGGCCACTAGGAAGTTGCCTCGTGCTAGTTTAGCGCTTTGGCGGGAATGTGGGGTATATATACCCTCTATTTTTAGTTCAGCTAACCTCAGCTTTTGAATCCGCTATCCAGCCAGCGCCCACCCTCCCTCCCTATTTGTTTTAAAAAAAAAAATGTATATATATATATATATATATATATATATATATATATATATATATATAAACAAAATTGAATAAATTAATATATATAAAAAAAGTTATATGTTATATAAAGTGTGAGTTGTCGCATCTTGAGGTTTATGATTAAATCAATTTTTAAGAGTTAAAGTAAGGAGGCACCTGGCTAGTAGGGCGGGGCCTAATGGTATTTATTATGCTGTTGTGTTATTATCAGGCTGGTAGGGCTGATAATGTAATTTACTATGGTTGTTGGATATTTAATTTTTTTTTTTTTTTTTTTTTTTTTTTTTTTTTTTTTTTTTTGGTTTTAAATGTAAATCTTTATTGAAAAAAGATCATGTACAGAAACAAGAAAAAAGAACATCTCAATAGTAGGCTATACAGAGAAGTTATACAAGGTACATGGCATATAAAAGCCAAAACAATCGCAAGAGTATAGCAATGATAATAAAAGTCAGTGATATGTCGACATTCTTCAGTATTGAAAAGGAGAAGTAAAGAGAAAAAGAAAAAGAGGAATAAGAAGAAAAAGAAAAACGAGAGAGGGGGGGGGGGAAGGGGATGACGGTGGAGGGGAGCTGTTATGGGGGTATGTACCGTAGTACGAAGGAAAAGTCATGTTGTATGGGTCAAGAGTCAAGCCCTGGGGATATAGGAGAACAAAAGCAAGAGTCTAGGTCAAAAAGAGCATGTAGCAAAAAATTCGTCAATCGTGTTAGGATCTCCACCTTTGTCTGTAAGAAGTATCCGCAATATAGATATATGCTGTCTTACACCAAGCGCCCATTCAGAGAGCGTAGGCGGGGAGGTATCCTTCCAGTGTCTCGGGATTAAAGACTTGGCCACTAGAAGCATGGTCCGTAGTATAGATTTTCGAGGGTACGGAAGTCTAGGAAGGTTAAGAAGAAACAAGGATTGCCAAATATCTTGGGAAAGTGTAATACCTAAACTTTGCATAATGGAGTCCAAGCAAGCAGTCCAGAATGGTTTGATTTTAGGACATGTCCACCAGATATGTGAGAATGTACCAGCGTCCTTATTGCATCTCCAACAAGCGGAGTTGATAGAGGAGGATATAGAGTGTAGTCTGGAGGGAGTCAAGTACCATCTAGAGAGGAATTTATAATGGGATTCCAGGGCTGTCGCTGAAATCGATGCGGAGGTTGCCTCCCTCCAGATTAGATCCCAATCCTCTACGGGTAAAAGAGTATGAAGTTCTTGTTCCCAAGCAGCGGCATGTTTCGTTTTAAAGTGAGGAGGTACAGAAGAAAGAATAGCGTAGACCTTCCCTAATATCCCTGTAGGCTTTTTCGTAGCTAGCAAAAGCGATTCAAATTTAGTAGGCTGGGAGTTCCATACTTTCCGCAATGACGGTTGGTCCAGAAAATGTTTGATACGTAGGAATCTCCATAATTCTGAAAGCGGTAGGTGGTAATCAGTTCGGAGGTCATCGAAATGACGGATGGCACCATCACAAGCTAGATCTACAATACGTATAGGGATAGGGGTAGACCAGTGCGGGAACATGTCAGTAGGGAGGGTATAAGGAGTTTGGATTTTATAAAACACGGGAGAGGCTAGAGAGGGTGAATGGGCAAGAGAGGCATTCTTATTACTCATAGACCAGGTCGAGAATACATGTGAAATAATGGGATGAGATTGCATAGACCTGTTTCTCATTCTGGGAGGAAGAAATAATTCGACAAGAGGGTCCCCAGAGGTAGCATGGAATCTCTCTATGGTGACCCAGGCCTTCGCAGAGGAGGCGTGTGCCCAATCTATAGCCGACATAAGCGTAGAGGCATGGTAGTATTTCACAAAATCAGGCAGACCCAGACCTCCTTTTAATTTATGAGTATGCAGACATTTAGCAGAGAGTCTCGGCGGTTTAGTTTTCCACAAAAAACGGCGAATATGTCTATTAAGGAGCGTAAAGAAAGAGGAAGGTATATGTATGGGCAGGGTTTGAAACAAATAAAGGAGTCTCGGGAGTACATTCATCTTGATCACATTGACCCTACCGTACCAAGATAGGAATAATGGGTTCCATCTGTCCAGATCTTGCTTAATTTTAGTCAATAGTGGGGGAAAGTTGAGTTGGAAAAGGGAGTGCACCGAAGAAGGTAAGTTGATACCCAGGTAGCGGATAGAAGAATTCGACCAGCGGAAAGAGGTTAGACGTTTAAGGGTTTGGAGAAGTGGAGGTGGTAAACCAATATTCAAGGCTTCGGATTTGGCGAAATTAATTTTAAAGTTGGACAGTGCCGAAAAGGTGTCTAATTCGGACAGAAGAGGACTCAAAGAGCGGACTGGGTCAGTAATAGAAACAAGGACATCATCGGCAAACATAGTAAGTTTGTATTCTGATGAGCCCAGTTGCACCCCTCGAATAAGATCGTTCCGGCGTATACGATGCGCTAAGGGTTCCATAATCAGAACAAAAAGAAGTGGGGAGAGGGGACAGCCCTGCCTGGTACCGTTGGAGATATAAAATCTGTCAGATAGGAAGCCATTGACCCGAACTTTCGCGTTAGGATTATGATATAAAGCAAAAATATATTTAAGAAAGGAAGGACCAAATCCAAAGGCCTGCAGCGACTTCTCGAGGAAGAGCCAGGAAACTCTATCAAACGCTTTTTCAGCGTCCGTTGATAGAAAGAGAGATGGAACTTTCCTGTCGTTGACGTAGTGTAATATGTTTAGTAATTTGCGAGTGTTGTCCCGAGCTTCTCTACCCGGTATGAATCCAGCTTGGTCCACGTGCACTAGAGAAGCCAAAAAGGGTTTAAGGCGTTCAGCCAAAATTTTCGCATATAACTTAATATCAAGGTTCAGTAAGGAGATGGGTCTATAACTATCACTACGTTGTGGGTCTTTACCAGGTTTAGGGAGAACCGTGATATGAGCTTCCACCATAGACGGGTGAGAAGTTATATCCAACGGCAAGGCATTAAATGCTGTGGACAGTAGTGGAAGTAGTTTGTCCATAAAAAGCTTATAGTAAAGATGCGTGAACCCATCAGGGCCCGGGCTCTTCCCGGATGGTAGTGCAGTAATAGCTCTGCGAATCTCAGGTAGTGAGATAGGTGCCTCCAAAGCTTCCGACGCTTCTGGGGATAAACAAGGAAGATCGGCTGAGTGAAGATAGTCAGAAATGCGAGAGTCTAAGTCTGGATGGTGCGAGGAAATAGGATCTTGCAAATTATAAAGAGAAGTATAATATTCACGGAAGACTGAAGCAATTGAAGCTTTGTCATAAACTAGAGAATTGGAGGATGTACGGACAGAAGGGATATAATGAGATTTAAATTTCGCCCTTATTTGGCGCGCAAGGAGGGAACCAACTTTGTTACCATGTTCAAAGAAACGGCATTTAGTTTTAAAAAAGAGACGTTCCATCTTAAGATTAAGCAAAGAAGTGAGTTGTGATCGAAGTTGAGTGAGTTGTAGTAGGCCTTGATCATCCGTATTGAGTTTATGGGCCGATTCCAGCTTTGCAATGTCAGTCAGTAAAAGTTGGATTCGCTGAGTGCGTAGTTTCTTCCGAAGCGAAGACATTTTAATAAATTCCCCCCTGAGAACACACTTGTGAGCCTCCCAGATTGAAAGAGGGGATGTAACGTTATCGACATTATTAGAGATGAAGTCATCTAATATCAAGTTGATACTCTGCTTCGCATCCTTTTGCAACAAGAGAGACTCATCCAAGCGCCATGAAGGAGGTGACAGTGGTCTTTTGCGTAAAGATAAATCTAGACGGATTGGAGCATGATCTGACCAGGTGATATTATCAATCGCTGCCGATTCCATAATCTGCAGGTGTTCCTGCAAGATTAGGAAGTAATCTATACGGGAATAGGAGTTGTGAGGATGTGAATAAAAAGTAAAATCTTTGCGGTCTGGATGACAGAGTCGCCATGAATCCAACAGTTTATGAGTGTGGAGGGTATCCGTAATAGAAGCAAGAAGGGAACTAGAATAGGAGGAATAACCCGTTGAACAATCTACAGAAGGTTGAAGTGGGACATTCAGGTCCCCTCCGACTATCAACACCCCCTCACGGAAAGCATCAAGTTTATCTAAAGTGCGGGAAAGAAAAGTGTCTTGACCCGTGTTGGGAGAGTATAAGCAAGCGAAAGTAAAAATCTGTGAGTCAATAGAACCTTTCACAAATAAATAGCGACCCAAAGGATCACGGAGGGTTGCGGAAATTATAAAAGGGACCTTCTTATGGAAAAGAATGGCTACCCCAAGTTTCTTCTGGGGTGCGGATCCCAGAAAGGCTTGTGAGTAAAATCTATTTGTCATAGACATCTCCCTAGAGCGTTTGAAGTGAGTTTCCTGAATGAAAACCACGTCGCCTTTAAGCCTGTGAAAGTCATGTAGCGCCATAGAGCGTTTGAGAGGAGAATTCAGTCCTTTTACATTATAAGATAAGAGAGTTAAAGAAGAAGACGAGGAAGCAGCCAAAGGTGGAGTATCCAAGGTGGAAGTCATCATGGTGGTAAGGTAGGAGATGTCCAGTCCAGATATCCCCAGGGCATGAGAGTGACAGCTATAGGAAGGGGACAAGGAAGGATTAAGGGGGTGGGGAAGAGGAGTGAGAATATGAGGGGATGAGAAGGGAGGAGGGGGAGATGGGTAGGAGAAAAGGACAGGAGAACATAGAAAAGAACAAAGAAGCGAAAGGAGAATAGGCTCACGTGAGGTCTGGGTGATGGGGATTTCACCATCCGCCCACACGATAGGGAGGGAGAGAGCCCAAGGAGGGCGAAGAAAGACACTAGAAAAAGGAATAGAATGTCCTTGACAGGACTAAAAGATAGATTTGGCAGAGAAGTAATCATAGCGAATAAGGGGAGACTACCGGAAGAATGAGATATAGAAGTAAATAGAAATATAAGTAAATGTACAGCCAATATTAATATAGAGCACATAAGTAGGACGGGTATAAGGAGACAAAAATAAATCCCCTGTGAAAGTGCGGTCTGAATAGTGGGAAAACCTCCACTTTAGATTATAATAAGTTTTAGAATCATGCTAGACCGTCAGTAACACAGTGAATAACGAATGGTACGCAGCATGCGCAGGCTACGCAGGCAACGCACCATAAACACAGCACATAATTTCTGCGTTACACATAATGAGTGCACTAGGTCCTCCGCCCCCGCCCGACACCACACACCACTCTGACAAAATACAGAGGGGGCGTGAGTCCAGCGGGCAACAAGGACCCAGCGGTAACCTATAATAGCAAAGTGGACCCCCAGGTCCATAAAGTCCACACAAAAAAAAAAAAAAAAAAAAAAACACAGCTCTTATAATAAAGCATATATCATTATTAAACACGGGAGGGAATATATATGAAACAGGAGATCATGAAGCATAATGCCTATATATGTAAGCCGGGCTGAGGCTTTATAGCCTCAACTTCAACAAAGAGTGGAGGGAACGCTATAGTTATTAGACCCCCAACTAGTAACAAAGAAGTGGAACAAAAAAGCGTACCACACATCCCCCGGATCATGAGAATGCTATGCATCGAGCCCCCGCATGCCATCCACCGCCACGCGCCCCCCCGTCCGTAGGCGGAGAGGGCACGCGCAGAACGGCATGCGGGGGGTCGATACACCCTCATACCGGTAAATCGGTTCCAGAGATCTAAGCAAACAGCTCAGAAAAACGAAGTGGATCTGAGGCGTGAGGTATCTTAGCCAAATGGAAACAGCATAATCTGTAGTATAACCCCACCATGCAAACTCTCACCCTGCGCTGGGCCCTTCTCTACCGTCCCATGCCACAGTTCCCCCCGGCCACAGACGAAGGGAGTGTGAGTGGAAGGGCAGACAAGGAACCAACACAGCCATACATTTCCCAAGAGTTTCAACAACCCCAAAGGGCCTATCTACAAGTACAAGTATAACAATTGTGCACAATACACATAATACGCATAAAAAGAACATATATCCCTCAACCCTATCGAATCAAGGGTAGGTAAACCTGTGGAGGCACGGAGGTGATCCGAGAGACAGCGCTCCTGAAGTCCAATGTTCAGTAGACAGGAGGGAGTAATATAGAACAAATATATATGAAAGTCAACCCACTGCAACAGGTCCAGAAGACAAGGCAGGCGACAGGGATATAGCCCTTGCAGCTTTACGTTTCTTGGGTGCGGGTTTCCATGGGGATCCATAGGTACTGCAATCCATAGAGGCAGGTTCATCCAGTAAACCCGTAAGTACAGTCTCAGAAATTTGAAGATTTAATGAAGACAGGAAAGCCCGTATGTCACCTCCGTACTGGAGGGAATGGGTAGTATCATTTAGGGAGACCAAGAGTGACATTGGGTACCCCCATCGGTATTTGATCTGGCGGTTTCTGAGTTCCCCGGTGATAGGTTTCAGGTCTCTTCTCCACCGAACTGTAGTTGGGGACAGATCTTGAAATATAGAGATGGAGTGGCCCTCAAATTGAATGGTGTGGGTCCCTCTAGCCGACTTGTAGATCTCCTCTCTGTCCGGGAAGTCCCGGAACCGCAGAATGACATCTCGTGGAGCCTCAGACGGAGGGCCTTTGGGTCGTATAGCACGATGTGCACGATCCAGATAAAAGGTTCTGTCCGCAGGGGATTTGGCCAGGTAGAGGAAAAGGCGTTGGAGAAAAGCAGGTAAAGAAGCGGCTTCTACAGTCTCGGGTATACCCCGGATTCTCAAATTATTACGTCGGTTGCGATTATCCATGTCGTCAACTTTGAGCCATAATTCTTTGTGATGCTGTTGAAGTACATTGAAGGATCGGGAGGACTCTGAACGTTGAGCTGAGAGATGAGCCACATTCTCCTCCAAGGCCTCAACCCTCCCGCCGATATGCGTAATGTCTTGGCGAACTTTAAGGAGTTCCTCACTGAAAAATAGTTTGAGATCGGAGAGGAGGTTAGAAATATCTTGTTTCGTCGAGGGTGAACCAACATCTTCCTGGAAGGAGGGAGATTGGGGCCCAGGCTGCAACGATTGAGCGTCATGGAGAGGTAAGTCTGGAAGATCCGCCATCTTGGCTCGTCTGGCGTCTGAGCGCGCAGTGGTCTTGCGGTTGAAAAAAGTGCTGAGCGAGGTAGATTTTTTCAAACTTCTTCCCCGGACCATTATCCGTGGGCATTCGGGAGAGAGAGTACGTGCTCCAAAGAGTCTTACGGTGGCTGTGATAGCGTTAAAGAGCGGTCAAAGTATCCGGTAGTCAGGAGCTCGTAGATTAAGCGGCCATGTTAGATGGCTGCCAGACCACGCCCCCGTTGGATATTTAATTTTAATGAAATAAAAGCTGCGGCCTTTCCACCATTTCCAAGTGTGTGTTTGTTTTCATTTTATTAAGGTATTAGGAAATAAGGTATAGTGCGATCACACAGCCTCATGTCCTACACAGGCTCCACATACTGAGCAGTGTGTATATGTGAGTGAGCTTGCTTGCCGGTAGGTGTGTGTTGGAGAGACTGTTCGAACTGCGAATACAGTTGGGGGAGCTGTAAGAGCTCGGTTTCTGGACGTCCTACATAGCCTTGACCGTTATACCCGCATGATGAGGCGCGTCTACTGCTGACTGGTAACAGTTACACATCAGGATTTGATTACTAACGTTCTATCAGGCTCTGCTGAACACTGGCATTTGAGTACCAGAGGTGTACGCAACGCATTGCGTACTATTCTGGCAATGGAAGGGTTAAGCATACATGGGGCAATTAAGGGTAAATCAACTACACAATAGAGGACAAAAAAATAATAATTATATTTAATTTAATACTTTTATCCACTTGAATGCTAGAGAGGAATCCATAACATTGCTTCACAATGAGTTGGACACCTCTCTACCACTCAGTGGATTAAATAGCCGAATTTATTTCAACGGGGATTTGCATTTGTCTGCTGTGTGGCAGTTCCTTTGCCAAAAATCGCCCAATTTCTGTAGTACATGAAGCTAATTAACCCTTTGAGTGCCAGAGGGGTATGGAATGCATTGTGCAATGCATTCCGTATGACTCTGGCACTCAAAGGGTTAACTGATACTCAACTGATTATTTCCTTCATGGTCATCGCTTCTCCGCGACACTCACCTGGTATTGATTCTGCACTTAGTACGGATACTAACTACACTCGGTACTGACACTGCCCTGGTTATTGCTCCTACTAAACATGGCACTTGGTACTGATTCTGTCCTGGGCATTGATCCTCCTAAACGCTGCAGCTGGTACTGGCCATTTAGCCTCCTGAACATTGCACCTGGTGCTGACACTGTGCTGCGATTTAACCCTGTGTCAGAGGGGTACGCAACGCATTGTAATCCAATACATTGCGTACCCCTCTGGCACTCAAAATGTTAAATCAGCATGGATTTCAGGACTAGTCACTTCTCTGCGTTGTTGCTCGCGTTTTAGCTCTCTATGAGGGTTATGCTCGATTTGTCCGTTAGTGTCAATGAAGTACCAGTTTGTCCTGCCACACTCCCATACTGAGCAGCTAGTATATGGGAATGAACCTGGTTGTGTGCGTTAGTTACTGAGCCTTGACCGTTAAACCCGCAGGATGTGAATCTGCTGTTGCCTGGTAACCGTTACGCAGCTGTGGGAGGTAACCGTTACACAATGACAGGAGGTGATTACTAACGTTCCATCTGGCAGTGCAGACCACTAGGCAATGCCAAGCAGTATTAAACAAGCATGGGGCAAGCAAACTACACATCAGAGGACAAAAAATAATTCTAGTTGATTTGATGCTTTTATACACTTGAATGCTAGAGAGGACTCTGAAGCATTGCTTCGCAATTAGCTGGGTACCTATCTACCACTCAGTGGATTAAAAAGCTGTTTATTTCAACAGGTATTTGTATTTGTCCGCAGTGAGACAGGTCACTTGCCAAGAATCGCCCCATTTCTTTAATACGTGAAACTCATTAACTGGTACTTACTGGTCACTGATTCTCGTAAACACTGCATTTGGCACTGACACTGCACAGGGACTGTACTGCCCCTACCCTGAACACTGCACATGGTACTATCATTGCTCTTGTTGAACACTGACCATCCTGAAGACAGAGCTGATCCTTCTGAACACTGCCTTGCCCCCAACTCTGCACTTTGTACAGACATTGGGTGTCACTGACCCCCTGAATATTGCATTGAGCACAGTCAGTTCTCTGGTTGGACACTGACTCTGCGGGGACACTGACACTAAATACTGCACTGAACGTCAACACTGCCCTAGGTGTTGAACCTCTAACACTGTGCTCGGTACAGACAATGGATGGCATTGACCTTCCAGAGTACTGCACTTAGTATTGATATTCAACTAGGAGGGCACGGACTCTGCGCTGAGCTTTGACAACATTGTACTTGTTACTGACACTGTTCTAGGACTCTGATGCCTCCTGAACACTGCATTTGAACACAGACACTGCTTTGAGCTTTGACCTCCCCCCCCCCCCAAACACTGCTTTTGGAAGAGATACTGGATGGCCCTGGCCCTCCTGAACACTATGCCTGGAACCTACACTATGCTAGATACTGCACTTAGTCCTGAACACTGCACTTGACACTGACAGCTCCCTAGGAATTGACCCTTCTGAACACCACATGATCAATAACACTTCTCTGGACACTGATCCCCTTGAACACTGTCCTTGGTATTGACACTGCCCTGTATGCAGATCCTTCTCAATTGTACATTTTTCACTGGCACTTCCCTGAGCACCAATCCTCCAGAACAGGGCTGTCTAAGTTCAGTCCTCAAGGGCCACCAACAGGCCAGAATTTAAGGATTTCCCTGATTAAGCACAGGTGAGTCAGTCAAAATGAATGAGCCACTGATTATATCTGCTGTGCTTAATCATAGAAATTCTTACATCCTGACCTGGTTGTGGTCCTAGAGGACTGAACTTAGACAACCCTGCTCCAGAATATTGCACTTGGCTGGCACTGCCATGGACCCTGTTGTACTTTGAACACTGCACTGTGCACTGGCATTGCTTCAAACTGCAGTTGGTCTTGAATACTGTGCTTGGTTCTGACACTGCCCTGGGAACTATCCATCAAGAGCATTGCTCTGGGCTCTATCCCTTCTGAATACTGCACTGGATGTTGGCACCACGTTAAATACTAACACTGCTGAACACTGTACTGGGCAATGCATTGGATACAGACACTGATGAATGCTGTACCATGTACTGGACATTGTACTCAGTCCTGGACAGTGACTTTTCTAATCACTGCATTGGATTTTGACTCTGTGGTGAAACTTAACCCTTTGAGCACCAGAAAGGTATCCAAAGCAGTGCTCTGCAATGCGTTGGATACCTCTTTGGCACACAAAGGGTTAATTGAGCATTGTCGCTGTGCTAGATAGTGCATATTTCAGTATCACTGCATTGGGCACTGATCTTGTGCTAGATACTGCATCGGGTACTGATCATCCATAACACTAAACTGATAATATAGAGGAACACTTAACTCATAATAAACCCCATTTCCTATAATATTGGCAAAAACAAGCCTAGTAGCCATTGTCAATCTGTGTACCTGCTTTATACAGCCTGGTATGGGCACGACACTGTACCTGACAGTTGCCATTGACTTGGACTTAGGGGGTGTACCTAATAAGCTGGCCACTCTGTCTATATAATATCAATAATACTAGTCCAGTGAGCATTGTCATTTCTTTTACATTCTAAATATATTTTTTCCTTAACCCTTTGGCTGCTATTGGGGTGCGCAACTCATTGCAAAGCAATATGTTGCGTACCCCTCTGGCATTCAAAGGGTTAAACCCAGTAAGAGGCGGACTGCTGCACATGACCATTGTGCTTCGCCATTACAGGTGAACTGGAAGTACAGTGCTTATATAGGGCCTTATTCATCAAGCAATAGAGATGCAATTATGGCACAAACCAGCTACACTATAAGTTTTAAATAAAAATCTGCACATTCCTTTTGATTGAAATACACTATTTAACCACTTGACTGCTAGAGAGGACTCCAAAAAATTGTGGATCAATACGTTGGAGATCCTTTTTAGAATTTAAGGGGTTAAATGCCCCATTTAAGTCAACAAGAAATATTAAATTCCCCCTTAGGTACAGTTGGTTTGTTCCAGAATTACATCTCAATTGATGAATAAGGCCCTTAAAGGATAGGAATACTTTTTGTTTTAAAAGTTGTAATATTGTAGAGATTAACAATAGAAGTAGAGTAACCTACCTCCCATCTCTCAGAACTTTATATATTGCAAATTCGTAGCATTTAAAATCCCGCCCCTTTCAGAGATGTCAGCGCTCTATGGGACAGAAGCGGATCCTGGTCATTTGACCATCAGGCGGCTCATTTAAAATGAAATACTTCATTGGAATGGTCTACAAAGTGTGCCTGGTGCAAGCACACTTTGTAGACCAGTCCAGTTAAGTATTTCATTCTAAATAGTGCTGTCTAGGCTCTGCTGAAGAGCCGCCTACAGGTAAAATTACCAGGATCCACTTCTGTCCCATAGAGTACTGACATCTCTGAAAGGGGCGGGATGGGGGGGGCTTTAAATGCTACGAAATCGCAAACTATAACTTTTGAGAGATGGGAGGTAGGTTATTCTTCTTCTATTGTTAATCTCTACAATATTAGAACTTTTAAAACCAAAGTATTTCTATTTCATTTCTATGTTTAGTTCACATCCTTTCCATACCCCTCTGGCACTCAAAGGGTTTACTAAATCCAAGATTTTTATAGTGAAATACACAGGGCTGCATTTACATCCCAGGAGCCAAGCCAATGCACTGTATGGGCTCTTAGTTCCACCCATGGCCACACCCTCACTGCTCACATGACTCCACCCCCAGTCTCATCCACTGTTGCCTGCCACAGAAAATACCTTTGGCCATAACAAGCAAGAACAAAAAAACTTTAACCCCTTGGCTGCTAGAGATCTCCAGTGCATTGCTCTGCGACACTGAGATCTCTATAGCATCCATAATGTAAATAGTGGCCTGTAAATGGGTATAAAACTGGTGAAGGAACAATGGTCCATATTTATTAAAGTGAGCTGGAGTTATTTTGGAGTAAACCAAGTGCACTATAGGGGACAAGTAAAAATACCTGTAAAATTAAATAGGACTTTTTAACCCCTTGAATGATTTGAGTTGTATTCAATGCATTGCTTCATAATGCATTGGAGACCTCTCTAGCATACAAGGGGTTAAAATACTCTCCAAGTCAATGGGATTTAGGAATGTATTTGTCCCCTGTTATGCAGTTGGTTTATTCCAGCATATCTCCAGTTTGGTTTTATATAAATATGATTGTAATTTATCCGCCTGTGTTTGAGTAGGGTGATCAAGAAAACCTGACCAGTTGTTGTGCCCTGAGGACTGGATCTGAGAATCACTTCTCTAGACAAACCTCCCCTTTACTGCAGGACACTTCTTGCTGCTGTAACGTTAGGAGCTGTTCACAGCACACCAAAGGAAACCATGAACGCACTCCCTGGGGCAGCTAGGAGGGAGGTGGGAAGAGAAATACAATGTGCTATAGAGCTGTGCTGTGCACATAATGCGGTAGTGCACAGCACAGAATAGGGGGTATCTTTAAAAAATAGTTATATTAAAAAAAAAAAAAACAGCTTTTCTAAAATAACTTTAATTAACAAAGGGGATGGTTACACCTTTTTATAAGGTGATACATCCCCTTTAAATTGATTCAGTATGGTAGATTTAAAAAAGAAATAAAGTATCTGAAGAAAGTCCTATCTCAAACCTTTATGGCTTGAGAGATATTTGCAGCTAAAGACCCCTTCTCCTGACGTCAGCGCTCTACTGACAGCAGGAGGTCCTGATCCTGGGACCAGCAGGCAACTCTTCAGGAGAGCCACAATAGAGATCTTTAAAAATAACTACTTCATTGGAATGGTCTACAAAGTGTGCCTGGTTTGCAAGCACACTTTGGAGACCATTCCAATCAAGTAATTCTTTTTAAAGATCTCTATTTCAGCTCTGCTGAAGAGCCTCCTCCAGTTGGCTGACACAGATCTCCTTCTGTCAACTTTATAGATGACATGAGCGAGGGGGGAACTTTAGTGGCGAATATCTCTCAAACCATAAAGGTCTAAGAGATGGGACTTTCTCCAGATACATTATTTTTTTTAAATCTACCATATTGAGTCAACTTAAATTCGGGCATTACTAACCCTTTAAGTGTACTGCAATAAATGGGACATTCTGTAACCTTAACCCCTTAACATCCAATGCCATACCAGGACTGTCGCAGACCTCCGGCACTTAAGGACCAGAGACACTCCTGGCACGAAATGTAATTCAGGGATACTCAAAAAAAATAAATAAATGTTCGTGTTCCTTAAGTGCCGACCGCACTTAAGGACCAGCGGTCCCGGTGTGTGCCGTCCCTTAAGGACCACATAGGATACTTTGACGTGCCGTCCCACGTGACTGATCACGTGGGGTGGCACGCCAAATGGGGCACTGGAAGAGATTGCTCCGGTCTTGGAGCGATCAACTTCAGTGCCCGGTATTACTCACCGCGCTCCTACAGGAGCGCGGTGAGTAAAAGTACGTGACGTGCCAGGACCGTCACTGGTCCTTAAGTGCCGGACCAGCGTGATGGTCCTGCCACGTCAATGGTCCTTAAGGGGTTAAGGGGTTAAAGAGGATGCTAAAAAAATATTGTCCATTAATAATGAAGTTTACTTTAAATTATTTATTTTTACAAAGATGCACTGATTTTCTTGTTTATTTATTTGTTTTTTTTAAAGGTTACTTAACACCATACCAAGTCCTGTTTCTATCTTGAAATGATTTGCACGATTATTTGACCTTATCCACTTATTCTTTGTCTGGTGAAAAAACGATAGGTTCTAACAGACTAAGAACACAGCCGGGTCATCCATTATGGCAACCCATGCCACTGATTAGGGCTCATAGCTGCATGTGATGATTCACAGACCAAGTCCCTGCTGTGGCTGCTGCTAACATATTGGCAGAGATGCACCATGTTATTCTATGGAGCCAGTGTACTAAGATTTCTCCAACTTTGGAGATATTAATGCATAGGCTATACAGAATAATATAGGAATTGGAGAAGTGATAAACTTGAAGTTATCTCTGTTTTATTACCGCTTTATCACTCCTTCATGCATAACCATCAAAGTCTTTCTTTCTGTAATCTGCTCAAAGTCTGGTCAGACGTGGTCTTCGTGGAAGACTTGCAGCTAAAAAGCCATCCCTCTGAAGTAGAAGGAAGACCAAGAGACTCAACTATGCACGAAAACACAGGAACTGGGGTGCAGAAAAATGGCAGCAGGTGCTCTGGACTGATGAGTCAAAATGTGAAATATTTGGCTGTAGCAGAAGGCAGTTTGTTCTCCAAAGGCTGGAGAGTGGTACAAGAATGAGTGTCTGCAGGCAACAGTGAAGCATGGTGGAGGTTCCTTGCAAGTTTGGGGCTGCATTTCTGCAAATGGAGTTGGGGATTTGGTCAGAATTAATGGTCTCCTCAATGCTGAGATGTACAGGCAGATACTTAACCAACATGCTATACCAGTGATTCTGAACCAGGGTGCCGTGGCACTTTGGTGTGGCACGGACATCAACTTAGGGTGCCCTGTGTTTTCCATAAGGACTAACAAAAATGGACTTTTAAATAAAGATTTATAGAAATTGTTAAGCACAATATGTTTAGTTTTGTTATGATTATAAGGCCCAATAATATCTGTATATTTATGTGTTGTACCCTTCATAATGCCCTTGATAAAGTACATTAAATATGTTAGGTGTGCCCCGAATGTTCTAGATTACATGTTATGGGTGCAGGTATCGTTCTCATATGTCGAGCCGCGTAAAGCGTGCATTTAAATGGCGCATTTCATATGTCGCGTGTCATCGTATGGCGTGTTTCTTATGTCGCGAGTCATTGTATGACGCATTTCTTATATCGCGCGTCCTTATAGGGCGCATCTCTATTGTCGTGTGTATTACATGGCGCATCTCTGTGGTCGCGTGCATTATATCTGTCGCAATGGTACATAAACAGCTATCAATCCTACAGGCCATCCTGTCTATACAATTGCGGCCATATGGGTGCAATGGGTGCAAAAGTGGCACACCATGGGTGCAATGGGTGCAAAAGTGGAGCGACATATGCGCAAGGGACACACCGCGCTACAATGGCGCTATTTGGGTGTAATGGCTTAAGGGTGCAAAATGACGCATTAATGACCCTATAATGATGCACTGCGTCAAAATACAGCGTCATCCATACAGCGTCATCCATGCAGGAAGTACAAAAACAAAAACAGGAAATACCATTGACAGCAGCGTATATTGTTGTACACAGTACTGTGCAGCTGTTCCCCTTTTTCAGCTTTTTCATTTTGGTGGGAAAATGCCTAGAGAGCCTTCCTTTACAAATGCGGTGCTGGGGATACTTGTCCATTATATGGACAAGTATCTACCAGATAGGCTGCGTGACAGACTGGACTCTGCATTTCGCAGGCGAGTCTTAGACCGAATCGCCTGCAAAATGCAGAGGTCCAGTGGCATCACTAGGACCAGGAGACAAATTCTTTGGCGGTGGTCTGACCTGAAGAGGCGTGAGTCTCGATTGCTGCAGAATTTTCGCGCAGGTATGATTATCTCATTTTCACACATAACTGTACTTTATCTGGTGTTGCTTACAACAGAACTATACTTAAAATATTTTACACTTTTCTAAACATTTCATTTAATACATATCCTCCTAGGTCCGGAATCACCCCGGAGATCATCTCCTGGTCCTCAGCTGGCCACCCATCACCGTTCCCTGCAGCCTACCAGTAAGTAATTTTTTTTTACATGTATACTATACACAACAATGTTCAATTATGCTACATAAACTAAATACATTCTTACTATTGTTTTTTATAGGCCGCACTGCATCGCAAAGGCTCTCTAGGCCAGCTCATCCTCTTCTTCCTCCTTGTAAGTACCATTGGAACTCACATTGTAGCTCAAAAAAAAAATTGCTTTCTAATAGGTATTCATAGATGTTTTCTATCAATTTATTTGTAGTGTGCCAAACGCCACACAGGAGGCACAGGCAGGACCCCTCACCCTCACCTCCTCGTAAGTATCCAATAAGGGCTGTGTGTACAACCACTAACACATATTTAACCCTTTGAGTGACAGAATGGTACGGAGTGCACTCTGGCACTCAAAGGGTTAACTACTTTCAACAGGCACACAATATACACATACAGCACTAACAATTATAACTACTATGTATTAGGTAATAATATTTTTTTCTATCATTTTATTTGTAGCACGAAGAAGCTACGGAAGGCCCACTGTAGTTGAGTCGCCCTCACCACCTGGTCAGTAACCAATGAACATTATGGGTACTACGATACACTTTAACATATTTAAGTCATTGCTTTCCACATACACACAATATACACACACAGTTCCAAAAAATACATAACTACTATGTACTAGGTATGCACAGATTTTTTTCTAAATGTAACAAATCTTTTTTTCATTGTGGAAAAACTATGTATTACACATTTCTTCCACTTCTCTTAAGTATCCTTTTAATGTATTTGTTGCATAGATACTCAGACAACATTTGAACAGGTTCCCCATTGTGACAGTGTGTATTTTGTTCACTATGAAGGTGTGACCAAAAAACAAAATGTGCATGCAAATCAAAGGCTGAGTGTGTTCCCTGCTTGCATTTTGTACATGTGTTAAATGTTTCATAATGTTAAGTAACCTTTTGGAAGAAGAAGGTGTCAGTTGTACACAAACTACATGTAATACACCTTTACACCTTAACACCTTTGTACTTAAGATGTGTGACTTCAAATAACTTCAGATGTGCGTATTAGTGCAAATGACTAAAACAAAATGTGTACTCCTACACTTTGTCCACTACTACACATTTATGTACAACAAAATATGTAATACAAAAATGAATACCTCTTACTTTGCACGAGTACACATTTTGTGCAACATAAATGTGTAGTGCTGGACATTGTAATAACAAAGTCAATACCTCTTACTTTGCACGAGTAAACATTTTGTGCAACATAACTTTGTAGTGCTGGACATTGTAATAACAAAGTCCAATACCTCTTACTTTGCACGAGTACTCATTTTGTTCACATAACTTTGTAGTGCTGGACATTGTAATAACAACGTCAATACCTCTTACTTTGCACGAGTACTCATTTTGTTCACATAACTTTGTAGTGCTGAACATTGTAATAACAACGTCAATACCTCTTACTTTGCACGAGTACACATTTTGTACACATTTGTACACATTTTGTGTACATTTTTGCCTTTCTTCCCGCCCTGGGGAACTTAATGGTTGGACATCCCAAAGTTACCAGTAACCTGCATTGGACGACAGAGAAAACAGGATTTTAATCTTAACTATTAAATCCTTTTTCTTAGTCCATACAGGTTACTGGTCTCCCACCCTGTCAAGGGACCATGCTTGGCAGTCCTGCGCCAGAACGTGGGGGTCCTTTTGGGTTGATGCTCACAGGAGTCTTCCTTTACCTTCTTACTACCTAGTCAATAGTTAGTCTGCAAATCTTGCAGGTTGGGGATTGGCTAGCTGCAAGCTAAGGAGAGAAGGTTTGCTCCACCCAGCAGTCACTTCTCATAATTGTTCCTACCTATTAAAGGGGCTGATCAACTACCCAAAGTTACCAGTAACCTGTATGGACTAAGAGAAAAGGATTTAACAGGTAAGACTAAAATCCTATTTTATTTTTACACCCCCCCCCCAATGAGGTATGAATTAAAAAAAAGAAAAAATAACTTTTTGTGTGCAACACAGGGTCCAATGCATTCCACAGCCTACTGGTAGACTCAAAGTACCGGCATGCACTGGATTCAGGCTGAGAATCAAATTATGTATGAGGGAGCCATACAGTGCACACTGGTAATCACAGATCCCCCATATACACTATCTAACACCCCCACCACCACCATCCTTGCTCTGCTTACCACTAGTAGACATATCCATATACACTGCCTAACCCCTCATCCCCCCCACACTTCATTACACTGGCAGTCACAGGTCCGCACATACACTGGCTGACCCCCTAGTTCCTTTCCACTGGCAGCCTGTCACAGTTTTTGATGAACACTCAGACAAGACTTGTAAGGTTAAAAGATCTTTATTGAAAATAAAGAACGAACAGCATAAACGTAATACCCACACAGGGCCAAAACAAGATAATACAGTACACAATGGTAGGAAGGTACAGGATGTCAGCAAGATTAAACAAGTGGCAGGTTCCCTAGCAAGCTAGGGTGATGGAAAGGCAACAACCTGCTGATGAGACACAGGATCTTGGAACCCTAGTACTCACTAGGGATGATAGGGATGATAGGAAGCCCAAGACCAACAGATACTGGCAACTTGGCCCCTAGAATGCTAGGGTAACCACTGGCACACTGACCACGAACACTAGCTGGAGGACCCCTAGAACTCTAGGAGCCTCAAGGCTCTCAACTGGCAACACGGACCCTAGAACGCTAGGAGTCCCAAGGCTCTCAACTGGAGACACAGACCCTAGAATGCTAGGGTTAATCGGAGGTTCAATAGCGCAGGCTGGCAACAAGGACCCCAGAAAGAAGTGGTAAATGGACACGTATAGAGTAGTGAGTAACATGGCCAAACTATAGATAGCCTGGTACTCCGTGCATGCACACCGCCAGAGGCGGTAGATACCAGAATGACTGGCTGAAGCAGCGAGTGCTCAGCCCAGCAGTCGGCAATGTAACAGGTTAGCGCAGCACAGCCAGCCACAACCACTGTATCTTAGCCAGCACGGCCAGCAATGAATGCTGATACTCAACCAGTCGGGGCAGCCACGCAACGAGTGCACAGCCAGAGCAGTCGACAGCGTATAGTATCTCAGCCAGGTCAGTCAGCAACGTAGCGGGTACTCAGCCAGATCAGTCCGCAGCGGAGCGAGTTCACAGCCAGATCAGTCAGCAACAGAGTGGGTTCTCAGCCAAATCAGTCAGCAACGGAGCAGGTTGTCAGCCAGATCGGTCAGCAACGGAGCGAGTTTTCAGCCAGATCGGTCAGCAACATAGTGGGTACTCAGCCAGTCCAGTCGGTAACAGAATCAGAACAAATCAGGAACACAGGAAATTTGACAGACAGGCCAGGTCATACACGAACAAGCAGCATCAGGAATTAGCGCTAAATACAGGTACACCACGAAAGGGCGCTATAGATAGCCCGGTACTCCTTGCGTGCACACTGCCAGAGGCAGTAGATACCAGAATGACTGGCTGAAACAGCGAGTGCTCAGCCCAGCAGTTGGCAATGTAACAGGTTAGCACAGCCAGCCACAATCTCTGTATCTTAGTCAGCATGGTCAGCAACGGATGCTGATACTCAACCAGTCGGGGCAGCCAAGTAATGAGTGCACAGCCAGAGCAGTTGGCAGCGTATAGTATCTCAGCCAGGTCAGTCAGCAACGTAGCGGGTACTCAGCCAAATCATCTGCAATGGAGCGAGTTCTCAGCCAGAGCAGTCAGCAGCAGAGCGAGTTCTCAGCCAGATCAGTCAGCAGCAGAGTGAGTTCTCAGACAGATCAGTCAGCAACGGAGCGGGTTCTCAGCCAGATCAGTCAGCAACAGAGTGGGTTCTCAGCCAGATCGGTCAGCAACATAGCAGGTACATAGTGGGTACTCAGCTAGTCCAGTCGGTAACGGAATCGGAACACAGGAACTTTGTCAAACAGGCCAGGTCATACACGAACAAGCAGCATCACGAACTAGCGCTAAGTACAGGTAGAAAGGGGTAGAAAGGCAAGTGACCCCTCATTCGATGCAGCAGGTTATCATCTTTCCAAAATGGTATGGTTTGTCTATCCTTCACTTCTGTAGCTATTATGACCATTTCTGTATAGTCAAGTCAGTGTGAGAAAATGTTAGAAAAATAAGAGGTTGTTGTAGGTGTAGTTTTGTATTTCTAGCACACCCTACAGTATTTCAGCTCCTACCAATGAGGTAATTTTACTCCTAAGAGCAATAGCTAACGAATACAGTGGAAAATTCCATGGTTTTCACAGATTTCAATACATTTGGAGGGGCAGAAATGTAAGAAAATACCATTTGTTCCTTTAGAGCAACCTTCTGGAAACCTTTGTGCACACCAGTCTTGTGGTAAGAAGGCAAGTGACCCCTCATTAGATGCATCAGGTAATCTTCTTTCAAAAATGATATGGTTACTCTATCTTTCCTGCATATCTATAACAGTTATGACCATTTTTGTTCAGGTTTTCAAACCTAGCCATAAGTTTAAATTTCTAAAAATTTTGCTTGCAAAATAGATTTTTTTTGTAATACATGAACATGACTTGTTAAGTACTGACTGATATGTGCAATAGCTAATGATGGGATGCAGTGTGTGTTGCAAGAAACCTTAGTCTTTATTCTAAACTTTAATAATATTTTTAAGAAAGTAGCCAAGTGTCAGTTTGGTGTGCACAGCACACTGGTAATCAAATAAATAATTCTGCTTCTGAAACTTTAAAACTAAAATGAAAACATTTGCTTTTTGCACTTCATCTGTGCTCTAAGTACCAGAATCAACCTCTAAAACCTAACCCCAATTTAAGCTGCCCCAACCCTAAGAACCATAACCCTAATTTTGATACTCATCTGAACATCAACTTGTGAATTAAAGGGATTAGTAATACTTAAGTATTACTAATCCCTATAGCAAAGTACTACTTAAAAAAAACCGTATTGCCCCCAGTGTCATCTCTCAGACCTTTATGGTTTGAGAGATGATCACTTCTAAAGTTGCCCTCTCCCCGTAGCTGACTGCAGGGAAGAAAGTCGTACGACTTTCAGGCGGCTCTCCAGCACAGCCGGATCGCGTTACTAAAAAAGAAAACTTTCACTGAAATGGTCTTCTATGTGTGCTTGGCTTGCAAGCACACGTAGAAGACCGTTTTAGTGAATTTTTTTTTTAATTAACGCAATCGCGGCTCTGCTGCAGAGCCGCCTGATGATCTCTGACCGGATTTCCCTGAGTCAGCTAGAATGCTGACTAAGGGGGAGGGAGAGGGCAACTTTAGAAGCGATCATCTCTCAAACCATAAAGGTTTGAGAGATGACACTGGGGGCAATATGGTTTTTTTTAAGTAGTACTTTACTATAGGGATTAGTAATACTTAAGTATTACTATCCCTTTAAACAATGGTCTCTGTTTGACATTCATTTTGGTTTTAGCACTTATACTCTGTGTTTATTAAACATATAAGGAATCCATTCATAGAAAGTGTTGAAAATAATTGAACAGTATCTCCATCTATTGGTTGCTCATGGGGCATGACCTTGATAATGTTTAAATGTTCTTGCTCAGGTCAGTGAGGCTGAATTAATGATCTGAATATATTCTGGAGCAAACCAATTGTTACACCGGGGGATACATAAAAATTCTCCAAATAACCAAATATTTTAACTGATATCTTTTAAAGAAATTAATAGTAGACAGGTTCTTATTTATTTTTTATATTTTAAATTTATATTTTATACTTTAGCATTAGAAACCTCCCTAGCTTTGAGAGGGTTAAAAAACACCAGTTAATAATAATTTTTATATTTCTCTGTCTCCTCTATGGAGCAAATGGTTTTCCCCAGAACTGTACCAGCATGCATTGCACTTTTAACAAAGTTATGTGAAATTAAATGTCAAAATAAAACCAGCTTTTGTGCCTTGGATTAGATCTCAGGTATTAGAAATAAATTGTACTCATCGATTGCTGTCAACTTGAGGCAGTATTTCTGTTGTTTTCAAACAAATTTTGTAAATTTTGCTTGCAAAATAGATTTTTGTTTGTTTGTTTGTTTGTTTTTTTAAGATACATTCATGTAAGCTGTAAGTACTAAATGATATGTGCAGTAGCCAATGATGAGATGCAGTGTGTGTTCAACTCAAAACCATTAACTGTCTTGCAAGAAACCTTGATCTTTATTCTAAACTTAAATAATATTTTTAAGAAAGTAGCTAAGTGTCAGAGGGGTCTGCATAGCACACAGGCAGTCAAAGGTATAATTCTGCTCCTGAATCTTTACAAGTGAAATGAAAACACTTTATTTCTGCAGTTCATCTGTACTCTAAGCAACCTCTAAGGGCGAGATGTTCAAAAAGTGGTCATAATGAAAAACTTGTCTGATCGTGAGTTGGTGGTAAAAGAAGGATGATATTTTCAGAAGTAAAAATGACGGTAAGAAGATCTTAAAAATTGTCTTTCAATTTGTCTTTGAAACGAACATTTTCAAAGAAACAAAAGACTTTTTTTGTCTTAGAAACAAATTTTTCTTCTCCAAGTTTAGATCATTTTTATTATGTCAGGAAAAAATGACGTTAATCAGAAAAAAAAATGACATTCAAACGAATATTTTTTTCTGAAAATACCTTACATTATGAAGGAAGACTAAGCCACACTCACTTTTAAGACTGCTTTTTCCCTTTGACAGAGATGGCGGAATTGGATGCAAAAAATGACGGAAACATGTCTGAGAATTGACGGATCATGGTGTAAGAACTTTTTTATTCTGATTACAGACAATTTCAGTTACCACCACTTTCTGAACATCTCGTCCTAAGACCTAACACTAATTTCTGCAGCACCAACCCTAAAAACCCTAACCCTAATCTTTATTTTGCAACTCATCTGAATATCACCTTGTGAATTAAACAAGGGTCTCAGTTTGACACGTATTTTGTTTTTAGAACTTATACTCTGTGTTTATTAAACATATAAAAAATCCATTCATAGAATGAATGGTAAATAACTGGACAGTATCGCCGTCTATTAGTTGCTCATGGGGCATGACCTTGATAATGTTTAAATGTTCTTATCCAGGTCAGTAAGGATGAATTAATGACCTCAATATTTTCTGGAGCAAACCAATTGCTTCCCCAGGTGATTTATAAACATTCTCCAAATAACCAAACATTTTAACTGATATCATTTAAAGAAATTAATTATAGACAGTTTTTTAAAATTCTTTATTATTTAGCATTAAAAACCTCTCTAGCTTTCAGACAGTTAAAAAACACCAGATAATCAAAATTGTATTTTTGTCTCTTCTGTTGTTTTCAGACATAGCCATAAGTTTAAAATGTTGTACATTTTGCTTGCAAAATACAATTTATTTTTTTGTGGCTACATTCATGTGAGCTTTAAGTACTAACTGATATGTGTAGTAGCCAATGATGGGATGCAGTGTGTGTTCAGCTGAAAACCATTACATCTCTTGCAAGAAACTTTATTCTAAACATCAACTTGTGAATTAAACAAGTACCTCTGTTTGGCATGCATTTTAGTTTTAGCACTTATATTCTGTGTTTATTAAACATATAAGAAATCCATTTATAGAAAGAATGGTAAATAATTGGACAGTATTGCCATCTATTGGTTGCATGGGGCATGACCTTGATAATGTTTAAATGTTCTTATCCAGGTCAGTGCAGCTGAATGAATGACCTGAAAATATTCTGGAGCAAACCAATTGCTTCACCGGGGGATACATAATATTCTCCAAATAACCAAGTATTTTAACTTATATCTTTCAAATAAATTAATAATGGACGGGTTTTCAAAATTCTTTATTCTTTAGCATTAAAAACCTCTCTAACTTTCAGAAGGTTAAAATATACCAGTTAAATCAAAATTGTATTTCTCTGTCTCCTCTATGGAGCAAATGGTTTGCCCCAGAATTGTACCAGCATGCAATGCACTTTTAACAAAGTGATGTGAAATTAAATGACAAAATAAAAACAGCTTTTGTGCCTTGGATCAGATCTCAGGTATTAGAAATAAATTGTACTCCTGACTGATGTCAATTTAAGCCATTATTTCTGTTCAGATGTTTTCAAACCTAGCCATAAGTTTAAAATTTTTGTAAATTGTGCTTGCAGAAGTTTTTTTTGTTTTTTTTTTTTTTATGCATGAACATGAACTAATGATGGGATGCATCATCTGTTCAACTCAAAACCATGAAAGATATTTCAAGAAACCTTGGTCTTTATTCTAAACTTTAAAAATATTTTTAAGAAAGCAGCTATGTCTTAGAGGGGTGTGCACAGGACACTGGTAATCAAAGGAATAATTCTGCTCCTGAAACTTTAAAACTGAAATGAAAACACTTGATTTTTATAGTTTATCTATACCCTAAACACCAGCATCAACCTCTAAGACCTAACCCTAATTTCAGCCGCACCAACCCTAAAAACCCTAACCATAATCTCTATTTTTCAACTCGTCTGAATATCACTTTGTGAATTAATCAAGGGTCTCTGTTTGATATGCATTTTGTTTTTAGCACTTATATTCTGTGTTTATTAAACATATAAGAAATCAATTTGTCGAAAGAATGGTAAATAATTGGACAGTATCGCCATCTATTGGTTGCTCATGGGGCATGACCTTGATAATGTTTAAATGTTCTTATCCAGGTCAGTGAGGCTGAATTTATGACCTCAATATATTCCTGAGCAAACCAACTACTTTACCGGGGAAAAATAAAAATAATCAAATATTTTAACTGATATCTTTTAAAGAAATGAATAATATGTTTTCAGATCACATTATTCTTTATCATTAAAGACCTCTATAGCTTTCAGAGGGTTAAAAAAAATCAGTTAAATTAAAAATGAAATTCTGTGTCTCTTTTATGAAGCAAATTAATTGCCTTAGAATTGTACCAGCATGCATTGCACTTTTAACAAAGCAATGTGAAATTAAATGATAAAATAAAACCAGCTTTTGTGCCTTGGAGCAGATCTCAGGTATTAGAAATGAATTTTACTCATCAATTGCTGTCAAATTAAGGCAGTATTTCTGTTAAGCTGTTTTCAAACCTAGCCATAAGTTTCAAATTTTGTAAACTGTGCTTACAAAACAGATTGTTATGTTTAAATACGTAAATGTAACATGTTAAGTGCTCTCTGATGTGTGAAATAGCTAATGGTGGGATGCATTGTGTTACTCAATTTAAATCCATTACATTTCTTGCAAGAATCCTTAGTCTTTATCCTAAGCTCTAACAATATTTTTAAGAAAGCAGCTAAGTTCTATATATATATATACATACACTAGATGAAGAGCGCGTTACACGGGCCACAGTGCCACTGCCAGCCGGTTGCGGGGCAGTCATGCACAGTAGAGACTGCCCATGCCGCTGTGCGGGCAGTCTCTACTGCGCATGACTGCAGCACACTCAGGAGTCTCTACTCTGCATGACTGCGTTGTTACACACGTTTTAGCAAATTATTATATAGGATATATACATATATACACATACATATACATATAGCACAGTGTACTTTCCCTAGATTTGCTCCATGTTTTTTTCATACGTATGCTCCTATGTGTCTAGCCATGACACATAAACTTGATATACAGATGTGCTATTTTTATAGTTGGATGCTCCATTTAACTCAGAGCAGGTTTACATTAGACGAAGCTATTCATTGCGTGCCCCTCTGGTCCTTAAAAGGCTAAAACAAATAGATCGTAAATAGTTTTTTTGTTTACTGTATCAGTATTCAATATATTATAAATGAAAATCTATAACATTTTAAGAGTGTGCAATTAACTCCTGGAATGCTAGAGGGTCTCCAACACATGCTTACCAATGCATTGGAGTGCAGATAATATATTTTGCTCTGGTACCCAGCTTGTTTTAGCTATTCTTTTTCAGGATGTAAGTGTCCGATTAGCATGGTATATATGAAACCTATATATCTGGTCTACTCTGGTAAAATGCAAGAATGTGACATAAACTGTAAAATGCAGTGCATTCCAGTTATGCAGTACTTCCATGACCTGAAATGTTGGTGTCACTGTCAGCTACAACAGACTAGAATTTTTTTTCAGTTGACTATAAACCTGCATAGACTGATGTAGCAATACTACTTCTGTAACATTTCAGGCCATGAAGTTACTGCACCCAAAAATTTCAAATTAGAAATGCAATGAACATTGAATAATACAATCTCTTTGCAGTGTTTTACTTAACAGTATAAACCTTACAATCTATATATTTTCAACATGAATCATTACTGTCTCTTTAAGCTTCATTCATGGGTGGCTCTACCATAGGTGAAAATGTGGTCCCTACCCACTTTCTATTCTTTCCCTCCTCCTTCTACTTCCTTGTTTAAAAATAACGAACACCCTTCTCATCTGGAGATTCAGGCATTTTGCGAAGACTGAAAACAAAAATGCCAAGACATGTGAGAAGCTCTAAGAATGAATAAAAGCAATGCTGCTTGTTCTGTGGCTAGCCACCACCCAGAGCATCACATTTTAGTTCCTAATTGCCATTACTGATGCAGTCTAGTTCCAAAATGACAGGCAAGTCCCCCTCCACAAAAGAAACACCAACTAGCCCCAGCTGCACATTTCTGTCTTGTCAGTAAGGTACAGCTTACGTCTCTAATCACTGAGAGCAAGGGGTCCACGCCTGGATTGCCCTTTACTCTTAGGGAGATGCCCTAAGAGTTTTTCAAACAAAAAAGTCAAGAGATGTGAGAGGCTCTAAGACTGAACAAAAGCAATGTTTCCTGGTCTGCGGCTAATCACTGCTCAGGACATCACATTTTGCTCTCTAGTGCCATTACAGAGGATCCAAGTACATATTACCCTAATCCTGCCCAAAAAGGCGGTCTAGTTCCAAAATGACAGGCAAGTAGACTCTGCACAGGAAATACCAACTAACCCCAAATGTAGATTTCAATCTTGTTTTGTCCTGGTCAGTGAGGTGCAGCTTGTTTGCCAAAGCACTGAGAGCAAGGGGTCTACACATGGGTTAGCCTTTACTTTTTTAAGGAGACACCCTAAGAGTTTTTCAAACAAAAAGGCCAAGAAATGTGAGAGGGTCTAGGAATGAACAAAAAGCAAATTTGACTATTCTGTGGCTAGTCATCGCTCAGAGAATCACATTTTAGCTCTTTAGTGTCATTACAGAGGAGAAACTTCCACATACATATTAGCCTAATCCCACCGAAAAAGGCAGTCTCATTCGAAAATGACAGACAAAACCTCTCTGCACGGGAAAAAAAAAGCCTATCCCAGACATATCTTTCAGCCTTGTTTAGACCTTGTCAGCTGGTTTCCATAGGCACTGAGATTACGGGGTCCATGTCTGGATTATCCTTTCCTCTTAGGGAGACACCAAAAAAGCCAAGAGATGTGAAAGTCTCTAAGAATGAACAAAAGCAATGTTGCCTGTTCTACGGCTAGTTACTACTCAGCACATCACATTTTAGTTGTCAACTGCCATTACTGAGGCAGTCTAGTTCCAAAATGACAGGCAAGTTCCCCTCCACAAAAGAAACACCAGCTGTAAATGTCTGCATTATCAGTGAGATACAGCTTACTTCCCTAAGCACTGAGAGCAAGGGGTCCACGCCTGGATTGCCTTTTACTCTTAGGGAGATGCCCTAAGAGTTTTTTAAACAAAAAAGCCAAGAGATGTGAGAGGCTCTAAGATTGAACAAAAGCAATGTTTCCTGGTCTGCAGCTAATCACCGCTCAGAGCATCAAATTTTTGCTCTCTAGTGCCATTACAGAGGATCAACGTACATATTCACCTACTCCTGTGCAAAAAGGCAGTCTAGTTCCAAAATGACAGGCAAGTACCCTCCGCACAGAAAATATCAGTTAACCCCAAATGTATGTTTCAGTCTCATTTTGTCCTTGTCAGTGAGGTGCAGCTTGTTTCCCAAAGCACTGTGGCCAAGAGGTCCACATATGGATTACCCTTTACTCTTTAGGAGACACCCTAAGAGTTTTTCAAATTAAAAAAGCCAAGGTATGTGAGAGGCTCTAGGAATGAACAAAATGCAATTTTGCCTGTTCTGTGGCTAGTCACCACTCAGAGCATCACATATTATCTTTCTAGTGTCATTACAGAGGAGAAACTTCCACATACATATTAGTCTATTAGTTTATTCAGCAGCTTATACCTAAAAGTATCACATTAATGCCGTTTAAGCTAAGGGGATGGCAGTGGGGAATTGTATGGGCATTTTGGTGTGTTACTTTGTGTATGACATATTTAAAAAGCGCAGAGGGCATTGGAGTAACTTTTCACCATTTGCATGTGTTTGGTGCTTGATGATTTTTAAAGTCTTTTGGACAATGGAGTGTGTGCACCAATAAGCATTAAAGAGATCACACGCTCTAGTGCAGGTTTAGTCAATTCCCTCAGGGAAGTAAATACAATTAACATTTTGTACATAGCATAAAACATGCATAAGATCTACAAACGCGGTGGCAAAATGTACAGATAACATCACAATTTTAGAAAAGGGATTTCTAATCTAGATAATATGGCAAGAGCATGTTTGCTAAATATAGTCTAGATTATGCATTATATTGTCCAATAGAACAGGGACTGCTGTGTAAATTGAACAATAAACCCATTATTCATTTTCTTTCCATGCTTCCTTAAAATTCCAATGGCAGAAAGTCCCTGAACTTTTAAAAACATTTTAGTAGTCTATGGAAACATAGCACAGAGGTTTCAGGCCTGTTAATTAGTACAAAGAGCTGGTCATAGATGCTCAAGTATGAACAAGCCTGATCTAGAATTGAGCAGGCTCTATAAGAAAAGTGTCCTACTCGGAGTGCAATCTCTTTTAGCTCACTAGTGCCTTTCACTAGTAGAGAGAAAATATCCTAGTGCACATCATACTGATTCTACCAAAAGGCAGTCCAATCACAAAGTGCCAGGCAATTCTTCTCTAAACAAGAAAAGTATCCAAACCCAGACATACATTTTTTGGGTTTGAAAATAATCTTTATTGGCATATTCAAATCATGGTACATATATTTCTTATGAAAGATACAAATCAGGGTACATCCATCATATAACATATACATCAACAATGCAAACAGCCCTTTTACATGGTTTATAACTTTAATGGTACATCAAGAAAAAGCCTGGAGGTGGTGGGCCAGGACCTGGGGCAGTTGGATGGGGGTAGCAGTGTAGGGGCTGGGGTGAGAGTGGAACATGGGAGTGAGATTTAATCTTCCTCCTCTTCCAGACTGTCAATGATGGGATAGTCTCTTAGTAGGCTGTTAACCAGCATTCTGCAGTCCTGGGTTGACACATGCTCTCTCTCCTCAGTACCAGGCAATTTGTGGCAAACTGCAAAGAATCTTCTATACAACACATGATGCACCAGGCTTCCTGTATAGCATTCAATGTGTGTGTGCGCACATGGAAATAGTTAAGAAAGCAACAAATTGTAAGACAGGTGCTTCCTATGAACAGCAAACACACACATATATATATATATATATATATATATATATATATATATATCCTATATAATAATTCGCCAAGTTGTGTGTAACGCCCGACATGCGCAGTAGACACTGCTGCGCGTGCGGCACTCACAAGCAGTGGAGACTGCCCGCGCCGCCGCTGATACAGAGCTGGGAGCTCTGAAGGAGCGTCCAGCTCTGTATCAGCCGAGGCGCGGGCAGTCTCCACTGCGTGTGACTGCCCCGCGACCGGCTGCCTGAGGCACTGTGGCCCGTGTAACGGGCTGTTCAACTAGTATATATATAAAATAGGAAAGAAGGCAGCACCAGTGGGACTTGATTAATCAGTATTTATTGAGGCAAAAATGACAAGGATATGGTCAACATTTCGGTCCTATTTTAGGACTGAAACATTGACCATATCCTTGTCATTTTTGCCTCAATAAATACTGATTAAGCAAGTCCCACTGGTGCTGCCTTCTTTCCTATTTTATGTAAATGTCAGCTGTGAAGGATTGTGCACCCTACATCTGGTTTGTGTGTATGTATGTATGTATGTATGTATGTATATATATATATATATATATATATATATTTATTTATTTATTTATTCCTTCCTCATCAAACACCATCTGCAAGGTACATCTTATCATAATCTAAGCACTGTGAGCAAAGGGTCAATGTATGGATTCCACTGTTAACCTTAGGGTGACCAGTCACAAAGGTAATTTGCATATGCAAAGAGCTGGTCAGAGATGCCCAACTAGGAATGAGCCTGCCCTACAATTGAGCAGGCTTTATAGGAAAAGTGTCCTACACAAGGTGCAAAATCTTTTAGCTCACTAGTGTCTTTCACAGAGTGGAAATATCCTAAAGTAAGTAGTACATTCTAGAAATATAACACATTTCAGGCCAGCTATACAGTAATACAGTGTAGCTGTATCAGACCTATTATTCAATAACTAGTTGAAGAGCCCGTTACACGGGCCACAGTGCCACTGCCAGCTGGTTGCGGGGCGGTCATGCGCAGTGGAGACTGCCCGCACCGCGACTGATACAGAACTGGACGCTCCGTCTGTATCAGCCGCGGCGTGGCCAGTCTCTACTGCACATGACTGCAGCACACGCAGCAGTCTCTACTGCGCATGACTGTGGCGTTACACACGTTTTAGCAAATTATTATATAGGATATGCACATTCTAGTAGTTACATGGTAAAACTACTATAAAACAGCTGAATAAAGACATAAAACTATATATTTCTGGAAAGTAGATATCCTACTGCATCAAAGGAGGAGGTCACTTGCCTTTCTACCCCTAGCCTGGTGAGCACAAATGTTTCCAGCAGGTGGCACTAAAGAAAAAATATTAATTTCCCCCTCTTCAAATGTACTGAAAACTGTTAAAACCAACAAGACCATTATACTTAATATTTACTGATTCACTTTCATCAGGCATAGTGCCCTGTGATTGGAGGAAAGCTGATGTTGTTCCATTGTTCAAAATGAGGGCAAGATCCAAACTAGGAAATTATAGAAATGCGAGCTTGGTTTCCATAATGGGTAAGATATTAGAAGGATTACTGACAGTATTCAGAGCTATGTGAAGACAAACAATATTATTAGTAGAAGTCAGCATGATTTTATGAAGAATACATCATCAGACTAATTCACTTGCATTTTATGAAGGGTAAGTAATAATTTGGAAATACTTTTGATGCAGTATTCTTTTGCTAAAGCCGTTGATACAGTGCCTCACAACAGGTTACTGCATAAATTAAAAGGCTTCAGTTTCGGCAGTGATATCTGTACATGGATTGAGAACAGGTTAATGAGAGATAGCATACAGTTGTAAATGGAACCTTTTCAAGTTGGTCTAAAGTTTTAAGTGGGGTGCCCAATGCTTTTTAATTTGTTTATTAATGATCACAAATGGGAATTGGAAGTAGTGTCTCAATCTTTGCTGACGACATTAAGCTTTGTAAGGAAATACATACAGGGCTGGGTGCTTTTTCTCTGCAGAAGGATTTAGATAAACTAAGTGAACTGGCAGAAAAGCGGTAGATGATATTTAATGTAGATAAATGTAAGGTAATGCATTTGGGCTGTAGAAACAAGCATGTTAAATGTACACTAAATGGGAAACAACTTGGGGAATCCTCATTAGAGAAAGAAGAAGACGGACCACAGCAGCGTACAGAGTCACACAGCTGCTGCAAGATTAAATTGGGTACTATCCTACATAAAAAGAGGCATAAATGAACAGCATGCTAATATAATTCTACCCCCATATAAATCCTTGGTTAGGCCTCATCTAGAATATGGAGTACAGTTTTGGGCACCAGTTCTTAAAAAATACATTATTGAACTGGAATAATTCAGAGACGTGCAACAAAACTGATAAGGAGATTGGAGAATCTGAGTTATAAAGAGAGACCACCCAGAATGGATTTGTTTACATTAGAAAAGAAACGTCTAAGAGGTGATGATTACCATTTACAATTATATTCAAAGTCAATACAAAAGTACTATCAAATTAATTATTTAGACAAAGTCTTAATGGAGGTCATCCATTAAGACTAGAGGAAAGGCACATTTGACTAAAACAAAAGCATGGACTGTTTACATTAAGGGCAGTAAAGCTATGGAATTCTGTTTCTTGCCTTCCTCTGGATCAGCAGGGGTGATTTGGCATGGGCTGGACTTGATGGAAGCATGTCTTTTTTAGCCTCATCAACTATGTTACTATGTTACTAACTAAGCATTCACTGTTGCTGAGGAAGCTTACAAGATTACAAGCTGGTATAGCTTTCATCCAGGAGATGCATTTTAAATTGAGAGATGCGTCTAAGTTGACAAATGTTTTTTATACAACAATGTGGGCCTCCTCAGCCACAGTTCAAAAATGAAGTGTGGTGACCTTGATTTGCACTTCAGTCCCAGGACACTACCTGGCTCTTTATACAGTAAGACATATACCCTTACAAATATATATATATACTCCCAACACTACTCACAACTCCTTCTTTAAGAGAATGTTGACTGCTTTGGATGATTTATGGGAAGGACTATTGATTTTGGCTGGCGATTTTAATTTAGCCTTATCTCCATCCTTCGACTCCTTTTCGGGGTCCTCCTCAGTCCCATTTTTGACCTTGAGATGGGTGGTACGCCTGATGAGGGACAGGTATTTGCTTAACTTCTGGAGGGCTCTATATCCTACCCCGACAAATTATACTTTCTTCTCCTTTTGCCACAATATGTATTCCAGATTGGAGTATGTTTTCATCCAAGAACCCTTGTTGCATATGTTGCAAAAGATGGAGACTGAAGCGATCGCCTGGTCAGACAATGTGGATCTGGCTCTGGTAAAAAGGGGTTTCCCCATGTAAAAACACAATGACCTGCTTTTAGAGGATGGTGGTAATGTCCACTCTTTGTTGAAATGTCTTGCATAGTACTTCAAGCTAACCCTTTGAATGCCAAAGGGGTAAGCAATGCAATACATTGTGCACCCTTTAGCACTGAAAGGGTTTGTGTACCTTTCCCAACTGTTTTGAAAGCTCACAAATGTGTTGTGAGAGGCGAACTGATTAAGCTCGGATCCCTCTGTAAGAAGTGAATGACAAAACAACTGGACAGTCTCATGCGCCACATAAAGAAGCTGGAATCTAAGCATAAAATGACTAGCTGATGAGAAGTTACTACTCTTCCAGTGGTTGAGACGTGAGCTGGCTCGCTTTCACCAGACCAGAATTCCAAAATCACACTACTGGTATACATTTCAAAACTATATGTTTGGAAATGGATGTGGGAAGCTTTTGGCTAGAATAGTTGTTTTAAAACAATGGGCTTTCCATATCCCATAAATTAACCCTTTGAGTGCCAGAGTAGTAGGCAACTCATTGCAAAGCAATGTGTCGCGTACCACTCTGGCACTCAAAGTGTTCAAGATTCTTTGGGACAGATTCATATATCTCTTGCACAGATTGCAAAGGTCCCCTTTAACTTCCTCCTCCTTATGATACATGTATTCATTTAAGAGAATGCGAATTGTGACATACTGTATGTCTTTGTATAGCTCAGTATCTTCATATAGAACTGCTCTATGCTGGCGATGCACATCTTTTTTGGATTTTGGACAGCGTTCCTCATTTACCACCATGAACAATCTGGACTCTAACTTATCACCACCTTTACTATGTGCTACTTACCTTCTGGTTTCAGTTATATCTTTGTGTATGTTTTGGTCATTCCTTCTACTATATACTTATGTCAGCTTCTCAATAAAAATTTTAACTAATAATAAAAAATGCAGTAAAAAAAGTGTGTGCCACTGCGGGGTGCATTTGACCCCCTTGGTGGTGCCCATAGGGTTTTTTCATATATTTTTTTATTTAATTCCGGTTGGGGCACCAGTGAGGTCTGAATAAAATAATAACTGAAAAAAATCCTTTGTGTCACAGGAGTGTCCAATGCTTTACAATTTTTAATTATTATTATTTTATTCACCCCTCATTGGGGGGCATCAAGACCCCTCCTCATGTTCCCCCAAAAAGGTCTGAATAAAAACTAATTAAAAAAAAAAAACCTGCATGTGTCACAGGGAGTCCAACACATTGCAAAGCGATGCATTGGACTCGCACATGCAGGGTTTTTTCCAATATTTTTTACTTAGACCTCCTTTGGGGTGGCATCAGGTCTGAAAAAAGTAAAAATGAGAAAAAAATTGTCCTTAGTGTGTCACAGGGGTGTCGAATGCATTGCAAAGCAATGGACCTCCTGTGGCACTCAGAGGGTTACTTTTTTATATTATTATTTTTTATTCATACCTCAATGGGGGGCATGATCACCCCTCCCCCCAACTAGGTCTAAAAAAAATAAAATAAAATAAATAACCCTGTATGTGCCACAGGGGGTCTGCGGTGGACCCCTCTATGACACACACACAGTGTTAAAAAAGTGTTTATTATCATTTTTGTTTCAGACCTCATTGTGGAAGCAACAGGACCTCTCCTGATGCCCCAAAACAGGTCTGAATAAAAAAATAGTCCTGGAAACAGCATATCCTATGTGTGCTACAGAGATGTCAAGCACATTATGTGGGACACACAGGGTTGTTAATATTTTTTTTAAATTAATTTCTTATCAGACCTTCTCCCCAATTATTGATCTCCCAGCCAAATGTGCTATAAGATCAATAATAGTGACGCAGGAGAGCTACATGCTGTCCTGCTTAACTCCTACTCCAACCTGTAGGAGTGAATGGGATAGGAGAAAGCCTCGCCATGTCACCAGTGATCATGTTACATGAGGAGGCTGGGATAGGAGTGAATACGAAGGAAATGCTGTTGTCCCCTGAATTAATTACTGATATCCCAGTGCAGTTGGTTAGGAGATCAATAACTGGGGGCATCAGGATAGGTCCTGATGTCCCCCCAGCAAGGCGGACTACTTTTTTTAAAAATTGTGTTCACTACATGCCTGTAATACCGGCTTAAGTAGTGAATGCATTTTGATGGTAAGGCGTACAGGCTTCGTACAGCAGGAACAGCTTGTCAAGCCCATACCCTGTACTGCCTTGGCATTCTGGGGTTAATAATCTATACAACTAAAACACAGGAATTTCAGGCTTGCTATTTACTAATCAAAGGAAATATAGCACAGGTGTTTTACAACAGCTATTTAGTAATCTATACAATATAGTGCAGGTGTTTCAGGCCTGTTATTTAGTAATCTATAGAAATCTAGTACATGAGCTTGAGGCCTTTTATGAACCTAGAATTGTTATCTGGTTTTTCCTCATTACATTAACATATTTCTTTTAAATTAGGAAACAGTTAAATATATTTTTTCCTCTAGAAAACCTGGACCAAATCAAGGTTGATTTAATTGCTGATTCAGAAATAGTTACATGTCATAGCTGTTTTTTATACACGGCTTATTTTCAGTATACATTACAGGATACTGATGAACAACTTATTCAAGCCATCTATGCATTCAAGTTAGATTAACCCCTCTGGCACTCAAAAGGTGAAAGTGAGGTAAACTCTTCATATCCATATTTTCATTCTGTGGTGCCTTGCTTTCAGTTTTCAGAGATCTTAGTTCAGGGGTGGCCAAACTTTTTTGAGGACTTTATCAAATAAAATTAACATATAAGTGAGAAAAGTTTATTATCAACAAAACCAATATCTGTAACCCCTAACAATATCAATACACAATTATTCCTTGGCACTAGTAATAGTTATGTTAACATTTATATAGCACCAGGTGGCCCAAGTTAAAGAAAAAGCCTGGTCAGCTTCTCTCACCCATTTTTCCCTTCTCTCTCTCCCATCATCTCCTCCATGACTTTACTCCTCCTCGTGACCTACTCCCCTAACCCCACCTCATCCTAATCACCTTAATTCACCATAGTACCATATTCTTCCTTTATCATCCACTCATATCATGTTCATTCCCCATAGCACCACTTTCTACCCTCATTACCTCCTCTTGGATCAATCACTTTATTTCTCACAGCACCACATTCTCTTCTCCCTTCATCATCTCCCTCCATAGTACCCCTTCTCCCCATAGTACCACATTCCTCTCTTCATCATATCCCTCTATAGCACCTCCTTCTCCCTTCATCGCCCCCCCCCCCCATAGCAACACATTCTTTCTTCATCATCTCCCCTATAGCACCACCTTCTCCACTCATTAACTTGCAGGCCCTCCCTGCTAACAGACGTAAAAGGAGATGGAAGCTTGTATTTCAATGAACCTGCCAGGGACCACCACATCCCTACTCAGCTTCTTTCGTGGAGTCCCCATGTTGTTGTAACCTGCTCCACAGGAGTGTTGTCACAATGTGATGAATTAATCACATTGCACAGCCCCTGACAGTGCTCCAAAGATGAAAGAATCTGGCTTGGGTAGAGAGGGATCCAGCTGACTTCTGTGGTATTAGTCTATTTTCACTTCTTTTAGCAGGGAGGGTGTACAAGTTTACCATCAGTCATTTAAGGTGGCTCTGAAAATTATGGGGGAGATTTATAAAAGTGGAGTTAATGGAAAACAATCGTTAAAATGGCTATAAGATTGTCACTGGTACTGGACATAGTGCTGTGTAGTACATTTTTTATAAAATGGAGTAAGTACGTTTCTAAAACATGGCTCAGTGAATTTATAAAGAAATTTCTTTATTTGCGACAATTTAGCGACAGAATTTTCAACAAATATTTACCGCAATGTATGACCTGTATTTATTCTTTACGCTTACCGCATTTTAAATGTAACTAGAATGCTTTATAAAAAAAAACAACAACACTCATAATAAGGAATAAGGACATTTTAAGGATCCATTCACAAAATCAAACAAGAACACTTTTTATAAATCTCCCCCTATCTCCCTTAGCTGTCATAGGGGCTGGACATCACAAAGGAAGGTTGAGACTCAAGTGACAGACTTCACATGACAGTGCTCATCCCTTGGTTAGCAACAGTCTGCATTGCTCCCTATTGGAGATGGTAAGCATAGTCTCTGTTATTAAAGTTTACATTTATAACATAAATATTGCAGTGAATTAATTTTTAAGACAATTGCTGAGATCAATTTTCTGACCACAGAATGACCTACCCAGTTGCATAAAGGGGCTTTGCAATGCAGCTTCTGACAGGCCCTCGAATGAAACTACCTCATGATACCCCCCTTTAATCCTTTGAGAGCCAGTACCCCTCTGGCACTCAAAGGTTTAATAATGTAACATTAAAAATGTGTATTTCTATTTTTTTTATTTATATATATATATATATATATATATATATATCACTGGCCCATATACATAAATGAAGAGTACAGCAATTTTTGGGCAAACTAAATGCACCACAACGAACAAATAAAAATGTACGAAATTCCCATTTTTAAATGAGGATTTAAAATTAGTTGGAGACTGTTCCAGCATTCAAGGAGCTAAAAATACAATTTAACCTAATGGAAACTCAGCTTCTATGAGGAGGTAAGCAGCAACCTTGACAATGGCAAGGCAGTAGATGTAGTATATCTAGACTTTGCAAAGGCATTTGATACAGTACCACACAGAAGGCTGGTGTATAAAATAAGGAAATTGGGACTAGGAGATAACCTTTGCAATTGGATACAAAACTGGTTGAAGGACAGGGAACAGTGTGTGGTTGTAAATGGAAAATCCCCAGTATAGTTAAAGTGGAGAGTGGAGTACCTCAGGGTTCAGTATTGGGTCCGCTGCTTTTTAACATGTTTATAAATGACCTGGAAATAGATATAGAAAGCAAAATATCAATATTTGCAGATGATACTAAATTATGCAAAGTCATTAATTCAGAACAGGATATTTTCTCTCTACAGAGGGACTTACATACAATGTCAGATTGGGCAAACATGTGGAATATGAAGTTTAATGTGGGGAAGTGTAAAGTCATGCATTTGGGAGGAAACAATCCCAAGGCTACTTATAAACTTAATGGAATAATTTTAGGAGACTCGTTGCTAGAAAAAGACCTGGGTATCCTTGTCAACTACAAACTTGGAAACAGTGACCAGTGTCAAACAGCAGTAGCAAAGGCAAACAAAGTCCTGTCTTGCATAAAAAGAGGTATTGAAGCAAGAGTGGATAACATTATTTTGCCATTATACAAATCATTGGTAAGACCTCACCTTGAGTATGCAGTGCAATTTTGGGCACCGGTTCTGAAAAAGGATATACTAGAACTAGAGAGGGTACAGCGGAGAGCAACAAAATTAATTAAGGGAATGGAGGACTTGACATATGAGGAACGACTAAACAAACTTGGTTTATTTACTCTAGAGAAAAGACGACTAAGAGGAGACCTTATCACATTGTACAAGTATATGAGAGGTCAATACAAGGATCTCTGCGGTGAGCTATTTATTCCAAGGCCTGCTCAGGTGACCAGGGGACACCCCTTGAGATTAGAGGAAAGGAGGTTTAAACTTCAGCAGAGGAAGGGTTTTTTTACGGTAAGGTCTGTCAAATTGTGGAATTCATTGCCCAGGGAGGTAGTTATGGCAGATACAATGGACACATTTAAGAGAAGATTAGATACATTTCTTTCAAAAGGGAACATACAGAGTTATACTGTTTATCAGTAGGCTGATCAGGAAGGTCTGATAAAGACTAATTTAATTGGTAGCAGGAAAGCTATAAAATTCTTAGTTACTGAGGTATGAAGCGAAGGTTGAACTTGATGGACTTGTGTCTTTTTTCAACCTAATTTACTATGTTAATTTACTATGTTAATTTACTATGTTTGCCTCCTATGGTGCACTAGGTTTGCTCCATAATTGCTCCATTTTGTAGCGTCCATATGGAGCATTAACATCTCATAGAACATTTAGCATGTCTTACCATATTAAGGCTAATGTACTAATTCAGGGGCACATGAACGGCACAGTAGGAGAAAAATAAAAAAATAAAGAATTATCACTGCTTTAACTCCTTAACGACTGATGACGTGTCAGGATCGTCACTGTTTTTTTCCCCTTAAAGGGATAGTAATACTTCGTTTTAACTTTATTTTATTTTGTAGGCATTAAAAAAAATATGAAGAATGATATAAGTCTTATCTCTCAAACCTTTATGGTTTAAGAGATATTCACAAGCAAAGTTTCCCCTCCCGCCCCTTTTTCCTAGTGTAAGCCATCTCTTCTCAGATGGGGAATCTGGTTGTAAGACCAGACAGATAACAGAAGGGGACAATCTTCTTACAATGAAAACAATGAAAGCCCTGCCCCCCTTGACAAGCTTTTCAGGTTTTTCCCTTATCTTAATTGAAGATTGTCCCTCTCTGCAGTCTACCTGGGCACCTCCCTTCTGCTCTGGCTGAGCAGTGTTACATCAGTAAAAGAGGCGGAAGGGGGACACTTTGTCATTGAATTACTCTTGATCTACAACTCTGACAGAATTTAAATAACACTCTCCAAGGTCCAAATACTATGATGATTAATTAGAGCTGCTTTTATTATGAAACATTACTATCCCTTTAAGGACTGGTGATGGTCCTGGCATGTCACATATTTTCTGCTTAAAGCACTCCTGCAGGGTCTGAAATTGACTGCTCCAAGACCGGAGAGCTCTCTCTCAGACTCCCATCTGATGTGCCGGTACATGTCGTCAGTCACGTGTGCCGGCATGCCAACAACAATCAAAGCAGTCTATAAGGGAAGGTCACCGCTGGTCGTTAAGGGGTTAAATGGAGCTTTTAACCCCTTGAGCACTAGAAAGGTCTCCAGAGCATTGCAAAGAAATGTGTTAGAGACCTCTCTAGAATTGAAAGGGTTAAAATTATGATTCAAATTCATGGGATTACACATTGTTTCTTTATTACCTCAACCTCAGGGAGCTTATCTCACATTATCTCACCTCAGTGCATCTCCCCCTTGGAATTAAAACAGCTGATGAATCAACATGAGGGTTGATGCTTCCTAGCAATGATCTGGGTTATTTTTCCTGAGCGCAGTTTCCTGGCGCAGTTTGTTTGTCCAGTTCCTCTTTGGAGACAGCCTCATTGTCTAGTGGTAAAGAGTGGTTGGTTATCTGTGTTTTAGGTACTTTTTTTGGGGGGGTGGGAGGCATTCAATATCGTGGTGATGAGTCAAAATTATATTATTGTAATAAGGAAAGTACCTTATGACAAAGATCACTGTGCAGTTTTCACTAAACAATAGTTTTTATCATGACTTGAAACAGGATATGATAATTATTTACAGGGAACTTTGTCCATCCAGATTGTATATAAGTATGAGTTAGTGGATCCTATTTTTACTATTCCCACAAGGTGGTTAGTGTGAGATTTTCATCTGTATTGACATCTGTTCCAGTTTCCTATCATTTTATTCTAAAAAGGTATGTTAAAGCATGCATCAATTATTTTAAGGTCTCGCTGCAGTCTGTAATATTTGGTTGGATTTATCAAGTCTCCCTAAGAGAAAGTGTAGAAATTGGAGAGCAAACTAACTGCACCATACTGCTGGGGAGTATATATCTGTCCTTAGACCCCAACCCCCTTGGTGCAGGATTGCAGGATCTCTTCACATGAACACAGGGGAATCAGTCAGTGGTTTAGTCATTCTGAAGGATCTGCCTGAGTTAACAACATTCACTTACTGTAAAATCTCAGGTATAATACGCACCTGTGTATAATACGCAGGTGTATATTAGGGGAAAACAAGAGTGCCTATGTATAATACGCATCCTTGTTTTCCCCTCTTATGAAAAAAAAATTAAGCCTGCTTCTAAAATGCCACTTACTTTCTTCAGAAGACAAGTCCCCGCATTTTCAACATTATCAGGAAACATGTAAACAATGTGAATCTTCCCCTGCGGGCAGCACGCTTCCATTCGCCGCCCGCTTCCTTCTGGCTATGGTACTCCCCTTACAGGGCATTACCACTGGCTGGAGACAGTAGGTCCTGAAAGCCAATTGAAGGAATTGGGCAGCGAATGGAAATGTGCCGCCCGCAGGGGAAGATTCATATCGTTTACATGTTTCCTGATAATGTTGAAAATGAGGGTACTTGTCTTTTTAAGAAAGTAAGTAGCATTTTAGAATTGGATAGCGCCAAGGGAGGGAGGGAAGGGTTCTGGCCGGCTTAATTTTTTTAAAATAAAAAACTCTCGAGTATAATACGCACCCCCCACTTCACATAAGGTGAAGTGGGGTAAAATTGTGCATATTATACTATATTTTATATATTATATGCACTGTTGGGGGAGTTTGTGGACAGCTTTGAGCACCCCTCCATAGAGATAAATACAAATTCCAAAACTTCCCTTTGATTTAAATGTTGATTTTATCTCCTTGAATGCCTTCTTTTGGATCAACAGTGGTAAACAAGAATAGGAAAAGGGTTGATCTTGATGGACGCAAGTCTTTTTTGCAACCTAAACTACTATGTAACTATGTAATGCTATAGACACCTACAAAAAAGACTTCTCTAGCATGTAGGAGTTAAATGTCCTTATTTCAGTGGAAATTTGTATTTGAACCATATGGTGCAGTTGGTTTGTCTCAGAATTGGGCCACTTTTGTTTTGAAGAATATTCTTTATTCCGAGGGTGTATGAGAAGGAAACTGTAGATATGATTAAAATATATAAAGTCTTTCTGTTTAAAAAATTAAAAGCCAATTATTCCTATATTCAAATTCCTTTATCTTTCACATAACTTTTAACAGGCCATATTTGCTTTTTTTTTCTTTACTTCTCTCTCCAACTCTGATAAATAAATCTCTAAACTCCTTATAATATTACATTGGAATAAAACTAGAAAGTCTTCCTCTGAGATCAACTAACAGTAAGAAATAGTATGGCTCCTCAAAGAAAATATCACAAAGCTGCTATTTTTGATGAGGAAGAAGTAGATATAGATCACCTGATTATCTAAAATAAAATTATCCAAGCAATGAAAAAAAAAACAACCCACACAAACAAAACAAAAAAAATCTAAATAACAAAAAAAAAAACAAATTGCTTTTTGTAATATTCACTAAATAGCTACATGTAACAAGACAGTCAGGCTGGATTTCTCATTAAAGGGATAGTAAAATAAATAAATAAATAATATATATATATATATATATATATATATATATAGTAGGGTTTTTCCTTCTGAGTAAAACAAGGGTACTATGGAGAGGTGTTTTATTCAAAAGTTAATGCAGATCAAACTTGAATTGTTTAGGTGCAATATCTCAATGGTGTGAAATTTCAACAGTGAAACTGTTGCTATGCCAACCTGTGGACAGCTCTGGTCAGTCGATCATAAATCTCCAAAGCAGGGATGTCCAAGTTCAGTCCTCAGGGGCCACCAAGAAGCCAGAATTCAGTGATTTCCCTGTTCAAGCACATGTGAGTTAATCAATGGCTCATTCATTTTGACTAACTCACCTTACATCCTTACATCCTGGACTGCTGGTGGCCTTTGAGGAATGAACTTGGACAGACCTGCTCCAAAGGATGGTCTAGCAACAGCACCACTGTAAAATTTCAGGCCATTGAGATGTTGCACCTACAAATATCAAGTTTAGCAACAACTGTTGAATAAAACACTGTCTGAACTGTGGAGGATACATTCTAATATATATATATATATATATATATATATATATATATATATATATATATATATATATATATATATAAAATCCACTTGAATAAGCACTCACGCTTAGCATCAAGTTACCGGGTGCTCCAGAAATATAACTATATATAATGACAAGCTGGGCACTCTTGGATTTTTATTAACAAAAAACAATTTAATGGTAATAAAACTGCAACGTTTCGGTCCGCAGATCGGGACCTTTGTCAAGCAAGCATGACAATATTACTATCCCTTAACAACCCATGATGGTCCAGGACCGTCATGGGTCCTTAAGGGGTTAAGCAGGGTAGTAATAGCCTAGGGCAGTGATGCTCAACATCAGTTTTCAGGGCAAACCATTAGGGCATGTTTTTCAGAGAGCCTTCTTAATCATAGGTGAATCAATCACAAATACAGAAAAACAATGGCCTAGGTCTACAAATTCAGTGGGATAATCTCAACTTTGTCATCCACATCCTATGTACTTAGTTGTGGGCGTGTCAACAATTCTCCTGCACTGATTTACCAGTTTATATATTGCTAGTAAGTCCAGTATATATTCTAATTTGACTCGGTTAATGACCACTGTAGTGGACAGTTAATTTAAGAGCTTTCTTTCTGCCCTTGAATGTTATTGGTTAAGAGCATTTTCTGAGACAGCAAAATGATTTGGGTTGGGGGTAGGTTTCATGAGATGAGGGTATGGTCTTTATTGAGTCTAAGAGCACCAGATTTCTTGTTTAGGGAGCTTGAGATATAAATCTGGCCCTGCTCACAGGCGTAAATAAAATAATTCAGATTTAATTTCCTGATAGTTTCATCCTTCTCCAAAAAAATAAAGCCTCAAGTATATAATTGATATAGATATGTGGCATTCCAGCATGGCCGCAGTTTGCCTATTTTTGTCATACTATATTTATAGGAGGATCTCATACAAAATGGTAGCACTTGCTGAGCACAAACAACAGGGTGAAGAAACATGTGGCTCTCTAGCCATGCTGGGCCACAACTCCTGTCATCCCCAGTCAGCCAATGACTAGCAGAGGGTGACTGGAGATATAATCCAACAAAGATCTTTAGACAAAGGTTGATCTGTTATTAGTTTGTTGGTTCGATGCTTGCCTGAGCTTCCTACTGTATAGTCTATTTATCTGTTGCTTCCCAACAAAGGGATTCACAAAAGCATACAAGTTCTCATTTGCTGCATGTTTTTCATCAGGTTACAAACAGAGGGTGAGGATAAACTCTGATGCAACCATGAGAGATTCAAGATTCTGTACATTAGGCTTCTCTGGCTCAGCCATAGTGTGGATTACCCTGCTGTACAGTTTCATTATGACAGCTCACTGTGAGTACTTGAACCACCCTCACTGAATGTATTATCAATCACTGGTACCTGTGAACAATGTTACTATTAACTAAAATAGAAAATAGCAAATCCAATATGAATGGGGACAATATTTGCATAAAATACTCATTATGGGTCTTGAGTACAACTCTCCCATTTACTGTAATAGGTCTATGAACCTGATTGTATACATGTAAAATAAAAATTGCTACAGCTGGATATATAACATTTAAAGGGATAGTAATACTTCATTTTACCTTTATTTTGTAGGCATAAAAAAGTGAAGAACGATATAAGTCTTATCTCTTAAACTTTTATGGTTTGAGAGATATTCACAAGCAAAGTTCCCCTCCCGCCCCTTTTACCTAGTGTAAGCTATCTCTTCTCAGATGTGGAATCCAGTCCATAGACCAGACAGATAACAGAAGGGGACAATCTTCTTCCTATGAGAACAATGAAAGCCCTGCCCCCCTTGGCAAGTTTTTCAGGTTTTTTCCTTATCTTAATTGAAGATTGTCCCTCTCTGCAGTCTACCTGTGCACCTCCCTTCTGCTCTGGCTGAACAGTTCTACATCAGTAAAATGGGTGGGAGAGGGATATTTTGTCATTGAATTACTCTTGAACTACAACTCTGACAGAATTGAAATAACACTCTCCAAAGTCCAAATACTATGATGATCAATTAGAGTTGCTTTTATTATGAAACATTACTATCCCTTTAAGCAATGTATTTATCAAGGTTAAATGGCCACTTGATCCCTTACTATGTATAATTCATAACTCAAGGAAAAATGTATGACTAAGGCCTAGATTCCTCTGCATGTGGTGAATGGTGTCACTGGCTTCACATTACATATACCTACTGGTGAGATTTGTAGATAAAACCAGTTATAAAGTTATCAACTTCAGTATAGTCCAGGCTTAAATAACATGTCATGGGCCTGATGCCCTAAGAAAAGTTTAATTGTTTTAAAGAGACTTAACATTTGCCTTTATAGCATCTTGATATGTTTTGAAAATGTAATTGTTATGTTCCGGTGGCACAGTGTGGCTAATTCCCTGCACAGTATGCCAATCAGTTATTTTTTATTTGAAGCATATCATTAAAATGAACTAAATGTATCAGTTTAAGAACTTCAGTTTAATATAATGCATATTCTTTCTTCATTCTGTTGGTTAGATCAGTCATCTGTAGAATCTGTTCAAACATCATGGTCACAGGTTCTAGTTCTAGTTAGGTCAACTCAAGATAAAATGAGTACCCAGGATATACTTGAAAATAAGAGACCACCTTAATGTATCCTTTCTGGTAAAATACTTTCATAAATAAAATGCAATGTTAATGAACATAAATTAGCTTTTGTTCAGTAATAAATTATTATAAATTTTTGGAGGGCGGTTTATTTTTATATATGGTGTAAACGTTGTACTACTTTTAAGTAGTTACTATTGATACTAATATAATAATGAAACTCCACCGTAGGGGACCAATACAATTTCCCATTAAAGGGATAGTAATGTTTCATAATAAAAGCAGCTCTAATTAATCATCATACTATTTGGACTTTGGAGAGTGTTATTTCAATTCTGTCAGAGTTGTAGTTCAAGAATAATTCAATGACAAACTATCCCCCTCCTGCCCCTTTTACTCATGTAACACTGCTCAGCCAGATCTCCAAAGTTGAAGAAATCTTAGTGCATAGCCTCCACAGAATAACATAGCAATTGGAGAAGTGATAAACTGGAGAAGTCATCTCCACTTTATCATCTTTTAATCACCTCTTTATCACTGCTTAGTGAATCTACCCCATTGTGTTCTATAATGGAAAAAAGGATGAAATAAAACTGAGCCAATGTAAGTATTATTGCCAGCTATAGGTCAGAGCAGCAAACTAGACTTTTTAATATGGGTAAAACGTGGTAGATCTTGACATTATGGAAACATCGATATTAACCTTTCAAGTGTCAAAAGTGTGGTGCATACACTTCACTGGCACTTGCAGGGTGACAACTGTCTGCAAAGTGAATCTCTTCATATGCAGTAACACATGAAAGTAATGTGCATTAAGTTTACGTTCACACAGGAGAAATCATCTGGCATTGAAAGTGTTACTTGCCTTGCAGAACAAGAGTTTATGTAAAATAACAGGGATGTAGTAGGATGTAGTAGATATTAGACTAAATGGGGAGGTGATATTAATTTTGTTATGTAGTGGATAATATTACATCTTTCTAACATATAAGTGCTTTTTCAAACATATTGAGCTTAGATGTGCATATTTCTCATACATAAGCATCCATGACAACAACCCCAGTAGATACAGTGGTTTATGTCTCAAAGTTAATGGGGGCTTACTAACTTTTATCTGAACTTGGCCTTATTTCCTGACTACTTCTCAGCTCACCAGTCTTGTACCTCGCTTCCAGCATTAATTCATCGTTATTGACCCCGGCTCTCCCTTTGACTACTCTTCTTCTTGTTGATTGTATAGTTCCTTGCTCTACTGTTGCCGACCCTGCTTGACCTACCATCCGTTTATTCTGTCCCTGTCTGCTTGGATATTTGACTCTCCTGTGTTCACCATTTATACCGGAGAAATCTGATTTCAACTATTCGACTCTCAGTTGGCACTGCTGCTGTCTTCCACTGATTGACTTATTCAACCATCAGTCGAATTCCAGCCATAGCAGTTGAAGTTCATCATTTGACAGCTGGTAGCTACTATCCCCAGGCAGTCATCCTAGGTGTAGGAGGATCCTCCCACCTGAACTGATCTTGTGATCAGCACCTTTAGTTCGGCCTCGTCCGCAACAAGACTGTCTAGGGGATAGTCTATGTTAGCCAGAACCTTACCCTTCTCCACAATCCCTAGCTTCTGGACTACTGGGGATCTCCCTGCTGTTATTTTTGTCATAAAAGTATTTGCTCATACTGTTGATGCAGTATGTTTGTCCCAGTGTTATCCTTTCTCTGGGAATTCTCTATATATATCAATAGCTGTCTTCTGGCTGTCTGACATACAGGAGCTGGCTGCTGCTTCACAGAGAGAGGTTCTAGCCAGCTTACATTGGGTGATATCAGTTTACATCTGTTTTATGCAAAAGAATAAGGCAGCATGCCAAGTGCCATTATTTATGTGAAGTTTTTGGCTCCTTCCAAGTAACTGAAAGTGTATATTGGCAGTACATGGCAGAGGAACTGTGTAACTTTATTGCTTTAACAATATGACTAGAGGAGGGGGTGGGGGTGGAAGTAGTATGTGTGGGCACGCCATGACTCTTGTAATCCCCAACAACAAACTCACCACCAGTAGCCATAGGTGTTCTTTCAAATGAAGGAAATACTGGAACGCTTTGTGACACATAAACAGTATTTCTATTATCTCTTACAGAACACTGGGAACTCTTAGGAGCGCTTCTGCTGCTGTCAAGGTTGCTTCACTTCCAACAGTAGCAGAGGTCCTCATCATACCTAGGTTTGCGAATGTTGGTGACCTATGTTGCTGGTTAAACAACACTAATTTATGTAGCTGGGTGGTGGTTGGACTTGGATGTGGTGATGGTGCTGATGATGACTGAAAAGATTATTGTGCATTTTTGGCAACTTTACATGTCCAGAGTCAAATGTTCCAATTTATTCAATAATCAATAATTAGGTAATCACCAGCATGGTCCAACACTTCTTCCCCACTTGTTTTATATTCCTCTAGGAATTTTTTTTCTTTTTACCCCTCAAAGAGATTTTCAGACCTTTCGCTATTGCTTTCGGGACAGGTGTTGTACTTGTTAGTCACTGTCAGATTCAGCATTAGTGGAGGGATTTGGCACAGAGTGGGAACCCTTTGGACGGTGTGGAAGTTGGGTAGGGAGCCATTGGTGATAGTGGCTGCAAAAGCTGATGGGGGATTGCTGCTGGCTAATGGGGGGTCTATCTTGAGGTCTTCTATCTTTCTATCTTGAGGTTTTCTTGTGTCCACAGTTTTGAAGAGGGATAGTAGAAGTACTAGCGGGGTGCACTGGTAATAGTGGCACGGGAGTGGGACTTTTAATTTCTTTTGGCATACACATCAGAATGCCTATGCTGCATATGCTTAAGGCAGTATATATGTGACAAGGCGGGATCCCTGCTTTCCACTCTTTATTGTTTGATTACCCAAGGTACATAAAGCATTTGCAGTGTCTTGCATTGTCCTAGATCACAGGGAGAAATATCCCCTCAACAGGTGCAGAAGGAGGAGATTATGTTGCACCTGAAGCACGTGCTGCTGAGTCTGATAAGCACATGATGAACATTGAGATCTGCCTCTCTGATTCTCCTCCTCAACTGCTGTCACGAGTCATACCACCACATCTTCACTCCCACTAACATGAGCCTTCTCCTCTTCCTGTCACTTTACAGGAACCTGCCCTTCTTTCTGCTCATTAATAGCCAAAACCTGCACTTCTTTTTCCTGAACACACAGAGGATCCTGCCCCTCTTCTTGCCCACTCACAGCCAGAACCTGACCCCTCACAGGAACATACTCCTCTTCTTCCTGCCCACTTCACTGTATCCTCCTGCTGCTCACTCAAAAGAGGATTTGTTTTGTGTGTGACAGGTGTGAATGCTGTGTTTTGTGTTAATCCCTGTTGTTCCAGGGTGTGTTGTGATGGCTTCCGTTGTGCTGCTTTGTGTTCCACCTGTCCCTGTGTGGTTGCTGGATTCTTGTTTGTCTGTGACTTGTTTGTATGGTGTAGACCAGTGGTTCTCAACCAGGGTGTCATGGCATGTTGGTGTGACATGTACACCCGCTCAGGGTGCCTCACTTTTCCCATGATGCTATATTCTGCATTAGTAAAATTCATGTTACACATTTTTTGGGGATCTGTGTTTCTGGGACATATTACGCACTATATTCTCCTCATTGTCATTGACACAGTGAGACCTGATGTTAAGCATGTGTTGTTTTCTTTTTTGGGAATTTCCTTGTGCCTTCAAGGTGTGCCCTGGAACATCAGGATTGCATGTTAGGGGTGTCTTAGATGGAGGGATTGTGAACCACTGGTCTAGGCCTTGTTGGTGTATTTGCTAGGCATTGCAGGGGTTAATATTAGACCGCTGTATGCTTGGGTTATGTACTTGAATGACCAGCTTCTCTGTTTCATTTTCCTTGACGGTGGTTCTTATTCTGAGTTTTGTAGTGTATGGCTAAAAAAATAGGTATTAGATTTCTGGTGGTAAATGTTGCAGTTTAACTCACGTTATCCCTAACTCAAACATTTGAATGGCTCTTGGGTTAGCTTTTACATTGTGCTTAATAGGTGATATTTTGATATTTTGGCAACGAGCGTAGTGTTTTCAAAACTGCCGTTATTTCTTACTTGTGGGAACATTTGTATCGCGTACTTGACTTACAAAACCACAGTCAGCAGTTTTTTCTGCCTACGCCAATATCTGGATTGAGCCCTAGATATGCACCAACAGGTCAGAGAACGAAGTGCTGATGATACTAGATTCCCCAGCAATTAAACAAAATGGACTTAAACACTAGTAAACTGTCTGGAAGCAAAAAACACAGGGTATAGGCAGTTTAAATAGACACCTTTACTGAGACAGTATATAGGTGAAAGGGCCACTTTATTTGAAGGGTTCTAATAAATGGAAACATCCTATTAATGGAAGGGAGAAGCTATTTATATAACTACAAACTAACTGGTTGTTAAAAAGAATTGCTGTCTTATCAGCCTCTGTTAACTTTTGTATAAAGGGTGTGTATCTAGATCATGGGTAGCCAACCTTGGTCCTCCCGACAGATCATGTTTTCAGGATAACCCTGCTCCAGTACAGGTGGATCAATTAAAGTGAGTGAGACACTGATTGATTCACTTGTACAAAAGCAGTAATATTCTGAACTGTTGGTAGCACTTGGGGACCAGGGTTGGATACCCCTGACATACATACTAATCTGCTAGTATTCCACCTGTTTGTCTGGTCTGATACACATGGAGGTCAAAACTTTTATGCCCTCTAGAAACAGATATTCAGGGAGGAGCTTACTTCCTGAAAGTTCAAACTGACATGAAGTGACTCCACAGTTTCTACAATATTTTATGGAGAACTGTTGTCAATGACTCACCTCTCCTGTAGAATGCAACAAAACTCAATCTGAAATCTGGAAACTAGAGGTCAATGTTGATATAAAAAAATCAACAGTTTAAACTGTAATAAAAGAAAGATGCACCACTGTTTTACTCAGCAGGGAAAAACAACTTAGTTTTTTGATAATACATACATACATACATACATACATACATACATACATACATACATACATACATGGTTTTCAAACAAATTAATCTAAATACTTTAAAATACTTGAAGAATCATAATTAAATATTTATATTGTATGTCCTTAAATCTCATACACTGAAAGAAAACATTAACCTCCAAGAGATTCTATTTAGTTCACAATTGTTCTGTTCTATCCAAATGCTATGTAATGTCTTTGACAGGTTCCTGCGATCGTCCTCCCAGACTTCCTTATGCAGAGCTAAAACAAGAGTATATGGACCTAATCACAATCCCTGCAGGTTCAGATGTACAATATATTTGCCGGCCAGGGTACATACGTGTTCCTGGAACCAAAAGCACTCTAAATTGTTTGGGCAACATGACATGGTCAATCCCTGAACAGTTCTGTACAAGTAAGTAGTGTTTTATTATCTTTACTAGATTAGACTAGCACAGAGCTACAAAGCATTTGGAACTCAAAAACTACAATTCCCTTTGTACCCAACCGGTTGGGATGAAGAAGGTTTAGTCTCCAATGGCTAAAATTTTAAAGATTGGTTACCCCTGGCCTAGGATATATATAATGGATATGAATCACTCCCTTAGAGATCCATGGTAATCTTAAAAAGTATTTGGATTAAACCATTCATTCATTATTCAATGATGTATATTTACTAAGATGTCTGAAAGCACATGTAAATAATAAATAGATACTATAAAATAATATTGGACTTGCAGAGCATTTTACTCACGGATTAGTTTTCAGCAAGAGAATCACATCCTTTCCTTGCTATCTCAATACTGTACATTTTGACATTATGATGTAACTTATTTAACTTGATTTAATAATAGATATGTAAACCTTTATATTTGTGTACAATTAAATTAAAAACACAAGACGTAATGAAGTTAGAGTGAAAAAGGCAGATGAGATAAGAAATACGAGTCAGGATAAGGAGACTGGTGGGAGTGTTTGTATTCAAAGGGTTGATATACAAAGAAAGATTGTGACAAGCATGCACAGAGAATAAACAAAATAAAGTGGTTTATTCAAAAGCATGGTGGCCTCTCAGAAATGCTGCAAGTTGCTCTCATGTGCCATTACAGAGAGGAAAATCTCCATGTCCATATCAAACTGGCCCCTCCCACAGGTAGTCCAGAGACAGGATGTCAGGCACAGCCACAAACATACATTTCAGCCTAAGTGGCACTAGACAATGCCGTGCAGCTTATTCTCTCTTGGGACATTGAAAGCAAGGGCCATGATTGGGATACCTTTCCAACTTAGGGAGACATACAAAGAAAAACTGTGATGAGCACTCACCGAGAAAGAACAAAATAAAGTATTTTGTTGTAACGCATGGTGGCCTCTCAGAGGAAATCCCCATATCTATATCAGACTGGTCCCCCTGCAGGCAGTCCAGCTTCAAAATGTTAGGAAAACCCTCTTTGCATGAGAAAATCAGCACAACCACAAACAAACGTCTGTGGTTGTGCTGATTCTTTTGTACAGAGAGGATTTGCCTGACATTTTGATTCTCTTATGCAGAGAGGATTTTCCTGACATTTTGATTCTCATGTGCAGAGAGGATTTACCTGACATTTTGGAGTTGGACTGCCTGAGAGTGGGATTACTCTGATATGGACATGGGCATAGACATGAACATGGAAATTTCCTATCTGCTATGGAACATAGCGGTGAAAACTTAGACTTGTAAAACCTCTGAGAGGCTGCCATGCCTTTATTTTGTTTGTTCTCAGTGAGTGCAAGTCACAGTCTTACTTTCTATGTCACCCTAAGATGGAAGGGTATCCAAGGTATGGACCTTTGCTCTCCATGTGCCTAGAGGGAATTAGCTGCACTCCATAGATTGAAAGGTATGTTTGTGGTTGTGCAGAGTCTCCAATGCAGAGAGGATTTGACTGGAATTTTGGAGCTGGATTGACTAGCTGTGGATGGGACCAGTCTGATATGAACATGAAGTTTTCATCTCTGCACTGGTACATAGAACAGAAAAATGTCAATTGTAGTACCTTTGAGATGCCACCATGCCTTAGAACAGACCGCTTTATTTTGTTTGTTCTCTGTGAAATAGATGCTATGAAACAACATTGAACTTGAAGAGCATTTTACTCACTGATTAGTTTTCAGCAAGATAATCATAGCCTTTCCTTCATATCTAAATGCTATACATTTTGACATTATGATGTAGCTTGATTTAATAATAATATATATATTTTGTTCATACTCCATGAGTGCTCATCACAATCTTTGTTTTTATGCCTTGCTAAGTTGGAAGAGTATCGTAGGAATGGGCCCTTGCTCTCCATGTGCCCAGAGGGATTCAGTTGTGCCACATAGGCTGAAATGTATTTCTCTAATCGTGCCAATTCTCTCATGCATTGAGGATTGGCCTGACATTTTGCAGCTGGACCGCCTGACGATGGTACCAGTTTGATATGGCCATGGAGATTTTCTCTCTGCAATGACACATAGGAGCAAAAAACATGACTTGTAGCACCAATGAGAGGCCACCTTTCTGTAGAACAAAACACTTTTTTTGTTCGTTCTCGGTGAGTGCTTGTCAAATCTTTCTTTGTATGTATTCAAAGGTTTAACCACATCTTAATATTAAGTGGTGATGTGGTTTTTTAAAAGAAATAAACAGAATTAGAACATTACTTTTAAAAATGACTACATAAGTTATAATTCTTTTTTTAGAAATTAGAAAAGTTTACAGTTAGTGTTCTGTAAACTTTAAAGCCATGTCTCCTCCATGCTTTGATGTAGTCACAATTAAAAGACAGCTATGTGCTGACTGATTATATAAATATTGGAAAATACAGATATCCTAGAGACAAAATCAATTAAACATATCTGTAGCCTGTAAGGCTTTGCCTAAATTTCTGAGAAGGGCTGTAAGACCTATTTAAACCCACTGGTCCCAATTCCTCAATGCTCATATTATCTCTGCCAAAAGGGCACCATACAACTACACTGCTCTATCAGTCAAGCTAAAAAAGCCAACAAACAACCTAGGCCTTAATTCAGCCAACGGCATGTTTTTCTGCACGGTAAGCTATTCAATTGCCAGTGCTGTGAAAAAATGCCGCAAAAAAATCTGCCAGGTGATAAGGTGTGTTTTCATCCATAATAAATAATAAAAATGCCGCAATATGCAATTTGATTGACTGCGTTAGCCCTTAAGGGGCCAGATTCTATTGCAGATGCTAAAAGATAACACCCATTTTAACATTTTCCTACTAAAGTCTGTGAGGAAAACTGGAGATAAACGCAGAGATAAAATTAGCACCTGTAATAGAATCTAGCCCAAGATCTGATAAGGGACTCGCTTTATCTCAGGAAATTTAAGACCCAGTTTATTTGTGACTAGGGTCCCTTATCGGATCTTAAAACAGCCGATGCAGCAATTGAAATGAAAAAAGTGAAAAAAAAGTCACCAGTGGATGTACTGATATGGGGCCCATATCATTATGTACAAAGTATACCCAAAATGTGTCCAAACTTAGTAGAATTAACCCTATGAGTGCCAGTGGAGTATAATTACCCCACTGGCACTCATAGGGTTAACTCGACTAAGGTACAAAGCAACAGTCCCTGCTAAGTAACACTTACCAGTAATCCTGATGTCCAGCAGGGTCCTCAGCAATCTGGTCATCTACTGTCTGTCTTCTTTATTCTATCTTGTATCTTCTCCATCTTCTGTCTTTTTTTTCTTGTAGCTGTTAAAAAAACAGAAAGCCATAAATAAATGTTCTCTGAAAATACCCTGCACATCTTTTCATAGCTTATCCCCTTGAGTGCCAGAGGGGTACGCAATGCATTACAGAACAATGCGTTGTGTACCTCTCTGGGATTCAAAGGAATAAGAATCCTTAGATGTGAGGGTTCATAGGTTAATAAACTGGCCGAAGTCAGGATAAAATTGTGCCCATTAATAATTAAATTGCAAAACATTTATCATAAAAATAATATATACCATTTCTCCGCCGCTGTGTGCAGCACACTGGCGACGGAGAAAGTGAGCTGCAGCACCCTTCCCCCTTTGTACCATAAGGGGCTAATGCCTGTTCCGTTGTGAGAGAATTTGAACAGAGACTGGTTTTATTTTATACATGAGCAGTCTCTGTTCCAATTACCTCAAAGCCATTGGCTGGAAGGTGTGCTTATGCACCTCCCAGCCAATCAACTGTGAGGGAACTGGAACAAAGACTGCCCATATATAAAGGATGTCTCTGTTCAAATTCCCTCACAATGAAACGGGCATTAGCCCGTATGGTACAAAAGGGGATGGGGATGTGCTGCAGCTCACATTCACCCCTGCCGCCACTGCTGCAGCCACACACAGTGGTGGAGAAATGGCATAAGGCCACATTATTGTCATGATAAAAGTTTTGCAATTTAATTATTAATGGGCACAATTTTATCATGACTCGGGGCATGTTATTAACCTACAAACCCGCACATCTAAGTATTCTTTAACCTTTTGTGTCCTAGAGAGGTACGTAACACATTGCTCTGCAATGCGTTGTGTGCCCCTCTGGCACTCAAGGGGTTAAACTATTAATAGATGTGCGGGGTATTTTCAGTGAACATTTATGGCTATCTTTTTTTTTTACAGCTACAAGAAGAGAGAAGAAGAAAGAAGAAGGAAGAAAGAACATAAGAGAATGAATGAAGATAGAAGAAGGACAGTAGATGACAGGTAAGTGTAACATATATAAGTTAACAATCATTATCTTTCTTCCTTTGATGTTCCCATTATTGCCACTGTTTAGCAGCATTTGGGAAATTAACGCACAAAACGGACGTTTGGCCACAAGATCTTTTAGCTGGTAGGGCAATTAAATACTGACATAGACTTTTTTTTTTGGATGGCCGATATCCATTTTTCCCTACCGCATGTTTTCAGACAATTGAATTGAGGCCCTAGTCGGTAATACTGGTGTTTTCCCCTCTCTCCCCCTAACTATACTTCCTTGTCCCACTATTCATCGTTCTATTCATCCTCTAAGTCATTTGGTTTTTCCATCTGTGCGCTGCCTTTTGTAGCCTAGACATTTGATTTTTAGTCATATATTTACTCCTTCTATCCTCTATTATATTCCCTGTCATTTAAATTCCCACCCCTTTTTTAAATTACCATATTCTTTCTCCCACCCATTTTACATACTGGATATCATTTTCATGATGAGGCCCATTTTTCTCTTGCACTCTAACCTTCTGATCATTCCATGTAGCAGATTTTCTGTTCCATTTCCCCTTAACTCTCTCTTTCTCCCTCATTAATCTCATGTTTCTCCTGTACCCTTGTCCCACAGTCTAGGGCATTGCAGAATGCCTCCCTTATAAGCTTCTTATCCTCCTCATTAACAGCCTCTAACCTCCATTTGGTACTTCTGCCCTATGTTTCCTTCTCAAGCTTCACTGCCTTTTGTGACGATTTAAAAAGTAGCCACTACAGTGTTTCAGTCACTTTCTCATGCTACCCAACAATGTATATGGTTACCCTCTGCTTTCATCCTTCTGCCACCTTCCTCCACAGGTCTGGTGTGTTCCTCAAAACTGCCCTTATTGGTCAGAAACTAGTTCTCCCTGAACCTGCCTCTATGTTCCTCCCTAGTGATGGTTTCAGGTTCCTAGTGACTGGATTATTTTTCAATGCAGTTCTCAGGGCCAACCACTGGAAAGAGTTTTGAGTTAAATAATTATACCCTATAGTAATTTAATCTTCCATTTATTAATATTAAATAAATAAGTAATACATAAATAAATGGTAAAACATTCTTACCAGTTAGCTACATATCTAACAGACATAGGTTTAGTTTATTCACCCCAATTTAACATCAATTATATCTTCTTTATCTTTCTCCTTATTGTCCCCCAGGAACTTTCATTTATGTGGGGACATCTCTATCATGTCTTTCCAAAAAAGCACTCCATTCCATTATTCATTTCAGAGTCTATTATGTTCAGGCATACTTTTCCAGCCCACCCACACAGTAGAAAAGAAGTTCACCTCTATCTATTTCTGTTAGTCATATAAGTCATTGGAGACCATGACTTATATGACTACCACCTGTTATTCTCCACCAAAGCAGTAGCTGCCTTAACTCACTTCAAATTTATAACAGACTGGAGTCATTTTTTACCGTTTTGCTTGTCTTAATGTGCCAGTATGCAAACTTTCAATCCTCTTCTCACCCTTCCAGTTTTTGCCTAACCAATTCACAGCCATCCTGCAGCTACTCTACAATTTCCACTATACTAGGTCTTTCCCCTCCTTTCAAAACATCTACAGTGTAATGCTGATGGTTTACACTGGTTTACACTGGCTTGTGACCTGAATGAATCCAAGATATGTTCTAATTCATATTCACAACCAAAGCGTGTGCAGGGAAAGAGAAGAAGCAATTCTCGCTCTGTGGTTTAAGGAAAATAAATGTGGAATACATTTGAATGCATAGGGAGAGAGGGAGCTGGAAGTTCAAGAAGGTAAACCACCAAATTGATGCACATATGAATCTTAAATGGCCCAATGTATAGGGGAACCAACTTGTCAGTGGGCTGGCACAAGCTGGAGATGAAGGGTGGAGCACTACAATTGATCGCCAACTTGGTATAAAGGAGACAAGAGGTGCTATTTATCAGCATTTTTCTTCTTCTGAGCTCCTGCAGCAGACATGTATGAGGACACTGTAATCCAAGCTCTGTGGGGTTTTGAGCTTCATGGATAGTAGCTAGCACTCCTGTGGAGGTTGAGCAGGTAGGTATGGTAGTTGGATGGAATCCATAGGTGCAAAGGATGGAGAGACTTTGGAAGACTCATGTCTCCTATTGTTGAGAGCAAATCATATAGTCCAAGCATCAGTTCTTGGATTTTCTCTGTCTCTAAGGGGTACTTGAGACTGGCCGTACAACCTGTATTGTTGCTGATTTACAACAGGAGGGACAGAGTTAAAGCTAATAAACTGTCCCTATGAGCCAGGATAGAGATGTGGGACAGAGGTAGCGCTAATAAACTGTCCCTATGAGCCAGGATAGTGATGTGATTGATATAATGGAAGTCTATGCAGAAAGTACATAAGACAGTGAGGCTAGCAAGTGAGGCTTGAGTACTTGGAAGCTCCAAGCAGGCTCGGTGCAAGCAGGATATGAGGACAAGCAGAGATCAAAACTGAAAGATAACAACAAGCAGTTGGTGATCTCAGGGATTGATACCCAGGACTTGACCCCTGCATAGAGAATTGGTAGAATCACTAAGCAGGTTTAAGTAGGAGAGAAAATGCCAAACAAAGGCTCACTTCCTAGTTGGGGATCCAAATTGGAGGTGGAGACATCCAGCTCCAGCTGACATCTTGGTACAGGCAATAAAAAATAGCTAACTGTGAACTGCATGAGTTCTTATACACAATATCAACAAACATACCTTCTTGAGGCTCTTATGTAAAAAAAAAACCCTGTCTTTGTTTTAGGTAGCTTTCCTCTAGTCTTAATGGATGACCTCTTTTTTCTTTTTTGCACAGCTCTTTGAGTAAATAGTTCCTCAGAGAGTTCTTTGTATGGACCTTGAATGTATAGGTAAATGGTAATTATATCCCCTCTAATGAAAACAATCCCAGTTTGCCTTGTCTGCCTTTATAACACAGATTTTCCAATATCTTTATCGTTTTGTTGTATGTTCCTTTTCTTGAGAAATGGTATCCTACACTTTACTTCATAGTCTTCAGTAGTGATTCTTAGCTTCACTCCTCAGAGAATACTAACAGTTTAAGTTTTTGGGATATCCCTGATTAAGCAAAAGTAGCTCAATCAAAATAACTGAGCCACTGATTACCCAACTGTAATTAAGCAGGGATAACTTGAAAAGCTGTAAAGGACTAACATTGTGAAAAACTGTTCTAGAAGACACCATACCAAGAATTTATATAGAGGTATAACTATATTGCCATCTTGTTAACCTATATGGGCATTTAGAAGTTAGGCAACTATAACTCATCATGCTGTTCATGTTATTTTCCAGATATCAGACATGAAACCAGATTGACTCTGTCTTCCTTGTCTCACTAAATCTTCACAATAGCCATTTTGCATTTGCTACCTAAGAGGATTCTCACTAGCCTTTCCATTTACTTAGTTAATTTTTACACAAATAAAGATTTACTTTGTTTTTGTCCTCTAATCAGGCTCGCCACTCCCATTTCTTGCACATAGGCTTCATCCTCATAGACTATGCCACAACTTACCACACCATTTTTGATAATATTCTCCTTCTTTCTCTATCACTGTAAACCTTGACCACATATAGATATATATGTCTTCCTGGTCAACTTAAGTGAATCAATACATCCAGTTGAAATATAATTACATGACAAATGCATATGCACCCTTATAAATTACCTATGCTACACCTGTATGTGTATTCACTTATTACTATTTCTTTTGAAAATATACTGCACTTAAAAAAATATAATGTGAACAGCATTTGTATGGTTGCACTACAACTTAGATCATATATCATTATGAAAAATGTGTTTAAAATTGTATATATAATTTTTCTGGACTTCTTCCTCTAGGGAGGAGTCCTATATTGACTGAATCTAGACAGAAAAGCAGGGATCATGGTACAATGTACTACTATCCTTGCTAAATAAAATATGAATCCCTTGGAAATCATATGGTTAAAACTCATGGACGCACGCATGCACGCACACACACACACACACACACACACACACACAATTGTTTATTTTACAAGTATTAAGGCCTTAGTTGTAAGTCAACTTAAGAACAATGTGCTGGTCTGGATACAAATTATAACCATATTCTTTTTAGGGTATCTAACTGGAAGCTATGTACACAGTATTAACAGCATGCAAGTCTGGAGTAGGTGGGGAAGTGTCTGGAGATTAGCAGTACATGCACTGTTAACTTCTCAGACTGACAAGGTATTGTTTAAAGGGATAATAATACTTAAGATGTAAACAAATATATGTTGTAGGGTTTATGTCCCTGAATAACACAAGGGTACTCCCACTGCTGTTGCTACACCATTCTATGGACTGCTCTGGTCTGTAGACCATAAATCTCCATAGTATGGTGTAACAACAGCGCCACTGTAAATTTTCAGGCCACTGTGATATTGCACCTAAAAATTCAACTTTGAGCTATTATAATTTTTTTAATAAAATATCTCTCAGCAGTGGGAGTACCCTTGTTTTATTTGGGGACATAAACCCTAGAACATATATTTTTTTAAATTTTAAGAATTACTATCCCTTTAAGACTGACCACGTGTTATGTTCATTGTATTTAATTCTGGTGAAGGATTGCTCCTTCCTCCCCAGTGAGCTACAGCCTCTCTTGGATATTCTCTCTGTCTCCTCTCCTCACCAGCCCTCTGCTTCCCCTATGCTGGACAAGTACTCCTTCACCTGAACTGAATAAAGTGAACATGAAGCTGGGTTAATCATAACTATCACATTTTGAGCTCAAGGGGTTAACATTGCTTATCTACAGACACCCTTTAAATGCTAAAGATGTCTCCAACAGGTCTCAAAGCATATTAGGGGACAGATAAAAAACAAATCTCCAAATCGATAAGCACTATATTGAAAAGTTGTCTAGCATTTAAAGGGATAGTAATACTTAAAAAGTAAAAAAAATATGTTGTAGGGTTTATCTCCCCAAGTAAAACAAGAGTTCTCCCACTGCTGAAAGGTGTTTCATTCAAAAGTTATTACTTTTCAAAGTTGAATTTTTTAGGTGCAATATCACAGTGGCCTGAAATTGTACAGTGGAGCTGTTGCTACACCATCCTATGGACAGCTCTGGTCCCAGGACCATAAATCTCCATAGGATGGTGTAGCAACAGCCCCACTGTACAATTTCAGGCCACTGTGATATTGCACCTAAAAAATTCAACTTTGAAAATTAATAACTTTTGAACGAAACACCTTTCAGCAGTGGGAGTACTCTTGTTTTACTCAGGGGGATAAACCCTACAACATATTTTTTTTTTAAATTTTAAGTTTTACTATCCATTTAAGATGTTAAACACTAAATTAAAAAAATAGAAAATTGTATTTGTCCCCTATAATTAAGCATATTGCTGTCATTTTATATTTTTAGACATTATATTCAAAAATAAATTGTAGCAGCTCTGAGGCCAACCAATTATATCACATGGGACAAGTAAAATTCCCAAAATTCCCACTGAAACAAAAGAGATCTTTAACCCAATATGTTGGTGACCTCTCAAGCATTCAAGTGGGAATATTCACTAACTGGTGATAAACAGGTGATAAGAGGTGATAAAGTGGAAATTACTTCTCCAGTTCTCATGTTATTCTATGGAACCTGTTCACTAAGATATCCAAACTTGAAGACATCTTAGTGCATTGGCTCCATAGAATAACATAGGAATTGGAGAAGTGATAAACTGGAGAAGTTATCTCCACTTTATCACCGATTAGTGAATCTCCACCCAGGTCTGTTTGCAGCTGGCTGCCCAACAATTTGTCATTTTCTTTTGAACATCTAAATATTTTTTTCCAGTCAAGAATGAACATTAAACTTCTGCTTCCTCCCTTGCAGGGAAATCTTGCAGCACTCTAAGTGATGTACACAATGGATATTTTGAAGCTTCAGACTTTTTATTTGGCTCAAGAGTAACTTATTTCTGTGACAAGGGGTAAGATATACAAACATTTATGGTCTACATTTGTATATATGCATATTAAGGGGAACTCACAAATCACACAAGCTTGTTTAGTATTCACTTTTTGAGTGTCACAGGATTATGCAACTCATTGCTTTGCAATGCATTGCACACCCTCTGGCACTCAATGGGGTAAAGACGACCTGGGCCTAGATTCACTAAAGTTTGAAGAGGTCTGTAAATGTTGATGTGTCAAGGCACATCGATAGTATTCACTAAAGTTTCTACAACATCACATCACCATCACTCCAAAACAAATATGCCCACATCAACATCCATCCGACAGGTTTACAAATTTTTATTCATCACATCGACAGTGGCATATTTCCAAATGGGAATGAAGCATAATGACTCATTTCCATATGGAAATATTAAATAATTAGACAGTTTTGTATACAAGAGGGTGTGTTGATATGTTAATGTGACACTTAGACAAATTCCATAAACTCCGATAGCAGCCTCTGCTTTTGTAGTTCAAAGTCTCAACTTCACCTACCTGAGGTTGACGAAGTTGGGATCTCCCTGTACTTTCCCATGCAGTAACAGCCCTCAATCAGCAGGGAGGGTTGTGAACTGTTGTCAGTGTGGAAGGAATTTGCTCCCTGCACACATCACCAACACTACACAATTCTGAAGTTTAACAGCATTGTCTCTGTTTCCTTCTTGGCCAGTAGGGGAGTGGAGAGAACATTTTCAACACCAGCATTGAGTGCCATAGGAATGAGCATTGCTCACCCCTGTGGAACACAAAGGGTTAAAACAAAACAAGAAAAAGTACACCAAGCACTATTATTATTCCCTTAGCTGTATATATATATATATATTATCATATCATATCATATATCATATCATATATTATACATGTTGTGTACTCCAAGGGGAACAAGACTGGGGTCACACAGCATCTATGGGGATTTGTGGTTACCACTTGCCCCCCAGCTTTGTTCCCTTGCCCAGTAGTAGCCATAGAACTCCATATACACTGCTTGGCCCCCACACTTGTTCCCTTGACCACTGGTAACAGATCCCCATGTACGCTGTCTGACCCTGTCCAGCCTCTCCAGGGAAGAAGGCTGAGGGTGTCAGGCAGTGTATATTGGGCTAACACACAATGGTGTTGTTTCCCATGCTGCACAACATGCCAGAAATCTGACATACACTGCCCCCTCTAACATACTACCTCCCCCTTTACAATTTGAAATAACTGCTACCTCTGACATACTAACCCCCCCACCCCCTTTCTGGCATAAACTGCTCAATCTGACATTCTGCATCCCTTGTATATGTAGTGCAGAGTTAACCCTTTGAGTACCAGAGAGGAATGCAATGCATGCTTTGCAATGCGTTTGTGTACCCCTTGTACTTAAAGGGTTAATAGGCAAGATATGCAGCTGCATACCCTTGCCTTTTTGTGTTTAAAATGTGTAACATGTGCTTTATTAAAAATAAATGTAGTTATTTAATATACTTGTTAAAAATATACTTCAGACCTCGCGGGGGCAACTGGACCCTTCCTTATGCCCCCTAGCATTTATCACTTGGATAGGATAGGTGATCAATGCGGGTGACAAGAAAGACAATTACTGCCTTTTTCTTCCTACTGGAGCCACTATTAAGCTGGCTCCAGTACATGTCCTAGTAGTGAACTCAGTCACTGGGTTCATTCATTCATGAGAAGTGCAGCACTGCGCTGAACTTTTCCTGAATGAATCGATTACCCGGTCATTCACAAACCGGGTGATTGATTCATTCATGAAAAGCACAGCGCTGTTCTTCTCAATAATGAATGAAGGGAGCAGTTATTTTGAATTAGAAAATGGGGGGGGGGGTAGTATGTTGGAGGTAGCAGTTATTTTGAATTACAAAGGGGGAAGTAGAATGTTGGAGAGGGACAGTTTAGGTTGGATTACTGGCATGTTGTGCAGCATGGGGAACAAGACCATTGTGTGTTAGCCCCATATACACTGCCTGACACCCCCAGCCTTCTTCCCTTGCCCAGGCAGTGCCCAAGGGGATTTGTGGCTAGCAGTGAGCAAGGGGAAGAGGTTGGACAGGGTCAGACAGTGTACATGGGGATCTGTGGTCACCAATGGTCAAGGGAACAAGTGTGGGGTTCAAGCAGTGTATATGGGGTTCTATGACTATCACTGGACATGGGAACAAGGCTGGGGGGGGGAGTGGTAGCCACTAGGGATGGACGAAAATTTTCGCCTCAAACTGAAATTGGCAGAAAATGGCACTTTTCACTTGGGGAATAATTTCCTGAGAAAAATGCAGATTTTCCGCCTTTTCCTGCATTTTTCACCTAGCTCATTCCATTGAAATCAATGAAACTTTGAATTTACACATAATAAATATTATTTTATTTCCCATAGGCATAATATGAAAGGGACATGAGGGTGCCTGTGTGGGGTGTGGAGAAAGAATCAGTTGAACCGGGAATTTTTTTTGGGATGTTTGTTTACTGGGATTGGGGGGCAGTTATTAAAAAATAAATCCTAAATACAATTAAAAATACCCCATAAGAAATGTATAAAAGGGGTCTAATGAGGGTGCCTGTATTGGTGGGTGGAGTCTGGGGAATGAATCAGTTGAATACGGATTTTGTTTTGGTGGGGTTGTTGACTGGTATTGGGGGAACAGTTAATAAAAAAAAAAATAAAAAAAAAAATAAAATCAGAAATTTGTATGTAAAGTGATAGAGACAGGAACCCGCTGACATAAGCTGCCACTGGGGTGGACTGATACTTGACTTGATAGAGTATTTTGTAGAGGATGATTTGTTATATTTGTTCTTAGAGGCCCAAGCCCCGAGGAAACATTGATTTGTAGGACTTAGGCTTATTAGAGGAACAAGCCCTGAAGAAGCTTTGATTTGTAGGACTTAAGCTTGTTTGGCACAAGCCCTAAGCAAACATTCATTTATAGGACTTACACTTGTTAGAAACAAACCCCCAAAAATAGTTTTTTTGTAGGACTATGATTTTTTTTTTTTTGTATATTTTTGAAAGCATAAAGCCTGAGAAAAAAAAGAAATTGCCTACTGCCGTAGTGCCAGCAGGTGATATCCTGTAGGCCAGTGGCCAATGGCCATTGTCATATGTCATTTCCCTGATGTAGATGAGGAATTTGTGACTGCTGTTCTTGCTGCTGCTGAGTTGTTTAAGCAGCAGGATGATTAGGCAGCTGAAAGGGAATGGGATCAACAACAACAGTAACATGGTTGATGGATGAAAGGTTCCACTTGCCATGACTAGCTCCAGTGATGCTCGTGAGGAAGTAGCAGCACCATAACTAGCCCCCACCACGTCTGGTATATGTTTTGCTGCTGCTGGCAAGTGCAACCTGTCCTAGTAATACTGCATCCCTGTTGACCCCATTCCCACAGTGTCCACGGTGGTCTGTGTGGCACACTAGCCTGCTCCTCAGCATCCTGCTACCCTTGCAAATCAGCAGCAGCAGCAGGAATTAGAGCAGTTGCAAATTCTGCAAATTTCCATATGCTCACTGCTGGTTAGAAGAGGTGATGAGCAATGTGACAAAGGGTCCCCTAATGTCACACTTGCCATTTCTTGGTGACCTGGCAGCAGTAGCAGCAGGCACAGGCAGCTGATCTGTGCTCCTGGTGGTGGCGGTATTATTGCGGTGGTGACAATTCTGACTTCTTCAGGATCATGTTCCACATGGACAATGCCGTGGGGGGAAGGGGGTTTCCAGGGTCAGCGGAATGGTGTGGGCTCCCTTGACTGCTAGTCTGGACACTCTCAATTGCTTCCCCTACCACTCTCCTAACACTAGTCCCACTGGCTGCTTCACCATCACTGTTACTACTATTAACACCAACCACATCAATTTCAGTCCCTGAGTCTTCCTCCTTACAGTCGCTGTTAATAGGATGATATTGATTACCCCCTCCTTCACTCCTATTGCTAACAAGCTGCTGGACCCTAGTAGTAGTAGTAGTATTAACACTTGGGGATGGCAAGTGTGACTTAGGGTCCCCTGCTTTCACACTGGGCATCATCTTCTCCTTGTCCCCTCCAGAGTATTACAAGGCACACTAACAGAAGCTTCAGCACTGGTGGCAACAGGTTCAGCACTGTCAACAGGCACAGCACTGGTGGAAGCAGGGGCAATACTGGCAGCAGGCACAGCACATCTTGCAGCAGGCACAGGCAGCTGACCTGTCCTGCTCTCACTACTAGTACTACCCTTTTGTTCCTCCCTTGACAGTAATTTCCTGTAACAGTTTGTTCAACACTCAGACACAGTGGTTTAGGATAAAACACAGTTTTATTGAAAACACAATAATCAAGTACCCGTCACAGGCCTTGTTGTACCTCAGCAGAAACATACAGAGATAATACGGGTATATGATGCATATGCCTACACAGGCCCAGTAAAATAGGAAGTAGGAGAGGTCTTATACTAACACAGGTCAGGTAGGAAAGGATGAATAACCAGAGCAGCAGTACAGCATGAGTTAAAGTCCCAATAGGTGTAATCAGTCTCTGTGTAGAGAAGTCTGCGGTGAGTTCTCTTAGTAACGCCCGGTATGATGGAATAGCACTGAGTAGGAGACTGCAGTGCAAGAATGGAGACTAGAGCACTTGTAATCTGCCAGAGCAGAGCTGAGACTAAAACCCACTGCCGTGGTAGTAACGGAGGCAACAATGATACTCTGCAAGAGCCAATCGGGAGTACAGCCAATGGCACACTGCCGTAGCAGTAACGGAGGCAACAATGATAGTCTGCAAGAGCTGAATGGGAGCACAGCCAATGGCACACTGCTGTAGCAGTAACGGAGGCGACGATACTCTGCAGGAGCTTAACGGATGGTTTGGCCTATGGCACACTGCTGTAGCAGTAACAGAGGCAAAACAGAGTTCTGCGAGAGTAACGGAAGGCTCAACCAATAGCACACTGCTGCAGCAGTAACGGAAGCAACACAGAAGCTCTGCAAGAGTTAACGGAAGGCCCAGCCAATGGCACACTGCTGTAGCAGTAACGGAGGCAACAATGAAGCTCTGCAAGAGTTAACGGAAGGCCCAGCCAATGGCACACTGCCATAGCAGTAACGGAGGCAACATGGAGGCTCTGCAAGAGTTAACGGAGGGCTCAGCCAATAGCACACTGCCATGGCAGTAACAGAGGCAACTGGAGGCTCTGAAGAGTTAATGGAAGGCTCAGCCAATGGCACACTGCTGTAGCAGTAACGGAGGCAACACGGAGGCTCAGCAAGGATTAACGGAGGACTCAGCCTATGACACACTACCGTAATAGTAAAGGAGGCAACACTGATACTCTGCCAGGCAAGACTCAGGCACAGCGAAAGTCAGAATGTCGCCCAATCGACAAAGCGATGCAGGAACAGGAAAGCCAGGTCGAATCACGGAGCAGGAACGTCAAACAAGCCGGATCTGGTCACGGAGCAGGAACATCAGCCAGGCCGTGTCGAATCACGGAGCAGGAACGTCAAGCAAGCCGGGTCAGGTCATGGAGCAGGAATGTCAGCTAGGCCGGGTCGAATCACGGAGCAGGAGACAAGAAGCAGAGTAGTCAAACGGGCCAAGTTGGTACACAGGAATTCAAGCAACTCAAGTAGGCACTGGTACTGGAACACCACAAAAGGGCACCGGATAGGTGCCAGAGCCCAGTATATAAAGGCTATACTGGGCGGGCCAAACATAACTCAACCAATAGGTAGCGCATCACAACAGAGACTGACCTAGAGCAGCACAGAGAGAACGGGCACCGTGATATTTACCCAAAAACCCTAGGGGTGATTTAGGGGGACTTATAACACTACACAGAAAAGTAATGGACTGCTAGAGCACACTGCCAATCATATACTCATATAAAACAAATAATAATACATAACACCAATATAATATTAATAACTCTTTTAATAAAATATTCATATATTTCAAAAAATCTTGACATCTGAGAGTACAAAAGACCTATCCCCAACAACCAGAAACCCCCCACTCCCACCATTACACCAATAAAAAAAAGGGAATAAAATATATAGAGACCCCTAAAGGACCACTAAGGAGTAAATATAACTCCAAAGCGACTTCTAAATTGGTATCAGCCAAAAAGAAAAAAGTGAAAAAGTATAGGTGCACCTAAATCCTGAAATAGAACAAATAATGGTACTTCCAGAAAAAATATAGATCATACAATGTCCACGTAGGTACAAAAAAACATATATCTAATCCAGAACAAGCTGCTGATGTAACAGTCCCCACACTATAATCAATTCCTTTCGGCATATGTTATAAGGTATCATCAAGTCGTTTATGCACAAACATATAGCTGAGTGGATAAAGCATGTTAGTTAGTCGTCAGCTGAACACAGACAAACATCAAGCGGGAGTTAAGTTGCGAAGCTGTAGCCATGTAAAGCATTTAGATAGCAAGTTAATGCAAAGCTGTAGCCAGTAGAAGTATATAAACAGGAGGTAAGTATACTGGGACTTAATCGGGATTATACCCTTTTCACCCATGTATCCACATTTCATTCCCCTGTTACCTTCCTTTTCTCACTTCATCCAGCCGCTCCCGTTGAAGTGCACTGTGTATTTCTCACACATTCCCATTAACTTCAGTGTGACACCTCAAATAAACAGCTGTTATGTCCACATCAGCGAAGTCGCTTAATCCATATGGAGTCTCACAATATACAACTTCCTTCCAACGCGTTTCGTCCGCAATTCTAACGGACATCATCAGGGTCAACATCCATTAGTTCCGGATCATCCCTTTTATAGCTATCAAACCGGATATACATCATCCGATAATTGATAGCATTGACTTAAACACAATTAACTCCAAATGTGCTGCTATGCCGATCCGCGCGCTCCCCCCACAAACCAAGGCACGGCGCCCGAAATAACATACACAAGCGCCACCTCCTTTCCAAGAGGGGCACGCGGATCACCATATTACCAAGACGGCATCCAAATCTACTTATTTTAATATTAATGGAAAATACCCCACATCACCTAAACAACATCAAAATAATAAAAATAAATATAAATAACAAACTATATTCGGAGAAAGTATATTCGGAGAAAGTATAACCCACACCACCTCCATCATCACCAATATGAGGTGGTGTCGAATAAAGTTCCTCCACTATCCATCCATAACAGGGACACAGAGGATAATTCTTATCGCTTCTCTTAATTAACAGACAAAAATGTATATAGTTCATATTTGGTAATCACTACAATCTGATGAATAAATCTCATCTATATCATAATGATCATCTCAATTCTAACCACAATTATCCTTTATAAACACTTTCTTACTCCATCCTTATCCACAACCTTAGAAAAGCCGAGAGACCCCTGACGCATCAATCCCCCAAAAACATATTGAACTTCGTTGAGGCCCCCTGGTGCCAATGCCCCCAAGGCGTAAATCCATTTGGATTCACACCTCAGGAGCCTAGCATCCAGGTTGCCCCCCGAACATTACAGTGGACTTTTACCATTCAAATAGCTTTTAATCCAACAGATTTCCCATTATGATATTTGGCGAAGTGACGCACCACAGGGCTCTCAACATTACCCCTTTCAATGTCCCTACGATGTTCCAAAATTCTTCTCCTTAACTCTCTAATCGTTTTACCAACATATATCATATTGCAAGGACATCTCAATTGGTATATCACTGCCTTGGATCTGCAGTTAATCCTTTGTTTAATATTAAATCTCTTTGTACCATCAAAATTACAGAATACAGCTGTGCGAATCATATATGCACACGCTTCACAGTTACCACAACCCCAGCTACCTGGTTTTTGTAATTTATTTAACCAGGTCTCTGTTTTTTCTCAGAGTTAAAATAACTGTGAACCAACCTGTCTCTTAGGTTAGGATGGAGTAAGAAAGTGTTTATAAAGGATAATTGTGGTTAGAATTGAGATGATCATTATGATATAGATGAGATTTATTCATCAGATTGTAGTGATTACCAAATATGAACTATATACATTTTTGTCTGTTAATTAAGAGAAGCGATAAGAATTATCCTCTGTGTCCCTGTTATGGATGGATAGTGGAGGAACTTTATTCGACACCACCTCATATTGGTGATGATGGAGGTGGTGTGGGTTATACTTTCTCCGAATATACTTTCTCCGAATATAGTTTGTTATTTATATTTATTTTTATTATTTTGATGTTGTTTAGGTGATGTGGGGTATTTTCCATTAATATTAAAATAAGTAGATTTGGATGTCGTCTTGGTGATATGGTGATCCGCGTGCCCCTCTTGGAAAGGAGGTGGCGCTTGTGTATGTTATTTCGGGCGCCGTGCCTTGGTTTGTGGGGGGAGCGCGCGGATCGGCATAGCAGCACATTTGGAGTTAATTGTGTTTAAGTCAATGCTATCAATTATCGGATGATGTATATCCGGTTTGATAGCTATAAAAGGGATGATCCGGAACTAATGGATGTTGACCCTGATGATGTCCGTTAGAATTGCGGACGAAACGCGTTGGAAGGAAGTTGTATATTGTGAGACTCCATATGGATTAAGCGACTTCGCTGATGTGGACATAACAGCTGTTTATTTGAGGTGTCACACTGAAGTTAATGGGAGTGTGTGAGAAATACACAGTGCACTTCAACGGGAGCGGCTGGATGAAGTGAGAAAAGGAAGGTAACAGGGGAATGAAATGTGGATACATGGGTGAAAAGGGTATAATCCCGATTAAGTCCCAGTATACTTACCTCCTGTTTATATACTTCTACTGGCTACAGCTTTGCATTAACTTGCTATCTAAATGCTTTACATGGCTACAGCTTCGCAACTTAACTCCCGCTTGATGTTTGTCTGTGTTCAGCTGACGACTAACTAACATGCTTTATCCACTCAGCTATATGTTTGTGCATAAACGACTTGATGATACCTTATAACATATGCCGAAAGGAATTGATTATAGTGTGGGGACTGTTACATCAGCAGCTTGTTCTGGATTAGATATATGTTTTTTTGTACCTACGTGGACATTGTATGATCTATATTTTTTCTGGAAGTACCATTATTTGTTCTATTTCAGGATTTAGGTGCACCTATACTTTTTCACTTTTTTCTTTTTGGCTGGTACCAATTTAGAAGTCACTTTGGAGTTATATTTACTCCTTAGTGGTCCTTTAGGGGTCTCTATATATTTTATTCTCTTTTTTTTATTGGTGTAATGGTGGGAGTGGGGGGTTTCTGGTTGTTGGGGATAGGTCTTTTGTACTCTCAGATGTCAAGATTTTTTGAAATATATGAATATTTTATTAAAAGAGTTATTAATATTATATTGGTGTTATGTATTATTATTTGTTTTATATGAGTATATGATTGGCAGTGTGCTCTAGCAGTCCATTACTTTTCTGTGTAGTGTTATAAGTTAGTTTTGATGGATATGAGCACCACTTGTAGTGTATAAGTGTATGCCATTTATGATTTAATTATAAGAGTTCTCCAGGATCATTATTATATGTGTGATTTAGGGGGACTAGCCAACATTGCTTCTGTTGTGCTCACTTCCTCCTCAGACTCATTGGACACATAATGGTCCTTCCAGTTCCTCCTTTTATTATTTTTAATCCTGCTCATAGCGATAGCAGTCACTATGAGCGTCTCCTGCCTCAATTTTGCCTCAAAATCACGACAGAACAGCACACATGTATACCTCACTCTGTAGCTGCTTCTACTATGTTTGATTTCCGCAAATACGTCAGGTTTTTATAGCAAAAATGCAAAAACAACATAAATCAATGGGCGGAAACTTTCCAGCCACTGAAAAAAATGACAAAATATTTTGACCAATGGGTGAAAAATGTGAAAATTTTAATCGCTAGTTTTAAAGCGGATTTTTCTGCGAAAAAGCGGACAACAATGCGTTTTCTCAGAATTTTCACTGGAACATGGCTAGAGATTTCAACCACCCCTAGTAGCCCCAAACCCCCATAGTTGCTGTGTGACCCCCAGTCTTGTTCCCATAGGAGTGAATGACATGTATAATATATAATAATAGAATAATTGTGTAGTACTTGGTAAACTTTTTTTTTTTTTTTTAAACCTTTGAGTGCCACAGGGGTGAGCAATGCACATCCCTTTGGCACTCAATGCTGTCCATGGTGCTGAAACTGTTCTCTCCACTCCCCTACTGGCCAAGCAGGGAAGCAGAGAGAATGCTGATAAACTTCAGAATTGTTGTAGTGCTAGTAATGTGTGAAGGGAGGACATCCCTTCCACTTTCACAGCGCTTCGAAAATTCCGTATGTTAATAGGGACTTTCTCCACTCTTCCCCTTGCATCAGAACATTTTAGTGAATATGTCAATGTGTGTGTACATCGAAATGTCAAAGTGTTTTGAACACATCGACAAGATCATATCACCACAGCATCGACCTTTAGTCAATCTAGTCCCTGATGTTGCAGGTGTATTTTCTTTTATTTTCTTAAATATTGAATGCAGAGTTAAGGAGGTGATGTCTGCTTGGAAGACTACAACTATAAGAGTGAAGTCATGCACTCAGGGGCAGACTGACCATTCGAGCATTCGGTCACGGATGGAGGGCCCGTGAACTAGAGTGGGGGGCTTGCCATCCGGAAATGTATAAAATGTATTGTCTACTCTGCATGAGCCTGCCTGCTGTGTAGAGGCCCCCCACCCATTCTGATTTTATAATGTGCGCCGCAGCTCTGCTCAGTGAAGCTGCAGTGCACACATTATAGCCATCTGCCAGGCCCAGTAGTAGCCACTGTCATTATGCCCACCCATGCCATATACCCTACCGACATGATCCACACAGTGACAGGAGCATTATGCGCAGCTCAGCCTTGCATCTTAAGAAGAGCTTGCTGCCAGCAGAGACAGCCAGACAGTTACGGACTGAGTCTGGCTGTCTCTGCTGGCAGCAAGCTCTTCTTAAGTACTCTTCCCCTGGTTCTGCTCATGTCTATGCAACCTTTTGGTCTGCGCAGCAGAGTATTGATGTCACCACGGCCCACAGGGGCCCGTGATGACAGGGGTAGATAGGAGGGAACTCAGGGTTAGGAAGTCACTCAGCCAGCCCAAGGCAGCCACGGGGGGGCATCACTTGGGGCCTGCAGCCCACCAAGCAGGACAAGCGTTGCATTACCTGACGGGTCCACACCAACCAAATCAGGATCGGGACTGGAGCAGAGCGGACTCACCAGAGAATCGCAGCACAGAAGCAGTGAAAGAAGAGAGAAGAGCCATGCAGCACAAGGTAAACCAGCAACCCCCCTCAGGCTATCCAGTCCCCCCTCCACACCAGCCACAAGCCATCCAGTACTCTCCCAAGGCTATCTATTACCCCCCAAAGGCCATCCAGTACCCTGGCACGTCAGCTAAGTACCCCTCAAGGTCAGGAACTAACCACCCAGGATAGCCAAACACCTCCCCCTCAGGCCAGCTAACTACCCACCAGGCCAGCCAGTGTCTCCCCAGGACAGCCAACAACTACCCCCAGGCCAGCCAGCCCCCCCCCAGCCAGCCAACTACCCCCTCCCTGCCATCCAGTACCTCCCAGTACCCTGCAGGCCATCCAATACCCCTCAGGCTAGCAACCACCCCAAGGTCTGCAACTACCTTCCCCCAGGGAAGCCAACAACCCCCAGGCCATCCAGTATCTCCCAGTACCCTGTGTGACATCCAATACCCCTCAGGCTAGCAACCACCCCCTAGGTCTGCAACTACCCCCCCCCCCTCCAGGGCAGCCAACAATCCCCCAGGCCATCCAGTACCCCCTGGTCCAGCCAACTACCCCCCGGTCAGTTAAGTACCCCTCCAGGTCAGGAACTAACCCACCAGCCCAACCAACTACCCACCAGGCCAGCCAGTGTCTCTCCAGGCCAGACAACAACTACCCCCAGGCCAGCCAGCTCCTCCCCATCCAACTACCCCCTCACGGCCATCCAGTATCTGCCCCAGGCCATCCAGTACCTGCCCCAGGCCATCCAGTACCCACCCAGGCCATCCAGTACCTCCCAATAGCCTGTAGGCCATCCAATACCCATCAGGCCAGCAACCACCCCCCAGGTCTGCAACAACCCCCCCAGGCCAGCCAACTAGCTCCCCAGGGCAGTCAACTACCCTGCCCAGGCAAGTCAGCTAAGTACCCCCCCAGATCAGGAACTAACCCCCGAGGCCATCCAAACACCTCCACCCAGGCCAGACAACTACCCACCAGGCCATCCAGTGCCTCCCCAGGCCAGCCAACAACTACCCCCAGGCCAGCCAGTCAACTACCCCCCTCCCAGCCATACAGTACCCACCCAGGCCATCCAGTACTTCCCAGTACCCCTCAGGTCTGCAACTAATCCCCAGGTCCACAACTACCCTCCAGGAGTGGGGAGTGTGGCTTATGATGTCATGGGGTGGAGCTAATGATATCATGGGGTGGAGCTTATGAAGTAATGGGGTGGGGCCAATTTTTTCACTGGGCAGGGGGCCCATACCTCTTTTTGGACCAGGGGCCCTGGGTCCTGTCAGTCCGCCCCTGCATGCACCTAGCTCCTACTCCCTCTGAGAACATATTAGGTTTTTAACTCCTTGAATGCTGGGATGGTGTCCAATGCATTTCATCTCTAGTATTCATTGCAGTTAGAATCCTTATTTAAATCAATTGAGAATGTGGGGAATTTGTACTGTCCCTCTGGAGCAGATGGTTTGCCCCAGAATTACTCCAGCTTTCAAAGAACATCAGCCTCAGTTTTGTTTAACAGGAACAGATTTAATAGCTTGCTTATGTAGTATGAGGCTTATATGGCTAGGCAGGTCAAAAAACAGTATTGATGTCATTCTATTTTTTATATATTCTACCCATTGGAAATAGGTATAACCAAAATCTTTACTGTTTCTTTTCCTTGCATTTTTTATTGAAAGCCTGAAGTGTTTGAATTATTTTCCTGTTATCAAACAATTGCTCTGTGTCCAGTGAGATATCGGAAAACAAAAACAAAAACTGCATTTGCCTAGAGGGATTCAGCTGCACCACACCGACAAGGCCCACATAGGCCGAAACATGCTTCTGTGGTTATGCTGTTTCTCTCATGCGGAGAGGATTTGCCTGACATTTTGGAGTTGGACTGTCTGTGGGCAGGACCAGTCTGATATAACTATGGAAATTTCATCAGCAATGGCACATGGTAGTGAAAAACCTGAGTTGTAGCACCATTGAGAGGCTACCATGCATAGAACATGGTTCGCGCTTGATGGGTGCTCCTCGCAAATGTTTTTCTCCCAGTGTGATATCAGAGTCAGGCCTCAGTTTTTGGACCTATCTTGCCTTGAGAGTTTGGAGGGCTCCTTTCACCTTCCACCCATTCATGGCCAATGGGTCTACAAGAGGTTTGTATCTTCTCCTGGGTGTTCATGGTTGAAGGTCTTTCACCATAATGCATAATATTGAGGGAGAGGTGGTGGCCCCAAGGTAGTTCCGCATCTCCCACTAGTGTTAGAGGTCTGCAGACTTTCATTAACCCATGGGCCTTTACAAGGTGCTCATGGCAAAAACAAAAAATTGTAGAGTGTGACATAATGTTTCCTGTGTACAAGATAAAAAAATGAGCAGTTTTCTTTGGTGCTGAGGTTTTAAGCTCTTCTGCCAGCTAAAAGACCAGGACAGAAAGGCAAAATAAAAGGAGATGGTGTTCTCTTGGCCCAGTGTACTTAATGTTTCTGCTCCCCCTCCTTGTTTTTTGCTCCTCAATCTACAGGTAGCTCTTGGCCATAAGCTACAGAATTAATTGTAGCATGCCACCCTGCCCAGGCATCTCTCACATACTTGGGAAGGTACTATATTGATTTTATCCAGAAGGCACAGAAACAGCTATTATTTGTCTTTGGCTCAGTCTCTTCTCTCCATAGTAAATGTTTGTACAAGCCTATATTTCCTCATTTCAGTTGTGAGGTCAGTTTTAAATTTCCAAAGAATCACAAAGGCTATAATGAGAGAAAAGGGGACAAAACACTACATATAGGACAGGACATATATAAAACATGTAGATTTACACACGTCTGAAACAGGTACAGAAACTTATCTCCTGCAAATAACTCAAATATTACACTTTTTTTATTGCATTGCCAGAATGCCATATGGCAACATTCAAATGAAAGGATACAGTCACTTATAACATTCTAAACCTATATAAATATGGATCCCTTAGCCTGTGATTGCTATTTTACATGACTTTATGTTCACATATAGTAAATCATGGATTAGATAGGCATGAACCAATAAACCGACCCATGAAAAGCTGTTTTGATACACTGGTTCTCATCAGTATGTGGCTGGTTGATTGACCTGTGCTGCTAAACATGGTTGAAAGTAGTATGCCAGACAATCAAATAGGCTGTGGGAGAAAAGAAGTGGCAAAAACCCCTCCTCAGTACACAGTATAGTACATATATAATAAAAATGTCTGAATTTGATCCAAAACACAGCAAAGAATCCAAGATTTATAATGGACCCAATGAATTTGCAGAATCCCATGAGGGGGATACATGCAAATGAGAACACACAATATAGTCACTTTGTAGATCGTAAACCAATATAAACCCTGTGGTTTAACAGCAAGAGCAAGCTAAATAACCATTTTTTTTTTTTTTTTTTTTTTTTTTTTTTTTAAAGCAGAACCACTTTAACTTTATAATGCCTTTTCACATTACACTGTTGTCTGGTGTTGGCTGCTTCTCTTATTCAGAGGAGAATTGCCTAGCACTTTGTGGCTTGACTGCCATTCTGGAAGGACCCGTATGATGTGGTTTAGGATATTTCCTCTCTGTGTAAGGCACTAATGAGATAAAGGAGACTCCACCCTGGGTCGGACACCATTCCTATAGGGCCTGCTCAATACTAGCGCAGGCTGATTTCTAGTTGAGAGTCTCTGACCAATTTGTTTGTATATGCAAATTACCCTTGGGGTTGGTCACCCTAAGGGTAACAGGGAAATACAGTCGTGGACCCCTTGTTCACATTGTCTTGAGAGTGTCTCTGATCAGTTTGTTTGTTTGGTAGTAGGGAATGTAACAAAACCAGTTGTAAGAAACAACTAGATTTATTGTTGCTAAGTATTTGCAAGTATTGAGAACAAAAGCATAAGTTAATGTAAATGTACATTAGTAACCACAAGTATGAAACTTATTACAGTCCTATAGTCTGTTTTGCGGTGTCACAGAACTAAACTCAGCAGCAGTAATCCACCCTATGCCATGAGTTTGTACCAAAGCTTGAATTCAAAACAACTGTACATAATATATACCTATATATATATATATTATTTTTCCCCCTTTTTTCAGATATGTAATGATATCAAAAAAGAATTATAGAGATTGCCTAGCAGATGGAACATGGAGTAACATTCTTCCTGAATGTGAAGGTAACAGAAAGGGTTTTGTAGTCATAACTTTTACTGGTTTAATAGAAGATATAATGCAATTTCTTGATGTACATGGCAACTCAGCAATTATAAATTAGCTGTGATGTTAATATACATGTCATCAAATTAATGGCAATTACCTATACTAAAAAGTGCAGGAAAAAATAAATTACTATATTACATTAATTTAGATTAGGCTAGATTATAGATGTGCACTGAGCCAAAAGATTTAGATATAATCTAAATTCAAACTGCAATGGGGACTGCTGTCTCTGCTAAATTTTCCAGACAAATGTAGTCTCTGATCCATATACCATGTCAACTTAGTTTTTTTTTTTTTTAAATATTAGATGTGTCTCCAGTCATTAGAACACCCCCCAGTGTTCTCTGGGCTAGTGAGGTTTCCTCAGATTCCACATGACCTAATTCTTCCCCACATGCAATAAATGAAAGTAAAAAAACTCATTGTTATAGAGGCAGAAATCAGATGTTGGCCCCATAGATACCACAAGGGTTATCTAAAAATAAATAAGCAAACTTACACTTGCACAATGGGTGAGGTGTTCCTCTTCATATATCATACTTATCAAAAATGTTTGTGGGTCACTAGCCTTTTATGCTGACCCAAGAGGTGAGTGGATCCTTACATTTTAAGTCCCTCCCCCCACACCCTTGCACAAGGTGTGAAGAGATCCCTTTGAAAATGTTCCTTATAGTAAGGTTTATGGGTCTCTGTAATAAGCCCCTAACCCACTGTGGAAGAGATCAGGGGGGCCCTATATCCAGTTCTGTAAGATACGAAACACATAACTGTTTTATTGTGATTCCTACTCTTCAGTATAACCAGATGCACTTGTCTCTAAGGTCTCTATGTTCAAAGGAAAAGAGCAGTAGTTATGTGTCAGACCACCAGCACCACAGAGAAAAATACAAATTCCCATTCAGTTAAATTAAGCTTTTTACTCTTTTGGAAAATAAGCTAATGCTATGCAGAACAATGCACTGGAAATTTATGTAGCATTCAATGAGATAAAAGCCCAATCCAAATCAATGAGATCTGGGTAATTTGTATGTATCCTCCAGGGAGCTACTAATGAACACAACAGGAAAATCATACCTTTTCAAAGATTTCAGTATATTTAGACAGACAGCATCTGGAAACATTTTTGTATACCAGGCTACAGGTAGAAAGACAAGTGACCCATTATTTTATACAGTCTTTCCAAAATGGTATGGTATCTGGAGTTATTACAAACATTTATCCCTTTGGCCACCAAAGGGGTTTCTAAAATAAAGCAAAGCAATGGATTAGACAGCCTTTTGTCTCTCAAAAGCACAGATTCATCATATAGGAGAGACAATTGTATAAATATTGCACATTGGCATAGATAACATTTTAATCTTTTTTCTTCACAGCTATGAGGTGTCAACCTCCAAATCCTATAACTGATGGTACTTATTACCCACAAAACGATGAATACTTTTACACGGACTCTGTGACATATAAATGTAATACTCAAAAACCAGTAATTGTGGGTGAAGCATCTCTGTTCTGCACTGAACATGGCACCTGGAGTTCTGAGTCCCCTATTTGCAAAGGTGGGTAATTTGATGACATTTGTAGTCTGCTGAACTGTAAACATTCTGAATACTGCAAAATATGTGGGTGGGTAAAATAGTTTACAGTGATTCCCCAGCTGTCTTCTGAGTAAAATAGGGGTAAATGCAAAAAAACTTATTTCTGCTCAGACTTGCATTTTTTAAATAAAACTGTTGGTGACAATGCCAACTACTGTCCAAAAGGCATTTTTTATAATGCACTCTGTGTCAGAGCTTGGGTCAAAATCTATGGCTCTGAATAGTAATTGATAAGTGCAGCAACATCTAGTGGCCACAAAAAAAATGTACTTTAATGTAAAAACTTTACTGATCCTTTAAATAAAAATACATGCACTGACAATAAAATGTGGTAATTGAATGCAGTTATATGTAGTACATTGTCTTACATGGTTATCTTACTGCTATGCATTGTGGGAGATCATGACTAACACAGCAAAATGTATGTTGTAGGAGAAAATAACAAAAACAAAAGAGCGTGACTAATGTACACCAAGCAAGAACAAAATAATGTGTTTTGCTGAAGTTGCTTTTTTCACTCCCATGTACCATTGCAAAGACAAAATTTCCATATTCATACCAGACTGGTCCGGCCCATAGACAGACCAGCTCCAAAATGTCAGGCAAATCCTCTCTGCACGAGAGAAACAGCATAACCCCAGATGTATGTTTTGTGGCCCTCGACAGTGGTGTGCGGCTGATTCCCTCTAGGCACATGGAAGCAAGGGCCCATGCCTGGGATGTCCTTCCACTTAGGTAGACTACACTCTGTTTTGTTCTATCTTGGTGTGAGTTTGTCACATTCTTTTGTTTTTGTAGTCTCCCTAAGTGGATGGGCATCCCAGGCCTGGGCCCTTGCTTCCATGTGCCTAGAGGGAATCAGCTGCACCGCACTGATGATGTCTACATAGATCAAAATGTACATCTGGGGTTGTGCTGTTTCTCTTGTGTAGAGAGGATCTGTCTGACATTTTGTAGCTGAACTGTCTGTGGGCAGGACCAGTCTGATATGAATATGAGGTTTGCATATTTTTTTTGTGAAATAAAAATAATACAGTATACTTTTATTTTACTCCTAAATGTACATTTAATTGACAAATTAGGTGGTAAAATGGAAGTGTTGGCAACCTGCATTAAGACTCATACTAATAAGAATTGGAACAATTCTGAAACATGCCAACCTTCCCATAGGGAATAAATAAAAATATTTGAAAATTCACATTAATTTGGGTTTTTAAACCCTTGAATTACAGAGAGATCCCTGACAAATTGCGTAGCATTCAAGCGGTTAAAATCTCCATTTAAATCAATGAGACATTTGTATCCATTCCATATGGTATAGTTGGCTTGCCTTAGAATTGCACCAATTCTATCAGCCAATGTACATCAGCCTCAATGTATCTTGTAGATTCATCAAGCAAACTAATAGAGGTGAGTATGAATTGATATGATTTAATGTCCACATTCCTTTGCAGAAACAATAATTGGTGTCCTTATCTATTTTACTTCTTGATTTAAAAGATGACTAACATATGGTATGCACTAGACATCTCTGCAGCATCCAGGGGTTAAAAGCTCCATTTATATCACAAGGCATTTTGCAAAATTCTGTTTGGTCAGTATGGTGCAGTTGGTTTGCCCCAGAATTGCTTGATTTAACTTTGGGCATATGGCCCAAACACTGGCTTTGTTAGCCAACTGCAGCACTACATTTGAAGTAGTTCTAAGTATAAAATGGATGCTCTGTAACTGAACTTTCGGGAGTGATAACTAAAGAAGAGGTAAGATTTTTTAAGTAGGGGTGGGTGAAAGTTTTTGTCTCAAAAGAGAAACAGTAGAAAAAGGCCTAGAGAGAAATTTCCTGCGAAAAATGCCTAACTCATTGCATTGAAATCAATTGGAATACTGAACTTACACCTACCACATAGCAAATTTACTTTATTTCCCACAGACATAGTATAAAAGGGGTCTCAGCTGGGTCCCACAGCATGCCTAGTGCCAGCAGTTAATTTTATAATGGCCATTGGCCAGTGCCTATGTCCACTGGCAAATGTCATGGTGACATTGCGACATTTGTAACTATTGCTGCTGCTGAGTTGTCTAAGCATCAGGAAGACTAGGCCACTCTGCACTGACATCAAACAACTGGCACAACTGCAAGCAAACACCTTGAAGCTTAGATCCACAATGTCAAATCAATCATCTCCCCCAGAAACCAAGAAGTGCTGACATTATGCCCCTTGCCTGCTCAGCTAAGGATATATGCCAACTAGCAGTCTTAATAATAATAATAATGGTGATTTCTGTGTGCAATGGGTGGACATAAACTGCCACATCCTTGAATCTTCAGAATAGTTATCAGCTGGTGGGGCGAGGTAATGGTGACCGATGTGGCACACCAGAAGAAGTTACTACGTCTTCCCACATCTGGACCCTAACGCAAAACGCTTATGATGAGGCAGGTGTTTCACTCTCCATCGAACATTCATGTTCAGGCTGGGTTTCTCTATTCTTCTTCCTCTTCAATTCCTGCCTACATTCTTAGTGCCCTTGGAGTGAGACAGCAAAAGCAGCTCCTGATTTCTTTTGTGGAGGTTTAGCTTTAACATGCTTCTCATAAAAGTCATGGTGTTTGTATTTTATGTGTGTTATGAGGGCGGCTGTGCCAAGGTGTGTCTCCTCCTTTCCCCTTTTCACTGACTTGTCACATACAATACACAATGATTTCCCTGATGACTGCACTGTGCCTGCCCCATGTGAACAATAGTCCCACATCCTTGACCTCAGGAGGGAAGGGAAAGGTGTGGAAGAATGGCCTCTTTCTTCTTCTCCACAATTCCCTTCACTGGCTGACACTTAGGGTGACCAACCCCAAGAACAATTTGTATATTTAGAAAGAATGGTCAGAGATGTTCAACTAGACTCATGAGCTAGCAAATACTAGGACTGCGTCCAGCACCCAGGGTGCAACCTCACCAGTGCCATACACAGAGAGAAAATCTTCCATGCTGGTGGGGTCACTTCCTCCTCCTCTGACTCACTGGACACATGTCGGTCCTTCCAGCTCCTCCCCTTTTTTTAAATCTGGGTGTCATAGTGTTAAACAAACAAGAGAAGTTATTAGTACAAGCAGCATGGAGGATTTTGATCTAAGGTTATAATAACATCAATTGGATAAGACTTGTGTGACGGAACCATTAACTCAATATACCATCTAACCTGCATCTTCCATTAGTGGTTGTGAACTAACAATTATCTATTATCGACATATGACTGTTACTAACAGCTACGAGTTACACACATTTGGGACTGATTGAGGAGTCAATTACTCAGAGAGGCTGGTACAATATTTGTACTCGCTTTATATTATTGGTTTATATGTGCATTCTATTATTTATTATTTATGCTTTAATGTTGCACATTTTTTGATATATCTTATATTTGCCTGGGCTTGGTACATTTTGTGTAGAAAGTACAAATAAATACAGTTATATCTCCTATAGCACTTTATAGGGGCTTCTACATATCTCTTTTTGAACCACAATATATTGCTTAGTGTGGATCAGGGGTTACTCGGTGAAGCCTCATACCTTATATACACAAGAAAGAGTAGTGAGGAGTTGTACCGAGTGCACAAATTTGTTTTCTAACATTTGTATACAAAGCCTGATTAAGAATTTGCATACCACACTGTGATAAGAGAACGTTTATACATAAACATTAAGAAATCATTGTAGGTGTGACCAGATGGAATAATTTAGAACTATACCATTTGAAATATTGATCACTGTTTTGTACATTGTGTGACATTTGGTAAATTTGTGGAACCAGATTACAGAATGGGCTGTTAAGTCCAGCACCCTGGCTTGTTTAAAGAATACTCCATGTGCTAAGGAATGTGAATTGACTCCTGCTGTGCTTCATTGACCAGTCAGGGGAGGTTATTATAGACCAGTTATAATGTCCCTTTTTCAAGAACTAATTTGTATTCTTGATAAGAGTGTCTGGAAGTGTATATAAGCAATGTGTTTTATCAATAAAGTCTGTTCTGTTCTGCCCTCCTTAATATAAGTCTCTGCTGTAATTCTGGAGGGGGCTTGGGCTGGGAATTCTTACCTTAGCTACTGCAGGAGCGAATTCACTTGCCTCGCCGGTCTACTGGCGTAGGGCATCTGGAAACCCCACCTAGCTCTGCCAGTCTGCCAGGGGGCAGCATCCAGTTGTTCCTGCCTGAGTATCCAGGACCTCCAGGAAGCAGCAGGGCTCCAGCCGGCCGGGGAAGAGGGGCAGCAGCAGCGGCGGTTCAGGAACCGATGACCCCAAAAGGGTCTGGTAAATCGTGGTACCGTCACAGTAGGATAACTGGTGAGCGCTATATTGAGTATTTCTTTTTTGGTCTGCTCATAGTGTTAGCCAACATTATGAGCCTCTGCTAGCCTTATTTTGCTAAGTTAAATGGTAGGAAATCACCTTTCAAACTCACTATCTCCCTAATCAGCACATAAAAAGAAAAAAAAAACCCTTTACAAGCACCAGATCTACCCTCTAAATTTGTGAGTAGGCATGAGAAGTCTGACTGACTGTGGATTGGGATTAAGGAATAATAAAATATAATAAAATATAACCTTTATTGATACTAAGTAAAAGAAAACTTGGTGAATTATAAAAACAAATATACACAGTGTACTTCTGTTTTATGGATGTCTAGTAGAGTGTGTATTATACGGTGACTCTCCGGTATAGTGGAATCCAAATAGTCACCGTGTTGTGGTAAAAAAAGAGTCCAGTGTATTAAGACCTCATTCACCACATTAGTGTACTCATAGATAGTTCACTCACCTATCAAAATCTGTTCTGTTGCAGCAGCCACTGCTAAATTCATCAGATCCGCTTAAACTGAGAGATAATATCACCGGGTGATTTATATTGGTGCTGACAGCCTATAGGCTAGAGTTGCTCTCACTTTAACATACAGATCACGGAGATTCAATTAACTCCTGATTACACTAGGTCTATATAGACGCCGATAAGTATCAGATTGACCCTATGAGTACCAAACTGCTACTAGTTAATTCATCCGCATTCATTCAATTATATATTGAATAGAGACACGTTATATGTACAAATACCGATTCTTCACAATCTCTCTCATGAAACAGTCAATTAGATGTACTAAATAACTAATATATCCCTATCTTAACATAAAAAGGACATGAACCTACTTATAGCTTCTCGGAGCAGCAAAAGTTGATCACTTAAAACCCTACGCACAGAGAGTATAGCCCGCAAAAATCATTTTTTAATGGGCACTCTTGTGCAAGTGATCCTAATGGCCGAGATACTTACTAGAAGAATGACAATTACAGAGCACTGTGTAACATTATAGTGGAGCGCATGTCAGTGTTCCACTTCCTGACACACCTTTCACCATGTATGGCTTTCTCAAAGGGTATGGACCGGCTTGAAAATGCTGGTTTTAAACTTTAAGTCCCACCCTTCTTAAATGGAACAACTTACCGATTGATTAAACGAAAAAAGATTGACATCCTATATGCTGGATAGCACAATGTGGAATTAACACAGAGACCTAGGTAAACTATGATAAAAAGTACAGAAGGGGGGAATGGGTTTGTGATAAACATAATCAGTTATTGTGTGAAACAAATGTATAATACAAGCTTAGTACCTTTCATAACCCTTATAACTTGCTAAGAACACGAAAGACAGCTGAGATGAGTGACCCGGTTGAATTATAGATAAATTCTAAGTACTGATATCAATCCTCATATGGGTAAAAAAAATGAATAATACAAAGTTACCCATTTTTATTAGGCAAGGAAGTCACAGACTAGATAGGGATAACATGTCATATGTTCACACATAACTGTTGGATACTAGGTTTAAAAATGACAAGGTTGCGAAGCTGGAAAAAATCTTATCCTCAGTGGCTATCAGTCTCATACCTTCATTGAGACCTCTCGGTGAAAGTGTATCAAATTCAAAGATCCACCTATTCTCAGCTTGTAGCAACCTATTATCCATATCATCAGCTCTATTGCCCGGAAATAATATCTGTAATCCAAATATTTCTAGGCATTAGTCATCACTATTATGCTTTTCAAGAAAGTGTATGCTTAGGCTGGTCAGTCTTTTATTCTTCTCAACACCTTTCTAAGCATTTTTTACGTTGGCTAAATGTTCCTGCATTCTGATTTTCAGTTTCCTGATGGTTTTGCCAACATATAGAATGTTGCATTCGTATCATATGGCATAAATTACACACTTTGTATTGCAATTTACAAAGTGGTCAAATAGCCTGGTTAGAACATCTGATTCCTCATCTGTATTAACCTTTGATGTGAAGTTATCTGTATCTCATGCTTCGCACAAATATTACTATCATCTCCAGTTAATTTTCAACTTGCAAATTCTATACCGCAAAATATCCAAATACGTGCCTCATTTCTATCTGCTTCCCAAAAATACAAAGGATCTTTTGTATATAAAAAGGCAAAGTGAAGCAATTTTGGTTAACTATAGGGGACAAATAAACATCCCCAATTATTTAACTAGGGCTTTAAACTTCTTGAATGCTAAAGAATGTGTTGAAGAGGGCTTTGCAATTTACCTTTAAGATATTGAATTTAATACAGGGAATAATAAATCATCATACATAGGGACTCCCCAGATGTGCCCTGGAGACTCAGTTTTTCAGACTTACTTCCCTGGTCTCTGAGGCTGATTCTCCACGTTGCAGACTTCTCTGGTAACCTTGTCTACTTCCAGCTTGGTTCATCTCCCACACACCCCATTCCTCCCACTTCTTCACCTATTTCAGGTAAAACTCTGTCTTTCTACCTCCCAATCATACCCACCATTTAAGCCCCACTCACATTATGACACAAATCCCAACATTTGGAAATTCCCATCCTCCGGGTCTTGGGCTTGAAGCATTTGCAAAGAGGGGCAGCTAAGCTGTTGAAGGTCTATGCGTGTTTTGGACTGAATGATATGTAGAGAGATACGTAGGAGTCCATCCAGATAAAGGTTAAAGTTTAATAACTGAAGCAAGAAGTGATTAGTGAGTGAATTTGTTTTTATGGCATCTTAATGGAAAAATAAAAACTCCAAATAATAACAACTTCCCCACTTACCTTACTTATTCCAGAAATTCCTAATGGATGAAATTAAATTTGCCATAATGTTCTTCTGTTCAAGATATAACATTTTAACCTACCTGGATCTCATGTTGATGGTGGCAAATATGACCATTTCTGTCAGTTGACCCTGAAGCAGGAAGAGTGCATGAGCCTTCTTTTTTTATTTCCATAAGCTTTATTGGTAAATAACATGCCTGGTAGCTGCAATAATGGGCAATGTGAGGCCCCCCCAGCTGCTAACGCACTACTCCCATCAGTCCTTGCCAGCCAGAGGTGTGAAAGGGTGGTAGTTGTTTACTGGCAGCAATTGGAGGGACTTATGTTCACCACCACTGCTGTGACCCCAACCCCATGCTAGCCATAGAACCACACATATTAACCACCTCAAGCCTTTCCCACAGTAGTAATAGAACCATAAATACTAACCCTCCACGAGCTTTGTACCACAGTAGCTTTAGACCCGCAAATATCGATCTCTCAGCCTTGTCTCCTGACCTCCATTCTTGTCCCACTGCACTGGTACCCACAAAACCACACATCTTCTTCACCTCCAGTCTTGTCCTGCTGTACTGAGATAGACAGAACCCCACATGCTGAGTCTATGTCCCCTGCAGGAACTAGTGAAGTTCCCATAAGAAATTTTGGGGGGTTAGGAAAAAGTAGGATATTTTGGGAGTTTATTATAATTGGGGGAAAATAGATTTTTCACCCATACCTAATTATTAGGAGGTGTTTTTTCTCCCCTAAGTGTGGAAGTAAAGAGAACAAACAGACTCAGTTGTTGTGTTTTTGGTATCTTAACCTGAACTAATTTGTTTTTCAGTTGTCAATTGCCCTAATCCAGTGGTCTCCAATTCACGGAAGTTATCAGGGTTTATTGGACCATACACACTTCATTCTGCTGTGAGATTTAAGTGTGATGAAGGTTTTACAATGCACGGAGCTGACACTGTAACATGTAACATTAATAGTAGTTGGACACCTCTGTTACCAATGTGTCTGAGTAAGTATTCATGCCACATGTGTCTTCTCAAAGTAAAATGATACCTATATGAAATAGCAATGTTTTATTTGTAGAAAAAACAGAAAAATGGAGGAGCACCTATAGTGTGTTATCCGATGTACACTCTATCAATCCAAATACATATAATCAAAATGCACTCACAATATAGTATTGTTGACTGACAAGCATATGCATATAGTCAACTACAAAAGCTTGCAGGTTACTTTACCCATCCCTGCCTGGGTGCCGATCCGCCTCTCCTCCCAGAGTTTTTCTATCCATCGTTGACAGGCAGTTTCCAATTAAGGCAAAGTATATATTAATGCCACAAAAATAAAATAAAGTTTGCAGCCATATTAATAATAAATACAAATTTATTAAAAACAAACAAACAGGGCAAATGGTAATGGAACATGTTTCGCAGTTCTAGACTGCTTCATCAGCCAATAAATCCCATGCTGAGAATATAAAATTTTATTTGTGTAACAGAAGGGATTTACTAGGTAGTTATACTTCAGTGGAGGTGATCTGTGGCCCTCAAGTTGTTGAAGGCTACAACACCCATCATCCCCAACTAGCCATTATGTCTATATACCTGTTTTGCATTGAAAATGTGTTGTTGTCTATAATTTGCTACTTTCAGTTCAAAACCTGATCCTATTGCATAATTCTGTAGAAGTCAGTGGAGATTTTCAGACTATTATCTATTACTAGTTGAAAAGCCTGTGTACATGGGTCCAGAAAGGTGCGCAGAGAGGACTCTGGTCTGAATTCGGAGCACCCCGCTCTGTATCAGCCTCTGTACGTTCAGGCAGTACTGCGCATGACTGCAGAGCGGGCAGTCTCTACTGTGCATGACTGTGTCGTGACAAACTTTTTAGGGAATTATCTATGATGAGAAGGCTTGAACAAAACACAGATTTTGGAGATCAGTAAACATTGGCAACTGTATATTCAGTGCAAAATAATAGATATACTAGACTTTGGCATCAAACAAAAAGTAGCACATGCAAATAATAGCCCCCCCATTTAACTTATTACAACAAAATATCCTAATGGCCACTTTGAATTCTGCTCTTGTGTTGTTATTCAAGAGATAACATCTTTAATCAGTCCTGGATATCATGACCATGGATGTGGATGTGATAGTTGCTAACAGGAGCATTGTACATGGTAATCTTAACCCTTTAAGGGCTAGAAGGATGTGCAACGCAAAGCTTCACAATGTGCTGTGTATGTCTCTTCTACTAAAAGGGTTGAGTAGGTTTGTGTATTCTGCCTGTCTTCCTTTGAAAAGACTTCCAGCAACTGTCATGTCTGCCTCCATTGAAACGACATACAGAACTGATTGAAGATGTTTGTCTTGAACAAATGCACATGGGCAAAATCCATAAAGAATGACACTGTTTAATTATTTTTATTTGTAATAAAGTTGATTTTTATTTAATGAGTGTGTTCAATTCTGGAGACGGCATAAGGGCCATTAAGCTTTTTCTGACCATTGTAAGGTAAGTGGGAGGTTATTAAAAGTAGGGTGGAATGTTTGGCAGTAAAAGTGAAACGTGAAAAACAAGACTTCTGTAAAAACATGCATGTCTCCCACTGCTGTTGTTCAAATGCAAAGCACAGAGGTGGATGACTGATTTTTTTTTTTTTTGGAAGTCCCTACACCAATCACCACCGCTACCGCAACTAGCCCTGTTGTTAAAACAAATTGGTCTAAATTCACTAAAGGTTGCTGCTGTGGTGATATGATTTTGTCGATGTCTTTACTAAAACTTTAGGATGCAAGGGGAAGGATGGAGAAGGTCCCTGTTCGTATACAGGATTGTCGAAGTGCTGTCGATATGGAAGGGATGTCCTCCCTTCACACATCACAAACACTACGACAATTCTGAAGTTGAAAAGCATCCTTTCTGCTTCCCTTTTAGTAGCGTAGTGAACAGAATGCCTTCAGCACCATGGTCAGCAACACTCCCTTATACCTTTGAGTGCCATAGGGATGTGCATTGCTCACCCCTGTGACACTCAAAGGGTTAAAAAAGTACACAAGCATTACACAATTATCCCCTTAGCTACTTATCAAATATGATACATGTTGTGCACTCCCAGGGGAACAAGGCTTGGGGTCAGGCAGCATCTATGGGAATTTGTGGCTACCACTTGCCCCCCAGCCTTGTTCCTGTGCCCAGTGGTAGCCATAGAACCACAGATACACTGCTTGGCCTCCCCACTTGTTCCCCTGACCACTGGTAACCACAGATCCCCATGTACACTGTGTGACCCTCTCCAACCTTTGCCCCTTACCCACTACTAGCCACAAATCCCCATGGACACTGCCTGGTCAAGGGAAGAAGGCTGGGGGTGTTCGGCAGTGTATGTGGCGCTAATACACAATGGTAATGTTCCCAGTGCTGCCCATCATGCTATAAATCCGACATACACTTCCCCCCTTGTTAAATTTGACATACACTGCCCCCCTCCGACATACTATCCCCCCTTTTTTAATCTGACATGCTGGCCCCTTCCAACATACTACCCCCCCCGTTTTAATTCAACATGCTGCCCCCACTGACATACTACTCCTACTTTTTTAATTCAACATGCTTCCCCCTCTGACATACTACCCACCTTTTTAAATTTGACATGCTAGCCCACCTTGTTCAATTGCGTATGTAGTCCACAGTTAACCCTTTGAGTACCAGTGAGGTATGCAATGCATTGCTTTTGCTTATGCGGCTGCATACTACTTGCCTTTATTTGTGTGTACAAAATGCTTAGTTTTTAAAAATATACATCAGACCTTGAGGGGGGCATTGGAACCCCTCCTGATGTTCCCCTGGCATTGATCACCTATCCAGTAGGATAGATGATCACTGCGGGCGACAAGGAAGGCAATTGCTGTCTTCCTTTTCTCCTACTCGAGTCAGCTGCCTGTTCTGTAACATCCTGCTTGAGTAGAACTCCCAGTAGTGAACCCAGTTATTGGTTCATTCATTCATGAAAAGTGCAGTGCTTTTCATGAATGAATCAATCACCCAGACAAGGTGATTGATTCATTTATGAAAAGCGCTGAGCTTTTCTTGAATAAATGAACCCAATGACCAGTTTCACAACTAGGAGTCCTACTTGAGCCGGCTATAACAGAACAAGCAGTCATCTCAAGTAGTTGCATGGAGGCAATAAACTAACCATTTTTTCAACCTCTATGATCCATTGTGCTGTCTTGTGCAAAGCTACTCAGGCTTAGTATACTTGGAAAAGTATTATTATATGGGACGAGCACCTAATCATGTGTATTGGTATTTCATCCTAGTGATCCTAGTCAATATATCTGACCAAAGTTTTCACTCTCTTTCACTATGAATTAAGTCCCATGACTGCTGTTCCTGAGAAACAGAAGTTTAAATCAAGCACACTGCTGTAATTCCAACTTTGCACAATTTATTAAATTCACAATTCAATAGTCCATAAGTCTGGGTGCATCCAAAGTAGGTAACATAAAATTAAGTTTCATCCACTCACAAGTCATACATTAAACACTATTTTTTGCATCAATGTACAATCAATATTTTGGCCCCAGCTAGGGATTTTGGCAAGGTGAAAAAGAGAAACTATATTTTATTATATAAAATATTAAAATTACAATTTATAAGCTACTATATAAATTCTGTGAATCACTTACTGTGCTCTTGAAATTGAAATGGTATAACTTAATCTTCACTTTACTAAGAATTATTAGGAGATGCAGCTGAAATGCCAATTAGTTTGTTTGGAAGTATGATTTTTGTCTCTCATTTAGTAGTTTTGAATATTCATTTTTGTATAAAACCTGCCTCTATTATTTCATATAACACACTGGATGTCTAATTTAGATGGTTGAAAGTGCCATTTTATGACCTTTGTTTTTCAGAGGGCGTTTGTCCTGAACCTAAAGTGTTTGGTGGAAAAATCATAAAACCAACATACATCCAGAGTGTGATAGGAGAAGGATACAATGTAGGTGATAGCCTAAAAGTGAAATGTGATTTGGGCTACAGATTGAATGGAAAAGAAACAATAACCTGTGGACCAGATTTAAACTGGCATCCTAAAACACCAACATGTGAGCTGTGTAAGTGCAATTTGTCCTATTTCAATAAAATCACTCATTATCATTGAGGGGAACAGGAAAAATGATGCAGAAGCAGTACCCTCACCTACAAGGCAGGAGGGGCCAGCTTAACTGAGACAATTGTATGCCACAGTTAAATTGCTCTGATTTAAAAATAGTGTAATATTTAAAATTATTTTAATAAATATTTTTCATATATTTATTTTTAGTAAACTGTTTAAAGGGATAGTAATGTTTATTAATAATAAAAGTAGCTCTAATTAATCATCATAGTATTTGGACTTTGGAGAGTGTTATTTCAATTGTCAGAGTTGTAGCTCAAGAGTAATTCAATGACAAAGTGTCCCCCTCCCACCCCTTTTACACTGTTCAGCCAGAGCAGAAGGGAGGTGCCCAGGTAGACTGCAGAGAGGGACAATCTTCAATTAAGATAAGGGAAAAACCTGAAAAGCTTGTCAAGGGGGGCAGGGATTTCATTGTTTTCATAGGAATAAGAGTGTCCCCTTCTGTTATCTGTCTGGTCTATGGACTGCATTCCACATCTGAGAAGAGATTGTTTACACTTGGTAAAAGGGGCGGGAGGGGGAAACTTTGCTTGTGAATATCTCATAAACCATAAAGGTTTGAGAGATAAGACATATCATTCTTCATGTTTTTTTAATGCTTACAAAATAAAATAAAGTTAAAACGAAGTATTACTATCCCTTTAAGAACGAACAGCAACAAGATTTAACAAAATCTAAATGTAAAAAATAATACATAATTAAAAGGAGTTATTACTATCTGTGGTCTCTGATATGCAGTTTTATTACACATCCACTGGTTTCAATATGTTATGATTATTATTATTAATCTACATGTTTTTAACAGGGATTGTATGTCAATTCCCAGATGTCTCCAAGTTAAGTTGTCATGGTCTGAGAGTCCACACACAGCTTGCACCTGTCTCTTTCAAAATTCATATCCAGACGCAATTCACTAAAGATTGATTAGAAGCTGATGTTAATTTCTATCTTTATTTTAATTTGATGTAAAACAGCAAACAAAATACCATCTTGTGGGATTTTTTCCTAGGATCTCTTGATACGTTATGATATTATGAAATAAATTAAATAATTGCAATAATTAGCTTAGGCACTCACTGTAAAGAAAATTGACATGACCATGTGTCAGTCATACAAATACTAATATTACAGAAGAAACAACCCCACTTACAGGAGTTGCTTGAAGATCAAAGAATTGCAAAGTTATTGATCGATGATTCAGAAATGTCAGTCAATAAATTTTCATGTTTCTAATCTTCAAGCAAGTCCTGTGAGTGGGGTTAACACTCAAACAATCAAACACAAAAAAGGGCACCCAATGGTACAGTACGTTTGATGGTCAAAGACTATGAATAATAGGTGTATAGTCTCACTCTGAACCTCATGCACATATGGGGATCATAAACCTGTCCCCACACACGTATCAGGATATTTTCTGTAATGAACTTCTCTGCTCCAGATGTGTACAAGAAATATAAACTTTTAATAATGTATTAAAAAATACATACAGTTAAAATTACATATACAGTTAGGTCCGGAAATAATTGGACACTGACACAAGTTTGGTTATTTTGGTTTTTGGTTTACCAAAATTCAAGTTACAGTTAAATAATGAATATGGGCTTAAAGTATAGTCTCTCAGCTTTAAGTTGAGGGTATTCACATCCAAATTAGAGGACGGATTTAGGAATTACAGCTCTTTAATATGTAGCTCCCTCTTTTTCAAGGGACCAAAAGTAATTGGACAATTGACTCAGAAGATGTTTCATGGACATGTGTGGGCTATTCCTTCATTATTTCTTCATCAATTAAGCAGGTAAAAGGTCAGGATCAATTAAGCAGGTAAAAAAATTTGCATTTGGAAGCTGTTGCTGTGAACCCACATGTGGCCAAATGAGCTCTCAATGCAAGTGAAACAGGCCATCCTTAGGCTGCAAAAAAAGAAAAAAGCCATCAGAGAGATAGCAGGAACATTAGGAGTGGCCAAATCAATATTTTTATACATTCTGAGAAAAAAAAGAACACGCTGCTGAGCTGTTTTTACATTGTTGGCCAGTCTCTTAGAGAAAGTGACTGGGGAAGTCACGAAACGCGTCAGCGAGACATATATAAATATATGCAGTTTTAATTATATGTATTTTTTAATACATTATTAAAAGTGTATACTTTTTGCAAACAATCGGAGCAGCAAAGTTCATTACAGAAAATATCCAGATATCTGATTGGGGATATCATGGTGCCTTGTCATTTCCACAGTATGGTGCCCTTTCGTTTTGTATTTGTTCCTGCATTCTGCTCCGTTATTGCTGACCATGTATGACCTGGCCTGCCCGCTGATGTTCCTAAGTTGTTGTTCTTCGACTACTCCGTTGCTGACCATATCCGGCTGAGGACCCACTTCGTTGCTGACCGTATTTGGCTGAGGACCCATTCCCGTTACCGACTGTATCCGGCTGAAAACCCGCTCCGTTGCTGACCTGGCCTGGCTGTGAACCCGCTTCCATTACCGACTGTATCTGGCTGAGAACCCGCTCCGTTGCTGACCTGGTCTGGCTGAGAACCCGCTTCCGTTACCGAGTCTATCTTGCTGAGAACCCGCTTCCGTTTACTCTGTGCTGGGCTGAGTATCCGTTCCGTGTCTGGCTTTCCTGGCTACCAGTTACTCTGTGGGCTGCCTTGTCTCAGAGTGCCGTGTGTTTCCAGCATACTACTTGTGGTCTCCGTTTTGCTCTCGCTTTACTTGGTGGTTGCTGTTACGTTAGTCGGTTGCGCCGCATGGCGCTATATCTCTGTCAACCGTTAGGCATTCGTGCTATAGCTTCTCTCCATACCGGCGTTGGCGGAGTGCACAAGCGAAGTACCGGTACAGTGTTCTACCACTGACTGTGTTACTTTGATCTCTCTGTGTCCACCTCTCATACCTCGCTGGGCTCACTCCCTTGGGATTTGCAGTATATCTGGGCGTTACCTATTGACCCTTTGTGTACCTGGACGTTCCAGGTAGAGTGTTGCATATTTCCCTCTGCAGGAGCCTCGGGCTCAAGAGCCAGCGTTGTGTTTTACCATCCTCATTAGAGGGGACACTGGTTGCCTACCTCTCTATACTTTCTGTGCTGCGATCCACCCCTAGCGTTCTAGGGTTATTTCTGGGAGAGTTACCTCGGTCTGTTGTTATCCGGTGCCAGGGTCAGTGGTGCCTCGATCCTTCTGTACCACCCAGGCGTCTGGGTTTTGCCAGTAGTGTTGCCTCGCTCCATGGGTTCTGTGCCTCCCAGGTGTCTGGGTTGTGCCAGCAGAGTTGCCTTGCTCCTCTGGGTTGTGCCAGTCACCTTCGACTGGACCATCTACCATCTAGGTCCTGTGGCCAGCCCACTGTCTACTTATCCTGCTGCCTGTCCTGATCCAAGCCAGGACCTCCACTGTCAGAGATTGTCATTATTCTCACATATATCTCCATTACTGGCCTGATACTGTTGTATATACTTGCCTGTATATCTACTCTGTTGTGTAGGCCCATAGGCCTATCTATGTATTTGAACTTTGTTCTAATAAAGTTATTTTAACCTTACCAAACTGTTCTGAGTGTTCATCAAAAACCGTGACAGGGGACAGGTTTATGATCCCCATATGCACATGAGGTTGGGGGTGAAACTCTAACCAATTCAAAGTGTGAGTATACACCTATTATTCATAGTCTTTGAAACTACCATCAAACTGTACCATTGGGTGCCCTTTTTTCTATTCGTTGTTTGAGTGCTGATATTGTGGGCTGTAGAGGGAGATGTGCTACTAGAAGGAGCAGCCCATTGAAGTAGAGTATGGGTATTATTGAGAAAAGCTTGGTTTGCCGTTATCACAGTCTCCCTAAGGAGGCCTTAGTGATCCTGTGCTTCCTTCCTCTTTTTGTATATCGGCCGGCATGTTTGCGGCTGCTTCCGCATTTCTGACATCATGGATTGGACGCTGGTTTGTGTGCCTGTTTATGGGCCTATTCTGTTTTGCCTAATTGGTTCCCGCCTTGATCAGCTCCTTTATAAACCTCCTTGGGCCTAGGAGTCATTGCTCTTACGTGGTGTTTCTGCTAGTTACTCTTGTGCTCCGTTGTGACCCATGCCTCATCTGAGAATCCGCTCCGTGTATGACCCCGGCTTGTCTGACTACCCACATTGGTTATGACCTGTGGCTCTGGCTGACTAACTTGCTCCGTGTAGACCCTGACTTGTCTTACTACCCACATTTATTCTGACCTGTGGCTCTGACTGACTAACTCATTCCGTGTAGACCCCGGCTTTTCTGACTACCCACATCGGTTCTGACCAGGCTCTGGCTGACTACTCGCTCAGCATGTGACCCTGGGTTATCTGACTACCCACATCAGTTCTGACCTGTGACTCTGGCTGAGTAACTCGCTCCATGTGCCTCGGCTTGTCTGACCTGTGGCTCTGGCTGACTACTCGCTCCATGCACTACCTAGCTTGTCTGACCATTAGTCTCTGTGTTCCGTGGCTCTGGCATGCTCTCGCTCCCTGTTGCCTCCGATCGCGATACCCCTGGTGAGACTTGAGCATTGTGTACTGTTCCCTCTGGTGTTCCACCCGATCCTATTTCCTAGTCTCCTGTATCTCGTAGTAGTGCAGTGCACAGCACAGTGTGCAGCTCCGGGAAGAAGCCTGGGGCCTACCGTCCTGTTACTGTATAAAATAAATAAAGGTGGTTATATTTTATTATTGTTGTCTGTCCTTCTTTGCCTGAATACCATGACAGCAGTGGAATATATATATATATATATATATAATATATAAAATTTCTTAGCATATATTTTTGTGAGCATACTGCCATCGGGTGTTTTTGTGGTGTAATTAATCATTTCTTGAAGATACCACACAAGGGGCGTCACCCGCTTTGTTCCCTTTTTTGTCTTCCTGTGAGTGGGATTATTTCTTTTGTATGCACACACTCATAATGTATATATCATCCTCATAATCTTCATCATCTTCAGTAGTTGTTGATCCACTACAGGATGGAGGCCTCCTAACCTCCAACAAGTTCAGTCTTGTGAATTTTTTCTTGCCACTTTGTACCAACAAATGTAGTAATTTCATCTACCCATCTTGTCTTTGGTCTTCTTCTTGGGCATTTAGAATCAAGTGAAATCCATTCCAAATTTTACTTGGTCCATCTTCCGTCATGTCTTCTTGCTATGTGCCCTGCCCATTTCTATTTCAGGTGCTTTACTCTTTCAATGATGTCATAAAACTTTGTTTGGTGATGAATCCAGGCACGTGTTTTTCTGTCTTTTTTATATGTAGAATTTGCCTCACCATACTTCTCTGTGTAACCTTATATTTCTGTATTGCTTTGAAACATAGAATTTAACTGCAGATAAGAACCAATCAGCCCATCTAGTCTGCCCATTTTCCTACAAACCCAATACACTCATACACTCACAAACCCAATTCTCACCCAACACTCACATACACTCACAAATCCAATACACACATACACTAACAAACCCAGTACTCAAATACACTCACAAATCCAATACACACATACATTCACAAACCCAAAACTCAAAAACACTCACAAATCCAATACACACATACACTAACAAAGCCAATACTGAAATACACTCAAAAACCCAATACATGCATACACTCAGAAAACCCAATACTTACCCAATACTTACATACACTCACAAATCCAATACTCACATACACTCACAAACCCAATACACACATACAGTCACATACCCAGTATACACATGCACTATACAATATACGCAGTACACATTTGAGGAAGATGTAAAACAATTTTCTTCCAGTTTTTTAAATTATCCTTTTAGTGCCCATTTTTAAAAATACTCAAAGACTATTCTTTAACAGCTCCCCCAATGTGAGGGTGTGTATTTAGTGAAATATGAAGGTGTGACTCCAAGCAAGAAAGAAAATGTGCATTCTAATTACAGGATGGGTATGTCGTCTACATGTGTTAAATGTAGTCCTTTTGAAGAACAGACCTTTTGAAAAAATGTTAAAATGTGACTTGTACAGAAACTCCTGTGTAGGGATGGGAGAAAATTTTCACCTCAAACTAAAAATCGTTGAATAATGGCACTTTCTGCTTCGCAAATAATTTCCCAAGAAAAGTGCAGTTTTTCCACTTTTTCCTGCCTTTTTCGAACATTGAATTCAATGGGAAGAAACCTTTTTCTCCACCACACGCAAGTTTTCTACAGCCATATAAAAGGCTGTCATGCTCTCACAGTGTGCCATACTGAGTTTGTGAGAGGAGAGAGCTTGCACCTTGTTTGAGCTAAAAAAGACAGAGAGCGGAATTGAAGTTTAGTTTAGGGAATCTTTTAGTAGGACATTTGTTCTTTGTAAGTGTGTATTAGGAGAGTCAGTGGGGTGCTCTGGGGAGAAGAAGGGAAGAAGGAGGTTGACCCCAAATATTCCAAAATTCCATGTGACTGACTGGCAAGACACAGGCAGCTAGGGACCTATTTGCTTGCTGAGCTTGCTGTTATTGTCTCTGTGCTGGGTGGGAAAGTCTGGGGAAAGACATTGTTGATTTTGTTTTTCATTTATCATATTTTTTGGACAGACAGGGATAAGACAATATATTAGGTGACAGTGACAGACAGCTGACTGCGCTTAGGCAAGGCATCATACAGCTCCATCAGGTATGTTTTGTACCTACAGTAAAAAAGACATTGTTGATTTTGTTTTTCATTTATCATTTATTTTGGACAGACCGGGATAAGACAACAGGGTGGACAACTTAAAACAGTAAAAAATAAATAAATAAAGAAGAATAAAGAACTAAATATATTAGGTGACAGGGCTTAGGCAAGGCATCATACAGCTCCATAAGTTTTGTACGGTACAGTAAAGAAACCAGTGCAATTGCATAATGTCCAGCAAACGCACAAGGGGAAGGGGAAAGGGGAGGGGTGGAGCAGTGCAGGGACGTGAGAGTAAAGTAGTAGTTCAGAAACTGAATGCAGCCATGGTTGCAGTCAATGATGATGATCCCTCTACTACAAGGGAGGATGCAGTTTGTGATGGTCCGAGAAAAACCTAGTTCCAGCACCCCCAGTGCCAGTAGAAATAAAGAACCATATAAGAAGAACACTGTAGACAACAACAAGTGTTGATGACGCTGGCAATAGCATAACAAATGAAGGTGTAGCAGCTAAACCGCCTGCTGCATCAGATAGTGAGACAAACAAGCACCAAAACACCCGTCCGCAAAGTAGTAGGGAAGTTTGTTACAGTAAAAGTAAAAATAAATTGTTTGAGACCTCCAAAAGCTTAGATGAATATAAGAGTAGTGGGCAAGAATTGACCCAATGATTGATGATGATGCAGACCTAGAATATAACCCTCCAGCATCATTCTTTTTTTCAGATAAAGATGAAGTTGAGAGTGAGGATGATGACAGGGCTATAAGGTTAGCAGAAAGTCAAAGGCTGAATCTTCCACCACTTTTAATGAGCACTGTGCCTGTCTATACATTGTTTGAGAAAGCCATTGGAAAGTCTGACCCTGGACAGGCACATATGTTAAAAAGCACACAGTCACTCTATCAGTCATCAAGCAGCAATGTTGGGAGACTAACATTCTTAAAAAATGAACCAACATCTCATACCATTTGAGTATCAGGTAGCAAAAACCACACATGCCAGACAAAGCCAGGACAAATATATTAACAGCAGCGCAGATGAGGAGGTGGAGGAGGGATGTGAAGAAGGGTTGCCACCAATCTACCTTATTTGTGCCCTGTGGTGCAGCTGGGTTGCCATAGAACTGCTTCCATTCTTCTTAGCACACCACCCTCCTTGTGAACTATTACATTCCATGATAAGCATCTTGTGATGACAGATATTTTTTTCTTTTTCTTAGTTTATTTATTCATTTTATTTTCTGCCATTTCTTTTTAGGGGATTTTTGTCTTGAACCTAAATTGTTTCATGGTAAGATTGTAATGGGCAAACCAACATATTTCAACAATACAAACGAAAGAGGATATAAAGTATATGAATCTATAAAAGTGAAATGTAATTCTAAGTACCATTTGAAGGGGAAAAAGACAATCTTTTGTGGATTTGACCTAAGATGGCATCCCAGAATTCCAATCTGTGAGCACAGTAAGTTCACTTTTTAATCTTCTCTTACTTCATGGCTCTTTGCTCAGTGTACTTTTATAATCAAAATATGAATGCTATAATTATTATTTCAGAGGCACTGTAAACTTTTTTAATGAGTTATACAAGGATGATCATTGTGGGAAGATGTGTAATTCACATTTTATTATACTTCATATTTGTCTTTCTTTTTTTTGATAAGCTGTAGCTTTTGTATATACCAGATGGCGCTGTTACTATCACATATAATGCATTTTGGTAGTTTATGAATCAAACTTTCCAATAAAATGCATTATAAAAAATGTGCCTTTTGGACAGTAATTGGCTCTGCTGCTAACAGTTTGATGTAAAAAATAAGCTTGAGGTTTAATATCTTTTGAATGAAATATCGTCCAATGCAAAAGCCCAGTAACACACATATATTTATATGGAATCCCTTCAAGTGGACTAAAATGTTTGTGCTTCCTTTCATTTTATTTGAAGTCAAAACTTTGCATAGGCATAGCCTCAAACTCCCACTCAATCTATCTAGCTTTCTATCCAGGGTCTCATAATAAGTACATTGTGTAGTGTAATTGATTTCCAAATGTGTTTTTGGACCAGACATTTCTAAAAACCATTAGTGAAATTCTAGCTAATATTTTGGAGTCTGTGTCCACCACAATGCTGATCATACTCGAAGCTGTACATGGTCTCCCTGTCTGAGAGTTGCTATTTGGCTTGGTTCATATGCAATAACCTTATAGCTCTTTGTTCTTTCATTTTTCTTCTGTTTTGTTTATAAAGACTGACAATGTCCAGTATATCAATTAAAAAAACAAACACTCAACATCTCAATCATGAGTACATGGATACCAACTATGTGTGCACTGTACTTGCTTCCTATGTTATCATCTGTTTTATCCTAGGGGATGCCTGCAGTTATCCAGATATTAAGAATGGATACATCATTCTTAGTAATGGAAACAATTATAATCCTACATTAAATTACTCCTTCTTCTTGCATGACACAGTCCATGTGCAGTGTGACCCTGGATTTGTAATGTAATGAAAAGATAGCAGTAAATGTGGTATGTTTTTGGAATGGTCACCAGAGCTTCCTGTTTGTGTCCAGGGTGAGTTAACTAGTCCTGGCAATAACTTTAACAAATATCCTCACTTGAATCTCTATAGTTTATGGAGTTGATGTGCTAACAAGAACTGTAGCAAATGAAATGCACTATGTTTTATCCAGACTTTCTGCACTATGACTGGTAAAGTAAACAAGAAAATCACATACACATCAAGGGAAGTTTCTCATCAGACCAAAATAACAACACAAAAAATGAAAAAGTGGAAATGTTACTTTGAAACACAGTGATTTTGAAATAACATTCAAAAGCACCTATATTTTTGTTAGGTATTTATATTTAAAACAATTGTTTATGAAATATTTAGCTGAATGTATTTGTTACTATGCAATTGAGTTAATATTTCCTGGTAGGAAGTGGCATTTGGGAAGAGGGAGCAGTGTGGCAGTGCATGCCAGATTCTCACTAAATGACAAAACACGAAGTGAAGCATATCATTAATGATTGTCATAAATAAAGCAAAATGACCAACATAAATGTAAGTGCTTTTGAAAGCTCATTGAAAATCACCTATTTGTGGCAAAGTGACCATTCCACCTTAAAGGGATGGTAATGTTTAATAAACATTTTTTCTTGTTTTGTAGGTTAAAAAAATATGTGGCACAAATCCCATCTCTCAAATCTTTATGGTTTGAGAGATATTCACCACTAAAGTTCCCCCCTCCCTCATGTCAACTGTAAAGCTGACAGAAGTAGATCCATGTCGGCTGAAACAAGGCGGCCCTTCAGCGGAGCCGCAATAGCGATATTGGAAAATAATTACTTAATTGGAACGGTCTACAAAGTGTGCTTGCAAACCAGGCACATTTTGTAGACCATTCCAGTGAAGTAACGCTTTTCCAGTATTGCTGTTTTGGCTCTGCTGCAGAGCTGCCAGCTGGTCCTAGGACCGGGATCTCCTGCTGTCAGCAGAGCACTGACGTCAGGAGAAGGTGAGGGAGGGGAACTTTAGCACTGAATATCTCTCAGACTGTAAATGTTTGAGACATGGGATTTGTGCCACACAACTTCTTTTTTTTTAAATCTACAAAACCAGACACTAGACATTAGTGTCCCTTTAAGTCAAGCTCCATCTGCAGCTATATTCACATGGGATTTAGCATGCATTTCTTTTCATTACCCAATTTAAAGGGATAGTAATGTTTCATAATAAAAGCAGCTCTAATTAATCATCATAGTATTTGGACTTTGGAGAGTGTTTTTCAATGCTGTCAGAGTTGTAGTTCAAGAGTAATTCAATGACAAAGTATCCCCCTCACACCCCTTTTACTGATGTAACACTGTTCAGCCAGAGCAGAAGGGTGGTGCCCAGGCAGATTGCAGAGAGGGACAATCAGGAAAAACCTGAAAAACTTGTCAAGGGGGCCAGGGCTTTCATTGTTCTCATAGGAAGAAGATTGACCCTGCTGTTATCTGTCCAGTCTATGGACTGCATTCCACATCTGAGAAGAGATGGCTTACACTATGTAAAAGGGGCGGGAGGGAGAAACTTTGCTTGTGAATATCTCTTCAAACCATAAAGGTTTCATAGATAAGACTTATATTTCATGTTTTTTTTAATGTCTACAAAATAAAATAAAGATTAAATGAAGTATTACTATCCCTTTAAACAGAGATCTAAACAAAAGTAAAGCTGTTTTGAAATCTTGTGATGGAATGTGTTTGCCATGCTGGGCTACAGAAATTGGTGTCCAATCCCCAAGAAGCAAATAATGTATATTTATTTGTGCTAATAGATACAGAGATATAGAAGTATATTTAGTCCTAAAATATCTAAGTACAGTGATTTTATCACAATAATAGTTAATGAGCAAGAACAAGCCTTCTAGTATAAGAAAATGACTGCTATAGCTGCTGTTTTAGTGTCAGGGAATATGGCCATGTCTGTATTGTTTAGAACTCTGTGTATGGTTAGACAGCAGAACTGTACTACCTATTTTTTGACTGTCCCCCACGGGAGGATATGCTACAGTTTCTGACTGGTGTGTCCCATGTTAGTCAATGGTGAGTGAATATACTCATGTGTGTAAATATGTATGTACATTTGTATTTCCATGTGGAAAGTCTTTAACAGATTTCTCCACATTCTTCCTTTCTAACATATAACAGAAATGGAAATATGCACAATCATTGATAAATACCCAAGAGTATTTTTAAGTGAATGAGAGCTGTAGTGGTGAGCATGAGCAGTATATGAGATGCTCTATAGATCGCCAACATTGATAAATGACAACAATGATGATTTGTTGTGGCACATGGAAGGTTGAAAACAAATATTTTGTAAACATCAGGTCTAGGAAACCATCACTTCTGTTAAAGGGAGTAAAATGAAACTTATTGGAGACAAATATATTTCATAAAGCTTTGTTCCATCTAAGGTTAAGGAGACAGAAAAGACTATATGCAGAAATCAGCAATGGGCGTTTCCTTCTGGTCTCCGATGGCAGCACACATAGAAGAAGAAACTTATAAAAGGACCTCCCACCCATAGCATCCCTCAGTGTTTTTCCTGCCCTCCTTGGCAGGCAGGGCTCCCTTCTTCTTATAATTTGTTATTTTCTATAAGGATCTTTTCAAGCTCCAGCCGTGACTCCTTCATTGGGCAATTCTGGAGGGGGGTTTTATTTATTTAATTTATCTAGAAAATAAGAGACACAAAAACAAAGGGGTGCTTATAGTGCATTAATGTACATAACTTGGGCCTCCCCATATACACGCTACTCACAGAATGGATTTCTGCTAGAAAAGGGCAGCGAATATAGATAGAGAATTCTGACTGCCTCTACTCATTCATTGTCGCCTTACTCGCTGCTCCCCAGATCAAAATGCCTTCCAGGGGTCCTCACTGAAACAGAAATACAACAGCAACATGGAGGCGCTGACAAGTGAAACAGTAATATTATAAAATAGTTGGTATATCAGTTACTTATATTTACTTGTTGGCTGGCTTCAGTTCCACAGCAGGCTAGTTCGCAAACAGGAAAATTAACCCTTCCTGATTCAGAGACATGGCTCTCTGGAACTTTCTCTCCAGTATTCAGTATTATAGAAAATAATAAAAAAAACAGCTAAACAATATCAAAATATAAAAAGTAATTCTGAGTTTAAAGGGTAATCCAGACATGGACCCCTTGTTCTCAGTGCCTGGGGAAGCCAGCTGCACCTCACTGACGAGGCCCAAACAAGGCCGAAACGTACGCAGAGCCAGATTATGGGCAAGGCACACGAGGTGTGTGCCTAGGGCCCGGTGAAGGTGGGGGGCCCACTCTGCACAGCCGATCCACCTGAGCTCTGCATTCAGGCACAATTGCAATACTATGAGCCACGCACAGCGACTGTCCTGATTTTGGGGACCAATCAAAAAATGTCTTTGATTCTTTGAAAATGTTAGTTTCAAAGACAAAATCAAAGACAATTTTTAACATCAGAATTTTTAAAGGCAACGTTCATCAAGATCTTGTTACCGTACTTTTCTTTTGACACATTTTCAAACGTGATGGATTTACTACTGAAAATATTGTCCTTCTTTTACCACCAACTAACGATCCAACATTTTTTTCATTATGACGACTTTTTGAACATCTCGCCCTAAAACCACGTTAACACATGGAATGCCAAAGTGCTATCCTATGCATTGATTGCCATTGCAGTGGATATCCCTCAATGACTCCAAGGGTTCTATCGGTATTAAGGCTATGTTCAACTCCGTCAATGTAGTCTTCTGTCAGTTCAACTTAATCATGTGAAAAACATGGCCAATTTGGTGTACCTTTGTTCCTAGAGTGATGGATGATATCCTTGATGTGCCATTGTCATCATGTCCCAAAGAATGGCAGATTATAGTTGAATACACACCCTCAACATGAGACTTCCATGGAATGGATACTGCACGGCTCAGATACTGTAGCAGCAATGTGGTTGTTGCAGACGACAGGAGGGCTGTGTCAATGGGTCATCCTCTGCAGTAGAACACATGATTATGTGTTGTGTTAGTGTGTTTGCAAGCATTCCCCAGACATGACCATGGTCACACATGCATTATACTCACGGGTGAGGTAGTCCTTGATGAGCCTGTTTCGTATATGGGCCCCTTTCAGGTATCCTCATCCTCATCACTGGGAACAGGGACCTCCGGGGCTGTTGTGGCTCCACATCCTTGACTAGACGTGTGTGTGTATAGTAATATTGTGGAGTATAGCACACGCCAGGATGTTTATGTAGAGATGTCCCTCTTGCGGTGGAGCTCTTATTCTCACTTGTGTGCAATCTATGGCACACATGACCCTGGGCATTCCTCCCCTAGCGTAAAAGGCCTGCTTGATATGTGCCCACTCCATATCAGTTGTTGGGAAGTGGATGTAGGTATTGGCCTTCCTTTTTAGTGCTGCCAACACCTGTTGCCAGTGCCCTTCAGCAGGTGGCTTGGGACATCCTAGACATATATCCTTCTGTGGACTGGAAGGATCCCAATGTGTCTGGAAGCACTCCTGTGTTGGTCGGAAAAAATAAACATAGTAGAAAAATGGACTGGCAAACCGCAATACTCGACTGTAATAAAAACCTTAAATTTTATTGCCAAAAAAATAAAAATAACATTCTCACATGACCCAATAGGGAGCAGAAAGACACCACTAATTTGCACTAGGAGAAGGATGTAATTACTAGATCTGACATGTTTCGCGCTCCACAGTGCTTAATCATAGATAACTAAAACTACCAAAAGTACCTTAATTTAAACCATAAGGTGGGCCATGATTGGACTCAATTAAAAACAACAAGTAGTAGAACAACCTATCCACAACCTAAAAACAAGAAACAACGTAATATCAATCTTCACAGTCTGTCCTATCTAAAACGCCTCCACATCACTATCAAAACCATTGACACGTATGTTTAACTACCTCCTCATCCGGACCAATCTGTCCAAGTGAAAGAGGAAGGAGGACAATATAGGGAGGAGGAACGAAGAGGAAAAAACCATGCATCCTAGGCTTCACGTGTGGTTCACAACTTAAAGCAAATACAGATTACATACATATATAATGCATGGAGGAAGACAATACGAGCCCACTGCCCATGGACACACAAATCAAATGAGAAGGTGGAGACCACAACCTATATATAAAATACTCAAAAAAAATTCAGAAAATATGTGCAATATCCCATTCATCATTCAGCCCACTTGGATACCTAGTCCTCAGGGTCAAAATCCAGAAGGCTTCACGCTCTTCTAAAAGTCGATTAATATCTCCCCCTCTCCATGGCAAACGTACTCTTTCTATGCCCGTGAACCGCAGGTATGACATGTACCCATCACGCACATCGTGGATATGTTTGGCTACAACAGAATCCGGGAGATGCCTCTCTGTCTGTTAGACATGCTCCCTGATTCTTTGTCGGACCAACCTAGCTGTTCGGCCCACATACTGTATAGAACATCGTGTACATGTAAATAAGTACACCACATTGATAGTAGCACAATTGATATAACTTTTGATACTATATTCCAAATCGGTAACTGTACTTTTACATTTACCTGTCTGGTGTATATATCGGCAAACACTACATTTGGCTGACCCACAACTGAAAAAACCTTTGTGTACCAGCCAAGTAGGTTTAGGCTTCACCGTCATAAATAAACTTGGTGAAACAAGATTCCCAATAGTAACACCACGGCGTGCAACAAAGCCACATCCATCACCTAAAACGTTAGCCAACTGTGTATCTGCACTTAATATCGGCAAATGTCTACAAACTATGTTGCAAATAGATTTATACTGTGCACTATACGTTGTGATGAACCTGACCTTATTTTTTAATTGTCGATCTGGCCTAATGCGTTCCTTCAACAAATTTTCTCTAGGAACCCGAAAAGCAGAGTCATAAGCCTTAGTTACCAAACTGGAAGGATCCACTTGCCATGAAGTCGATGGTACACATGATCTTCTGCAATCTGGATAGGGCACAGTTCAAAGTGTAAACTACCTCATATAGGTCGTTGATGATGTGCGATGTCAACCTGTAGCTGTCTCTGATTTCAGCATCCATGATTCCCAGGAGTGTAACCCTTGTGTGATATATCCTACCCCTTAGTGGTCATCTGTCATCCCTCTGCTGCTCCAAAGGTCTCTGTGGCAGTTAAGGGAGCTGGCAGACATCCTGTTGTAGCAGCTGTGGTGCTGCTGGCCGGTGTTATCCTCCAGGTGGGGATGGGCTTCTGTGTGGCTCTTCAACCAGAGTATCATCACTTGCAACAGGTGAAGGCTGTTGAACAGGTGTACTTGGGGTGGATGTTGATCCCTAGCCCTAGCACTCCTTTGTCCAATGTCTTTGCAAATAGTAAGTACGTAAACATACTAGTAGTAATCTCTCGCTCTCTGTCTCTTTCACTGAGTAATCTCATTGTAAACATGCCACATTGGGGGTGGGTGAGCTGTCCCTTTAAAACAGTGTTAAGGAGTTGTCCAGGAGCAGTCATGAGGTCGGGAGTAACCAAAGGGAGGGTGTGTGTTTTCCAGGTAAGTGTTTGCCGGTGTGTCTGTGGTTGTTGGTGTGATTTGTTTAGACTGCTGTGTACCTGTCAGGTGCATGAGTGACGTTGTGAGGGGCATGTTGTGTCTCCATTGGCTGTTGATGTTGCATAGGTGAGCTTGGTTTGGTTTGGGATTGAGAGGTGTGAGTGTTGTGTATTAACCCCTGTTGTTCCAGTGTATGTTTTGATGGCTTATGTTGTGATGCTTTCTGTTGCCCTTGTCCCTGTGGATTTGCTGGGTTGTTAGTCTGTGTCTTGTTTGTATGTTTTAGGCATTGTTGTGGTGCTTGTTTGGCTTTGCAGTGGTTAATTTTGCCTTGTAAATGCTTGTGTTATATACTGTGTGTTGTGTGAGCTGTTTTTTGTTTTGTTTTTCCGATGGTGGTTTTTAGCATGCGTTGTGTGGTGTGTGTGGCCAGAAAAACTAGGTCATAAATTTCTGCCGGCAAATCTATCAATTTATTACCCATTGTTACTATTGCACACAATTTAGTGGCTCTGGGGATAGCTGTTGCATTGTCCTCAATGGGCTATATTTTATCATCTGTTGAGTTTTTGTAAAATGCCGTTTGCTGTTTGTAAGACACAGAATTGAATGGCTTACCGTGCTTATAAAACTGCCGATGGCTGTTTTGTTTTTGTCGAACACAATTGAATCGCGGCTTTAATGTGAGTACCTCTCTGCAATGATTTATTGTTAATCACCTTTGGCACACTACACTAATGAGTCTCTCCCCCTTGTGTTTTTATTCTAATGTTTATATTTGGTTTCATATAAAAAATATTTCCCTTTATTATCTAAATGTATTATGGGAAATTGATACATTGTAGACTTGTGCACGGGCAAAATTTTCAGTAAAATTCGAATTCGGACGAATTTTTTTTTTCCTAATTCGGATGATCCTAATTTAGGACCGGGCCTATTCGATTCGGACGAAATTCTGATCCACTCCGAATTATTCGGCCGAATTTAACATGGGTTAAATTATAGCAGTGCGCCTCCGTGCACGCTGCTATCATTATTTGCAGACAGGGTGTGCATTTAGAAAAAGATCCATCCCAGAAACGGACATTGTCGTACATTGCCAGTCTGTGCATGTCACCTCTACTCCAGCATGGGATGCCAGTCACAATGCAAACGTCGAACATCGAGAACCCATGCCTGTCATTCAATTTAGCATATGTTCGAACATCGAAACCCCATGCCTGTCCTTCAATATAGAATATGTTCGAACATCGAAACCCCATGCCTGTCATTCAATTTAGCATATGCTCGACATCGAAAACCCATGCCTGTCACATCCTACTCAACATAAGTGGTCGACTCGAACATGGACAAACTACATGTCACATTCTATGTTAGTACATGGGTAAAGATTAAGGTTTCATTTTCTGGTACCAGCCTCCTACCCTACTGTCCCTCTTTAGTACCCAAATTCCTCTCTCTCGTTTTCCTATCCTGATTTCCCCTCATATCAGATAACTCTATGTGTATATACATTGTAGTGTTTCATACTACATCAAGAATAAACATCAATGATTGTAATGTGATAGATGTAATGTGTTAAAAAGAAAAATTGAGACATTCTGTTGTGAACAAACTGCAACACAGGAGAGAAATAAAAAAAAATGCTTGACATCTATACTGAAGAGGGGTCCACAGCATTGTCTTAGTATAGCAATATCACCGTTTTCCGTGAGTGTGCAATACAGGGCTCTACGGTAATTGCTGGGCATTTCCCAATGTCATAATCAGGGGATGATGGGAGTTGTATTCTAACTACTGTTAGGAAACACATAAGTGATGCACATTCATCTCCCACCTAGAAATTATTTACACACGAAGCAACTCCCCCAAGTAATACCTAGCCCCTTTCCAAGTGAAAGGACTTCCAGAAAGGCTTCAGATCTCTTAGTGACTCACCTGTTATTGCCAGTCAGCGGGACCCGGAGAGTAGGAGGGGGTGATGCTATGGCTGCAGATTAAGTCTGGCACAGTGCTCTTAGTTGGTCACTTGTCGCAATGTTGAAGCTCAGCCCGGCCAACACCTTCTGGGTGGAGACACCTCACAGCAATCCTGTTCAGGACACATCATGCACTGTTGTGCACTCATACTAGGGATCCCAAATGTTTAGACTCATTTTGTACAGGGGGCACCCTCCTGTATTTGTAAAACCTCTCTAGCAAATCTGGGACGGTAGACCTATTTACTCAAGTCTTGACTTTAGGTGGGCGATAAACAATACAAAATAGGCATAATGTTTCACTATCACATAATTCACGTCACTGACAGTCACACTGATGGGACACCCTGCAACACAGAAATGGCGGAAGAGCACAAAATAAACATGCTATGGGACGGCAAATTGCCGCCCCTGTCAAAGTGCCGCCTGGGTCCATGGACCCACTGGGACCCATGTAAGGGCCGGCCCTGTATTCAAACAAATACCTAATATTTTTTTATATTTTGCACAGGAACAAATATTACTTGCTCTTGCAGTGGCAATAACTGGAACTAATGCTGGCTGCCTACCTATGCCTAGCCTAATGCTACCTGCCTGCCTACACAACAACTGTACACTCTCTAATCTCTTCTCTCTCTGAGCTCCAACAACCCAATGAGGAAATGTAGGCTGTCTGTCTGTGTGACTTTGTCATTAATCCAACCCCCATCATGAAACGAAGAAGGCTATTCGAATACAGACAAAAGAAGGAAATAGTGCATGAAACGGAGAATGGAATTGGACTAGAGACATGGAGGGAAAATTATGGAGGGATAGTAATTGAGCGCGCACAGGAAGTACAAAAAAGTCCTGGTCAAAAGTAGTCAAAACTTTTGGAAATGTGTCGATTGCCGAAACTTCCGAAAGTTTTGACGAATTTCGGACCTGGTCTGTTCGGAGTCGGATCAATTTTTCCGAATGACCTTGGAGTTTCGGATTGGCCGAATGTCTCCGAATGACCACATTTTCGATGAAATCCGAATGTCTCCGAATTAATTCGCACGTCTAATAAATTGGGATATTAAATCTAGTAGGAGGATTAAATATTGAGGAATATAGTGCTTTGATCACATGTTTTGACTGTGAATTTATGTTTTTATCTTTTCATTATTCATCATTTTGTCATTTTATTCTATATAAATATATATTTTATATATAAAGTTTTTTTTTTCATAGTATGTACAGTTTTTGTGATGGTTATTTGGGGTATATTGCACTGGTTTGCCATAAACATGATTGTTTCCCTAAGAAAATGTATCAAGCATATTAATGGATAGGGTTAATTAGAGGACCCAAACTGACTAAGGGGGCTTACTTTGTAGTCTATATAAGGAGGCAAATTAGTCAATTTTAAATGTTTATTATTTCGGAGATTTGAGAGTTCCTGAAGAAAGGGAGATAAGCTCAGAAACATGCTGAACCTGTTATAATATGAGCCCACTATCCAGAGCTTGTTAATTAAGGTGTCAGAATTAATTTTTTACACATTGATATCGATTAATACCTTTTTTATTATTTTGTACTATACTGAATACTGGAGAGAGAGTTATGGAGAGCCATTGTACCTGAATCAGGACTGGTTAATTTTCCTGTTTGCAAACTAACCAGCCAATAAGTAAATGTAAGTGATTGATATAACAACTATTCTATAATATTACTGTTTCACTTGTCAGCTGCCCCATCTTCCTGTTGTATTTACCAGGCAGGATACATTGAGATTTCTCTCACTATCAAGTATGTCTTGCAGAGATTTTACTGAAAAAAGTTCCATATTTACACAAAATAGAGAAACTAAATCATTATATAGTTACATATTGTTTTAGGTACAAACATCACACCATCCCTTTGGATGGAGGACCCCACTGGGTCTCTTTGTGTTGATAGTACACAATGACTGGTGCGTCTTTCCCCTTGAGTCCAGCTTCCTTGCAATTTTCCAGGCATGCATAGCTACTCATTCAGGCTTTGATGACTTCCTGCTGGTGGAACACATTTACGTTCAAAGCACCAAGAGTTCCTTACCAGCTTCACTATGGAGTGGATGTGCTCCAGCTTCTGCAGTCTCAGGGGAGGTTTCTCTATTTATTTTTGGTTTCCTAATGGTGTCGGCCACAGCCTCTCTTCTTAGAGAGTAGCAGATTAGGACCATGAAGGCTCCAGCAGAATCTTTGCTCTGCATTGTAAGACCTGTTCTTCTTGTTTTAGTCTCTTAAAAGTATAGTAATACTTAATATGTAAAAAAATATGTATTGTAGAGTAAAAAAAAGGGTACTCTTGTTGCTGAAAGGTGTTTTATTCTAAAGTTATTACAGCTCAAAGTTGAAGTTTTTAGGTGCAATATCACAGTGGACTGAAATTGTACAGTGGCGCTGTTGTTACACCATCCCATGGACATCTCTGGTCTGTACACCATAAATCTACATAGGATGGTGTAGCAACAGCGCCACTGTACAATTTCAGGCCACTGTGATATTGCACCTAAAAATTTCGACTATGAGCTGTAATAACTTATGAATAAAACACCTTTCAATAGTGGGAGTTCCCTTGTTTTACTCAGGGGGATAAACCCTACAACATATTTTTTTTTACATTTTAAGTATTACTATCCCTTTAAGACTTTTAGAAAACTGTGTTCTTCTGTTTTTCTCTTTAGATTGAGTACTTAGGGGTATCTTTTTGTCTTTTACGCAAGAAAGTGCTGAAAGAATGATGCCAGAAGAAGCTATGTTCCTCTTGTTTATTAGATGGGAATTCTCTATCTACCTCCTTGATTTCTTCTGCTCAGGTTAGTGGGACTTTATATATGGTCCCTTTGGTCTCTCTCTGTTAACCTCCATTCCATTGGAAACTTGGAGGTCTATGTGAGCTGAGGGAGAAAAGACTGGGCAATCTGCATCATTTTTAGCCGGATCTCCTGCATTCCCTGATAAGTTACCGGCTCATTCAGACTCGGAATCAGAGTAGTCTGAGGAAGAGGGATACTGGGAAGATCCTATATTTTCCCTGTGGAATTTGCAGACTCTTTAGTTAGAAGCATTAGATTAGACCTAGGTCAGTGGCGTTTGAGCTTTATTTAGGCTTCAAAAAGAAGCACAAAGTAGTCTCTGCTCATGAGGTGGTCGCTGACTTAATTAAACAGGAGTGGGCTAATCCAGAGAAGGGATTTTCATTTCCAAAAATACTGAAGGCCCTCTTACCCTTTGATAATAAGAATACTATCTTCTGGGATACAGTGCCCAAAAGTAGATGTCCATATAGGGAAATTGTCCATAAAAACACTATTCTGGTTGGGAACACTTCAGGCTTTAGGAATCCTATGGACAAGAAGATAGAGACTGTGCTACATAGCACGTATGAAGAAGACCTAGTGGGGCCATCAGATGCATCTCAAGAGCTGTGCATCTGTGTTTGCTCCAGCCTGAGAAAGATGTAGCCAATAAGGTTCACAGAAAAGAGTTGTTAAAATCAATTTAATCTCTTGCATTTCATCACTCTTCTGGTGGCGGATTATATCTGAGATACATTGATGGAGAGAACATTAGAATTGCAGTAAGTCTACAGCCTTAGCCACCGCTGGATTCAGAGCTCTCTGGTTATGCCATTGGGCTGAAGATATTTCTTTTAAGAGCAAACTATGCTATATGTCCTTTGAAGGGAATTTTCTGGTTTGTAAAGAATTGAATACACTTCTTCACTCACTATCAGAAAAGAGAAAATTTCTTCCACAAGACAGAAGATTTCACTCTCAGAGGCTGATTGCTTTGTCCCTTCAGAGATTACAGGAAATCTCTTAAAAGAAAGAGATAAGTGAATAGGCTTTTTTTCCCCCAAAGGCAACAAGTCCCCCAAGAAGGCTTTGCAAGACAGATGTGGGAAGCCTCAGTTCTGACATCAGGCCCATTTTTCCATTGGGAAGCAGACTGCATCATTTTCTGCCTTAGTGATTAAAAGTTACCTTTCCAACAGTTCTGGGGGTGTTGAACACCATTCAAGAAGGTTTAAAAATTCAGTTCTCTTCTGTACCCCCTTTCCAGAATCCTGGTCACTCAGATTCCATGAGCCACCCATTCGCAACAGTGTTTTCTTTTAGGCATCCAAGACTTTATTCTTGCCAAAGTCTTAGCCCCAGTGTCAGTGACCCTGCAAAAGAAAGGAACATATGCTACAGTCTTTCTTGTACCAAAACCAAAATCTGACTTTTCACAACCATTTCATATGTTTAGAGCAATTAAGGAGGCAGTGTCACAACCCGTCGGACTCCTCCTTCCCAGAGGCGTTCTCCCTCCTAATTACTATACTCCTTCACCTGTCTGTGGCCTACTTATATCCAGGACTTTTCTCCTTTCACCACCCTTGGATGGTCAGTGCTCAGCGTCCTTGTGTCCTGTATGCCTGCATATCTGATATCCTGATCTCTGATTCCTGATGTGACCTCCGCTTGTATCACATTCATCCGACTTGCTGGTTTCCTGATCATGGCTTTGTTCCTGACTACTCTCGACTCTTTGCTCCATTTCCTGTTCCGACTCTCTGTGTACCAAACCTGGATTGTCGATGATTCTCCATTTGTCTTCGACCCTTCAAATCGACTTCTGCATATTCCTATGACTAGTAATCGACTCCTGTTCTACCTTGACTCCCCTGTTGTCTTCAACTCGCAGTCGACCTATTTCTGTCTGTTGACTATTGCCTCACTTTAAAACTTTGCCTATCCTCGACTGTCGACCTTCTGCAGTAGGGTTCTGACTCGCGGATTGTCGCAGATTGAGTCTTCCTTGCCTGGCTGAGAGACGTGACAGGCAGTAAATATTCTAGACCTCCAGGAAGCATACTATCATGTGCCCATTCATCCAGATTGTCATAAGTACCATCTGGTAGCAATCAAGGATGAGTCACTTATTCACCAGTGATCACTGTCCTTGTCTTTTGGTCTTTTCTTTGCTCCAAGTCTTCACCAAGAATATAGTCATGGTAGCTGATTATCTGTGGGAACAATGTGTAACACTGGTTAAATATCTAAAAGACTGGCTTTATCTCCAATAATTCTATCCTTTCAGACATATGGTAATCAAGACTTCACTCACTGGGCTGGAAAGCTAACATCACCAAATCAGACCTCCACACAGCCAAAAGGAATAGATTAATTGGAATGATTCTGGATTCAGAAGAGGGAAAGCCTTACTCACCAGAAGTCAAAATTTGCAAGATTGTTAATCAGATCCTGTAGCTGAAGTCAGCAGAGCAGCCCCCCCGAGACATCTTATGTCCATTCTATGTTTAATGACATCAACCATAAATGCCGTTCCCTGGGCCAGAATGCACGTGAGACCATTACACCATCTGATCCTGGCATTCATGAACAGGAAACCAGTGTCTCTTCATATTCAGGCATGTCTTACATCTTTTCTCAAGTTATCGCCAGCATGCTGGTCTACTTCTCATTTGATCATTCTTAAAATGGATGCCATCAAGTCAGGATGGGGAGCAGCGACCCAGGACAGATCATTTCAAGGCCAGCGGTCTCTAGCAGAAAGGTAGAAACTTAAGCAGAGAAGGGGGAAGCTTCAGCAGAGCAGATCTGTAGAGCCACAACTTGCAGAAGTGTCTATACTTTCATCACACCATATCATACTGATCTGCAGTCTTCAGTAGAGGCTGCTTTTGGCTGGATTGTCTTAGAAACAGCTCTGCAGTACCCTCCTAGTAGTATTAGTGGTGTTATCTATCTTCTGTGCAAGTACTGCTATAGGAGACCAGAAGGAAAGAGTGAATATTTCTAATCTGTGAATTCCTTTTCCTTCAGGTCCCTGTAGGCAGCACACGGACTTCCCTCCCTCCTCTTATTAACAAATATTTTATTTAGTGAAAACATTTTTTCTCTGGTTCATTTTGTCTTAACACTGAGGGCTTGTTGGGGAGGAATGTCCTCTTATAGTTTTGTTTAGTGTTTCTGTCCTACATTAGAGGTGGGATTCTCTTCTTCCTCTTCTGTGTGTGCCGCCTGCTAAGACCTAAAGGAAAAGGAAATGACAGGTAAGAAAAATTCTTTCTTGCTGGAGATAACCAACAACACAATAGATAGGTACTGCTCAAAGATTTGTACATGAAATGAGTCTTCTACTTCAGTTACAGCACAAATATTATAAAGATCTGCTTTTGATGTTCTTTTAAATGCAATTTACTGATACAATTTATTTTTCTTTCCCCCAGGCAAGAAGCATCACTCAACAGCTGTTTAAGTGTGTACTACACAACAATAATGAATAAAGCATATACATTTTACAAGAGAAACCATCTGTGTCTGACTGTACATATGCTTTATTTGGAGGTGTGCGGTGCAAATCTTATATATTATCAAACAGATATATAAGCAGATAATTTATGTTGCTTTGCATTAAAGACAATTTACTTTTTTATTAATATAGTTAAGCAGAGTGCTACTCACTTGGATGTTACTTTAGTTATGCCTTAAAAAAACATAAAAATTAAAGAATGTATCCTGGATTTAGTGTGAAGCTTTTTCAGACAAGTGGATACTGTATTTTCATACATCTTTGGCAAGCCACTAATTGGCACTTAAGTGATTTATGGGTGGTACTGTCCAATCTACCAGATATAAATTACAATTGCAAATCTTCACTAGGAATCTTTTGTCACCAAGTCAAAAAGGTTCAGACTAAGCTATTTCCTTAGGCCCCTTCCTCATGAATGACACCTAAGTTGCAATGCTGATTTGGTTATGTCACCTGATGTGACAATATGCTGTTGAACAATGGTGTCTTTCACACGGATGATTATTATCTTACATGAATGCACCAACTAAGGAAAGCTGCATCTTTACTCAGCGTTGGTTTATCCAGTGGGCAAAATGGCCATTTGGCCAGGTACCACCATCAAAAGGGGACACACTGATGGAGTCCCTGCCTGAAGAAAAGAATTGAAAAGGGGGGCCACAAGGCAATCTTCTAAAATCCTGGGGAACCTCCTTTTCAATTATTTTCTCTAGGAGAGAAGAACTGTAGTACACCACCACCGCGCTGTTCTCCACTATCACACCCTCTTCTTCTGGGTTGCTCTGAAGTAACCTAGAGGTATCAGTGCAACCTAGAGGTATCAGGTAAGCCAAAAGTTTAGGAGAGCATGGTAGCAGTACACTACAGGCAAAGTGTGGGGACTGTGACTAACAGAGGAACCAGGCATGGGGGAAGGGTCCAACAATGTATGTGGAAACTATGACTACAAGCAGGACCAGGCTGGGAAGGAGGGCAAAAGCAAAGTGTGTTTGGGGGGGGGGGCACTAACATAAGCTTTGACCATGGCACACCAGACTCTTAAAGAAACCCTCTCTTTACTAGGAATGGGTGAAAATGTTCACCTCAAACTGAAATCTGCGAATAATGGCACTTCCTGCTTGGTGAATAATTTTCCACTGAAAGTACAGTTTTTTTGCTTTTTCAGCTTAACTCATTCCATTGAAATCAATGGGAACATTGAAATTACACACAGCACATAGCAAATATTACTTTTATGTCCGAAAGGCATAGTATAAAAGGGGCATGAGGGTGCCGTTGTTGGTGGAGTGTGGGGAAAGAATTAGTCGAACAGGGAATTTTTTTGGGGGGGGTTGTTTACTGGAATTGGGGGGCAGTTAATAAAAATAAATAGTAAATGCAATTAAAAACCCCATAAACATGGTGTAAAAGGGGTGTGAGGAGGGTGCCTGTGTTGGTGGATGGAGCTGGGGAAAGAATCAGTTCAACAGGGAATTTGTTTTGGGGGTTTCTTGACTGGTATTGGGGGAGAGTTAATAAAAAAATAAATAAATAAATAAATAAGAATTGTGTATGTAACGTGATAGAGATAAGGAGCCCCTGACATAAGCTGTCACATTTTTTTGTAGGCCTATGGGGTTTTTTAACTTTTTTATTTATTTATTTATTTATTTATTTTTAAAGCACAGGCCCTGAGCAAAAAAAGGCCTACTGGCCTAGTGCCAGTAGATCATGTTGTGTTGTCCAGTGGCCACTGGCCATTGTCAAATGCCTTGATTTAGATATGAAATTTGCAACTGCAGTGATGTGTCTGAGGTAGTATCAGCATTATAATTAGCCTCCACCACTTCAGGTATATGTGGAGAACAGAAGAAGGTTGCTAATAATTCTACTCCACCTGAACCTCCTCCAAAATCATGGGTGTGTTGTTACTAGAATACACATTTTTCCCTTGGGAGCAGGAACTGTGCCTCGCACAGTGTGTGTGGTAAATAACACCTAGCACAACTGTGTCCAAACACTATGACACAGAACCAAGTACTGCTGCCGTCCATCACTATGCACCTTGTCCACACCCCACTAAGGACACATGACAACTTGCTGACAGTTTAATAGTAATGATGAACCTTCTTCAGGTGGAATCTCCTCAGATGCCGCTTGATACCCTGCTTGCGATTGTCCTCCACCACACTGCCATTTGTGGTCAGTGCACCACACAGTGTGCATTGGGGAGACATGAATTGCCACATCCTAACATTTACAGTGTGGCTATCATTTGGCAGGGGGAGGTAATGAAGAACGCTCTTGATTGCATTGCTTCCCCTACCACTTCCCTACCACTAGTCCCAACAGCTGCTTTACTATCACGGATAATACTACTAACACCAACCACATCAATTTCAGTCCCCAAGTCATCCTTTTGACTAGTAATATGATGATCACCCCCTCCTTCACTCCTAACATGCTGTACAAGCTACTGCACCTTATTAGTAATAGTACTAGTGGCGGGACTGCTTGGGTATGGCAAGTGTGACTTAGGGTCCCCTGCTGTGACAATTGGCATCATCTCCTCCTCCTCCTCCTCCTCTCCTGAGAATTACAAGACACACTGGCAGCAGGCTCAGCATTGGCAGCAGGTTCAGCACTGGCAGCAGGCACAGCACTGGTGGCAGAAAAGGCAGCACACGCACCACACACAGCAGGGGCAGCACTGGCACCAGGCACAAGTACCCTCTTCTTCCTTTGCCCTAGACAAAAATGTCTCCAAGATCCCTAAGAGTTATGTAGGGGGACTAGCCAGCATTGGGTCTGGGGAACCAACTCATCCAGACCCTTTCATGTTGGTGGTAGTGGTCAATTCCCCCTCCTCAGACTCACTGGACACATAACAGTACTAGTTCCTCCTTTAATTGTTATTAAACGTACTCCTAGTGATAGCAGTCACTATGATCCTCACCTGCCTCAATTTTTCTATTGATGCACAGAAGATCTTACCTGAACAAGTAAAGATGCCTAAAAATAATCATCCTGTCAGTCATCATCAGCATCATCACAGTTTCCAAGTCCAAGCCCCACTCAGCCACACACAATTGTGTTGAGTAATCAGCAGCAACAGCAACAATACAGGTTATTAACATCCACAACCTTAGCTATGATGAGTGCCTCTGCTGCTGTTGGAAGTGTGGTACCTTTGATACCTAGCAATAGTAGCAGTAGAATTGCATCAATATCAAGCCCCAGTAGTAGCAGCAGCCCCTCAGAAACCCTGCAGTCCATTAAGTCCACAGTATGGCGATACTTCACTAAGGATTCAAAAGCTAAATGGCTGTTGTCTGTGCAAAAAGCACATGAGCAGGGGGAAAGCAGGCTTGCAGTAGGCACCTCTTCAATGAGATTCTCACGACCACAGGTCTGACTGGAACACACACCATGAACACATCACTGGTGCCACAACTAGCAGCAGCGGAAGCACTCCAAAATTTCCCATGGCTCTTGGACAGATAAAGAAGTAGTAATGTTATTGATGTGTCACAGAGTGTGCCACTGCTAACTGTTAGATCATTCCAAATAACGCTTATGGCTCCTGCAGAAGAGGAGTATGATAACGAAGGGGTTGCTGTAGGAGATGACAAGAGTCATACATAGAGTTTGTACACATACTGCCACCACCCCACCATCTCAACAAGTGACGGCATTAAAGCAATAAAGTTACACAGTTCTAACAACTTTTCAAGGCATGTTGTATGACTCATAACTTTGACTATTAGCTATGTATTTCTCCACTAAGAAACATATGAAAAAAATATTGGCAATGGCTAAAAAGAAAAAAAATGTTGCAGTTGTCTGTAGGAGAAAACTTTCACAAAAAAAGCAAACAACCATTTTTTTTTTTTTTGTGAAATGTCATACAAGAAATGTTTCTGACTTTTCACCCATCCCTACCCAAGTTAATTAATTGCACACAGTTTCCCTAGAGAGTTACAGTAATAAAGGTAACTTATGAATTGTCACAGACAGTTGTGACCTTGTGCCAATAAGGAGACAATTAATAAAAGGTCTGCCATTGCCATCCAAATATAATGGAGCTAAAAATTCAAAGGAGTGGGATGCTGAAACCTCAAATCATTATTCTGAAATAAATCATATATCAAGAGAAAAAGCTCACAGCGCCAACTCACCATACCATATCCAAATAATAAATGTAATTTTAATGTGAATTTAGAATAAATACATAGATAGCAGCTAGGAATGTGAGGTTTCTCCAGTCCCCCAAACATCAGGACAAAACTCAAAGTGCAAACAGACAGGGAGAAAGACAAACCTGCGCTCATCTTTATAGAAAATCAAAGTGTGCACTATATTGGGCATATATAATATTTCTTAGTAAATAAGTGAGATTTTAGTACTCACATATTGGCCAAGTCATGTATAAGCTTGCCAACACGTCAAGATATCTCACTTTGTGGCAAGTCCTACTCTAAAACACCTATAAAGCCCTATCTAAGATTAAGATAAAATATCCCTGAGAAGATGTTATAATAAACTCGTAGTAGAGTGAGGGACCCTTTAAATATCCTATTATCCTTTTCAATTATTTATGTATTGCACCAATATTATTGCAACATTTCTATTTTCTTTTCTCACTTGGCCTTTAAGGATTAGGCCTCAAGCCTGTCCTAGTATGCATGCACCTTGTCTGTTTGCAATCAGTTACTCCTCACATGACCTGTGGGGGTTGATAAAAAGGATTCATTTATGGAGAGGACTGTTGGATCCACAGTCCTCTCATACTCTCACTATGCAGACCCATTTGAGTTTTTTGCATCAGGTAAGTCCTCTGTTTTTATCTTTTTTTATTATAATGTTTGTACTCTTTTTTAATTGCACTACACTGGGACCCACAAACAATAAAAAGAGCATATTTAAAGGGTCCCTCACTCTCCTACGTGTTTATTATGCTTTATAGGTGTATTAAAGCAGGACTTGCCACAAAACGAGATACCCTGACGTAGTGACAAGCTTATACATGACTTGGCCAGTTTGTGAGTACTAAAACCTCACTTATTTACTAAGAAATATTATATATGCCCAATACAGTAGACACTCGCTGAACGCGTTTTCCCCTGCTACGGGCGGCTCACATCCTCTCTCTGCTCCCGGCTCCGAGGCAGCAGCCGGGGCCGCTGGGTGCACTTTAGCCCATGTTTACAGGCTTTCATGCTAGTTTCCTCAATATTTGCCTCTGAAAACAGATCTGAATGCACAACTGCTCTCACTACTAACTTTACATCCAAAATGTAAATGGTAGAAATAATTTTACCCTTCCTTCCTAATCACAGGGTCTGCTTCTTGTCTCTGACTTTTGGCCTTACTCTTGAATCTATGGAGGAGCAATTCTGGAGCAAACCAATGGCACCAGAGGGGGAAAATCAAAATTCCCTTTGATTTAAATGGAGCTTGTAACCTCTTGAATGTTAGAATGTACTGGATACCTCTTTAGCAGTCAAACAGTTAAAATACCCATTTAAATAAGGGAGTTTGTGGATTTTTTGCCCCCTTTTCTGCAGAATTGCTTGTCCATAGCTTCTTGAATATGACCCATTGTTCTGTAATAATGTACTTGTTCCACTACATTCTCTGCACTTGTTACACTACATTGTCTGTATTTGTATTCCATTTTGTTTGCCATTTTTTGTTTCCTTATTATGCAGTATCTTGGAATAAGGTGGTATTTTATAATAATAAGAAGAATAAGAGTAAAATAACTAAAAATAACTAAATAAATATAATTATTGAAGTAATCAGTCAATCTAAGAAACGTTTAGTTTGTTTTGTTGATAATCTTATGCCCAAATGTTGTACTAGCCATTTTGATGTAAAATAAATCGTTTTTGAGAAAGTAACCTTTATAATTTGACTGCACAATGTAGCATGTTATGCAATTTCCCTGGGAGCATGCTAATTAATTTTGTTCAAAGCCAAACCTTTCATTTGGTGTGCTATTAAAAATGCTACCCCAAATGTGTGAGGTCTGCATAGATTCATTTATAGCACAATATGAGCTTATATTGGCCCAGCACATAAATAAATTAGTATATAGTGCCACACCGTGTCACCAACAAATAAAGGTTTATTTCACCCAAACTATTTATAATACAAACACATTACTAGAACAATACATAGACCATTTTTAATTTTCTTTAAAATTATCCTAAAGCATCTTAACCCTTTGCGTGCCAGAGGGGTTTCCAATGCATTGCAAAGCAATGCATTGTGACAGGTCTGCTTTGATTTGTTCATTATTACATCTTCACTCATAGGCCTATATCAAACAGAAAACAATACAGCTCAACAATCAAGAACCAGCGACCTTTACCCTAATGAAAAATGTTCTGACTCTCTGGATTGAACACAATCTACCAAGCTTAGGTCATTGATTGGCACTCAAAATGCATTATATTTCTGGTTGCCAGGTTTTATGGAGCCAAAACCAGTTGTTTAGTATTTTATTACTACCATTCCATTGGCCATGTCCTTTATTTCATCCAAAACCTGTCTTTTTATTGCTAAAAGGAAGAACAATAAAAAGGTGGATTTTATTTGAGTACACTTGGGTGTGGTTATTCTTTTATTGAGTATTTGTAGTAAAGAAAGAAGTGAAAAAAGGAAAACAGGACAATACAATTTAATATAGAAAGATCCACAAAATATCTTAATTTTGCAATTTTGCTGTGCGTAGATCAGTGATGGGAAACCGATGACCCTGGCGCCATGTGTGACTCTTATAGGCTTCTTCTGTGGCCAGGAATGCCACTAGAACCTACTAGGCCCTGAGGAAAAATTAGTGACTAGTCCCTTCCAGCATCATCTGAAGCAAGTCTGAAAACTTGTAGGCAAGCACATACCTTATCGCAAGCCCAAGTGTATGTTTCAATAATGCTCTGACACAGACCTAAGATGCAGTTCACCACTGGAGGATCTCAGGGCTACATTGTGTGACTCAGAAGGCGGTAGAAAAGCAATTCAGTTGCAGTGCCAGGTACTGCTAAATCTCGATTCATGACTCACATGCTAACAACTATCCCTTTTCGTACCAGACAGGTGACAATCGATTGGACACAAAGAGTTAATGAAGAAATTGAGAACAGGCAAGAGTTTCAACAATTTTACAAAAACACTATCATATTACAGGATCCTTTATTAAAAGACAGCATAAGTGAAAAACAAAAACACAGATAATATATAAAAAAATAAGAATTTGAAAAACAATTTAACTAAGCATGAACCAAGAAAAGAAAATAAGATTAAAAAAAGCCTTCCAAAAATGTGTACTAATAATTTAAGAGGAATGTACAGATGTAGAGCAAAGAAATACCCATCATGTACATATATTCCAAATATAACTAAAGAATTTGAAGATGGAAGTGAAAATAAACATTGCATAAATAGATTTATAAAGTGCAATACTATATCATACTGTACAATATATGTAATTTAAAATACATAAGAAGAACACATGGAAAATTAAAGGACACATTTATGGGTGATTGCAGTTCTCCCTAAGTTGGAAGTGTATCCCAGGTATGGGCCCTTGCTCTCCATGTGCCTAGAGTGAATCAGTTGCACACAGATGGACCAACATTATCCAAAAGTATGTCTGTGGTCGTGCTGTTTTTCTTGTGTGTAGAGGATTTGCTTAACATTTCATAGCTGGACTGTCTGTGGGTGGAACCTGGTTGATATAGACATGGACATTTCCTCTCTGCAATGGCATGTGGGAGTGAAAAAAATGTCCAGCACCACTGAGGGGCCACTATGCCTTAGAACAAAATACATTATTTCCTAATCTCTTGAGGCAGCGTTCAATCAAGAGCTAAGTCTCCTTTCCACTCGATGACGAGAAACACCTCCCAAAGCTATAAATTATCCCTCCTTTCCAATAACCAGTATTAACATTCAGAGATAGTAGGAGGAGGCTTTGTAAGTGCAAATATAAGGCTTCGTGAAGGAAGAGCAGAATTATTCTAATGTGACTGTCAGTGTTCACAAGGAAGATAATGTTACTGAGATGCATCCCTGAGCAGGTGGTTTTCAGGAGATGCTTGAAAGTGATGAGTGTGGATAACTGGTGAATGGTGATAGGGAGAGCATTCCAAAGTCGTCGGGCAGTCAGTAAAAAGTTGCAGCCGAGAGGTGGTTCAAATAGTGTAGTGAGAAGACAGAAAGAACCTTTTAGTAGAAAGCAAAGTGACGGGAAGAGGTGTAGTGAAAGAAATGTATGAGAGTGCTGAAGAAGAAAGAGACTTAAAGGAAAGGACAAGAATCTTAAGAAATACAATAATTTATAGGTAGCCAATAGAGGGATTTCAGGAGTAGATGAGAGGGAAAGTATCTGGGAACAAAGGTAGTTAAAGGGATAGTAATACTTCATTTTATCTTTATTTTATTTTGCAGGCATTAAAAATACATGAAGAACAATATAAGTCTTATCTCTCAAGCCTTTATGGTTTGAGAGATATTCACAAGCAAAGTTTCCCCTTCCGCCCCTTTTACCTAGTGTAAGCCATCTCTTCTCAGATGTGGAATGCAGTCCATAGACCAGACAGATAACAGCAGGGGACAATTTTCTTCCTATGAAAACAATGAAAGCCCTGCCCCCCTTGACAAGTGTTTCAGGTTTTTCCCTTATCTTATTTGAATATTGTCCCTCTCTGCAATCTACCTAGGCACCTCCCTTCTGCCCTGGCTGAGCAGTGTTAAATCAGTAAAAGGGGCGGGAGGGGGATACTTTGTCATTGAATTACTCTTGAACTACAACTCTGACAGAATTGAAATAAGACTCTCCAAAGTCCAAATACTATGATGATTAATTAGAGCTGCTTTTATTATGAAACATTACTATCCCTTTAACTTTGCAGCTGAACCGAGAACAGACTGAAGTGGAGAAAGATGAGAGGCAGGAAGACCAGAGAGTAGAATGTTGCAATAGTCAGGTCCAGAGAGAATGAGACCTGAGTGAGAGTTTTTGCAGTTGATATACTGAGGAAAGGAAGCATTTTGGAAATATTTTTCAGGAAGAAGCAACATTCCGGCGACAACTTCGATATGGGGTGGGGGAATGTCAAGGTAGAATCGAGAACGACCCAAAGACAGAGTGCTTTGTTTACTGAGTGGATGGCAGAATTGTCAGTTGTGATGGAGAAAACTGTTGGCGGGTGGGTTTTAGGAGGAAATACTGTAGTATATATCTGCCTGCTGCTGCTGCTGTTAGCATATTTATCAACAGATTTGTTTACTTTATCATTTATCAAACAGACCATCAAAGTTAATGTGTGCATATTTGTCAAGAGGATTTTTTGTTTATTTTATGTTTGTCCATGCCTGGGATGCATATTCTAGGCAAATAAATATATATGTCCAGTTGTTCAAAATACATAAATGTATTTAAGAGTAATGGTATATAGACAATGGAAAAGAGCAATGCATATCAGATACACCCTTCTCCCTGCTGAATAGCAAATATCTCTCCTAATACTAAATAAAAACAGCAAAGATCTTATCTTAAGTAAAGACCAAAAAAATAAATCCATCTAAGATGAAAAAACATAACTGCTATTGAGAGAACAATTGTAAAAAAATGCAAGTTTTTATTATTATTGTTAATGCAGCATGTGCACTATGGCTGATTGGTTTATAATATGTTACCATTTGCTCTTTATGATCTTATCACACTATGATATGTACTTCAAGTGTCTTTGGCTACTTATCCCTGATAGTTATGTCAACCCTTGTTCTCTTGGGGTCCAGTGTTTGTATGTTGTTATAAAATCCTTCAATAAACAGATTATACAAAAACAATTCTAAAAATAAGCGCATGCAGCTAGAAACATTCATTTTCATACCTTTTTTCTAAACAAAATGGCTGCAAATTCGAATTAAAATGAACCTGTCATCTTGAGTTTAGTTTATTTTTAAAGACAAATAAAATCTGACGTTATGTTTTACTGGCTATTTTTCTGTAAAAGAAATAGATTATGAGAAATTAAGCTTTATGCTTGATGGCATAGTATAACCAGGGCTGGATATGCAATAAGGCACCTACAGGTGCATCCCACAGAGGGGCGCCTGTCATTGGGATTTTTTTGGCTTCCTTTTTTAAAATTTTTATTAGCCCCGCCAGTCACCCCTGCCCCCTGGCTCTTTAGTAATAATAAAGAGCGCTGGGAGATGACATCATCTCTCAGCGCTCTGCAATTACAGACCTCGCGGGAGCTCCAGCAGGTACAGCTGTGTGCCAAAGGAGTCACATACCTCTCCTCTCCAGTGAGGTAGGAAAAGGGGGTCAATATGGAGATGATGGGGGCAAGATTGAGATGATGGGGCCAATGTGAGGAGCAATATGGACATGATGGGGGCAATGTGAAGGGCAATATGGACATGATGGGGGCAATGTGAGGGGATATGGACATGATGGGGGCAATGTGAGGGGCAATATTGAGATGATGGGGGCAATATGAGGGGCAATATGGACATGATGGGGGCAATATGAGGGGCAATATGGACATGATGGGGGCAATGTTAGGGGATATGGACATGATGGGGGCAATGTGAGGGGCAATATTGAGATGATGGGGGCAATGTGAGGGGCAATATGGACATGATGGGGGCAATATGAGGGAATATGGACATGATGGGGGCAATGTGAGGGGTTATGGACATGATGGGGGCAATGTGAGGGGATATGGTCATGATGGGGGTAATGTGATGGGCAATATTGAGATGATGGGGGCAATGTGAGGGGCAATATGGACATGATGGGGGAAATGTGAGGGGATATGGACATGATGGGGGCAATGTGAGGGGCAATACGGGCATGATGGGGGCAATGTAAGGGGATATGGAGATGATGGGGCAATGTGAGGGGCAATACTGAGATGATGGGGGCAATGTGAGGGGATATGGACATGATGGGGCAATGTGAGGAGCAATATTGAGATCATGGAGGCATAGGGTTGCCGTCCAGCCGGTATTTTACCGGCAGGCCGGTAAAAAATTGGCTTCTGTCCAATGTTAAGTCTATGGAGGGAATGCCATGGCCGGTATTTTTTTGAAGAAAAGGTGGCAACCCTATGGAGGCAGTGTGAGGGGCAATGTGGACATGATGGGGGGGCAAGTTGGAGCTGATGGGGGCAATATGGAGATGATGGGGGAAATGTGAGGGCAATATAGAGATGATGGCGGGCAAGTTGGAGCTGATGGGGCGGGCAATGTGAGGGGCAATATGGAGCTGATGGGGGTTCAATATGGAGCTGATGAGCCAGTGGAGTTGGCAAATCGGGGGGGGGGGGCGGCTTCAGAATTCTGTGCCTACAAGCTCCTGAGATGTATGACACATTAGACAAATCCCTTGCATAGTACGCTAATTAATTATGTTGAAGGCCAAACACTAACTGGGCTGTTAAAGGTGCTCCCCTATATAGATTCATTCCTAGCACTGTGTGGTAATATTGGCCGAGTACAGAAACTAATTAGCACAACATGCCATACTGCGTCATCAACAAATAAATGTTAATTTCCCAACAACTGTTTACAATGCAAACAAATGGTTAGCAGAACAAAAATGAAGTAAATGTATCTCAAAGGAATAGTAATGTTTCAAAATAAAAGCAGCTCCAATTAATCTTCATAGTATTTGGGCCATGGAGAGTGTTATTTTAATACTGTCAGTTGTAGTTCAAGAGTAATTGAATGATAAAGTATCCCCCCTCCCACCCCTTTTACCTAGTGTAAGCCACCTCCCCTCCGATGGCTAATCTGGTCTTAAGACCAGACAGCTCACAGCAAGGGACAATCTTCTTACTGTGAGAACAAAATCAACCCTGCCCCGTTGACAGGTTTTTCAGGTTTTTAATATGCTAATTGAAGATTGTCAATCTCTGCAAGCCATCTGGACACCACCTTTCTGTTCTCAGGACGAGAAGTGTTACATCAGTAAAAGGGATGGGAGAGGGATACTTTATCATTCAATTACTCTTGAACTACAACTCTGACAGTATTGAAATAACATTTTCCATGGCCCAAATACTATGAAGATTAATTGGAGATGATTTTATTTTTAAATATTACTTTCCCTTTAATGCCACATGTCCTTTTTATGATATAGGTCAAGTTTTAAAATGTAATGAGAGGACTCTTTGCTTCTAAATGGGAATGCATTGAGACTGATATTCCAGGATGAATTGGAGAGATTCTGGAAACAAACTGCATCATGGTGAAAAGAAAAAAATTCCCACTGTTTTATATGGTTCTTTTAACCATTTGAATTCTAGAGAAGTCTCCAACATAATATCACGTGATTTGTTTGAGAACTCTCATATTTATAGATTTAAAGGCCTCATTTAAATTAATTGAAAATTTTATTTGTTCTCATGATTCATTTGGTTTGTTCCCAGACTTGTTTTGGTTCTGATCTTAGTTCATGTGCCTCATTACCCCCCTAAAAGGGATCAAGTGGACATCTCCATGGCAACAACTATCCACTTAATGGGAAGAATTATTTTAAGGTCCAAATGTCCTGTATAAAGAAATTGGGACAAATGTGAATGAGCCAGCTATACCACAAAAGATCAAAATTCACATTGATTTAATGGTTTCTGTTTAATATATTGAACTAGTGTAAAAGGTCCGGGTGATGTTAACCCTTTGAGTGCTGCAATGCAATATTTTGCCCCTTTGGCACTCAAAGGGGTAAGAGGCCGGTCCTGCTCTGTGTACTGTTGCTGCCGGCAGTGCACGTGATGCAGTCATTTGCTGTAGAGACTGCCTGAGCATTCTGTGCATTCGGGTAGTCTCTACTGCGCAAGACTGCATTGGACAAACATTGTAGCGTTTTATTATATAGGATGTTAGAGAATGCATAGCTTCACAATATATTGCAGGCTTCTCAACAATTCAAGGGGCTAACACCCATTTTGCTCCAGAATTGCTCTAGTTCTGTTTAGTGAATCTGCCACATTGTGCTTCTGAATGAAAGCAATTATGTACCTTAACAGTGATAATTAACCACTTGAGTGCAAGAGGGGTGTCCAAAACACTGCTCCTATCTGGAAGAAATTATGTTACTAAGGGTTATATACACAAGCTAAAAATCCATTTGCACCATAGGGGACAAATAAAAAATCATCAAATTCTCAATAACTTAGATGATCCTTTAAACTTATGTATGCTAGAGAGGTATCCAAAGTGCTAACATCCAAGAGGTTAAAAATGAATTTAAGAAGTATCTTTATACACAGAACAAATAAAGAATACTGTGAGAATTTGGCACCCAAGTGCCTTTATGTGTGTTTTGTTCTAGTGCATGGAGACACACCTAGAGACTAGGGATAGGAGAAAATTTCCATTTTGTTTCATGTTTTTCTGCCCATAGCCAGCCATGTAGGTTTTCCACCTTTTTCGCTAGGAGAACAGAACATTTTTGGGAAAATTCTTTCATTTCCCTAATATGTTACTCAATTAGGCAAAATGTCCTGCCCATATACTATCTAAACTCATTATTTCCTGCATTCTAGTGTGGTATATTTTAGGAGAAAAGCAGAGTGGAAGGAGAGGGAGAGAGAGACAGAGAGACAGAGAGAGACAAAGAAAGAGAGAGAGAGGAAAAAAACAATTTGAAATAAAAAATAAAAATAAACTGGTTACCTAGTGGTTCATAGTGCTGGCTGCCACTATGACCACCAGGGGAGGACTGGCAACTTGTGGCCCAGGGGTGAATACATTCAAGTGGCCCATTTCTATTATTGTTCGAGCCCACCATCCCAGCCCATCCCCTTTTGTTAATTTTAAAATAGGCATTAATGTTGTGACGTAAGTCAAGTGATACCACAGAGCTTACAGTTGAAATTGGACCTACACTAGTGCGCTACTACAAAGCTTACAATTTAAGTAATGCTACACTAGTCATACTATAGAGCTTACAAGGGAATGGGTTATACTACTAGTGTAGCTCCATTTAGATTGTTCCTCTGTGGTGTCGTTTGTGCAGCTCCATTTCAATTGTAAGCTCTGTGGTATCACTAGCGTAGCTCCATTTACAGAAGCAATTGGGAGATTTAGTGAGGTGCAGTGGCCTACCAGCCCAGACATATGACCAGCCCAGGGGGCAGTTGCCGCCCTCCCCTGATGACCACCACCACTGTTTAAAAAAAAATGAGAATCTGGATGGTCCCTGAGACTAGTGACTAATGGCGGAATGCAGGAAACCTGTGCAATCGCTATTTCCAGTGTGAAAACCACTAGGGAATAGGTTTGCACATGATTTTGTTGAATTGCACATGAAAAATCAAGATTAGCGAACAGCTGCTCATATTTTTTTTTTTGGTGGAAGTGGCCAGGATTAACGAATCTGTGATTGCAGGAAGTGCTATTCCGAGCGAATTTATACATCTGTGTAGTGTTGTCGTAAAAAGCATTTTTTTATGCACAATTCAAGAAGCGCTCGGTATTCAGCTTCCTGGATTAGAACACGTGCAAAATCTATCTGCACACAAAAATGCCTTTAGCAGATGCGCACATTTCTTGCATTGCGCCATAAGTTTCAGAGGAGGAGGTCAGTCACTAACACTAGCAGTGGCACCACCAATGAAGCAGAGTCCCCCAAAATCGTACCTCCCTTGTGATCTGGGGGCAACAGACTTTCATCTGTCTCAGCAGCAGGATGGCAATGAGAGGAGTTGGATTTACATCTCAATAACCCATAAGCACAAGACCATGTAGTGTCCTTTGCTCTGCCCTGGCCCCACTCTTAACCACACCTCTCATTTAACCACACTCTCTTTTGTGTTCAAACCCATTTTTAAATAAATTCTTAACAGTAACATAGCAATTTTACAGAGGTGGATGAACATGTTATAGATAGGGATGGGGTATATACAGCACACATACACATACAGTGACCTTTACTAGATATGTAGCCTTCCCATTCCCAGTGTTTAAGACCCAGGAAATGGGAAGATACTGAAAAACCAAGCAATGGGTACTAAATTATACAGTGCTTACAGCTACAGTATGTCTGAGTTTTATATGCACTCAGAGTCTCTTCTACCTAAAAGTATTGGCATTATGTGTCAAGTATTATTATCACAACCTAATTCACAGCACTAACCAATGTGGCACACACACAGTGTAATGTTTAGTAGTTTGTAGTATTTATAGTTCTAATCCCAGAAAGTCATTGCTTTGGGAATACCAGTTCTACACAATGCTCATATGTCATTTCAAACCTAAGAATTCTTAGGAGCCTCTTCACAAATACTTTCTTTAAAGGGATAGTAATGTTTCACAGCAGCTCCAATTAATCTTCATAGTATTTGGGCCATGGAGAGTGTTATTTCAGTACTGTCAGAGTTGTAGTTCAAGAGTAATTGAATGATAAAGTTTCCCCCTCCCACCCCTTTTACCTAGTGTAAGCCACCTCCCCTCAAATGTGGAATCTGGTCCACAGACCATACAGCTCACATCAAGGGACAATCTTCCTACTGTGAGAACAATGAAAGCCCTGCCCCCGTTGACAGGTTGTTCAGGTTTTTCCCTTATCTTAATTGAAGATTGTCCCTCTCTGCAATCCACTTGGACATCACTCTGCTGCTCTGAGCTGAGCAATGTTATATCTGTAAAAGGGGCGGGAGAGGGGGTACTTTATCATTCAATTGCTCTTGAACTACAACTCTGACAGTACTGAAATATACTCTCCATGGCCCAAATACTATGAAGATTAATTGAAGCTGCTTTTATTATGAAACATTACTATCCCTTTAAAGCGGAACTACCACCCAATAAAAATATTGCCTCACATAATCACATTTATTTCACTGATGTATCATGCGACTAGAATGCTCAATATTGTGAACGCTGCTCCGGCGTCTATCTCCTCTTCTCTGCGTACAGAATGACAGAGTGGAGAGAAGAGGAGAGAGATGCCGGAGCAGCGTTCAGGATATAGAGCATTCTGGTCGCATGATACATCAGTGAAATTAATGTAATTTAGGTCAGGAATGCTTCTCAGGTAGGGAACAAATTCTTTAATACATGACAACATGAGCAACACCACCACTAAATTAGAGGGGCAAGAATACAGGCTGCTGGGGCTGACATCATGTCAGACTCCACATTGCTGACACACAAATGGAAGCTGCCACATCTCTGTACCACTCTGGCACTCAAACGTGGAGGTGCTGGCTGAAGGACCTCATGTCTCCGCTCTGCTGCTTCACAACTACTGGGTCTGTGTCTTGTTCCCCTCATTAGCCGCGCACACTTTGCTCTAACTACACAGCCTGTTGAGTCATACACCCAACAAAAGCATGTAAGTGCATTGTCTTGCATACCACCACGCTCCCCTGTATTTCAATGTACTTAAAGGGACAGTAACACTTAATATAAAGTAACATTTATATTGTAAGGTTTATCCTCCTGGGTACATTTGTTGTACTCAGGAGGATAAACCTTACAATATAAATTTTACTTTGTATTAAGTGTTACTATCCCTTTAAAGTCCGGCCGTGCGCACAGCAGGACTATACAGAAGGCCAGGATGAAAGCCAGAGCTCAGTTGTCAAAACTCCAGGTACACAACTCCAGGTACACACATATATATAACATAGCGTTATTAACCCCTTCAGTGCCAAAGGGGTACGCAAAGTGCCTACCCCTCTGGCACTCAAAGGATGAAAGCACAACCAGCATGGACAGGACTAACCCAAAACACTTACTTCAGTATGCACACCATATCCACAACAGGAACACCTCCTGCCTTTCACACACATCCACATCACAGTAACACAGTAATTGTGCCTTCAATTCAGAACACACTTCTTTCACCCCATGGTTCTCCCATCATCAACCACATTGCTACACTTTTACAATGTTGCATTTAAAATAGCGTGTGTCAACAAGCCACATTAAAAAAGCGCAACATGACAATCTTGCCCTGCATAACAGCATGAGATTCTCATGTAGCTGAATGAAACATCGCCAGCCTGTAGCTTCACATAAGGGACCACTACACCTCCCATTGTCCTTAGCCTTCTCTATATATCCAGATACCTGTGCTACCCTTGCTACCCTGTCCTCTGTATGTCATCTCCATGTATTGCTGGAATCCCGCCTCTTTAAGCTCGCTCTCCCCTGATCCTGCTGCCCATTCCGTGTTTTGCTGCATGCTCTTTCAGCACGCCCTTCCCTAATGCCGCAGCCCAGATGCTGTGAGCAGCCCCCGAGGAACACAGAGTGCTTCCCTGTCCTAATTGTTGTAGGGTATGCTCTGCCTCCAGAACTACCCTTCACGTTCTAGGTTTTCCCATCAATAATAACCTTAACTTACATGTAATTTTTTCGGCTTTGTCTTGGCTGGTAACTGAATTCACAGCTCTGCCCTGGAGTGGCAACCCAACATCACATGCTGGCTGTGGTGCCCTGCTGAATGTGCTTTCTACAAGTCTGAGGGTTTGTACTTTTACCCCTCTATCCACTCATCATCAACTGTGCCAGTCTTGTCAGGAGGGAATAGGTTAAGTGTGTGTCTGTTTGCCAAGTTGTGCAAACAGGAATGTTTTAACTCTTCACTAACCTGGCTGGAATGTCACACAGTCAGCAGATTTTCTCCTGAGTTTCATGAGTTTTGGGGCCATGTGCAGTGGCATACATTTGGGTAATAATAATGAATTACGCTTTTAACCCTCTGATTGCTTTGCCATTGATTGTATCCCTCTCTGCCATTTAAATGGTTAAAAGCCCCATTTACATCATCAGGAGTTAATTCTCACTCTGATGCTGTTGGGTTGTTCCACGATGGCTCCTGTTTACTTTTGTGTTTAACATTGCTTTATTGCGATCTGATTTCTACATTGCATGTGGAAATGTCTCCATTTGTTAAATAAAAAACAATGACGGGCAACGCCGTCCAAAACTGCTAGTATATATGTGTGTGTGTGTATGTAAGTGTTTTTCACTCACGTTGTGAGTATACAGCTGATAGAGACATTGCAGGTATAGCATTTAAGGATATACATTGCAATATAGACTTGCACAGATTGTCTCTTCATACACCTGCCAGATCTTCTGTTCCCTACTCTGATACAAGGGATATATTGGCGGAGAGACTGATTAAGGGCACTCGTGAATCCTCCATATGTCCAGCTGAACACCAGATAGTGGCTTTTGATGCTGTGAGTTCAGTGGTTTATTGGTGGTAGTGTCATTATTTAAGACTTATTACACTAGGAGCGCCCCTCTTTTTGTTTTTTTGAACTTGGATAATGGCTTCCTGTGTTTTCCCATCAGTCTCACAAAATTTGGGAGTATTTGGGGTAAACCTCCTATGCTCCCTTTTCAAACCCTCAGACTTGTTTAACACAGATATAATTACAGCCAGATTGGGAAGGAACTTGAATCAAAGCTGCCTGTGTCTTTCCTATTAGTTACACAGAATGCTGGGTTATTTGGGGTAAATTTCCTTTGCTCCTTTCTCACAGGCCTAGACTCCTCTGTCACAGATATAATAACAGCCATAACAGGAATAACTTGGACCACAGCTACCTTTGTCTTTCCAGTCAGTCACACTGAATGTTGAGGCACTTGGGGTAAACTTCCTTTTCTCCCTTTGAACATCGAGAGTGAACTTAAAACACACCTCCCAAACACTAACCCAATCCTTGACCCTATCCTACACCTATCATTAACAATAAAGTTTACAAATACTAGCCCTAACCTAACACTATCCCATCCCCCATAGCTATAACACTTACTGTATCTGTACGTCTGAGGTCCATAGGGGTCTTTTGCACTCTCTTTAATTGTTCTTCTATAAGCTCCTTTTTCCTCTTCTGTCCTCTTCTTCTTTCTTCATAAACATTACATTCAATGCCCCCCCATTTTGCAACCTTTTGGAGCGTTGCCTGATCCAAACTGGGGAAATTTGAACATGCCCTACAGTAACCACACCTCCCTGCCAATCAGCTTCTGGGTGGACGGGTCACGATTGTGTGTTTCCTCATTCATCCAGCCAATCATCAATGACTGGCTAGCTGGAGGGATGACAAAATGCTAATTAGTGACCCCTCCAGCTAGAAGCTGATTGGCTGGGAGGTGTGGGTACTGCAAATTCCATGCCCTGCGTAAACCCACATCCCAGCCAATGGGAGCATGGGAACATATTTGAACAGAGAGGTCATATAAAAGTAAGTTTCTGTTCAAATCTCCCTCAGTTTGGATCGGGCAATGCCCCCCTAAAGGCACGGAAATGGGGTTTTTTGCTTTTTTGTTCTGTTGTCTGCTTATTCGTCTTTAATAGGGGCACAAAGAACTATGAAGATGAACAAAGAAGAAGTGGCCAGAAGGGGAAAAAGAAGAAAGGAGCTTACAGAAGAAGAATTAAAGAGGAAGACCAGGGTGCAGAAGACCCAGCTGGACCTCAAGCTTATAGGTAAGGGTTTACTGTTAATGGGATGGTGTTCATTTTATGGGAATTAACCCTTTGAATGCCAGTGATTATGCAATGTTTTTTTTTCCACTCATGTTTTTTGTACATTGGATATATTGATATGGGGCCCTAAACCATGAGTCATTAGTGTAGGGATGCTTAGTTGTGCATGCATGTTTTTTTTCTCTTTACACAGTTCACTTGCACGTTTATGGTTATGAACACACATCAGGGACTCAACTCTTATTTTTCTGGGCTCAAATTTGAGGAGGTAAAAGAGTCACTTAATGTGTGTTACTAGCCACCAAGTAATTTACTTGCAAATTCATCACCTTTGTCATTGATGTCAATGGGCGAAAATTTTGCACCATTGTGCTTTTTTTACCATTTGTTAGTCTGTCATAGCATACATAAAATAATTTTTGACTGAAAGTCCAGTAAACTTTTCCTGTTGAGTATAAAAATGCTGAGAGATGCATAATTCCAGAGCTATTACAATTTATATTCTTGTTTCTTTACATTAACAGTCCTCTGTAGTAGTCAGTTACATTTCAGTTAGTCATGTTGTTATATTTTTGCAAGAGGTGAGTCACTGACAAACAGTTCTCCATAGAATGTGATAGAAACTGTTGGGTCATGCTGGCGGTTGGAACTTTTAGGGAGTAATCATGCTGTCACTCATTTTCTGACAATTTGAACTGTTACAACATTAAATAAAATAACTGACAGCACTGGGAGTACCCTTGTTTTACTCAACTGGGAAAACCCTATACTATATGTAAAAAGTTTACTGTTCATTTAAAGGGATAGTATTGGTTGTTTTTACCAAAATTTAATATTGTAGATATTAAAAATATTAATGCAATGAGGTATGTCTCATCGCTCAAACATGTATAGTTTGAGAGATATAAGCATCTAAAATTCTGCCTACCTGCCCTGTCAGAGCTCTAGCTGACAGAAAAAGATCCTGGTCCTGCGACCCCCCGCAGCTCTTCAGCAGAGCTGAAATATTGTTATAGAGAAAGAAATACTTAATTGGAATGGTCTATAAAGTGTGCCTGGTTTGCAAGCACACTTTGTAGACTGTTCCAGTGAAATAGTTCATTCTATATAACGCTATTTCAGTTCTGTTGAAGAGCCGCCGGCTGGTCCCAGGGACCAGTATCTCCTTCTGTCAGCTAGAGCTCAGACGTCTGTGAAAGGGGCGGGAGGGGGTAACTTTAGATGCTTATATCTCTTAAACTATACAGGTTTGAGACGTGGGACATACCTCATTGCATTAATATTTTTAATATCTACAATATTAAACGTTGCTAAAAACAACCAATACTGTCTCTTTAAACCATGTGAATGCTAGAAAAGTTTCCACCGCATTTCAAAACAGTGCTTTGGAGTCATCTCTCCCATTCAGTGGTCTAATTGCACCATAGTGCATTGCGGAATCAGCCAGAGAGCATAATTTTCTGACACCTAATTTGCTGTCGTGTTGATCCTGCAGCTTCACAGTCTTCAATGTCTACCCCTAGAGAAGCAGCCCCCACAGAGTACTGAGGGAAGGACAGGTTACACGTCTTGGGTAAGGTTGGGCTGTGTGCCACAATCTTCCAGCTTGTGTCCATCCCGTTTCTACTTCTGCCAGCCCTAGCGGTGGAGACATTTTATGGCTACACAGCCCAGCAGCCGCAGACTTTTTAACTATGCCTGCTCCCACAGGAATAGATTTGGTATACATGATCATTGGTCTTGAATTTAGTATGTTGTTTCAGTTCTTATGCTTAAAGGGATAGTAATACTTCATTTTAACTTTATTTTATGTTGTAGGCATTAAAAAAACATGAAGAATGATATAAGTCTTATCTCTCAAACCTTTATGGTTTAAGAGATATTCACAAACAAAGTATCCCCCCCCCCCGTTCAACCAGATCAGAAGGGAGGTGCCCAGGTAGACTGCAGAGAGGGACAATCTTCAATTAAGATAAGGGAAAAAGCTGAAAAACTTGTCAAGGGGGGAAGGGCTTTCATTGTTTTCATACAAAGAAAATTGTCCCCTTCTGTTATCTGTCTGGTCTTACAACCAGATCTCCATCTGAGAAGAGATGGCTTACACTAGGTAAAAGGGGTGGGAGGGGAAACTTTGCTTGTGAATATCTCATAAACCATAAAGGTTTGAGAGATAAGACTTATATCATTCTTCATGTTTTTTTAATGCCTACAAAATAAAATAAAGTTAAAACGAAGTGTTACTATCCCTTTAAAGGGATAGTAATGTTCCACAAAAACAGCAGCTCCAATTAATCTTCAAAGTATTTGGGCCATGGAGAGTGTTATTTCAGTACTGCCAGAGTTGTAGTTCAAGAGTAATTGAATGATAAAGTATCTCCCTCCCCCTCTTTTACCTAGTGTAAACCACCTCCCCTCAGATGTGGAATCTGGTCACTTGACCGGACAGCACGCAGCAAGGGACAATCTTCTTACAGTGAGCTAAGGAAAACTCTGCACCCTTATGCTCCTTATGCTCACTGAAGATTGCCCCTCTCTGTGATCCATCCGAACAGTCTTGCTGCTCTGAAGTGAGCAGTGTTACATCAGTAAAAGGGGCGGGAGGGGGATATTTTATCCTTCAATTACTCTTGAACTACAACTGTGACAGTACTGAAATAACATGCTCGACTATCCACATATTATGAAGATAAATTAGAGCTGCTTTTATTATGAAACATTACTATCCCTTTAAATCTTTTTACTGTAAGAATCATGGAAACTGAAGAAGATGCAGTAAGGAAGGAGAAAGGTGACATAAACTATCCAGTTTCTCTCTATTTCCTATGCTTCTTATTCTATGGAGCCTCCATTTAAAGTTGAAGAGACATTTGTTTACAGGCTCCATAGAATAACATGGACTGGCAAGTGTCTTTCTCTGGAGAGTGTCACACTTTAACCCTTTGAGTGCCTTTGCAATGTGTTGCGTACACCTCTGGCACTCAAAGGGTTAATGAATCCCCCTTGCGTGTATATTTAATTTATGAAACACTTCTCAGAAAATCTTTACATCCCATAACAGTAAGAAAATGCAAAGGCCAAAGCTTTGCAATAGTTTTTGATTAATCCCAGTATTCAACTTTTTATGACTCTTGCAAACATAATGCTACCAACTCTGCTGCTCGTGATAAAAGTCGTTGGTAGGAAATAATTTGGAATATTGAACGTTGGACTTGTTATATTGTTAACCTCTACAGTGAGCAATGTTTATTTCCTGTGATGGCAAATGTTATTCTGAGATTCTCACTGTTCTATAGGTCAGCAACACTTTTACAAGATCCAGTCAGCTTGTCCTGAGTAATAAACACTGAACAGCAAAACTGGGAGGAGACTGATATATTACATAGGTGGAAACTGCCTTAACCTAAAAACTACTATACTTGGTAACACTTCAACATCAGTTGCCTTCTACTAGGATTCAGCAAGAAGGTAAGAATTATAAGAGAAGCTTTGCAGGGGAGGGAGCTTGGATGTAAACTTAGGTAAGCTACAGTATTGTGAGTTAATGTTGGGGTTAACTAAGGCAGTCATTTCCAAATCCAGTCCAAAGAACATGTCATCCAGATAACAGCATATGACTACAAATGAATATCATTGGCAAAATTGTGTATGTGACTACCTCACATGTAAACAGGTGGATCAGTGAATCATGGACCATTAGCTGCAATCCTGCCTTATTGCTGTGTCCCAAAGTACGGAACTACAAACAACTGAACTAAGACTTAGGTTTTCAAACTTTGCCCTCAGAGTCAGGTTTTATCGTGATTACTGGCACAATTACATCTGTCAAAATGGATTAAGCTAATCTAATTTTCTTTTAAGTGATGCTACCCTAAATGCAGGGCTTAAAAGTTGAAGTCATTTGCTACTAGCCACACCTGAAAAGTTACTCTCCACTCGTCATTGGCTAGTGGTGAGTGGAAATTTTGAGCCCTGCTAAATGCATGCATTATCTGTGGCTCCTGGGGTCTATCTTAGAAACACATGTACTAAAATGGGAGTAAAATTACTCAAATTCCTCTGTTATTCTGTAGACCCTTTTCACCAATATGTCATAAATGTAGTCTGAAAAATAGTTCCATAAAATGACATTTCTACATCCTCAGTTTATACCATTTGAAAATGGTTACATTGCCAACACATTCAGGCTGGGTTACATACCTTTGTTAAAGCTGTTATTGTCAAATTTCTCAATAAACTGCAATGGGTATCTGTTAGATAAACCAGTTATAACACCCATCTACTGCAATGTAATCTAGGCCTGTATCAGATCGAACTGTGTTTCTAACCCTTTGAGTGTTAGAGGGATATGTAATGCAGTGCTTTGCAATGCGTTGCTTACCCCCTCTAGCACTCAGGATTAAACCACAAATAGTAATATATTTTTGTTGCTTACACCTCCGATGTTTGAGAGGTCTCCAATATTTTGCTTTGATATATATTAGAGACATATTTTGTATGTAAGTGCTTAGTAAGTATCTTTAATTGTTATGCAACAAAATTGTGTTGTTGATCCAGGGAAAATCCAAATACCATTTTCAGAGTGACTAAATGTACTCCAAGACTGGATATTGTTTCAGTATACGTTAATCTGTAAAGAATAACATAACTTTAGAGATTTCTCACACTGGACAGACTTTTCACCCCTCAGTGAAAATGCTTCATTCTATAAAGGGATAGTAATACTTCGTTTTATCTTTATTTTATTTTGTAGGCATTAAAAAAACATGAAGAATGATATAAGCCTTATCTCTCAAACCTTTATGGTGTGAGAGATATTCACAAGCAAAGTTTCCCCTCCTGCCCATTTTACCTAGTGTAAGCCATCTCTTCTCAGATGTGGAATCTGGTTGTAAGACCAGACAGATAACAGAAGGGGACAATCTTCTTCCTATGAGAACAATGAAAACCCTGCCCCCCTTGACATGTTTTTCAGGTTTTTCCCTTATCTTAATTGAAGATTGTCCCTCTCTGCAGTCTACCTGGGCACCTCCCTTCTGATCTGGCTGAACAGTGTTACATCAGTAAAAGGGGCGGGAGAGGGATACTCTGTCATTGAATTACTCTTGTACTACAACTCTGACAGAATTGAAATAACACTCTCCAAAGTCCAAATACTATGATGATTAATTAGAGCTGCTTTTATTATGAAACATTACTATCCCTTTAACTTATCAATTCACAGCTCATATACCATTTTGCAAAACTGTTCATTTTTAAGCCTAATTGTATTCAAAAGAAATTGTTAACTTCTAGTCATCCTTTCATCTTAACACAATTTAGGCAGTTTTAAAAAAAACTTTCAATATCAACAATATGCCGTGCTAGCATTTTATTTCAAAATATTTTAGAGTCATCGTTTTATATTTATTTTATTCTAATTGGATTTAGATGACTTTTCTATTCTTCTCTGTAACTCTTCTCCAATATATAAATAATTTTCATGGAACAAAGAGAGGGAATTCACAAAATAACTGTTTATTTTTAAATGAAAGAGAGTGTGATCACACCCTCTCTATTATTACAGCAGCTTCAACTTTAGAAAGAGAGGTTCCACTTTCTGATTGTTCATTTTAACAGTTTTCTACACTAAAAAAATGAGCAGGGGGGCCCTATCTTCACCACTTAATAACTAAGGTGAGATTTTCCTGTTTTGTTATATGGAATCTACTGTATGCACTAACATCTCTCAAACTTGAGAAAGGTGCTTTACTAACAAAGTAATTGTAGAATTTATCTCACTGGAGAGTTTATTTCGACATGTAAAAATAAATAATAAGACTCACTTGGAGCCATATTAAATGAGAAAATGGTGAATATAAATTGGTTGCTCTTCCAGACAGAAATTTGGGACAAGTCCGTTTTTTTTTTCTCAAGAGGAATTTACAAAAAATGTATTGATGATTTCCACTTTTCTGTGAAATTTCATGCACAGTAAAAATCCAAAAAAAATGTACTAATCCTAATAAATTTTCCATGAAAACTTTGAGATTTTTTTGCCTGTGTCCAAGAATTTCTGCCACCATACAGAATCAGTGCGTGGCTCTTTAGTTAACAGTGCAAAGGGAAAATATTTGGACTCCTAGGAGATTAGTATGTGTGTTTCGTTGGCTACCTTTGTTTTGGGTGGTTCAGTATATTATGTTCTATGGCTACTGTAGGACAAGGCTGAGATGGTGGACAAGAGGAGGCCCTCCAGCTGCTTCCAGACTGCAAATTCCATAATTCTCTGCCACCCGAAGGCTGATTGGAAATTATGGGAGTTGTAGTCTGACAGCAGATGTTGGGTCTCTTATTTCCCGTCACACTTCAGGCCTCTGTGGGACAGTGTTGGAGGTCAGTATGTGTGGCTCTATGGTTACTAGTGCTGTGGGACAATGCTGGGAGTCAATATGTGTGGTTATATGGCTACCAGTCACTCCCATGGGTCAATGCCTTATTGTGGTGGTAGTGTTTGTATGTGTCAATGAAGCTGTGAACTTTGCCACTGGGAGCATATAGTCCTGGTAGGGTCTCCCAAGGTGGACAGATCAAAGCTAAGATAACAGAGTAAATCGATCCAAAATCTGTAAACCCACACTGGACCAGTGTGGCAGATTATGGTCCATTCCAGGTTCAATGGCAGTGGGTGTTAAAAAGAATTACCGGGTTCTATCAAATTGCCTTTGGTCTTGCATTACATTCAATCTATGAGTACGGTTTCATGCTTAAAGGAACTAGTACAAGGACTGAAGAACATCAACTGGGATATTATCTGCTTATGCAAGACCTGTAAAAAAAAGACGAAGATTTAGTCAAATTAGAAAATGGACACTGGCTATATTATTAATGAACTAAAGATGATGATGTGTAGGAATCAGATTCTTTTTTTTTTTTCTAAATTTTATTTTATTGAGAAATCATCGCATTACAGCATACAATAGAACAAAAACAAATTTGTCTGCATCATACAGTCTGAACCACAGCATGTAACAAGTGTTAAATAAAAACATTACGTAACAGCTGCTGTATATGTAATACGAATTGCATATGAAAAGAGAGTCTCTCATCAAGCAAGCCCTTCAATAATGTCCTCAGCCAGGCATAAAACTCAAACGACGTAGGAGAGAAGCACAATGCGAAACACTCAGTGCAGGCCTTAGTCCTGGGCTCCATTTGTTAGGTACATGACGCAGGGCTATGAAAGATTAAACGTAAATATCCCAGTTCTAGATAATAGTGAATGAACATAGAAAAGAAACAAACAAAAGTATCTGAGTAGAAAGAAGGGAGGAGGAAATACAACATATAAGGAAGAAAAGAAAGGGGGTATTTGAAAGAGGAAGCGGCAGAAGAAGAAGAAAAAAAAAAAAAAAACACCACACACAATCACCCACATCACAAATAAGAGCACTTAGAGAGGAGGGAGAGAAGGCCAGTGATTCAGATTTTTGATTAAAAGAAGACCGACAGACTCAGTCATAAAAGAAAGAACCGCTTCCTGTGCAATCAAACTAAACAATCGCTGTGTTTATGCCCCAACAAGTAGCCACAGTGATGATCAAATTGAATAATTTTATGATGATTTATTGCACCTCTACAAACAGGCCAATTACCTCTACATATTTATAATGGGAGGCTTTATTTATTCACCATTATTTATAAATGTTTTCCTTCTTTTTTTTTATCCGTTGATTATTGAATTAGCTTCTCGTACATTGTATTGTGTGACTTTAGCTATTGCTTTTTATATATATTATTAAATTTTTGTTTGATTTTTAAACAGACTTTTATTTATTGTCTGATTGCAATCAATATTACACTTAGAGGGCACTGTTCTGTTTGTGCTCCCCCTTCCCTTTCTTCTCTGTCCTGATTTTGATGGAACCCTGAACATAGTCTCTCCCACCTCTGTCTCTCTGTTATCCCTGCATACATACATACATATATACACACATATATATGTATGTATATATATATATATATATATATATATAAACCAAATTGGAAAGTGGAAAGCACTCACTCTAAAAAGATGTTATAGCCCAGGTGCACATTCCCTGAAGGTAGAATATTAGTGAAAATAATGGGCAGCACCTGTGGGACTTATTCAGAGGCTTTTTAACAGAATGATCACAGGCAAAGTTACAGGTCAACATTTCGGTCCGTAAAAAGGACCTTTATCTTTATAAAGGTCCTTTTACGGACCGAAACATTGAGCTGTAACTTTGCCTGTGATCATTCTATTAAAAACCTTTGAATAAGTCCCATTGATGCTGCCCATTATTTTGAGTATATATATATATATTCATTCCGCTATAGTAGAGGAAAGAGCTTAAGGGACATTTTGATGAAACCTGATCCAGATTCCTCATACACAGAGCAATACTCCACTTTGCTAACTAAAGAAATACCTGGCTTTTATAGATGTGGTAGTAACTGTGTCGCATACAGATCAATGCTTTTGGGTTTCCCATTTCAAACATCCACACAACAAAAAACATTTTGAAATTAAAACTAGATTTACATGCACTAGTGCATTTGTTGTCTATTTTATTATATGCTCATGTAGCCTATACTACATAGGAAAAACTATAACACCATTTAATAAGTGCATAGATAACCATATAAGTTCCTTAATTAAAACAGGCACTGGCATCAAATAAGTCTGAAAAACCAATCCCTAAGCACTTTTTGCAAGCTAGACATACACTCAACAACTTAAAATATATGATCATTGACAGTGAAACTAAACATTTAAGGGGTGAAGATTGTGGCAAATTCTTACTGAGAAGACAGATAAATGCATAGTTTAAATACTTTTTTCCAAAGGGTCTAAATGAACTAATGAACTATGCATGTTTTTATTTAAATCTGTTTGAAAACTTTTTCTAACAGCTTTATTCCAGCTGATAACCCTTGATAGTACCCAGACATAAGGTTACACCACTTTCTCAGCAGACAATGGGCATAGGTCCCTGGATAAGTCTCTACTTATAACAGTCTCTGCAAACTAGGTCTAGTGGTGTTACCCTGAGACCCCAGTATTTATCTTGATCCCCTGGGATAGTTTCATCTCTCCAGACATTGACTCATATGGAATAAACGAAGATATATCTTCTTACCAGTCATTTTCCTTCATAACTTCATTGACTAAAGTTTGATGAGAGACAGCCTCTCCAGTCTGACTATAAACATAAACCTGTGGATAACTATTTCCATGCAAAAGTGTATATTTTTGGAAAGTAGACACCCCAGGCTTTCATTTTAGGCATGTTTTCACATTTTTTACGAAGCCATTTTAACACCAATCCCTCGTAAAACTTCATGTAAGTAAAAAATTCAGCATTTTTCACACTTAGGTTTCAATGTGGATGTGAATTTCAAACACAGGATTGGTGAAGATTTTTAAAAATGCATTGTGTAGTGTTCAGTTCCTTCTTCTGAGTACGGCAATACCTTATATTCATAGGTTTTTCAAGGTTTGTGGAGCTACGGAACCCAATTTTGAACAAATATTGAATTTTCATATCTTGCTTAACTGGTGCCATGTCTCATTTCAGGCAGTGTACCAGTGCTCCGCTTTAAGATGTCCCCCCAAAAGTATATATTTTTGGAAAATAGACACCTGTCAGCACCCCTATAGGAAGGAAGGGGTGAAGAGAAGGATAGGAACCCTAAGCAGTCTACGGGGGCCCTAACAGGATAGCGTGCTAGGTGCGTTGCAGAGCACACTGGGTTACCTGGGTGGAGTAACGGGAACGCGTGCTAGGTGCGTTGCAGAGCACATTGGGTTACCTGGATGGAGTAACAGGAACGCGTGCTCGGGTGCGTTGCAGATAACACGGGGTTACCTGGGTGGAATGACAGGAAAGCGAGGCAGGAGATGGGGTACAGAGGCACTACAAAGTGCGAAGCTTGAGAGCGCAGCAGGGGAAATAGATTGGGAACAGCGCAACCTGGGGAAAGCTGGAGGACGTCGCTGGTAGTAGAGCTTACCTAAGTGAGGCTGGAGGAAGTAGCAGGCAGAGGGTCTGACTGGACAGAGCTTACCTGAAAGAGGCTGGAGAACGTAGCAGGCAGAGGGTTTGACTGGACAGAGCTTTACCTGGATGAGGCTGGAGAACGTGGCAGGCAGAGGGTTTGACTGGACAGAGCTTTACCTGGATGAGGCTGGAGAACGTGGCAGGCAGAGGGTTTGACTGGACAGAGCTTTACCTGGATGAGGCTGGAGAAGGCACTGGAGCTGAGAGAGGAAGCCAGGGGCAGGCACATAGGCAGACAGGCGATGAATGGACCCAATAGTTCCTGACAGAAATGCTGGCAATAGCGATTCGCAGGCTGAAGGGAATCCCAAACTACAGGACTGAAGAGGCACAGGAGACGCTGAGACTAGATGTCTCCAATAACTGAGCGCCGAACAGAGTTCCGGCGCTTCTATTTACAAGGCAGCAGCTAGGTGACGTCATGACGCTGACGTAGCCGTGCGCACGCCGGCGTGGCGCCGACGCATGCGCTCTAGTGATGCGGAGGCTTGGACTGGCATCCGGAGCCTCCGTCTTCGGCCCATGGTGTCGGGTAGGTACCGACAACACCCTAGGCTTTCATTTTATGTATGTTTTCAAATTTTTTACCACCAATCCTGTGAAAACTTGCTGTAAGTAAAAAATTCAGCGGTTTTCACACTTAGATTTCAATGTTGATATGAATTTCAAGCACAGGATAGGTGAAGATTTTATAAACTGCATTGATTAGTGTTCAGCTCCTTCTTCTGAGTACGGCAATGCCCAATATGCATAGCTTTCTCAAGGTCTGAGGGAGCTACGGGGCCCAAATTGGAACATGCGCATTCCCAGGTTCACACTTTCAATTTTCACAGCTTGTGTCACTGGTACCATTTCTCATTTGGGGCTGTGTAACAGTGCTCCACTTTAAAATTTCCACGCAAAAGTGTATATTTTTGGAAAGTAGACACCCAAGGCTTTCATTTTAGGTGTGTTTTCAAATTTTGCACACAACCATTTTACCACCAATCCCTCGTAAAACTTGACGTAAGTAAAAAAAAAAAAGCATTTTTCACACTTAAACTTCAATGTTGATGTGAATTTCAAGCACAGGACAGGTGAAGATTTTATAAACTGCATTGATTAATGTTCCAGTCTGTGTTCAGCTCCTTCTTCTAAGTCTGGCAATGCCCCATGTGAATAGGCTTGTCAGGGTTTGGGGGAGCTACTGGGCCGAGTTGGAACATTTGAGTTTCCTTTTACAGACATGCCATTTTTACAGCTGGTGCCTTGTCTCATGTCAGACTGTTTGGCAAAACTGCAATGAATTTTACAAATACTGTCCCTGTCATTTGGCTTCTGCAACATGTGATTCGCTAATTTGCTTACAGTGGTATAATTCTGCCTTAAGGCTGATAACTAACTCACTTAAGAGATCACATTCAATTTTTATTTTAATGTAATCTCTTTCTAAGTTTTCATGTTCTCTTTTCAGAGAAAAACATGGTCTCTATGTCCCAAATTTGTATTTTACACCTTTATTATTCTTTCCCTCTGTTCGTTCTTTTCTCCTTCTGCACAATTTTCTCTTGCTGTTCCTCCCTCAAAACTTCCCTCGTTCTCCAGTTTTCACTATCTCTCTTTCTCTTTGTCTCTTCCCATCTTCTTTTAAGGGGCCTTACTGATGAGACGGTTACACCTGTTCAGTATATGGATCGTCATTCTTCTCTCAGTAATAAAAGTTCTAAATCTGTGGGTTTGGTCAAACAACCTAACAAATACCTGATATTGCCTAGGAATTGTGTATAGAGCCTTACTATGTGAGCTGGTGGGAAAGGTACCATAGGCCTCTGTGGCTGGTGCAATGTGCACCAGAACAAAACCCTTTGTGCCACCTCACAAGGTCCCACTGTTGGTATCATGGTAATCTGACTAATCTCTTTTTCTATATTATATACATAAATGTTGTTTCTATTCTTCCTGCCTGATCAGACGCACTTGCCAGAGGACCAAAAGCCTGTTGTGAAAGCTCAGTCCTCTCCTCTGAGTTAAGACCCTCCTTCTCTTACTTTCACAACCCCTTTCTAGAACCAGTGGGTACTTGTTGCATATAACCTGTGTTGGGTGCAAAGAAACCTAATGGGATATTGTCTTGCTCTAAAGCCTGTGCCCCCAGTGAGTTCAAATCTCAGCACAACTTTGGACTGTTCTTAACTACCATCTCCTTTTCTTCCTCTACTTTATTATTCCTTCCATTACAGTATCCTGAAGTTCTTTATTTATAACATGATAAGTATCACACAGTTCCTCCAACGCTTTCAACTCAATTTTTAAGTTGCCAACCTTAGTGTTTGTTCCCGGGGCAGCTAACCTCAGACAATCCTCATTTTTATGGGCTTCAAATAACTTTTCTGTTAATTTTACATATATTTTCCTCTCTGTGATATTTACTACAATCTGAGTTAGTAAAATAATTTACTTTGAAAAAGCAAACTATTTATCAACACCCTTGAAAAGCCACAAGACAAACTCAAAATAGCTGCTGATTTGCAAACTAGGCCTCAATGGTTAGCAGGAAACTGTTTATTCAAACTTTTCTCTTTAACTCTTTAAAGGGGAACTTTCACCCCGCAATAACTTAAGGTTAACTTATTGCACACCTGGCGACTAGCTGCTTAGTAGCGCTAGTCGCCAGCAATATTACCCGGTTCTTCAGATATCGGCTTTTTGCCGATGGTGACAGGAGCAGGAAGCACGGACGTCTCTTCACAGTGACGTCCGTGCGCCTGCGCTGTCAGTCCCTTTTGCACTGCGTGGTGCAAAAGGGACTGACAGCGCAGGCGCACGGACGTCACTGTGAAGAGACGTCCGTGCTTCCTGCTCCTGTCACCATCGGCAAAAAGCCGATATCTGAAGAACCGGGTAATATTGCAGGCCACTAGCGCTACTAAGCAGCTAGTCGCCAGGTGTGCAATAAGTTAACCTTAAGTTATTGCGGGGTGAAAGTTCCCCTTTAAGAAACTGGAAAACTTGAGGTGGATTGCACTTAAGACTTGGAGCAATTCTGACCTTTTTTCGCCTAGCTCGTTGTGCATTGTAATCAATGGGAAGAAACATTTTTCACCACCACACAAAAGTTTTCTCTAGTTTTCTATAGCCATATAAAAGGGTGACAGGCTCTCACAGCATGCCATTCTGTGTTTGTGAGAGGAGAGAGCAGCACATTGTTTGAGCTAGATAAGATAGGGAATTGAAGTTTAGTTTTTAGGTAGGACATTTCTTTTCTCTATTAGGAGAGCCAGTGGGGCACTCTGGGGAGAAGAAGGGAGGCAGGAAGTTGACCCCCAAATACCCCAAAATTCCACGTGACTGACTGGCAAGACACAAACATCTGGGGACCTATTTGTTTGCTGATCTTGCTGTTATTGTCTCTGTGCTGGGTGGGGAAGTCTGGGGAAAGAAGCTGTTGATTTTATTTTTCAGTTATATATTTATTTTGTTTGGACAGACTGTGACAGTGATATGACAGGGTGGACAAGGTAAAAAAAATAATAATAAAAAAAATAAATAGAAAAAAAAATAAAGAAGTAAACAAAAAACAAAATATATTAGGTGACAGACAGTCGACTGGGCTTAGGCAAGATATCATACTCCATCAGTTGTGTTGTGCAGTGTAGAGTAAAAACACACAGAGTAGTTGAGTAATGTCCAGCAAACACACAAGGGACATGGGGAGGGGAAGGGTGGAGCATTGCAGGGACACGAGAGTAAAGTAGCAGTTCACAAATCGACTGCAGCAATGGTTGTTGCAGTGTGTGCAATCAATTATGCTGATCCCTCTACTCCAAGGGAGGATGGAGTTTGTCAAGGGCCCAGCAAAATGTCCAGCACTACCAGTGCCAGTACAAATAAAGAACTATTTAAGAAGAACACTGAAGATGACAACAAGTTGCATTAAAGTGTTGATGATGGCAATAGCATAATAGAGGAAGGTGTAGCAGCTGAACCGCCTGCTGCATGAGATAGTGAGACAAACAAGCACCAAAACACCTGTCCTCAAAGTAGTAGCGAACTTTGTTACAATAAAGTAAAAGGAAATTGTTTGAGACCTCTAAAAGCTTAGAGGAATATAAGGGTAGTGGGCAAGAATTGTCAGGTGATGCCGATGCTGCAGAGGATGACCTAATGATGACTGATGATGATCATGATGCAGTTCTAGAATATATCCCTCCCACATTCTTCTCTTGTTCAGATACAAATGAAGTTGAGAGTGAGGATGATGACATAGCAATAAGGTTAGCAGAAAGTCAAAGGCTGAATCATCCACCACTGAAAACGAGCACTGTGCCTGTCTATAAACCATTTGAGAAAAACCACTGGAAAATCTCTCCCTGGACAAGCACAGATGTCAAAAAGTACACAGTCACCCTATCACCCTATCAGTCATAATCAGCATCATCACCTCTACAAGTCCAAGTCCCACTCAGCCACACACACCTGTTTTGAGTACCCAGCAGCAGCAACAACAACAACAGCAACATAGGTTATTAACATCCACAATGTTAGATATGATAAGTGCCTTTCTTGTTGCTACTGTAAGTGCTACACCTTTGTCACCTAATAGTAGTGGAAGTAAAATTGCATCAACATCTATCCCTAGTAGTAGTAGTAGCAGCAGTGCCTCAGGAACCCCTCAGTCCATGAAGTCCACAGTATGGAGATACTGCACTCAGGATCCTCAAGCTAAGCATGTTGCTATCTGTTGACTGTGCAAAAAGCATGTGAGCAGGGGTAAAGCAGGCTCACACCTAAGCACCTCCTCTATGAGATCCCACCTGAAGTATAACCACGGGTCTGACTGGGCGACACACTATCAGCAGTATAAAGGTGTCACAACTAGCAGCAGAAGAAGCAATTTAAAAAGTTCCCAGGGCTCTAGGGCAGAAAAACAAGCAGTAAACGTATTTATGTGTCAGAGAGTATGCTACTGCCAGTGCCAACAGTTAGTTCAGTCTAAATAACACGTATGGTTCCTGCTGTAGAGGAGTATGATGACTGACTTTGCTGTAGGAGATGGCAAGAGTCATAGACTGCCCACACATGCTGCCTCTACCACCACCACCTCCTCTAGTCATGTTGTCCTGCCAACCCACACTGGCTGAATTCCTGGGAAGGAGTCAAAAACGTCGCAAAAACAATCCCAAAGTATGCCTGTGGAATGGCAAGATGTTGGCAATGGACATGCTGCTGTATTCTTTTGTAGAAAACCGAGGTTTCAGAGAACTGATGTATTGTGTAGCTCCATGCTGGAATATCCCAAGCTGCAGTTATTTTTCCAGGACGGCTATGCCTGAATTGTACAAGCAGGTGGTTAGTGTGGTAGGCAAAGGGCTAAAAAGTGGTCATTGCTTCACAATAAAGGGTTTGCACACATTATTTGGATAACTGTCAAGAAAGGCACTTTGAATATGCATAGCAGAGCATCAGCAGGAAACCTAAATGTACACTGAAGGCATGGCCTACAAGCAGCAGGAATGGGTTATTACAATCAGTGAGAGAACCCCTCATCATACTTTCTTTTAAAGTTGTTTTGTGCCTTTGTCATAGCATAAATTAGTATCATGTCTCTAATTATTTAGTAAAGAAATACATGGCACTCATATCTTAGTACTGGAGATGGTCTAAAAATCATTATAATTGAATGTGTTCAAGTTATGAAACCTAAAATTATCAGTTTTTGCTGTGGTCTTCAAATGGACTTTCTTATTTCTAAATATGTTACGATTTTACACATAATGTATAATATTATTTCATACAAATATTTTTTATATCTATGTTAGAACAAAACTTCTGCTGTCCTGGATAAGAACAGAATACGATTTATCTAAACAGACCTGCTACAAACCATCATGTTGTGTTCACAAGTCAAAGGATTGGACATCATCAGGATCCTGTTATTATCTGGTCTCGTTGATTTTACTTATGGTAAGCATATTATTTATCATTGCATTACTTATGGTTTATCATATTATTTATCATTTCCGTGTGTTTGTTGTATATGGTGTTTTTTATTATGTCCTGTTTCCAGTTAAATATATATTCTCCATAAATATGTTATATAAATATATCCTAGCATATATTTATTTACTTATATTTTTATTTTGTAAATTATATTGGCATTCAGCATGACAATTTTCTGATAATAATATCCTAGTAATATATTTGCACTTTTTAAGCCCAATAATGTGACAATGAACTAAAGCATAATTTGCTTTTAATGCAGCTACTCTTTTCAAGAGTTTCATTAGCTATCTAATGCAAAACAGAGAAAATTCTAAGTGCATATCAGATTAACCCTGCCAAAAACTGCAATCCATTTCCAAAATCACAGCTATGTCCTCTTTGCAGGAGCTTTCCTCCCAACTAAAGTTATACATGTAAGCCTTCTTGGGCCTTTGTCAATGAGTAGCAGCTGGTTTCCCAATGCAGCGAGAGCAAATTATATAAAAACACAGTCTCTGAGTATAGTAGTTTATGATGGAGTATTTTCTGATGGAGATATTCATCACTGCCTGTCTTTTATTGACGCTTCCCTAGTAGGAATGGGTGAATTTTTTAGCCTCAAAAGCAAAACAGGTAAAAAAATGGCACTTCCCACTGATATCCTATTGAAAAGGTGCCTTGTATTAGGCAAGTAACAAAACGATTAATTCAAAATGTTGCAAGGTACAATATGCCGACATGAGATGTTGCCTGCAGAATGTATCATGGTTGAAAACACTGACATGACAATGTTGCTTGAACAATGTCATCCCATGCAGTTCCCCATCTTAACTCTTTGAGTGCCATAGATGTATACAATGAATTGCTTTGCTTTGCAGAGCACCACAGAGGTATACAATGCATTGCTTTGCTATACAATGCATTGCTTTGCTTTGCTTTGAGCGCCAAAGTGGTATACAGTGCATTGCTTTGCAATTCGTTGTATACCTCTCTGGCACTCAAAGGGTGCTTAAGTGTCCTTATGAGTAATAGGATACCTTTTATCATTAGGGAGCCTTACCATTCTGCTTGGTGAATCTGTTTCTATACGAATAGTTCAAAGTGCTAATGCAGACACAACAAATCAAAGTGAAAAGGACTAAAAATATTTATTAGACACACCACATATGGGAAAAGTAGTAAGGATCCAAATAAACAGATTGTCACCATCCAAGATCCAAATAAACAGACAATAATTTATTGTACATTAAAATATTATTTGTCTTGTGGTATCTCAGTCTTCTCTCTGCTCAAGACACGCAGGTCAGAGAGAAGACTGACTGAGAGGCGGACCTGAGAGCAGACTTCAGACTCTCAGTCTCCTCTCAGGTCCATCTCTTACCTTGTGTAGTCACTGTGTCGTATAGAATGTAGTGTGTGGCCACAAATTGCCATATTCATGCCTGCATATAATTGCTGTCTTTTGGGGGTAATGTTATTGAAGGGAATTTGGACTGAGTGGGAACATTTTGGATGGATATAGAAGTTGGAAGGGGGGGCACTGGTGGTGGTGGCTGCAAAGGCTGATGGGAGATTGCTGATTGCAGCAAATGTGGTCTTCTTAGTGGAAGTTTTCTTGTGCCCACATTTTTAAAGAGGTGTAGTAGAAAGTACTAATAGGGTCAGTAGATGCAGCAGCAGTAGCATGTGAATACAACTATTTTAGGGGGCGTTCGCATCAGCATCTGGTATCGCTAAGTTCCCCTCTTTACTGTTTGATCACACAGGGCTCATAAAGCCCTTATAGTTTCCTGTAATATTCCAGATCCCGAGAAAAAATATCCCTACACCAAGGACTTGAGTGCAGAAGGAGGGGATGATGTTGTTGGTTTGAGACATGCTGTAGAGTATGAGTCTGAGCTAGCACATGATCAACATTGGGCTCTGCCTCTCTAATTCTCCTCCTCAACCTCTACAGCTTGCTGTCACCAGTCCCACCACCACATCTTCAGGCCCACTCATAGGATCCTGCCTCTCTACCTGCCCACTAACTGGAACCTGTCCCTCTTCCTGCCCAATGCAGGAACTTTCCCCTCTTCCTCTTGACCACTCACAGGACACTGGCCCTCTTCTTGCCCACTCACAGCCAGGACCTGACCTCTCAAAGCAACCTGCGCCTATTCTTCCTGCCTACTCACAGGATTCTCCACTATATCCTCCTGCTTCCCACTCACAAGAGGATATCTCTCACCTACTACACCCACCTGCAATTGTAATTTCTCTTCCAAATCCTAACTCCTCCATTCTGACCCCTCTCTGTGCCATTCCATGTTTGTTCATTTGGTGAAGAAAACGGAATGCACTGAAAGACTCTTAGGAATCATCGTTATCTAGGTTGCTTGGTGACAAGCTCGGTGCATCTCGTGTCACCACCATTTTTGGTGGCACTAACTGGGGCTCTACTCCAGTGCTGCTACTGCTGCTGGCAGTAGCACTATCACCACTGCTTACAATTAGTGCCTCTACTTCCATCATGGCAATAGAGAGAGCAATCCAGTTTTAGGCATGGCCTATGTCCTCTATTATAAAGAAAAAAAAGTATTACATACACACATTATATATATATATATCCTATATAAAAATTCACTAAAAAGTTTGTCACAATTTTGGGCACCGGTTCTGAAAAAGGATATACTAGAACTAGAGAGGGTACAGCGCAGGGCAACAAAATTAATTAAGGGAATGGAAGACTTGACATATGAGGAACGACTAGACAAACTTGGTTTATTTACTCTAGAGAAAAGAAGACTAAGAGGAGACCTTATCACATTGTACAAATATATGAGAGGTCAATACAAGGATCTCTGGAGTGAGCTATTTATTCCAAGGCCTGATCAGGTGACCAGGGGACACCCCTTGAGATTTGAGGAAAGGAGGTTTAAACTTCAGCAGAGGAAGGGTTTTTTTATGGTAAGATCTGTTAAACTGTGGAATTCATTGCCCAAGGAGGTGGTTATGGCAGATACAATGGATACATTTAAGAGAAGATTAGATACATTTCTTTCAAAAGGGAACATACAGAGTTATACTGTTTATCAGTACGCCGATCAGGAAGGTCTGATAAAGACTAACTTAATTGGAAAGCTATAACATTCTCAGTTACTGGGGTATGAGGAGAAAGTTGAACTTGATGGACTTGTGTCTTTATTCAACCTAATTTACTATGTTACTATGTTACAATGCAGTCATGTGCAGTAGAGACAGCTGCGTGAGCTGCAGTCATGCGCAATACTGACTGCCTGAATGCACCGCGGCTGATACGGAGCGGGGCACTCCAAATTCAGACCGTAGTCCTCTCTGTGCTAGGTGGTACTGTGTCCCGTGTACCTGGGCTTTTCAACTAATATATATATATATATATATATATATATATATATATATATATATATATATATATATATATACACACACACAAATATTATTATGAAAAGCAAATCTTAAAGATGAAAAAATAAATAATTTTTTTTTTTTTTTAAAAAGTCACTCTCACTACACTGACCTTTACTGCTCTAAAACACTACCTAACTCAATTTTAATGAACCTCACTAACCTAACACTAATTTTTAATGACCCTCACTGTCCTAATACTAGATCTCACTCGAATCACACTTACTAATCTAACCCTAAGCCAAATACACTTCACAAATCATAAACTTAGTTTTTAGCAGCTGTCTTCTCTCCTAAATCACCTTTAGTCCTCTCTTACTATTAACAAAACCAACAATGAAGTAAGGAAAATAAATATAGCATAGTATAGTATAGTAGAAGCTGGCAGGAAATTAAGGGGCATTTTTCCATGAGGCAGGAATTTTCTGCCTCAGAATATCAATAATATAGGGTGGTAGAAAATAAGTTACAGGTAATTTCAAATGGCAATGTGGAAATCGTGTATTTTTCCTGATATTTCCTGCAATTTCCTGCTGGAAAAAATATAGGACTTTTCAACCTATACCTATTCCCTAGTCTCCAGGTTTCTTCACAGTACTTGATTTTAATATCCCTGGCTACTGATTAACATACTGTTTTCTCAATCATACTGGTTTTGGATTAATGACTTCAACCTGCTCAAATGTTCATTTCCCCAAGAAATATTGGGCTTTTTGTTATATCCACCTCTCTCTAGCCCTACTTATATAAATAAGAGATTAGGGGCTCGATTCTGTTACCAGCTCTAAAAAAGAATAGGCGCTGTGTTTTTTTAAGTCGAGTTTTAGTATCCTATTACCCGACTTGTGAAAACAAAATCAGTGGTAATTACACATACCGCCAGTCAAAAAAAAGCCCATAGGAAACAATTAAAAACAATGTGCAAGTAGTATCTTATTACCCATGCTCAGTATTACCGCCTGTTTTGTTTATATAATTTAAGTTGGAAATTCTGTGCCTCAGAGATTGAGGTGTAGAAGCCATAACAACAGTTTCAAAACCATGTTGTTCGAACAAAAGCAGTGTAGAATACAGTATACAGCAAATCTGACATAGAGTGCCCCACTTCGACATTTTAACCCCCCTTTTTAAAATTCAACTTACAGTTGAATTTTGAAGGGGAAGGGTTAAAATGTGGAATGCCAATAATATTTCTTGAATTAAAGTGGTGAAAGAAAGCACTATAAGTCGAATTTTAAAAGGGGGGTTAAAATGTCGAAGTTGGGCACTCTATGTTGGATTTTGATAATGTGGGGAACACATCTATCACTGAACTTTATCTTTTCTGTCATCAAATGTACGCCTATTTCCCTGGACTTTGACATTTTTTGTGTTTTTTTAGGTGGTGGTCGAATAAAAGCAGACAGCGCCAGTTTTGTTAGTACTCTGAAATGTGCTGTCTACGCCAGTTTTGTTTTACCGTGGTTCTGCAATAGAATACCAATGTAACACATGTTTGCAAAATTCAAGTTGCTTGTTTTTCTCGTAACGCCAGTTTTAGCACTGGTAATAGAATCTAGCCCTAAGGGCTTGATTCAATTGTCCTGGTTAGGGCAAAAAAACCTCTAAAGGCATTTTTTCAAGCACTGTAAGCCATTCAATTCCCAGTGCTCAGAAAAAATGCTGGCAAAAAACACCCTTGCCGGGCGATTAGGGGCTAGATTCTATGGCAGGTGATAATTTTATCTCTGCTTTTATCTCTAGTTTTCCCCATAGACTTCAATAGGAAAATGTTTGATAAAGCGGGTGTTAACATTTAGGACCTGCAATAGAATCTAGCCCTAATTTTAGCGCAGGAAATTTAAAACCAAGTTTTTTTCTGACTAAAGTCCTTTATCGGATCTTTAATCAGCCGACGCAGCAATTCAAACCAAAAAACAGTCCCCAGTGGATGTATTGAGCCCTAAGCCTCATATCAATACATCCAAAGTACCTAAAAACTGTTCATTGTTAGTAGAATTAAACCTATATGTGCCAGTGGGGTATAATTACCCCTTCAGCACTAATAGGGTTAACCCGACTAAGTAACAAACCAACATCCCATAAAAAGTAACACTTCCCATTAATCCTGATGTCCAGCATAGTCCTCAGCAACCTGGACATCTGCTGTCCATATTCTGTCTTCTCTTCTGTCTTCTCTTCTGTCTTCTTTCTTCTTCTCTTGAACCTGTAACGAAAAAAACAAGCCTAAATAATACATATTTTCCTCAAATAGCTCATACACTTATACATGGTTTAACCTCTTGAGTGCCAGAGGGGCATGAAATGCATTGCATGGCATTAAGCCATGAGTGTGCAGGTGATGATCCGAAAAGATGCAGCTTTGAGCAGCGGTGTTTGAAACTGATTGGCTGGTATGTACTTAAGCACATCCCAGCCAATGGCTGTGAGGGAACTGGAACAGAAACTGCCCATATATAAAGGCAGTCTCTGTTCAAATTCATTTAGTGTGGAATGGGCATCAGCCCGTGAGGGAAGGACAGGGGGTCTCTGCTGCACATTAATTTCTCCGCCACTGTCGCCACCTCTGCAGCCGCATACAGTGGCAGAGAAATAGGGAAGTATAGTTTTATTTGGTACATATATTGATTCATCATATTAAAGGGATAGTAATACTTCGTTTTAACTTTATTTTATTTTGTAGGCATTAAAAAAACATGAAGAATGATATAAGTCTTATCTCTCAAACCTTTATGGTTTATGAGATATTCACAAGCAAAATTTCCCCCTCCCGCCCCTTTTAACTACTGTAAACAATCTATTCTTAGATGTGGAATGCAGTCCATAGACTGGACAGATAACAGAAGGGGACACTCTTATTCCTATGAAAACAATGAAAGCCTGCCCCCCTTGACAAGCTTTTCAGGTTTTTCCCTTATCTTAATTGAAGATTGTCCCTCTCTGCAGTCTACCTGGGCAGCTCCCTTCTGCCCTGGCTGAAAAGTGTTACATCAGTAAAAGGGGCGGGAGGGGGACACTTTGCTTGTGAATATCTCTTAAACCATAAAGGTTTGAGAGATAAGACTTATATCATTCTTCATGTTTTTTTAATGCCTACAAAATAAAATAAAGTTAAAACGAAGTATTACTATCCCTTTAACAAAAGAGGAACGTTTTTATTAACCATAGGCACCTTTTCAGATCATCACCCACACACTCATACATGGTTAAACTCTTTGAGCCCCATAAAGGTGTGCAACACATTGCTCTGCAATGCTTTGCGTACCCTTATGGCACTCAAGTGGTTAAACTTTGAATAAATGTACGGGTTATTGGAGGAAAACATTTAGACTTGTTTTTTTCATTACGGATACAAGACAAGAAGAACAGAATACAGAGAATACAGAATGGAGACAGAAGGAGAAGGACAGTGGATGACAGATAAGTGTAACACAGATAAGCTAACCATCGGCGACTGACAATATATCAGGCACAATAGCTTTTTTCCTTTGATGTCCCCATTATTGCCCCTATTTAGTGGCGTTTTGGGAACTAAATGCACAAAATAGACATTTGGCCACAAGAACATTTCTTTGGCCCAACGTACCCTGCTAGATGCTCCAGTAACTGAAACCAAAGTTAAGGCAGCAACAGGCACTCTTAAAAATGGTAAAGCACTGGGGCTGGATGGACTGCCCTCTGAGTACCTCAGATCTTTCGTCCCAGACATTACTGGCCCCCTTACACACCTATTCAATAAGATCCTCACAAGGGGCTCTATACTGGTACATTTTGACTATTTGAGAACTATAGTTCTCCTTAAACCTAATAAAGACCCACACTTAGTCTCATCCTATCATCTGATCTCCTTACTAAATTCTGACCTTAAGCTTCTCAAAAAAATCCTAGCAACCAGACTGAGCCTTTTTCTCCCGACACTGATATCCCCAGAACAGACAGTGTTTGTTAGAGGTAGACACTCTGTGTACAATGTTCATAAAGAGATAGGGACTATTGTCCTAGACAACTACTCCCCAACCCACCCTCATCTTCTACTTGATGCTGAGAAGGCATTTGACTCCATATCCTGGGAGTACTTGTTTAGACTCTTGGAAAGACAGAACTTTGTTACAAGCAATTTATAACACCCCAAAGGCGACTATCACAACCAATACCATTAACTCCCCACTCTTTCCCCTTAAAAGGTGGAGCAGACAAGGATGCCCGCTATCTCCCCTGCTACTTGATCTGGCACTATACCCGGCCCTTACAACCATCCTGGGAGCATCTACTGATGCTGGGTATATTGATGTAGCTGCATTCGCTGATAACATTTTGCTACCCATTCAGGACCTGGAACTGGTGGTCCCTGGGGTCCTACAGTTGCTGTTGAGCTTTGGGAACTTCTCAGGATTGTGAATCAATCTAAAGAAGTCAGAGGCAATGTGGCTGTCCCATACATCCAGGCTTATTGGTCTACAGTTCTATGGTCTATAGCTGACATATGTGGAGTGCGGCTTGACAACTCTGAACCCTTGCTATTGGTGGGACATTATAACACTTCATCCACATTACCTAAGCTACACACAAAGCTGTTAGATATTCTAATCTCAGTCACTGTTAAATGTATTTTGACTAACTGGACTAGTCCCACCCCACTGGGACAATATATTTAAGTAAACTCTTCTAGCTTCTAGCCCCACACAGGACAAAGAAAAGGAGGTGGAGAAGTTTTGGTCAGTATGGGAGTCCTTTATTAGAACCCTTCCTGGAGAGCTGCAGAAGTTGTACTCTACCAGCTTCCAATATATATCGCCTGGATGGCCACCCTTGAGCTTACTGCGTATGTTGTCATGGAAGACAGATAAATGCATTCACTCTCTGAGTTCTCTGCATGTATTTCTGCCGATTCTATAAGGGGGGATCTGGAGGACTGGGAGGATTATTTCTGGATCCTGAGGTGTTATTTTTCTTTTTGCTTAGTTAGTTTGTTTAGTCTATGACTGAGAGAATTTTTTTGTTGGGGATACAATTTGTAACTGCTTAACTGAAATAGTGGAGACTGACGGTGGGGAGCCTAGCCGGAGGCCCTTCCCGATAAGTGGAGGGTGTATTGGATAGGGGGCTCCAACCTGACACTGGTTGCCTTGGACATGCTTTCTGACCCTTAGGTCTGTTTTTCTATATCTCTGACTGTACTCTTTGCATGAGATCACAGAAAGTAACTGTGCAGAACTTAGATATTAACGACTGCTCAAGACCTGTTTGATGTTCCTTGAGGTGCTCTGCACTGACAAGACCCTGGATCTCTTTCTGAACTTCTCTCTCTGAACTTACTGGAACTGTTTACAATGTTGGGTGTTGCCTTCATCATCCCAGTGTCCACCATTATCTGCCAATCTGCTTTATTCTCTTATGAACTGAGCACCTTTAATGTTTTGTAGATTGTGTGGTGTCTCCTTGGTTGTGTTGTTTACTTTTGTAAAGAGCTAAAATTTGATTCAATAAAAAGATTTATTTAAAAACCCCTGTTTAAATCACACGGAATTTTATAACTGTTTATTTTTCACTATGGTGGAGTTGGCTTGCTCTAAAATTGTTCAAGTTCTTCTTAGTACATCAACCTCTGTTTGTATAGGTATGTGGAAATGTGTTTTTGAGTGTGATTGTGTATATGTACACGTTAATTTCACTGCCACTCAAACCGCATTATCATAAGAAAAATTTTGTATTTACCAAAAAAAAAAATAAGTGCATACCATTTTGAATAAAACAAATTAGAGGGGATTTAGGGGGGACACTTGTGACATATATGAGATGTGCCCAGGCCCTTTAATGGGATAACATCAAATCCATGATGATAATAATGATAATGTGGATGCAGAACTAATGATCACATGTTCTTAATTTAGGGGTGACCTGTGACTTCCCAGGAGATCTTCATAATGGATATGTTGAAGTACAAGATTCCATGGATGGGCCTATAGCTACTTCCAATTGCCATAATGGGTAAGTTGCATAATGATACAATGTTATGTGTCCAAAACTCGCATAAATCTGTCTCTGTACAGACAAGCATTTATACTGACTCATCTGTTTTATTTCTGCAGATATAAATTGCTTGGCAGTGCGTTGAGATACTGTTTGAATGATGGCCAGTGGAATGGGACTGCTCCTTTATGTAAAAGTAAGCAAACAGAATCCTCTACATTTAACTTTACTAAGTCAAAGATACCCAGTGCCCAGATACTTTAAAGTGGCAGGGCCTCTTGGGAAAAATGAGATAAGTATATTTTAATGTTGAGGACAGAAAATAAAAAAAGATCTGTATTTGATTTGAATCTTGCAGACAACATAGCTTAATATATATCATAATTTCAGCCTCTAGTTGTTGGAAAATATTTTAAATTCATCTGCTATCAAGTCCTATATTGCAGAATTAATTAAGAGCTTCAAATCAATGATACACATTTATATAAAGAAAAGTCAGAGATGCTCAACTAGGCTCATGAGCTAGCAAATACATGCAAGAAGCCCACTGGGACTGTGTCCTCGCGCCAAGGGTGCAATCTCTTTTAGCTCACCAGTGCCATACACAGAGAGAAAATCTTCTGAAGCATATCATACTGGTCCTGCCAAATGACAGGCCAGCCACGAAATGCCAGACAAGTCCTCTATGAACAAAGGAAACAGCTAACCCCAGACGTACGTTTCTGCCTTCTTGGGCCTCGTTGGTGAGGTGCAGCTGTTCCTTCTAGGCTCTGTGAGCAAGGGATCCTCGTCTGGATTCCCCTCATTACTTTTAGGGTGACCAACCCCAAGAGCAATCTGCATATGTGTAAAGAAAAGTCAGAGATGCTCAACTAGGCTCATGAGCTAGCAAATACATGCAAAAAGCTCACTGGGACTGTGTCCTCGTGCCCAGGGTGCAATCTCTTTTAGCTCACCAGTGCCATACACAGAGAGAAAATCTTCTGAAGCATATCATACTGGTCCTGCCAAATGACAGTCCAGCCACAAAATGCCAGACAAGTCCTCTCTGAACAAAGGAAACAGCTAACCCCAGACATACGTTTCGGCCTTCTTGGGCCTCGTCGGTGAGGTGCAGCTGATCCTTCTAGGCACTGTGAGCAAGGGATCCACGTCTGGATTCCCCTCATTACTCTTAGGGTGACCAACCCCAAGAGCAATTTGAGTATGTATAAAGAAAAGTCAGAGATGCTCAACTAGGCTCATGAGCTAGCAAATACATGCAAGAAGCTCACCGGGACTGTGTCCTCGCGCCCAGGGTGCAATCTCTTTTAGCTCACCAGTGCCATACACAGAGAGAAAATCTTCTGAAGCATATCATACTGGTCCTGCCAAATGACAGTCCAGCCACAAAATGCCAGACAAGTCCTCTCTGAACAAAGGAAACAGCTAACCCCAGACGTACGTTTCGGCCTTCTTGGGCCTCGTCGGTGAGGTGCAGCTGATCCTTTTAGGCACTGTGAGCAAGGGATCCATGTCTGGATTCCCCTCATTACTCTTAGGGTGATCAACCCCAAGAGCAATTTGAGTATGTATAAAGAAAAGTCAGAGATGCTCAACTAGGCTCATAAGCTAGCAAATACATGCAAGAAGCTCACTGGGACTGTGTCCTCAAGCCAAGGGTGCAATCTCTTTTAGCTCACCAGTGCCATACACAGAGAGAAAATCTTCTGAAGCATACCATACGGGTCCTGCCAAATGACAGTCCTGCCACGAAATGCCAGACAAGCCCTCTCTGAACAAAGGAAACAGCTAACCCCAGACGTGGACCCCTTGCTCACAGTGCCTAGAGGGATCAGCTGCACCTCACTGACGAGGTCCAAGAAGGCCGAAACGTACATCTGGGATTAGCTGTTTCCCTTGTTCAGAGAGGAATTGTCTGGTATTTCGTGGCTGGACTGTCATTTGGCAGGACCAGTATGATATGCTTCAGAAGATTTCCTCTCTGTGTATGGCACTGGTGAGCTAGAAGACATTGCACCCTGGGCGTGAGGACACAGTCCCAGTGAGCTTCTTGCATGTATTTGCTAGCTCATGAGCCTAGTTGAGCATCTCTCACCTTTCTTTCTACATATGATACACATTTATCAATTCAATAGTTGAGGAAACCAGCAGCAAATTATCTGCATTCTATTTATCAACGAAAAATCTAATGCAGTGTATCCTTTTTCCTTTGATAGATAATGGGGAACTTTTTTTCTAAACTTTTTATATCATCAAAAAGTTATCACAATTCATTCAAAATTAGAATCTTCATCTATCTACATCAGATGTACTTTGAGACTCTCCAGAGTATTTCATCTATTTTCATGAAGGGCAACAGGCAACTCTAAGGCCCCAAGTGGTCTTCAGGTTCTTCTCTTGAGTCTGTTCTCTGGTACAACTGAAGTAGATGATGAGAAGAATGGTCAAGTTTAATGTTGATAAATGTAAAATAATGCACTTGGAACATAAAAATCCAAAGGAAAAATATAATGTTAAGGGCACTGTGCTGTCAGAGACAACAGAGGAAAGGGATTTGGGAGTAATTATTTCTAATGACTTCAAGGTAAGCAGGCAATGTAATAAAGCAGTGGGGAATGCAAGCAGGACACTGGGTTGTATAGCTAGGGGCATTAGTAGCAGAAAAATGGAAGTAGTCATGCCACTCTACAGATCTCTAGTTAGACCTCACCTAGAGCGTTGTGTACAGTACTGGAGACCCCATCTCCAAAGGATATTGATACTCTAGAGAAAATTCAAAGAAGGGCTACTAAAATGGTGACTGGTCTACATGAAAATAAATATCAGGATAGACTAAATGATCTGAATATGTATAGCTTGGAGGAGAGAAGAGAGAGAGGGGATATGATAGAAACATTCAAATACATGAAGGGATTCAACAAAGTACAGGATGGAAGTATATTTCAAAAGAGTAAAAACATTAGGACAAGAAGCCATAGTCTAAAACTAGAGGGACACAGGTTTAGACGTAATGTAAGAAAGTTTTACTGCACTGAGAGGGTAGTAGACAACTGGAATAGGCTACCAGCAGAAGTGGTAGAGGTTAATACAGTGACAGAATTTAAGCATGCATGGGATAGGCATAAGGCAGTCCTTAACATAAGAAAAGACCAAGGACCAAAAATGGTTTGAGGTTGTGTTTTTTTTTTGTTTGTTTTTTTCACAATAGGAAAATGGGCAGACTAGATGGGCCGAATGGTTCTTATCTGCTGTCAAATTATATGTTTCTATATTATCCCTTTATCACATATACACTTCCTATTCTAACACCCAAAAGCACACATATTTTCTCTTTTGCCTCAGAGCCAAAATCGCTTTATACTTACATTGTTCCAACGTAAAGTATACCTATCACCTCGACTTTCATTTACAAATTTGAACATTTTAACAAAAATTCCAGCAGATGTATATTTTAGGAGATATGAACACTTAAATTGCTAGGTAAAGTGAAAGTAAAAATGTCCTGGTACAGCATCATTAGCATATGAAACATCACTGAAAACCTTCATTAGCATATGACATGACACTGAAAACCTTCATTATAATATAATACATAATTGAAAAGGCATCACCAGCTATGAATGTCACTGGTACCTCAATTAGCATACATTAGCATATGGAAGCAAGTGTGAATATCTCCTTAACTTTACATTTGCTGGTGTTTTGGCTGACATAACACAAAGGAAGTTTTTAATGCAGTTGTTTGTTTGTTTTCATGCAGTTTTTTTAATGCAGTTTTCAATTATGCAAACTTTAATTAAAGTGAAAGTTCCACTTTAATCCTTTGTGTGGTAGGTGTCTTCAGAACCTTGCAAATCAATGTTTTGCTATACCCCAAGCATCCATGGGTTTAATCTATGTTTTTCCACCTGTCTAAAATTTGTAACTATAATGAGAGGTCCTGTAGTGGACAAGAAGGCCACATATGTGGTGCTTTAGGTAAACATTGTTGAATGACACTTTTCTATATCCTCTGGTGCCTTCTGAGTTTCTCTGCTTAAGTACAGGTGAATTCTGAATAAATCCCCTGTGCTTAAGAAAGGAAATTCATATCTTGGCCTGTTCATGGTACCTGTGGGCAGGTCTTGTAAACAATCTCAGTGAATAACTAATTTTCTCTAGTGTCATTGAAGGATGCAGGCACTATGAAGCATCTAGGAAGAGTGGGATATAAGAGCGTGCCTTTAGGAGGCAGGGAACTCTGATGAAACTCCTCCCACTTCCAGTTTGTTATGCTCTCCTTCAGCCATTTTACCATTAGTATTAAAGGGATACTAATGTTTCATAATAAAAGCAGCTCTAATTAATCATCATAGTATTTGGACTTTGGCGAGTGTTATTTCAATTCTGTCAGAGTTGTAGTTCAAGAGTAATTCAATGACAAAGTGTCCCCATCCCACCCCTTTTACTGATGTAACCTCTCAGCCAGAGCAGAAAGGAGGTGCCCAGGTAGATTGCAGAGAGGGACAATCTTCAATTAAGATAAGGGAAAAAGCTGAAAAACCTTTCAAGGGGGGCAGGGCTTTCATTGTTCTAATAGGAAGAAGATTATCCCCTGCTGTTATCTGTCTGGTCTATGGACTGGATTCCACATCTGAGAAGAGATGGCTTACACTAGGTAAAAGGGGCGGGAGGGGAAACTTTGCTTGTGAATATCTCTTAAACCATAAAGGTTTGAGAGATAAGACTTATATGATTCTTCATATTTTTTTAATGCCTACAAAATAAAATAAAGTTAAAACGAAGTATTACTATCCCATTAAAAGAGTGTCCCTCAGGCAATACTGGGATTTCCTTCTTCAAGAAGAACAATTGTGTTTTTATTTATTTTACTTTATTTTATTAATAGTTTTCACTGTATTTATTAACATAGGACCCTCATAAAGTGAGGAGAGTCAGTGGATGAAATAATTCATCCCTCTCTTATGCTAGTTCCATTGGGACAGCATTTTCCTATATTAAACAGTGAAAGTCTATACTCAGCCTTTGGCTGAGCAGATGAAAGTATATAAGCAGCTCTCTGATGGAGGAGGGAGATATCAATTAACTGGATATATGTCTATTACAGCTCTCATTTCGATTTATTCACCAAAGCAAGAACAGCAGGTTAACAATTAGAAATTACATAAATATTATTTCTTGTAAAGTTGATACTTTTATTGGCTAACTAAACAGATTTAAAATGCAAGCTTTCAAGACTTCTTAGGTCTCTTCCTCAGGCATGTTGTCTTAAAAGCTTGCATTTTAAATCTGTTTAGTTAGCCAATAAAGGTATCAACTTTACAAAAATTTTGCATCCTGTATTTCTACGGCTAACACGGTACCAACTCTCATCTATAAATATTATTTCCTCTCACTCCAATTACCACGGATTAGCCACAGCATCGAGAGTGTCTACCAAAGTGATGGCTCCTCTTTTGGCACACCTACGATCAAAAGGAGAAAACCTGACTCCATACCTAGACGACCTGTTACTAAAAGCTCCATTGTAACGGTTTGTTTGACACACAGACACAGTGGGTTTGGATAAAACACAATTTTATTGAACAATGATAATAACAATAACCCTCACAGGTTCTGTAATATATATGCAATACAGTACAGACACAAGACAGGTTATACAGAGGTAGGCCCACACGGGTCCAGTATATGCAGGTAGTCCAGAGTTCAATATACTGACACAGATCAGGCAGTTCTTGTGTGAATCTCAGTTGGACAGTACTGAATGGGTTACTATTAGGCTGAGAGTACTGACAGGCCCTAATAGTGCTTGTAATAGTGATTGAAAGGAATCCGGGCGCAGACAGGGTTGGAACCCATAATTGATAAAAAACGGAGAGCTACCGGAGGAAGAATTAACTGCGCAGTTCCTGGCGAACTCTGCCCAAGGCAACAAGTCGGCCCAATTATCATGATGGTCAGTCACAAAACATCGCAGAAACTGTTCCAATCCTTGATTGGCCCTCTCAGTGGCCCCGTTAGTCTGGGGATGATATGCCGAGGAAAATGATAGCTGTATGCCCATCTGTTCGCAAAATGCCCTCCAGAATCTGGACACAAACTGGCTCCCCCTGTCAGACACCAGCACCTTGGGTACTCCATGTAACCGAAATACTTCTCGAGCGAATACCATTGCCAGTTCCTTGGCTGAAGGAAGGCCACGGAGGGGTACGAAGTGTGCCATTTTAGAGAACCTGTCTACCACCATCAATATGAAGGAGTACCCTCTAGACCTGGGCAATTCTCCCATAAAGTCGATAGAGACGTGAGACCAAGGGCGTTCACCATTAGGCACCGGCTGAAGCAAGCCCACAGGGGGATGTCTAGGGGTTTTGGCACGGGCACAGGTGGCACAGGCATTCGTAAAACTGGCACAATCTGCTCTCATAGAAGGCCACCAAAATAGCTGAGAGAGAGACCAGAACAATTGATCCCTACCAATATGTCCCACAGCCTTAGAGGAGTGGTAGGTCTCAAGTAATCAAGTACGGAATGGCTCAGCGACAAAACATTTGCCCACTGGAGTCTCATGAGGAGCAGAGGCTTGGGAAGCCAAAATCTCCTCCCCTAGTGGTGAAGTAATACTAGTACGTATGGTAGCCAATATTCGATCAGGTTGAATGATAGGGGCTGGTACCTCTTTTCTGTCAACCTCTGCTTCAAATTGTCTAGACAGAGCATCAGCCCTAACATTCTTTGATCCCGGCAGGTATGATACAACAAAATTGAATCGGGATAGAAACAGTGCCCATCTGGCTTGGCGAGAAGACAATCTCTTGGCCTCAGAAAGATACGTCAGATTCTTGTGATCAGTTAGAATCAAAACGGGGTTTTTTGTGCCTTCAAGTAAATGACGCCATTCTTTGAGAGCAAGGATAATGGCCAGTAATTCTCGATCACCAATCTCGTAATGACTTTGAGCACTAGTCAGTTTTTTTGAGAAGAATCCACAGGGTCTGAGTGTAATGCCTTTAACCTGTCGTTGAGAGAGTACCGCCCCGACCCCAATATCTGAGGCATCAACTTCCAAAGTAAAGGGGAGTATTGGATTAGGGTGGGACAACACCGGCGCTTCAGCAAAGGCTACCTTCAACTTCTCAAAGGCCTCTTCAGCAGCCACCGGCCAGAGGGATGGGTTAGTGCCCTTGTGCGTGAGGTCAGACAGAGGTTTCACGATAGAGGAGAAGTTTTTAATAAACTTCATGTAATAATTGGCGAAGCCCAGAAATCGTTGGATGGCTTTGAGGCTCTTGGGTTTACGCCATTGTAAGACTGCTGTCAATTTCTCTTTATCCATGGCAATGCCGTCTTTGCCAATTATAAACCCCAGAAACGGTACACTGGTTTTGTGGAACTCTCATTTCTCCAGTTTACAGAATAATTTATTTTTTCGTAAGCGCAGTAAGACTTCAGACACATCCTTGATGTGTTGTGACAGGTCTTTGGAGTGGATAAGTATGTCGTCAAGATAGACTACAACACAAGATTGTAACATATCTCTAAGAACGTCATTGATCAGTTCTTGAAATACTGCAGGAGCATTACATAGACCAAATGGCATGACTAGGTATTCATAATGCCCAGATCTCGTATTGAAGACAGTTTTCCACTCATCACCGGCTCTGATACGTATCAAATTGTAGGCTGCCCTTAGGTCCAATTTGGTGAAAATCGAGGACCCCTTAAGTCTATCAAACAGCTCGGTGATGATTGGTATTGGGTAGGCATTTTTTGCCATCAGCTTATTCAGCCCACGATAGTCTATGCAAGGTCGCAGTTCGCCACTTTTTTTTCTTAACAAAAAAGAACCCAGCACCGGCCGGAGAAGTAGATTTCCTTATGATCCCTCTACTGAGGGCATCTGCTATGTATTCCTCCATAGCTTGATTCTCTTCACAAGACAATGGATACGTGCGTCCCCTCGGTGGTACTGCTCCAGGACTCAGTTCTATGCGACAATCGTATGGTCTGTGCTGAGGTAGGGTGCCAGCCTCTCCCTTACTGAAAACGTAGCTAAACTGCTGGTAGGCATCAGGTAGTTAAGGGGAGGTGCACAAGACCTTAACAGGATGGGTAACGCACTTATCCATACAGAACTGAGACCAAGCAGCATTCTCACATTTCTGCCAATCAAATTGTAGGTTGTGCAACTGTAACCAAGGAAAGCCCAAAATCACTGCATGGTGAGGAGAATTAATCAATTGGAACTGCTGCTCTTCCTTGTGAAGAGCCCCAATAGTCATGGACAAGGGCATCGTTTCAAAAGTAACTTGGGCGGGTTCCAAAGGTCTGCCATCAATTGCTTCGATAGCAAGAGGGGTTTCTCTCTGAATCCGTGGTACCCCATGCAATTCAGCAAAGGTATTGTCCATAAAATACCCAGCTGCACCAGAATCAACCAAGGCCAAAACCTCAACCGAGCGTTGTGCCCATGACAATACCACCTGTATGGTGGGTTTAAGTGTGTCCAACAATGGGGACGATTGGACACCACCTAGGGCCTGTCCCCCAAGGTACCCTAGGTGTGTTCGTTTCCCGGACGTACCGGACAAGATCTTAACAGGTGACCATCTTTACCGCAGTACAGACATAATCCTTGTGTCTTGCGATACCTTCTCTGCTCCTTAGTTAACCTAGTGAAACCCACCTGCATAGGTTCACTTGGTTCCGAAATAGGTTCACTAGGTTTGGATGCAGAGGGAGGGTTTGGTGGGCAAAATATTCTACTGGACCCATTATTCTTTAACCGTACTCGTCGCTCTCTGGCGGTTAATATTTCACGTATTCTGGAGTCAATTAGAATCACGTATTCGATATAATCGTCTAGGTCAGTAGGTAACTCTTTTGCTGCAATCTCATCTTTAATCTGGTCACTCAATCCTTGAGCAAAGGCTGCCAACAGGGCCTCATTATTCCACCCTACCTCTGCTGCCAAGGTGCGGAATTCAATGGCATAATCGCCAACCGTGCGCCTGCCCTGTTGTATCTCCATGAGACGTTTAGCAACAGAGGTAGTTCTACCAGGAGGCTCAAATACTCTCCGAAAGGATTGCACAAAACCACAGAAATTCTTTGTGCAAGGTTTAGCGATTTCCCAAAGTGGGTTGGCCCAGGCCAATGCTCTGCCAGTCAGCAGGGATATCATGAACCCAACCTTGCTGCGATCACTAGGAAATGCGTGTGCCGTCAATTCCATAAATATTTCAAGTTGATTAATAAACCCTCTGCATAATTGAGGGTCCCCGTCATATCTCAGCAGCAAGGGTGCAGAAGCCGTTAACCCTTTGACTGCGGCCCCTGAGGGCTTAGACTCATTCTCCGGTGTCGGAATTGGCGGGACCACCGTGTTAGCACCGGACTTATCCGCAAGTACCGTGCGTTCAAGAATAGTTTGGATAGCAACCGCTAGCTGATCCAAACGTTGCTCGTGCATATCCATCCTCCAATGGATATTCTGTGCGTTACCGTCACTCTTAGTGTCTGAGGTCATGGCCCTTTCGTACTGTCACGGATTTGAAGACTCTCAGACTTAAGGTTTGGTAAAATAACTTAACTTTATTAAAAGTTAAAGGCAGTCCCCGTAGGGTAAACATACATAACATACAACAGTAATATAACATAGAATAGGTTCTACCGGCCTTGCCTAAATACCGGGCAAGGCAACCCAAGTGACAGTTTTAATGACAGGCTCTACCGGCCTTGCCTGTACCGGGTAAGGCAACCGTGAGATGACATATACCGGTTCTACCGGCCTTACCAATACCGGGCAAGGCAGCCCTTACGGAATGCTGAATGTAGGCTCTACCGGCCCTGCCAATACCGGGTAAGGCAACCTTAAAGATGGTGAATTACAAGGTTCTACTACCCTTACCAATACCGGGCAGGGCAACCCAAAGGAGTACTGGAGTAGGCTCTACCGGCCCTGCCAATACCGAGTGAGGCAACCTACAGGATGGTATCGTCAAGGTTCTACCGGCCTCACCAATACCGGGCAGTGCAGCCTGAGCGAGTAGACCAGCTGTCAGGTGACTAAGACAGCATAGAGCATAACTATAGAGGTCTTACTCAGCAGGAGTCTATTGCCAGGGATACTCAGACAACTGCAAGGAAGTGGACAGCGACTGACCACAGTACTGGATGTTTAGGAGCAAACCAACGTCCGCACGTTGGGACTAATGGTAATAGTGCCACCAGGTTTAATGGAGCAAACCAGCGACCGCACGCTGGAACCAACAATGTATATCGCAACCAGGTTTAGTGGAGTAAACCAGCGTCCTCACGCTGGGACCAACAACGTCTATCGCAACCAGGTTTAGTGGAGCAAACCAGCGTCCACACGCTGGAGCCAATAATGTATCTTGCAACCAGTTTAGTGGAGTAAACCAGCGTCCACACGCTGGGACCAACAATGTATATCGCAACCAGGCTTAGTGGAGTAAACCAGCGTCCGCACGCTGAGACCAACAATGTATATTGCAACCAGGTTTAGTGGAGTAAACCAGCGTCCGCACGCTGAGACCAACAATGTATATTGCAACCAGGTTCAGTGGAGTAAACCAGCGTCCGCACGCTGGGACCAACAATGTATATCGCAACCAGGTTTAGTGGAGTAAACCAGCGTCCGCACACTGGGACCAACAATGTATATCGCAACCAGGTTTAGTGGAGTAAACCAACAAAGTAAGATCAGCAGCGAGAAGAACAATGTCGCCAGAGCGATGGCTGGAGCAGGAGATTCAGGAACTCAGTAAGATTAACCCGCGAGGTGCTGGAACACAGGAACACTGGAACTCAGTAAGATTAACCCGCGAGGTGCTGGAACACAGGAACACTGGAACTCTGGAACACAGGAACACTAGCATACAGGAACACTGGAACACAGGATCAGCAAGTACAGCAGGAACAGCAGGAACAGGCCCAGAAGCCTGACAAGCAGGTCAGGCAGAGTGGAGTCAGAAACACCACGAAAGGGCAACCTGGAAGTGCTCAGCCTGGGTTTAAAAAGGCTGTGTGAGGAGGGCTAATCACTAGTGATGATCGAGCACCCCGATGCTCGGGTGTTCGGGTGCTCTGGCCGAGCACCCCCGGAGGCTCGAGTGCTCGGCCGAGCACCCGAGCCCCATTGAAGTCAATGGGAGGACTCGAGCATTACACCAGGCACCCCCTGCTCTGATGAGGGGAGGGTGCCTGGTCCATAGGAAAAGGGCAGAAAATGATGGAAACACCACAGAAATGGTTCAGGGGCAGCATAGGGAGGATGTCTGGATGCATCTTGGACTCCAACGTCGCTGCTGGGAACGATGTTTCACCCGTAGTACGCCATTTTTACAGACTGACCGTAAAACACACAAAAAGGAAGATAAAAACGAAGCTAGGTATGGTGGATGTCTTTCTTTCTTGTGCTCTGGCACCAGGCACAGTTTCTACGCGTCCTGACCCGCGCCCTGAACTATCAGGATCACGTCCACTTCCCCGTCCCTTTTTACCTGCCTTCTTCATATTACACGGAATATGTGCTGCTAATCTGCAACTTTGCACACTAAACAGAATGTGCTGCTTATCTGCGGCTAGGCACAGTGAACAGAATATGTGACTTTTATTTTTTACACTTTGCACACTAAACAGAATGTTCTGCTAATCTGCAACTTTGCACACTAAACAGAATGTGCTGCTTATCTGCAGCTAGGCACAGTGAATGGAATATGTGACTTTTATTTTTTACACTTTGCACACTAAACAGAATGTTCTGCTAATCTGCAACTTTGCACACTAAACAGAATGTGCTGCTTATCTGCGGCTAGGCACAGTGAATGGAATATGTGACTTTTATTTTTTACACTTTGCACACTAAAAAGAATGTGCTGCTAATCTGCAACTTTGCACACTAAACAGAATGTGCTGCTTATCTGCGGCTAGGCACAGTGAATGGAATATGTGACTTTTATTTTTTACACTTTGCACACTAAAAAGAATGTGCTGCTAATCTGCAACTTTGCACACTGAACAGAATGTGCTGCTAATCTGCAACTTTGCACACTAAACAGAATGTGCTGCTAATCTGCAACTTTGCACACTAAAAAGAATGTGCTGCTAATCTGCAACTTTGCACACTGAACAGAATGTGCTGCTAATCTGCAACTTTGCACACTAAACAGAATGTGCTGCTAATCTGCAACTTTGCACACTAAAAAGAATGTGCTGCTAATCTGCAACTTTGCACACTAAACAGAATGTGCTGCTAATCTGCAACTTTGCACACTAAAAAGAATGTGCTGCTAATCTCCAACTTTGCACACTAAACAGAATGTGCTGCTAATCTGAAACTTTGCACACTAAACAGAATGCGCTACTAATCTGCGGCTAGGCACAGTGAACGGAATATGTGACGTTTTTTTTTTAAACTCTGCCCCCCAAAACAAAATATATCTGCTGCCCCCACACACAATAGTCCTAAAAAGGACTTTTGGGTCTTTTTGTTGTTCAAACGCACTTTTTTTCTGCCTACACTGACTTTCCCTTCCTATCCTCATCTCTCCCTGGCTAAGACTGAGCCGAACTCACTGGTCAGGTGCTATACAGCACCCGATCACGGGTTCTGGCCAGCCAATCAGTGTAATGCCAGCAGCCAACATGGCTGCTGGCATTACACTGATGTCAGAGCCTCCCCGCACGTTTATTGGCTGCGCAGCAGCGGCGAAAAGTGCGGGGAGGAGACCCAAACATGGCGGGCGAGCACATGCGGTACTCGTACGAGTACCGCCATGTGCCGAGCAGAGCGATGCTCGAGCCGAACCGAGCTTCGGCCGAGCATGCTCGCTCATCACTACTAATCACAGACAGCCAATCATGATACTCAGCAAGTGACTGACACTGAACAGCACCAGTCATGGGCACCGTGATACTGAGGCAACGGAGACTAGACTTCAGCAAGCTCTCCAGAGACAGAGAAGATCTTGACACCACCCTAACCAGAGACCGGATAAGGCGTGCAGGGGAGGTAGGCCACCACAGTAGCCCAGACGGGCAGGATCCACACACAGAGAAGGAACATAAGCCAATCCGAGTCTATACACCAAGCAGGAACGTCAGCCGGGCCGGGTCGGTCCACAGGGCAGGAGCTTCAGCCAATCCGAGTTGGTACACAGAGCAGGAACGTCAGCCAGTCCGAGTCGGTACACAGAGCAGGAACGTCAGCAGGGCTGGGTCGGTACACGGAGCAGGATCGTCAGCCAATCCAGGTCGGTACACAGGCATAAACGAGATGCAGAATAGTCAGACAGTCCGGGTCGGTACACAGGCAGGAACAAGATGAAGAGTTGTCAGGCAGGCTGGGTCGATACACTGAGATCACACGAATAACAGGAACAAGTGCTGGTATTGAAACACCACAAAAGGGCACTGGAGAAGTGCCAGAACCCAGTATTTAAAGACAAATACTGGGCGGCACAATAACAGTGAAGCCAATAGGCGTAGGCAGGAGTGGAAACTGACAGAATGTTGAAAAATAGCACGGGCACCGTGATATCCATCCCAGGAACTAATTTAACAACATCTTCATCTCACAATGTTAATAATGAAAAATCATGGTTGGATTATCACACTAAACAAATTTCAGTTAGTTTCATCACAACAGATGCAATTCCTGTGACTGTCCCGAGTCAGAAAATCAAAGTGTGAAACTCCTGATGACAATATTGCGGAAATACAGGACAGAATTCAGATAATTATCACACAACCAGAGATATCAATCAGGCATTTCTTGAAAAAAGTGGGAAAAATGGTATCCACAACACAAGCAGTTCTTTTGATCAGTTTTACATGAGACTTTTACAGTTGTAGCTACTACACAATTGGTCCAAAAATCCAAAACATCTTCACCATATGATGACCGTATCAAAGATCACCAAACAATCACTCTAGTGGTGGCTCACATGTCTAAACCTGTTCACAGGAAAACAATCCTATATAATAAAAAGACCAGATGTATGTTTGTCTGATGCAGTCATGTGCAGTAGAGACTGCCCGAACTCTCAGGTGCCAGCATTCTGTGCGTTCGGCCAGTCTCTACTGCGCATGACTGCATAGGACAAACTTACCAATGCAGTCAGGCGCAGTAGAGACTGCCACTTTGGCCCGTGCACATCGGCTTTTACACTAGTTTTCAATAAAAGAATAGAAAATAATCACAACAGCCAGCCTGTTTGGATGGGTAGCAGTATGTGGGCATCACTCCATTCAGGAACAATGGACTCCAACAGAGTGACTTCTACTATGAACATTCTGGAGCTAAGTGCAATTTACAACGCACTAACAAAATTGACAAAACTCCTAAAGAACCTTCCCATTCAGACTCAGTCCAACAATTCTACAACAGTGGCTTACATAAATCACCTAGTAAGAACAAAGAGCAAAGCGGCTTGGATGGAAGTGGAAAAGATACTCCTCTGGGCAGGAAACCATTTTCCAGCATTGGAAGCCATATAATTTCTGGGAGTGGACAACTGGGAGGCAGATTACCTCAGCTACCAGACCATAGACCTAGGGGAATAGAAATTAAAACAGGAAATATTCCTTCAGATAATGCACCGGTAGGATATACTTGAACTAGACATGATGGTATCAAGATGAAACAGAAAACTTCTAGTATTCTGTGCAAGAACAAGAGACTGCTCTATTGCACTAGTAGTAGATGCTCTAATATTTCCATGGAACTTAAAACTAATATATGTTTTCCCTCCAATAGTGATGATTCCCAGGGTCCTTTTTGGCCCCATTTTGGCCAAGAAGATCTTGGTTTCACCATTTAAGAGAAATGTCAATAACAGTTTGTTGGCATCTTCCTCAGATACCATATCTAATATTTCAGGAACCAATTCACCAACACAACCATCGCAACCTAGCTTTGATGGCTTAGAACTTGAAACTTAGTGAGTCATTCAAATCATGTTGAAAGCTTACAAACCTGTTTCAGCCAAAATATATCATTGAGTTTGGAAGATATATTTTTCTTTTTCTAATCAAAGAGGGATAGATCCATTTGATTTCCATCTTACAACAGTTTTTGAGTTCTTACAAGCAGGCCTTGGAAATTATCTAAGGGATAAATCATTGAAAGTTCAGGTTTCGGTCCTATCATCTCCTTTCAAAAGAAAATTGCCACTACTTCAGAAATTCAAACATTCATTCCAGGAGTAAACATATGGATTCCTATAAAAGATCTGACCTAACACAATGTTTTTCACAGGTATTGTATCAGCAAAAAAGTCTCAGAATCAGGTCACTATCTTTGAATCCTCATATAGTATCTTCCACCAATATAAATTTGTTGTAGGGACTGTTCCTGATGTAAAAAAAACAGTGGTTTTGGCTTTCCACATAAAGAGACAATTCTTCCTTCTTTATGTTCTAACCCGTCTAAAAAAAAGGAGAAATCTCTATGTACATTAGACATAATTAGATGTCTAAAGCAATATGGTCAAGTCACAAATCCTTTAGGAAGATAGATACATTATTTGTCATTCCTGATGGCTCTAAAAAGAGCAGAGCAGCATCTAAGATGACCATTGCTTCATGGCACAAACAGATTATAAATCAAGTGTACAGACTGAAATCAAGCCACTATTAACCAAAGCAGCAACATGGTCATCTGTTCACACGTTCATAAATTATTCAAAGTTAACATTTTTGTATTTCAAGATGCCAGTTTTGGCCTCAAAGTTTTGGAGTCCATTTTCCATTAGTTTTCTTTCCCTCCAGATATTATGGGGACTGCTTTGTGATATCCCATAGTCCCTGTATCCTTCAATGATGCTAGACAAAACAGGATTTTATACTTATGCATAAATTCTTTTCTCTTAGCCCATTGAAGGACGAGCACAGAAAACTAATTTGGATGAGGAGGCCCTACGACTTTTTGGCAGCTCTGTTTTAGTGCCTATTCCCTTCCTGACTTTGCTAAATGAAAACTGACGTTCAAATGGCTGAAGGAGGGGATAAACACCTGGAAGTGGGGGAGCTTCAATCAGAGTGCCCTGCCTCCTAAAGGCATGCTCCTATACCCTATGGTCCCTGCATCCCTCATGATCCCGGTATCCCTCAATGGACTAAGAGAAAAGGATTTATTGGTAAGTAAAAAAAAACACTGTTAATATTCCTGGTATGTTGTTGAATACCAAGCCCAAAGGAAATTTTCTGTATCTGATACAATTTATAAAGCTGTATGCCAGGTAATAAATTCACTATGAAATAATTTGTTCAACGAGAAGAAATAAATACATTTGCCAGCCAAAATGTGTCTGATATACCAAGAAGAACGTGGGGGAGATTTACTAAGTGGTGATAAAGAGGTGATAAAGTGGAGATGATTTCTCCAGTGATATCACTTCTCCAGTTCCTATGTTATTCTATGGAGCTTATGCACTAAGATTTCTTCAACTTTGGAGATATTAGTGCATAGGCTCTATAGAATAACATAGGAACTGGAGAAGTGATAAACTGGAGAAGTCATCTCTACTTTATCTCCGCTTTATCACTGCTTTATCACCGCTTAGTTAATTTCCCACATGGAGTTATTCTGGAACATACCATCTGCACCATAGGGGACAAATAAAAAAAAATCACAGATCATTTAAATGCTAGCTTGCTAGCTTGAATGCTAGCGAAGTCTGTAACACATTGCTTTGCATTGAGCTGGGTGCCTCTCTAGCATTCAAGAAGTTAAAAGTCCCATTTCAATCTATGGGGATTTTTCAGTTGGGAGTTTATAATTTCTTCATTCATACTGGAAGCTCTTCTGACTGCACAAGCTTAAAAACCACCTGTCACCTTTCCAAATCCTCGCCTCAATGAAAACCCCCATCTTGAAAGGATGTGCATGATTATTTTTCTTCATTAATTTATTTCTTTTCCATAATTTATTCCAATGTCTACTTCTGGTAGATGTTGATTCTAGCAGCCAAGGAATCTGGAGGGAAAGTGATTTTATGCCCATGACAAATTAAATAAAGAGACTTTATCAGACTTCTCAGAGAATGAAGCTCTGCTGTGATTAGATTCCCTAACAACTAACTAAAAATCTATTAAACCATTACTTAAAACATAAAAACAAGGTATTTTGACAAGATACATTTAACCCTTTGAAAGACAACTCTTTGCAATGCAATGCAAAGCAAATTCATCATAGTGAACAAATAAAAATCCCCTCAAATTGTTTGTTTTCCCATTCAGGCTTTTTAAAAACAAACAAACAAACAAACAAACAAACAAACATTTAAATCAATTAGTATTTTTACTATTCCCCTTTGGTGAAATGTGTTCAAGGTCTGCTGTATTTCCTCATAGAACATCAGCCTCAGTATATCTATTTTTTTCCTTTCTTACAGGAAGCTGTTCTGACCCACCAAGATTACAGTTTGCTTCAATTAATGGAGGATTTAATCTGGATTATTATGATATAGGGACTACTATCCCATACAAGTGCAATCTTGGCTACGAGTCATCTCTGCCATCAAATGTAACATGCCAGATGGATTTCACGTGGTCAATAATTTCAGAATTCTGTAATAGTGAGTACAAGGGGTTAAATGGCTCAGAGTTGAAAATAAGAACATGAAATGTTCTGTTTCATAGAGACACCAGATTTCCCATCAGGTAGGGAATTGCCTAGTGCAGGGGTGTCCAAGTTTGGTCCTCAAGGGCCACCAACAGGCGAGAATTTAAAGATTTCCTTATTTCTGCAAAGGGTGTCCAATCAAAATGAATGTAAAAAGACAAAAAAAGAAGAAAAGGGTGCATGCGCCTCTAAGTGTAGACAACTTAAAATCACAATCACCACCTTTGTCCATCACCTCCCTAAGCATGGTACTCACATTCTATTGAGGCAAGAACCAGCTTCTTGTATTTCCCACATTCACTGGATAACCTCCAGTGTAGGTACCACCCGATCTCTGGCTGTCCTTATTATGTCTCCTCCATGAAATACTCTTCAAGGATAGATGTACAGTGCTCACAATCTTTGAACTTAAAGACCCTGTACCACTAGAGTAGATACTAGGATCAAATCACTAAGATTTAATATATGGAATATCGAATGAGTATAGATAGGTTGAAAAGCTCCAATATACCAATATGGTGGATGTATAAAGAAAAATGAATAGCTGTATGAAAATAAAAAATGTATTTAAAAAAGCATATTAGTAAAAAGTAAAATTTATTTAAAAAGCATATTAGTAATGCTAGAATTACACCAGTTGATATATATATTAGTTAGTATATATAATAGCTAACACGTTTCATTGCTATCTTGTGCTTCCTTCAGAGCTATTAAATTGTATTAAAGCAGGTAACGTACATTTTATACACTCATTGAGTTAAACATTCCAGCCAAATATTGCATGTATGCCCTAAAAATCTCATCAATGTTCACTATTGATGACGTCATGCCTTCTATGCATTTGGATCATGTAAAGTAATATTTTAACATATCTATTTTGTCTATACATTGTTATTTGGATATGTGTATTTTATATACATAGCAATCCTGTAGCTCTGGGCGAGGTATATGTGTTTTTTAATCAAAATGAATGAGCCACTGATTAACTCACATGTGCTTAATCAGGAAAATCTTTAAATCCTGACCTGTTGGTGGCCCTTGAGGATTGAACTTGAATATCCATAGCATAGTGCTTTAAAGGGATAGTAATGTTTCACAAAAAGGGCAGCTCCAATTAATCTTCAGAGTATTTGAGCCATAGAGAGTGTTATTTCAATACGGTCAGAGTTGTAGTTCAAGAGTAATTGAATGATAAAGTATCTCCCTCCTGCCCCTTTTACCTAGTGTAAGCCACCTCCCCTCAGATGTGGAATCAGGTCCACAGACCAGACAGCTTACAACATGAGACAATCTTCTTACTTTGAGAACAATGAAAACCCTTTCCCCCATGACAGGTTTTTCCCTTATCTTAATTGAAGATTGTCCCTCTCTGTGATCCACCTGGACAACTCCTTGCTTCTCTGAGATGAGCAGTGTTACATCGGTAAAAGGGACGGGATGGGGATACTTTATCACTCAATTACTCTTGAACTACAACTCTGACAGTATTGAAATAACACTCGCCATGGCCCAAATACTATGAAGATTAATTGGGGCTGCTTTTATTGTGAAACATTACTATCCCTTTAAGGTCAGAAGGGAACTCAGCTGTACTAGTCACACCTATATATATATTCTGAGTTGTAGGTATTCCCAAAACAAACCCATTCTGTCTGCACCAGATACCTGCTCCTGGTTTGCAATATTTGGTTTATTCATAAGTTTACATAGCCCTTTGCTGGCCAATATTTAACTACTGGCCAATGAGTATGTATCGGAGACCTCCCTAGCAGCCAAGGAGTTGAGAGGTTTTTTGTTATTATATGTAGCAGTCCAATTGTATTTTTGTGTCACACCACTGTGGGTACAGTCAGAGATGGAGAAGAATGAGTAGTGAGGATGTGATCATGGGTGGCTAAGGGTGCCTTAAGATGCATTTCCAACTGCCTGGGTGCTCTGGAGATGTAAATTTGGCCCTGTATAGACAGTTAAAATAAGAACATGAGACTGAGTAAGGTAAATCCTGGGAAGTATGTGAATACACTATTTTCATATAACCTTACAAGTAAGAATGATGTGAAGAGATTGGATAAACTGCAGAAAAAGCAAATAGTTGCTTGTCAGAGGGGTCAAAATGTGTTGAGCAACTCTCTGGCACTAAGAGATACAAAACAATGGTTCACTTTTGAATGACTGCACACAGAAGAGCGTGCGACCATTTAACTCTTTCACCATGTCGCCTGGATAAAAATAGTGACATGATAATCTCACAGTGCATGACAGCGCAAGATTGTCACGTCACCTAGTAAATGATCACGTTTAATAGTTATACATCCAGTGATTCTCTTCAGTAACCTAACAGTTTGGCTCTATTTTTCATTACCTTTGTGCCAGGGCAGCCTCCTTCCACAGCTTTATGAAGAAGCTATTATAACAAAACCCCTACACATTCAGTATGTGAGCCGATCCTGCCTCTCCCCTTCTCTGTGTGCTCCTCTTCCCGCTGTCATTCAGCACGCAGAGAAAGGGAGAGGCAGGATCAGTTCACATACTGATTGTGTAGGGGGTTATAATAACCTCTTCATAAAGCTTCGGAAGGAGGCTGCCCTGGCACAAAGGTAACAAAAAAAGATCCAAACTGTTAAAGCTGAAAAGGAACATGATTTAAGAGACTCTCCGGATGTATAACAATTAAATGCGACCACTGACTAGGCGACGTGACAATCTCGGGCTGTCATGCACTGCGAGATTGTCACGTCGCTATTTTTATCCAGGCGACATGGTGAAAGAGTTAAATGGTTGCATGCTCTTCTGCATGCAACCTGTCAAAAGGATACCCAAAATGATGATATATATAGGAAATTAATAATAATGTGAGGCTGATACAAACTGGAGTTATTCTGGAAAACATAACTGCACCATAAAGGACGAATGATAATTCCAATGATACCCAGTGATTTAATTGCTAGAGAGGTCTCTAACACATTGCTCCTAAATGCATTAAAGACCTCTGTCATTCATGGGTTTAAAAGCCCCATTTAAATAAATTGAGGGTTTTTTTATTTGTCCCCTCTGGTATAGTTTGTCTACTACAGAATTATTCCTTTTGTAATAGTATATCATCTTCTGCATTTTTATAAAGGCCACATAAGAAGAAAATGGATGAAGATGCCTTGCAGGTTGAATAGATAATTGGACACCATTTATGCTTAAAACAATTATAATACGGAGTGGTAAAATAAAATCCCTAGTCCAGGGGTGAATAAACTGAGGAGAACTGTAGAGAACTGTGTTCACCTCTGCCAAAGGTTAAAAGCAAAAGTATTTTTTAATAATAATATTTTAAAATAGATGGGCTAATACAAAGGTCTACCTTAAAGGGAATACTTACATTGGTAGGTTACCTTCAAAATGTCTGATAACTGGAGAACTAGCACAATCACCAAGATGTGTGAATGCTTTCCAGTAGAACTGAACAGTCCAACTGCTATGCTGAGGTCCTATTTTTGTTTCAAGTGTCTTGAAAAAGTGGCTTCATGGGGTAATGCAAGAGTTGGAGATCTTTTGTTTTCACAACATAGTACATATTCAACTTGACATTTATTAAACTAACACAAGAGAAGGCAGGTATAATTTATACAGCATGCCAAAGTATATAAAAGGCTCTGAGAATGAATAAAAGAAAATATGGACTGTTCTGTTGCTAGTCACTACTCACAAGCATTACATATTAGCTCTTTAATGCCATTTCAAACAAGAAATTTTAATTTACGTATTTGATTAATCCCACTCAAAAGAGTGGTCCTCTCTATGCAGAAACACAATCTAACCCCACATATACATTCCAGCCCTGTTTGGGCCTGGTCAGTGAGCTGCAGCTGATTTCCCTTATCAATTAGATCAAGCTTCCACATCTGCACTACCCTTCATTCTTATAGCTACACCCTAAGAGTTTTCAGAAATCATGTCAAAGTACACAAGAAGCTCTGAAAACAAACATAAGCACATATTTCTTGTTCTTCAGCTGGTCAGCTCTTAAGAACATCACATTTTAGTTTGTTAGTGCCACAGGGGACACATTTCCATATACAATGTAGCCTAATCCTACCCAAAAGGATGATTAAGTTAAAAAAAGATAGGCAAACCACCACTGTCCAGACACCCCTAAACCCAGACATACATTTCAGCTTCTTTGGGTCTCCTCAGTAAAGTACAGCTGGTTTCTCTTCACACTGAAAGTAAACCCTTCACCCTAAAATATTCTAGAGACAATACTGAATAGAGTGACTACAATAGTAAATGGTTTACAAGGAAATACCAATATAGATTAAAGGACCTGAACATGTATAGCTTGGTGAAGAAAATGGAGAGGGGGATATGATAGAAACATTCAACTACATGAAGGGATTCAAAAAAGAGCAAGAGGAAAATCAATTTTCAAAGGAGTAAGAATGTTAGGACAAGAGATGCTGTTGACCATGACTTCTTGTTGTCACAAACTGCTCACACTTTTACAGAAATTCAGACATTTTATGTTTAAAGCAATGAGGTTTGGCAAAGTAGCAATAATGTATTCATCATTGCTTTTAGTAGACACTATGCAAAGAATACTGCTCAAAGCATGCTAACATGTCCTGAATCAGCTGCTGTATGTCTGTGTTGTCATTATTGTAAGATTTGTCAGCCATGTTCTTCAGTTTGTTATTTGTTTGCAGAAAATATATCAGTGAAAGAATTTAGCTGCCCTTATATGACAACCAGCATGGTTGCCTCCTTGCAAGGTTTTAGCAGCTCACATATATCACAGTTACCTTTGCCCAGCATACAAAGAGGCCTGCATCCAAGGCTTCCAGTTTTGCATTGTGTACTCACTAATGACCTTATTCTGCTCATACAAACACTCTAGAATTTACAAAGTGGATTTCCTACTGGTAGGGACTGCTATTTTCAGCTCATTGAGGAGGTGCCTAGGTCTTATTTCCCCCTGCTCACATGCTTCTTACACAGACAACATATATCAATATGCTTAGCTTTTGGATCCTGAGTGATCTCCATACTGTGGATTTCATAGACTGTGGAGTTCCTGAGAGGCTGGTACCATTAGTGGGGCTAGATGTTGCTGAAATTGTACTAGTGTTAGGTGCCACAGGTGCTGCACTTCCAATGGCAGCAGAGGATCTCATCACAAATAAGGCTGTGATGTTGATAGGGTTTATTAACAGTACTTATGCTGGTGATGGAGGAACTTTTGGTGAGACTCTGACAAACTGCTTCCTCTTTGGGAGGAGAAGGATCACTGTCATCATTGCACACACTGCAGCAACCATGGCTGCAGTCAGTTTTTGGACTACCACTAGACTCACACGTCCCTGAACTTTACTCCCCGTCCCCCTACCCCTTGTACATTTGCTGGGCATTACTCAACTACTGTGTGTGTTTTTAGTGTAAAGTGAACAATAGAACTGAGTGTGATTTCTTGCCTTCACTATCTACAAAATACTTTATCTCTTCTCGTATCAGTCTTCCTCAGTTACAGCTCATGTCAGGGTCCCTGCCTCTGTCACCTATAATTTTTATTTTATGTATTTATTTATTTTAAATAGCTTTCCCCCCATCCCTATCACTGTCAACAAAAACAAAAAATACACTTCATATTCGACTGCTTCTTTCTCCAGACACCCCTAAAACAGAGATAACAGTCTGATCAGGAAGAAACTTGGATCATAGCTGCCTTTGTCTTTCCACTCCGTCACACATAATTTTGGGGCATTTGGGGTAAATCTCCTCTGTTCCTTTCTCACACCCCCAGACTCCCCTAGGAGAGAGATTTCAGCCAGATCAGGAAGAAAACTGGATCACAGCTATCTTTGTCTTCCCAGTTAGTCACAGAAAATGTTGGGGTTTTTGAGGAAAACCTCCTTTGCTCCTTTTATCAAACCCTCTGGCTCCCCTAGCTCAGGGATAACAGCCAGATCAGGAAGAAACTTGAATCACATCTGCCTTTTTGTTCCAAGTCAGTCACTGTCATGGTGTGCAGACAAAAGGACAGACACAAAGATAAAATATAACCACCTTTATTTATAATGTACAGCAATAATGGTAGAGCCCCCACAGAACCCCAGACATATACAAAAAGGACCCAAAGTCCCTCCGGAGTTGCACACTGTACTGTGCACTGCACTACTGCAGGTCTCGAGACTACAGGTCATGCAAGCAGGTATTGTAAGGAACGAGTAGGCAGCCAGAGACAGGTCAGACAAGCCAGGGACTACAAGGAGCAGGAATAACCAGGCCACTGGTCAGGCAACCAGAGACTATGCTGAGCGAGTAAGAGCCAGGTCCACTGGTCAGGCAAGCTGAGGACTACAAGGAGCAAAAGTAACCAGGCTCACAGGGAAGACAACCGGAGGCTACACTGAGCTTGTAGTAGCCAGGGTCACTGGTCAGGCAAGACGGGGTCATATACAGTGCGAGTAGTCAACCAGAGCCACAATTCAGAACCGATGTGGGTAGTCAGACAAGCCTGGGTCATACACAGAGCGAGTAGTCAGCCAGAGCCACAGGTCAGAACCGATGTGGGTAGTCAGACAAGCCGGGGTCATACACAGAGCAAACACTCAGGCACGGATCACAACAGACCAAGCAGAAGCTATCAGGAATACCACGTTAGGGCAAAGACTCCCAGGCCCAGGAAGGTTTATAAAGGAGCAGGAGAAGGCAGGACCCAATTAGGCCACACAGAATAGGCCCATAAACAGGCGTCCTAACCAGTGCCTGTTTCATGATGAAGCAATACAGAGGTGGCCACAACTATGCCGGTCGACTCCCCACAGACGAAGGAAGCACAGGCTAACTAGGCCTCTAAGGTAGATTGTGATAGTCACACAGATTTTTGGGGTATTTGAGGTTAACCTGTTTTCTCCCATACTGTTCTCCAGAGTGCCCCCAGACTCTCCTAATAAAGCGAACAGATTTCCTGCCTACAAGACTCAATAAAAACTAAGCTTCAACTCCACTTTATTAGCCTGTCTTCTCTTCCTCTCACAAACAGTCATAATAGAACTGATTGTAGGTGATGCCTTGCCCTTTATAAAATTCTATTCTATCATCAGTCTACCTCAGTCACAACTCACAACAGGGTCCCTGTCTCTGTCACCTATCAGTCAAACTATTTTTATTTATGTATTTATTTATTTATTTATTTATTTATTTTAATTAACTTTCCTTATCCCTATCCCTGTCAACAAAAATAAACAAAAAATATACTCTTTCCTCAGACTCCCCTGACAAAATGTAAATCTTCTTTGCTCCCTTCTCACATCCCCAGACTCCACTAACACAGATATAACATCCAAATCAAAAAGGAACTTGGTTCCCGGCTGCTTGTCTTAGTCAACCAAGGTTTTGGGGTATTTTGTGTCAATCTCCTTTCTCCCTTCACCATCCCACAGAGTCCCCCAGACTCCCCTAACGTAAATAACAAATGTATTGCTTACAAGTCTCCCTAACAGGGGAGTAACAATAGGGGTCGCACCTGCAACCAGACCCGTCACTCCAGGGGCCCGGCCACCCCCTGCGACACCCTTGCCTGGCACCTGCAAGTAGGTCTATGCAACACCCTCTCCTGCTCTCTAGTAATGCAGAGCGCTGGGAGATGATGTCATCTCCCAGCACTCTGAATTACTGAGAACTGCGCAGCAGCTCCAGCACTTCCCTCTCAATCAATGCCGCTAAACCACTAGGGAGGTAGGAGATGGACAATGGGGGGAAGTCAGTAGGGGGCAATGTGGAGATTGGAGGGCAATGTGGTGGCATTGTAGAGATTGGGGGCAAGGTGAAGATGGGGTGCAATGTGGAGATATGCTGGCACTGTTATGGCAATGTGGAGATGTAGTGGAGACTGGGGGACAATGTGGTCAGGGGGTCCATGGCAGTTTCTGAACCAGGGTCCAGCTACTTCTAGTTACACCTCTGCTCCCTAAACTATACTCTTATATGCCTATCCTAACTAGCCGTAAAATTGTGCTGCTTTCCCTATTGCTCACAAATCCAGAACTGGCATGCTGCAGGAACCTGACATCCCTTTTATACTATGCTGGAAAAGAAGGGAAACTTGCCATGTGGTGGGGGAAATTTAGTATTACCATTGATTTCAATACAATGAGCTAGGGTGGAAAAAAAGGAAAAGCAACACTTTTCGCAAAAAAATTCCGTCTTGGTGGGAAGTGCTATTTTTTTCCTGTTTTGCTTTTGAGCCAGAAAACTTTTGCCCATCTCTACATCTCACTTATGAAAACCAACAGAGTCAAAACCTATGTCTGGGGTTAGCTGGTATTTACAGTACAGAAGTGACCTGCCTGTCATTTTGGAACTGGACTGTGCTTTTGTACACTGAAATTTCTCCTCTTCTAACACACTAGAGAGTTAAGAAGTAATGCTTATGAGTGGTGACTAACTGACGAACAGGCAATATTTGCTTTTGTTCATCCTCAGAGTCTCACACATACTTTTGGCTTATCGTTCTTACAGCAGGTATAACTAAATCCAGAAATATTGCCATCTAAATCAGATTTCAAAACACAAAATAGCTGTAACTGATTGCTATAGGGATGATACTTCTTTAGGTATGTCCTTCTGTTAAATAGAATAGAATTATTCCAAGGGTTTAATCCCCATTTAAAGAGGGACTTTATTTGTAGGTAACAGTAATTTAACAAAAGAACTTACATGCATATAGTAGTCAGCTATATAATCAAACACTTCAGTATCATGGGTAGGGTTCTGGTCTATGTGATTTGTCATTTAGACAGTTGAATGTTATGGTTTGTTCTGGAAAGGCAAGGAAAGGCAGACTTAAAGTGATAGTAATGTGTCAAAATAAATGCAGCTCCAATTATTCTTTATATTTTTTGGGACATGTAGAGCAGTATTATCATTTTCTAAGATGTGAAGTTCCAGAGTAATGGAATGATAAAGTATCTCCCTCCTACCCCTTTTACCTAGTGAAAGCCACCTCCCCTCAGATGAGGAATTTAGTCACTTGACCAGACAGCTTGCAGCAAGGGACAATCTTCTGGCTGTGAGGACGAGGGCAGGTTTTTCCTTATGCTAACAGAAGATTGTCCCTTGTTGTGATCCATCCAGATGGTCTTGCTGTGCGGCTTTACATAGGAAAAAGGATCAGGAGGGGGATGCTTTATGACTAATTTACTCTGGAAATACACATCGTAGAGAATGATAATAACACTCTACTTGGCCCAAAAACTATCAAGAATAATCAGTGCTGCATTTATTTTGAAACATTACTGTCCCTTTCGGTGTAAACCAGTGCATACACACAACTGCAGATAACTGTTCAAATAAAACAAATATAGACTGTTTCACACAGGCAGTAGAACTGTTGTAGCCCTCTATGACACTTCTGCCACCTGTGTATCTTCACTTACCGCTCTCCTTAATTCCAGCTTCATTTGAAACACAGGAGAGGAGAGTCTGATGACTGGCATACTAGCAGAAAAGTTGAAGCATGCTGGAGTTTGTTGCGTTCACATGAGGTGATAGTCACCCACATGAAAGGTGCCATAGTCCAGCATGTTGCCTTTCACCCTGGGTGACTGATTCAAAGCATTGTTGCTGTATTGACGTTAATCATATGAAAGGGGCCTATGTGTTGTAAGAAAGATTACACCCCCTATGTTAAACAAATGTATTTGTGAACTTCTATATTATTTTTACAAGAACCTTTTATAGGAAGGTGACACAAAATGTTATAATCACTTCTACTGTAGCTGTGACATTGTTGCAGCTGTACAAAATATATATGTTGCTTTCTTGATGAGTTCATAGTAATAAATCTTATCTTTTAGGGGTGTCCTGTGGCTCCCTGGGATTTCTTGAGAATGGAGAAATCGAATTCACAGATTACCTGTTTGGTTCCATTGTAAAGTTTACCTGTAATAAAGGGTGAGTTCTATAAGACAGGTGTATGTGCAGGAGGCCTTAGCAAAAACTGGTGTAAGTCTAAAACAACCTTACTAAGGTTGATGTACAAAGAATTAGAGAAAACCAACTGCACCACAGAGGACATATACAAATCCATTATTTTTAACCCATGATTACTAGAGAAGTCTCCAAGGAATTGCTGTTAGGAAATGTTATTTGTTCAGTTGTTTTATTCCATAATTTTTTTATGTTCTTCTTGGTATCGTAGTACATCAGCCTCACTGATTATAACCAACTTGCTGGTTGTAACTTAAGTTGAGTGAAACTATTTTGTAATTATTTTTGTCGTAAATTGGCTTTTTCACAAAACCCAAAATGTGTCTTGTGAAACAACTCTTTCAGTTGTCAGTAACAGTATATTCCTTTACAAGGTGGCTATCAGAGGAGGTAGGGACCTTCTTTAACTCATCTCCCCCCATCCAGTTAACGGTGTCTTGCGCCTTGCCCCAAGTTCCTTCCCCTTTCATCTCCTTGGCCTATTCAGCCCTCTCTTCAATCACCTGTGCCCGCATCCCTCCCTTATATGTTCTTGGCTCACTCCCTTGCTTGTCCTTGGCCTGCTTCATTACCTTTCATGTCTTTGGCATGCTCCCTTCACTTCCATCTATTTGACATACTTCTCTTTGGCAAGCTTCACTTTCCCACTCCCCTTGACTCACCCAGATGTTGCTCTCTACTCATTCCTGCCCAATTGTCTTCTGTTGATCCTGCTGTTCTCACACTCACTCTCCTGCGCTCTACTGTCCCTTCCCTACCCTGTCACTTGATTTAGACGTGGCTGTTTCACTCATCTCTAGTTGTAATGGTATTATATATATATATATATATATATATATATATATATATATATATATATATATATAAAACTATCAGAACTTTCCTTATCCAACCCCATTCTTTGTTTAGGTGTACTTGTATACTGGGGCTAAACAAAACAAATATTTACACTGTCTTTGGAGTGAAGTAGGGGAGATTTAAGATGTAGCAATTCCTTTTAAGTAAGCAGCTCTTACTTTCTTAACATAAGGGTAAACTATGGTGCCGTGTTAGCCATAGAAATTGCAGAAGACTAACTGAGTGGTTTTGGATGCAAGCTTTCAAGACAACTAGGTCTCTTCTTCAGCCAATATTAGAATCAAGTCTGAATGCACAATGCATAATTCTCACGCACAGAATTTTAACATCTAACCCCCTCACTGCCAAAGAGGCATCCACCACACTGCCACGCAATGCATTTTCTTAAGGTAAGGACTGACCTAATTAGATGTCATCCATTCAGCAGTCAGAAATCTCAGTTTAGAGGTTTTTTTATTTATTTTGCATTTGAACCCTACACTATTCTACAACTGAACAAGGACATATTACTCTCTTGAGAACACATACATTGTCCTTTTGATTTAAGGATGGAGCTTTCTCTGTGGCTAGAACCATAGCAAGAGATGCTAAAAGGCCATGTAAACACTTTCAAGATAGCAAAATGTCAAGGTCAAGCTACATAGAACAGCATATTTCTCACAAAATAGAAAAGTGATATAATTGTCTACAATATGAATGACACAACTAGGTAAGTCATTACAACAAATGGGTTGCACAGGGTAAAACAAATACCCTTTTAAACCACTCTCTGTTCCCAGATTACCCATGTATCATACATCTCCAATTTTCACCTGGTTTGCTGTGCAGGTGCCTTATTGACACTTGAGAGAATGTTTTTCCTCCCTGTAGAAGACCAATGTTATTGAATATGCTGTCAATGGGGAAGGTAGAAGTTCCCATTAGTGCAGACTAAGATGCTGATATCACCAACAGTCAGCTGGGGATTATGGGAGTTGTTGTCTTTGAAAAGCTGGAGAAGGGTTACAAGTTGACCAGCCATGGCACAGAAATACACAAGCAGCAACATTTCTTAGTATTGGGGATGTTTAGTCTTTAAGGTGCAAGGGGGGTCCTGGGCAACTGTAAACTCCTTCCCAGATTTCTCTTGGAGGTGGATAATAAAACATTGAAGGTTTGATATATTTACCCTTGATAAATTTACACAGGCATCTCCCACCACCAGAGTACCTTTTGTAAGCCCACATTTTCTTGAATGGGCCCCAGTGTATTATAAATACATTTATCTACACCCCACAAGCTGTGGATATGTTAATAAATAATAAAAAATAGCCAGATATGGACCCATTCTGTTATACTCCCCCTAGACTGCTGCAGTTTAGTGTATAGGGAGAGTGGCTAGTAAAAGTCCTGATTAGATAAAGAGTGATAATACATCCTGGTATGAGCGGGATGTGTGACACGGTTAGTGTTCTGCCTGTTCCTGCACATTAACGCCTGCACTGCTGATGCCCTTCACTGAAGGGAGATAATTATGGCATTCTGCTTTTTTTGTGGTGGCATTAAGTTTTCTGGGAGAAAATAAAGTGAAATGGCTCTATCATCCTCCCAGTAGCACACATTTATTTCTTATGCCTCTCAAATTATTAGTGTTCATCATATATACACATAGGTGAATACACAGATGCATGAGCCCACATGCACACACACTTCATTCAATCTTTCACAGCGCTGCCCCAGCTCACTCTCCCCACTCCGCCTGTCATTCTGGGCTGGTTCTCTCTCTCTCCCCTGCTACAGAGCTAACGACGGAGGTATCATAGTAGAGAAGCGTCTATACTTGAATGCCTACATTTAACCCTTTAACATACAACTCCCATCGTCCATCCTTGAAGCATCCAAGAACCCGCATTAAAATGTCACCCTCTGGTACAAATGTGGTTAGCTCTGTAGCAGGGGAGAGACAGTCGACCCAGAATGGCAGGCGGAGCATTTTAAGTTTCAGCCAGGCACCAGGTATAGTCAGTGTAGATGACTGAGCATTAATTGTACATGCACGCTTAACCCTTGGAGTGCCACATAGGTGTTCATCACAAGATGCATTCAGGCGACCTATGTGATAGTCAAAGGGTTAAGTGTGAATATACAATGAATTCTGTGCCAGTGCACATAGTGAACAAGTGGTTAACTGTGGAGTAAGAGGATATCGTTACCAAGGGAAGCTTGCTGATGGCATTGGTGATGGGATTCTGTGTAAGGGGTAGGGTTGATAGTGGAATGTGTTGTGTGTTTAGAGGCGCATAAATCTGACATGTTTTTTTGTTTAGTCAAGGAAAGTAACACTCCTCCACTGTGTCTGTGTGTGTGTCTCTCTCTCTCTTGTGTGTGTGTGTGGCTTTTGTGTGTCTGGGTCTCGTGTGTGGGGGATTTGTGTGTATCTGTGTCTCTTGTGTGTGTGGGGGCTTATGTGTGTCTGTGTCTCTTCTGTGTGTGTGGGGCTTGTGTGTGTTTGAGTCTCTTGTGTGTGGGGGACTTGTGTGTATCTGTGTCTCTTGTGTGTGTGGGGGGGCTTATGTGTGTCTAAATCTCCTCTTTGTGGGGGGGGCTTGTGTGTGTCTGTCTCTCTCCTGTGTGTGTGTGTGTGTGTGTGTCTGTCTTCTGTGTGTGTGGGGCATGTGTGTGTGTTTATGGTGTAGGTGCAAGTGCAAGTGCAAGTGACAAGTGACAGCCATATTGTTTTTTTCTCTCTTGGATAGTGCTGGGCAGGCTGTATAGTGGGGGAGGGCCAACTGCCTGCATGATTTTCACAGGAGTAGCAGTGCAACTCCTGTGAAAGTCATGCCCCCACTGAATCACCCAATGGGAGCAGTAACTCCTCCTTACTGCTGCCCCTGGGTGTGTTTTGCCAGGCACAAAGTCTTCATATATTATATATATATAAACTGCTCCAAAAAATAAAGGGAACACTTAAACAACACAATGTAACTCAAAGTCAATCACACTTCTGTGAAATCACACTGTCCACTCAGGAAGCAACACTGATTGACAATCAATTCCACATGCTGTTGTGCAAATGGAACAGACAACAGGTGGAAATTATAGGCAATTAGCAAGACACCCCCAATAAAGGAGTGGTTCTGCAGGTGGTGACCACAGACCACTTCTCAGTTCCTATGCTTCCTGGCTGATGTTTTGGTCACTTTTGAATGCTGGCGGTGCTTTCACTCTAGTGGTAGCATGAGACGGAGTCTACAACCCACACAAGTGGCTCAGGTAGTGCAGCTCATCCAGGATGGCACATCAATGCGAGCTGTGGCAAGAAGGTTTGCTGTGTCTGTCAGCGTAGTGTCCAGAGCATGGAGGCACTACCAGGAGACAGGCCAGTACATCAGGAGATGTGGAGGAGGCCGTAGGAGGGCAACAACCCAGCAGCAGGACCGCTATCTCCGCCTTTGTGCAAGGAGGAGCAGGAGGAGCACTGCCAGAGCCCTGTAAAATGACCTCCAGAAGGCCACAAATGTTCATGTGTCCACTCAAACGGTCAAAAACAGACTCCATGAGGGTGATATGAGGGCCCGACGTCCACAGGTGGGGATTGTGCTTACAGCCCAACACCATGCAGGACGTTTGGCATTTGCCAGAGAACACCAAGATTGGCAAATACGCCACTGGCGCCCTGTGCTCTTCACAGATGAAAGCAGGTTCACACTGAGCACATGTGACAGATGTGACAGAGTCTGGAGATGCTGTGGAGAACGTTCTGCTGCCTGCAACATCCTCCAGCATGACCGGTTTGGCAGTGGGTCAGTAATGGTGTGGGGTGGCATTTCTTTGGGGGGCCGCACAGCCCTCCATGTGCTTGCCAGAGGTAGCCTGACTGCCATTAGGTACTGAGATGAGATCCTCAGACCCCTTGTGAGACCATATGCTGGTGCGGTTGGCCCTGGGTTCCTCCTAATGCAAGACAATGCTAGACCTCATGTGGCTGGAGTGTGTCAGCAGTTCCTGCAAGAGGAAGGCATTGATGCTATGGACTGGCCCGCCCGTTCCCCAGACCTGAATCTGATTGAGCACATCTGGGACATCATGTCTCGCTCCATCCACCAACACCACGTTGCACCACAGACTGTCCAGGAGTTGGTGGATGCTTTAGTCCAGGTCTGGGAGGACATCCCTCAGGAGACCATCCGCAACCTCATCAGGAGCATGCCCAGGCATTGTAGGGAGGTCATACGGGCACGCGGAGGCCACACACACTACTGAGCCTCATTTTGACTTGTTTTAAGGACATTACATCAAAGTTGGATCAGCCTGTAGTGTGGTTTTCCATTTTGATTTTGAGTGTGACTCCATATCCAGACCTCCATGGGTTGATAAATTTGATTTCCACTGAGAATTTTTGTGTGATTTTGTTGTCAGTTCATTCATTCAGATCTAGGATGTGTAATCTTAGTGTTCCCTTTATTTTTTGGAGCAGTGGGATGTGTAATCTTAGTGTTCCCTTTATTTTTTGGAGCAGTGGGATGTGTAATCTTAGTGTTCCCTTTATTTTTTTGAGCAGTGTATACATATATATATATATATATATATATATATATATATATATATATATATATAAAAAATGAGATTTGAGGTACTGAATGACTTAAGCCTTTGTTTTTTTAACTCAGATATGTCATATTTATATGTGAATATAAAATCATTATGTGTCATATTTATCCCTTTGAGTGCTAGAGGGATGCACAACTCATTCATTCTTAACAGTTGACTTTAAGACTTATCATTCTCAATTCCACCTCATAAAAATGGGTTGATGTGGAAAAAAAATATTTTGATTAAAAAACATGCTAAACTTAAACTCTGAACTCAATCAATCACAAACTGTGACAAAAGAGGACAGCATCTTAATTAGGAAATGCTGTAATTGCTGTAAATAAGCCTAGAATCTTACTATACCCTCCCACACCGTCACTTTATCCACACCTTTCCTTATTATCATTATTATTATTATTATTATTATTATTATTATTATTAAAACTGGTGGGAATATTTTTATAGGCTATGGGCTAGATTCTATCACAGGTGCTAATTTTATCTCTGCTTTTAACTCCAGTTTTCTCCATAGACTTCATTAGGAAAATATTTGATAAAATGGGTGTTAATATATTGTTTTCGATTTATTTGTCTGGTTTCTGGATGGTTTTTTTTTTTTTTTATTGTGGTGTAATTTTTTTATATATATTAAAAGTGTCCATTGTAATTGTCTCAAGCTTATGGTATAGGTACACCATTTAATCATCAATAGACTGAGAAATGTATAACAGTAACATTTTCTTTTTAATATTTTAAATAATTGTACCACATAGATGAGAGTACAATATTTCACCTCCCAATAAACTGGGGGTTGGTGAATATAAGTAGGGGTATCCTAACCACAAAGCCAGAGTCTGGGTTAGTGAGTTAATTATCATGCACCCCAAAACCCACAATATGAAGGCCAGGTCAGTGCTCCTGATCATATGTTCCCTATAGCACCATAGGTTTGATGGACCTCTGAAGTAATGTAATTGCCCTCACCTCCTAAAATAACATCAATATGGGTTCTCCATTCCATAAAATGGGTGGTGGTCAGGGGCCCACTAAATCCCACAATAAATGAATAAGATAATTGATGATCTATAGAGTGACCATAATGGAACAGGTGACATTATTCATATGGTTATGTGCATAAATAGACACAGATGTCTCATATTAAAGTAGCTAGGGCTGCAGGTGCCAGTGAATATATAAAATGTGAAAAGAACTAAATTTACTGGAAATGCTGCCATGTTTACATGTTTATGCACAGAAGTTAATATAAAACACAATCAATGATTTTACTCATGATTATGGAAAATGAGGTTGCCAGATCATATCTTTAAAGGAGCAGTCAACTTTTTTTAATGAAAACACATATTTTAGAGAGCATTTCCTGCTGAAAAAAGCAAGGTCGCTCCCATCGCTGTCAGATGTTTTATTCAAAAAAATATAGCAGTTTAAATAACCAGGAAGTGAATTTACTGTGTTTACTTCCTGATAGTTCTGACAGGAAGTGACAGGCAGTTTCCATCACATTCTATGGAAAACTGTATGTCTCTGACTTTTCTGACTTTCCTCTCCATTAGAATCTAACAGGAAATCTAATTAGAATTTGACCACTAGAGGGCACTGCCAATGCAAAAAAACATGGGTTTAAACTGTAATAACTCTGGAAATATAAATCTCTCCGCAGTGGGAGTACCCTTATTTTACTCAACAGGAAAATCCCTACAATATATATTTTTTCATAAAAAAAGTTTACTGCTCCTTTAAATTGACACATGGAGTAGTTATGCAATAGTTATTACTGGGTGTCAATGTCCCATGCGCACATGCAGCAGGCAGTTTTTAAAATTCTAGCTTTAAAGGGATACTCTGGCAACCCTAATGGTAAGGCTTCATTGTTTAGACCACGCCACTAAATTAGATCTTATTGCATCCTGTTCCCAGAACATAGAATTCAAATGTGTTATACTGAAAGGAAATAAATAGAATTAATTTATATAATGTATTCAGACATTATTTCTTTGATAAACAGACCCCAGGGTGTTAAAGTGGACCCTTCACCCAAAGATAGTTTAAAAAACTGCCTATATGTTGCTCTAGCCATGCGAGAAATTAACCTTCAAGGATTAAGCCAATATTTTTACTCACTGTGAGATGAATGAATCTTGGCAGAGGCCAAACTTTGAGCACAGATAAGTCTGACCCTGAAAATAACTAATTAGCATATCATGCAAGGAATCAGCATAAAGTGCCATATTTTGCCACCAAAACATAAATGTTAATTTTTCAAACTATTTGTTTTAAATAAAACTCTGTAATACACACCTGTCATTGCAGTTGATAAAGGTTTCACTTGTTTTATCTGCAAATTTCCCAATACACTTTAAAAGGAATCTGAGAGATACTACTGCAGGTCTATATCAGTCTTCTAAGGTACAGAATGGAAATGTTTATTAAGAGTTTGTAAATAGGATGAGCCATGTCTTTAATGCAATGTGTTGCATACATATATGGCACTCAGATTGTTAAACCCTAAGTTGAATATAGCACTTTCATATTTTTAACAGATACAGATTGCTTGGGAGCACCCACAGAGAATGTCTGGCTAATGGTTCCTGGAGCGGCAGCAGCACCACTTGTATGAGTAAGAAACATCTTGTTGAATAATTCTCATAATGGTTTTATTTTGGAAGAATATATCTTAGTGATTTTTGCAGTTCATTTACAAAATGTGTGTGTTCTCAATCAGTATTTCATATATTATGAATAATAAGCATAGTATAGTAAACTGTCTTGAACAAGAAAATTGCACATAAAATTACATGAAAAAGCATGTAAATGCAAACAGACATTGGCAAAAACTGTCATTTATACATAAAAGAGGAGGATTTTAGTGAAGTTATTGTTAAAGCAGAACTACCGCCCGTGTTCAAATTTGGCCCAAATAAATACCCATCTGGCGACTAGCTGCTCAATAGCGCTAGTCGCCAGAATTATTACCTGATTATTGAGAATTAAACACTGTTCCCGGACTGACACACAGGAAACAGCACAGACATCTTTCCATAGTGATGTCTGCGTGTCTGTGCTGTCAGTCCCAGCCTGCTCTAGGAGGAGTTGGTAGGAGCCGTGCAGCTCCAAAATGACTGACAGGGCAGGCAAGTAGACATCACTATGGAAAGATGTCTGCATTGTTTCCTGGCTGTCAGTCCGGGAACAGTGTTTAATGGTCAATAACCAGGTAATAATTCTGGCGACTAGCACTATTGAGCAGCTTTTCGCCAGATGGGTATTTATTTGGTCCAAATTTGAACAGGGGTGGTAGTTCCACTTTAAATCCTTTACTCTTAGTCCATTTAAAAAACAGGAACCATGAGGGGTAAAGTTCCTTTCTCCTGGAGGACAGAACGCTTCAAAAAAGGTAAGGCCTCTGAGGTGGAGACTCCCCACTTCCCTCCAGCTTTATCCCCCCAGTTTCAATGTATAGCAAAGTTAAATGAAAGAAGAAGCAAGAGATAAGAAGAGATAAATAGGAAATCTCCTGAACAGAGACTTTTGTCCCAGGAATTAAACCATGTGTTTTTTTCTCCAGGTGGGAGTCCTGTGTTCCACGTGGTCTAAAAGAAAATTATTTAACAGTAGGAACCATGGGGATGTTCAAAAGGAGCGTCCAAGATTTCTGGGTTGGGAAAAAGAGGAAAAAAACTCACCACTGGAGACCAGTATTCCACAATAGTAACTGGTACAGCATGAAAGAGGCTCAAAGGAGGCTTCTAATGCAATCCCAATACCAGATTCAAGCCTTTCAGGGGGAATGAGATCCCAAGAAACAAGGAAGGTATGAGCCACCCTCTGCACAAAGGTCTTAACATCAGGAAGCAAAACAATGTGTCACTGGAAAACATCAGAGAGAGAGAGAGAGAGAAACGAGATTTGTACTTTGATAGAAATAAGGCTAAGACACTTGCAAACACCATCCTGAAGAAAATCCAAAAGCACAGAAAGGCTGAAAGGCTGCAAATGAAAGCGACAATCAGTATTCCATAAGCCATATTTCTTCAAAGCCAACTTCTCCACCTGAGGATGATAAAATTTGCTTTGGGTCAGAAGATCTGGCCTCACTGGGAGGCAAAAAGGTTCCATGATAGATGGAGAAGATTGGAGAACCAGGCTTGATGGGATCAAAAGGGAGCAATCAGGCTGACCTCACCTATCTCCATCTTGACCTTTTTCAGCACCTGGGGAATCAGGAAGACATGCTTGATGCAAATTCCAATGGTATGGAGACCACATATATCGTGAACATCAGAGGACCCCTTGATATGCTACAGAACACATTAACTTTTCAGTTCAGGCTGGAGGCCATGAGGCCCATTGAAAGTAACCCCTTGCTGCATATGATCAGGTCAAAAACACTCTGGTTGAGTTCCCAATTTCAGGGATCCAGATGTTTGTGACTCAGAAAGCCTGCAAGCACATTTTCTATGCCTAACAGAGATTGTCAGAACATGAATCTTGGCCCATTGGAGGATCTATTGAACCTTGGTCCAAGCTGAAGAGCCTCTGGTTCCTCCCTTACTATTGATGTAGGCAACCACTGTCACATTGTCTGACTGGATTCTCATCAGCAGTCCTAACAGAGTGAGAGATCAGTGATGTAGCTCTGGGTGAATATACTTCATCTACAGAATTTTGATTGGAAGAAAATTCTCCCCTCCAGTCCAACAGCCCTGAGTAGTCAAGGGACCCAGGTTAGCTTCTCAGCCCATCAGGCTAGCATCTGTGGTGATTACTCATGGATGGCAGATGCATGCCCTAGTGTCTGATAGAAGTGTTTGTTGAGAGAGGGAGAGGAGATAAGATAGGTGAGTCTGTTATCTGGACAATTTCCTGGGAATATCCAACTGCAATTCCCTCATGTGAAACTGAGTGAAGGGAACAGATTCCAAGGCTGAAACTGGATGGCCTAGAACTTTCAACTTTCACAGATGGTCAGGCAATAAGACCTGGTAAGAAATACTCTCCCCTGGAGGGTATCAAATCTCATGCCAAAGAACAAAAGAACCTGGGAAGGCATCAAAGAGGACATCTTGAGATTGCTTATCTAACCATGCCACTTTAATATTTGGACACACTCCTGAATATGTGAGAGCAGGATCACCTCTGAAGGAACCCTAAGTAAAAGATTGTTTAAATTCCTTGAGTGAGAATGTGGGCTGCCATGGTGGATATGAATTTCATGAAGATGTTTAGAGCAGACACCAGATCAAAAGGAAGGGCAGTGAACTGAAAGTCAAAGCACAGAAACACTGATTATCCAGATGAATTGTAACATATAGGTAAGCATCTTGGAGATCTAGGGAGGCAAATAATCCCCCTGGACACAGTGACATAGCCGCAATGACAGAGTATGGGGACTCTATTTTGAACAGCGGAGCTAACATAAAGTGGTTGAGGCATTATAAGTTCAGAATAGGACAACAGCCACCTGATTTTATAGTAAGGAGGATACTGCTTCTATGAACAGATGTCACCATACAGGTTCCTGTGGAAATCTGGACAAATAATGATGAGGAGAAAGAGTTTTGATTCTGAAGTCTATGTGGTCCGCTTCTGAGATTACCTGCAAAACCCACTAATCCATCACTGAAGTTTCCCAGACATATTGAAGGAGACAGAGGCAACCACCAATAAGAAGAGTTGGACCAGGACCCTGTGAGTCATGCAGAGGTAGACTTTCCAACTTTAGTCTTCTGAGTAACATTGTTTGGCAAAGCCTGTTTGGGATTTGGGCAGAATGGGTTTGATATACCTTAGAGAGTTGAACCTTATGCACAGCATACTGGCCAGGTAAAGGACACTGCATGTCTTCTTAGGGAAAAAGGCATGTTCTGGAGGAATTAGAGGCAATAGGGTACTTTTGCCTCCGGTAGAATGACTAATGACCTTTTCTAAGTCCATGCCAAAAAGTAGTTTACCAACAAAGGGAAGAGACACCAAGGACTTCTTGAAAGATTGGTTATCCAACAAAATCTTTAGCTACAAAGTGTGATGCCCAGCAACTGAGAAAGCTGAGTTTTTTCCAGAAAACATGGCAGCATCAAAAGCCACTTCACTAAGATATGCAATTGCCTCCAGAATTTTAGCAAGTAATACCAACAGTTCCTCTTTGGGAACATCTCTTTGGATGCCATCCAAGAGATGTTTGCCCCAGATAGACATAGCTCTAATGACCCAAGCAGTAGCAAGAATGGGTCAAAGCATTGCACCTGTATCTGCCAAATTAACCGTTAGTAGTTAATCCATGTGCTAACTGCCTGAGACACAGCACCTGCCAAAGGCAAAGTTGTGTTCTAAGCAAAGTGATTGACAACACCAGGCTGTGTAGCCAAAAGCGCCTTGTTAGGGGCGGTGTTGTTATACCAGCTCAGAGGGGTTAGTGCCTGCCTGGAGGAGGAGTTGGAGCAGAGGGGACTATACCTGCTCCCCAGCAACAAGGCAGAGGGGTTAGTGCCTATCTGAAGGAGGTGTTGAAGCAGAGGGGATGCTACGTGCTCTGCAGTAATCTGTTCCAGTGGGTAGAAGTAAGTCCCTACCCAAGTGACTGCACTAAGCGGCCCGGCTCACCTGAAGGTCTTCCAGTCTGGTTGACTGCCTCTCTCTCTGAGTAGTGCAACGAGATCCAGTGGCAAATGGTCAAGGTCTGTCTGGTGGTCCTTTGAGGTCATTCCAGTGTAAATTACCTGGTAGATACCCCATAAGCTACAAGGGTGAGTACCGAGGCCATCACAAATAGCCCTCAAAAATAGGGTTTAAGTGCCTAACAGAGGGTCTGGGGGGGGCGGCAGACCAAGAGTTAAGGGCCACCTGAATAAATGAGGAAATAGAGGAGACTGAAGAAATCAGAGTCTTAACCTAAACTGGAGTTCTGCAGTGGAGAGCCCCTGAATTGAAGTGGGGCAACAGGACATAAGGTACCAGAGTAAGAAGGACATAAGGTACCAGAGTATTTGCTAAGAAGCCCAGTCTGGTATGAGGAGCAATGGGTTAAAGGGATGAAGGGAACCCAGATCTTTAGCTTTGGATTTACCTATGTGTCCTTGGGATCTGACATACTCAAAAGCATCCACCCAAAAGTAAGACAAAATAGCCATAATTAGCTGGAAAATACAAGAAAAGTACTTATAGAAATAAAATGTGTGTGTCTGACTGCAAAGGGTTAATGGTATGAAGAGAGGAGAGACCAGCCTCTTTGTAGCACATGTAATAGGAAAGCAAGATGGCTTCTACCCCAGGAAACATTGAATTCTGGGTATTGTAGTTTTCAGTACATATGCTCAGCAAACAGTGGTTCTTCAGCCATCCTAAAATGGCACTCTTTACAACTCAAAGTCCCCAGGATGACCATTCAAAATAATAGGTCATTTGATTCAATATGATCCCTTGTAACCAAACGGCAGAAATATGTCCCTAGGAAGAACAGTGTGAAACAAAGATGGCAGTAGTGCAGGAACCCAGATCTTAAAGGGGCCACATCAAATTTTAAGTATTACAATAAAAATAGAAAACAAAGTTGAAAACTTGATAAATATCAAGCAAACCAGTAGAAAAGGTAAATGAAACAAAGATAACTACTCACACAAAAAAGTTATTTACTTCATAGCGTACAGTTCAAATATTTGAGCATATATCAGATGCTGTGGCAAGTTGTGAGTGAGAATATAAATATAAAAAATATAAGATAACTCTCACTGGCATAAATTATAAAGTCCTGTTTGTAAAGGTCAGTATCTCAAAATCACGGGTGCCGGCCCGTTAATTTGTAGAGTGCAGGCTTTTCTCACAGGGGGTGTGACTGGGAGGGCACTATCTGTCAGTAATTCTGTTTCTTACATGTAGTAAATAACAAAAGGAAATAAAAGGAAAAGTAAATAACAAAAGAATGCTACAGAGGCTAACATCTGATTATTGATGGCTATTGCTACATAGTATCACAGCTAAAAGGATGGTTCACTTTTAAAACATAATATTTAAAGCATTGTGCAGCTACACACCACATTAAGCATGTCGCCATGATGAAAAGGACAACATGAAAATCTCGCCCTGCATCAAAGCATGAGATTATCATGTTGCATCCTTAAACAGCACTTCAACCCAAACCACAGCATCCGCAGCATCTACTGACAAGTAGAGAGACCTAATAACTTTCTTCCCCTCAAAGACTGTTAGCAAAAAAAAATATATATAGGGAGTTTACACTAATACATTTAATGGGACTCAAAGCTGTGTAACAGGCCCACTTTAGCTTCAACTCATGCAGTTTATCTCCGGACATTAGTGCTGCCTCTTTGTCAGAGTTCAGGAAAAAGGCCCTCTACATTACTGTGTGAAATGATGCCCCTTCTCTGCTTGATGTACCCCTATCTGTGCCTGCCTCTCCCTTTCTCTGCATGCTCTGCTCCACCCTGTTATTCTGTATGCAGAGAAGGGGAGACAGAGGCTGGTGCAGATAGAGTTACATCATGCAGAGAAGGGGAGAGAGAGAGAGCCCGGAGCAGATAGAGATACATTGGGTTGAAGTGATGTTTAAGGACGTGACATGAGAATCTCCCACTTTTATGCAAGGTGAGATTCTCATGTCACCCTTTTCATCAAGGCGACATGCTTAATGCAGCATGTAGCCACACAATATTTTAAACGCAACATTTTAAAAGGATACCAAAGGGATTGGGAGGGAGAGAGGTTTGTTACACTCGTCTCTCTTGTAAGTTATATATGTCTTGCGTGAAATTTTAATGTTTATGATAAACAATACTTTTCATTGTTTCATTTCCAATTTCATTTTATTTTACTTAAGTTTACATACATTACAGGTAGGAAGAGATGAAAAATGTATCTGTGGAGAGAAGTAAGTAGTAAACAGCCAGTAGAAATCCCTGCAGGAAGAACATTTCCATTGAGGTCTTCCCACAGTGATGTTTGTATTAATGTGTTGCATGTGCATTGGGTTTTACCTCACATCAGTGATGTATTTAGGCTTTCTGCTGCTGTAGTAATGTAACTACAGGGGGCACAAAGAAGCAGTTGTGCTGGGATTTGGAATCCAAGGGGGCCATCAGCCTCTTGGCCCCATACATTCTTAATTATAATCCATGGAAAATATTTACATTACTAGGAATGCAAGCCATGGAGCATGTTGAGAGCAAGATACACAGGACAGAGGTGTTGACAGGAAAGCCACCAGGTACACTTACTTCAAGACTAGGAGACATATATATATATATATATATATATATATATATATATATATATATATATATGGATCAGATGTATTCTGCTCTATGTAGTAGTTGGAGAGGTTGAGAAGAGAGAGAGAGAAAGAGGTTTTTAATGTGTGCGTGTGTGTCTGTGTACCAATAACCCTTTCAGTACCAGAGACATAGCTCTCTGGCACTTCGCAGGTTAATGCATGGGAATCGCCGTGCCCCCCTTACTAGAGTTTCTGTAAAAGTGAAAGCCAGCATTATGAATGTGACCATTCGTGCAGATTAGCTGGGCAAAATGTGCAGTCTTGATGGATCAGACTGTTCAGATCTGCATTCAACATCAATCTCTTTATTATACAAGTAATGCATTAGAAGGCACTTATATATATTATTAAATAATTGGTAGCACACTAAGGGAAATTATCAGATTATAGCCTGTGTTCTATTGCAAATGAGACAGCTCTATAAAGGTTTTTATCTACAAATTTCCCCACAGACTTCAATAGGAACCTGCTGATGAAAAACAGCTATAACAATTATTAACTGCAATATAATCTTGGTCTAATTTGTTATATTGCCAAGAGGAATATGTATGTTTGGAAAAAAAGAACAAATCATAAATGTAATTATCTCTCTTACTTAACAGGAAGTTGCCCAGACCCCCCTATACCTTCCTTTGCACAAATAACTGCAGTGCCTGAATTGGAGTACTTCCCAGTTGGAATTTATATATCCTATATGTGTCTCCCGGGATATAAAATGGATCCCTACCTGTTGCCGGCTGTTAGATGTGAACAGAACTTCCTATGGTCAGAAATCGGCGAATTTTGCAAAAGTAAGTAGGTGCTAAATGTACACAGACTTCTCCAGGGTTAATGTTGTAAACTGTAGCTAATCTATTAAAAGGATAGTAATGTCTTTATATAACAAAAATGTAATATTTGAGCTATTACAAAAATAAACTAAATGATCCCAGTCCCATCTCTCAAACCTTTATGGTTTGAGACATATACGATGCTAAAGTTCGGGGGGGAACTTTAGCATCGTATATCCCTCCCCTTTCCCTGATGTCAGCTATAAAGCAGGAGATTTGTGTCAGCCAACCCGAGGTGGCTCTTCAGCAGAACTGAAATAATGCAATGTGAAAAAGAAATAATTCATTAGAAAGGTCTACAAAGTGTGCCTGATTTACAAGCACACTTTGTAGACTGTTCCAATGAAGTATTTCTTTTTTACATTGCACTTTTTCGGCTCTGCTGAAGATATGCTTGCTGGTCCCAGGACCAGGATCTCTTGCTGTCAGCTTACAGCTGACATCAGGGAAAGGGGAGGGAGGGGGGAATTTTAAAACATTATGGTCTAGACTCTATTGCAGGTGCTAAATGTTAAAGGGATAGTAATACTTCAGTATTACAAATCCCTATATTAACCCCTTCGCGACACAGGACGTACATGTACGTCCTGTGTGGCTGTCACTTAGTGACAGAGGACGTACATGTACGTCCCGGAAATCCGGCTCCCCGCGCGGCTGCACGCCGTTCGGGGACTCCGGATTCTTTTACAAAAAAAAAAAAATTGTTAGACGGGCGTTAAGTGACGGCCGCGTCTGCACGCGGCCGTCACTAAGGGGTTAAAGCCCTAGTTAAAAAAAACGTATTGCCCCCAGTGTCATCTCTCAAACCTTTATGGTTTGAGAGATGAACGCTTCTAAAGTTGCCCTCTCCCTCCCCCTTCCCTGAAGTAAGCATTTTAGCTGATCAGGGAAATCCGGTCAGAGATCATCAGTCGGCTCTGCAGCAGAGCCGCAATCTCGTTAACTAAAAAAAAAACTTTCACTAAAACGGTCTTCTACGTGTGCTTCCATAGCAGGTATGACAATAAAAAGGTTACTAACTAATAGTATTCAGCACGTGATGATCAACACCATTACTTGGAGACAACATGGTTTTATAAAAAAATACATCATGTCAAGCTAATTTACTTGCATTCTATGAAAGGATAAATAGTAACTTGGACAAGGGTCTTGCTTTTGATGTAGTATAATTGGATTTTGAAAAAGCCTTCTATACTGTGCCTCACAACTGGTTACTGCATAACTTAAAAGGTTTCAGTTTGATAGGTAGTATCTTTGCAAGAATATAGAACGTGTTAAATGGTAGGCTGCAGTGAGCTGTAAATGAAACCTTTTCAGGTTGGTTTAAAATTGTAAGAGAGGTGCCACAAAGTTCAGTCCTGGACCCAATACCTTTTAATTTGCTTGGTAATGATCTTGAAGTTTGTATTGAAAGAATTACTTCAGTCTTTGCTGATGAAACTAAGGAACTGCATACAGACCAGAATGTTTTTTCGTTCTCCATTACCTTAGCAGCAGCACATTGTTTTTTAAGTGAGTTGAGGAATCTTGGGGTAAAACATTTATGTGAAATCTAATTAACGTCTCCATTGCAAGTGCTGATGCAACTGATGCAACATAGTATTCTTGTATTTACTAAGGAATAAATTATATTTTCTATATATATCTGTACTACATGAATAGGCTTATTTGCAGGCCTGACTTTTTTCCTTCAGCACCTTTCCTCCCAAGAATCAGCTGGTGGTTATATTAAAATGAATGGGCACCAGACCAAGCACTTCTCCCAACCAAGTTGGTCTTGTAGTGTACCAGTTTGTGTGTGAGAGACCTTCTTGCAATCTCAGTAAAAGAGAAGCTGAGCAGGTTATCTGAGATCTCTCAACTCAACTCTCTGCCTTGATAGGAAGAGTACAGCTCCTGCACCCAACCAAACACTGTTTTTGGTTATATCTGTAAAGTGATTGGCTGATGAGGGTGGGATGCCCACTTATTTCACTGTACTAAAAACTGCCCCATATACAGGAATCAGTGAGCAGGTTTAATCAAATAGAACAGAGTTCTTTTAATCAGGGAGCAGAAGTTAGACATAATGAGGCTGAGTCATAACCAAAAGTAAAGAACAGATGTAATAAAATGGAGCAGAGATTAAAAACGGAGGAGAGAGCAGTTGTAGCCAGGCTCAAGCTATGTTTAATACACGGCAGACTATCAGGAGCATAAACAAAGGTGCTCTAGATTACTGGATTTACCACACTAATCTGGCAAACAGGAAGTACAGTATACATGATATTCTTGTCAAGGAAATCAGTGGGTGGAGACAGATGCTTCTGGAATATTCCAGAATGTAAGACATCCCAGAAATGAGTAGAATAAACGTATACTGCCAACAGGTGTGGGATGGCAGCTAAACTAGCACATTAAACAGCTGAGAATTCCACTTACAACCAGGTAGCATGAACACTAGTGATGAGCGAGCACCCCAATGCTCGGGTGTTCGGGTGCTCTGACCGAGCACCCCCTGAGGCTCGAGTGCTCGGCCGAGCACCCGAGCCCCATTGAAGTCAATGGGAGGACTCGAGCATTACACCAGGCACCCCCTGCTCTGATGAGGGGAGGGTGCCTGGTCCATAGGAAAAGGGCAGAAAAGGATGGAAACACCACAGAAATGGTTCAGGGACAGCATAGGGAGGATGTCTGGATGCATCTTGGACTCCAACATCGCTGCTGGGAACGATCTTTCGCCCGTAGTACGCCATTTTTACAGACTGACCATAAAACACACAAAAAGGAAAATAAAAACGACTTTAGGCGAAAAATTGTTACCAAACAATATTTGCTGTATATTTACTTGTATATCATCTGCAAATTCTCCCAAAAATTTCCTTGGTTTTCGGAAGTGAGGCCATGATTAAGAGGGAAACGTGCGCAGAGGCAAATTCTCCCAAAAATTTCCTTGATTTTCAGAACTGAGGCCATGATTAAGAGGGAAACGTGCACAGAGGCAAATTCTCCCAAAAATTTCCTTGATTTTATTGAACTGAGGCCATGATTAAGAGGGAAACGTGCGCTGAGCCGACCATCTAAAACATTATGGGTGAGGGTCTGCTGCAGAGCTGACCATCCTAAACATTATATGCGAAGGCCCGCTAGTGAGCTGACGCTATAAAACATTATATGAGAGGGCCCGCTAGAGAGCTGACCCAATAAAACATTATATGAGAAGGCCCGCTGGTGAGCTGACCTATATAAAAATTGTCAAACAGGGCCCGCTGGTGAGCTGGCCCTATATAAAAATTATATCACAGGGCCCGCTGGTGAGCTGGCCCTATATAAAAATTATATCCCAGGGCATATGGAAGAGGAGGAGGAGGATGAGAAGATTAAGAGTCAACCATATACCCGTTTTTTGGGTGGAAGGGGTGAATGGGAATACAGAGTATTCCCATCATTGTAAATAACATATATAAAGTGAGTTTATGTTCCCCCGGGGCTTTCCTCCAGTGGAGTGGAGAAGTCAGGGGAAATCCAGGCCTTGTTCATTTTTATAAGTGTCAACCTATCAGCATTGTCGGTGGAAAGGCGGATACGCTTATCTGTTATGATGCCACCAGCAGCACTAAATACCCGCTCAGACAGAACGCTGGCGGCAGGGCAGGCCAGCACCTCCAAGGCGTAGAGTGCCAGTTCATACCACGTGTCCAGCTTGGACACCCAGTAGTTGTAAGGCACAGAGGGATCATTGAGGACGCTGACACGGTCTGCTACGTACTCCTTCACCATCTTCCAAAACTTTTCCCTCCTTGTGACACTAGGCTGCGCATCAGGGTGAGGGTGCTGGCGGGGTGTCATGAAGGTGTCCCACGCCTTGGAGAGTGTTGCCCTGCCTTTGTCGGAACTGCTGTGTGCTCCCCTTTTCTCCCCTTCTCGGTTGGCCAAGGTAGCACGTACTCTGCCGCCAGCGTTGTCAGATGGAAAATTTTGGAGCAATTTTTCAACAAGAACCTTCTGGTATTGCACCATTTTGCTTGTCCTCTCCACCGGAGGAATGAGAGATGAGAAATTCTCTTTGTAGCGGGGGTCCAGAAGGGTGAACACCCAGTAATCCGTGTTGTCTAAAATGCGTGTAACGCGTGGGTCACGGGAAAGGCAGCCTAACATAAAGTCAGCCATGTGTGCCAGAGTACCAACAGGCAAGATTTCGCTGTCCTCACCAGGAGGATGACTCTCAATCTCCTCATCCTCTTCCTCCTCTTCTGCCCACCCACGCTGAAGAGATGGAACTAAAGTTCCATGGCTACCCTCTGTAGCGGAGACAACCGTGTCTTCCTCCTCCTCCTCCTCCTCCTCCTCCGCCTCCTCCAATTGTCGCTGAGAAGACGAAGTGAGGGTGCTCTGGCTATCACCTTGTGTAAGCTCTTCCTCCCCCATTTCCACCTCTTCCACATGCAAAGCGTCGGTTTTAATTGTGAGCAGCGAGCGTTTCAGTAGACACAGAAGTGGGATGGTTACACTGATAATAGCGTTATCGCCGCTCACCATCTGTGTCGATTCCTCAAAATTGCGTAAAACCTCACAGAGGTCTGACATCCATTCCCACTCCTCACTTCTGATTACAGGAAGTTGAACGGAGAGGCGACGACCGTGTAACAGCTGGTACTCCACTACTGCCCTCTGCTGCTCACAAAGCCGGGCCAACATGTGGAAGGTGGAGTTCCAGCGCGTGCTCACGTCACACAGCAGCCGGTGAGCTGGCAATTGTAAGCGCTGCTGCAGCTTCAACAGGCCGGCTGAAGCTGTTGATGACTTACGGAAATGTGCACACACGCGGCGCACCTTGGTCAAGAGATCATGCACATTGGGGTAGGTTTTTAGAAATCGCTGCACCACTAAATTAAATACATGCGCTAGGCATGGTACGTGTGTGAGCTTGCCGAGCTCCAAAGCCGCCACCAAGTTACGCCCATTATCACACACAACCATGCCTGGTTGCAGGTTGAGTGGCGAGAGCCACTGCTCGGTCTGGTGACTAATCCCCTGCAACAGCTCTGAGGCCGTGTGCTGTTTGTCCCCAAGGCAGATCAGCTTCAGCACGGCCTGTTGACGCTTCCCCACTGCAGTGCTACACTGCTTCCAGCTACTGGCTGATGGGGGAGTGGCGGTGTGTGTAGAGAATTCGGAGGTGGAAACGGAGGAGGAGGAGCCAATAACGTAGGTGCTGGTGGAAACGCTGATGGAGGTAGGGCCCGCAATCCTCGGCGTGGGTAGCACCCGTGCCATCCCAGGGTCCGAGTCGCTCCCAGCCTCCACGACATTCACCCAGTGTGCCGTCAGGGAAATGTAGCGTCCCTGGCCACAAGCACTTGTCCATGTGTCAGTCGTTAAGTGGACCTTCCCAGTAACTGCGTTGGTCAGGGCACGGGTGATGTTACGGGACACATGGTGGTGTAATGCGGGGATGGCACACCGGGAAAAGTAGTGGCGGCTGGGGACCGCGTACCGAGGGACAGCTGCTGCCATCAGGCTGCGGAAGGACTCAGTGTCCACAAGCCTAAATGGCAGCATTTCGATGGCCAGTAATTTTGAAAGGTGTGAGGTTAGTGCTATGGCCTGTGGGTGGGTGGCTGGGTACTTTCTCTTGCGCTCAAATGCCTGGGGTAACGACATTTGGACGCTGTGCTGGGACAGGGAAGTGGATGTGGTCGCTGATGGTGCTTCAGATGCTACAGGTGCAGGGCGGGAGGTATGCGGGCCTGCGCCTTCGACAGGCGATTGGCCGGCACCGAAAACAGGGGAAGAGGAGGCAGTGGTGTGGCCTGCAGACACAGATGGGCGATCCAGGCGTTCCTCCCACTTACTACGGTGCTTGGATGCCATGTGTCGGATCATGCTGGTGGTGGTGAGGTTTCTAGTGTTCATGCCTCGGCTCATTCTGGTGTGGCACAGGTTGCAAACTACAATTCTTTTGTCGTCCGCACTTTCCTTAAAAAAACGCCATACCGCGGAACACCTACCCCTTGGCAAGGGAGATTTACGCAAGGGGGTGCTCCGTGGAACATTTGCGGGCCGGTTTGGTGCGGTCCGCCTTCTTTCTGTAGCCACACCACTGCCTCTTCCAGCCTGTAGCGGTGCTGCAGATGGCTCACCCTCAGGACTGCTGTCATCGCTCGGCTCTACACCTTCCCAGGTGGGGTCAGTCACCTCATCGTCCACCAAGTCCTCCTCCACTTCCTCACTCTGATCATCCTCCTCAAGTCTTGATCCCACCACATACTCAGTCATTGACAACTGTATAACATTCTCCTCAACAAGGTCTTGAGACGGAAATAGTGGTTGATTTAATGGCAACTGTGTCTCATCATCATCATCATCATCCACTACTTCCTTTGACCTTAAATGCCGTTCACATCTGTCATCTTCTTGAGATTGGGTAGCCTCTAGAGGTTGTGAATCAGGGCACAAGATGTCATGTTCCTCTGCAAGCGTGCTTGGAGAGAGGGTCAAATGAAGGATTGGTGATGAGACGAGCTCCTCACTATATCCCAGTGTGGGATCACTTCTTTGACCAGACTGTGTATGGTGGGAGGAAGGATGATCAGAGTGAGGATTATGTTGACCAGACTCTTGGCTACTGAGAGTGGACTTGGTGGAAGACAGGGTGGTGCTTAACCGACTGGAAGCAGTATCAGCTGTCATCCAACCGACCACCTGTTCGCAGTGGTTGGACCTCGAGAGTGATGTCCTGCGACGCCCTGTAAAATTACACATGAAGCTAGGTATGGTGGATGTCTTTCTTTCTTGTGCTCTGGCACCAGGCACAGTTTCTCCGCGTCCTGACCCGCGCCCTGAACTTTCAGGATCACGTCCACTTCCCCGTCCCTTTTTACCCGCCTTCTTCATCTTACACAGAATATGTGACTTTAATATTTGAGTTTGAAAACTTAACAGTATTTCTTATTATTCTGCAACTGTACAGAGTACACAGAATAGGCTGTTAAACGGCGGTGAAACACACTGAATGGAATATGTGAGTTTAATATTTGAGTTTGAAAACTTAACAGTATTTCTTATTATTCTGCAACTGTACAGAGTACACAGAATAGGCTGCTAAACTGCGGTGAAACACACTGAATGGAATATGTGACTTTAATATTTGAGTTTGAAAACTTAACAGTATTTCTTATTATTCTGCAACTCTGCAGAGTACACAGAATAGGCTGCTAAACTGCGGTGAAACACACTGAATGGAATATGTGAGTTTAATATTTGAGTTTGAAAACTTAACAGTATTTCTTATTATTCTGCAACTGTACAGAGTACACAGAATAGGCTGTTAAACGGCGGTGAAACACACTGAATGGAATATGTGACTTTAATATTTGAGTTTGAAAACTTAACAGTATTTCTTATTATTCTGCAACTGTACAGAGTACACAGAATAGGCTGTTAAACGGCGGTGAAACACACTGAATGGAATATGTGACTTTAATATTTGAGTTTGAAAACTTAACAGTATTTCTTATTATTCTGCAACTCTGCAGAGTACACAGAATAGGCTGCTAAACTGCGGTGAAACACACTGAATGGAATATGTGACTTTAATATTTGAGTTTGAAAACTTAACAGTATTTCTTATTATTCTGCAACTGTACAGAGTACACAGAATAGGCTGTTAAACGGCGGTGAAACACACTGAATGGAATATGTGACTTTAATATTTGAGTTTGAAAACTTAACAGTATTTCTTATTATTCTGCAACTGTACAGAGTACACAGAATAGGCTGTTAAACGGCGGTGAAACACACTGAATGGAATATGTGAGTTTAATATTTGAGTTTGAAAACTTAACAGTATTTCTTATTATTCTGCAACTGTACAGAGTACACAGAATAGGCTGCTAAACTGCGGTGAAACACACTGAATGGAATATGTGACTTTAATATTTGAGTTTGAAAACTTAACAGTATTTCTTATTATTCTGCAACTCTGCAGAGTACACAGAATAGGCTGCTAAACTGCGGTGAAACACACTGAATGGAATATGTGAGTTTAATATTTGAGTTTGAAAACTTAACAGTATTTCTTATTATTCTGCAACTGTACAGAGTACACAGAATAGGCTGTTAAACGGCGGTGAAACACACTGAATGGAATATGTGACTTTAATATTTGAGTTTGAAAACTTAACAGTATTTCTTATTATTCTGCAACTGTACAGAGTACACAGAATAGGCTGTTAAACGGCGGTGAAACACACTGAATGGAATATGTGACTTTAATATTTGAGTTTGAAAACTTAACAGTATTTCTTATTATTCTGCAACTGTACAGAGTACACAGAATAGGCTGCTAAACTGCGGTGAAACACACTGAATGGAATATGTGACTTTAATATTTGAGTTTGAAAACTTAACAGTATTTCTTATTATTCTGCAACTCTGCAGAGTACACAGAATAGGCTGCTAAACTACGGTGAAACACACTGAATGGAATATGTGAGTTTAATATTTGAGTTTGAAAACTTAACAGTATTTCTTATTATTCTGCAACTGTACAGAGTACACAGAATAGGCTGTTAAACGGCGGTGAAACACACTGAATGGAATATGTGAGTTTAATATTTGAGTTTGAAAACTTAACAGTATTTCTTATTATTCTGCAACTGTACAGAGTACACAGAATAGGCTGCTAAACTGCGGTGAAACACACTGAATGGAATATGTGACTTTAATATTTGAGTTTGAAAACTTAACAGTATTTCTTATTATTCTGCAACTCTGCACAGTACACAGAATAGGCTGCTAAACGGCGGTGAAACACACTGAATGGAATATGTGACTTTGATATTTTAGTTTGAAGACTTAACAGTATTTCTTCCTATTCTGCAACTCTGCACAGTACACAGAATAGGCTGCTAAACTGCGGCGAAGCACACTGAATGGAATATGTGACTTTGATATTTTAGTTTGAAGACTTAACAGTATTTCTTCCTATTCTGCAACTCTGCACAGTACACAGAATGTGCTGCTAAACTGCGGCGAAGCACACTGAATGGAATATGTGACTTTGATATTTTAGTTTGAAGACTTAACAGTATTTCTTCCTATTCTGCAACTCTGCACAGTACTCAGAATGTGCTGCTAAACTGCGGCGACGCACACTGAATGGAATACGTGACTTTGATATTTTAGTTTGAAGACTTAACAGAATGTGCTCTAATCTGCAACTTTGCACACTAAACAGAATGTGCTCTAATCTGCAACTTTGCACACTAAACAGAATGTGCTCTAATCTGCAACTTTGCACACTAAACAGAATGTGCTCTAATCTGCAACTGTGCACACTAAACAGAATGTGCTCTAATCTGCAACTTTTCATACTAAACAGAATATTTTTTTTTTTTTTTTTTTTTTTTTTTCCCCCCACACACAATATAACCTGCTGCCCCCACACACAGTAGTCCTAAAAAGGACTTTTGGTTCTTTTTTGTCACAATTTTTGTTTTTTCCTCCCTACACTGCCTTTCCCTTCCTATCCTCAGCTCTCCCTGGCTCAGACTGAGCCGAACTCGATGGTCAGGTGCTATACAGCACCTGACCACGGGTTCTGGCCAGCCAATCAGTGTAATGCCAGCAGCCAACATGGCTGCTGGCATTACACCGATGTCAGAGCCTCCCTGCATGTTTATTGGCTGCGCAGCAGCCGCAAAACGTGCGGGGAGGAGACCCGAACATGGCGGGCGAGCACATGCGGTACTCGTACGAGTACCGCCATGTGCCGAGCAGAGCGATGCTCGAGCCGATCCGAGCATCGGCCGAGCATGCTCGCTCAACACTAATGAACACTTACCTCTGGTGCCCAATAAATATGCTCTGTCCTTTAATCTTGAAACTAGATGGGATAGTAGAATTAGGAATCCTGTCCACAAACTATACTACCGGATCCTTAGTTTGAACAGGAATGATTTTAATAGTGCTTTATGAAAAACTGGATGAATCTTAATCAAAGTTCTTTACCTCAGCTTGGGAGAAGGAATATTCCACTAGTTTTGGTAGATAACCCCAACAGGATGCATAGGAAGAGCTCGGTCATGCCTGTTACTTAACTATTTGAAGACCTACTTATAAACACATCACACTTGTAAACGCTGATAATACATTTTCTTGATGTTGCAAATTTAACAAAAATGTTTCATGCTATAATTTATTTAATCAAACAAAGGAGATGACCTGAGATCATTTCCTCCTTCCTACTAGGCAATAATGACAAAGATCTAGAACTGTGGAATGTGCCATTTATCAAACTGCCTTGCTCTCTTGTACTATAAAAGAAAAATGGTTTATCCAATAAAAAGTAACACTGCATTTTGAGGTGCAGCCATTCTGATTTCTTGAGAACAGAGCAATATTTCTCTTTCAGAGGTATCCTGTGGGTATCCTGAGTCTATCAATAAAGGAAAAATAAGTGTAACCGGCACTGAATTTGGCTCCACAGCAATGTACAGCTGCGATGAAGGGTAGGTTACTGGGTGAACCCAGCAGCATTGACTGATGCAGTATACAAAACAAAGCACTGTGTGTTTGGGTACATATAAGTAAACAGTTTACCAGCTGAAAAAATTATTGTGTGTTTATATGTGTGTATGAGTATGTATATATATATATATATATATATATATATATATATATATTGTGAATGTATGTGTGTGTCATATGCACAAAGGCAAACACAGAGCAGTTCTGGACAAGCCAAAGGCCAACTGCATAATGGTACAAATAAAACATCATATTCCCCTAATTAGGGATTTCAGCCCTTTGAATTGATAGTGATGTTTCTAGTAGATGGTTTTATAATGCATTGGATGCCTCTATATTATTCATGTGGTTGAATCATCATTTAAACAATGGAATTATTATTTACCTGCACTTGTTCAGTTGACTTGCCACAGAATTGCTCCAGTATTGTGTTTAATCCCCAGAATGCCACGGTTGTACAATGTACAGTCTTGGGCCAGCTGTTCCCACTGTGCCAAGCTATCAGTTTAACTGGCATACATAAAAAGAACCAAAAACCAACAACACAGAGATCTCATAGGGGCATAAGGACCTCTCCTTATGTCCCCCGCACCCCCAGCTATTTATCTCCCAGCCAATTGGGTTTGGAGGTCAATAATGGCTACACAGGAGATTAGCTTGACTGCCCTGCTTCATTCCTAAGGGACTTCCTTTTAGGAGCGAACAAGATTAGGGAAAGCCTTCCACTCATGCTTCTAGTGACATAGAAGACTTTCCCCATTCACTCCCACTCTTACTGCTACCTGCTAGTTTGGGTAGGATGGAATAATGGTAGCTATGGCTAGGAGATCTATGACTGGGGGAACATTGAGAGGGATCTTGATGCCCCCATAAGGTTTGAATTTAACCCTTTGAGTACCAGGAAGGTATCCAATGCATTGCTCTGGATACCTCTCTCACACTCAAATGGTAAAAATACATTAAACGAAAAATTAAAACTAAATAATAAAATAGTGTGCCAGAGCAATGCCCTGGACACCCATTTGTAACTCACACATACAACCCCCAGCCCTCCTATCCACTGTTACTGGTAGTCATAGCCCTGTCACATACACTATCTGACCCCCCATTCCTAGGTCACCTACAGTCCCCACATATACTTTCAGAACCTCAAGCTTTGTTTTAGTGCCCAGTGGAAGTCACAAATCAACACATACATTGTTAGACGCACCCTCCGGGCTGGTGCCACTGCCCACTATTAGTCATGGACTCCTAAATACACACGCCGACCTCCCCCTGGCCTTGTTTCACTGGTAGTCATGAAATAGCACATATTTACTGACTGATTCCCCCTCCCCCGCCCTCTGGCCATGCTACTGGCACCCACTACAGTATGTCAACCCATACCAATAGGGTACCATTTTTCTTGAGATGGAGTTAGTATCACGGTGCCCATGATTTGCTTGCCTGCATTCCTATCCGGTGGTTTGGGACTGGAACTGCATCCTCTGGTCTGCCGCTATTTTGTAGCTTCCCCTCTATGTGGCCGATTGTGCTCCGCCTTCTGCGCCGGCCTTATAATCTGCCTGCGAACTGGGCTTAATCTCCCTTTAGTGGTGTTTCTGTGCGTATTCCAGTGTTGCTCGTTTGACCCTTACTTGGCTTCCAATATCTCCTGGTGCTTGATCCTTGGCTTGTCTGACTATCCAATCCGGTTTTGACCACTGGCTCTGTGTGACTTTCTGATCTATCTGATCTGTGTGTTGACTCTGGCTTGTCCGACTACCTGCTCTGTGCTGACCTAGGTTGTGGCTGACTACCCGATCCAGTTCCTGACTGTGGCTTGTCTGACTACCACGTGTCTCCAGGTTTAGCAGTAGGCACGTTCTACCTATCCGGTACAACAACTACCTTGCTGGTAGCATTGCAAGTTGCCTCCACACTGTGCGATCCTATTGCCTCCAGGCAGGTAGTGTTGCCTGTTTTCTCTCGATCTGTTAACGCTTGGTACACTACCATATACTATTCCTTGCTTCCTCTGCCTGTACTCGCTCTGAGTTCCGCACTGCGCTATTGCAACTGCATCTCTGGTAGCCTGCTAGTGTGCCTCCACTCTGTGGTCTCCAGTCTGTACTACTCCGGTACTATAACTGCCCAAGCTGTTGTTTGACATCCCTCTCTGGAGGTTGTCCGGGTATGCTCCATTACTGATTCCTGGCGTTCCAGGTTCCTATCTGTCAGTTACAGCCAAGTCTGGTTCTGTATCCTTTATAATGTACCGATTTCAGTTCAGTGTCAGCTCTTGAGTAGTGGCCTAGACACTGTCCTTATGCCTGTCTCACCACGGTCGAGGAAGTGTTTGCTTCTATTATTATTATTTTTACTATTATTATTTGCTTCAATAAACTGGTTAAATTCACTTGTACTGTGTTGTGTGTTTATTTGCATAAGTAACTGTGTGTCAGGCTTGTTATGACTGGAGCGTAGGAGCAGGGAATGCTATCTCTTGCCAGACAACCTTACCAGGTGATCCACAGAGGGATACAAGTAGAACACCTAGGTAAGAATGACAGCACGGGAGTGCAAGGGTTAAGCAAAGCATAGTCAGGAACAGTTCAGAAGATCAGGGCAGGTGGCAATCAAGCAGAATCGGTAAAACTAGCCAAGGTCAGGAAACAGGCAAACGGGACATGTTTCTTGGTTACCTGGGTGATGGGAGCGATAACTTTAGAGAAACCGTGGATGAATTTTCTGTAGAAATTTGAGAACCCCACAAATTGTTGCACAGTTTTAACAGAAGTAGGAACAGGCCAATCCAAGATGGCTGATACCTTTTTGGGGTCCATTTTGATATTCCCCGGAGTTAATATGAATCCCAAAAATTCAACAGATGTTGTCTCAAACATACATTTTTGTAATTTCGCATAAAGTCCATGTTGCTGAAGCCGAGAAAGGACACGTTTAACATGCTCCTGATGGGTGGTAAGCGATGGTGAGTAGACTAAGATGTCGTTGAGATATACCACTATGAATATGTCCAACATATCTCGGAATACATTGTTGAGGAAGTGTTGAAAGGTGGCAGAGGCATTACAGAGCCCGAACTGCATGACCTGATATTCATAGTGGCCATATCAGGATCAGAAAGCCGTCTTCCATTCATGTCCTTTTTTTACGGGTACCAAATTATAGGCTCCTTGTAAGTCCAACTTAGTATATATTTGTGCCTCTCTAAGTTGATTCATTAACTCTGAGATTAAGGGCAATGGATATTTGTTTTTGATGGTAACCTTGTTAAGCTCTCTATAGTCCACACAGGGCCAGAGGCCTCCGTCTTTTCTCCCCATGAAAAATATGCCAGCCCCAGCAGGAGAAGTGGATGGCCTTATGAATCCATTCCTTAGGTTCTCTTCTATATAATCCTTTAAGGAGCTTAATTCAGGTTCAGAGACAGGAAATATACGACCAAACAGAATGGGAACCCTAGGAAGCAAGTCTATAGGACAATCATATGGACGGTGTGGGGGCAGTTTGTTGGCTTCTTGTTTGCTGAAGACTTGGCTGAAAGCACGGTAGGGTATCGGTATTTCCAATGTCTTAGAAGAAGTAGCATGCAAGGTGGAAACTGTGGTGTGAGAGAGGCAGTGTTTCTTTACAGTAGGATGATGCAAAGGTGATTTGTCCTGTGGACCAATTAATGGTGGGGTTGTGGTGTTTAAGCCAAGGAAGGCCAAGGATTTTGGGAAACAAAGGAGATTGTACTAAATTAAACCTAAGAGTCTCCACATGTTTAGCCCAAATGCTCATGGTGAGAGGTACAGTCTCTGTGGTGACAGAGTCACTGGCCCCGGAATCAATGATGGCGTCTTGTGGAATCTTGTTATGCTTCCACTGTAAGGAGACAAGAAGAGACAAATGAGGAGCAGTTCCACCCAGGAGTAGTGGGTACTGTATTGGATCTGGCTTACCTCTCGCTGCCAATTCAGGACAGAGACGGACTTGGTGACCAGAGCCACCACAATAAAGACACAGGTTCATTCATCTCCTCCTTTTCTTTTCTGTTTCAGTGAGTGGTCCACGAGTAGCACCCAGTTGCATGGGTTCATCCGAAGTGTTACCTGGAGTCAAGGAAACAGGTAAAGGAGGACGAGGTGTAGAGGTTAAGTGAAGAGGGAGGTTAGTGGTACGCTCCATGCATCTCTCCAGGAGTCTCCGATCTATCTGGGTTACCAGGACGACTAGATCATCCAGAGAGTCAGGAATGCCAGTCCGAGCTAACTCATCTTTTAAAGAATCCGCAAGGCCCAGGCGGAATTGGTCATGCAAAGCAGTTTCGTTCCATTACGTTTCTACTGCTACTCTCCGGAATTCGGATACATAGTCCTCCACAGGACGGTGCCCCTGATGTAGTGATCTCGCAGTGGCCTCAGCAGTGGCCCTTTTATGGGGATCATCATAAAGGGCAGACGCCGCTACTCGAGGCTGTGGCTTCGGCCTACTCAGCAGTCGCGGAGTATCTGGGAAGCCCCCAGCAGCGGCAGATGGCTGGGACATGGAGGTAGGACGTAGAGGGACATGACACTGTGACAGTACAGAAGGTCCACGAGTACTGTACTGTACAAGTGAACAAGTTCAGAGCATTCTAGCCAGAATGGACTCACAGGATCAGCGGATCGATCAGTTATCCTTTCTATGCTAACCCTATTAAACCATACTGCACACCTTGGGCAAACTCCTCATCAACCGGAGGCTTCCCCAGATTCGGCACCGGTAGTATCTCCGAACCCGGCATGCAGTACCAGTCGAGGGTTGTCAGGTACCGCTCCCCTTCCTCAATGATACGAGGGGGAGCCCACTCTATGCAGATGGTTTTTGAACCTGGTTGACATTTTTCTGGAAATGGTACAACATGCCTTTCCGATTGACCGAAGCAAGGTCGAGTTGGTGATCTCCCTGTTGTCTGGAAAGGCTCTAGCCTGGGCTAATCCGTTATGGGAAACAAGGAAGCCTATTGTAGATAACTTCTCGGAATTTGTGGAGGAATTCCGCAGAGTTTTTGACGTTCTGGCCAGAGCAGTATCTGCAGCAAAATGGCTAATGACCATACGTCAGGACACACGCACTTTGGCCGACTTTGCTATTGAATTTCGCACCTTGGCTGCAGAGGTGAACTGGAACAATGAGACATTAGTAGCAGCATTTACACAGGGTCTGTGTGACACTATTAAAGATGAGACAGCAGCCCGTGAGCTGCCGGGAGACTTGAACAAACTTATTTCCTTTGCAATTCTAATTGAATGTGGATCTCTGGGCAGTTGCCCAGATCATCCCTAAGCAGATGGATTCTGAAAGTGTGTCTAACCAGCAGGGCACAGAAAATTCCCCCAACCTCTGAAAGGGTTAACATATGGCTCCACGTGTGCAGAAATTGATCCAAGGACTGAGAGTCTGTCAACACAGTGAGGCTTAAGTACTAAGAAAATGGTGCAATTCTTGAGCAAAACAATTGTACCATACTGAGCAAATACAAATTTTCAAAACTTTCATTGATGTAAATTTTACTCCACTGGATGCTAGAGATGTCGCCAACTCCTTCCAAAGTAGTGTATTGAAGACCCCTCTGACATTCAAGATCGGTCCCATTTATATTAGCTGACATTTTGCCAATTGTTTTGGGGGGTTTTTTTGCTCCCTATGGTACAGTTGGTTTGATCCAGAATTGTTCCCGTTCATTTGTGCATAAGTCCCATTGACTGGTGTACCTGCAAGCAGAATCTGATAAACATAGATAATGACACCCACACACTGACTGAATAACACAAGTGCAGCAATGGGAGTGAAGCACAATCAGACACTGACACACTTGAAGAGAGATTGATGCTTGCAGAGCCTGGTGTATTGTCAAGTCCCAGTTTATACAGAAACAGGTAGTGCACAAATTAGTGCAAGGAGTGTGATGTTCACAATCTGAGACTGACAATCTCAGTGACTGATACAAATAAGCAAAAGTTATACTAATATACAGCAAATTATGAGCTCAACAGCACAGGTGAATATAAACTGGTGTCTGAGGTAAGGGCATTGAGACTGCATTGTCCACACCCAACAACTCCAAATGGAACACAAATAATTCAGCGGCTCAAACCCTACCTGGACGTTCCTACATTTATTAGCTCTATAAACGTACAGCCAAATATTATACCCTCTCTCCTCTTATAACCACAATAGTTCTGTAGTAAACAGTGTGTGTGTGCAACCTGGGGTTTCCCTATTAACCCCTTCAGAGCCAGCTGCAGATTAAAAAAATAGGTGCACTACCACGTCAACTGATCACATAACATAGAGCAAATAAAAACAATAGTACTTTATTGACACAATTGTAAAAGTGAACAGATATACCTTAGTCCATGACTGAACAGCGGGAAAGACTTTGAAGTGAGTACCATTCACATATTAGATACCGTGGCTTCAGGTCAACATGTTTTGCTCATAACAGTGTTTACTCATGATCAGTGAAAGACCAAACATACATACATACAATGGAGAATCTGAATTGTGTAACAGCCAATCACAGACAATCCAAGTAATCACACAGACGTCTTCTTAGATACAGCATAGCTACGGAGGTCAAGCCAGGACAAACCATCCTAAATGCAAATCCAATTAACCCTGAAGCACCCATCTCACAGCCAGAAAGACAGGTATATACACACAAATACGTGTCCTATACACCAATCCACCTCCAAGAAAGGGTCCCTGGGTAAGTGGAGATGCATCAGAAAATAAAATAAATAAACATAAAAAAAACGGGAACAATTCCCAATGTACTCCCGACAAGAGACGCAGCTCTGTATAATGCTTAAAAAAATACATGTGTTGGCTGCAAAACAATTCAAATAAAAACCCCAAATATCCACATATATACTTATGTAATTATTAAACATTATGAATGCATGTAATAAAAACAATTTCAGCAAAAAAGAGGACAAGCAGGCTTACAATCGTTAATTATCACATAGTCACTCGCAAATATATTAATGTATAAATATATATACAAAAAAACGCGAGCACACTGTGTTCATCTCACTGGGGGCTGGATTCTATTACAGGTGCTAATTTTATCACTGCTTTTATCTCCAGTTTTCCCCATAGACTTCAATAGGAAAATGTTTGATAAAATGGGTGTTACCATTTTGCACCTGCAATAGAATCTAGCCCTGGATATGGAAAAAAGAAGAAAGAGAAAAGAAATGGGGCTAGATTCTATTGCAGGTGCTAAATGTTAACACCTGTTTTATCAAACATTTTCCAATTGAAGTCTATGGGGAAATCTGGAGATAAAATCAGAGAAAAAATTGTCACTTGTAATAGAATCTAGCCACAGGAACGTTCCAATCTTAGAGAAGAAGATTCTTCTTTTTAAAGAGAAATCTCTAAATCTTAAGAGAGGGATGTATTTGTTTTAAAGGAATCTTAAACCATTTAAAGAAGAAGTAGCTTTCGTAAACATTTTTAAGTGAATACTTGGTAGGCAAAAGGTGACTGTTATATACAGTATAATTATATGTGATATAGACTGTATTAATAAAATGAGAAGGCTGGTATCGTGCCTGATTCTCTTTCTCCAGCCACACACACCCCTGGGAAGACAAACACACCCAGGGGTGGCAGTAAGGAGGAGACATTCATGTCTCCTCCATACTGCCACACCGGGGAGATACAAAGGCACTTTTATAACAAAGCCACATACACAATGTCTATCACCCTAGGCATGTCTGCTATTAATAACAATTTGCTCCAAGGAACCATTTGTATGTTTTTAGGGAAAGCCAGGATTCCATGAGAACCACTGGTTTAGTAAAATATCAGTTGTATATAAATGCAGTACATGTTTACATGCATTCATACACTAGGGATGAAATTACTCTGTCTTAGAAAGCTGCTGACTTTATTCACTGATAATAAATGCACTTCACTATAATTCTCTGTAGCGTACATGAATACATTGCACTGTGTGATGATACTGGGGATCTATGACGTACATTGATTGTAAAAAAAATGCAATCTATAGTGGCACAGTGTATTTATGCTCATTCTTCATTGTGCAATTAGTATCTACACTAATAAATACACTAATAATTAAATTAATTTGTCATGTAATAGCTGTTGCAAAATGGAAAGATATATTGTAGATTGCAAAGTGATAGAAGATATACTCGTCACCATCTGGAAAATAATAGCAGACATGCCTTATATTTACTGCCTCATTAAAGCACAGGTCCAAGAAATTTACAGTATATATACTGTGTGTGTGTATATATATATATATATATATATATATATATATATATATATACTAGTGTAAAAGCCCATGTACACGGGCCAAGGTCCGGGTAATGTTAAGAAGCCACTACCTCACTGCTCAAAGCGATGCAGTCTAGCGTCGCCTCACTCACGCGATGCAATCGTGCTCAGTAGAGACTGGCTGAACGCGGGCAGTCTCTACTGCGCATGACTGCATCCTGACAAACATCCTAGCAAATTATTATAGAGGATATATATATATATATATATATATATATATATATATATATATATATATATATACACATACGTAGGGTAGCAGAGTTAGTCCAGTAGTGTAGATGTGAGATGAATGAGAATTGCAGTATGTGAAAATCCCTTTTTTATTGGACTAAAATCCAATTTTCAGGATGAAATTGAATTTTTTAGTTTTATTATTGCCGCAGGATGCATTAAGATGGATCCTCACAATGTCTCTGCTGTGTCGGTCTGGCCACCTCCTACCAATAGGAAAGAGGTTCAGAGGTTTGTAAGGTTTGCTCATTTTTATAGGCTATTTATATAAAATTTCTCTAAGGTCATCATAGCACCTATTACTTCCCTCCCCTACGTCTGGGGTTGTGCTGTTTCTCTCGTGCGGAGAGGATTTGCTTGACATTTCAAGGCTGGACTGCCTGTGGGTGGGACCAGATTGATATGAATATGGAAATTTCCTCTCTGCAATGGCACATGGGAGCGAAAAACGTGACTTGAGCAGCACCTGAGGGGCCACACATGCCTTGAGCAAACTACTTCATTTTGCTCTTTCTCGGTGTGCGCTTGTCACATTCTTTTGGTTTGTTGTCTCCCTAAGTGGAAGGGTATCCCAGGCATGGGCCCTTGCTTCTGTGTGCCTAGAGGGGAACAACTGCATCCCACTGCCGAGGTCCTCATAGACCGAAACGTACGTCTGGGGTTGTGCTGTTTCTCTCGTGCGGAGAGGATTTGCCTGACATTTCGGGGCTGGACTGCCTGTGGGTGGGACCAGACTGATATGAATATGGAAATTTCCTCTCTGCAGTGGCACATGGGAGCGAAAAACGTGACTTGAGCAGCACCTGAGGGGCCACACATGCCTTGAGCAAACTACTTCATTTTGCTCTTTCTCGGTGTGCGCTTGTCACATTCTTTTGGTTTGTTGCCTCACAATATAGACAGAGATTCAGCTGTCTATGATGGTGTCTCTCTGCTTCAGTAAGTGGACAGTGAACCAGGCCCAATTACATAGCTTCCTCCATTACAGTCAGAGAAAGAGAGATGAAAGGGCCATCGGTAGCTGCTGGAGGGCATTGAGAAGGAAAGGAGGATGTTAATCTCTCCCTGCTCTGCTCTTGCAGACTGTGGTCAATCTGTATGGTTAGGAGAGTGAGTTCTCCTACAGTGGAAGGAAGACCGAAACAGGCTATCTTGGAACTGATCAAGGATAGCGACTTTGTTCAATCCAATTTCAGCAGAAAGATGTTGTAAATCCTCCACGTAATCTTCTACTGGTTGGGGCCCCTGTCTCAGGCATCTAGTGGCAGACTGAGCAGTCAATACTCTGAAAGAATCATTACAAAGGTTATCCATGGCTTGCCAGAAGGAAAGCCAAGAATCCAGGACTGTTGTTATGGTGCAAATGGTGAGCCCAAGGCTGGGGTTCTCCAGATAAGAGATTAAAAGTAGTGCTCACTTTAATGAAATCTGCTGCATAGATATGCAGGCTGAAAAAAATCAGATGCTCACAGGAGGTGAGTGAGTTCTTATATTTTCCTCTGTCACCATGGAATTTGTCAGGAAGGGACTATTAGGGACCAGGAACCAGACAGACACAAAAATATAAAGTGCAAAACACCTCTATTAAAATAACAAAAGTAAACAAAACAAAATCATGATCCAGAAGCGTAAACCAAAAGATAAGCTGGGTTCAGAAACCAAGACAAGTACTCAGCCAAGCCGGGGTCAGGAATACAGAGATCAGCGATGTCAGGAACAATCCAGGAGCCAGAAGGGACGTCAGAGGAAGCCAGGTCATACACAGGTAATCAGCAACACAGTAGAACACTCTTACAGCCAGAAGCAAACAGAAGGGCAATCAGGTAGTGAGCCAAGCTGCTTTAAATACATTGGGAAAGTTGGCTGTTGGCTAATAGCAGTCAGGCGAGCAAACACAGAGAGGTCAGCTTATTCAGCCTGATCCAGGAAAGGGAAGGCAGCAGTAATGGATAGCAGAGCACTGGATTAGCTCAGATAGCAGAATTGAGCAACATAGTAGAGCAGCTCAGCCAAACCTTGACAGTACCCCCCCTCAACACCCCCCCCCCCCCACAGGGCAGGACCAGGTTTATGGGGAAAGCATGCATGGATGAGGGCGGGGGCATGCACGTCTGCGGCTGGGACCCATGAACTCTCTTCTGGACCATACCCTTCCAATGGACCAAATATTAAAGTTTCCCTCGAAACCTGCGAGAGTCAACTATGGAGCGGACCTCAAACTCTTTGTGGCCGTCAACTGGCACTGCATGGGGTTGAGGAGTGACCCTAGTGAAACTATTTCAAACCAGGGGTTTCAGTAGCGAGACATAGACACATTGTGTATCCGCATATTCTGAGGGAGGTCTAGGGCATAGGTCGCAGGGCTCACCCGTTGTAGGATACGGAAAGGCCCCACAAACAGGGGTGCCAGTTTCTGAGAGGGCACTCGGAGTTGGAGATTTCTGGAGGACATCAAGACCCTCTCGCCGACCTGGTGGGAGGGTGCCGGTAGGCATTTGTGATTAGCCTGGAGCTCCTGGGACTGTTGCTAGCGTCGCAGTGACTCTTGGACCTGCTCCTATGTGGAACGGATTCGCTGGAGATGATCCTCCAATGCCGGAATCCCCTGGGGAGAGAACGAACCCATAATTCACTATGAAGGGGAAGACCCGGGTAGAAGCTGAGATAGCACTGTTATGAGCAAACTCCGCCCAAGGTAGCAAGACCAACCAATTATTCTGATGATCTGAGATGTAGCACTGCAGGAATTGCTCCAAGGCCTAATTAGCCCTTTTCGTGGCCCCATTTGATTGCGGGTTATAGGCCGAGGAGAAGGAGAGTTGGATACCTAGTTGTGCACAGAAGGCCCTCCAGAAACTCGAGACAAACTGGCTACCCCAGTTGGAAACTATGACTTTAGGAACCCCGTGTAGCCAATAGACCTCCTTGTCAAAGATTGTAGCCAACTCTTTAGTGGATGGGAGTTTTTTGAAAGGTATGCAGTGAATAATTTTAGAAAATCAGTCAATGACCATAAAGATGACTGTGTTACCGATAGTCAAAGGGAGGTCGACTTTGAAGTCCACGGCAAGGTGTGACCATGGCTTCTCCCCATTAAGTATGGGTTGGAGAAGGCCCACTGGAAGGTGATGGGCTGATTTGGTCTGCACACAGACTGGACAGGAAGTGACAAAGGCAGCAATATCTTTGTTAAGTTCTGACCACCAGAAAAGATGGGAAACCAAACAGAGAAGCTGGTTCTTACATGGATGCCCTGCTGACTTCGCATTATGATATGTGGAAAGTACCTTGGTATGGAGGTTACTAGGTACAAAACAGCGCTCAGAAGGAGTCTCAGCAGGTGCATCTACTTGGGAGGCCCGTATTCTCTCCCTGAGGGGAGATGTAATGCTTGTACTTATGGTGGCAAGTACTTGGTCTGGAGGGATAACAGGACTAGGAGGCTCTCCTCCTTAGTGCCCAAGAACTGTCTGGATAGGGCATCAGCCTGGACATTCTTGGTACCCGGCAGGTACAAGACCAAATAATCAAAACAGGACAGAAATAAGGTCCATCAGGACTTTCTTGGAGTTAAGCATTTAGCTTCAGACAGGTGTGTGAGTTTTTTATGATCAGTGAGGATTAGGATTGGCACTGAGGTTCCCTCGAGCAAATGCCTCCATTATTTGAGATCGAGTATTATAGCCAGCAACTCTCGGTCACCAATTTCATAGTTGGATTCTGCAGGACTTTCTTCGACAAATACCCACATGGATGCAAATGGATTTCAGGAGTAGGACGTTGAGACAGGAGGGTGCCTACTCCTGTCTCAGACGCATCACCCTCAAGGATGAATGGAAGCTCGGGTTTCAGGTGTGCCAAAATGGGTGCTGCGGCAAAGGCGACTTTTAATGCCTCAAATGCTTTGGTGGCCTCCGGAGACCAATACGTGGAGTTACCATATTTTTGGTCATGTCGGTCAAGGGGTTTTACAATTGAGGAAAAACTGTGGATAAATTTCCTGTAGTAATTAGCGAACTCAAGGAAACGTTGAAGGGAGCGGAGACCTACGGGTCACAGCCACTTGAGAACAGCTGAGAGTTTTTCAGAGTCCATAGTGAAACCTACCTCTGAGATTATGTAACCCAAGAAGGTGACCTGTTTGCAGTGGAACTCACATTCTTCTAATTTGCAAAATGGATTATTTTCTATTAATTTTTGAAGAACTCGGGCTACATCTGAGTGGTGGCTTTTCATGGAGGCGGAATGGATAAGGATGTCATCTAATTATACCATCACGCATTTCTGGAGCATGTCCCAGAGGACATCATTTAAGAACTCCTGGAAAACTGTGGGAACATTGCAGAGACCGAAGAGCATTACAAGGTATCCGTAATGCCTGCTCCTGGTGTTAAACACGGTTTTCCATTTGTGGCCCTCCTTCATCTGTACCAAATTGTACACCCCTCACAGATCGAGCTTGGTGAACACCTTGAACCCTTTTAATCGATTGAATCGCTAGGTAGTAAGTGGAATTGGGCAGGCATTTTTGACCGTGATACTCCCTGTAATCGATACAGGGTCTTAGTTGTGTTTTCTTCACAAAGAAGAATCCGGCCCCAGCAGGAAAGGAGGACTTGCGGATGAACCCCCGGGACAGCGCATCCGCAACATATTCCTCCATGGCCTTATTCTCCACGACAGAAAGAGGGTAGACTCGACCTCGAGGGGGTATGGTCCCAGGTTTCAGTTCAATGGTACAATCATATGAGCGGTGAGGTGGGAGCTCACCCGCCTGCCCCTTATCGAATATATCTCGGAACTCTTGGTACTCTTCAGGCAACAAAGTGTCACAGCTTACCTTGTTTCCAGCGCTGCCTCTTCAGCGATGCTCAGCGTCAGTCCACGCATCATCTGCAGACGCGAGGTTTCAGAGTGAAACAGGCCTCTGTTTTATGCCATGCTTCCTGTAGTCTCCTCCTACCTACTTTCTTCCTCTGAGCCTGCTCCTCCTACCTACTTCCTGAGGAGGTGTTTAAAGGGCGGTCTGAGTCCTGACTCAGTTGCCCTTGCATTGTTGTTCAAAGCAGTTCTATTACCTTGGGCTCTGTGTATGACCTGGCTTGTCTTCCATCCAATCTGGTGCTGACCTGCGGCTCTGTCTGACTATTCTTTTGTCTTATCCTTATAGTGGACACCCAATCTGGTGCAGACCTGTGGCTCTGGCTGACTACCTGAACTGTGTATGACCTGGCTTGTCTGACTACCCTCTCTGGTGCTGACTTGTGGCTCTGTCTGATTATTATTTTGGTCGTTCCCTGTACCTAGCAGACACCCTATCTGGTGCGGGCCTGGGGCTCTGGTAGACTAGCTTTGATACTGACTGCAGGCGTGAGTCAAGTATACACTTCCTTATACTGACTGCAGGTGTGAGTCAGATATACACTCCATTCTGACTCAAGCGTGAGTCAGATTTCTCGCTACCTCGGATCAAGACTTTGAGTTCAGTCCTTGTTCCTGTTCCGTTCCTGTTCAAGCTCCTGGTTCCAGCAGAGACTACCAGTGGCTTCTGTCTATTCTCTAATAGAGTGGTCCCCCGCGGCAGTTTACTATTTCTGGTAGTAGCGCTTAGGACCTTAGGTGCGGGCATTTCAGACGTGTGGGACAAGTTTGCAGCATATGCCCTGCCTTATCACAGTAAAGGCACAGTCCCTCCCTCCTCCTAAAGGCCCTTTTAGCAACCAAAAGGCAAGTGAACCCAAGCCGTGTGGGCTCCACATCACCTGAGGATTCGAGAACAGGAGGCATTGGAGGAGAGGGAGGCACAGGTGGGGACGAAAGCTCGGGGCTAAATCCGTGAGAGACCTTCCTTTAGGGAGGTCTCTCATGGATATGGGATTCAATCAATATGCAATATGAGACCAATTCCTCTAGATCTCTGGAGAGGTCCTGGGCTGCAATCTCATCTTTAACTGTATCTGAAAGCCCATTAGAGAAAGTAGCCACAAGAGCCTCATTATTCCAACCAACCTCGGCTGCCAGGGTACAAACATCTATGGCATAATCCAAAACCGTCCTTGTACCCTGCTGGATGGACATTAGTTGCTTGGCAGCCGAGGTGGAGTGGCCCGGTACATCAAATACCCTTTTAAAGGATGCCACAAATTCAGAGTAATTGTACACAATAGGTATCTGCGTCTCCCAAAGGTGATTAGCCCATACCAAGGCCATGTTAGAGAGTAAGGAAATCACAAGGCCCACCTTTATCCTTTCAGACGGAAAGGACTGTGGTACCATTTCCAGATAGATACCGACCTGGTTCAGGAAACCTCTACACTGGTTAGGGTCACCCCCATAATGAGAAGCAGGGCAGACCCAGTCATGCCTCTAGCAACATTGGAATCACTATTGACAGTTGGAGCGGCAGCAGCTATAGGGGCAGCCTGCGCTGGGGTTGCTGAGGTGGTGGAGCCAGATGCACAATACGGAACAACAAAGTCTGGAGGGCTAACGCAAACTTGTCCATTTGCTGGTCTACCTGGTCCAGCCTGAAAAAAACATTTGTTGAATTGCCTGTGCCTTCTGAATTCATGGCCCTTGTGTACTGTTACGGACCAGGAACCAGACAGTCACAAAAATATAAAGTGCAAAACACCTTTATTAAAATAACAAAAGCAAACAAAACAAAATAGCGATCCATAAGCCAAAACCAAAAGTAAACCAAAAGACCAGCCGGTGTCAGGAACCAAGACAGGTACTCAGCCAAGCTGAGGTCATGAATACGGAGATCAGCGAATGTCAGGAACAATCTAAGAGCCAGGAGTCAGAAGGGACATCAGAGGAAGCCAGGTCATACACAGGTAATCAGCAACGCAGTAGAGCACTCTTGCAGCCAGAAGCAAACACAAGGGCAATCAGGTAGTGAGGCAAGCTGCTATAAATACCCTGGGAAGGTTGGCTGTTGGCTGATAGCAGTCAGGTGAGCAAACACAGAGAGGTCAGTTGATTCAGCCTGATCCAGCAAAGGGAAGGCAGCAGTAATAGATAGCAGAGCACTGGATTAGCTCAGACAGCAGAATTGAGCAGCAGAGTACAGCAGCTCAGCCAAACCTTGACAGGGACACTTGAGGCTCAGGAGTATTGGATCCATCATATTAATAGCCAGAGATGGGGCTGGTCCCACAACTATTGGATGCACAGTAGCTGACTGGAAACCCCATTTCCTTCCCTGCTTTGAAGTGGAGGCCTATGCCACATACTGCAAGGGGTAAGGGAACCATGAGCCTGACAATAGTTAAGCTACAGAACACCAACATCTGGCACTGCTTGGCAAAGTCGCATCTGCTCACATTGCCAGACACACTGGGCAAGGCCAGAGTTTGCGATTTCAGCGGATGTGACTTCATCAAGCAGCACTGCTCAAATATGCCTGGAGATGGTTATAAATGCTGTGAGCAAGCAATGGAGAGTGGGAACAGATGGACTGGGAAAACATAGGTAAGATCATAGCCCAGCCAGCCTGGGCAGGCACCAAGTCTATACAGGAAAGGGATGAGGAAAGGGATGAGCAACCTAAGTATGAGTGTCATAGAAGGAAAACTACCAAAGGTTGGGCATGCAGCACATGAAGAGCCTTTTTTCTCTTTCACAGATTTGGAATGGTCATGGTTCTTACCTCTTTCTATACTTGTGTGCCCCTTCTGCTCCTGCTGCATGCAGATGAGCAGAAGGGGGATGCCCGGTATTACTTTGTGTTCTCAGTCTTGCACACGGTCCTCCCAGGAACACAACCATACACTGGTATTAGCTGAAATTAGGTGGTGGGGCAGATATCAGGGGACCACAGGGCTTCTATAGAGAGTAGAGTTCCATTCTCACTTGGCAGGATACACTGCCAGTAGAAAAGAGAGTGGAGAACTTACAGTAACCCTTCTATTCATCTCTTCCTTTTCAATACAGTAATACATATTGCTTGCCATATATCTCCACTGTTCTTAACCATTTGAGTGCCAAAATGGTGCGCAACATAGTGGTCTATTTATCCCACTTGATTGAATGAGGGCTGCTGCTGCTGTTCTTGGTGCTGAAGCCTCTCTGCATCTTCTCTGCTCTCTCCCTGCCTTTCCCAACACATCAACAACATTACACCAAGATTATATGCTAATGATGTGTCTCCCCCATTCCTAATTCTTAGTGCATATGGCAATGTGTGTCTGTATCACCAAGGTGATGAGCTCTCCACACACTGACAGACAGAAAACAGCCATAGCATCAACTCTTAGTGCATCCTCAGTTTCTATAGTGCTGGAAAAACTGCTAATCTATATTGCTGTTAATCTGTTTTTCAGATATATTTTTCTCTTAGGTATCCATGATTTTCCATCTGAGTATTTTTATTTTGAGGCTATGGATAGTGTGGTTTCTCTGAGTTAACCCTTTGAGTGCCAGAGGGGTACGCAATGCATTGCAAATCAATGCGTTGCGTACCCCTCTGGCACTCAAAGGGTTAAAAATATGAACGATAGTGGTACAGTTCGTTCTTTTATTGTATTTTTAATTAATTATTTGTGTGCTTTGGTGATGACATCAAATAGCACTACAATTGACATATTTAATGACATTTGTAACATTAAAACTCTGCTTTTCTGGGTTTAATAAAAGCTTTTTGCCTTTCAATTTTCTTAGGTTATTTTATCACATTTACTACCACCATAAACGCCTATTGTGATTGATTATATAGTATCATAGAACAATTGATGAGGCTGTGAGTTAAGGCCATGCCAAATCACCCCTTGACTCCAAATGTCAGTGAGATAATGCTCTGGATCAACATCCTAACTATTTTGAAGACAACTGTTATAATTCTAAATATTGTACTTTGCTGTTTTGTCATCGGTATATGCAAGCATAGCATAATATGAATTTCATAACATTCCTGCCCTTACTGTACAAAATCACTGCCTTTGATTTAGTTTAAAGCGCTTTTCCTCTAGTGAATAACCTCTTGTTTTTGCTTAACTCTTTGAGTAAATTGCTCCTTGGAGAGTTCTTTTCATTGCTCTCGAATATATTTGTAAATAGTAATTGTATCACCCGTCTTCCTTAAACAAGCCCATTTTGGCTAGTCTCGCTTTAAAACTGGGATCCTCCAATCCCTTTATCAATTTTGTTGCATGTCTCTGCTCTTTTTTCAGTTCAATAATTTTTAAGAACTGGTCCCAAAAACTGTACTCCATATTCTAGATGAGGTCATACCAAGGATTTATAGAGAATTATATTCCCATTGGGTGCATCTATACCCCTTTTTAATATCCACCACCAACAATTATCAATATAATTTAAAGATACAGGATCCATTATACCATAGAGGAGACACATGCTCTTTGTAATGCTGTGCTTGCTGTCAGATGGAAACCCAGAGAAATGATCTTTCACTAGCGCTGGGATGATGCCAGACTAGCAGGCTGTGAGTGAGCCTGTTACTGGACATGTGTAATTCAGGCAAGGGCAACATGTGGCTCTTAATTTTTCCTTTTTGGTTCATTTTGTAGTTCAACTACAGCTGGAAAGCCACGAGACTATGCATTTAATGTGATTAACAACACTGTAAGCAAAATTATTGCCATAACAACATATATACCCACAAACACACACACTGATTTCTGTTGCATATTTTTACACACGCACACATATACACACACACACACATTCTGTCACATACACACTGTGAGGCTGATGTGCTTATAAAATGGAGCAAGTTTGGAGCACAGCAAATGCACCATAGGTAAAAAAAAATCTAAATTGTCCAAAATTACCTTATATTTAAATTGAGGCTCTTAATCCCTTGAATGCTACTGACACCTTCAGAACATTGCTTCAGAATGCAAAAAAGACCTTTATAACATCCAAGGGGTTAAAAGTCAATTTTAAAACAGTGGAATTTGTATTTGTTCCCTATAGCAGGGCTTATAATTTTAAGTCCTTTGCTACTAGCCAGACCTGAAAAGTTACTAGCCACTGCAAGCCATAGCATACCCACCAGGGCTGAATTTCTACTCACCAGGGGTAAATTTTCACTCGCTGTTGGCTAGTGGCGAGTGGAAATTTTGAGCCCTGCCCTATAGTGAAGTTGGCTTGCTTCAGAACTGCATCACTTTACTTAGAGTATCAGCTTCAGCGTACATAGGATTGTGTGAGACTATCAGTCATCTGCACAATGTAAAACTGGTCAGGCATAGTGACTGAATATTTATACTATTAGGAATCGATAAACATGGTCATGGTCAATAGTACCTCACAAGATATTATGGATATTATACACTGTTGGCCTTACTGCATCATGAATATGTAATTTATCTAAATTATCCACGTGCTATGCTTATATATACATTTTGATTGACTGCGACAGATGCTAGGTTGTGACGTCACTAGTTAATGGGGGTTGGTTATTCTTAACTTTGAGAGCAAGGTGACTGCTGACAGTATATCACAAATGGTCTTTATAATTAACCAAGCATTTTTGATTTAACATTAATGATACTAAGGGGATAGTTGTGGGTAGGGACAAATAGTCGGGTGGGACATTAAAAAGATGGTGGGAGGTACTTAGACACCAAGATGATTTAGTGAGAGGAAGATAATGACACTCATTATAGAAATAACCATTTTAAAAAATTAGGGAGAACATTGCTCTGTGTTTTAGCAGTTCAGTAATTATATTTGTACATGATATATTAACCCCTTAATGACCCATGATGTGCCAGGACCATCATGGGTAAACTTCCCTTAAGGACCCATGACGGTCCTGGCACATCCTGGGTTAAATTATAGCAGCGCGCCTCAGTGCACGATGCTATTATTCATTGTAGGCTGAGACTGAGTGCTCCGGTACTGGAGCATTCAGTCTCAGCCTTGTCACTTGTGCCGGGTCATGCAATCACATGTACCGGCATTTTGAAAAAATGAGGCAGTGTTAGCATCTGTGTCGTCCCTTTGCCTGTCTCTCCCTTACTATCAAAGTATGGGAGAGAGAAGCAGAGAGGAGACACGTAGTGATGAAAAAAATGCAGCAGCTGGGGTATTAACCTCTTCACTGCTAGTGCTGGAGGCTGGCTGGATGCAGGTCCATTTCTGACCTGCTAAAAAAATGTTATTAAAAAAAAATCTCAATGAACAAAACTAGGAGTGTGATTGTTGTGGAGCCATATAATACACTTATATACACCGCCAAATGTCATTAATAAAAAAGTGGGAAAATAGGGTGAGAAAAAGGGACATGGGGATTTTCACCTAGGGGGGACAGTGCCCACATAAAACTGCCCATTTTGTAGATATGAATGACCGGTCATACCTTTCATGCAGTCTCCGTAAAAATTTAACCCACTGTGCCCAAATGATCCCAAGAGAAAAAAAAATGGTGTTTTTTTACATTTTTTTTTTACCATTTTCTTTAATTTTACAATATAAACAGTAGGTTATCCATATAAGTATGGTATCAAAAGAAAGCCCTATCTGTGCATAAAAAAAACAGTATATAATTTTTGTGGCTGGAATAAAAGCCTTAGAAGGAAAACACTGTTGAACAAAGACATAGTCACAAAAGGTCAGAATGCAGTCCATAGACTGGACAGATAACAGAAGGGGACACTCTTATTCCTATGAAAACAATGAAAGCCCTGCACCCCTTGACAAGCTTTTCAGCTTTTCCCTTATCTTAATTGAAGATTGTCCCTCTCTGCAGTCTACCTGGGCAGCTCCCTTCTGATCTGGCTGAACAGTGTGACATCAGTAAAAGGGGAATTACTCTGGAACTACAACTCTGACAGAATTGAAATAACACTCTCCAGAGTCCAAATACTATGATGATTAATTAGAGCTGTTTTTATTATGAAACATTACTATCCCTTTAAGTGAAATCCACCTCAGATTTTCCGGGTCATTAAGGGGTTAATAATAGAACTACCTCAAGTATATATCAATGGGTATTGAATCTGCACCAAAAACATGGCAATAACTGAACATACAATGGCTTAATTAACTCTTTGCATTACATTACAATTAAATTAGTAAAATTAAAAGTTATGTTTTATGATGATAACCTACTCCCCACTGCAATGTTATTGTCACTATCACAGGCAGCAGCCACGCTGTTGAATTTTGCCATGGTCTTTAGCCCCAGATCTTTTTGGAACCTAGCAAAGCCCCTGGATCCAGCGGGAACAAAAGACACTACAGTATGTTAACATTTTTGCAAAAGTGATCACAGCATTAAAGATCTTAATGTGACTGCACTGATGGAAAATTTAGGACATAGAGAGAGAAAATTTGGGAGTATAAACTGATTTAATATTCTGAACTGTGGCCTGAAGCATGACAAGGAATTTATGTCACATTATCCCACACAAGAAACATATTTTGGGCCCTTTGGGTACCGGGGCCTGTACAGCTCATTGGAAGTGATGGATTGTGCATAACTCTGGCGCTCAAAGGATTAAGCCATACATTCTATAGACTTAGCCATCTCTGGCTAAAGACTAAAATTCACCAGAGAATAAAAAAGGTAATAAACGTTGCTTGTATCACTTAGTTAAAGGGATAGTAATGTCTTAGATATATAAAAAGTAATATTGTAGAGAATAAAAAAAGATATCCATTGATGGCATTCCTGTCTCTCAGAACTTTATGATTTGAGAGATAGAACGTTTTAAAGTTCTCCCCTCCCTGATTTCAGCTGTAAAGCTGACAGAAGGAGATCCGTGTTGGTCAACTAGAGGGGGCTCTTCAGCAGAGCCGAAATAGCGATATTTAAAAAAATAACTGCTTCATTGGAACGGTCTACAAAGGGTCTTGCAAATCAAGCACACTTGGTTCCAATGAAGTAGTTATCTTTAAATATCTCTATTTTGGCTCTGCTGAAGAGCCGCATGCCGGTCCCAGGACTATAATCTCCTGCTGTCAGCTTACAGCTGACATCAAGGAAAGGGGAGGGGGGGTGTTAAAGCATTCTATCTCTCAAACCATAAAGGTTTGAGAGATAGGAATGCCATTGATGGATTTCTTTTTTTACAATATACAATATTACTTTTTATATACTGTATCTAAGACATTACAATCCCTTTAAATAGCGAGCCTAGGCAATGATTACAAACAATATTGAAAATAATATTCTCTACCAGTGGAATTTAAGCGTTAAAATGATTTGCATGATTTTTTAACCTGCCATGTATTGCGTATTCAGCTTTCATTCTAAATATGCCTAAAGAAGAGACCTTAGTTGTTTTAAAAGCTTGCATCCTAGAGACACTCAGACAATAAATGTATACATTTTACTCTACCGTCTCCTGCAATAAATATAATAACTGGGAACACATTAAGCCTCACAGTCATAGAAACAGTTGGAAAAGAGGCCACCCCTGCCCCAAGGAGCTTGCAGTCTAATTGAATAATATTAGACAGACAAGTATAAGGAGACAGATAAGTATGAGGGTATCTAATTCTGTTAATTACAGTGCTGATTTTGTCAAGAAGCTGTGTATGATGCTGGTGCTTCAAAATATGGGATTTAAGGTTAGTCTTAAAGATGGAGGGGCATTGTTTTAGACACAGGGGGAGGTATTGAGTTTCAGCGGTAAGAATTGTAAAGTGAAAATGGCTCGAGACGAGAGAGGACAGTGAATGTAAATGGAGTGACAAGAAGGGAGCTGTATGCTGAGCGGAGAACATGAACAGAAATGAAAGTGGACATGTATGGAAGGCAGCTTAGTGGAGGGCTTTAAAGGTAAGAAGGACTTTGTAGGTAATACAGTATTTAATAGGAAGCTGTAAAAGATCATGAACAGGTTCAGTTTTGGGAGATGTCGTGCTACTAATAGCACGTGTCAGAACAGGGACTTCAAAATTTATCTGGTGTGTTTAGGGCACATTAAAAATATCACTCTATGTTATGGAGTTACTATACAAATACTGTGACACTGTTTGTTTATGGTGATACTGCATTGCCTTGTACTTCCTGTTTCCTGTTCTTACCTCTGACCTGGATGCAGTTCTGTATCATAACATGATTCCTCACACACACAGCTTGCAGTGTCTTTATTACTATACTTGAAACATGGTGTCAGAAGTGGCTAGAATTGGAACTGAGCCTCTTGTTTGGAGTACAGCAGCTTTGTGAAACAGCACAGGTTTGTGAGTTACTGCCTAAGACTGTACTTTGTGGACTTTCCTGGCATTTCAGTGCTCAGAGGTTAAGCTGCAAAATGGCTACAATGAATTGCATACCTCCCCCAGAGGGAATGAAAATCAGTGGGGATTGGAGTAGCAATTGGGACACTTTCAGAGCTGAATTTGAAGATTATTCCCTTGCTACAGGGTTGAGTGAGAAATCTGCAGCAGTGCAGGCAGCAACTCTGAGGAGAGTAATGGGCAGTGAATGCAGACATGTTTATAAGCACAACCTAAACCTCACAGCAGAGCAGCAAAATAATGTTGCAGCCATTTTAGATGCATTGGAAGCTTACTTTAAACCTGCTAAAAATGTCATATATGAAAGGTATGTGTTTGGATGCTGCAAACAAGAAGAGGGAGAATCTCTTGATAACTTTGTTACACGCTTGAGAGAAAAAGCAGCAACTTGTGAATATGGCACTCTGAGGGATGAATTAATAAGGGACACAATTTTTCTTGGTATAGCCAGTGAGAGCACACGCAGGCGTCTCCTAAGAGAACATGAATTAACTTTAAACACAGCTATAGAAACCTGCCGTACAGCAGAGCTCACTGACAGAAGTATGAAAGTTATGGAACAGGACAGACAGCAGACTGACAGCATCAACATTGCAATGCAGCAACAACACATTAGAGTCGATCACGGGACCAAACCGCAGCAACAGTGCCGCCTGTTTAGCACAAATGCTGCCGACCCCACAGCGTGCAAATACTGTGGGACTGTGCATCAAAGAATCAAGGAGCAGTGTCCAGCTTATGGAAAGTCTTGTAGGTCTTGTGGAGGAACAAATCATTTTGCTAGAGTATGTTTGTCAAGTAAAAGATGGCCATCATTAGGAAAGTTACACAACATAGAGAACACATCTACATATGAGGAAGAGCCACACACTTCTGAAGTGATATACAGCAGTGAAATGATTGGCACTGTGCAGGCCAGGGGAAAGAAATGGTTTGTCACTTTAACTTTAAATAATAAGCCCCAATCCTGCCAGCTTGATTCAGGGGCAACATGTGATGTAATGTGCCTGAGAGACAAAATGAAGTTAGCACCTGAGGCAAATCTACTGCCAAGTGACACCAGACTAAAGTTATACTCAGGTGAGCTGATGAAATCTCTAGGACTCTTCAGGACAGGATGTGTCGTACGTGGACAGACATACAAGCTAGAGTTTGAAATAGTGGAAGCCTGTCAGAAGCCACTGTTATCCGGCTCAACCTGTGAACGTCTGGGGCTGATGCATTTCTCCATCCCTGCAGAGCTCAACGTAATGGACAATCAATTGAAAGGGCCCTTGACAAAAAAGCTGCTCATAAAAGAATTTGAGGATGTTTTTACTGGACCAGTAGGATCTGTACCAGGTGAAGTTCATTTTGACCTTGACGTGAGTGTCCCTCCAGTTCAGTGTGCGCCACGCAATGTGCCGGTGGCCATAAAACAGGCAGTTAAGGCACAGCTCGACCAGTATGAGGCAGATGGACATATTGCTCCAGTGACTGAACCAACTGATTGGATAAGTAATATGGTGATTGTGAAGAAGCCTGATAAGCTGAGAATATGCATAGATCCCAAATTTTTTAATCAGGCCCTGCGGCGATCTCACTACATCATGCCAACTCTCGAGGATGTTTTGTACAAGCTGCCTAAGGCGCGGTTGTTCACACTTGTTGATGCACGGGATGCATTTTTGCAATGTAAGTTGGATACTGCAAGCAGTTTCATGACAACCTTCTGGACTCCCTGGGGCAGGAAAAGATGGCTCAAATTGCCTTTTGGGGTCTCAGTTGCACCAGAGGTTTATCAGCGTAAGCAACATGAACTTTTAGCTGGACTTAGTGGCATTGAACCAATTGCTGATGACATCCTTGTTGTTGGCTGTGGGGATACAGATGGAGAAGCAGAACAAGATCATGATAGCAAACTGCTGGAACTGATGAATCGGTGTAGGCATGTAAAACTAAAACTTGGTTTGAAAAAACTGCTATTCAAGGTCAAAGAGGTCCGTTTCCATGGACACATACTATCCTTGGAGGGTTTGAAGGCTGACCCAGAAAAGATCAGAGCTATACTGGATATGCCACAGCCAGCCAATGTGAAATCTCTGCAGTGCTTCATAGGATTTGTTACCTACCTAGCAAAATTCCTACCACACCTCTCAGAGGTTTGTGAGCCATTGCGGAGGCTTTTAGACAAAGATGCAGTTTGGCATTGGCTTCCTAAGCATGAACATGCGGTGCAGGACATCAAGCGTTTGGTCACAGATACACCTGTCCTGAGGTACTATGATGTTACAAAACCTGTAACTATTCAAAGTGACGCAAGCAAAAGTGGACTCGGGTGTTGCCTATTGCAAGAGGACCAGCCTATTGCTTTTGCCTCAAGGGCACTGACCCCTACTGAGCAAAATTACGCACAAATTGAAAAAGAATGTCTGAGTATTGTTTTTTCCTGCCAGCGCTTTCATCACTACCTCTATGGTCGTGACAAGATCACTGCAGAAACTGACCATAAGCCTCTCATATCCATTTTCAAGAAACCACTTTTGTGTGCACCCAAACGCCTTCAGAGCATGTTACTCACGTTACAAATCTATTGCCTTAATGTTGTTTATAAACCTGGCCCTGAGATGTATATTAGCGACACTCTTAGCAGAGCTACAGTAGCAGGTGGCACACGTGAGTGTGCACAACACACAGTTTGCAGTGTTCAACAGGAGCTGTATGACATATCGCAGATTAATCATTCAGACTATTTAAATGTTACGGATCAACGGTTGCTTCAGCTACGACAGCACACAGAAATTGATGAGAGTTTGCAAGCACTTAAGTCTGTTGTTCTGGATGGTTGGCCAGATTCAAAGGAAGAGGTGTCATTAATTGTGAGAGAATACTGGACTTTCCGTGATGAAATCAGCATTCAGGATGGAGTACTGTATAAGGGGCCAAGAGTCATCATTCCAAAATCATTGAGGTCGGAAATGTTGACACGCATACATTCAAGTCACATTGGTGGAGAAGCATGCTATAGGCAGGCACGAGATACCTTATACTGGCCCAACATGCATAGTGAGATTAGAGACGTTGTTAGTCATTGTTCAGCTTGCAATGAATATGCACGGGCACAGCAGAAAGAACCCATGATGTCACATGTGCTGCCTACCCGGCCTTGGCAAATTGTAAGCATGGACTTATTCAGTTATGCAGGGAAAGACTTTCTACTAATTGTTGATCACTATTCTGACTTTTGGGAGATTGAGCTGCTTCCTGACCTTTCTGCTGAAACTACAATAAAGCGTTGTAAGGCACAGTTTGCACGTCATGGACAGCCGGACAGGGTAACCTCTGATAATGGACCTCAATTTGCATGTGAGCAGTTCTGACGGTTTTCAATGGATTGGGGGTTTGAGCATCTTACTTCTTCTCCCCGGCACCCACAAGCTAATGGTAAAGCAGAATCAGCTGTCAAGATAGCCAAGAATCTTTGCAGGAAAGCCAAGTATGATGGTAATGACCCATGGAAAGCCATTCTACATTGGAGGAACACCCCAACTGAAGGCATGGAAAGTAGCCCTGCACAGCGCTTGATGTCAAGGAGACTGAAGACTTCATTGCCAGTGGCCAACAAATTACTTGAACCTTGTGTTGTAACAGGTGTACTGGAGAAACTACGACGGAGGAAACAGATCTCCAAATTGACATATGATGTGTCTGCCAAAGATTTACCTGAACTAAGCATTGGAGAGCCAATCCGTATGAAGCCACTTCCTGGTGACAGGACTGGTCGTTGGAGACTGGGTACCTGTATACAGAGGGTTGCTCCTCGATCTTATCTTGTGGATGTGGACAGCAGTCTCTACCGCCACAATCGAGTGGACCTGCAAGTGGCAGAACAACTCACCACACAAACCTACGAGCATCCTGTACTTGACCCTACTGAGATGCTCAATGCCCCTAGTCCTGCTGGACCACGTACGCAAAGCAGAGACAATACTGCTGTCACATCAGAAGAATGCAATGAGGAAAAAGTAATGCAGCCGCATATACCAGCAACTTCTTCTGGGCCAAGCACACCAACCAGGAAAGAGTGCAGTGCCTTATCAACACCTTCTGGAGCTAAACAGCTCCCCTCAGGCAAAATCCCAGTTACTTTGCGTAGCGGTCGACTTCCAAGACCACCAGATAGACTCAATCTGTAATGTATCTATCAGTAACACAGTATGTTATGTTTAAGACTGTTCAGTATTTGTTCTAGGTTAATTGTTTGCTAATTTTGGGTTGAATGTAAAAAAGGGGAGATGTTATGGAGTTACTATACAAATACTGTGACACTGTTTGTTTATGGTGATACTGCATTGCCTTGTACTTCCTGTTTCCTGTTCTTACCTCTGACCTGGATGCAGTTCTGTATCATAACATGATTCCTCACACACACAGCTTGCAGTGTCTTTATTACTATACTTGAAACACTCTACACATGGCACAAGGTAAGTACCCCCCAAAGTACCCCCAACCTAACCTAACCTAAGTACCCTAACCCAAAAACTAACCTAACCTTTCCCAAACCCAACTGACTCTGACCCCAGCTTCTAAACTAACAAATACTAACCTGGTGGCATTCAAGAGACTGACTCAGACACAGACACAGCTCCCAAACCTAACAGATATTGACCAAGACTGACCATAAACTAAGCTAAGAGATGGTAACCTAATAGATACTTACCTGGTGAAATCTTGAAGGGTAATATCTTGAGGGAGACACCCACAATTTTGTGAGCTTGTCATAATGATGCCCATCCTGTAGGTATCACCTTTTTCAATATGATACCAGGAGAGAGTATGTGATGATTTGCGTAACTGACTTTGGAATAGATTGCATAGGGGATAGGTGGGAGGCCAGTTAGGTGTAGACTGAAATAGTGTAAATGGGATATAATGAGGGCAATGGGGTAAAATGAGGGCATGCGCAAGTAATTTAGTGGTTGCCTAGGAGGATAATGGGTAGATTTTAGCGATATTGTGAAGGAAGATGTGACACGTTCTAGCCAAGAACTGAATGTATGTGAAGGAAAGGTAGGAATCAAATATGTCCCCAGGCAGTATGCTGAGTCATCTAGATTATTGTCAGTTTTATCAACTCTGATGGTAAAACTAAGTGTTGGGATAGATCTGGGTTGGAAAAGGATAAATTTAGTCTATAACATATTAACCCCTTAAGGACCAGCGGTCCTGGGATGTTTCCATCCCATAAGGACCACTTTGATCCTTGCCGATGCACCAGTACATGTGACCTGCTGTGTGTATTGGCGCTCCGCTTTGAGGCCTGAAAGAGATAACTCCAGTCTTGGAGCAGTCAATTTTAGGCCCCATTTTTACTTACAGCGCTCCCGGTGGAGCACTGTAAGTAAAAAGTATGCTATGACCGTCATCGATCTTTAAGTATTTAAGGACCATGATGGTCATAGTACATCATGTAGTCCTTAAGGGGTTAATCATGTATGTTCAAGAGTTTGATCATCTGAAAGCCTTTCTGGGAGTAAATGGAGTATTATTTGACTAGATGTAGGTTTGAAGTCTTATTGTTGATTCATTTTCAAAATATTTTCCATTGGTTTCAGGTGTTACTTAGTAAGAAATATTTTACTGTCTATGTGCTAGGCTATGAGCTGGTGACTAAGCACATTCATGCTGTCTAGCAGTACACTACACAAATATTATTGATTAACAAATGTACATTTTTATATAGTCAGACTCATAACTTTCCCCAACACAATGCAAATATTTTGTAACTTTGTGACAAACGTTATCCAGTTTGCAAATAATATAATATCTGACATTACAAAACAAGGTATTTTCCACAAAGTTAACATGAGTAAACTGCACTACTTGCGTCAGCTCTTAAAACCATCTAAATGAACTGCCACTTTTGAGCAGGTACAACCTAGACAATGATGAAACTTTTATTTAATGGTGGTTGGAAACAATGTTGGATGAACAGATTGTCCCTGAGAAATGAACTAGAACAATTATCAGCTGTGTTCCATCTTTACAAACTTTGCCTATGTAAAATTGTCCTTCATACTACCTGTCCAGCTAAAGATCTTCATTTTATAGTTTTCAAGAATTGATTCTGAGGATAGAACATGGTAGGTTGCCTTCTCCAGTTGTCCATTAACATTTGGCTCTCATGTAAATCTTGTACATAATGCACCGGCATTTCAATTAATCCATATATGGCCTTGAACAGTATGGATTTAGTTACTGTCAGAACACCTTACCACAATAGAATATACAACTATTAAGGAAGTGTGTAAATAAATATTTATCTGCATTTATGGGCTCTTTTTATTTACCAGTTTATATCCTGATCTGCCCTGTTTATGTTTGTTTTGATATATTTGTTTCCTGGGCATTTAGGATATGAGGCAATGCTTTTTTGCATATGATTGGGTCTTATTCAGTTTGTTATCTGTACTAAACAATGGTGGAAGGATCAGTGGGAGGGATGAGTGGTGCACAGGTGAAGCTAAAGGTATCTAGGATGCCTTGCGTAGGGGAGCATGATTTCTAAATCCTTCCTCGATGCTCAAATCACAGGATTCAGGTCTGTGAAAAGGATCAAAGGTGGAGTTTGTTCATTGGCAGGGCTAAGGGTGCATATTATGCCTTGACTAGGGGCACCTAAGACAGAAGTCCTTCACTGATATTCAAAACACAAGATTCAAGAGAGCTCAGTAATGGGGTTCTTAAGATAAACTGACTGACTGAAGTACACTTGGTTTGCTGCTCTAAAATAATAGAATCCATCTTTGCAGGTAGGTGGACCTTCAAGGACTCCCAGCTTTGATGACTGTTTTTATTCTGCATTTTTGGTTCCTTTAGTCCAGAACATGCCTGTGAATTGTTGTCATGTAGAAAAAATATTGCTTTTCCATAACAAAAGTCCCTAGTCAAACTGTAGTGCATCTCTTCTAATCTTTCTCTATGCAATGACGAATCCATTATACCCAACCTAATTTTGCTTGTATCCAAAGTGTATATATGCCGCTCATACTATATATAATATATATATATATATATATATATATATATATATATTAATATATTTATATAATTTTTGTTTCATTATTAGAATAATTCTCATGTTTTGTTATTTTTGTTATCTATACACCTTTCCGTGAAGATAATAAAAATTAACATACCAAATGAAAAAAGTAAGCAAGAAAATCAAAACTCAAGCTCTATATTGATTCTATCAAAAATCTGCTTTACTAGCCGCGCAGTGTAATGGGAAAGGGTAGCAATGCACTAAAGAAGTGGTTCTCAAACATTTTAAAGTTGAGCTTCTAATGCATATTTATGAATATTATTATGCAAATTATGCTCTAAGACTAAGAATATATATGCATTTAAGTATTATGCATTTCATGTGAAGTACATGTGAAATTGTATAGGTGTGTCTTCAGCAGAAATGATTGAGAACCACTGCATTAAGGAACTGAAACATTCTCTGGGAAAATCCTACTTCTACCCTTGTACAACAACATGACCCAGGGGCAGAGCTACAGTACCAAGGCCCTGTCCACTTTATGAGCCCACTGAATGATGGAAATATTAAAGTGAACCTGTCAACCTAGGAATAGTTTAGCTAGTTTTAAGGAGCATTAGAAACTGCCTATATGTTAGGCCAATAATATCCATTTTTTGGGATGAGCCATTTTTCTATAAATAGTCTTTAATAAATTAACTTGTATTTGTTGGCAGCACAGAATGACATTTTAAGCTTATTATTTTTGTTCTGGACTAATTCTAGTCCAAAATGTTTCATGAAGGAATCTAGACAGAGCCCACACACTGGGGACTTTTCTAATAGCAAGATGATGAGTTGATCTAGAAAAGAATGAATCAGCATACTGTGAAATTAAGAAGCATAAAGTGCTTGGTCATCCCCAGAGGAAGGGCAAGAGACTGTACTTGCCCAACCCTTTATGCTTGGCTTCCTTGGATAAACACAGGGTCTGGGTGGGCTTGCCTGGGAGACATGTTATGGCTTTGCACCCCCCTGCAGTTTCTGCAGATTCCCATGATTAAAGGGATAGTAATACTTCGTTTTAACTTTATTTTATTTTTTAGGCATTAAAAAAACATGAAGAATGATATAAGTCTTATCTCTCAAACCTTTATGGTTTAAGAGATATTCACAAGCAAAGTTCCCCTCCCCGCCCCTTTTTCCTAGTGTAAGCCATCTCTTCTCAGATGTGAGTCTGGTTGTGAGACCAGACAGATAACAGAAGGGGACAATTTTCTTTGTATGAAAACAATGAAAGCCCTTCCCCCCTTGACAAGTTTTTCAGCTTTTTCCCTTATCTTAATTGAAGATTGTCCCTCTCTGCAGTCTACCTGGGCACCTCCCTTCAGATCTGGTTGAACGGGGGGGGGATACTTTGTTTGTGAATATCTCTTAAACCATAAAGGTTTGAGAGATAAGACATATCATTCTTCATGTTTTTTTAATGCCTACAAAATAAAATAAAGATAAAACGAAGTATTACTATCCCTTTAAGTGTCATATTCTGCAGCAAAACACTAAAAGTTAATTCCTACAAAACGATTTACTATGACTAGTAAAACATAACAGCAGATTTTAAACTTGCATTAAAGTGATAGATCCACTTCAAGGATGTATAATTTCCAGTAAACAGAAGGTGCATGGAAATGTATTTTGGCAGTATTTGTGTCCACTATTAAGCAACCCTTTTGAGCATGTCACTGACTATGTCTTTTGATCCCTGTAGATACATCTTGATGGGTCACGCACAAAGACAATGTACAGCAGAGGGTTTGTGGAGTGGCAGCATTCCTGAATGTCTTTGTAAGTGAATATAGCAACTGTCTTTCTTGAGTAAGCTTTTTCACTCTACATCGTGTAGCCCAGTGTTTATCAACATCAGTTCTCAGAACACACCAAAAGAGCTTGTTTTCAAGATATACCTGCTGAGTAATCCATGGCTCAGTAATTGTAATTAATCCTTATGTGCTTAATTAGGGACATTCTGAAAACCTGACCTGTTTGCATCCCCTGAGAACTCAAGCTGAGATTAACTAGTGTAGACTGTCTTATATAGACAAACCTTACTTAATTGTTCATGTGCAGTGGTAATGCTGTTAAAGGGACAGTAATGTCCTCTAAAAATATTTAGTGTTAGGTAGAGGTTGAAAAAAGAAACTAATTTCCACAAACTCTACCTCTCAAACCTCTATGGTTTGAGAGATATAGGGATTCAAAGTTCCCCATTCCCTCTCCTTCTCCTGATGTTAGCTGTAAAGCTAACAGCAGGAGATTTGAGTAGTTCGACTTGAGGAGGCTCTGCAGCAGAGCCAGAATTGCATTACTTTAAAAGAATTCGTTGCAAACCAGGCACACTTTGTAGACATTTCCAATGAATGAATTAATTTTAAGTAACGCAATTTTGGCTCCGCTGCAGAGCCGCCTGGTCCGCGGACGCTGACATCAGGAGAAGGGGAAGGAGGGGGGAACTTTGAATCCCTATATCTCTCAAACCATAGCGGTTTGAGAGACAGGGCTTGTGGCAATTAGTCTCTTTTTTCAACCTCTACCTAACACTAAATATTTTTAGGGGAGATTACTGACCCTTTTAATGTCTACTACCAATTTATCTTCTATTCATAAAGACTGATACCTTACCTCAGTCCACTTACAGACAATGAAATACTATCACTTCTGAGACACCAGTCCAGAATGATATATTTAATGAGAACCCTAGAGCCCTAGAAAAAAGCAGGAATTAGAGCCCCCCAGAGGACATGTGTAAGACTAAATTGTAGGTCATGGAAACAACTAGTGTAGTTTTATCTACAACCCAAGATCATATGTAGGTGATAGTGTTCCTTTAAGTAGAAAATATCTTACACACTTTGTGAATAGGCAATAAAATAACATAGGGAATGGAGAGTCTTCTCCCAGTTCAGTACAGATGTCACTTGTCTTTCCAGCTCTTATCTGCTTGAATGCAATCACTCAATTCCATTATCTTTGTTCCCTCCTAACTTTCTTTCCCCCCCCCCCTTTCCTATACCTCTCTCTATCCCAATACCATGTATGTCCCCTCCATGGCTCTTTAGAACCTTTGAGTGCTATAGTGGTGTCAGCTCATAGCAGAGCAATGTGTTGTACATCTCTCTGGCACTCAGACAGTTAAGCCACTCCTGAGCCCTAGGCAAAGTATGAAGTATTAAGTCCTCTTGCTCCTTGGATGCTATAGAGGTTTCCAACGTTTCATAATGCAATGGAACCTCCCTAGCATTTCAGGGTTAAATAATAACAACATCTATAAGTAATATAATAATAACTAGATGTAACAACTAAGGCTTAAATACTGAAACATATAGTAGGGGAATGTACCAATACGATTTTACTCTAAACTAGGCACTGGAAGTAATTCCCTTAGTGCTACACCTGCCTAACAACCATATATTAAGCTAATTACACCTAAAAGTCTCCCCTTAACACCACTTGTTCCAGTTAGAAGGCAGCGGAGAAGTGCATGGGCATTTTATTGCACTTATTTTCCATGATGTATTAAGAACAGAGGAAACTGTCATAACTTTGCTTCATTTCCATGTTCATTCTATGGGGAGGCATTTGGGGCTTGCTTGTCCTGAAGTCTTATCAGTGAACAATGTGCACTGTTATAGAGACAAATGCTTGCTAACACACCATGTAAAAAGGTACCTCGTGAAAAACCTTCCGAATAGGCCATTTGGGAACTCAGTACACCAGGTGATAGAGCCGTTCCAGTTCTCCTCCAGCTGGGTTGTAGAACACAATCAACAAATGGTTACAGCTGCACTCTGGTATCCATATAGCTCAAACAGAGAGACTTCAAACTATTCTAAAAATCCTTTTATTGGAATTTGCTTAAAATTCAAACAAACAGCAGAATAGCGTTGGGGTGAGGAAGGATATAGACGAGGGACCCCACACATCTTACATGTTTCGCACTCAGTTTTGCATACTCATAGACTCTATGAGTAAGCGCAACTGAGCGCGAAACACATAAGACGTCTATGTCCTTCCTCACCCCAACCCTATTGTGCTATTATAATTTAAATGTATTACTAGTAGCACTAGGTACATCAATGCAGCAGGGTAGTGAGCAGCATCAGCACTGATTTCAGGTTGGCATCTCTGTGATCAGAATTGCTTTCTGTGTGATGGTATGTCTGACAAGTCACCCTTATACAGTTACAGGATTCAAATTCTGCAGCAGTGAAAATATAGTTGAAAGTGAATGTGAGTGTGGGGAACCTTCACCATGGTGCATGTAATAGAGAGAAAGAGAGAGGTGAAATAAAGTTCACATGCTCTCATTTACAGCCTACAGATATAGCTAGCTGTCATTAATTTAACATTTCTTGAGTTACAACATCTCAATCAGATAAGCTACTTCCATTGACTTACATGGGAATTTTTTACTCTTTGAGGATCAGTGGTGTCCAACACACTGCAACACAAAGGGGGTTATGCACCAAGACATGATAAAGAGGTGATAACAAAGAAATAACTACTCCAGCATTATCACTTCTCCAGTCCCTATGATATTATATACAACCTATGCACTATGATCTCCAGTGTTGGATAAATTGCAGTGCATTGGCTCCATAGAATAACATAGGAACCAGTGAAGTGACATAGATGGAGAAATTATCTCTGTGTTATCACTTCTTTATCATACCTTAGTGCTTAGTGTTGGACAAAACTCTGTCAATCAAAAGGTGAAGAATAACCATTTGTAGTATAGCTGTCTTTTGAGGACAGATGTGGTCTATTCAGCATTAGCACAGATAAGTATATGTATTGATATGGATTGGAATGAGATTCATATAAATTATGTACTTTTATTTTTTACACCTTTTTTTCTCTTTTTGACAGTATTGACAACAACACCCTTTGTTCCCAGTTCTACAGAGGCACCGAGTCAGGTATTTGTCCCATTCATGTCAATGGTACAGTGTCTCATTGATTGAGAGCAAGGTTGTGACTACACGGGGTGTTGAGTTTGCAGTTATCATGGGGCCTGGCCAAAAACACCAGGACCTAGACAGAGAATATTTTTGTATTAGGGGACCCAAAAATGTTTGCCCCCAGGGAAATCAAATGACTAGTTACACCACTGAGCAGGGGTATTTTGGTACATTGCACTTGGTAATAATGTGCTAGGAAGTACTACAAAAGAAGTTACCTTTTAGTCAGATAGTATTGTATGTATATTCCTGCATTACAGAGTCAAACTACTCTACAGAGTGTCATAACTGAACCATCAGTGGGAAATGAGTGTGAGAGGATCCAAGCAGTGAAGGAAGCAATGGAGAACTGCACTGCTGAACCAGATGAATGGATCAAATACCTTCAGTTGCAGTATCTGTACCTGCAGATAGAGAATCTAAGGTTGGACATCAACAGGAAGAAATCAGGAAGCAGCTAACTTTAATTAAAGACATCTAATAATAACTCCCACTTATTCACTGACATAATAAGGTTAAAAGGGCGGTTATTATTATGACATTTTGTTCACATCTAAAACCAAATGAAATTATAATTTTTTCATATTTTTAGTTATTATTTCATAGCATGTTATTCGCTACAATGACATCCAAGTAGCAGCTTTATTCAATGGTTGTTTATCATTTGTGCTTGGCTCGAGGAATTCATTAAAATCTTGATTTCACTTGTCTGGTTTAATGTTTATTTTATGAAGGCAATAAATACAACCTTTTATTCACAAATATGTGCATCTCTAACTTCATCTTCAGGTAGTGCAGCTACTCTTATATTACAGGGGGAAACAATGGTCCTTGGAAGGGTGCAGACAGTGGATATAACAGGAAATGTGGTTACTGAATAAGGTGAGGGCATGAATGGAGATGTCAGAGAAGATCAAACAGCTGAGTCAATCTAAGGAAGATGGGAGTTGCAGTCTACTAAAAGATGGGGGAGCCAGTCCTAGGTTATTCACTTGTAGCTGAAATGTCTTTTGGATGCAAAGCCCTATAACATTAATTTTTGGTTGTGTTATTACAAATGTATTTAATTTTCTGGAAACCGCTCTGTGGAAATTCTGGATTTGCCTTCAAGGAGTACTATATTGCTGCTTAATTGTATAACTCACAAAATTTGCCATCAGGTTGGCTTAGTAGCTTAAGAATGTTTTATCAAGTGTCCACCAGTTTGATTCACTAGAGGTAGTAGACTGTTAAGTGGATAATCAGATTATATAGGTACTAGTGTAAAAGCCCGTGTACACTGGCCAAGGTCCGGGTGATGTTAACCCTTTGAGTGCCAGAGGGGTACGCAACGCATTGCTTTGCAATACGTTGCGTACCGCTCTGGCACGCAAAGGGTTAAGAGGCTGGTGCTGCTCTGCATCCTGCCACCAACGCAGTCATGCACTGTAGAGACTGCCTGAAAGCACAGAATGCTACCAGTACAGAACTCCCAGCATTCTGTGCTCCCAGCACAGAACTCCCAGCATTCTGTGATCCCACCGTTCCATGCTCCCCGCATTCCGTGGGCAGTCTGTACATGAAAAAAAGCCTATATGATGAAAGTGATTGATAAAAATGAAATGGATTTTCTGACAAAAACAGAAATCATTATTCCGACATTCTATACTGTACCAAAAATACATAAAAATTTGGAACATCCTCCAGGACGCCCTATAGTGTCAGGTATAGGCAGTCTCACAGAGAATAGTAGTATCTACATAGATCAAGTGTTGAGAGAATTTGTATATGCACTGGCATCGTATACAAGAGACTCTCTAGATGCCATCAAGAGAATTAATGATATTAATTTGGAAGAGGATCATTTTTTGGCAGCACTAGATGTAGAGTCCCTGTATACGAACATTATACATGAGAATGGGCTGAAAGCAGTTGAATTTTTTCTAAGAAGTAGAGGAACGCAATATAGAGAACATAACCAGTTTATTCTGGATTTATTAGAATTTGTACTAACACATAATTATTTTGTGTATGACAACAAATATTATCAATTGAGGGGCATAGTGATGGGGAGTACATGTGCCCCTACATATGCGAACCTCTACTTAGGCTGGTGGGAGCATAACATCATCTTCAATGAGGAGATGGAGATTTATACTAGGAGCATCAGCCTATGGTTAAGATTTATAGATGATATCCTTCTGATATGGACTGGTACAGAAAGACTGTTCAATGAATTTATAGAGAGAATAAATAAGAACAAGTTGAACCTTATGGTGACGAGTGAAATAAGTAAAGATGCAATTTCATTTCTGGACATTAATATATACCGTGGCATACATGGAACTATAGAGACTAAAGTGTTCAGAAAGATAACAGCGACGAATAGTCTTTTAAGAACAGATAGTCAACATCCAGAACCTCTTAAAAGAGGTATTCCCACAGGACAATATCTCAGGATTAGAAGACTGTGCAGTACACTGGAGACCTTTAAAAATGAAGCAAAACAACTACAAAGTAGATTTCTAGAAAGAGGCTATAGTAAAAAATCATTAAAAAGAGCATATCAAAGAACTCTACATGCCAATAGAGAAGAATTACTTAATCCAGCCCCCCAAAAAATTGAAAAATCAGTAGTGAGACTAATAGGGAGCTTCACAGAGGAACATCAAGAAATTAAGAATATACTTCAAAAACACTGGTATATATTACGTCAAGATGAGGATTTGGCAGAAATAATACATTTGACACCTAATATAACATATAGACGTAGCAAAAATTTGAAAGATATATTAGTACACAGTCATTTGGAGAGGGAGAGGAAGGAAACTTGGTTAAAATAAAAAATGACAGGTACATATCCACGTGGGACTTGCACAGCTTGTAAATTCATTTCTAAAAGGAAAACATTTAATAACTTTAATGATACAGAGAAGTTTGAAATCCGACAGTTTATTAACTGCAAAACAACGGGTGTAATTTACTTATTATCCTGCAAGTATGGACAGAAATATGTTGGCAAAACTAAGAGGGAACTGAGATGCAGAATACTGGAACATCTGGGGGATATCAGGAATAGGAGAGATAAAACAGTGGCCAGACATGTAAATGAAAGACATAAGGGTGATCAAGAATATATACAATTCCAAGGTTTAGCAAATAATAAGTACCTCAAGGAAAGGAGATCTGAATATTAAACTACTGAGGAAAGAGGCACAATGGATATACAGATTGGGAACACGTAGTCCTCAAGGATTAAATGAAGGATTTACTTTTAGCCCTTTTATAAAGGAATGGAAGTAATTTTCTTTGGATAAGGACATATAATGGTAACACTATCTAAAATTTATAAAATTAACATCTTCTTTGAAAAAATTCATTAGGGTAACCCATTATTTTCTCAGAAATATATACACACATATTAGATGTCCTATGAGCAACTAAAGAGCCATATACTTTAAGTATTATAAGAGAATTTGGATTTCGATAGGTTAATGGTATATATATTAAAATGAATGATCCCTTTTCTTAATCATCGCAATTCTTTCAATTTGCTCTAGATTTATTTATCATTTTTTGTGTGACACACTTTATTTTAAAGGTACAATTACATCAAAAGAAAGAAATAACATGGGGCTAAATAGATGCTATGGTCCCTAAAAATAGAAAATAGGAAGAAGATAAGTTATTAAGGAGTGGATGGGGTTAAAGGGTTTAATAAAATTAAAATCAGAATTGGGGATATATAATAATATACCCTTATTTATATATAAATTTAAGCCCTTTAATTAATGATTGTGGAGAAGAAGATTTAGATAAAAGGTAAGGAAGGGGTTAAAACACATTATTTGCGAAAGGTAACATTTTTTAAATATAAGCTCCATCCATTCCTTTATGTAACTAATTAAGGGATTAATATATGGATTGAAATATTCATATATAGTTGGAGTTAAGTGATAAAGAATATCGATACATGTAAAATCAAGTATCGGTAATAATAAGCATAATAGCAGCTACTCCAACATACAACCAATGGGCATCTAGTTGAGTGATGTCACAGAAGTGGTTTTCAACTCTGATTGGATAATTAGAATTTGAAACAGTAACACCTTCAGAAATGGAAGGTATATAAATGGCAACATTGTGGATCATTTTTACTATACAGAGCCCCTGACGAAGCTGCAATACGCAGCGAAACACGTTGGGAGGAGCCTAGGGGTCTGCACTGAGTAATTATGTGCAGTACGCCAATGTGCAAAAAATGTGTTTATGTGAACTTATAAAGCAGCATTAGAATCAGTCAGCCTAGAATGCGGTATAACTGCGAGGGATAGCTAGGTAGTAATAAGACGGCTAACAATAACTTTCAAATGGAGAATGACGGATAGACAGCTTAGAATGCGGCTCCACCGCGAGGGGTAGTTAGTCGGCGAGAAAATAGATGAGGAAGATCTGTTGAATTAAATGATCTATTTATAGTAGAGATAGCTTACGAGATCTGTAAAGTGGGAATTGAGAGTGAAATAAGCTGATCAATACATAGTGACGAGACAACCCCTCAGCAATTGAGCGGTTAAGAGAAATAAGCATTAACGCTCTACGCCCGATAAAGACAGATGTTTAAAGGGAATGGAAAGTGAATGAACGTTGAGCTGACTAGCGTCTAATCAGTTAAGAAAAACACTGGTATAATTGTGTACAGTCAAGGAGATCCTCATTAAGAAGGGATCTGTTGACTATATATAAAATAAATATATTACTAGTTATTTAGCAATAGCAATTTCTATGCAGACTATTTCTACACATATTCCCTATAGTGCTCCAGATTTATCTCAGGAGTAATAAATGTATGAGAGTGTTGTTTTTAAAGGGTTGATTTGTTTTTATTGAAAGTACTAATAAAGTATATAAATTTTATGATCCATCACATAATGAATGTTGAACTGGTCTCCTTAGCATGAGAGGGAATATCAAAGGTAACTTAGTAATTATTAAAGACAATATCCCTTTAAGTGCTATTTCTTCTTTTTGTTGTAAAGAATTATAATTTAGAGACCTGCAACAACAGATATCAATATAATTAGTAAAGAAAATAAGACCTATAGTATAACGTAGTATTTGCTGCTGTACTCTGTTCTCAGCTTCAGCCCACAGCCATCCGCTCCACACTGGCTCTTCTAGCACTTCCTGGTGCTTTGCGATGAGGTCATCAACATGCACCTGAAGTACCAGAGGAGGCAGTGTGGAGCCCATGGCTCTACACTGAAACAGAAAGCAGAATGGGGCAGAGCAGAAGGTATGAGGGACAGTATAGATGGGGGAAATATATGACTACCAGTGGCAGGTAAACAAGGCTGGTGGGTGTCACATTGTATATGTGGAGAATTTGTGGGCTGGCTACCAGAGGGCAGGGGAACAAGGCTGGGGGGTCACACAACTTATGTAGGGAATCAGTAGCTACCAGTGGGTATTGGAATAAGGATGGTGGTGGTCATATAGTGTATGTGTAGAATCTGTGGCTTTCAGTGGGCAGGATAATAAGGCTGGTGGGGTCCACAGTGTATGTGGGGAATCAGTGGCTACCAGTGGACAGGGTAATAAGGCTGGGGGAGGTCACATAGTGTATGTAAGGAATCTGTGGCTACCAGTGGGCAGGAGAGCAAGGCTAGGGGGTAATATAGTGTATGTAGAGAATCTGTGGCTACCAGTGGTTAGGGGAATAAGATTGTTGGGGGGTAACATAATGTATGTATGGAATCTGTGGCTATCAGTGGGCAGGGGTAAAATGCAGTTGGGAATCACATAGTGTATGTGAGGAATCTGTGGATACCAGTGGGCAGGGGGGGCACAAGTAGTGTATGTGGGGAATCTGTGGCTTCCAGTGGGCAGGAGAACAAGGCTGGTGGGGATACACAATGTATGAGGGGAATCTGTGGCAACCAGTAGGCAGTTGTAGAAGGCTGGTGGGGTAACACAGTGTATTTGGGGAATCTGGGCAGAGAAACATGGCTGTGGCTACTAGTGGCCAGTGGAACAAGGCTGTGGTGTCATAAAGTTTATGTGCGTTGTTCTGTGGCTACCAGCGGCCAATGGAAAAATGCCGGCAATCAGACAGTGTATGATTGGCTACAGGTAACCAGTGGAACAATGATGGGGTATCACACAGTGTATGTATGGTTCTATGGATACCAGCTGCCAGTAAAAGAAGACTGAGATATCAGTTCATGTGTGGGCCTGGTGCTACCAGTGGCAAACCACTGGAGTATCAGACAGTGGATGTGTGGCTAATTGGGGCTAGAAGCGCAAGGTTATCAGGCAGTGTATGAGGGGTTCTATGGCTACCAGTGGGCAATGGAACAATGCTGGGAATAAGCATACCTCCCGAGTGTCCCTCTTCGAGCCCCAAATCCCTCTGTCCCTCTTTCACACCCTGATGTCCCTCTTTTTAGGACATCAGACTGTGTGGTGGGTATATAAGTGTATCACATTGCTCCACAGCAATAAAACTCACATTAATGTTTGTTTAACCCCTTAACGACCGGGGAATCCGGCCGCAGACGCGACTCAACGACCACGGAGCAAAATTTTTTTTTTGCTCCGTTGCGTTCCGGACTCCCCGAACGGCGTGCAGCCGCGGGGGGAGCCCGGAACTCGATGACGGTCATAGTACGTCATCGGTCGTTAAGTCAAATCGACCCTTGACGTACTATGACCGTCAAGGGTCGTTAAGGGGTTAAACATCATTATATTTGTATATATATTATCTATGTAAATAAAATACTTTGGTGTTGCTCTTGATAATTTATTCAGTTACATCTATGGCTCATATGTATTAAAGCAACCTGGTTTTATTCTGGAGTAAACCAATTGCACAAGGGGACAAATAAAAGTTCTTAAAATCCACTGCACTTGAATAGAGTTTTTAACCTCTTGAATGCTAGAGAGGTCTCCAATGCATTTAAAACCCCTATTTAATGTGACAGGAATTTTGATTTGTTCCCTGTGGTACAGTTGGTTTACACCACAATAACTTCAGTTAGTTAGAACAAAAAACAGTGGCAAAAGTTGAACACAAAATGGCTTACTTCTTAACTCTTTGCATTGCATTGCATTATATATAGATTAGTAAAATAAACATATATGTTGTGTAAGGATAACTCACTCCACACTATAGCGTTATCATCACTACCACAGGTGGCAGGCACTCTGTTGAATTTTGCTGTGGGCTCTAGCCTCAGATCGTTTTGGAACCTAGAAACGCCCCTGGTGTACCCCCTGGCACTCAAAGGGTTAAATTGAGGTAACATAGCACTATAACACACGGTGGATCTTCAGTTGAGGCAGCATAGCAATATGCTGAGGAAACAAATAGAAAGTGGTGTTTGAGGCTTGCCCTCTGTAACATACAGTAAAGCATCTCTCTTCCTTTAAGGAGAAAGGGTGGGAATCAGAAAGCAGGAAGTGGAGGAGTGACAGTTGAGACAGTTAGTGAGGTGACTGAAGAGATGAAGAGTTAAATAAAAGAGTTGCTATTAAGTTTATCCCTGAGTTTGTATTTTTTGGGAACATTACACCCTCGTACTGAAACAGAGTGTATGGAGGGTTACAATTATCTGTGGGAGGTGAAACAGTGTGTTTGTGGGGTCATGATCCTGAGTGAGTGTGTATGTGTGTGTGGACCAGGAGAAGTTATTGATATCCCCTACTTCAGGAGCGAATGGCAGCTATATTTTTTGTCAGTTGGATAATGGTGGGCGGGCTGGAAGGGGCGGGCCAACTCCCTGTATGATAAACATACCCCCATTCAATTACCCAATAGGAGCAGTAAAGTCCCCATTCAATCACCCAATAGGAGTTGTGGCTCCTAATGAAACATAAATTATGTAATGAGGCATTCTGTTCAATGTGTGTTTGTTTTCTGAGGAGACATAAATTATGTTCTGTGTGTGAGGTACCATAAATTATGCAATGAGGCTTATTCTTTTATATATATACTAGCAATGTGGGACGGCTTTGCCCGTCAGAATATATAGGGAATTAATGCACACACACACGGATGCGAGACACACACACACAAATGCACTGAGATGCTTAAAGAGCGACAGTCATACACACATACATGCAGACACATAGAGTGTGATACAGACATGCAACACACACAGTGAGAAACACACAGGCACACACACAGACACACACACACAGAAGTGAGTCATAAGGGGTTGACTTATGTGTCATTGTAATGAGTTTGTGTTTGTACTTATGCCTCCACTGTGGCATTCATTCATATAGTTGAAATGCATGTGGTAATTGCACATACTATGGTGGAAGGTGGATCGTGCTGGCTCCCGGGATGTGAGTGACTGGCATTCATTCATGTAATTGAAATGCGTGTGGTAACTGCACATACTATGGTGGAAGGTGGATCGTGCTGGCTCCCGGGGTGTGATTACGTGTGAGTGATTGCGTTTGAGTGCGAGATTGAGTGATTGCGTGTGAGTGATTGAGTGAGTGTGTTAGTGAGTGTGTGTGATTGAGTAAGAATGTGTGAGTGAGAGTGTGTATGATAGTGAGAGGGTGTGAGTGATTGAGGGTGTGAGTGATTGAGGGTGAGAGTGTGAGTGAGGGTGAGAGTGTGATTGAGGGTGAGAGTGTGATTGAGGGTGAGAGTGTGATTGAGTGTGTGATTGTGATTGAGTGTGACTGCGAGACTGTAAGTGTGAGAGTGTGATTGAGTGTGAGACTGTGAGAGTGTGATTGAGTGCGAGAGTGAGACTGTGTGAGAGTGTGAGTGTGATTGAGTGAGACTGTGAGAGTGTGATTGAGTGAGACTGTGAGAGTGTGATTGAGTGAGACTGTGTGAGTGTGATTGAGTGTGTGAGTGATTGGGTGTGAGACTGAGAGAGACTGTGTGAGAATGTGAGTGTGAGAGAGTGTGTGAGACTGTGAGAGTGTGAGAGACTGTGAGAGTGTGAGAGACTGTGAGAGTGTGAGAGAGAGTGTGAGAGACTGAGACTGTGAGACTGAGAGTGTGAGAGACTGTGAGACTGAGAGTGTGAGAGACAGACTGTGAGACTGAGAGTGTGAGAGACTGTGAGACTGAGAGTGTGAGAGACTGTGAGACTGAGAGTGTGAGAGACTGTGTGAGACTGAGACTGTGAGAGTGCGAGAGAGACTGTGAGACTGTGAGTGCGAGAGAGACTGTGAGAGAGTGTGAGACTGTGAGAGTGTGAGAGAGACAGAGAGAGTGTGAGACTGAGAGAGAGTGTGAGACTGTGAGAGAGTGTGAGAGAGACTGTGAGAGAGTGTGAGAGAGACTGTGAGAGAGACTGTGAGAGAGACTGTGAGAGAGTGTGAGAGAGACTGTGAGAGTGTGAGACAGAATGTGAGAGAGACTGTGTGAGAGAGACTGTGTGAGAGAGACTGAGACTGTGAAAGTGTGAGAGCGTGTGAGACTGAGAGAGTGCGAGTGTGTGAGACTGAGAGTGTGAATGAGTGAGACAGTATGAGAGTGAGAGAGAGACTGTGAGAGTGTGAGAGTGTGCGAGACAGAGTGTGAGTGTGTGTGAGAGAGTGTGTGTGTGTGAGAGTGTGTGTGTGTGAGAGTGTGTGTGTGAGAGTGTGTGTGTGAGAGTATGTGTGTGAGAGTATGTGTGTGAGAGTGTGTGTGTGTGAGAGAGACTGTGTGAGAGAGACTGTGTGAGAGACTGTGTGTGAGACTGTGAGTGTGAGACAGAGTATGTGAGTGTGTGTGAGTGAGAGAGTGAGACTGTGTGAGAGTGAGACTGTGTGAGAGTGAGAGACTGTGAGAGAGTGAGAGACTGTGAGAGAGTGAGAGACTGTGAGAGAGTGAGAGACTGTGAGAGTGAGACTGTGAGAGTGAGAGAGAGACTGTGAGAGTGAGAGAGAGACTGTGAGAGTGAGAGACTGTGTGAGAGTGAGAGACTATGTGGGAGAGAGAGACTGTGAGAGAGAGACTGTGAGAGAGAGACTGTGAGAGTGTGAGAGAGAGAGATTGTGAGACTGAGACTGTGTGTGAGACTGTGTGTGAGACTGTGTGTGAGACTGTGAGTGTGTGAGACTGTATGAGACTGTGTGAGACTGTGTGAGAGTGAGACTGAGAGAGTGTGAGACTGTGTGTGAGTGTGTGAGACTGTGCGTAAGACTGTGACAGAGTGTGAGAGTGAGAGACTGTGAGAGTGAGACTGTGAGAGAGAGACTGTGTGAGAGAGACTGTGTGAGACTGTGTGTGAATGTGAGACTGTGTGTGAGTGTGAGACTGTGTGTGAGTGCGAGACTGTGAGAGTGTGAGAGACTGTGTGAGTGTGAGAGACTGTGTGAGTGTGAGAGACTGTGAGTGCGAGAGACTGTGAGTGCGAGAGACAGTGAGTGCGAGAGACAGTGTGAGAGTGAGAGACAGTGTGAGAGTGAGAGACTGAGAGTGTGAGAGAGTGTGTGAGAGTGTGAGACTGTGTGTGAGACTGTGTGTGAGACTGTGTGTGAGACTTGTGTGAGACTTGTGTGAGACTGTGTGAAAGTGTGAGAGTGAGACTGTGAGAGAGACTGAGAGTAAGAGACTGAGAGACAGTGTGAGACTGAGAGACAGTGTGAGACTGTGAGACAGTGTGAGTGTGAGACTGTGTGAGACTGTGTGTGAGAGTGAGACTGTGTGTGAGAGTGACTGTGTGTGAGAGTGTGAGACTGTGTGTGAGAGTGTGTGAGACTGTGACTGTGTGAGAGTGTGAGACTGTGTGAGAGTGTGAGACTGTGTGTGAGTGTGAGACTGTGTGAGTGTGAGACAGTGTGAGTGTGAGACAGTGTGTGAGAGTGTGAGACTGTGTGTGAGAGTGTGAGACTGTGTGTGAGACTGTGTGAGTGTGAGACTGTGTGTGAGACTGTGTGTGAGACTGTGTGTGAGACTGTGTGTGAGACTGTGAGAGACTGTGTGTGTGAGAGTGAGACTGTGTGAGAGTGAGACTGTGTGAGAGTGAGACTGTGTGAGAGTGAGAGACTGTGAGACTGTGTGAGTGTGAGACTGTGTGAGAGTGTGAGACTGTGTGAGAGTGAGACTGAGAGAGTGTGAGAGAGAGTGTGAGACTGTGAGAGAGTGAGAGACTGTGAGAGTGAGAGAGTGTGAGACTGCGTGTGTGAGACTGCGTGTGTGAGAGACTGCGTGTGTGAGAGACTGCGTGTGTGAGAGACTGTGAGAGACTGTGTCAGTGTGAGGGAGTGTGTGAGACTGAGAGAGACTGTGAGAGACACTGAGAGTGTGAAACTGTGTGAGACTGTGACTGTGTGAGAGACTGTGAGACAGTGTGAGAGTGTGAGAGAGTGTGAGAGAGAGTGAGAGAGTGTGAGAGAGTGTGAGAGAGAGTGAGAGAGAGTGAGAGAGTGTGAGAGAGTGTGAGAGAGTGTGAGTGTGAGAGAGTGTGAGAGAGTGTGAGAGAGTGTGAGGGACTGTGTGAGACTGTGAGAGAGACTGTGTGAGACTGCGAGAGAGACTGTGTGAGACTGTGTGAGACTGCGAGAGAGACTGTGAGAGTGTGAGACAGACTGTGTGAGACTGAGACTGTGTGAGACTGCGAGAGTGTGAGACTGTGTGAGACTGTGACTGTGTGAGAGACTGTGTGAGACGGTGTGTGAGAGAGTGTGAGGGACTGTGAGAGTGTGAGGGACTGTGTGAGACTGCGAGAGAGACTGTGTGAGACTGCGAGAGAGACTGTGTGAGACTGCGAGAGAGACTGTGTGAGACTGCGAGAGAGACTGTGTGAGATTGTGAGAGTGTGAGACTGTGTGAGACTGCGAGAGAGACTGTGAGAGTGTGAGACTGCGAGAGAGACTGTGTGAGACTGCGAGAGAGACTGTGTGAGACTGCGAGAGAGACTGTGTGACTGTGTGAGACTGCGAGAGAGACTGTGAGAGTGTGAGACTGTGAGAGTGTGAGACTGAGAGTGTGTGAGACTGAGAGTGTGTGAGACTGAGAGTGTGTGAGACTGTGAGAGTGTGTGAGACTGTGAGAGTGTGAGGGACTGTGAGACTGCGAGAGAGACTGTGTGAGACTGCAAAAGAGACTGTGAGAGACTGAGAGTGTGAGACAGAGTGTGTGAGACAGAGTGTGTGAGACAGAGAGAGTGCGAGACAGAGAGTGCGAGACAGAGAGTGCGAGACAGAGAGAGTGCGAGACAGAGAGAGTGCGAGACAGAGAGAGTGCGAGACAGAGAGTGTAAGACTGAGAGTGTGAGACTGAGACTGTGTGAGACTGCGAGAGAGACTGTGTGAGACTGTGAGAGTGTGAGACTGAGAGTGTGAGACTGTGTGAAAGTGTGAGGCTGTGTGAAACTGTGTGAGACTGCGAGAGAGACTGTGTGAGACTGCGAGAGAGACTGTGTGAGACTGCGAGAGAGACTGTGTGAGACAGACTGTGAGAGACTGAGAGTGGGTGAGACTGAGAGTGTAAGGGACTGAGAGTGTGAGGGACTGAGAGTGTGAGGGACTGAGAGTGTGAGGGACTGAGTGTGAGGGACTGAGTGTGAGGGACTGAGAGTGTGAGGGACTGTGAGTGTGAGGGACTGTGAGTGTGAGGGACTGTGAGTGTCAGGGACTGTGAGAGTGAGGGACTGTGAGAGTGTGAGGGACTGTGAGAGACTGCTAGAGAGACTGTGTGAGACTGCGAGAGACTGTGAGAGTGTGAGACTGCGAGTGTGTGAGGGACTGTGTGAGACTGCGAGAGAGACTGTGTGAGACTGCGAGAGAGACTGTGTGAGACTGCGAGAGAGACTGTGTGAGACTGCGAGAGAGACTGTGAGAGACTGCGAGAGAGTGGGACAAAGAGTGTGTGGGACTGAGAGAGTGTGTGGGACTGAGAGAGTGTGTGGGACTGTGAGAGTGTCAGGGACTGTGAGAGTGTGAGGGACTGTGTGAGACTGCGAGAGAGACTGTGTGAGACTGCGAGAGAGACTGTGTGCGTGTGAGACAGAGTGTGAGACTGAGAGTGTGTGCGACTGTGAGACTGAGACTGTGTGCGACTGTGAGACTGAGACTGTGTGCGACTGTGAGACTGAGACTGTGAGACTGCGACTGTGTGAGAGACTGTGAGAGTGTGAGACAGAATGTGTGCTTTGCAATGCGTTGCTTACCCCTCTGGCACTCAAAGGGTTAAGTTGAGCTAACATAGCAATATAACACACGGTGGCTCTTCAGTTGAGGCAATGTAGCAATATGCTGAGGTATCAAATAGAAAGTGGTGTTTGAGGCTTGCCCTCTGTAACATACAGCAAAGCATCTCTCTCCCTTTAAGGAGAAAGGGTGGGAATCAGGAAGCAGGAAGTGGAGGAGTGACAGTTGAGACTGTGAGGTGCCTGAAGAGATGATGAGTTAAATAAGAGTTGCTATTAAGTTTGTATTTTATGGGAACATTACACCCTCATACTGAAACAGAGTGTATGGAGGGTTACAGTTATCTGTGGGAGGTGAAACAGTGTGTTTGTGGGGTCATGATCCTGAGTGAGAGTGTGAGTGGACCGGGAGAAGTTACTGATATCCCTACCTCAGGAGCGAGTGGCAGTTATATATTTTTTTTTTGTCAGTTGGATACTGGTGGGAGGGCTGGAGGGGGCGGGCCAACTCCCTGTATGATAAACACGCCCCCATTGAATCACCCAATGAGAGCAGTAAAGTCCCCATTCAATCACCCAATAGGAGTTGTGTCTCCTAATGAGACATAAATTATGTAATTAGACATTCTGTTCAATGCGAGTTTCTTTTCTGAGGAGACATAAATTATGTTCTGTGTGTGGGGTACCATAAATTATGCAATGAGGCTTATTCTTTTATATATATAGATATATATATATATATATATATATATATATATATATATATATATATATATATATAGAGAGAGAGAGAGAGAGAGATATGTGATGGGTCGATGCCTTATAGTGGTGGGAGTGTTTGCGTGTGTCAAGGAAGCTGAGACCTATGCCATCAGGAGAATATACTCCTGGCAGGGTCACCCAAAATGGACAGAGCAAAGGTAAGACACCAGACTACATTGATCCAAAATCTACCAGCACACACACTGGACCCGCATTATGGTCCATTCCTTCAGTATGGCTTTACAAAAAAAACTATGGCCCTCATTCCCTGGAGGCTTGTGAACTACTTCCTATGGCAGAGGGAAAACTAGCTCAATGGCAGAAGGTGCTAAGAATGACCAGGTTCTACCAGGCTGCTTTTGGTCTTGATACTTGATCCTTAATGGCCAAGAAGAAGACCAAAGACAAAATGGGTAGATGAAATACCAAATTTGTTGGTACACAGTGGCAACAAAAGTCACAGGACCAAAGTTGTTGGAGGCTTTGTGAGGAGACCTTTAACCTGCAGTAGATCGACAATGGATGAAGATGATTATGTATCTATATATATAAAAGAAGACTTTGTGCCTGGCAAAACACACCCAGGGGCGGCAGTAAAAAGGATTACTGCTGCCATTGGGTGATTCTGTGGGAGTGTGATTTTTGGCCTGCCCCCACTATCCAGCCCGCCCACCACTATCTAAGGCTGAAAAAAAAAATGGCTGCCACACACTCCTACACCACAGACACATGCACATGCCCTCCCACACACACACTAGCAGACACATACACACATATACACACACGCACGCTGAGGATGATGGGAACAATGTTCAAGCTACAGCTGGAAGGCCATGGTCCAATCTGTATTATGCAGCTTCTTCATTCCCTGTCTTTGAGCCTACACAGCTCTGCTAATTACTACAAGTGAGCTGATTTCTAAACAATCAGCAGGAGGATACTGGCTTGCTGAGAAAGTGGAAACAACGGCAGAGAGGTGATCAGGCAGTGCAGAGCAAGGCTTCAGCTGAGCTGGTAAATGGCAGAGACATGGATGTGACTGTATTTATATATTGCACAAAGAGAGAGAAAGAGAGCAGGTTGTTTGTCAGTCTGTCTGTAAGTAGAGGTGCCAGTTCCTGCAATCATCTCCATGCTGTACATAGCTCACTGTATAGCATGTATGACAAACTATTTATATATGGTCTGGCATTGTATAGTATACAGTCTGTGTATAAGGACTGGCACTATACAGTATAGGAGGGACAGTCCCTGTTTGACACCCAAATCCCTCTGCTCCTCTATTTAGGAGATCACACGGTGTGGTGTATATACAGTAGGCTGACCAGACCTCACCTTTAACCGGGGACACATAGGAAATAAGCATATTTCAGGAGTGCACCAAAATCAAAGCAGCCCTGCAGTATGCATTTTTCGTATGTGTCACTGGTTAAAGGTGAGGTCTGGTCAGCCTAATGTACAAGTGTATCAGATTGCTCCACATCAGTAAAACCCACGGTAATGTGGGTATAAACTTCTGTATATATCTGTTAAATTAGTCTGTGTAAAAAAATACTTTCATCTTCTTCTAAATCATTCACTTACAGAAAGAGTAACTTAACCATTTCAGTGCCAGAGGAGATGCAATGCATTGATTACCCCCTGGCACTCAAAGGGTTAAAAATTCTCTACAATGGTCTGGCACTGTATAGCAGTGGTTCTCAATCTGTGCCCTCAGTGGCTATTAACAGACCAGGATTTTAGAATTTCCTTTTAAGAGCACAGGTGAGTTAATCAATATGACTGAGCCTCTGATCAACACACTTGTGTTCTAGCAGTGAAATTCCTAAGTCCTGGCCTGTTAGTGGCCACTGAGGGCATGGGCTGAGAACCTCTGCTGTATAGTATACAGTCTGCATGTGTCTGTGTATAAGGACTGGCACTATACAGTATAGGAGGGACAGTCCCTGTTTGACACCCAAATCCCTCTGCTCCTCTATTTAGGAGATCACATTGTGTGGTGTATATACCAGTGTATCAGATTGCTCCACATCAATAAAACCCACAGTAATGTGGGAATAAACTTCTGTATATATCTGTTAAATTAGTCTGTGTAAAAAAAATACTTTCATCTTCTTCTAAATCATTCACTTACAGAAAGAGTAACTTAACCATTTCAATGCCAGAGGGGATGCAATGCATTGCTTACCCCCTGGCACTCAAAGGGTTAAAAATTCTCTAAAATACACCACCAGCCACGCCCCCAGTAACACCACCAAAAACACAAGTGTCCCTCTTTGGCCATATGAAATGTTGGGAGGTGTGTTACTTACACTGCTCACACTGTATGTATTTATGTTCTGATTTGCAGCTGTGTGTCACTGTTTGTGTTGTCAGTGCATGTGTGTGTATATGTGTGTGTTGCATGTGTCTCTGTCTATCACTGTGTGTACCTTTCTGACACGTACACCCTACGCTATAATTCACTATCATAACATTTATTTAAAAAAAAAGAAACATTTCCTGCATAACATGACGGGCAACGCCGTCCCAAACTGCTAGTATATATATATATATAGAGAGAGAGAGAGAGAGAGAGAGAGAAGGTGTGCATTCTCTTTAAAGTGTATATATCTGGGTGCTAATCTACAAAATGATCATCAAAGTTCTGGCCCCACTTTGGGCCTTTATCAAGATGCTTGATAAAGGCCAAAGATGTTTGATAAAGGCCCAAAGTAGGGCCAAAATGCTGATGGAATAAAAAGCACATATTTCACTTATATGAAGCACTGCTGGACATCTTCTGATTGTGAAGGGAAGTAAGCATGATGTGTCTTTTACCTGCTGCACTAAGTTTCCTTGGCTGACCACTGTGTCTACAGTCCTCAGCATTACCTGTTTCTTTGTGCTTCTTCAAAAGAGCTTGGACAGCACATCTGGAAACCCCTGTCTGCCTTTAAATTTCTGCCTTGGAGAGACCTTGCTGATATAGTATAACTAACTTGTGTCTTTTTGCTTTGCTCAGTCTTGCCATGGTGTATCACTTTTGACATTAAACTGTCTTCAGCAACCTCACCTTGTTAGCTGTTTCTCACACAGTTTTATTCCTCATACACAGCTGTTTCTGTTTCAATTAATGTTTGTGTTTCAACCTGTATATTAAATTGATGCTCATTAGCACGTTGTCACGGTTTTATTGAACACTCAGACAATTTGGTAGGATAAAATAGAAAAGCTTTATTAGGCAATATAAAGCGCAACAAGGCCCTTCACGAGTCCAAACTCTACAAGCAGCAGTAAGAAAGTTTGACACAGGTCAGGCCATACAAATACCAATACAATAAATGAGGCTCTACTGACCTTACCAAAAACCGGGTAAGGCAGCCTGGAGAATGGTGCAACAAGAAACAGAGGAGGCTCTACCGGCCTTACTGAATACCGGGTAAGGCAGCCTGGTAACTGGTGCAACAAGGAACAGAGGAGGCTCTACCGGCCTTACCGAATACCGGGTAAGGCAGCCTGGTAACTGGTGCAACAAGGAATAGAGGAGGCTCTACCGGCCTTAGCGATTACCGGGTAAGGCAGCCTGGTATCTGGTGCAACAAAGAACAGAGGAGGCTCTACCAGCCTTACCGAATACCGGGAAAGGCAGCCTGGTATCTGGTGCAGCAGAGAGAGTACTGACAGATAGTAACATCGTAAGCCGGTGCTCTCAGGAGGTAAAACTGGCAAAGGTCCCACCGGGTCACAGGCTGAGTGTAGTGTAATGAGCTGACAACGGTAACCGCTAGTGACCGGATAGCACAGACTGGGTGAACGTAACGGAGGCCACAGAGAATCACAGGCTGAGCATAGTGTAGTGGACTGGCAGCGGTAACCGCTAGTGACCGGATAGCACAGACTGGGTGTACGCAACGGAGGCCACAGAGAATCACAGGCTGAGCATAGTGTAATGGACTGGCAACGGTAACCGCTAGTGACCGGATAGCACAGACTGGGTGTACGTAACGGAGGCCACAGAGAATCACAGGCTGAGCGTAGTGTAATGGGTTGGCAACTGTAACCACTAGTGACCTGATAGACAGACTGGTATCTGATAACGGAGGCCACACTGATACACAGGCAGAGAGTAGTGCAACCAGAGGCAACAAATATGAGAGGACTGACAATGATAGCGAGGGCAGCACAAGGAGCGTAAGTCAGTCAATGCCTGGATCGGTATCAGAGAGCGGAAGTCAGCCAAAGCCTGGGTCGGTATACAGAGAGCAGTAGTCAGCCAAAGCCTGGATCGGTACACAGAGAGTGGTAGTCAGCCAAAGCCTGGATCGGTACACAGAGAGCGGTAGTCAGCCAAAGCCTGGATCAGTACACAGAGAGCGGTAGTCAGCCAAAGCCTGGATTGGTACACAGGAGCGGAACAGGAACAAGGTCAGATGAAAACCGGAACAACACGGAACAGGAGCACAGAATAACGTAAGGTCAGGAACACCACGAAAGGGCACCGGCCTAGTGACAGGAGGGCGTATATAAAGGCTAGCCCTGGGAGGGGCTAGCCAGCTAGCACCAATAAGAGCAAGCCAAACACAAACCCGGAAGTAAGAATGTTGCACAGAGAATCACAGGCACCGTGATAGTAACCCCCTCTCAAAGACCCCCCCCTCCTGCCTTGAGGGGGTCTGGGTTTGCTAGGAAACTTGGCATGAAATCTGCGCAAGAGAATTGGAGCATGAATATCAGAGTGGTTAACCCATGAACGTTCCTCTGGACCATAACCTTTCCAATGCACTAAGTATTAGACCTGGCCACGGAATGTACGTGAGTCCAGAACACTCTGCACCTCATACTCATCATGATCCTGTATGCGCACAGGACCAGGGACAGCAGGAGTGGTAGTATAGCGGTTGCACACCAATGGCTTAAGAAGTGACACATGGAACACATTATGTATTGTCATGGAAGCCGGCAATTCCAATGCATAGGAGACAGGGTTAACTCGACGGAGCACCCGGACCCACAAACCGGGGAGCAAACTTGAGACAAGGAACTTGCAACCTGCGATTCTTTGAGGACAACCAGACCCGGTCCCCCACCTGGAACTCAGGAGCCGGCAGGCGTCTGTTGTTGGCATGCCGCTGGGCTCGTGCAAAAGACTCACTTAGGGTATTCTGGACCTGTGCCCATGTGGAGCGGAGTTGCCTAATATGCTCATCCAAAGCCAGAATCTGCTGTGCCTGAAAGTTATCTGGGAGCAAGCATGGTTGAAACCCGTAAATTGATCAGGAATGGTGAGCTCCCAGACGTGCTGCACACCGCACAGTTCCTGGAAAACTCTGCCCACGGCAACAAGTCAGCCCAATTGTCATGGTGATTGGAAATGAAACAACACAAGAACTGCTCCAATCCCTGGTTGGCACGTTCAGCTGCCCCATTAGTCTGGGGATGATATGCCGAGGAAAATGACAACTGAATCCCCATCTGGTCACAAAAGGCCCTCCAGAATCTCGAGACGAATTGACTCCCACGATCCGAGACCAGCACCTTGGGTACCCCGTGGAGTCGGAATACCTTCCTGGCAAATACAATTGCCAGCTCCTTAGCAGATGGCAAGCCAATAAGTGGCACAAAATGAGCCATTTTCGAAAACCTGTCAACTATCATTTGGATTACAGTAAATCCTCTAGAGGCCGGCAGTTCTTCCAAGAAATCATTAGATACCTGTGACCAAGGCCGGTCCCACTGGGAACAGTCTATAAGAGATCCACAGGAAGATGTCTGGGGACCTTGGAATGGGCACAAGTGGCACAGGCTGCTGTAAATGCTGCACAGTCATCCCTCATGCCAGGCCACCAAAACATACGAGACAATGACCAAATCAATTGATTCTTCCCAACATGACCAGCCGCCCGGAAGGAGTGGTAGGTATCCATTAGTTTAGCTCGAAAAGGCTCAGCCACAAAGCACTTGCCCACAGGTTTCTCTGGAGGAGCATTGGCCTGAGATACCAAGATCTCCTCCCCTAAGGCAGAAGTGATACTGGTTCGTAGGGTGGCAAGTACACGGTTCGGAGGAATAATAGGTACAGGTATAGAGTCAGCTTTAGGATCCGAGCCAAATTGTCTGGATAAGGCATCAGCACGTACATTCTTAGTACCAGGCAAGTAAGAGACAATGAAATTGAAACAAGACAAAAATAGTGCCCATCTCGCTTGCCTTGGAGAAAGCCTTTTAGCTTCTGAGAGATACATGAGGTTTTTATGATCAGTCAGAATCAAAATCGGTTCCATAGTGCCCTCCAACAAATGTCACCATTCACGTAAGGCCAGAATAATCGCTAGGAGTTCCCGGTCTCCAGTGTCATAAAGACTCTGTGCTTTGGTCAACTTCCTCGAAAAGAACCCGCATGGTCTCAAAGTCTCATCAGGACCTGGTTTTTGGCCCAAGACTGCCCCGACTCCAGTCTCAGAAGCATCCACCTCTAAAGTAAATGTCAACCCAGGAATAGGATGCGACAGGACTGGAGCAGTAGAAAATGCCAATTTTTGAGTCTCAAATGCCTTAATTGCCTCTGGGGACCATTCTGAGGTGGAGGCACCCTTGTGGGTCATATCGGTGAGTGGCTTAACAATACTGGAATAGTGGCAAATAAATTTCCTATAATAATTCGCGAACCCTAGAAATCGATGTAAGAGTTTGAGGCCCGTGGGCCGCGGCCACTGTTGTACAGCTGCAAGCTTGTCCTTAACCATAGCGAAGCCCTCTTTAGAGATCACATACCCCAAAAAGGCCACACTGGACCTATGGAACTCGCACTTCTCGAGTTTGCAATACAGCTTGTTCTCCCTTAATTTCTGCAAAACCGCAGACACATGCCCACGGTGAGTCTCCAGGTCAGGAGAGTAAATCAAAATATCGTCTAGGTACATGACCACAGAGGATTGTAAAAAGTCTCGTAGGACATCATTAATCAATTCTTGAAATACCACCAGGGCATTGCACAGGGCAAATGGCATGACCCGTACGAGTATTGAAAGCTGTTTTACACTCATCACCGCCCTTAATTCGAACTAAATTATACGCCGCCCTCAGGTCCAGTTTGGTAAAAATGGAAGCGCCCTTTAAATGATCAAACAATTTGGTGATGAGTGGAATGGGATAGGCGTTCTTTATCATTATTTTGTTAAGACCCCTGTAATCAATACAGGGTCTAAGTTCCCCGTCCTTCTTTTTAACAAAAAAGAAGCCAGCCCCCGCGGGCGAGGAAGACTTTCGTATAATACCCCGAGCACAATCGTAGGGACGATGTACTGGCAAAGTGCTAGCCTCACCCTTACTGAACACATCGCTGAATGATTGGTATTCCAGCGATAAGGAGGGAGAGGTGCACAAGATTTTGGTAGGCTGACTCACACAGTTGGTTTTACAGTGTTCAGACCATGACAATACTTCACAAGTTCTCCAGTCCAGTCTGGGATTATGCTTATGCAGCCATGGGAACCCCAAAATGACCTCAAAATGGGGGGACTGGATAATCTGGAATTGTAGGGTCTCTTTGTGAAGAGCTCCAATTCTCACAGATATAGGACATGTCTCCTGCGTGACTTAAGGTGGTACCAGTAGCCTTCCATCAATGGCCTCAATGTCAAGCGGAGAGTCTCTGCATACTAGCGGAAAGTTATGCATCATAGCAAAGTTCCTGTCCATAAAGTAACCGGCTGCGCCGGAATCAATTAGAGCAGGCGTCTTAGCAGATTCAGAAGCCCAAGAGATCACAATATCAATCACAGGTTTGCTTAACATGCCTTCTGGGGACTGGAATACTCCACCTAGGATTTGTCCCCCATATGACCCTAGGTGCTCTCGTTTCCCGGTCGCACGGGACAAGTTTTTAGCAAATGACCTGCCTTGCCACAGTACAGGCATAGCTCCTGTTTGCAACGGAAGGAGCGCTCTTGCTTGGACAATCGTGTAAACCTCACTTGCATAGGTTCTGTGCTCCGTATAGCAGGACCCGGAGGTGTGGGAGGAGAGGGAACCATGGGTGGGAAATTATCCCTGGTGCCAGATTCGCCAGTGGATCTTGCCCTATGTTCTTTGTAAAGACTCCCTTATACGGGAGTCAATCAGAATAGTGTACTCAATTAATTTGTCTAGACCCACCGGTAGATCTTTGGCTGCAATTTCATCTTTAATTTTATCGTTGAGGCCTTGGGCAAATGCAGCAACAAGCGCCTCAGCGTTCCAGCCTACTTCTGCTGCGAGTGTACGAAATTCAATGGCAAACTCAGAAACAGTACGTGTGCCTTGCTGGATTCTCATAAGGTGCTTGGCAGCAGAAGTGGCACGCCCTGGAACCTCGAACACACTGCGGAAGGCCCTTACAAATTCAGCAAAATTAGTAGTAATTGGTTTACCAGTCTCCCAAATCGGATTTGCCCAGGCTAGGGCCTTGCCCATGGGTAGTGAAATCATAAATCCCACCTTGCTTCTGCCACTGGGAAATGCCTGTGGCATTAGTTGAAGAAAAATCTCCAGTTCATTCAAGAACCCACGGCAAAGTGTTGGCTCCCCATTATATCTCAAAGGCAGTGGAGCAGTAGCGGAGAGCCCTCTAGAGGAACAGATGGGTACACTAGCCTGTGCCAATGGTGCCGGAACTGGAGTGGCCACCAAAGATTGTATAGGTCTCTTGAGACAAGCAGTGCATTCAAGAATGGTCTGAATAGCCATAGACAGTTGGTCTAACCGTTGTTCCTGAGCGTCCAATCTCCAAAGGAGATTCTGGGAACTACCCTCACCAGCCTTGTCTGAGGTCATGGCCCTTTCGTACTGTCACGGTTTTATTGAACACTCAGACAATTTGGTAGGATAACATAGAAATAGCTTTATTAGGCAATATAAAGCACAACAAGGCCCTTCACGGGTCCAAACTCTACAAGCAGCAGTAAGAAAGTTTGACACAGGTCAGGGCATACAAATAGCAATACAATAAAGGAGGCTCTACCGACCTTACCAAATACCGGGTAAGGCAGCCTGGAGAATGGTGTAACAAGAAACAGAGGCAGTTCTACCGGCCTTACCGAATACCGGGTAAGGCAGCCTGGTATCTGGTGCAACAAAGAACAGAGGAGACTCTACCGGCCTTACCGAATACCGGGTAAGGCCGCCTGGTATCTGGTGCAGCAGAGAGAGTACTGACAGGTAGTAACACCGGAGGCCGGTGCGCTCAGGAGGTAGTACTGGCAAAGGCCCCACCGGGTCACAGGCTGAGTGTAGTGTAATGAGCTGACAACGGTAACCGCTAGTGACCGGATAGCACAGACTGGGTGAACGTAATGGAGGCCACAGAGAATCACAGGCTGAGCATAGTGTAATGGACTGGCAATGGTAACCGCTAGTGACCGGATAGCACAGATGGGTGTACGTAACGGAGGCCACAGAGAATCACAGGCTGAGCGTAGTGTAATGGGCTGGCAACGGTAACCGCTAGTGACCGGATAGCACAGACTGGGTGTACGTAACAGAGGCCACAGAGAATCACAGGCTGAGCATAGTGTAATGGACTGGCAATGGTAACCGCTAGTGACAGGATAGCACAGACTGGGTGTACATAACGGAGGCCACAGAGAATCACAAGCTGAGCGTAGTGTAATGGGTTGGCAACTGTAACCGCTAGTGACCTGATAGACAGACTGGTATCTCGTAACGGAGGCCACACTGATACACAGGCAGAGAGTAGCACACCCGGAGGCAACAAATATGAGAGGACTGACAATAATAGCGAGGGCAGCACAAGGAGCGTAAGTCAGTCAATGCCTGGATCAGTATCAGAGAGCGGAAGTCAGCCAAAGCCTGGATCGGTACACAGAGAGCGGTAGTCAGCCAAAGCCTGGATCGGTACCCAGGGAGCGGTAGTCAGCCAAAGCTTGGATCGGTACCCAGGGAGCGGTAGTCAGCCAAAGCTTGGATGAATTAGCACAGGGACATGTGGTGACGTTCACCTCCAGGACTATAACATTTGAAATATAGCTCATTGTATTGTATATTTTGTGGTATAATGTAATAGTGTGTGGTATTTATACTACAAAGTCTGTAGAGGTATTTGGGAGCTAGAGTGCAGAGAGAATGGGGTTTGGGATTTGCTTACAATATCCAGGTCTGTGTTGTGCTGGGGAAAGATTGGAATGTTAATTGATTCCTGCTGTGCTTCCTTGACCGATCAGGGAGGTTATTTAGGATCCAGTGAGAATAGCTATTTTTCAAGTCCTAATTTGTATGCTTATCTTGATAAGGGTGTTGGTGGCTGATTGGTCAAGCATAGAAACACTGTCCCAAGTCCTAGTTTGCATGCTGATCTTGATAAGAGTCTCTGTAAGTGTATATAAGCTGTGTGTTCCATTCAATAAAGGGTTCTGATTCTAAAGCAATACACTAGTCCTGCCTAGTGATTGTGGAAAATTGTGATATTCCAGCAAAGCAGCCTTGCTCAGGATTGAAGGAAGCAGCGACTGACGGGGACACCCAGACAGGGGGTCCACTGGTACCGTCACAGTCCCACAAAGCCATAGATGTTTTAAGTAAACTAGAGCAGGTGATAGAGGAATGGTTTGTACAATGCTCCTTAAAATTTGGTTTTGTGTCGGCTGATAATTGCTCCAGCATAATTGCTGTATTAACAAAAGGTGACATAGTACATATGCCCTGCCTTGCCCATGTGCTAAATTCAGTTGTGCCAGAATCCAAAACCCTCAGAGAGAGAGAGAGAGAGAGAGAGATGCTGAATATCGTCCACAAAATCTGTGCTCATTTTAGCCACTCCTACAGTGCACGCAACACTCTATATTCCATACAAGAGAATAACAATCTACCCCATCACCAGCTGAAGATGGAGGTCCCTGCCAGGTGGAATTCCATATTGTACATACTAGATCATTTATACAAGCAGAATAAGGCAGTTAGCTAGTACACAGTGGAAAACTGGAAAACTTCGGAGGGAGCCTCTTTGTCACCTTGCCAGTGGCAACTAATGTGCTATGTATATGAGGAGGCAACCATGCTGGTGAGTCGCATAGGGGCAGGAATTAGTGAATTTCTACCACCGATATATGGCACATGGCTGAGGAATCTTACCATAATGACAACACAGACATGCACCAGCTGGTCAAGGATATGTTAGAGTGCTTAGAACAAGATCCTCACATAGTGTCTATTAAAAGCAATGAGGAATACATTTTTGTCACTTTGCTGGACCCCACTTTAAACACAAAATTTCAGAATTTCTGCCAAAGCATCAATAAACAGTTTGTCTCAACAAGGAGTCATCATAGTAATCATCAGCATCTCTATGAGGAATCTGTCAAGGAAAATCGATATATGCTTATTGATCGAGTAGAGGGATGCATTGTGGTGGATGAGAGGGAGAAAATTAAGGCCCAAAATACTGCCATATAGCATAGTAAAAAGGAAGGCAACAAAGCATTTAGGCCAGTAGCAGCAGGAGCAGCTTTTTCATCAGCCAGAACATCCCATTCTGAACACAGGTCAATTTTTTTACCAGGGGTGGTAAAAATCTAACATTAGAGGTGGTAGTGGCACATCTCTTTGGGACTTGCTCCCTGAGTATATGTTGGTAACTGACACACAGGAACACTGTGTAGCTCCTAGGAGTGGTGCCACTGCAGGTGAGATGGTTTCTGCAAGCTTGCAGGATAGCTACATTCTAGGCAGAAACAATGGCCCCATGGACTACTGGCAAATAAGACATTGTGTGTGGCCAGCACTGACACATGCTGCAGTGGAAACCCTTAGTTGTCCTCCACCAAGTCTTGAGTTTGAGAAGGTTTTCAGTGCAGCTGGTTACATTGTGAATGACCTTAGGACATGGCTATGAACAAGCAATGTTGGGAGACCTACAATCTTAAAATTAACCATCTAATACCATCTGAATATCATGTAGCTGAAACTGCACATGACAGAGAAAGCCAGCACAGATAATGAGGAGGAGGCATGTAAAGGGTTGCTACCATCTGCCACTGCTGGAACCACTGCTATTACCAATAATGAATGTGTGTCAATAAATAATCTGAGAAGATTGATAGCTTACATTTGACACAAACATGATAATGGTAATATCTGCTGTAGTAATATTATGTATATATAAATCACACCACACCAGTCCACCACCAATACCATACACATCTTCCACATTGTAGGTTGTAATCTTTTTTTCTTTCCTTTTAGCCAGCATAGCAGCAGGCATACACAGAAAACAACCAAAAGCCCTGAGTAAATATTTTTTGTAAGACTCAGGCTTGCAACATATAGAACAGCAACATATGCCTTGAAAAATGTGTTAGCATGCAGAATGCATTTGTCCTTTGCCCACAACACTAACTTCCTGCTGTGACACTGGCACATATTCATGATGTCAAGTAATAAAAAAAAAATAATAAAGTACAACCTACAATGTGGCAGATGCGTATGGCAGTGGTGGTGGTGGCGGACTGGCATGTGTGATTTGTGTATGTATTTTTACCATTGTCATACGCTATCCTCCTTCTCATATTATTGACACACATTACTTATTGGTCATAGCAGTGGTCCCAAGTGTGGAAAATAGTGGCAACCCTTCTTCACATTCCACCTCCACCTCCTCATCTGTGCTGCTGTTAATATATTTGTCCTGGCTTTCTCTGTCATGTGTGGTTTCTGCTACCTAATACTCAGATGGTATGAGATGTTGGTTCATTTTTAAGAATGTTAGTCTCCAAACATTGCTGCTTGATAGCCGTGCCCTGCGGTCATTGACAATATAACCAGCCGCACTGAAAACCCTCTCAGACTCAACGCTTGCTGGAGGACAGCTGAGGGTTTCCACTGCAGTACGTGTCAATGTAGGCCACACACACACTGCTTTGTTTGCCACTAATCCATGGGGTCATTGTTTCTGCCTAAAACATAGGTATCCTGCAAGTATGCAGAAACCATCTCACATGCATTAGGACCACTTCTAGGAGCTACACGGTGTTCCTGTGTGTCAGTTACCAATCCATACTAAGGGAGCAAGTCCCAAAGAGATGTGCCTCCACCACCCCCATTACCAATGTTGGGTTTTTGCCACCCCTGCTGAGACCCATGAATTGCCCTGTGTTCCGAATGGGATATTCTGGTTGATGATGTAGCTGCTTCTGCCGGTTCAAATGCTTTTCTGCCTTCCTTTTCACTATACTGCCTAGATGTTTGCTGTGCTCTCACTTTCTCCCTCTCATTCTCCACAATGTAACCCTCCACTCGATCAATAAGCATGTCACGATATTCCTTGATAGAATCCGATTCCTCAGAGAGTATCACAGTGCCAGTGTATTGCTGGCGACATTTTGACACATTATTTCTGATGCTTTCTTATTTGCTACCGTGTGATTGCTCCACCCAGTGGTAGCCTTTAAGTACTGTGCCCTGTCACTCATTCAGGGCCCTTTTGTGGTGTTCCCATTGCTTAGAGCTTGCTGCCGTTATTGTGTGATGTCCTGTGTATGACCCGGACTGCCTGACTACTCTCTCTGATCCTGTTCCTGCTCCGTGTACCAACCCGGCCTGGCTGACGTTCCTGCTCTGTGTACCGACTTGGATTGGCTGACGTTCCTGCTCCGTGTACCGACCCGGCCTGGCTGACATTCCTGCCCCATGTACCAACTTCGATTGGCTGACGTTCCTGCTCCGTGTACCGACCAGGCCTGGCTGACGTTCCTGTTCTGTGCTTCCAGTCCGGTGCACTACCGCATCCAGTAGAGAGTATCTCCTGTGCGCTCTTGAGCATTACCGTTTTTGCCTTGCTGCCTCCTTCCTCCTTACCAAGGGCTGACGCAGATCTCACTTGCTCACTATATGCTTGGCTTGTTATTGTTTACCACTGTGGTTGGTCTCCTGGGCACCTCAGTTAGTCTGCGCTCTTGACAGTCGCCAACAAGTTACCAGAGCGCCCGTTACCTGAGCCGTCCGGTACTCACCCAGTTAGGAGCTATTCTTTGGCACATTATACACTGGCTTGTCACTACTCCGTTATTGAGGTTGGTCTCCTCGGCGCCTCAGTCGGCTCTGTTACCCGGAAGTTGCCATCGAGCCTAGCGTTATTACATCTATTGTCCGGTACCGTTACCCTGGGTCGCAGTCTGTGTGTATTCCTGGGCGTTCCGTTGGTCCTCCGGTTGCAGTACTACTGGTAGTCCGTGAACCATCTGGGCCTCGCTCACCCTTCCTGGGCCTAGTTGCTATTTTGGCACTCATCCTCAGAGAGTGCTTCTTGGGCCTCACTATTAGGGCCTCCCAGCCTCCTGGCCTAATAGCATTTACCATCAGTGTTTCACTATATCACACGAACTGTTCCTGACCTGTGTCAGTATATGTATTGCTCTCTGATATATGTATACTGGACCCGTGTGGGCTAATGTTATTTAGTAACCTGTCCTGTGTCAGTACTGTTTGTTAATTATTGCTGGACCCGCGAGGGTTACTTTATTCTGTCTGGTTTCAATAAAACTCTGTTTTACCAAATTGCCTGCCTCTGAGTGTATTGAAAACCGTTACAGAGAGTTGCTGCTGATCGCCATGACTCCTTGTTGTGACAAACCACTGATGGCCCTTTGGCAGAAATTCTGAAATTTTTTGTATAAAGCGGGGGTCCAGCAAAGTGGAAAGAATGTATTCCTCATTGCTTTTAATGGACACTATGCAAGAATCTTGTTCAAAGCACTCTAACATGTCTTTTACCAGCTGGTGCATGTCTGTATTGTTATTCTGGTAAGAATCCTCAGTCATGCTCATAATTTTTTTCTGCAATAAAAATATCAGTGGTAGAATTTCACTAATTCCTGTCCCAATGAGACTCACCAGCATGGTTGTCTACTCAAAGGGTTTCAGCAGCTCACATACATCCCCCCTGACAGCACCACACTCTCTAGCCATAAACTATTTTCTTGTTATCTACAAGTGTGACTCCAGGATTTAAGTCTCTCCATGTGGTGTAAGAATCCTATATAATAATTTGCTAAATCGTGTGTAACGCCGCGACATGCGCAGTACACACTGCTGCACGTGCTGCAGTCATGCGCAGTAGAGACTGCCCACGCTGTGGCTGATACAGAGCTGGGCGCTCCGAAGGAGCCTCCAGCTCTGTATCAGCCGTGGCGCGGGCAGTCTCTGCTGCACGTGACTGCTCCGTGACCGGGTGGCAGTGGCACTGTGGCCCGTGTAACGGGCTGTTCAACTAGTATCCCAATATTCTACTAAAGGTATTTCATATATATTTTGTGTGAATTTTCATCAATAAAGTTGTTGTTATAGATATTTTTGGAGAAAATTGTAGAAGTGCGATCTTTTAGTGGTATATGTCACAGGATAAACTTACTTAAAATGGTTATACTCCCTAAACTGTTGTATATATTTAACGCCCTCCCAATCCATATTCGGAAGCACACGTTGAACTCATTGCAATCCTAATTTTCCTCTCTTATCTGGATTGGTAAACAACCCCGCATCAGATATGCTATTTTATCCCAACCTATCTGGTGGTCGTGGAGCACCGGATATTTGGAGGTACTACTATGCTACCACCATGGCGAAACTGTTTGACTTTGCTCAAAGCTCTTCAGCACATTGGATACACACACACTTTCTGACTATTTAAGGTCTATTGACCCTATTTAAATATGCTGGTCTCTCGGGTGTTCCATACCAGAAACTTTATGGACTCATTGTTATTCTAAATGTGGCCTGTAGGGGTGGTTGATTCTGACCTATAAATAGGATGAAAGGACTTACAATCCTCTTTAGTCAGTATCCACTTCTTGCAGGCCACAAGAGTCCCACTTCAAGTAAGTCACTTCTTATACCTTTTTTAACATAAATGTTTGTTTGTCCCTTTGTTTTTAATTGCACACATGATGTTAATACGTACAGTGGTTCTAAAGCTTATGACGCGTTTCCTTATAACATCTGATTAACCCCTTGTTTATTTTAAAAAAATGTTTTTTAATTAGATTGGGTACAAAGGTGCATTAGAGTAGGTACTTGCCAGTTTTAAGGTACCTTGGCAAGGTTGGCGAGCTTAACACTTCTTGACAATTTGATGGACTAAATCCTCATATTTATCAATCTAGTTATTATATATGCACAAGGTAGGGCACACATTTACATTCTGGTATGGAGGAGCGCGGGGCCACTTTTTTGTTTTCATCCAATACTTGGCCATATCATAACCACATGGTGATACCTTAACGCCTTACTCCATCTGGCTCCTCCCCCCTACCCTCTTAGTTCAGTCCTTGGTAATCCCACCTTCCCTAGTGGACTGGCGAACGCCTCACTGTCCTTTCTTAAAAAAAACTCACGAGACACTCTACAGTATCTTTCATCTCACCTCAATTCAACGTCCTCTTGCGGCCCCCAAATGCCACTTCCTCTCGGAAACTGCCACTGGCTTTTGTCTCATCAAATCACACTCTGGGTAAAAAAAAGTCCTGCAACCCAAACAATACTTGAAGAGCCCTCACCCCTCTGGAGAAATCATTCATCAATAAACCCCTAGCTTTTTGCCCACTTTCCTTTTGTCACTCCCTGCTACTCACATCACAACCACCTACTAAATTTTATGTCTTTCGTTTATAGGAAGAGGAACTGGGAATTTCACTTGATGCAAACTCTTGGTACTCACTTGCTCTCACCTTACATAAATCAGCGAGAGACACCGTGACAAGAGAGCTGAGAAGCCCTGGCACATCCATCACCCCACCTCCTCCCCCCCCCCTTTTTTCTCTCTTTACCTCAACACCACCTTGGCTTACATCTGTACCCTGTTAGACTCTACATTAGAGCAATTATCAGAACACTCCATTTCTCTGCTCTCACATCATTACTCCTTCACCACTATCCAACCTCCTGATAGCTTACATATCCACCACATTTTAAACCCAATTTAGTTCTCACAGTTCCCCTAACACTCTCCCTCCCGCTGTTCCCACCGCTATTATAATAATCCTTTACCGCTTCTTTGACATCCCTCCTAGCTTAGATGATATTGATGTTATGCTTATAATACTCGTAATATCTGTCACTGCTTGATGAGAGTTTTGCATTACCTCATTTGTATCATTGTATTTCTATATCTTTGTACTTGATTTCTTTTTACAATAAAGTTTTAAAAAAAACAAGTGCCAGGCAATTCCCCTCTGAACAAGGGAAACAGCCTTGAGGACTAATTGGAACAGAAGGGACATATCATTCATATACAGTCAGGAGAATTTGAACCCTCTGAGTGCCAGAGGGATGTGCAATGCATTACACTCCCCTTCAGTGCTCAAAGGGTTAAAGATTAATATTTCAAAAATGCCAGGGTTAGCTCATGAATAGGAGAGAGATTGTGAAAAGAAAGGAAAATCAATCCACAAAACAAGTAATATGTCACTGTACAGTAAGGCCAGTAGGTGTCCTTGTCTGCAAAGCAAGTTTCCAAAACATGTCCTTTCTGTTTTCTTATTCACTACCTTGCCAGATGGAACAGCTAGAGGTCTCATTTCCTTTCACACATGGTGTTCCTTATTCAATGTAAATTTGTTTGTACATGTGTGTGTTTGAACATTTCCTTTCTTCTGTTCAGAAACCTTTTTAGGAAAGTCTAACTTTGTGTTTTGTAAAGTATTTTACAGTGTGCGTATGTATTTGACTGTATTGGTTATATATTAGTATGTATATTCTCATATACCTTATATCATGTTTGTTTTTGCACAGGTATCTTAGGGCTCAATCCAAATGTTGGAGACGGTTGTTTTTTCTGCCGACGGCATCTTTTCCAGAACAGTAAGATATTCAAATGTCTGTGCTGTGAAAAAATACTGGCAAAAAAAAGAGCGTTCGTGTGTTAACCCCTTAACGACTGGCCACACAGGCACGCGGTGGTCACTAAAGGACCACGGAGTATTTTTTTTTTTAAGAATCCGATTTCGCACTCCCTGAACGGCGTGCAGCCAAGGGGGGAGCCCGGAATTCCATGATGATCACAGTACGTCATGGGTCATTCAGTCAGATTTACCCATGACGTACTATGACCGTCAAGGGTCGTTAAGGGGTTAAAGTTAAGTGGTGTTTTCATCCATTTAAAATGATGAAAACACCATAAATAGCAATTCAAATGTCTTTGTTAGCCAAGAACAGGCAATAAGGGAATCAGGTTATCGCAGGAAAGTTAACACCTTTTTTTTTTTTTTTTAACTTGAGTCCCTTATCGCCTGTTTAAACAGCCGACACAGAAACTTGAAGTTAAAAAAACCTTAAGTCCTCAGTGGATGTATTGATATAGGGCTCTAAGCCCCATATCAATACATCCACTGAGGACTTAGGGTTTTTTTTATACTTTGGGTGTATTGAAATGGGGCTCTAAGCTCCATATCAACACACCTAAAGTATAAAAAATGTGTTAGATGGTAGTAGAATTAACCCTATGTGTGCCACTTGTTAAGAGCCAAATGCCCCAATAATAATAATAATAAATGTTTTTAATATATTAAAAGCCAATGGTATTGCCATAAGTAAAATAAAATGATAATTAGCATATACGTAGCTGTCTCTGCCGCTGTGTGAGGCCGTTGAGGCAGCGGGGGAGACAGAATACTGCACCACACCCCATCTCTTCTTGTCCATGGGCCGATGGGCCCACTCTGGTCTGAGGGAATTAGAACTGAGGCTGCCCATTGGGCTGGGATATTCCTACGCACCTCCCAGCCATTCAGCTTTGAACAGCTATGCTTTGAACTGATTGGCTGGGAGAAGCGTAAGCTTCATTTTAGGGAATCATTTAGGTAGGACATTTGTTTTCTGTAGTAGGGGAGTCTGGGGGCACACACACACTTCCTACCTGGATCAGCCCTCCCATTGACATGCTTCCCCTCCCTGTACACTGTGTTCCCATATGGATAAGTCTTGTCATAAGGAGATGGTATGATCCCAAATAAACGCAGACACATTTTGGAGATAACAGGTCACTGCTTTATTTAACTATTTCCCATCATATTATTACTATTATTATCGTTCTTATACAACCATAACAATAATTAATTTATTATTAATCAATCAGTAACTGACATTCTTTGCCAATGCACATTTCTTAAACCAAGCATGGCCAAATTGCCCAGCTCATGCTAGAATCACCACATTCTTCAACACTACAGCTGACCCCCAACATTTGTCAGCACTTACACCTGACCCTCCCACGCTTCAGCACTTACAGTTGACTCTACCATTCCTCAGGACTTACAGCTAACTCCCAAGGAATTACCCCATTGGCCAACCACTTTAGCTTCAATGGGTAGCATTATAAAACCATGACCTAAGTCCGGGGAAAACTCCCAAAGGACTTCTTCCCAAGGATAAAATCTCCATAACTTTACCACATTCTTTAACGATCTCTGAAAGCAATGCAAGGACTATCCATCACAGGACCCGACTGCCAGTACTTTGAACGGTTGGGTCCCCCCCCACCCAAGAAAGCCATGGCCTGCCCCAACTAACACACAGCAACTCCCACCCATGGACATTCAGATACCGCTACAGTCCCAAACAACCACCGACCCAGAACCCTTGCAACTGAACAATACCTGACATACCACCACTTACAACATCCATGCAAGCCAAACCTCCCACAACCAAGGTAAAACATACAGAGGACAACAGCAACCAACAGCCTACACTTACAAACACACACAGAGAACCAACTGAGGCACACCACCAGCACCTGTGAAAAGAAACAGGGGAGTGTGGGGGCGAGAGACCACTGAAAACCGCCAGGCAATCAGTATGCAGTGTCAATCTCCCATCCAAAACCACCTGACTCGACAATGACCGTACAGTGGGAAGAAGCATGACACCCCTGCAGCGTGCCTAGAGGTCCCACCTACCACTCACTGAAAACCAGGATCATGCCCGTTGCATCAGGAAGGACCAGGGTACACCAGACAGGCCGCCACCCCATCTTTCATGCCCAAAGAGTCCAGCCCATGCGCAGCCCTGCTCGCCACACCTGCAGCTCTCAGGGAGACCACACCAATGCCATGGCCAAAGCCCTCAAACTGTGCCACCTCCCGTGGGTGAAAAAACAGGAATCCAAGTTAGAAGCCAGTCACCACTGCAATCCAGAAGCCCTCACCCATACTGCCCATGCACACTCTGGTCAGAACGTCTACACACCACCGCTCACATACCTGGCTCTAGGGAGACAAATTGCAACTCCTTAGCCCATCTCCACGTAGCCCCAACCAGAGAAATCACCCCATTTGCAGTCTATAGGCACACCATACCGAAAGCAGAGACACCTCACACACTGCCCGAATACCCCTCACTAGCCAAAGAGATGTATACAGAAAAATACAGCTAAAAGGTGCTATGGACCATACCATAAATGGCCCCTGGCTAATAAAATGTAGATCCACACAATCATACTGAAACTTGCAGTGACAGTCCACTCTGTGGTGGGTGTTTTTTTAATATTTTAAAACAACAGGACAACATAACAACAACAAACTGTGCTCCACCAGGAGACCCAAGCATGGGGTGAGGCCTGGTGTGACCACAGTGTTTCCACAAACTGGCTGGCAACAGAGGAAGAGATCCCAAGAGAACGCAGACACCACTTTGTGATGCCCCACCCCACTGAAAGCTCCATGAACCGGATGACCAGCAAAGAGAATACCCAGGTCCTGAAACCCTGCAGACCCAGAGGAGCAAGGGACCAACTGGAAGGGGGAAGGGGGAGGGAGTGGGGAACTTTGAGCACTATCATATCTCTCAAACCATAAGGGTTTGAGAGATGACACTGGGGGCAATAAGTTTCTTTTTAACAAAGCTACAATACGGGGGTAATTTGCAAGTACTACTATCCCTTTAAGCACTTGAATGCTAGGGAAGCCTCAAATGGATTGCAAACCTTTCTAGCATTCAAGGGTTTAAAAGCCCAAATGAATTCAACAGGAATTTGTATTTGTCCCCTGTGGTACAGTTGGTTTACACCAATACAAATCCAGTTTTGCCTTTATAAACATGGGCCTTACAGGGAAGATGTATTAAAAGCATTATTTTTGTGTGTTTAAGAATTGTTGCTAAAGTTCCCAAAAACAGCTCATAATTATGAAGAAATAAATTCAAGTTTATAAATATGTCTACTGTTTGTGGTGCTGAGAAGATCTTCTCCATTTCCCAACTGAGCAAGTGGGGAAGCAGAGAGGATGTTCTCAGACTTCAGGGTTGTCTACTGGTGGCGATGTGTAACACACCTCCAGTAGTTTGATAACGCTGTATGCTACTGAGGAACCTTTCCTCCCCTCCCCATGCATCCATAACTTTTAGTGCATATGGCAACGTGTGCCTACTAGGGTGACCACATTTCCATTCTGACATTCAGGAACATGTGGTCACCCTAGTGAGTCTTGTGGCTCAGCCGCGGGTCTCACTTGCCACACCAGCATACCTGCTCCATCCAAGCTTCCAAGCATATAGCAAATACATTTCATTGGCTGGCTGGACTGGTGTGTGTTGCTCCATTCCGGGACTCTTTGTTGTCCCGGGGGGGGGGGGGGTGACCCAGGACGTGGGACACAGACCCCCAATAAGGGACAGTCCCGGGCATTCCAGGACGTGTGGTCACCCTAGTGCCTACCTCGCCATGACAATGTGCTCCTGACACATTGCCACAGCATTGAACGTTAGTGTATCTGCTTGATTGCTTACATACATTCATGTGAATTTAACCCATTGAGTACCAGAGGAACCTGCAATGCATTGCACACCTCTACGGTGCGCATGAGGTTAAGGGTTAATATTTCAAAAATATCAGGGTTAGCTCATGAATAGGAAGATAGTGGAAAATAAATCCACAAAACAAGTAATATGCCACTGCACAACAAGGCCAGTAGGTGTCCTTGTCTGGAAAGTGAGTATTCAAAACAAGTCCTTTCTGTTTTGCTTATTCATCACCTTGCAGGATGGAACAGCTAGAAGTCTCATTGTCTGTCAAATGGATTATTCCTTATTCTTTGCAAAGTTTTGTGTGCCCTCATGTGTGTATGTGACAACATATCCTTTCTTCTGTACAGAAACCAGTTTAGGAATGTATGACTGTGTTTTGTAAATTATTTTAGAGTGTGTTTATGTATTTGTCTGTATTGGTTATGCTTTCGTATATCATATGTATATCCACATATTCTTATAAAATGTTTGCATCTTGTTATGCTTTTTTAGTTTGTTTTACAGAGAATTAAAATCTGCATATGTATTGTAATAGCCATTTATATATATATATTTTTGTGTCACAGTTTGACATTTTATGCTAATGATTCTGTTGTAGGTCAAACATATTGCTTGCAGTACTATTAGAAGTGTCCCTAGTGTGTGGGCTTTGCCTAGGTTAAAGGAATAGTAATGTTTCAAAATAAAAGCAGCTCCAATTAATCCTCATAGTATTTGGGCCATGGAGAGTGTTATTTCTATACTGTCAGAGTTGTAGTTCAAGAGTATTTGAATGATAACGTATCCCCCTCCCACCCATTTTACTGATGTAACACTGCTCACCTCAGAACAGAAAGGTGGTGTTGAGATGGATTGCAGAGAGGGACAATATTCAATTAGAATAAGGGAAAAACCTGAAAAAACTGTCAAGAGGGGCAGGGTTTTCATTGTTCTTACACTAAGAAGATTGTCCCTTGCTGTGAGCTGTTTGGTCTTAAGACCAGATTCCATATCTGAGGGCAGGCAGCTTACACTAGGTGAAAAGGACGGGAGCGGGATAATTTATCATTCAATTACTCTTGAACTACAACTCTGACAGTACTGAAATAACATTCTCCATGGCTCAAATACTATGAAGATTAATTGGAGCTGATTTTATTTTGAAACATTACTATCCCTTTAATTTATCTTGCATTCTATGGTAATAATGGCCTAGCGCAGTAGCACACTAGCATGAAGTGTGACACTGATACCAAAAAGTAAAGGTTAATTTATTTATGTCATGGCAAATGGCTTGTCTAACATATACAACTTTTCATTCTCTTGAAAATTAACTAAACCCATTTTAGGGTGACAGGTCCATTTTAACACCTTAAGGTACAGAGAGGTTAAAATATTTATCTTTATAAGATGATTCCCCACTTAACAGCCCACAGTCCCTGATGTCATGGTGGCATTTCTTTTTTTTTTTACAAATATGAGCACATTTCCCCAAATATGTCGTAGTTTGTCATTTATGGGATGCAGATCTCATGTGTAAGTAAAATCTGGGGTAAAGGTATAGAGAAAAGAGCTTTTCAAATAAAAATATAATTGCTGCTAGAAAAATGGACTAAATTCAGCATTGACATAACTTTATATAGCCAACAATAGAGCATTGCCAAATAGCATAAAAAGGTACTTTGCAAAATCTAATTTTATTTGCTTGACATCTTTATCTGCTTTCCATTTTCATTTATGGCAGGACTGCAAGATATGAGCCAAATTTCCACTATTTAGTTTGAGGATTGACTGTAACATTTTGAATCTGGTTAAATTGATTTTTACCAATTCTACCTAAGGCATTTGTCAAAACAGCAACTTCAAAATGTTGCATGAGTGAAAAGGGCTCATTTAAAATGTCTCCCTTAAAAATGTTGCAACCCTAATGTAACCTAAGTACCTTCGCCTAATAACCAAACTAAACCTACCCCAATTCTAACCTAAATGATACTAACCTAACAGCTTAAAGTGGAACTACCACCCCATACAAAGTTTCCTGCGAATAATTACCCATCTGATCAATAGTACTAGTCGCCAGAATAATTACTTACTTATACAGAATTCCTATTGCTCCCGATACTGATGGCCAGGAAACAGCGCATAGAGATGTCTGCGCGCCTGCGCCGTCAGTCCCAGTCTGCTCCAGGAGGCATTGCTACATACCTTAGGATACCGGAAGGGACTGACAGCGCAGGTGTGCAGATTCTTCTAAAGCACTGTTTCCTGGCCGTCAGTCTCGGGAGCAGTAGGAATTCTTTATAAGAAGGTAATTATTCTGGCAACTCGTGCTATTGAGCAGCTAGTCGCCAGATGGGTAAATTTTCGGGGGAAGCTTTATGTGGGGTGGTAGTTCCCCTTTAACCTAACAGATACTCTCCCCAAACCTAATAGACACTAACTCTAACCTAACCGATACTAACCTAACAGATACTAAACTGATGACATTATGAATGGTGACATATTAAGGTCACCATTTTGTCAACTGCTATGTACGCGCACTGTAGTGACACTCACCATGCAAGTGGTGCCATTTAAAAAGGATACCAAAGAAGGATAGGGTAGAAGATAGAAAATACAACAATGAACAGCAGAGAAATACCCTCCATCAAAGCTGTTACATTATGGTCCTTGAAGAACACATTCAAATCAATATATATAATTTGCTAGAATGCGACACTCCCTGTGTGCGTAACTGCACATGTGCAGTGGAGACTGCCTGAATTATGCAGTCATGCTCAGTAGAGACGAATGCGTCGGCCTCCAGTCAGAGGCACGGCTGATCCGGAGCGAGGCTCTCTGAACGGCCCAACGCCTGTCTCTGCTTCTGGTTCTGAGGCAGCAGCTGAGGCCGCTGGGTGGCACAATGGCCCGTGTATACGGGCCTTCAATACTAGTAAATATATATTTTTAACAAGCTAGCTTTATCCATTCTGTATCTAACAGTTCTCCCATTAACCTTCCTTCCCTTTATATTACAAGACAAGAAATATGGCTTAAATAAAGAGGAAAATAATGATACATCTACAGGAAACAGAGTATTAATAAATAGCTATTTATGAATTAAACCTTTAATGTGGGGGTACACAAAGCATTCAAAGCAATGCATTGTGAACCCATGTGGAGTGCAAAGGGTTCATGTTTCGATAAGTGAATGATCATTGTGAAAGTACATGTTAAAACATATCATGGATTAAAAAAGTAGCTTATACATTGATATAATATATCAACAATTAGCCAGAGAGGAGAATGAAAACAACGTGGTTATAGTGTGGTAGTGTTAGCCATAGAAAAAGCAGGAGACTGGTAGAGTAGAAATTATGCTTTTATTGGCTGAGTTGCTCTAGGATACAAGCTTTTGAGACCTCTTAGATCTCTTTTCCAGGCATAATAACAATGAAGGCTGTATATATAATACATGACAGGTTAAACATTCATGCACATGTTTTACATTCCACTGGCAATGAATAAAGGTATAATTTCTACTCTACCTATTCTATTCTGCTTAAAATAACATGTTAACCCTCTACAACCTCTACAGAAAGGAGAATTAAAATAACAATAACCACTTTACTCCCTCTGGTCCTTTAAATGCATTGGCAGTTAATAATTTATAGACGTGTGGAAAGTGGTTAGGCCAAACATACCAGATTTTCTGGAATTGTATTTGTTGGACAACCCTTATGTGTTTACTCTTCCTGGGATATAACAATTTAACCTATAACATCCAAATGACAGGGGCTTGGAAGTCAGCCATTTCTGATAAATAGCTTTACAGATAATGAATAGAGAGAGCTTCATGGAATGTTGTTAAAGAATGAACTGGTAAATCTATGCTTTCTAGGTATTTTAACCACTTAAAGGGATAGTAACACTTAATATATAGGAAAATGTAAATTGTAAGGTTTATCCTGCTGAGTGCAACACAGGTAGTCCCACTGCTGAGGTATTTTATTAAAAGTCAGGAATGTGTATCATCTGTTGTATACATATGGGTATTTGAGACATTCAGCTTTCATTCTGTGACTTGCCTGATCAAGACCTAATTTGCCTTAAAAGCTTGCACTCTAGAGCTATGCACTCTAAACTATGCAATAAAGGTAACACTTTTACCATACCAGTCTCCTGCTAAAAAGTTATTGGGAGGTTAAATTGTTCCCATAAATCTTGGAATGATTTACATTGACCTGTAATCATCAACAACCCTAGATTGTCTGCATGTTGTAACATTATATTTAAGCTAGAGATTGATGATAACATATTTTGGTGTACTATGTGTGATTTATTATTTTAAAGGGACATTAATGTTTCATTATAAAAGCAGCTCTAATTAATCATCAGAGTTGTCGTTTAAGAGTAATTCAATGACAAAGTATCCCCTCCCGCCCCTGTTACTGATGTTACTACTGTTACAGCCAGAGCAGAAGGGAGGTGCCCAGGTAGATTGCAGAGAGGGACAATCTTCAATTAAGATAAGGGAAAAACCTGAAAAACTTGTCAATGGGGGCAGGGCTTTCATTGTTTTCATAGGAAGAAGATTGTCCCCTTCTGTCATCTGTCTGGTCTTACAACCAGATTCCACATCTGAGAAGAGATGTCTTACACTAGGTAAAAATGGACGGGAGGGGAAACTTTATCCTTCAATTACTCTTGAACCACAACTCTGACAGTATTGATATAACACTCTCTATGGCTCAAATACTATGAAGATTAATTGGAGCTGCTGTTTATGTGAAACGTTACTATCCCTTTAAGCATGGGTATTACTTTCTGACAGACATCTTTTTCATGAATTACAGTGAAAACTGGTATGTATTAGGGGTAGTAATACAACTTTGATAATGTGCACAGGTGCATTTGGAGACAATCACCAGTTACTGAGAAACATTGCCATGGGTACTGGGAGAAATCCAGTACACTAAGGACATAGCTGCATGATAGAGTAAGCAGGATAATGAGTGCCTTCTTCGTTTTAACCTTATAATTGAACTAATGGCCATTAAGCAGTTTACAGGGCGTAGAAGGGTAGTTAGGGGAATTGTTTACAAAGTATCAGGTTTTTAAGAGAATAACTGTTATTCCTAGGTTGGATTTGCTCACACTAGAGGAAGCTACTTCCAAGTCTTTACTTTATCTTCAACTGTTTCAAATTCTGGGCTCTATTTTAAGTGGGCCTGTTACATTACAACACGTTTGGTTAATTTTAAAGATAAGTAAAAGCTGCCTATATGTTGTACTGGCATTTGTTTATAAAAATAAATACTTTTTTTTAACAAATTAACCGTTTCTGTGCTGGGCCATTATTACCACAGATTGTACTGTGAATTAATCTAGACCGATCCCACACACTAGAGATGTGTCAAATAACAGTGACCAACATGTCTGGCTTGGAACACAGCAAATTAGCATACTGTACAGTGAATTAGCATAAAGTGCCATGATGTGCCACCAAAACATAAAATTCAACATTTAGGTAGATTTTAATTCTCAGTAAAACAATATAATCTTACAGGAAAAGTAATACTTAATATATAAACAAAGATGTTCTCACAACTGAAAGGTGTTTTATGCAAAAGTTATTACAGTTCAAATTTTTTTTTAGGTGCAGTATCACAGTGGCCTGAAATTTTACAGTGGCGCTGTTGCTACATTGTTCTATGGACAGTATAGGTCAATTGACCATAAATCTCCATAGGATGGTGTAGCAACAGTGCCACTTTACAATTTAAAGGGGAACTTTCACCCCGCAATAACTTAACGTTGACTTATTGCTCACCTGGCGACTAGCTGCTTAGTAGCGCTAGTCGCCAGCAATATTACCCGGTTCTTCAGATATCGGCTTACAACAGGAGCAGGAAGCACGGACATCTCTTCACAGTGACGTCAGTGCGCCTGCGCTGTCAGTCCCTTTTGCACCACACGGTGCAAAAGGGACTGACAGCGCAGGCGCACGGACGTCACTGTGAAGAGACGTCCGTGCTTCCTGCTCCTGTCACCATCGGCAAAAAGCCGATATCTGAAGAACCGGGTAATATTGCTGGCGACTAGCGCTACTAAGCAGCTAGTCGCCAGGTGAGCAATAAGTCAACGTTAAGTTATTGCGGGGTGAAAGTTCCCCTTTAAGCCACTTTGATAATGAACCTAAAATATTTGAACAGTTTGAACTGTAATAACTTTTGAATAAAACACTTTTCAGTAGTAGGAGTGCCCTTTGGTTTACTCAATGGGATAAACTCTACAACATGTTTTCGTGTATTTTATGTGTCCCTTTAAGGTGACTGGTGTGCTTTAAGAGGAATAGATAGATAGATAGATAGATAGATAGATAGATAGATAGATAGATAGATAGATATAAAGTGGAGCAATTTTAAGACAACCATCTGTACTATAGGGAGCATATAAACATCCCCAATGGAGTTTTTAACTCATTGAATTTTAGTGTGGACTCTCAACTAGCTGTACTATAGGGAACAAAAAATATTGAACATTGTCATACAGCTAAATGGGGCTTTTACCTCCTTGATTGTTATAAAAGTCTCTAAAGCATTATAAAGTAATGCACTAGTGATATCTTAGATTTCAAGGGGGTTATAAGCCCCAAATAACTCAATGGGGCTTTTCATTTGTTGGCTATGGTACAATTAGTTTGCCCCAGATTTTTTGTAGTTCTTATCAAATCATCTTCTAGGAATGCAGGCAGGGAGATGTGCAGGAAGATATGGGGTGGTGAGTGCTAGAGTAGCAAAGAAGGGGTTGAAGCCTGCTAATAGAGCAGTGAAGCAGTTAGGGTCATGAACTAAGATAGCAGGAGAGTTATCAGACCAGGGGCGAAAGCTACAGGTATAAAAGAGTTTGAGCAGGCAGAGCCAAGTCGGTCACACAATCTGTACAGTATCAGCTGTCAGTAGGGTACTATCATTTATAAAAAGGGTATAGATGCACGGGATGGGAATGTAACTCTACCTCTATAAAAATTCTTATTAAGGCATCATCTACAATATGGAGTACAGCTTTGGGCACCACTTCTTAAATAAGACATCAAAACTGATAAGGAGATTGGAGGACCTGTGTTATAAAGAGACAGTAACCAAATCATGTTTGTTTACATTACAGAAGAAACATCTAAGGGGTGATAAGATTACTATTTACAAATGTATTCACGGTCAAAACAAAGGACTTTCAGAAGAACTATTTTCTATAAGTAAAAGGGGGTATTGTGTCAGGCGTGTTATCATGTTGAAAGCTTGCGCTATTCAGTTAGCCAATAAAGATATCACTTGCAACCTTGTAATCTACTAGTCACTAGGTGTCGCCACCGTCGGAACTCCTTCCGGAATAGCCGCCATTTTGTGCATGCGTGGTTCCAATTGACGTCTACTTACAGGTGTGCTGGTGACATGTGCCATGATGCCTTGAGTGCCGGAGGCCTAACTAACACCCTGGCAATCAGGCCCCTGCACTATCTTGTCGGGCTATCGTCACGTCTGCATTACAGTATGTTAATACTTCTTGCATATTCTGATATACCGGGTTTTGACTCTAGCTTTTCCCTACGATTTTCTCTTGTGTCTCAGCCTGCCCTGACCATGACTTTCTCCTTACCACCCAAGAATATTTTCTGCCTTCCCTGACTTCAGCTTCCACTCCGTTTTTGCATCTTAGCTGCCTGCCCATGACCTTGGCTATCCTCTAACCAGTCTTTTGTCTACCCCTTTTCGGTTTATACTCTACACAGTCCTTTGTGGGGTCTTTGGCCTGATGACTCATTCAGCATCTTATTTCTTCAGACTAACTCAGCTGCCCGCCAGTCTTTGTGCTGTTTTTTCTTCACAGAGTCAGCATTCAGTCAGCTAACACTAGGACTATTTACTCAAAGAGCAGAACAAAAAAAACAACAGATCATCCATTAAAGGGATAGTAATGTTTCATAATAAAAGCAGCTCTAATTAATCATCATAGTATTTGGACTTTGGAGAGTGTTATTTCAATTCTGCCAGAGTTGTAGTTCAGGAGTAATTCAATGACAAAGTGTCCCCCTCCCACCCCTTTTACTGATGTAACACTGTTCAGCCAGAGCAGAAGGGAGGTGCCCAGGCAGACTGCAGAGAGGGACAATCTTCAATTAAGATAAGGGAAAAACCTGAAAAGCTTGTCAAGGGGGGCAGGGCTTTCATTGTTTTAATTGAAAGAAGATTGCCCCCTGATGTTATCTGTCTAGTCTATGGACTTCACTCCACATCTGAGAAGAGATGGCTTACACTAGGCAAAAGGGGCAGGGAGGGGAAACTTTGCTTGTGAATATCTCTTAAACCATAAAGGTTTGAAAGATAAGACTTATATCGTTCTTCATGTTTTTTTTATGCCTACAAAATAAAATAAAGTTAAAATGAAGAAAGTTGTTGAATGGCTGTGTAGTTGTTTGCCTTGGGTAGCAGATACTGTAGATGTTTTCAAAAAAAGTAGTGAATACCTTTCAAGTTCAGTTGGTTTCAAAGTAGATATGTTGATCCAATATCTGAATGTCTTTTTGAGTCAGGAATGTATTTTACCCGCTTGAGGCTTAATTTCAAATATTGTTTCTTCCTTTCTCTGGATTAATAAGAGTGACATGTCAAGTGCTGAACTTGAAAGATGCATGGTTTTTGACAGCCTCATCATCTATATTACTATGATATAATCACCCAAACTGAGAGATGGAGGACGTGCAGTTAAAAAAGTATGTTGCAGAAGAATTGGTTAAATAAGGAGCAAGGGGTAAGAACTTTACTCATGAAAAAGCTGTACCGGTTTCTGAAGTCCTTCAATATTATGAATTTGGTCTATAAACTTCTAAATATTTAAAAAGATAAATACTGTAATTGAAGCTTGAAAGGTACACTAACACCTCCTAATAATAACCTATAATCCAAATATCTTACTTTCGGCCTAAAATCCTGATGGAATTTTGTACTTGCAGTAGAGGAGATGGGACATAATTAGTGTTTGGATTATATTTTTGCTAGTTTATTGGGTGATAAAAGGTTGCATTCTAGACATATTTAATAGATGGAGGCCAGCATGAGTGGGAGATTAACTGAACGTGAGGAATGAAATATAAGGAGGTATTGTAGGTGTCCCCAAGGCTGCATGCTTTAGAGATTGGTATGATTGTAGTGTTGTGAACAGTGAAAGAAATATCAGAGAAAGGCTTGTAGGAGAAGGAGGGAATATTATTAGTTTTGTTTTAGTCAGGTTGAGTTTTTGATGGCAGGAGGACATCCAGAGAAACACAGTATTGAGGCAATTAGATACATGGGACAAAAGAGAAGGCTAGAGGTCTGGGGAGGAAAGAAAGATTCAGATGTAATCAGCATATATAAGATGGTGAAAGCTAAATTAATGTATTAGTTTGCCAAGAGAAGCAGAGTAGATTGAAAAGAGTAAGGTGCCCAAGACAAAACCTTGCAGTATGCCAACAGACATTTAAGTAGGTGTATTAAATATCAGCGTATAAGAATATGATGGTATACCATACTTACTAGATAATGATGATATTCATCAGGAGATTAAGTACAAGATGCAGGAATTCCTAGAACTTAACTCTTTTTCTGTTTCTTCAGCTTTAACTGTTTGGGAGGCTCTTAAGTGTTACATCAGACGGATATATATTAAAATTGACTCAAGGATTTGTAAGAAACACGATGCTGAGTTAACATCCATGCTTAAACGACTAGAGGAACTCGAACAACATCATCTTCTCTCGAATTCGAAAGAGTCGCTGATATCTTTGGAGACCAGGAAACAAGTAATTAGTCTTTTCCAACAAAGAGTTGATAGAATTTTTGATAAATTTCAGAGTATGCACTATGAATGGGATAATAAATATGGTAAATTGCTGGCGTTGCAGGTACGAGAGCATCAATCCCCCACCTTTGTTCCCAGTGTGAAGTCCTCCTCTGGTGAGATCAAGAAGGATTTCCCTTCCATTGCTGACGTATTTCAGAACTTTTATTCGAATTTGTACAACCTCCCCATGTCTATCTCTCCTGATCATTCCGCGGCTATGAAACAATACCTCCTAGATTCCTGCACACCTAAACTGACAGTTGCTCAATCTCGATCTTTAGAAGATAATTTTTCTGACGTGGAGGTGTCTAATGCTATTAAGAAACTTTCTCCCAAAAAGTAGCCTGGACCTGATGGCTTCCCTCCTTCATTCTACAAAAAATGTGATCATATTATCTCCCCTCTACTGGTTCGAGTTTTTAATGAACTTCCCGACACTGTTTCCTCTCACCCGCGATTCTCGGAGGCTTATATTTCCATCATTCTGAAATCCGGCAAAGACTAGTCTCTCCCGTCGAGCTATCGCCCAATTTCCTTGTTAAATATGGACACAAAATTATTCACCTCTATTTTGTCCTCTAGATTTAAAAAAATTTCTCCCAGACATGATTGATCTAAACCAGATGGGTTTTGTACCTGGACATGACGCCAGGGACAACACTATGAAATTAATACAACTCATTGAAATAGCACACAAATCCTTCATACCTACTGTCTTTCTCTCACTCGACGTGGAGAAAGCATTTGACAGGGTATCCTAGAGTTTCTTAAATATGACCCTTTGCCACATGGGAATAGGTCCCAAATTTCGTGTTTTTATATTCGCTCTTTACACCAATCCCACAACTAGGATTGAATGCAATGGCCTTCTATCTGACTCCTTCTCCCTTCGTAATGGAACAAGGCAAGGCTGCCCCCTCTCGCCAATCCTTTTTCTTCTCACTGTCGAAGTTCTTGCCAACTCCATTAGATATAATCCCCAGATATCGGGTATTCAATCAACCTCCAAAGAACATAAGTTATCCTTATTTGCCGATGATGTGATGCTAACAGTGACTGATCTGGTTGTATCCCTACCAGAAATAATACTAGAACTTGAACGATATGGTGACTATTCAAATTTCAAACTCAATTTGAGTAAATCCAAACTTTTGAACATTAACATGCCCCCATCTATGCGGTCTCATTTATCTTCCATAATGCCTTTCAAATGGGCCAAAGGACATGTGAAATATCTGGGCATCCTACTACCTGTGGCCATATCTAATTTATTTTGCCTCAACTTTGCTCCCCTTCTCCAATCCATTTCTGCTTCGTTATCACACTGGAAACATATATTCCTCTCCTGGTCTGGTAGAATAAATGTAATAAAAATGGTGATTTTGCCCCGTATACTGTATTTATTCCAAACGATTCCAGTTTGCCTTCCTCACTCCTTCATTAAGCATCTACAGACATCCCTCAACAAATTCGTTTGGCAATCTAAACCAGACAGATTAAATTGAGGTTGTTGGCTTACACTAAAAGAGAAGGTGGTCTAGGAGTTCCCATTCTCCTTCATTATTATCAGGCACTACACTTATCTCTCTTATGTCACTGGTTTTACTCGCAACACTCTAAATTATGGATCCAATTATTAGATGATGTCACCTTTCCTCTTAAAGTGCATGCTCTGCCTTGGATGCACAAGACTGTATGACCTTCTGTGGCTTTTGATTCGATTCTCATCCCTAACTGTTTGTGACTCTATAAACACTAAGATGAAGATTTCCTCATTTCCTTCTCCCCTGACCCCCCTTTTGGGTATTAAGGACTTTCCACCTGGTAACATCTCTGAGACTTTCTAACATTGGTCGGAATGCGACTATCTTTGCCCTGCTGCACTCTCGAAGGATGGTCGATTGCTCCCTTTCTCCTCCTTACAGACAATGTTACATCTCCACTCTAAGGCACACTGGAGATATAGGCGATTGTGGAGCTATATACATTCACATGCTGACAAGTTCCTCCTACTTCGATTGTTGAAGGCGTTTGAGAAAACATTTCTTTCCCGCAACCCAAAAAGTTATAAGCTTTCACCTCTCTATCATATGATATTGCAAGTGCTTCCTCCAATTATCGATTCCTTAAAAGTACACTGGTCTTATGATCTAGGTGTTGATATCACAGATGTTCAATGGAAATCGGCTATTAAACACACCATTAGAAGTTCTAAGAATATACTTACCATGTAAACTAAATAAAAAACTTCTTCATAGATGGCATAGAACCCCTTCAGTAATATATTCCATGCTTCCGGCTGCCCCAGACACTTGCTGGAGATGTGGTTCTGCTCCAGGTACTTATCTTCACATTTGGCTTGACTGTCCTTTGATATCTTTTTTCTGGTTAGGGGTCTTTGAGAGTCTATCTGAGGTCCTCAACAACAGAATATCACCAGACCCATTGATGCTTTGCCTCAATCTTCCACCATCAAATTTAGAGACACCCCTATCCCCTGCACAACTCTGTCTGTTTCGTCACCTTCTTAACTCAGCAAAAACTTGCTATCATGGTCCCCGTGATCCTTTTCTGTCATTCGCAGTTGTGCTGCTCCCTGATTGGTTGAGCTGTGTTGGCCCTGGTGACCTGTTTTATTCTGGCCATTGGCACCTGTCAGGTGCCTTTTCGTGGTGTTTCTGAGCCAGTATTGCTGTTGCTGTGTTCCAGTGTTCCTGATCTCCTGTGTACCAACTTGGCCCGTACCGACTACGCTCTTGTGTTCCTGTTCCGTGATCCGACCAGGCCTGGCTGACTTCCTGCTTGTTGCTGATCTGGCTTGTCTGCGAATCTCCTCCGTGATCTGACCCAGCCTGGCTGACTTCCGGCTTGTTGCTGATCTGGCTTGTCTGCGAATCTTCTCCGTGATCCGACCCAGCCTGGCTGACGTTCCTGCTCATTTGCTGATCCGGCTTGTCTGCGAATCTCCTACGTGTCCTGACCCGGCCTGGCCAACTACTTGCTCCTGGACTTGTTCTGGATTCTGCCGCTCCAGTCTACAGCTCCTGTTGTCGCCTCGGCGACATTCTGATCGCTGCAGTGTGTGATCTGAGCCTCCTGTAGTTCCTGGGTTAACCATTGCTGAGCCGTGTTTCCTGAGCTGAGCCTTCCATATTCATTGTATTGTGAGTACAGCTGAGTCTATTGACACTTGCCGTGCCGTGTCGCTACTGTGAGCCTTGATCACTTGTGTTGCTTCCTTCTACCTCACTGCCACTTAACCATTGCTAAGCCTTAGCCAGATACTCTGCTTCTGCGAGCCGGCCGCGTTGTGGGCCTTGGTAGTCTGCGGCTCTTTACACCTGCAGAGCAGTAGTTCCCGTTACGCCTGTGGGCTATTGGCCAGCAGTGCAGCAACCGGTGGTCTCCGTTACGCCCGTGGGGCTATTGGCTCAAGCGATTCCAGTACTGTTGGTCTCCGGTATACACCCGTGGGGGCTATTGACTCAAGCTATCACTGTACTGTTGGTCTCCGTTATGCCCGTGGGGGCTATTGGCTCAAGCTATCACAATACTGTTGGTCTCCGTTACGCCAGTGGGGGCTATTGGCTCAAATGATCCCAATACTGTTGGTCTCCATTTATGCCCGTAGGGGCTACCAAACAATTACACTGCAGCTACAGTCTTAAGTCGCAGCTCTTAGCTACAGCGTTGCACATTGAATGGACTTAAGGTGTTGTATGACCTAGCACCTACTGATTACCCTTGTCATTAACCACTTGTCTTCAGTCACCGTTTTGCCTGCTCCATATCTGTACTAGAGATATATTCCCTGTTCTGTAACCTGGCATTGCAGTCCATATTCTGCTATTCTCAGTACTGCCCCTAGGGGACAAGCTTGTTATTGTTTTTTTTGCTCTAATAAAATCGTATTTTATCCTAACCCTCTGTCTAAGTGTCTGAAAACCGTTACACTTGCATCCCTACGAAATGGAAACTTGCTACGTCTCATCTGATTCAGGATTGGATCCTTAAGGTGAACAAGGTTAGATGCTTAGAGAGTCTGCTTTTTAGTAAGCGAAACAAGGTCCCCTCTATTAGTGACGTGTGGAGTCCTTGGACTTCATTTTTCTCAAATCCTGGCCCCTCTTCACATGTTTCAACCACTAATTAAGTGATAGGTCACCTTTTATTACTCTGTCCTCTGCCATCCCACCGATTCTAGGAATGAATTCCGAAGTACCTGTATTGTATTATGCGTCGTGGTCACATGGGCCCCCCCCCTCTTTCTCATTTCCTTCCCTTATCCTATTTTGTTACCTTTCATTTTTTTTTTCTTTCTGTCTTTCAGAACTTTAATTTCTTCTTCTTCTTTTTGTGTGTTTATGCTAGTATTTTTACCCATCCCTGTCCTCTGCTTAGGGATAGCATATTCCCAGCGTTACTCTGACTTCACAAGATCTATCTCCGAAAGTGCATGATTCCCGGGAGTGTTATTCATAGTCTCCCTCAGAACTGTTTTATTCCAGGGTCTCTTTCACAATCATCTGCACATGTCTTTCATATCATATGTATTGTAATATTTTGCTTCAGATTTGTATCTCTCTGTCGTGCTTCATGGAATATGCTCTGTCTTTTGTTTCTTCCTTTTATTCTTTTTTAATTCCATATTCGTCAATAAAAAAAAAAAAAAAAAGAATATGATGCTATGTGTTATGTTTGATAAAGAGTGGTCATAATGCAGTAAGTCTAGTCCTGTAAAGAGATCTGCATGTGATTTTTGTGTATGGAAATAGGATTATCATTATAAATGGTATTATATGTTTTTCTATCCATTTAGTAGATATAGCTACTCTTTATCTGCTTTAGAGAAATAAGAATTTATTGCTTAAAGATTTATTAATTATATTATTTGTTAACTTGCTTATTAGCTTGAATGACATCTGTTGACCATTTTGTAAATGCATGTTGCTAGCTATCCTATACTCTGATATTTAGTTAGTTCTTTTATACCATAAGTATTTTTGATCGTTCATGAGTCTTCCACTTTGGAAGAAGTAGATTACCTTGCAGCCTGACACCAGAAGGGTCTTGGGTAAGAAGGTGAGTGACACCACTTTGCTTTACATTGTTGACATGTCCTAGTGTTATAAGTGTGTTCTACTGCACTGGTAGCCATAGTGTTCCAGCTATAAAATCAGCAAAAACCATGTGGTTTAGTGGGAAAATCCGCTTTAAATAAAATTATTAAAGTATAGCCATTTTCGACCATTTGCAAAAATGTTTCACTATTTTTTCAATAGCTAGAACATTTTCATACCTTTAATCACGTTTGTCTTGGGAGAAAGCTGGATCTCAGTATGGGTTGTATGGTCCGAATGGTCCAGTCACAATACAAAGGCAGGTGTTGTTATTTTTCCTGTCTTTGGATAGGAGGGTTTCCCGTGTGTTGCTATAAGCGACCAATGAGGTTTTTGTCAAGTGGTTTTAAATATACTTCCTCAACTGGCGCAATTAGTCTATGATTAAGTGCTTTCTAGCACGAAACATGTCAGATGCTTCTTGGGAGTTTACTATCTGCTAGGAACAATTGTGCCTCGCTCCCTCTGCCATTGGAAGTGTGTGTTGCTTTTACAATTTGATATAATAAAGTTTTTCAACTTTTGATCGGCCTAAATTGCATGCTTTCGCTTATCGCCAAATGACTGGGAGAGGTTTGTGCTACTGGATTGGTGAGTGCTACTGTTTGTTTGCTTGAACTATTTCCATACAGCAGTGCCAGAGCGCTGCTTCAGTATGCACCCCATCTTTGTTGATGTGACCCACACCAGTGTTTGTTTATGACTACAATCATTATATATGACAACGTGCAGCACCTATTTTTTCATCTTTTGCAGGGGTAGATGAAGCCAAGTTTGACAGAAGGGGACTCTAAGTCACACTTGCCATCCCCAAGTAGTTCCAACACTGGTACTAGTACTACTAAGGTCCACAAGCTTGTACAGAGTGTTAGGAGTAAGGGAGGGGGTGATCATACTAGTGAGGAGGAAGATTCAGGGAATTAAATTGATGTGGTTGGTTGAAAGGGAAAATATTTTGCTTTTGTAAGGTCTACATACATATTTGTCATAAATCTGATATATATATTTTACTCTAACAAATATAGCTTGCTAAGAGTTAATTTACAAGATGATGTTAAGACATAATTTTAAGATGTTACATTTTCAAGGCTGACTTGTTTTGGAACAAATACTTAGATAAGCTTGTTATTGTACTTTTGTGGTAAGGGGCATTCTGACAAGAGGACGAGCTGGGTCCAGGTGCAGTTTGTCCGAAGCTTTTAACTGTTATCAAACATAAGTGATGTCTCTCTTTTCTTATTGGTGAAATAACCGACAATGTCAATATATGTTCATGTATCCGGGAAGGGAAAACTCTCTTCCCCTTATTAATATGCTTACCACCCACTAAGTTTGCATTATATAAACTGGTGAATTTTACTTAATAAATTAGATAAGAGGTTATAGCACAAGACCTTGTGTCTGCGTGTAGTCATTTCTTATATCCAGGCCTGCGGCTTACAAGATCTCTGAGGAACAGTATGCAGTCTGTGGTCCCCGGGTAGTGAAAAGGCAAACAGAGAAATACAGAAAACAGACAGCAATAACAATTTGGCTATAGTCGGCAAGGATCTTCATGGACTGGTGAGTTGACTATATTTTTTTTTATATATATATGTTTTCATATATATGCTGCTATACATATGGTCTGCTCACTTGTCTCTGAGGATATTATTTGTTAATGCTGGTCTGTATTGAAGTTGGGTATACAGTCCCAACTTAACCAGGTGACACACATGATTTAAGTGTCATGTGTGGGTACTAGGATAATACAGGTACCTGGTTGGTTATTAATACTGGTCTACATTGAAGTTGGGTATACAGTCCCAATTTAACCAGGTGGCACACATGATTTAATGTCTTAGTGTCACGAGGCTTGCCTCCTGCGCACTCCGGTCCTACCTCCCGGATGGCCCCGCCAGTTATAGTAGCTCAGTTTTGCCTCTCCTCCATGGCTCTGTTTGCCTTGCCATTCCTGTTCTGTTCGGTCGGGCTGTTTCGAAGCGCCTCCGCACTTCCAGGTTCGGCGCCATCTTGCCCATGACGTCATCATCAAGCGGCTGTAACTCCTGTACCATCCTTGTTCCCAGCGCACTCTCACAGTGTTCTGGCATCTAGTCTTGTGTAGCAGCTTAGAGCTTGATCTGATCCCCTGTGTACCGAACTGACCCTGATTCTGACTACTCCTACTCCTGATCTGATTCTCTGTGTACCGAACCTGGCCTGATCCTGACTACAACTAGCCTTGACCTGATTCCTGTGTGCCGTACCGGCTTGTTCCTGACTGTTCTTGGTCTACTCCTGTTTCAGCCCTTTGCATCCTGATTCCTGTGTACCATTCAGGTCTGGTCCGCTCCTGCTCTGGGTTCCAGCCTTTGGTTCACATCTATTCCAGGGACTCCCGCCTCAGTCTCTTTTCCAGGTCAGTGTATTCCTTCCTGGTTGTTTCTTGTTCAGGTGTCTATTCCTAGGGGAGTTTCAGCTACTAGGTGGCCTCCGCCCCCCAGTGGCGATCTCTATCCAACGCACCCCAGCCTTCACTCCCCCCTGCAGGGGAGCTAGTACTGTTAGTAGGTTTGCCATCCAGGTCCGGGTCCCAGCTCAACTGGGATCATACATCTGGCTTCGCGGCCACAGCAAGGCACCCGTACTAGCAGTCCCCGCACCCAAGCACCAAACACTAGCAACGCGCCCCAGCACTCCCTCTCCTGCAGGGAGACACCTGCGTTCTATAGTACGCAGCTTAGGGTTCTGACACTTATGTGTGGGTAATAGGATATTAAGGCACCTGGTTGGGAGGCAGGTTTCAGTCCTGACCTCAATATATATAATTAAGACTAAGTAAGAATATTACTATTTACAGGGTATCCAGGCTCCTGTAAAATACAGATGCATACCCTTCCTTGGGATTGAATAAGCCAGGGGATATTAATATGGGATTTGTAAATGCTCTGCTTATTGTTTGTCATTTTTTTTATTAATCGTCTCAGATATCATTTGTATGGCACCATATTTTCCTTGAACTTCATATTTCTAAATTGTTACTAATCAGATTTGCATATCTTGTGTTTGAGTCTATGTGAGAAAGTATATTTTTAGGACCTATGTAGATATAGTCATTATTATTATCCCGATAAATCTTACATATGGAACAGAAGTGATAATTTGTTCATAAGTAAATTGTCTGTCTCACATAGCCATGAGTAAATAATTTGTCTCATAATGATTTACGAGGTTAGAGCATATAGTCTATCCTAATTTGTCCCTTCGATATATATGTACAGGTCAAAGTAAATAATCTGTCCTGCTCTATTCCTCTGATATATATATATATATATATATATATATATACGTGGGCATGAGTAGATAATCTGCCCTATGGAGGCAAGAATAAAATATTTTACCTTATTATTTTGGGGCAGCGTCCATGAGCACCCCATCATCACCAAGAAGATAAGTTGGAGGTAAGGGTAGATAACCTACCTCATAATTACTAGGGGCAGCGTACATGAGCACCCTGTTCATCGGAAGAAAATACTTTACCACCACAAAACAAGGAACCTGTTATGCCTGAGTATATGATATTTTTCTGTTTATATGTCGTGTTGTTTGTCCTTGTATTTTTGTCTGCTATAACTAACATTTGCATGATATTATTTTTATTGCTCTGTTGACCTTGGTAAGTGGTCTTGCTATATATATATTGCTACCATTTGAACTTAATTCTAATAGTATTGTCAATAAATACAGAAATATATATACATATATTAATATATACTGATTTGACAGACATTGTTTATTTTGGACTGAGACTGTGACATTATTACTATGGGTACTAACCAATCGAAGCCTAGGGACTCTACCATAACCATTAAGAAGGGCAGTAAAAATGTTAAAATACAAGTTTGGACTAAGGAATGTGCAACATTGGGCACTGAATATGGTTTTCCACAAACAATGACTGACAATGTGTGGTCAACAACACAGCATTTGAATACCATGTGGGAGCAGGTTAGGTGTAAGCTAGTGGCATTAGGGGGTGATTTAAAAGACATTACTAAGGCCATTGCTTGTAAACAGAAAGGAACAGAGAGTGTCTCTGATTTCTTAACTCGTTTTGGAGACACATGGGCAAATGAATGTGGACTTGATAAAAAGAATGAGTCCCTAGGTCCACTATATGTACAGCATTTGCTGACTAATATGAGGCCTGAGATAGCACAGACTGTCAGAATGTGTATTGATAGCTGGCACAAATTAACTGCCGAAGAATTTGAAGAAGCAATTAGGATTAAGGATGCAGCAGGGGCATTCCCGGCTAAGACCGGAACGGTTGCTGGATTTACTACTACTGAGCAACCCGTGAATAACTTACCAGAAATGAGTATGTACTTCTATCAGGGAAGAGGTAGAGGTGGAAACCAGTTTGGAGGACAGTATCGAGGGAGATGGCAGAATAAAAGGGGGAAAAGCAGAGGATATTAAGGGGTCCCAAAAATCAATTAGGAGGAAGACAGCCTACAAAAGGAGTTTGTTTTAATTGTGGTAAGATGGGACACTGGAGGAGGGAATGCTGGGCACCTCCACGGGCGGATCAGGCTGATACCCCTCTTAGTGGACAAACACAACCTACTCAGACTGACACACAGAATCAGGCTGCACAATATAACTCAAGACCCCCTACCAATCAGCTACAATGGAGACCACAACCCCAATAGGGCTGCCAGAGGATGGAACCCCTTGCTTGCTTTGTTGCGCAGTTATCTGAGAGGTGGGACACTCTACTCATGTTAACCTTAGATGTTGAGGGGCGAGTGTACGATTTTCTCGTGGACATAGGGGCCACAAAATCGAGTATTTCTGCTAAAAATTATACAGGTCCACTCACAACTGCAAGCATGTCCTCTGTTGGAGTGGGAGGGGTTCAAATTGAGTGCAAAGTCACTCCAAGATTGACACTTACTATCAGTGAAAATGGTGATAAACTACATCATGCCTTTCTAATTATACCAAATTGTCCTGTTAATCTGCTAGGGAGAGACTTAATGAGTAAGTTACAACTGACATTGCAGATTACTGCAAAAGGAGGTGTAGTGTGTACTTCCGTATTTTCACTTCCTCTTATGACTAATGAAGAACCCACTGACATTGAAAGGGTTAATTTTGAACATTTATCTTTGCTGCAGCAGGATGAGGCTGGTACAGAACAGGTTCATGGTTTGTGGTTCAGTGAACAATGTGTGTATATTGTCACAAATGTAGGAGCTTATCTGTGGCTTGAGGGCAGTTGTCTGGTGAGTAAACAAACATACATTCCTGTGGACCCTATCACTGCCATGTCCTTCACACACCTAGGCTATGATCCCAACATACCTCCAGCATTGACTGATCTGCCACCCACATTATGGGCCACATCCTCCACCGATCCAGGGTACATTGACTGTTCCCCTTACCAGGCAACTCTCAAACCAGGAGTTACACCGGTATATGTTAAACAATATCCCTTATCACAGGAAAAGGAGATTGAAATAGAACCCATTATACAGGAATTAAGACAAAAGGGAATTATTGTACCCACAGTATCACCTTACAACACTCCCATAAATCCAGTTCCCAAACCAGGAACTAACACATGTAGATAGACACAGGATTTGAGATGTATCAATGACTTAGTACAACCCCTAGCACCCATAGTGCCGGATGTCGGTTCCCTTGTACATCTATTGCATTACTGAAGAGAAGACTGCGCGGGAGCTACAGATATGTGATGGGGGGCAAGTTGGAGCCGATAGGGGGCAAAGTGGAGTTGGTGGGGGCAAGTTAGAGCTGATAGGGGGAAAAGTGGAGCTGGTGGGGGTAAGTTGGAGCTGGTGGGGCATAGTGGAGCTGCTGGGGGGCAAGTTGGAGCAAATGGAGGGCAAAGTGGAGCTGGTGGGGGCAAGTTGGAGCAGATGGGGGCAAAGTGGAGCTGGTGGGGGCAAGTTGGAGCTGATAGGGGGAAAAGTGGAGCTGGTGGGGGCAAGTTGAGCTGGTGGGGACATCTCTTATAGGCATCTCCAGACCAGGGCAGACTGGCCCAGGGGGCAAAGAGAGAACAATCATGAAAAGAGGTGGGGTATAAGTAGGCAGGGTATAAAGGGGTGGGACACAAGGGGCGGAGCCAAATGGGTGGCAAAATTAGGTTTTGCCTAGGGTAACAAAAATCTTTGCACCAGCCCTGGCCCAGGTAGATTGCAGAGAGGGACAATCTTCAATTAAGATAAGGGAAAAAGCTGAAAAACTTGTCAAGGGGGGCAGGGCTTTCATTGTTCTCATAGGAAGAAGACTGTCCCCTTCTGTTATCCGTCTGGTCAATGGACTGGATTCCACATCTGAGAAGAGATGGTTTACACTAGGTAAAAGGGGCAGGAGGGGAAACTTTGCTTGTGAATATCTCTCAAACCATAAAGGTTTAAGAGATAAGACTTATATCGTTCTTCATGTTTTTTTAATGCCTACAAAATAAAATAAAGATAAAATGAAGAATTACTATCCCTTTAAACTCTTCTTAACTCTGGATTTTTTGAAATTCGAGAAACAATTCTACAGACAACTATCTGGGACAGTGATGGGAAGTTCCATGGCTCCAGCGTACGCTAATACTTTCATGTATGGCTGTGAATAGGAATATATTCTGAGTAAATATAGGGAACATATCAAATATTATTTCTGCTACAAAGATGATGTGTTTATCATCTGGTTAGGAGGTGAGGATGCTTTATTAACATTTTTGCAGTCCTTAATTCCATTCCCTCTACTATCCCATTCACCACTCAATACAGCCCCCTTGAGATAGTGTTTGTGGATGATAAACTGTTGAAGGCCGATGGTATCTACAGCCGACTAACTACAGAAAACCTATAGATAGAAACAATTTCTTGCATCATTCTAGCTTCCATCCACATCACACTATGAAGGGCTTGCCATATTCTCAGATGGTACGCATTATAAAGAACAACAGTATCCCTGAACAAGCTGAAGCACAAATACAGGAATTGATTAGATTGCAAGATAGAGGCTATGATCAGGAAACTTTACAACAACAATACCTACTTGCACACCCTCTTAAAAAATGCAATTTACTCCAGTTGTCTGACAGAGGTGCAAAAAACTAGGACAGATTGATGTTCATTACTCAGTATATAAGACTCAAAGCCCAAAATTGGCACGTTGTGTTCGAAAACACTGGGAACTACTAGTTTCTGATGACACATTGCCATCCTGCTTCAACCATAGACCAATACTCAGCTACAAAAAGGGTGCCAGTCTCAGGAATCTTTGGGTCAAGACTAACCCAACACACTGCTATGAAGCAAAGAAAAGTACTTGGCTTTCCCAAACTAAGTTGGGTTGTTATTGTTGTCCTAATTGTGTCACCTGTCTAAACCTGCTATCAGAAATTCATATACCCACTCACAGGTGAAAGATTTAAAATAAAATATCGACTATCCTGTACTAGTAATTTTGTGATGTATGTGATCATTTGCCCATGCAAATAATGTTGGATTCACATCCTGTATGTTTAAAGGGATAGTAATACTTAAAATGTAAAAAAATATATGTTGTAGGGTTTATCCCCCTGAGTAAAACAAGAGTACTCCCACTGCTGAAAGGTGTTTCATTCAAAAGTTATTAATTTTCAAAGTTGAATTTTTTAGGTGCAATATCACAGTGGCCAGAAATTGTACAGTGGCGCTGTTGCTACATCATCCTATGGAGATTTATGGTCCCGGGACCAGAGCTGTCCATAGGATCGTGTAGCAACAGCGCCACTGTACAATTTCAGGCCACTCTGATATTGCACCTAAAAAATTCAACTTTGAAAATTAATAACTTTTGAATGAAACACCTTTCAGCAGTGGGAGTACTCTTGTTTTACTCAGGGGGATAAACCCTACAACATTTTTTTTTTTTACATTTTAAGTATTACTATCCCTTTAAAGAAAGTATGGCCAATCACAGAGCATCAATCTGTAAACATTTGGCAGAGGGGACGACTTATAAACCTGTTGCCAAACATTAACTGGAGAACAAACACACACCATCTATGCTACAGTGTATGATTATTGATCATATTCCAGCACCTAAACATTGTGGTGACAGAATTAGGAAGTTACATCAAAAAGAAACCTATTGGATATACAGACTCAAATCAACTTCTCCCAGCAGAATGAATGAAAAACTTGTATATTCCTGTTTTTACTGACCTTTGTAGGACTATGATCCATGGATGTAACTATTTAGACCATGGACACTCGGCTACACACCTTTGGATTACAATTGAAATATACTTCTTCAAGTTCTTTTCACTAAATTTAAACAGGGGAATATTAAATTGCCTAAACTTGAACTGGGACTACTATCAGCTACGCTGCAAGCTACAGTCACCACAATCTGCCAATCTGTGGAGCATCTGGATGGGAATGCAGCATTATCTGCTCTACCGGGATTCTGCCAATGGAGTTTGAGACCCTGTCGCCACAGAGTTGACACCATTCATCCAGAACTCCTCCAGGTAGACTGTCAATTTATTTTTAGGGGTTCAAGATCATTCAGGATGGAGCAGGATTCCTCTCCCCTGATAGGAACTCCCCCATCTCATATCTATCTATGATCTGTACCAGTCTGTTAACAGGACAGAAGACCTTTTATTCCTCATTTTACAGTGATGGATACAGTCAACATTGGGAGATTGAACTAAAAATTGTTCCAAAATCTGTGACTTTTCCAGCATGATTGACTGGACACTTTAATAATGAGCAACAGAAAGATGTTATGTAACCATAAACATAATTTTTTTCTAAATTTTTAAATATCTATGTCCTAAATGTAAACTTTACACTTATTTTTACACTTGAACTTTACCTAGTGAGGTACTCATGGACTATTGACTTGATGCTTGGGTCTTGCCATCACCCAGACATAAGTTTGTTATGTTGTATGATACTCTTCATATTTTTTGCATATATCACTTGTGAAACCTAATTTTCCCTTTCCGTTTGTAGGCTGTCTGAGGCATTATAGTCGGCTGATAAGATCCCTCTTTCACCTACTGCCCTCTCTTGCTGTTCTGCTGTCCCTCTCTTGTTTGGAAATTTGAAGGTGCATACGCCGTGGTGTGTCAAGATAAGTGAGGCAAGCACGTAAATCCAGCATACACACAGTAATGATCCTCACTGTTGCTGAGCGCTGTGCCTGGCTCTTTCTCCACTTCTCTGTATGTGGAAGCACAGGAGCGGAGAGGAGCAAGCAGAGAAGTGGAGAGAGAGCCCGGAGCAGCACTCAGCAACAGTGAGGTACATTAGTGTGTGTATGTTGGATTTATGGGTTTGCCTCACTTATCTCCACACACCACAAGATATGCACCTCCCAAACAAGAGAGAAACAGCAGAACAGTAAGAGATGGAAATAAGCGAAAGACGGATCTTATCAGTACATTAAAGTAAAGCTAATTATTTGGTCCTGGAGCTATCAGGCTGTCAAGCGATGTTTAATGCGGCCACATGAGAATCTCACACTTTTGTGCAGAGTGAGATTCTCATGTCGCCCTTTTGATCACGGTGACATGGCTAGTTTGCCTTTATGTTGCACACTCTTTTGCGTGCACTGCGGGGAAGCTCATTTATCTAAATGCTCTTTTCATTTTGTGATACATCTCTAAACATAGCATCTTATCTTATTTTTGCAGATATTTATCTAACTTTTGGACAGTAATTGATGTGCACTATGCTTTGATGCAAATCAATCAGCTCCGAAGGCCACTTTTGGCTATTATCTCAATTATAAGATTGACTGATAGCTTCCGACACACTGCATTGCTTATATCTATACTCAACTGTAACGGATCCTACTCCGTTACTGAAAACCTTATCTGGGCATATGACTTATCAGCCCATTATACAAGGAACTTTGGACATTGGTATCGGCAGGCAGCTCAGAAAAAAGGACTAAATGCATAGACTGCCTTGCTGGTGAGCGTCTGCGATTCTCAGAGTAGCCATGGGTTCCAGGGGACTGCACAATACATTGTCCCTAGAATATATATTCCAGCCCCTCAAGCTTGGTCTACCCTGGCCCCAAGACCCTTTCTGCAGAAATCCAATCAAGTCTGCCCTATTGTGTAAACCTGAGCCTTCTGTTGTTAGTCTTTTAGGTGTTGTGATTGTATTATCCCTTTGAATATGCCCATTGTGTTATGTCTTCACCATTTGATCCAATCATGTCTGCCTTATTATGTTCCCCTGAACCATTTGTTGTTGGTTCTTTGTCTTATGTGTTGTGATTGAATTATCTCTGTAACGCGCCCATTGTGTCATATCTACACAGTGTACTGTGCCCACGTCAGTGTAGTTTGGAGTATATAGAGATGTTGTGTTTTCATTTAATAAAGGAGTTAGTTGTTTTACACTAAGAAGAAGAGTCCTGGTGTCTTTATGCTCCTGTGGTTTAAAGCTCTCTGATGCACATTTGAGCCAAGTATCCTGTATCGTTGACTGCCTGCTGCCAGCTATCTGCGGATCCGATTCCGAGTCGGGACTTGGGGATGCCCTGGAGAATGGAGAATGTGCTCTCTCCAGGGGCACTAATGCTTCTGCCGTGGGGAGTGGGACCATGGTCCTCCCCAGTGACTATGTGATCCTTGCTGTGGTGAGTGGGAAGCAGGTCCTCACCAGCAGCCCCAAAATTGTTGCCCCTTACCCTGTTGCTCCTGCCCTGATGAGTGAGAGTGTGCTCTCTACCAACCCCTGCAATGCCCCTACTCTGTAAAGTAGGACCCACATCCTGCTCAACGATTCCCGGAACTTTGCCCCAACACAAGAGAGTGGGAGCAACCTCCTCTCCTACAAGAGGGGGGTACTGTCCAAAGAAGAAGGGGGAGATGCCTACATCTCCCTACAGTGGAGTCCCCAACTGAGCCCCTGGAAAACGAAGGGAGGTCGGCCAGAATCAGCCTCTCCCCAGCACAAGGAAGTTAAGGGAAACCCCTTTGCCACATGCAGATCCACCTCACAGACTGGCACTGAACCCAGAACCAGTGGCCCCAGACCCAGGAAGATCTGACTCAAGCGCTATCTGGATCAGGGACCAGCAGAGACCCCCAACCCTGTGCTAGCATGGACTAGGAACTCCCATTTTTTCCAGGCCCAGGACAAGGGGCTCCACTTTTACTCCTGGCCAAGGACAAGGGGCTCAACGTTTATTCCTGGCCCAGGACAAGGGGCTCAAGTTTTACTCCTGGCCCAGGACAAGGGACTATCAGCATGCACCTACCAGAGTCCCAAGCCAGCGTTTGACGAAGCTGCTGACTGGCTTGGTACAAAAAAGGTGGAGAAATATAACGGATCCTACTCCATTACAGAAAACCTTATCTGTTCATATGACTTATCAGCCCATTATACAAGGAACTTTGGACATTGGTATCGGCAGGCAGCTCAGAAAAAGGGACTAAATGCATAGACTGCATTGCTGGTGAGTGTCTGCGATTCGCAGAGTAGACACGGATTCAAGGGGACTGTGCAATACATTGTCCCTAGAATGTATATTCTAGCCCCTCAAGCCTGGTCTACCCTGGCCCCAAGACCCTTTCTTTAGAAATCAAGTCTGCCCCATTGTGCAAACCGGAGCCGTCTGTTGTTAGTCTTTTGTATTAGGTGTTGTGATTGTATTATCCCTGTGAATACTTCCATTGTGTTATGTCTTCACCAGCTGATCCAATCATGTCTGCCTTATCATGTTCCCCTGAAACATTTGTTGTTGGTTCTTTGTCTTATGTGTTGTGATTGAATTATCTCTGTAACTTGCCCATTGTGCTATGTCTACACCATGTACTGTGCCCAAGTCAATTAATTTTTGAGTGTATAAAGATGCTGTGTTTTCACTTAATAAAGGAGTTAGTTGTTTTACACTACGAAGAAGAGTCCTGGTGTCTTTATGCTCTTGTCGTTTAAAGTGTTCATTCTGATGCCCATTTGAGCCAAGTATCCTGTATCGTTGACTGCCTGCTGCCAGCTATCTGCGGATCCGATTCCGAGTCGGGACTTGGGGATTTCGTATGATGTCAGGCGTCAATGTGGGCTCCGTTCAACATCACTGTGTCTCCTGTGACATCCTCCAGCTATCCTTCGACCGGGAGTAGCGGCTTCACTCTCTATGTCCCATGGTACCAGTCTGTGAGTAGACACTGCATTCGAAGATTTGCCGACTTTCCCTGGCTCGTCTTGTTCGAATTGGAGTCAACTACAGCATGATTCAACGGCTCTCCAAGTCGATGACAGGTCTGTTCATCCTCCGACCTGTGCATTCGACGGCGCCTATCCGGCGTCAACAGGGAGAAACCTGGAACGACGGCTGAGGGCGATACAGTGGACTATACGGAAGAGTAGTTCCTTTACGTGATTATTCTTTCAATACATTTCTTGCCTGGGACCACTTGTTTATGAATGTTTATTTATATGTTCTTCAGAATTCTCAATCTTACATCCACCAGTGAACTGCCAGTGCAGTTGAGGGCATTTTTCCCTTCTTTGCTGCTTTGCGATGTAGAGGTGTGTCACAACTCAGTACTGGAATACATTGTCTTCTATTCATATTGATACTGTATTTGCGTATTTGCTACTAGCCAGACCTGAAAAGTTACTCGCCACTGCAAGCCAAAACATACCCACCAGGGCTGAATTTCTACTCGCCAGGGCTAAATTTATATATATATATATATATATATATATATATATATATATATATATGTGTGTGTATATTATTATTTCCCTTTCATCTACTTATAACTCACCTTACTTTTATAGCTGAGTTTATACACCGTATTATTTTTATTCATTTACATAATGAACCCCCCACTTCTCCCATTTGTCATGACGTCATTTGGCACCAAATTTGTTTGTACTGTTAGGTATTTAAGGGTGCACTTTCACACTTACATGTTATCTTGAGAAAGGCCCTGTTTGGACCGAAATGTCAATTCAATAAATCAGCACATTGTTCTTCACACAAGACCTGTGAGTGTATATATATATATATATATATATATATATATATATATATATATATATATACACATATGTAATTAAGATGGATTGCAGACATTATATATTATTGCAACAGAATGCATGGACTGATAACACTTTCTCTCTTCCACCCTTATCTGCACATTTCATTACCAGCAGCAAAACATTTAATGTGTTTAATCTTTCAGTTAATCATATGACTATACTTTCCAGCATATACTTTCACCTTTAGAAAATGCTTAAGCATGTATATTTGTATACATAATCTACAGTATACCAGTCTTTTTACAGTGAACTATGAACTGGCATTTCTAAATGATTTGTTAATGAATGATTTATTAACCAGCTTTTCTAGAAGTTTGTTGACATCTTGGATTGGGTAAGCGGCACATGATATAGATAAATATTCTTGCTGTTTTTTACAAAGAACTTTAATAACTATTTCGCGACTACAAGTTGTGGTACAAAAGTAACTTTTATCAAGCAATAATAATAGCCCTTTGAATTAAAAAATGGATCAAAACTTAGGGGCTATTCTGCATAACATTTCAATGGCCCCATATTCAGCTAAAGTGTAATAATTATAGGGCAAACCAACTGCACCATAGACAACAAGTAAAGCTTCTCCAGATGCACATTGATTTAAATTTGGCTTTTCACCCTTGAATTTTAGGGTATCCTATTGAAATGTCGCAACATAGTTAGGGGCAGGGGATTGAAGCTGCGGTCCAGCCACTCAGACGCTAGACACTGTAGACATGGTAGACAGAGGAAGAGACATTTCTAACGTGCCTTTCTCATCAATAGGATGCCACCAACCATGCCTGGTCAAATAAACCAGTGTACAAAGGTTCCAAGTGTCTAGGCTTCAAAATAAAAGGAAAAGGGAAAAACAGAGGAGCTTCCTTGTGTGATAACATTGATGTTTCAAATCACCACGCCTGGCTAGACTAACATATATATGTAGACTAGCAACCAGACTCAGGGATCTTAAAGCCGTTCCCTTTAAAAGGCTTCTTTCTTTCCAGATTTCTCTGTAAACTATCGGCTGCTCTTCCCTACAACTTCTCCCTACAGAGGGTTAAATCTTCAGCAAACCAAAAAAGCAAAAAAACAGAAGGCGCCAATAGTGCCCTTATCACAAATATATAAAAAAGATCACAGTACTTATATTCATACACTCACATTTGACAATGGCTGTATAGATACTTATGTAAAAATACAGCTTGGTACTCTATCAAGGTAAACTGTCCCTGTACAGTATTGTGCTCACGTGTCCTCCTCACGTCTCTCCATTTTCTCCTCATCTATCCCAGTCTCCTCTCATCAAAAAAGAAGAACGCTGCTCCAGCAATGATCTCCACAAAAATGATTTATTTAAAATATACAAGTAAAAAAATATAAAACAATAAACTTTGATTCCCACAATGCTACGCGTTTTATAACGATCAGACGTTACTTTCTCAAGACTTGCAGGTAAATCCTAAGAGATACAAGAAGTGGAGCGGCTATTTAAAACTTACCATTTGCCTCCCTATTGGATGATGGATTAACCGTCAAAGAACTTCTGTAAAGAACTTAACCCTTTACCTCCAACGGGGTGCTACTTGTAGAGCTCCATCTGCAACCCTCATCCATCACATACCAACAGGGACGCAAATTTACAATATAATGAAATACAACTCATAAAAACAATATTGTATCATATCAGGAATTGGCACAATTGCAACTGATAAAGATGACATTATACCTTGACTACCCGAGTGTCAGGATCGGCCCAGTCATGCACCACCTAGTAGTGCAACCCCTGCCACCCCAGCACCCGAATGGTTAAAATCAACATCCTTACAACTCTATTACACCATGACCCACCATCCGAGTGACAGAATTGGCACAGAACGCACCACCCAGTAGCGCAACCCCGGCCAACCCGGCACCCGAACGGTCAAGATCAATATTGTATTATAATTGTACTATAATTAACCACCCGAGCATCAGGATCGTCACGGAACGCACCACCCTGTGGCGCAATCCCGACTGACTTCGCACCCAAATGGTTAATATCTCTATTAACATACATAGTCAATTACCCGACTATTAGGAAAAAAGATATATCATTGTACCTTGATCACCCGAGAGTCAGGATCGGCTCAGCTATGTACCACCTAGTACTACAACCCCGCCGACCCAACATTTAAAAGGTCACACTCAACATCATTTCCCCATAATCAACCACCCGAGGGCACTATTGGCTCCTTCTGTTTTTTTGCTTTTTTGGTTTGCTGAAGTGTCTAGGCTTGATCCCCTTGACCCTTTTGTTGCCAGTCAGACAGCCTTAACCTATCAGCCACATCTAATTACGAGTACTAGTCACTTTTCGTACTGTTACTCTATATCTGTCCTGTGTAACATTGTGTCCTGTTGATTGAAGCCACTCAGAACCTAAAAGGCAACAGCCTCCTCCGTTACCTGACTTTCTGGCATTGCTGTTACAGCCTGCTGTACCTATTGGCCAGCGTTGTGTTGCCGGTTACAGTTGCCTTTCTGGGTCCTGTGCTGACGCTCCTTCCCTGCCCGCCGTTTCTCTCTCCGATTGTGGCCTAGCCACATCTGGTGCCTCCTGCGGCTGTCCGCACCCTCTTCTGGGGTGGCGCAGCTGGATTTCATCTGCCAGGCAATGCATTTTCTTTAGTGCGCCTGTGGGAATGACGCACACCGACTTATACCTGGGGCCATGGCTTAACTCCTTTCTACTTCCTGCTAGGTATATAAGGACTGCGGAGCCTGTACTTAGTAGCCCTTACATTGGTGTCAGTCACAGACACTTTTCTCCTAGTTGCGCTCCGTGTTTGACCTTGGCATTGTCTGAGCATCCATTCTGGTGCTGACCTGTGGCTCTGTCTGACTATTTGCTCCATTCTCGCTCCTGCTCTTGTTAGATACCCAATCTGGTGCTGAACTATGGCTCTGGATGACTAACTGATCCATGTATGACCTTGGCATTGTCTGTCCATCCTATCTGGTGCTGACCCGTGGCTCTGTCTGACTATCCTCTCCGTATCGTCTCTGGGATAGTTGGATATCCAGTCTGGTGCAGACCTGTGGCTCTGTCTGACTATCCTCTCCGTGTTGCCCTCAACTTCATTGGATACCCTTTCTGGTGCAGACCTGTGGCTCTGGCAGACTCTTCACATATTCACGTGGGCTCCTAGTCTATGTGAGAAATACCCGGACCCCTACTTCTCATAGGACTATCTTGCTCCATGGTGGGATCCTCTATATCTTATTCTGTGTATATTTCATTATTCCATTATCTGTTTGCCTCTCTCAGTAAAGGGTATTTTTGTTCTACGTACTTGTCTGCCAATCATTTGCCAACCATGACAGTACATAAGGGCCAACCTTACTGCTCACCTGGAATGCCCTAACAGACAACCGGTGGCCTCTCTTGCTCCCTCCTCGGCACCAGCAGTTCCTACCGCTCCTGATGCAGGCATGATCAGAGGGTTGTCTGGCTCCGCTCCGCTTCCACAGCGTTATGGTGGAGCTCCTGAGTTGTGCTGTGGGTTCCTCAACCAATGGGGCATATACTTTGAGATGGTACCTCAAGCCTTCCCTAATGAGCGCAGTAGGGTCGGTTTTATGATTTTGCTCTATCAGGCAAAGCTCTGGCTTGGGCGAATCCTTTATAGGAAACCAACAGACCCATAGTACATAACTTTATAGAATTTGTGGCCTCTTTTAAATGAGTTTTTGATGTGCCGGGTCGCGCGGCCTCGGCTTCTAAGCACCTGATGTCCATTTGCCAGGGCACGCATACGGTGGCTGAGTACGTTATTGAATTTCGTGCTCTGGCATCAGAGGTGGGTTGGAACGATGAGGCCCTGGTAGCCGCTTTTTCCCAATAGTTGTGTGATACTATTAAAGATGAGATCGCTGCCTGTGAGTTGCCGAAAAGTTTGGATGAGTTGGCCTCCTTTACTATCCTAATTGACACCAGGGAACAGGAGAGACCCTCGTTTAAGGAAAGCCTTTCAAGGCCTCCTTATTCCATTATTCCATTATCTGTTTGCCTCTCTCAATAAAGTGTTTTTTTACTCTAAGTACTTGTCAGCCAATCTTTTGCAAACCATGACAATTGCTTCCTGTTGATTGATGCCACTGGCGTAGTCTGAGTGGTTACAAATCCCATCAATCTCAGCTGCTAAGTGACAATGGGTGCTAAGTCAAGGGAAGAAAAGAAGGCAAGTAGTAACAGATAAGAGAGAAGTCCAGGCAGGCTGAGAGATATACTAGTTAAATTACACAGGATAGAGGACAGAACAAGGATGTATGGCTCAGTAGCAAGGGCAGAAAGAGAAGCAAAAGCATTGATGAGAAAGGCGTGTTAGAAACATCTCTTCCACTATCTTTTCTCCTATGTCCTAGTGTCTGTCTTCTGAGTGGCTGGACCCCGGCTTCAGTCCCCTGCTCGTTTCAGTGTGATAAATTAAACAACATAGTTAGGCTTGCAAAATCAGAATGTCGCCCTTTTGATGTGGGCAACATTCTCATATAGCAGTTTTGAGTAAAGCGACATTTTTATGCACCTTTCTTATGGAGGCCAAATACATGGCAACATTTATAAAGCAAACCGAATTTTAGCGAGGTTTCCAACAAATTATGAAGCAATGCATTGGTAATGAGTCTGTGTTTAAAGCTCCATTTAAAGAAACACTAATACCTAAAATGAACTGTGGTTATTTAGAATTAATGGGGCACTAACACTTAAATTGATTTAAATAATCTTAAATATCATGTACTTCCAGCTAGAATCTGAAAAGGTAGTTTGTTTACGTTAGATCCCTAATCTTGCATGTGTAGGCTATCCTACATAGAAATATTCAGGACAATAACTTGCTAAACACACTAGATTGCTATGGTAATGGGAGCCCTGGAAAAATCAGAAATGGAGCTCCTATAGAACATATATAAGAGTAGATTTTAGGCCTCAGACAACAAACAGAGAATTTTACACATGCTAGCATGGAGTGCAGGATATTTAAGTGTCTATAATAATAACTTTTAGGTGTTCCTGTTCCTTTAAACAGCTTGTACTATAGCATCTGTAAAAAAATTATGTATGTTTCATGACGTCTAAAATCTATTCTTACATATGATGTAAAAGGAGCCATGGCTGCAACAATTTTTCTGAACAGAAGAGTGGTTAAGCTACATAAATTAACCATCATAGCTCATGTCCCCAATTCCAAACAGCAGAAACAAAATTAAACAAATGCTGTCAGAAAAGAGCACACATACACACACATAGATTAAAAAAGCAAGTTTAGGTTTATATTTTATGATTCTAACATGAAATTAATAATACATAATTTTAACAGATGCTAGCTGTAAGCACATGATATTTAAGGCTCTATCAACCAATTTAATATGTAAGTGTTTGTGTTCCTTAATATGTTTTGTCCTCAGTTGGTTTATCCCAGAACTCCACTTCTTTATCTTCCTAATCCTGAAAACAGCCCCTAAATTAATACGTAGTGAAGCAGGTTAAATCTATTAAAGGGATAGTAATGTATCACAATAAAAGCAGTTCCAATTAATCATACTTAATCATAGTATTTGGGCCATGGATATTTTTCAATAGTTTTCAATGGATTTCAATAGTGTCAAAGTTGTACTTCAAGAGTAATTGAATGATAAAGTATCCCATTCCTACCCCTTTTACTACTGTAACACTGCTCACCTCAGAGCAGCAAGACCGTCTGGATGGATTGTAGAGAGGGACAATCTTCAGTGAGGAAAAACCTGTCAGTGGGGGGGTCAGAGTTTTCCTTATGCTGACAGTAAAAAGAGGGTCCCTTGCTGCAACCTGTCCGGTCAAGAGACCAGATTCCACATCTGAGGGGAGGTGGCTTACACCAGGTAAAAGGGATGGGAGGGGGATACCTTATCATTCAATTATTCTTGAACTACAACTCTGACAGTATTGAAATAACACTCTCCATGGCCCAGATACTATGAAGATGAATTGGAGCTGCTTTTTTGTGAAACATTAATATCCCTTTCAGTTGGTAACCCTCTTGGATGCTAGTGAGGGCTCCAGCATTGCAAAGCAGTGGAGATCTCTATCTAACATCCGAGGGGCCAATGAACTTTACCCCTTTTAGTTCAGGAGGGATTTCCAACTCATTGCAATGCAATGCATTGCATGCCTATGTAGCATTCAAAGAGTTAACAATGCAGCGAATTTCTGTTTGATTTAACACAGTATTATGATACCTATTTATGATATCGGAAAGTTATATTAGATAATATTTAACTCCTCAAGGTTTCTTCTATAATATTTTAGTTAAAAAACAAAACTTCTTTGTTTTCACTATAATAAATAGTAAGGTCACACCCCCACACTCTTCGTGTTTTATCTTTCTGTAGATGCCAGCAGGGAATTGCACTAAGGTGAGAGAAAGCCACTATAGTTTGAAAATACTTTCCAAATCCTATGTGATTCTATGGACCCTCATTTTGAAGTTAAATGGAGAGACTGGAATGTTAATAGAGGCCATTAACTCTTTAAGGACCAGAAGGGTGTGCAATGTATTTTTCCTCAATACTTTACATACCCCTCTTGTCCTTAAAAGGATTGTTCTCCACTGAACAATTAGAGTAAGGTTTCACATTGCCCAGGTGCGTGACAAACAGCCTGTACCTGGCCAATAAGAAGATCCAATAAAGTTCGAAGAGGGCTGAAAATGTTTCTGTCCTGTCGAAGCAGTGTCAAAGGTACATTGACAGTACTCACTAAAGTGTCTATGACACATTACCAGCACGTCGACAAAAATATGCCCACATCGACATCCATCTGACAGGTTTACGAATTTTCATTCACCACTTCAACAATGGCCTATTTCCATAAGGAAATGAAGCATAATGACTAATTTCCATATGGAAATGCAGGATAATGAGACAGTTTCATATGCAAGGGGGTGTGTTGATATGTTAATGTGACACTTCGGCACATTCACTGAACTCTGATAGCAGCTGCTGCTGTCAGAGTTCACAGTCTAAACTTCACTTACTTGATGTTGGCAAATTTTAGCACTTGCTGTACTTTAATATGCAGTAACAGCCCTCAAGCAATCACAGGCAGGAAGGGTTATGATCTGTTGTCAGTGTGGAAGGGACTTTCTCCCTTCACATATCACCAACACTACAACAATTCTGAAGCTGAAGATCATTCTTTCTGCTTCCCTACTTGACCAGTAGGGAGTAAAGAGAAGACTTTCAGCACCATGGACAGCATCACTCCATTATACCTTTGAGTGCCATAGGGTTGTGCAATGCTCAAGAAAGTACACTAAGCAGTACACAATTATCCCCTTACTATCATATTGTCACGGATTTGAAGACTCTCAGACTTAAGGTTTGGTAAAATAACTTAACTTTATTAAAAGTTAAAGGCAGTCCCTGTAGGGTAAACAAACATAACAATACAACAGTAAGATAACATATAATAGGTTCTACCGGCCTTGCCTAAATACCGGGCAAGGCAACCCAAGTGACAGTTTTAATGACACCGGGTAAGGCAACCGTGAGATGACATATACCGGTTCTACCGGCCTTACCAATACCGGGCAAGGCAGCCCCCATGGAATGCTGAATGTAGGCTCTACCGGCCCTGCCAATACCGGGTAAGGCAACCTTAAAGATGGTGAATTACAAGGTTCTACCGGCCTTACCAATACCGGGCAGGGCAGCCCAAAGGAGTACTGGAGTAGGCTCTACCGGCCCTGCCAATACCGGGTGAGGCAACCTACAGGATGGTATCGTCAAGGTTCTACCGGCCTCACCAATACCGGGCAGGGAAGCCTGAGCGAGTAGACCAGCTGTCAGGTGACTAAGACAGCATAGAGCATAAGTATAGAGGTCTTACTCAGCAGGAGACTATTGCCAGGGATACTCAGACAACTGCAAGGAAGTGGACAGCGACTGACAACAGTACTGGATGTTCAGGAGCAAACCAACGTCCGCACGTTGGGACTAATGGTAATAGCGCCACCAGGTTTAATGGAGCAAACCAGCGACCGCACGCTGGAACCAACAATGTATATTGCAACCAGGTTTAGTGGAGTAAACCAGCGTCCGCATGCAGGGACCAACAACGTATATCGCAACCAGGTTTAGTGGAGCAAACCAGCGTCCGCACGCTGGAGCCAATAATGTATCTCGCAACCAGTTTAGTGGAGTAAACCAGCTTCCGCACACTGGGACCAAAAATGTATATAGCAACCAGGTTTAGTGGAGTAAACCAGCGTCCACACGCTGGGACCAATAATGTATATCGCAACCGGGCTTAGTGGAGTAAACCAGCGTCCGCACGTTGGGACCAACAATGTATATTGCAACCAGGTTTAGTGGAGTAAACCAGCGTCCACACGCTGAGACCAACAATGTATATTGCAACCAGGTTTAGTGGAGTAAACCAGCGTCCGCACGCTGGGACCAACAATGTATATCGCAACCAGGTTTAGTGGAGTAAACCAACAAAGTATGATCAGCAGCGAGAAGAACAATGTCGCCAGAGCGACGGCTGGAGCCGGAGATTCAGGAACACAGTAAGATTAACCCGCGAGGTGCTGGAACACAGGAACACTGGAACACAGGAACACTAGCATACAGGAACACTGGAGCACTGGAACACTGGAACACAGGATCAGCAAGTACAGCAGGAACAGCAGGAAAAGGCCCAGAAGCCTGACAAGCAGGTCAGGCAGAGTGGAGTCAGAAACACCACGAAAGGGCAACCTGGAAGTGCTCAGCCTGGGTTTAAAAAGGCTGTGTGAGGAGGGCTAATCACAGACAGCCAATCATGATACTCAGCTAGTGACTGACACTGAACAGCACCAATCACGGGCACCGTGATACATATATTATATATGTTGTGCACTCCCAGGGGAACAAGACTGGGGGTCACGCAGCATCTATTGGGATTTGTGGCTACCACTTGCCGCCCAGCCTTTTTCCCTTGCCCAGTGGTAGCCATAGAACCCCATATACACTGCTTGGTCACCATACTTGTTCCCTTGACCACTGGAAACCACAGATCCCCATATACACTGTCTGACCCTCTCCAGCCTTTTCCCATTACCCACTGCTAGCCACAAATCCCCATGGGCACTGCCTGGGCAAGGGAAGAAGGCTGGTGGTGTCAGGCAGTGTATGTGGGACTAACACATAAAGGTGTTGTTCCACATACTACCCAACATACTATAAATCTGACATACACTGCCCCCCTCCGACATATTATCCCCCTTTGTAATCTGACATACACTGCCCACTCTGACATACTACCCCCCATTGTAATCCGACATACACTGTCTCCTCCTACATACTACCCACCCTTTGTAATCCGACATACACTGCCCTCTCCGACATAATACCCCCCTTGTAATTTGACATACACTGCTCCCTGCAACTTATTACCTCCCATTTGTAATTTGACATTCTGGTCCCCTTTCATATGTAGTGCAGAGTTAACCCTTTGAGTACAAGAAAGGCATGCAACATATTGCTTTCTAAGTCATATGCATACCCCTCTGGTACTCAAAGGGTTACTAGGCAAGATATGCGGCTGCATATGCTTGCCTTTATATGTAAAAAAATGCTTTATTATAAAAAATATACTTCAGACCTCGCGGGGGCATTGGGACCCCTCCTGATGCCCCCCTACAATTGATCTCCTATCCCAGTGGTTGTCAACCAGTGCTCTCAGTAGCTATTAACAGGCCAGGATTTGAGAATTTCCTTTTAAGAGCACAGGTGAGTTAATCAATATGACTGAGCCTCTGATCAACACACTTGTGTTCTAGCAGGGAAATTCCTAAGTCCTGGCCTGTTAGTGGCCACGAAGGGCACAGGTTGAGAAACTCTGACCTATCCAGTAGGATAGGTAATCACTGTGGGTGACAAGGAAGGCAATTGCTGTGTTTGTTTTCTCTCTACTCTTGACCTATTAAGCCACCTTGAGTAGGACTCCTAGTAGTGAACCCAGTCACTGGGTTCATTTGTTCATGAAAAGTGCAGCACTGTGCTTTTCATGAATGAATCAATCATAGGATTGTGTAGGCCTTGGGTGTCATTAATGATGTCACAACAAGTAATTCACAAAAATCACAATTCATTTCATTGGTCAAACACAAAAAGGGGTTGTGTTGGGCTTTTAATGAATCCCATTATAGATTTCCCAACAATTGTAAATTTAAATACAAATGTTCAATTTGTAATGGGGGACATGCTAGTTTTCAGTGCATCATGAGACACTTGGCTGTCCCTCAAAAAGGAAAAAAAAGGAACATTTCCAAAAGCAGTAACTCCTGTGAATCTGAAATCCGTGCTTCCATGCTAGAGTTAACTCATAAAAGGAGAGGGTGACACTAATTAAAGCGGAACTTTCATGCCATGAATATTTGTACAATAGCGATATGTATAGACATAAACTTATAAACTTGTAGTTTCAAGTATAATTGCGGCATTAGCGAGAAAAAGACCTTTCTAGGCAGACAGGCACAGACAGGGATCGTGCAATAGGCACTCTCTGGGCCTGAGCTATCAATCTCTTCTGGTACCTTAAGGCACAATGGCATTCAAGTCACAAGTTCTGGAATTGAAGAGGATGGACAGTGCAAACTCATTGATGCCGGCTCTGCAAGATGTCTGCCCTGTTTCCCACTGCCTGTCTGCCTAGAAAGGTCTAATTCTCGCTAATGCCGAAATTATACTTGAAACTACAAGGAAGTCTATACATATCGCTATTGTACTTATATTTTGGGGGTCAACATTAATGTCATGAAAGTTCCGCTTTAAGAAAGGTTTACGAAATGGATTTGAGTTGCTGACGTGATGTAAAGTAACTACAGTTGGTCAATTTAAGATCAGCAGAGGAAAGCCAAGCATTGTTAGCTAAAGCTCATATAAAATCTGCTTTTCACAATGTATCAATACATCCAAATAGTTTTGTTTCTTTGGGATTTCAGTTACAATAATTTTTATTCTTTGATAAGTGTCTCCTAACGGTATGTTCATTGTTTTGTTCCTATTATGAAAAGTTTCTAGAGAGGTTAAAGCTTATTTGGCAATGTGGAACTCTTTTCTGATCATCTATAATGGTAGGATTATGTTTCAGCAGAATTTTGTGTTCAATATGCATATCAATTTATTCACAAATGCTATAGGATATGGTGTTAATTTGGAGGGAAAGTGTAGTGTACACCAGTGACCTACAGAGTGGGAAATTGGGAGAGTTTAGGTTTTACAAAATATATGACACTATTAGAGCTTTTTCCAGTTTTAGTAGCGATAGAGCTGTGGGGGTTGTATTTCACTAACAAAAGAATTATAGTGTATTTTGAGTGCAGTACAATCAGTAATTGATTTTTCTGGTAAATCTCCTGAAGTGATTGTTTTGCTTAGACATTTGGTTTTGAAATGTTTGTCACTCAACATATGAATTGGAATGAAACACATACCAGGTTATTTTAATAAATTGGCTGACTGTTTACCTCATCTGCAGTTCTACAAGTTTTTCAAGTTGGTTCTCAATGCAGATTTACAAGGTTTTCAGTGCTGGGACAATAAATCAGTAGATCTGTGGCATCAGCTTCATGGTCAGGTTATGTATCTGCTTAGAATGGATGGTTCCAGTTGGTTTCCAGTTTGTCATTTGTCCCTTTTCAGTGTAGTGAGAATACCATATGCAGGTATTTGCCATTGTTACCACCTAATAAAAGGCAGATACATTTGGCAAAGAAGGAAATCTTTCAGAATGGCAAAATGATAAAATGTATGCATACAAATGCTCGTAGTCTGTCTGGGGTGGTGGGGGAACTAGAAATGACTGCAACACATGAGCAGTATGATCTAATTGGTGTGTCTGAAACCTGGTTAGATGACACATATGATATATGTAAATCTAGAGGGTTATACACTTTTTAGGAGGGATAGGATTAATAAAAGTGGAGGAGGGGTATGTCTATTTGTAAAGCATGCCTTAAAACCTAGTTTAAGGGAAGATAAAAGTGAAGTGTCCGATGAAAAGGTAGAGACTTTGTGGGGTGAAATACACACTGGGGGCACACATAATAAAAAAATGTTAGTGGGGATTTCTTACAAGCCACCTAATGTTGGGGACTTGGAGGAAGCCCAACTTTTACTGCAAATGGAAAAGGCTTCTAGGTCAGCAAAGGTAATTATTATGGGAGATTTCAGCTATCCTGAAATTGACTGGAGCAATATGACATCAGGCACAACAAAGGGATATCATTTTTTAAGTATGATAAATGATAATTTTATGTCCCAACTAATAGAGGAGCCAACTAGAAAAGAGGCCTTGCTTGACCTAGTGCTCTCAAACAATTCTAACATGATAAACAATGTACAAGTAAGGGAACATTTGGGTAGCATTGAACACAATATGGTATCCTTTGAAATTTGTTATGAGAAACCCAGTAGCAAGGGTTTAACTAAAACATTCAGTTTTAAAAAGGCTAATTGAGAGCAACAAAAACCCTAAACAATTCTACAAGTATATTAATAACAAAAAAGTTAAGGTTGATATTGGTCCTCTTACGACTGAGACAGGTGATTGACAGGTGAAGCTATGGCTGACACCCTAAATACATTCTTTGCTTCAGTATATACAAAAGAAGCAGTAATGACGGGCTATGGGTAAACAGACAAAACAACTGAATTTCCTTCATTATTTACATGGCTTATTGAGGACGAGGTCCAAAAGAGACTGGAGAGGGTTATGGTGAATAAAGCACCTGGACCTGACGGTATACACCCAAGGATACTTAAGAAATTTAGTTCAGTAATAGCAAGACCATTATACTTAATATTTATTGATTCACCTTCATCAGGCATAGTGCCCTGTGATTGGAGGAAAGCTGATGTAGTTCCATTGTTTAAAAAGGGAGCAAACCAGGAAATTATAGACCTGTGAGCTTGACTTCCATAGTGGATAAGATACTAGAAGGGTTACTAACTGACACTATTCAGAACTATGTGAAGACAAACAGTATTATTAGTAGGAATCAGAATGGTTTCATGAAGAATAGATCATGTCAGACTAATTTACTTGCATTTTATGAAAGAGTACGTAGTAATTTGGACAGGGGATTTGCTGTAGATGTAGCATACTTGGATTTTGCAAAAGCCTTTGATACAGTGCCTGACAACAGGTTATTGCATAAATTAAAAGGCTTCGGTTTGGGCGGTGTTATCTGTACATGGATTGAGAACTGGTTAAATGATAGATGGCAGAGAGTTGTTGTAAATGGAACCTTTCAAATTCGTCTAAAGTTGTAAGTGGGGTTTCGCAGGGTTCAGTCCTGGCCCCAATGCTTTTTAATTTGTTTATTAATGATCTAGAAGTGGGAATTGAAAGTAGCCTCTTAATCTTTACTGATGACACTAAGCTATGTAAGGAAATATGTATAGAGTTGGATGGTTTTCTCTGCAGAAGGATTTAGATAAACTGAGTGAATGGGCAGAAAAGTGGCAGATATGTAGATAAATGTAAGGTTATGCATTTGGGCTGTAGAAGCAAACTTGCCACATATACTCTAAATGGGAAACAACTTGGGAAAACCTCATTAGAGAAAGATATAGGAGTGCTGATAGGCCATAGACTTCACAGCAGTGTGCAGAGTCACTCAGCTGCTGCAAGAACAAATAGGGTACTAGCCTGCATAATAAGAGGTATAGATGCAAGGGATGCTAATATTATCCTACCTCTGTATAAATCCTTGGTTAGGCCTCATCTAGAATATGGAGTACAATTCTGGGCGTCAGTTCTTAAGAAAGACATTGTTGAACTGGAAAAGGTGCACAGACGTGCAACAAAACTGATAAAGTGATTGGAGAATCTGAGTTATAAAGAGAGACTAGCCAAACTGGGCTTGTTTACATTAGAGAAGATACATCTAAGGGGTGATATGATTAACATTTACAAATAAATTCAAGGTCAATACAAAGAACTTGCCAATGAAATATTTATACAAAGAGCTAAGAACAAGAGGTCATCCATTAAGACTAGAGGAAAGGTGCTTTAGACTAAAACAAAGACAGGGATTCTTTACAGTAAGGGTGGTAAAGCTATGGAATTCTTTGCCTCGGCATGTTGTACTTGCAGATAATGCAACTGCTTTCAAAAAATAAACGGATGCCTATCTAGCACAGGACAATATTGAAAATTATGACAGATGGCTTCAAAGCAGGTAGGATGTTGATCCAGGGAAATATTTGACTGCCATTTGGAGTCAGGAAAGATTTTTTTTTACCCACTTGGGGCTAAATTAGAAATTGCTCCCGAGGGTTTTTTTTTTTTTGCCTTCCTCTGGATCAACAAGGGTGTTTTTGGCATGGGCTGTACTTGATGGACAAATGTCTTTTTTCAGCCTCATCAACTATGTTACTATGTATCATCACAACTATTAAGAGATAGCTGTCAGGAATGTATTTCTTTTTCAAGTGGCTAGGTTGCAATAAAACGAGTGTTGAAAGGTAAAGGTAAAGGGCTAAGTTGTAGTGATACTAAGCATCCAGTTTCTGTTGAAATGTTAAAAAGTTTGTGTGAAATTCTGAACTGGATTTGAAATTTAGATTTTTGATGAAATTAATTTAGGACCATCTTCATGTTAGCATTCTTTGGGGCCCTGAGAGTGGTGGCAAGAAGATATATATATATATATATATATATATATATATATATATATATATATATATTTATTTATTTATTTTTTTTTATTAATGTTGTTAAGGATGTAAAATCGTTTTTATTGAGAGATCTAACATGAATCAACAAGGGAAAGGAGAATGCATTTATTTGAATATTTGAAATGATGTGGAAAAACTGTTGTTGGATCACTCCCGGAGACCACCGTGGTACTGGTTACCTAAAGTGTACAAAAAATACGTGATCTCCACCTGGGAGACCCATTTTCTCTGGGGTTGATTCAGTAACGGAACCACTGTCCAAATACATAGACCTCTGGATACGTCGTGTTTTGAAATCCATCACATCAATTGTAGGTACTAAACATTGTTGAAACTTTTCAGTGTTCATATAATTACCATTTAGCCATAACTGATGTGGTTAATCTTAATGGCAATTCTAGACACGCTGATTGGTTTGAAGTTTTGAAGCATTTCATCCAGAAGTTTCAGAGAACACAAGTTGAGGTAGATTTCTTATTGAACTGCATGTCTTTAATTTTAAAACATGATTTGTTTTTGTTCAAGGGGCAATTGTACAACTAATTGGTTGGTTCCTCAGTTGGCACTTCTTTGGTGGCCCCCACTTACGCAAATTTTTGGGGGGTAAGTGGGAGGAGGATTACATCTTTGCTACTAGGAACACATTTGGTGTCTATATAAAACTGTAGATCCGTTTCATTGACAATGTATTCATCAAATGGGATGGGGATGTTACAGGAGTTCACTTGATTATACTAACCATCATGAGAGAATTTACAAACTATCTTACAGGAATAGAGTTTCCATTCAGAGCACACTGTCAGATCCATCACATAAGGACAGTTCTTGTATCTTAGATGTGTCGAAGGTATCCAAGTAATGGTTAAACAAGAGAACCAATTAGTTTGGATATCTTCACATAAATAGATAAATAATAATATAATTTTGAGAACTTTACACAATACTAGGTATTGACACGCTACTTCACAGTAAAGAATTGAATTAAATAATCAATTATGCATATTTGTGCAAAAATATATATAATTTATTTAAGAACATACTATATATATATATGTATATAAAAGGTGTAGGCAACAATGACATAAATGAGTGAATACCAATTTCAATAGATACACAGTAACTCAAACCACAATTATTACCATTAGGATTACCGGCAATTGAAGGGTTAACCACACATAGGTATGTTCAGAGGTATTAAATTACAATAATTGAACCCAGCAGTATAGAAAAGGATAATTGAGCCTTATAATTAATTTAAATACAGTTGGCAGCAGCATATATGAATACCTCTGCCCCAGAAACTGTATAAACTATGCTAATTGAGGTTTAAGGTATGTTGTCAGGTGAGTCAGCTTTAATATTAAGGCAGGTCCTTTGACAATTTCCTTATCCCATATATAATAACCAAATTTAGAGAAACTAACCAGAATAAAATCCCAGACTGAAATCACTATAATTTAATTATCTAATGATTTCAAATATTGCATACCTTCTGAATAAAACATAGAAATTGCAATTAATATAGTCAATAGTAGATAATACCAATAATATACTTAGAATCAATCCAGTAATATATGTCTAGACAGCATACAAACTTCATGCAACATATATCATAAACATGATAATAGCAAACCTATGTGAAACCTACAGGGTGCGGCAAGGGTTAATCCACTTAATAATATAGGATGCCACACCCAAGATGGGTGAGTCTTTAAATAAACTTCTCACTGTACAAAAGTTTAAACCCAAAAACATATACGAAGAAATTCAAAGAAACACCTCAAAATAAATAGACAAATAGCAGTTGAAGGGTTAATAAACAAATTCAAAGTATTCCCCAAGATCAAATATTAACTATAACAACCTTTCTAGGAACACAATATATTCTAGAAATATCAACGATATAACTAATTTTATATATAGGTCTCACTGCTATCAACTATTTACATTTATCTGGCAAAATATAACAATTTACCAATTAATTAATGAATTCTGCTTAATTCAAAATTACTAAAGCCAATATAGCTTATTATCATTGATCACAATTGGGTGGCCAGTCCGATTAAGAAAAATTATTAAAAAAATTATGTTTCTTCAAATATAGAAGAAATATATATTTGATTCTGAATTTTGCAGAATTAAAATAAGGAAAGATATAGTTACCAGTCCAATCAGTGTCTCTAACAGCCAGCAAGGTACAGAACAGGAAATCAAGAGCCAGGAAACCTAGAGGAAAAAGCCCCTTCTCTCTCAAACTTACATATTTATAATGTAAAATTACCCTTATCAGAATCTCCTCTGATTGGATAAAGAGCAATCTCATTATGCTGTTACATCATCAGTATTATTTGATTGGATACACTTAATCCTTAATTTCCCTATGACATCACGCATAGATTATGGAAAAAATTCCAAGCGCTAGTAATAACGTTATGTGCTCTCCAGATGGTGCTCTTACTCCACATTAAGATTTTACATATGACACATGAATCTGTCTCATATCATCAGATAAGAATGGCCATGAGGTCATTGGACTTGACATAAATATGTCACCCTACTAGACTTTCCCACAATGGAGAATCCCTTATCCCAGACTTGGTATCTAGCACAGAATTGTATATCCCAAAAAAATGACATTCAGTTATTTTCACCCCATACCTTGAAGGGTCATTGTTTTAACATGAGATTATTTACACACATTTAGGATAGAAAAAGATTTTTATAAAGTCGATACTGGTTCCAAAATTTTAACCCTCTACTCTCCACCAGGACAAAGTCTCTGACAGATGCAATAACTGCTCAGATGAGGATTTCAGTATGCAGTCAATGCAATTATATACAAGACTGGAAACTAGAGGATATGATAGGGTAGTGCTGGATTAATGCTTGGAGAGGGCTAAGTTGACCAAAAGGCTAAAATTGCTGAAGAGAAAGGCTAAGTCCAAATATGAAGGATAATGTTTAGTATTTGACTAAACCCCCATGGCGAATAAGGTCAGGATAGTTATAGAACATAGTTGGCATATAATACAGAGAGATCAGGCATGTTGTAAGATCAGGCATGTTGAGAGACAGGCATGTTATGATAGACCTATAGTCAGTTTCCGCAGGGCTAGGAGTCTCCGGGACCTATTAGTACAAAGTTAATGCAAAGGTCCAGTGGTTTCAACCTGGTTAGATGAAGGGTCCACTAAAGGGAACTATTGATGTGGAGACTGTAAGGCCTGTGGAAATATTAGTATAGGCAAATGTATTTCTTTTTCAGGATATATACATCAAATTAATAGTCTTATCACTTGTAAATTTACTTTTGTGGTGTATGCCTTATTCTGTCCTCGAAACAGATATTATATAGAGAAGACCAAGCTCGGACTTAAAGATTGTATGTTGGAGAATTTAAGGTCTGTTTGTAAAGGCCAAGCTAATACTTGCCTAATTCAACAGTTTTATGATAGTCATAGTTACAATAGCAAACTGCTCATATTTGCTGGCATTGAAAGGGTCTTTAGGTCAAACAGAGGCAATAATAGAGACAGGGTTAGATTCTATTACAGGTGCTAAATGTTAACACCCATTTTAACAAAAATATTCCTGTGGAAGTCTATGGGGAAAACTGGAGATAAAAGCAGAGATAAAATTAGCATCTGTAATAGAATCTAGCCCATAATGAGTTACTTAAACTTAGATCAAGATGTATTATCAGGTAAGAATGATTTGTTACCATTTTTGCAGTGAAGATTTCATTTTCTTATGCCTGTCTTACACATGCAGTATGTAGTTTGTTCTATGGGCTGTATGTGTAAGGGGGCAAGTGGATTTGAAAAATGTTTCTATTTTAAAGAGTTTTAAATGTCAGTGTTTATCTGTTTCCATTTTTGTTCTCATTGGCTTTAATTGTGTGAAGTGTGGGGGGGGCATTGAGAGCAGAAAAGGAAGGCAGTTTGAATGCTTCTGTAACCGATGCCTTGAAAAAAGTACCAGCGTGGCACAAAACAGCTGTCGGCTTGCTACTGGGAACACCACGTACCCCTGAGAACACTGTGCTATGTAAGCATGAAACCTAATAAAAGATTAATTTTAACCCGGTGGGTGCCAACTTATTTTCTTTTCTTTCTGTTGTGGCTAATGTAAAGTAGTTTATAAGTGTTAGGCCTCAGTTGTCAGGAAGTTTTTTCATTCATTAGAATGGTCTGCCAGGCTCTAAATTTCATCTCTGTAAGTTTTTTTAATTTTGTGTGAATAAATTGGGTTTAGCTGTTAAAAAATTCTCGATTCATTCTTTTCGCATTGGGGCAACAATGGAAGCCTTCTGGTTTGGCCTGTCAGATTATGTGATTAAGACAATAGGTAGATGGAGATCTAATAGACTTCTAGTTTACGTTCATCCACATTTACTATCTACAGTTTGAAGTGATGCTATTTGCAGTTGCTTACAGGTCCAAAGTCAGTCGATGACTGGCATACCTGGGAACTTCCAGTTGAGGGCTACCCGGAGGGGAGTCCTCTGTTCAGCAGGGGGTGATAATAATGACGGTAATCGTGTCAAAAAGGGGCGGGGCTTGATGCGAGTTGGGGGGCAGGGCTTAAAGGTGTCACACAGAAGGCTGGGGAAGGAGGAACAGCAGGAGAAAAAGCAGATGTAGCAGAGTTTCAGGAGAAACTCCCTTCATCCGGAGGAATCAGCCTCTGTCCCGGAGACCCAGTAAAGCTCTGTCAGAACCAGAGTCTCCGGGGCAAATCCGGAGAGTTCCCAGGTATGATGATTGGATATTGGGACACTTATTTTTTGGGGCTTGGAAGAGGGCAATTAATCGGACATAAAAGGAGAATCTAAAATTTGTTCATAAGTACTGCAGAATTTGTTAGCATGGTAAATGGGGTCTCACTAGTAATCAGGTTTTGACAGAGTTGAGTCTGTGTTTTGTAAGTTTTCTTTATCTGGATATTATTGTTTTCCACATAATAGTACGGGCGAAAACTTTCACTTCAAACCAAAATTGGAAATAAATGTCACTTTCCACTTGGCGAAAAATTTTCCACTAAAAGTGCAATTTTCCAGCTTTTTTCGCCTAGCTCATTGCATTGAAATCAATGGGAAGAAAACATTTTTCACCAACACATGAAAGTTCTCTTTACTTCTCTACAGCCATATAAAAGGGTGTCAGGCTGTCCCAGCATGCCATTCTGTGATTGTGACAGGAGAAAGTAGCATGTTTTTGTGGTAGCGAAGATAGGGAATTGAAGCTTAGTTTAGGAAGTCTTTTAGGTAGAACATTAGGTAGGACATTTGTTCTCTGTATTAGGGGAACATCAGGGCACTCTGGTGGAGAAGAAGGGAGGAAGGAGGTTGACCCCAAATACCCCAAAATTTGGTGTGATTGACTGGCAAGATAAAGGCAGCTGGGGTCCAACTTGCTTGTTGATTTTACTTTTATTGTCTCTGTGCTGGGGAAGTCTGGAGAAAGAAGTTTTGTTTTTAAGTTATATATTTTTATGGACTAACTGTGATAAGATAAGGTGGACAACTTAAAAAAATTAAAATAAAATAAAAATTAAAAATTGAAAAAAATTAATGCATAAATAATTAAACAATATATATATTAGGTGACAGACAGCTGACTGGGAGCCTGATGTGAGCTGTGCGACTGAGGCAGGCTTCATAGACAGCAGACGACAATGAGATATTTCTTGAGGGCTAAGGCAAGACATCACACTCCAGTTATGTACTGTAGAGAGTAAAAACAAACACACAGTAGTTGAGTAATGTCCAGCAAACGCACAAGGGGGAGGGGACAGATGGAGTAGTGCAGGGATGTGGGAGTAAAGTGGTAGTTCGAAAACTGACTGCAGCAATGGTTGCTGCAGAGTGTGCAATAAATGATGATGATACCTCTCCTCCTGGGAAAAAACCTCAACAGGTTTTTGTTTAAATTTGGGATGTTGATGGAGTTTCATATAGACATGTGGGGATAGAGGATGGTGGTGTTGTCCTTTATAGGTCAGATGGCATTCATTTGACAGATATGGGCTTAGGTATCTTTAATGTTGGGTTGCAGTCACTAATCTAGAGGGTGCTTAGTGCCTTGGGAGGGGCAACAGAAAGAGTCAGCCATGGAGGTTGTTATGAAAATATTGAATTATATGATATCAGTCTGGTAATAGCTCCTGGCTGAGATGGCGAGCTAGTTTTAAAGTCATGCTTTGGCCTCTCACACTGTTATGGCAGAGAGGTATGTTCATGTGGTTGCTATATATATTGTAATATGTTTGATTAAGCTTTCATTAATAAATTATTTAATAAATGCTGCAGCTAGAATTTGGGTGTGCGGCCATCCCACCTCCATATAAGGGGAACTTATGTATAAGGAAGATACACCATGGGGATGGGGGGCATCCTCCCCCTTTTTTTGTTAGGGTAAAGGAAGAGCTTAGTTTTATTAAAAGAAGGATCTAAGGCTGTTTTTTTTTATCCTCCTTGCAGAGCAATTGACGAATAGCATTTAGCGTGCACCAGGGGAAGACCCTCATACTGAGGTTTAGTCAGAATAAGCTCACCTGTAAGAGTGTTTTGTGTTCCCTCCCCCTGTCCAGTGCTTAGTATAGTATTTTGACTGCTTTGGGTACAGTAAGGTTACTGATGCACTTGTACACAGTTTTTAAAGAACTAGGCAGGTAGATTGTATCAAACATCTTGGAGAACTGACCACCGTGCTAGCGTAGAAATAAAGGAGGCAAATATAGTTGTTGATACCTTTATTGGCTAACTAATCAGATTTAGGATGCAAACTTTCAAGAACTTAGGTCTCTTCCTCAGGCATGTTATACAGATGAATATGAAAACATCTCTTACATACTACACATTGCATTGTTTAGAATGGAAATCAGATAAGAGAACCCAGTCCAGATCCAGATACTTTGATCAGTCAATGGTAAATTGCAGTCTTCCTCTGAGGCTTTAGAGGTATTTACGAGCCCTGTAGGACTGTTGAATAAAGACAGAGAATTCTTGTCACATTATCACATTGTGGATTGACCTTTCCAACAGTCCTACAGGGATTGTAAATACCTAAAGCCTCAGAGGAAGACTGCAATTTACCATTGACTGATCAAAGTACCTGGATCTGGACTGAGTTCTCTTATATGATTTCCATTCTAAACAATGCAATGTGTACTTGTATATAAGGGATGTTTTCATATTCAGCTGTATAACATGCCTGAGGAAGAGACCTAAGGTCTTGAAAGCTTGTATCCTAAATCTGCTTAGTTAGGCAATAAAGGTATCAACAACTATATTTGCATTTTGTGGATTTAGGCAGCCTCGGTTGCTTCTGTCCCTTCATTTAATCCCAAACAGACTCAATTATGTTGAGATCACGCTCTGTGGGGGCCAAACCACCACTTACAGGACTCCTTGTTCTTCTTCTTTATTCTGAAGATAGTTCTTAATGACTTTGGCTGTATGTCTGGGGACATTGTCATGCTGCAGAATAAATTTGGGGCCAATCAGATGCCTCTCTGATGGTACTGCATGATGGATAAGTATCTGCCTGTATTTCTCAGCACTGAGGAGACTATTAATTCTGACCAATTCCCCAACTCCTTTTGCAGAAATGCAGCCCCAACTTGCAAGGAACCTCCATCATGCTTCACTGTTGCCTGCAGACTATCATTCTTGTACCGCTGTACAGCCCTTCAGTGAACAAAACATTTTCTGCTACAGCCAAATATTTAAAATTTTGACTCATCAGTCCAGAGCACTTGCTGCCATATTTCTGCACCCCAGTTCCTGTTTTTTCGTGCATAGTGGAGTCGCTTGGCCTTGCTTTCACCTCAGAGGTATGTGCTGTTTGGCCGCAAGTCTTCCATAAACACCACTTCTGACCAGACTTCTCCAGACAGTAGATGGATTTACCAGGATCCCACTGTCTTCTGCCAGCTCTGAACTGATGGCACTGCTGGAAATCTTCCAATTGCTAAGGAAAGTAAGCATGTGTCTTTACTCTGATGCATTAAGTTTCTGTGGCTGACCACTGCGTTTACGGTCCTCAACATTGCCCTGTTTCTTTGTGCTTCTTCAAAAGAGCTTGGGCAGCACATCTGGAAACCATTCTCTTCCTTGAAATTTCTGTCTGGGAGAGAACTTGCTGATGCAGGATAACTACATTGTGTCTTATTGCTGTGGGAAACAAAGAATTGTGATAAGCACCCATCAAAGACGAACAATATAAAGTGTCTTGTTTTAGGCATGGTAGCCTCACAATTGTGGTACAACTCAAGTATTTTACTCCCATGTGCCACTGCAGAGAGGAAATCTCCATATCCATATCAGACTGGTCACGCCCACAGACAGTCCAGCTCTGAAATGTCAGGCAAATCCTCCCCACACAGGAGAAAATGGCACATGGGAGTGAAAAACGTGACTTGTAGCAAAATTGAGGGGTCACTATGCCCAAAAACAAGACACTTTATGTTGTTTGCTCTTGATGGGTGTTCGTTAAACATTTGTTTGTTTCTTTGTCTGCGTAAGTGGAAGGGGATCCCAGGCATAGGCCCTTGCTCTCCAAGTACCTAGAGTGAATCAGTTATACCATACTGATAAAACCTATATAGGCTGAAACATATGTTTGTGGTTTTGCTGAGTCTCTTGTGCACGCAGGAATTGCTTGATTTTTAGGAGCTGGACTGTCTGAGGGCAGGACCAGTCTGATATGAATATGAAAATTTACTCTCTGCAATGGCATATGGGAGTGAAAAATGAGATTTATACCAGCATGGGGGGGGGGGGTTTGCAATGCCCAAGAATGAAACACTTTTTCTTGTTTGTTCTCTATTGGTGCTTGTCACATTTGTTTCTTTGTCTCCCTAAGTAGAAGGGGATCCCTGGCATGGGCCCTTGCTCTCCATGTGCATAGAGAAGGCTCACATAGATCGAAATGTACGTCTGTGATTTTGTCTGACATTTTGTAGCTGGGCTTTCTGATATGAATATGGAAATTTCTCTCTGCAATGGCACGTGGGAGTGAAAAACGTGACTTGTAGCACCATTGAGGGGTCACTATGCCCAAGAGCAAGACACTGTATCTTGTTTGTTCTCGATGGGTGCCCGTCGCAACGTTTGTTTGTTTCTTTGTCTCCCTAAGTGGAAGGGGATCCCAGGCATGGGCCCTTGCTCTCCATGTGCCTAGAGGGAATCAGCTGCATCACACAGATGCGAGCCACATAGGCCGAGACGTACATCAGTGGTTTTGTCTGACATTTTAGAGCTGCACTGTCTGAAAGTGAGACCAGTCTGATTTGAATATGTAATTTTTCTCTCGGCAAGGGCATGTGGGAGTGAAAAACGTGACTTGTAGCACCATTGAGGGGTCACTATGCCCAAGAGCAAGACACTGTATCTTGTTTGTTCTCGATGGGTGCCCGTCGCAACGTTTGTTTGTTTCTTTGTCTCCCTAAGTGGAAGGGGATCCCAGGCATGGGCCCTTGCTCTCCATGTGCCTAGAGGGAATCAGCTGCATCACACAGATGCGAGCCACATAGGCCGAGACGTACATCAGTGGTTTTGTCTGACATTTTAGAGCTGCACTGTCTGAAAGTGAGACCAGTCTGATTTGAATATGTAATTTTTCTCTCAGCAAGGGCATGTGGGAGTGAAAAACGTGACTTGTAGCACCGTTGAGAGCTCACTATGACCAAGAGCAACCCATCTTGTTTGTTCTCGATGGGTGTTTGTTACTTTTGTTGTCTCCCTAAGTGAAAGAGGATCCCAGGCATGGGCCCTTGCTCTCCATGTGCCTAGAGTGAATCAGTGGCACCACACAGATGATGTGCACATGGGCCAAAATATAGGTATGTGGTTTTGCTGATTCTCTAGTGCAGGGATGATTTGCCTGACTTTTTGCAGCTGGACTGTCTGAGGGCAGGAGCAGTCTGATATGAATATGGAAATTTCCTCTCTGCAGTGGGATGTGGGAGTGAAAAAACGTGACTTGTAGCACCATTGAAGGGTCATTATGATCAAGTATAAGACACTTTATCTTGTTTGTTCTCCATGAGTGCTTATTATGACATCTGTATTTTTTTTTTATTTTTTTTTGTCTTCCTAAGTGGAAGTGGATCCCAGGCATGGGTCCTTGCTCTCCATGTGCCATGAGGGAATCAGCTGCACCACACCGACGAGGCACACATAGCCTAAAAAGTATATCTGTGGTTTTACTTATTCTCTCATGCAGGAAGGATTTTCCTGACATTTCTGAGCTGGACTGTCTGATATGAATATGGAAATGTTCTCTCTACAATGGCACATGGGAGTGAAAAATGTGACTTGTAGCACCTTTGAGGGGGTCACTATGCCCAAGAACAAGAGACTGTATCTTGTTTGTTCTCGATGGGTGCTTGTCACATTTGTTTCTTTGTCTCCCTAAGTAGAAGGGGATCCCTGGCATGGGCCCTTGCTCTCCATGTGCATAGAGAAGGCTCACATAGATCGAAATGTACGTCTGTGATTTTGTCTGACATTTTGTAGCTGGGCTTTCTGATATGAATATGGAAATTTCTCTCTGCAATGGCACGTGGGAGTGAAAAACGTGACTTGTAGCACCATTGAGGGGTCACTATGCCCAAGAGCAAGACACTGTATCTTGTTTGTTCTCGATGGGTGCCCGTCGCAACGTTTGTTTGTTTCTTTGTCTCCCTAAGTGGAAGGGGATCCCAGGCATGGGCCCTTGCTCTCCATGTGCCTAGAGGGAATCAGCTGCATCACACAGATGCGAGCCACATAGGCCGAGACGTACATCAGTGGTTTTGTCTGACATTTTAGAGCTGCACTGTCTGAAAGTGAGACCAGTCTGATTTGAATATGTAATTTTTCTCTCGGCAAGGGCATGTGGGAGTGAAAAACGTGACTTGTAGCACCATTGAGGGGTCACTATGCCCAAGAGCAAGACACTGTATCTTGTTTGTTCTCGATGGGTGCCCGTCGCAACGTTTGTTTGTTTCTTTGTCTCCCTAAGTGGAAGGGGATCCCAGGCATGGGCCCTTGCTCTCCATGTGCCTAGAGGGAATCAGCTGCATCACACAGATGCGAGCCACATAGGCCGAGACGTACATCAGTGGTTTTGTCTGACATTTTAGAGCTGCACTGTCTGAAAGTGAGACCAGTCTGATTTGAATATGTAATTTTTCTCTCAGCAAGGGCATGTGGGAGTGAAAAACGTGACTTGTAGCACCGTTGAGAGCTCACTATGACCAAGAGCAACCCATCTTGTTTGTTCTCGATGGGTGTTTGTTACTTTTGTTGTCTCCCTAAGTGAAAGAGGATCCCAGGCATGGGCCCTTGCTCTCCATGTGCCTAGAGTGAATCAGTGGCACCACACAGATGATGTGCACATGGGCCAAAATATAGGTATGTGGTTTTGCTGATTCTCTAGTGCAGGGATGATTTGCCTGACTTTTTGCAGCTGGACTGTCTGAGGGCAGGAGCAGTCTGATATGAATATGGAAATTTCCTCTCTGCAGTGGGATGTGGGAGTGAAAAAACGTGACTTGTAGCACCATTGAAGGGTCATTATGATCAAGTATAAGACACTTTATCTTGTTTGTTCTCCATGAGTGCTTATTATGACATCTGTATTTTTTTTTTATTTTTTTTTGTCTTCCTAAGTGGAAGTGGATCCCAGGCATGGGTCCTTGCTCTCCATGTGCCATGAGGGAATCAGCTGCACCACACCGACGAGGCACACATAGCCTAAAAAGTATATCTGTGGTTTTACTTATTCTCTCATGCAGGAAGGATTTTCCTGACATTTCTGAGCTGGACTGTCTGATATGAATATGGAAATGTTCTCTCTACAATGGCACATGGGAGTGAAAAATGTGACTTGTAGCACCTTTGAGGGGGTCACTATGCCCAAGAACAAGAGACTGTATCTTGTTTGTTCTCGATGGGTGCTTGTCACATTTGTTTCTTTGTCTCCCTAAGTAGAAGGGGATCCCTGGCATGGGCCCTTGCTCTCCATGTGCATAGAGAAGGCTCACATAGATCGAAATGTACGTCTGTGATTTTGTCTGACATTTTGTAGCTGGGCTTTCTGATATGAATATGGAAATTTCTCTCTGCAATGGCACGTGGGAGTGAAAAACGTGACTTGTAGCACCATTGAGGGGTCACTATGCCCAAGAGCAAGACACTGTATCTTGTTTGTTCTCGATGGGTGCCCGTCGCAACGTTTGTTTGTTTCTTTGTCTCCCTAAGTGGAAGGGGATCCCAGGCATGGGCCCTTGCTCTCCATGTGCCTAGAGGGAATCAGCTGCATCACACAGATGCGAGCCACATAGGCCGAGACGTACATCAGTGGTTTTGTCTGACATTTTAGAGCTGCACTGTCTGAAAGTGAGACCAGTCTGATTTGAATATGTAATTTTTCTCTCGGCAAGGGCATGTGGGAGTGAAAAACGTGACTTGTAGCACCATTGAGGGGTCACTATGCCCAAGAGCAAGACACTGTATCTTGTTTGTTCTCGATGGGTGCCCGTCGCAACGTTTGTTTGTTTCTTTGTCTCCCTAAGTGGAAGGGGATCCCAGGCATGGGCCCTTGCTCTCCATGTGCCTAGAGGGAATCAGCTGCATCACACAGATGCGAGCCACATAGGCCGAGACGTACATCAGTGGTTTTGTCTGACATTTTAGAGCTGCACTGTCTGAAAGTGAGACCAGTCTGATTTGAATATGTAATTTTTCTCTCAGCAAGGGCATGTGGGAGTGAAAAACGTGACTTGTAGCACCGTTGAGAGCTCACTATGACCAAGAGCAACCCATCTTGTTTGTTCTCGATGGGTGTTTGTTACTTTTGTTGTCTCCCTAAGTGAAAGAGGATCCCAGGCATGGGCCCTTGCTCTCCATGTGCCTAGAGTGAATCAGTGGCACCACACAGATGATGTGCACATGGGCCAAAATATAGGTATGTGGTTTTGCTGATTCTCTAGTGTAGGGATGATTTGCCTGACTTTTTGCAGCTGGACTGTCTGAGGGCAGGAGCAGTCTGATATGAATATGGAAATTTCCTCTCTGCAGTGGGATGTGGGAGTGAAAAAACGTGACTTGTAGCACCATTGAAGGGTCATTATGATCAAGTATAAGACACTTTATCTTGTTTGTTCTCCATGAGTGCTTATTATGACATCTGTATTTTTTTTTTATTTTTTTTTGTCTTCCTAAGTGGAAGTGGATCCCAGGCATGGGTCCTTGCTCTCCATGTGCCATGAGGGAATCAGCTGCACCACACCGACGAGGCACACATAGCCTAAAAAGTATATCTGTGGTTTTACTTATTCTCTCATGCAGGAAGGATTTTCCTGACATTTCTGAGCTGGACTGTCTGATATGAATATGGAAATGTTCTCTCTACAATGGCACATGGGAGTGAAAAATGTGACTTGTAGCACCTTTGAGGGGGTCACTATGCCCAAGAACAAGAGACTGTATCTTGTTTGTTCTCGATGGGTGCTTGTCGCAACATTTGTTTGTTTCTTTGTCTCCCTAAGTGGAAGGGGATCCCAGGCATGGGCTCTTGCTCTCCATATCCCTAGAGGGAATAAGCGGCACCACACTGACAAGATCTATGTATGCAGAGATATAAATCTCTAGTTTTGCTGATTATATAGTGCAGAGAGGATTTGCCTGACATTTTGATTCTGGTCTGTCTCATATAAATATGGAAATTTTCTCTCTGCAATGGCACATGTGAGTGAGAAGTGTGACTTGTAGCACCATTGAGGGGTCACTATGCCCAAGCACAAGACTCTTTATCTTGTTTGTTCTTGATGGGTGCTCATCACAACATTTGTTTCTTTCTCTCCCTAAGTGGAAGGGGATCCCAGACATGGGTCCTTGCTGTACACGTGCCTAGAGGGAATCAGTTGCACCACACAGATGAGAACCACATACACCGAAACATACGTTTGTGGTTTTGCCAGACAATTTGGCGCTGTACAGTCTGATATGAATATGGAAATTTCCTCTCTGCAAGGGCACATGGGAGTGAACATGACTTGTAGCACCATTGAGAGATCACTATGCCCAAGAGCAAGACACTTTATCGTCTTTATTCTCAATGGATGTTCATCACATTTGTTTGTTTCTTTGTCTCCCTAAGTGGAAGGGGATCCTAGGCATGGGCCCTTGCTCTCCATGTGCATAGAGAAGGCTCACATAGATCGAAATGTACGTCTGTGATTTTGTCTGACATTTTGTAGCTGGGCTTTCTGATATGAATATGGAAATTTCTCTCTGCAATGGCACGTGGGAGTGAAAAACGTGACTTGTAGCACCATTGAGGGGTCACTATGCCCAAGAGCAAGACACTGTATCTTGTTTGTTCTCGATGGGTGCCCGTCGCAACGTTTGTTTGTTTCTTTGTCTCCCTAAGTGGAAGGGGATCCCAGGCATGGGCCCTTGCTCTCCATGTGCCTAGAGGGAATCAGCTGCATCACACAGATGCGAGCCACATAGGCCGAGACGTACATCAGTGGTTTTGTCTGACATTTTAGAGCTGCACTGTCTGAAAGTGAGACCAGTCTGATTTGAATATGTAATTTTTCTCTCGGCAAGGGCATGTGGGAGTGAAAAACGTGACTTGTAGCACCATTGAGGGGTCACTATGCCCAAGAGCAAGACACTGTATCTTGTTTGTTCTCGATGGGTGCCCGTCGCAACGTTTGTTTGTTTCTTTGTCTCCCTAAGTGGAAGGGGATCCCAGGCATGGGCCCTTGCTCTCCATGTGCCTAGAGGGAATCAGCTGCATCACACAGATGCGAGCCACATAGGCCGAGACGTACATCAGTGGTTTTGTCTGACATTTTAGAGCTGCACTGTCTGAAAGTGAGACCAGTCTGATTTGAATATGTAATTTTTCTCTCGGCAAGGGCATGTGGGAGTGAAAAACGTGACTTGTAGCACCGTTGAGAGCTCACTATGACCAAGAGCAACCCATCTTGTTTGTTCTCGATGGGTGTTTGTTACTTTTGTTGTCTCCCTAAGTGAAAGAGGATCCCAGGCATGGGCCCTTGCTCTCCATGTGCCTAGAGTGAATCAGTGGCACCACACAGATGATGTGCACATGGGCCAAAATATAGGTATGTGGTTTTGCTGATTCTCTAGTGCAGGGATGATTTGCCTGACTTTTTGCAGCTGGACTGTCTGAGGGCAGGAGCAGTCTGATATGAATATGGAAATTTCCTCTCTGCAGTGGGATGTGGGAGTGAAAAAACGTGACTTGTAGCACCATTGAAGGGTCATTATGATCAAGTATAAGACACTTTATCTTGTTTGTTCTCCATGAGTGCTTATTATGACATCTGTATTTTTTTTTTATTTTTTTTTGTCTTCCTAAGTGGAAGTGGATCCCAGGCATGGGTCCTTGCTCTCCATGTGCCATGAGGGAATCAGCTGCACCACACCGACGAGGCACACATAGCCTAAAAAGTATATCTGTGGTTTTACTTATTCTCTCATGCAGGAAGGATTTTCCTGACATTTCTGAGCTGGACTGTCTGATATGAATATGGAAATGTTCTCTCTACAATGGCACATGGGAGTGAAAAATGTGACTTGTAGCACCTTTGAGGGGGTCTCTATGCCCAAGAACAAGAGACTGTATCTTGTTTGTTCTCGATGGGTGCTTGTCGCAACATTTGTTTGTTTCTTTGTCTCCCTAAGTGGAAGGGGATCCCAGGCATGGGCTCTTGCTCTCCATATCCCTAGAGGGAATAAGCGGCACCACACTGACAAGATCTATGTATGCAGAGATATAAATCTCTGGTTTTGCTGATTATATAGTGCAGAGAGGATTTGCCTGACATTTTGATTCTGGTCTGTCTCATATAAATATGGAAATTTTCTCTCTGCAATGGCACATGTGAGTGAGAAGTGTGACTTGTAGCACCATTGAGGGGTCACTATGCCCAAGCACAAGACTCTTTATCTTGTTTGTTCTTGATGGGTGCTCATCACAACATTTGTTTCTTTCTCTCCCTAAGTTGAAGGGGATCCCAGACATGGGTCCTTGCTGTACACGTGCCTAGAGGGAATCAGTTGCACCACACAGATGAGAACCACATACACCGAAACATACGTTTGTGGTTTTGCCAGACAATTTGGCGCTGTACAGTCTGATATGAATATGGAAATTTCCTCTCTGCAAGGGCACATGGGAGTGAACATGACTTGTAGCACCATTGAGAGATCACTATGCCCAAGAGCAAGACACTTTATCGTCTTTATTCTCAATGGATGTTCATCACATTTGTTTGTTTCTTTGTCTCCCTAAGTGGAAGGGGATCCTAGGCATGGGCCCTTGCTCTCCATGTGCATAGAGAAGGCTCACATAGATCGAAATGTACGTCTGTGATTTTGTCTGACATTTTGTAGCTGGGCTTTCTGATATGAATATGGAAATTTCTCTCTGCAATGGCACGTGGGAGTGAAAAACGTGACTTGTAGCACCATTGAGGGGTCACTATGCCCAAGAGCAAGACACTGTATCTTGTTTGTTCTCGATGGGTGCCCGTCGCAACGTTTGTTTGTTTCTTTGTCTCCCTAAGTGGAAGGGGATCCCAGGCATGGGCCCTTGCTCTCCATGTGCCTAGAGGGAATCAGCTGCATCACACAGATGCGAGCCACATAGGCCGAGACGTACATCAGTGGTTTTGTCTGACATTTTAGAGCTGCACTGTCTGAAAGTGAGACCAGTCTGATTTGAATATGTAATTTTTCTCTCGGCAAGGGCATGTGGGAGTGAAAAACGTGACTTGTAGCACCGTTGAGAGCTCACTATGACCAAGAGCAACCCATCTTGTTTGTTCTCGATGGGTGTTTGTTACTTTTGTTGTCTCCCTAAGTGAAAGAGGATCCCAGGCATGGGCCCTTGCTCTCCATGTGCCTAGAGTGAATCAGTGGCACCACACAGATGATGTGCACATGGGCCAAAATATAGGTATGTGGTTTTGCTGATTCTCTAGTGCAGGGATGATTTGCCTGACTTTTTGCAGCTGGACTGTCTGAGGGCAGGAGCAGTCTGATATGAATATGGAAATTTCCTCTCTGCAGTGGGATGTGGGAGTGAAAAAACGTGACTTGTAGCACCATTGAAGGGTCATTATGATCAAGTATAAGACACTTTATCTTGTTTGTTCTCCATGAGTGCTTATTATGACATCTGTATTTTTTTTTTATTTTTTTTTGTCTTCCTAAGTGGAAGTGGATCCCAGGCATGGGTCCTTGCTCTCCATGTGCCATGAGGGAATCAGCTGCACCACACCGACGAGGCACACATAGCCTAAAAAGTATATCTGTGGTTTTACTTATTCTCTCATGCAGGAAGGATTTTCCTGACATTTCTGAGCTGGACTGTCTGATATGAATATGGAAATGTTCTCTCTACAATGGCACATGGGAGTGAAAAATGTGACTTGTAGCACCTTTGAGGGGGTCACTATGCCCAAGAACAAGAGACTGTATCTTGTTTGTTCTCGATGGGTGCTTGTCGCAACATTTGTTTGTTTCTTTGTCTCCCTAAGTGGAAGGGGATCCCAGGCATGGGCTCTTGCTCTCCATATCCCTAGAGGGAATAAGCGGCACCACACTGACAAGATCTATGTATGCAGAGATATAAATCTCTGGTTTTGCTGATTATATAGTGGAGAGAGGATTTGCCTGACATTTTGATTCTGGTCTGTCTCATATAAATATGGAAATTTTCTCTCTGCAATGGCACATGTGAGTGAGAAGTGTGACTTGTAGCACCATTGAGGGGTCACTATGCCCAAGCACAAGACTCTTTATCTTGTTTGTTCTTGATGGGTGCTCATCACAACATTTGTTTCTTTCTCTCCCTAAGTGGAAGGGGATCCCAGACATGGGTCCTTGCTGTACACGTGCCTAGAGGGAATCAGTTGCACCACACAGATGAGAACCACATACACCGAAACATACGTTTGTGGTTTTGCCAGACAATTTGGCGCTGTACAGTCTGATATGAATATGGAAATTTCCTCTCTGCAAGGGCACATGGGAGTGAACATGACTTGTAGCACCATTGAGAGATCACTATGCCCAAGAGCAAGACACTTTATCGTCTTTATTCTCAATGGATGTTCATCACATTTGTTTGTTTCTTTGTCTCCCTAAGTGGAAGGGGATCCTAGGCATGGGCCCTTGCTCTCCATGTGCATAGAGAAGGCTCACATAGATCGAAATGTACGTCTGTGATTTTGTCTGACATTTTGTAGCTGGGCTTTCTGATATGAATATGGAAATTTCTCTCTGCAATGGCACGTGGGAGTGAAAAACGTGACTTGTAGCACCATTGAGGGGTCACTATGCCCAAGAGCAAGACACTGTATCTTGTTTGTTCTCGATGGGTGCCCGTCGCAATGTTTGTTTGTTTCTTTGTCTCCCTAAGTGGAAGGGGATCCCAGGCATGGGCCCTTGCTCTCCATGTGCCTAGAGGGAATCAGCTGCATCACACAGATGCGAGCCACATAGGCCGAGACGTACATCAGTGGTTTTGTCTGACATTTTAGAGCTGCACTGTCTGAAAGTGGGACCAGTCTGATTTGAATATGTAATTTTTCTCTCGGCAAGGGCATGTGGGAGTGAAAAACGTGACTTGTAGCACCGTTGAGAGCTCACTATGACCAAGAGCAACCCATCTTGTTTGTTCTCGATGGGTGTTTGTTACTTTTGTTGTCTCCCTAAGTGAAAGAGGATCCCAGGCATGGGCCCTTGCTCTCCATGTGCCTAGAGTGAATCAGTGGCACCACACAGATGATGTGCACATGGGCCAGAATATAGGTATGTGGTTTTGCTGATTTTCTAGTGCAGGGATGATTTGCCTGACTTTTTGCAGCTGGACTGTCTGAGGGCAGGAGCAGTCTGATATGAATATGGAAATTTCCTCTCTGCAGTGGGATGTGGGAGTGAAAAAACGTGACTTGTAGCACCATTGAAGGGTCATTATGATCAAGTATAAGACACTTTATCTTGTTTGTTCTCCATGAGTGCTTATTATGACATCTGTATTTTTTTTTTATTTTTTTTTGTCTTCCTAAGTGGAAGTGGATCCCAGGCATGGGTCCTTGCTCTCCATGTGCCATGAGGGAATCAGCTGCACCACACCGACGAGGCACACATAGCCTAAAAAGTATATCTGTGGTTTTACTTATTCTCTCATGCAGGAAGGATTTTCCTGACATTTCTGAGCTGGACTGTCTGATATGAATATGGAAATGTTCTCTCTACAATGGCACATGGGAGTGAAAAATGTGACTTGTAGCACCTTTGAGGGGGTCACTATGCCCAAGAACAAGAGACTGTATCTTGTTTGTTCTCGATGGGTGCTTGTCGCAACATTTGTTTGTTTCTTTGTCTCCCTAAGTGGAAGGGGATCCCAGGCATGGGCTCTTGCTCTCCATATCCCTAGAGGGAATAAGCGGCACCACACTGACAAGATCTATGTATGCAGAGATATAAATCTCTGGTTTTGCTGATTATATAGTGCAGAGAGGATTTGCCTGACATTTTGATTCTGGTCTGTCTCATATAAATATGGAAATTTTCTCTCTGCAATGGCACATGTGAGTGAGAAGTGTGACTTGTAGCACCATTGAGGGGTCACTATGCCCAAGCACAAGACTCTTTATCTTGTTTGTTCTCGATGGGTGCTCATCACAACATTTGTTTCTTTCTCTCCCTAAGTGGAAGGGGATCCCAGACATGGGTCCTTGCTGTACACGTGCCTAGAGGGAATCAGTTGCACCACACAGATGAGAACCACATACACCGAAACATACGTTTGTGGTTTTGCCAGACAATTTGGCGCTGTACAGTCTGATATGAATATGGAAATTTCCTCTCTGCAAGGGCACATGGGAGTGAACATGACTTGTAGCACCATTGAGAGATCACTATGCCCAAGAGCAAGACACTTTATCGTCTTTATTCTCAATGGATGTTCATCACATTTGTTTGTTTCTTTGTCTCCCTAAGTGGAAGGGGATCCTAGGCATGGGCCCTTGCTCTCCATGTGCATAGAGGAAATCAGCTGCACCACACAGATGAGACTCACATAGGCTGAAACGGTTGTCTGTGGTTTTGCCTGATGTTTTGGAGCTGGACTGTCTGAGGGTGGGATCAGGCTGTTTTAAATATGGAAATTTCCTCTCTGCAAGGGCACTTGGAAGTGAAAAACGTGACTTGTAGCACCAGTGAGAGGTCACTACGTCCAAGAGCAAGATACTTTATTTTGTTTGTTCAAAACAACATAAATGTCACATTTGTTTGTTTATTTGTCTCCCTAAGTGGAAGGGGATCCCAGGCAAGGGCCCTTGCTCTCCAGGTGTCTAGAGGGAATTAGCTACATCACACATATGATGCTCACATAGGCTAAAGCTTATGTCTGTGGTTTTGCTGATTCTTTCGTGCAGGGACATTTTGTTTGACATTTTGGAGCTGTACTGTCTGAGGGCAGGAGCAGTCTGATATGAATATGGACATTTTCTCTCTGCAATGGCACATAAGAGTGAAAAATGGGACTTGTAGCACCATTGAGGGGTCACTATGCCCAAGTATAAGACACTTTATCTTGATTGTTCTCCATGGGTGGCTATCATAACATTTGTATGTTTTATTATATCCCTAAGTGGAAGGGGATCCCAGGCATGAGCCCTTGCTCTCCAGGTGCCTAGAGGGAATCAGCTGCATCACACAGACGATGCCCACATAAGCCAAAACGTACTTCTTTGGTTTTGCTGATTCTCTCGTGCAGGGAGGATTTACCTGAGAGTTCGGAGATGGACTGTCTGAGGGCAGGAGCAGTCTGATATGAATATGGAAATTTTCTCTCTGCAGTGGCACATGGGAGTGACAAACGTGATTTGTAGCACAATTGAGAGCTCACTATGCCCAAGAGCAAGACACTTTATCTTGTTTGTTCTCGATGGGTGCTCATCACATTTGTTTTTTCTTTGTCTCCTTAAGTGGAAGGGGATCCCAGTCATGGGCCCCTGCTCTCCATGTGCCTAGAGGGAATCAGCAGCACCATATCGATGAGGCCCACGTATGTTAAAAAGTACATTTGTGGGTTTGCCTGACATTTTGAAGCTAGACTGTCTGAGGGTGAGATCAGCCTGGTATGAATATGGAAATTTTTTCTCTGCAATAGCACTATTGAGGGGTCATTATGCCCAAGAAAAAGACACTTTATCTTGTTTGTTTTTGATGGGTGCTCTTCACAACATTTGTATATTTTGTTGTCTCCCTAAGTGGTAGGGGATCCCAGGCATGGGCCCTTGCTCTCCATGCGCCTAGATTTATTCAGCTGCACCACACAGACGATGCGCACATGGGCCAAAACTTTTATGGCTGTGGTTTTGCTGTTTCTCTCGTGAAGGGAGGATTTACCTGACATGTCAGAGCTAGACTGACTGAGGGCGGGACCAGTCTGATATGAATATGGAAATTTCCTCTCTGCAATGGCATATAGTAGTGAGAAACGTGACTTGTAGCACCATTAGGTGGACACTATGTCCAATGACAATACACTGTATCTTGTTTGTTCTTGATGGGTGCTCGTCACAACATTTGTTTGTTTCTTTGTCTCCCTAAGTGGAAGGAGATCCCAGGCATGGGCTGTTGCTCTCCATGTGCTTAGAAGGAATCAGCTGCACCACACTGATGAGGCCCACATATGCCAAAATGAACGTCTGTGGTTTTGCTGAGTCTTTCGTTCAGGGAGGATTTGCCGACATTTTGGAGCTGGACTGGCTAGGGGCAGGACCAGTCTGACGTGAATATGGAAATTTTCTCTCTGCAATGGCACATGGGAGAGAGAAACGTGCCTTGTAGCACCACTGAAGGGTCACAATGCCCAAGAACAAGACACTTTATCTTGTTTGTTCTTGATTGGTGCTCGTCACAACATTTGTTTGTTTCTTTGTCTTCCTAACTGGAAGGGGATGCCCGGCATGGGTCCTTCCTCTCCATGTGCCTATAGGTAATCAGCTGCACCTCACTGACAAAGCCCATGTAGGCTGAGATGTAAGTTTGTGGTTTTGCTGATTGTCTCGTGTAGGGAGGATTTGCCTGACATTTTGAAGCTGGACTGTCTGAGGGCAGACCCAGTCTGATATGAATATGGAAATTTCCTCTCTGAAATGGCACATAGTAGAGAAAAATGTGACTTGAAGCACCATTGAGGAGTCACTATGCCCAAGAACAAGACACTTTATCTTGTTTGTTCTCGATGGTTGCTTATCACGGTTATTTGTTTCTTTGTCTCCCTAAGTGTAAGGGGATCCCAGGCATGGGCCGTTGCTCTCCATGTGCCTAGAGAGAATCATCTGCACCACACTGATGAGGCCCACGTACGCTGAAACGAACGTCTGTAGTTTTACTGATACTCTTGTGCAGGGAGGATTTGTGTGACATTTGGGAGCTGGGCTGTCTGATATGAATATGGAAATTTCTACTTGGCAGTGGCCATGGGAGTGAGAAGCGTGATTTGTAGCACCATTAAGTGGACACAATGCCCAATGACAATACACTGTACCTTGTTTGTTCTTGGTGGGTGTTTTTCACAACATTTGTTTGTTTCTTTGTCTCCCTAAGTGGAAGGAGATCCCAGGCATGGGCTGTTGCTCTCCATGTGCCTAGAGGGAATCAGCTGCACCACACTGATAAGGCCCACATACGCTGAAATGAACGTCTGTGGTTTTGGTGATTCTCTCGTGCAGGGAGGATTTGCCTGACATTTCGGAGCTGGACTGGTTGGGGGCAGGACCAATCTGACGTGAATATGGAAATTTTCTCTCTGCAATGGCACATGGGAGAGAGAAACGTTCCTTGTAGCACCACTGAAGGGTCACAATGCCCAAGAACAGGACACTTTATCTTGTTTGTTCTTGACTGGTGCTCGTCACAACATTTGTTTGTTTCTTTGTCTTCCTAAGTGGAAGGGGATGCCAGGCATGGGTCCTTGCTCTCCATGTGCCTAGAGGGAATCAGCTGCACCACACCGACGAAGCCCACGTAGGCTGAGATGTAAGTTTGTGGTTTTGCTGATTCTCTTGTGCAGGGAGGATTTGCCTGACATTTTGAAGCTGGACTGTCTGAGGGCAGACCCAGTCTGATATGAATATGGAAATTTCCTCTCTGCAAAGGCACATAGTAGGGAAAAATGTGACTTGTAGCACCATTGAGGGGTCACTATGCCCAAGAACAAGACACTTTATCTTGTTTGTTCTAGATGGGTGCTCGTCACAACATTTGTTTGTTTCTTTGTCTTCCTAAGTGAAAGAGGATCCCAGGCATGGGCTCTTGCTCTCCGTGTGCCTACAGAGAATCAGCTGCACCACACAGATGAGGCACACATAGATAGAAACGTACATCTGTGGTTTTGTGGATTCTCTTGTGCAGAGAGGATTGGCTTGACATTTCGGACCTGGACTGTCTGAAGGGGGGACCAGTCTGATATGAATATGGACATTTCTTCTCTGCTTTGGCACATGGGAGTGAAAAAATGACTTATAGCACCATTGACGGGTCACTATGCCCAAGAACAAAACACTTTATCTTGTTTGTTCTCGATGGGTGCTCCTCAAAACATTTGTTTGTTTCTTTGTCTCCCTAAGAGGAAGGGGATCCCAGGAATGGGCCCTTGCTCTCCATGGGTCTAAAGGGAATCAGCTGCACCACACAGATGAGGCTCACATAGGTTGGAATATAAGTCTGTGGGTTTTTAAACGATTCTCTGGTGTAGGGAGCATTAGCCTGACTTTCTGGAGCTGCACTGTCTGAGGGTGGGACCAGTCTTATATGAATATAGAAATTTCCACTCTGCAATGGCACATGGGAGTGCGAAAAGTGACTTGTAGCACCATTGAGGGGGTCACTATGCCCAAAAACAAGACAATTTGTCGTGTTTGTTCTCACTGGGTGCTTGTCACAACATTTGTTTGTTTCTTTGTCTCCCTAAGTGAAAGGGGATCCCAGGCATGGGCCCTTGCTCTCCATGTGCCTAGAGGGAATCAGCTGCACCACACAGATGAGGCCCACATAGGTCGAAACATAAGTCTGTGGTTTTAATGATTCTCTGGTGCAGGGAGGATTTGCCTGACATTTTGGAGCTGCACTGTCTGAGAGTAGGACCACTCTGACATGAATATGTAAATTTTCTCTCTGCAATGGCACATGGGAGTGAAAAATGTGACTTGTAGTACTATTGAGGGGTCACTATGCACAAGCACAAGACACTTTATCTTGTTTGTTCTCGACGGGTGCTCGTCACAACATTTCTTTGTCTCCTTAAGTGGAAGGGGATCCCAGGCATGGGCCCTTGCTCTCCAGGTGCCTAGAGAAAATCAGCTGCATGACACCGACGAGTCTCACATAGGCCAAAATGTACATGTGGATTTTCTGATTCTCTTGTGCAGGGAGGGTTTGTCTGATGTTTTGGAGCTGGGCTGTCTGAGGGTGGGACTAGTCTGATATGCATATGGAAATTTTCTTTTTGCAATGGCTCATGGGAGGGAGAAAAGTGATTTGTATCGTAATTGAGGGGTCACTATGCCCAAGAAACGGACACTTTATCTTGTTTGTTTGTGATGGGTGCTTGTCACAACATTTGTTTGTTTCTTTGTCTCCCTAAGTGGAAAGGGATGCCAGGCGTGGGTCCTTGCTCTCCATGTGCCTAGAGGGAATCAACTGCACCACACCGACAAGGCCCACATTGGCCAAAATGTACGTCTGTGGGTGTTTTTTTTTTATTCTCTTGTGCAGAGAGAATTTGCCTGACATTTCTGTGCTGAATTATATGAGGGCAGGACCAGTCTGATATGAATATGGACGTTTTTTTCTCTGTAATGGCACATGAGAGTGAAAAATATGACTTGTAGCACCACTGAGGGGTCACTATGCTCAAGATCAAGACATTTTATCTTGTGTGTTCTCTGTGGGTGCTCATCACATTTGTTTGTTTCTTTGTCTCCCTAAGTGGAAGGGGATCCCAGGCATGGGCCCATACTCTCCATGTGCCTAGAGGGAATCAGCTGCACCACACCGATGAGGCCCGCATAGGCCAAAATGTACATATGTGGTTTTGCTTGACATTTTGGAGTTGGACTGTCTGAGGGCGGGACCAGTATGATATGAATATGGAAATTTTCTCTCTTCAATGGAACATGGGAGTGAAAAACATGACTTGTAGTACCATTGAGGGGTCCCTGTGCACAAGCACTAGACACTTTATCTTGTTTGTTCTCGATTTGTGTTTGTTACAACATTTGTTTGTTTCTTTGTCTCCTTAAGTGGAAGGGGATCCCAGGCATGGGCGCTTGCTCTCCATGTTCATAGAGGGAATTAGCTGCACCACACCGTCGAGGCCCACGTAGGCTGAAATGTACTTCAGTGGTTTTGTTGATTCTCTTCTGTAAGAAGGATTTGCCTGGCATTTGGGAGCTGGACTGTCTAATATAAATATGGAAATTACTCTCTGCAATGGCACATGAGAGTAAGAAACGTGAATTGTAGCACCATTGAGGGGTCACTATGCCTAAACACAAGATACTTTATCTTGTTTGTTCTCGATGGTTGCTTATCACGGTTATTTGTTTCTTTGTCTCCCTAAGTGGAAGGGGATCCCAGGCATGGGCCCTTGCTCTCCATGTGCATAGACAGAATCAGCTACACCACACCGATGAGGCCCGCATAGACTAAAACATACATCTGTGGGTTTGCTTTTTCTCTCTTGCAGGGAGGATTTGCCTGACATTTTGGAGCTGGACTGTCTGATATGTAAATGGAAATTTTTTTCTCTGCAATAGCACATGGGAGTGAGAAACGTGACTTGTAGCACCACTGAGGGGGTCACTATGCCCAAGAACAAGACACTGTATCTTGTTTGTTCTTGAAGGGTGCTCATCACAACATTTTTATATTTGTTTGTCCCCATAAGTGGAAGGGGAACCCAGGCATGGGCCCTTGCTCTCCACGTGCCTAGACAGAATCAGCTGCACCACACCGATGAGGCCTGCATACGCTGAAACGTAAGTCTATGGTTTTGCTGATATTTCGGAGCTGGACTGTATGAGGGGGGGACCAGTCTGATAGGAATATGGACATTTCCTGTCTGCAATGGCACATGGGAGTGAGAAACTTGACTTGTTGCACCATTGAGGGGTCACTATGCCCAAGCACAAGACACTTTATCTTGTTTGTTCTCAATTGGTGCTTGTCACATTATTTGTTTGTTTCTTTGTCTCCCTAAGTGTAAGGGGATTCCAGGCATGGGCCCTTGCTCTCCATGTGCATAGAGGGAATCAGTTGCACCACACCGATAAGGCCCATATAGGTAAAAATGTACGTCTGTGGTTTTGTTGATTCTCTTGTGCACTGAAGATTTGCCTGGCATTTCGGAGCTAGACTGTCTGATGGCAGGGCCAGTCTAATATGAATATGGAATTGTTCTCTCTGCAATGGCACATAGTAGGAAAAAAACATGACTTGTAGCACCATTGAGGGGTCACTATGCCCAAGAACAAGACACTGTATCTTGTTTGTTCTCGAAGGGTGCTCATCACAACATTTTTATATTTGTTTGTCTCCATAAGTGGAAGGGGAACCCAGGCATGGGCCCTTGCTCTCCACGTACCTAGACGGAATCAGCTGCACCACACCGATGAGGCCTGCATACGCTGAAACGTAAGTCTATGGTTTTGCTGATATTTCGGAGCTGGACTGTATGAGGGGGGGGACCAGTCTGATAGGAATATGGACATTTCCTCTCTGCAATGGCACATGGGAGTGAGAAACTTGACTTGTTGCACCATTGAGGGGTCACTATGCCCAAGCACAAGACACTTTATCTTGTTTGTTCTCGATTGGTGCTCGTCACATCTTTTGTTTGTTTCTTTGTCTCCCTAAGTGTAAGGGGATTCCAGGCATGGGCCCTTGCTCTCCATGTGCATAGAGGGAATCAGTTGCACCACACCGATAAGGCCCACATAGGTAAAAATGTACGTCTGTGGTTTTGTTGATTCTCTTGTGCACTGAAGATTTGCCTGGCATTTCAGAGCTAGACTGTCTGATGGCAGGGCCAGTCTAATATGAATATGGAATTGTTCTCTCTGCAATGGCACATAGTAGGAAAAAAATGTGACTTGTAGCACCATTGAGGGGTCACTATGCCCAAGAACAAGACACTTTATCTTGTTTGTTCTTGATGGGTGCTCGCCACAACATTTGTTTGTTTCTTTGTCTCCCTAAGTGAAAGGGGAACCCAGACATGGGCCCTTGCTCTCCATGTGCTTACAGGGACTCAGCTGCACCACACAGATGTGGCACGCATAGATCAAAAAGTACATCTATGGTTTTGCTGATTCTCTTGTGCAGAGAGGATTTGCCTGATATTTCGAACCTGGACTGTCTGAGAGGGGGGACCAGTCCGATATCAATATGGAAATTTCCTCTCTGCAATGGCACATGGGAGTGAAAAATGTGACTTATAGTACCATTGAGGGGTCACTAAGCCTAAGAACAAGACATTTTATCTTGTTTGTTCTCAATGGGTGTTCGTCAGAACATTTGTTTGTTTCTTTGTCTTGTTGCTGTGCTCAGTCTTGACATGGTATATGACTTTTGACATTAAACTTTCTTCAGCAACCTCACCTTCTTAGCTGAGTTTGGCTGTTTCTCACCCAGTTTTGTTCCTTCTACACAGATGTTTCTGTTTCAGTTAATGATTGTGTTTCAACCCACATATTAAATTGATGATCATTAGTACCTGTTTGGTATAACTGTATACTCATTCACCTCTCTCTATACAAAATCCCTGACTTTTTTCACACCTGTCTAAAACTTTTGCACATTAATATATATATATATATATATATATATACTAGTTGAAGAGCCCATTACACGGGCCACAATGCCACTGGCAGCCGGTTGCGGTGCAGTCATGCTCAGTAGAGACTGCCCGCGCCATTGCCTGATACAGAGCGGGACGCTTCTTCTGAGCGCCCCGCTCTGTATCTGCCGCAGCGTGGGCAGTTTCTACTGCGCATGACTGCAGCACGCGCAGCAATGTCTACTGCGCATGATGCGGTGTTACACACGATTTAGCAAATTATTATATAGGATATATATATATATATATATATATATATATATATATATATATATATACACACAATAGATATTCACATATGTAGCTAAGTAAACAGATGATTATTATTATATAACCGCTTGTGAAGTAACTTGCTAAACACTCTGCTTGGTAACAAACGTACTGGGTCTCACTGCTTTCCTATAAGGTGATAAAAAATTGCACATGTAATATATTAATATAATGTGTACAGATGGAACATATGTTCAGTGTCTACTCTACACTATCCAAGGCTACCATTGTTCCATCCATGCACAAGTGTTAAAGGGATTTTTTTAACAAAAGAAAAATGTCAAATGACGGGTAAAATAGACCTATAAGAATTATGGGCGTTGTAGTGCTATTAAACTCTCACATGTTTCAGCATGTTTAGCCTTTCCTCACCTGCTCTGTGTGTATAATGTTGTCTCGATTGTGTTATACATACATCATTTTTTCTGTACTATCTCTTTATATATATATTATGTTTGTCTCAATATTGCCTGTTTTATATGTGTGTGTGTTATGACAAAGTATATGGGAGGATTGTAGAGGGAAGGTATTTAGGACCCAGAATCCTACATAGCCTTTACCCCTACACATGTCCCAATTAGCAGGTTTAGCAATCCCAGGCTGCAAAGTTTGTAAAAAGCAAATTGAGTTTTACTTGTTTTGAGCAAAAAGTGCAGAGCAGAGCAACAAAGCAGGACATGAAAAGGTTGGTTAACCTGTGCTATTTTTATTAGTTTACAACCTTGAAGTAGAAGGGGAATCTTACACAATTAAAGGTAGAGCTCAGATTGAGCTAGATTTTTATTTGTACCGTGTTTTCATTTTGTTTTGTAAAACACTGCCTGCTGATTGTGTTTGTTACAATGTCAAAATAAACCTGCAAATATTTTTTAAGAACTGTGGACTGTGTGTGATATCCTAGAAGACTGTGCTTGCTGCCCAACCAAGGGCTTATGGTTTAGTATAGTGTGTTTTGTGCATGCGTGTTGTACATGTGTTTGTTGTGGAAACGTTGATGGAATAAACAAGACCTACTCTCATCCCAAAAAGACCTGTGAGTGTTATCTTCTTTGGACTAAGTTTGAATACATATTTTTCAGATTGGCACCCAGGCAGATTCTATTTACAATAAGTGAGTGCACACCTGTATATATATATATATATATATATATATATATATATATATATATATATATATATATATATATACATCTTCTACGGCAACATCTTGGTGGCAGAGGTCTCTCCCACAACCTCTTTGGCACTCAAAAGGTTATAATGAATCTGTTTCTCTCTTCCTTTTTTCTCCCTAGATGAAAGGTGTAGAGAATGCTTTCTTGGAAAGTTCCCTAATTATTTGTGTAACAAACTTCCTTCTACTCTCATCAGCTGTCAGGAGTATAATGTCAGCTTTTGGACAAATGACCAGTTCTCAGTCACATACAAGAACTACACCGTATGATCCTGTGCTTTCAATGTGTATACAGATCTGGAAGTCACATATGTCCACAAAGAAAGGCCATTTTTTGGTGTAAAAATTCAGCTGATGCAGAACTTCTTTAGGGGATTATATGTACTATACATCCAATTGTCCCTTTTTACGAGATATTAGGGTTACATACCTTCCAAGTGTCCCTTCTTAGGAGATATTAGGGGTCCATAACTCCCAAATGTCCCTCTTTAGGAGATATTACGGGTAAATACCTCCCAAATGTCCCTCTTTAGTAGATATTAGGGGTTTGTACCTCCCAAGTGTCCCTCTTTAGGAGATATTAGGGGTTTGTACCTCCCAAGTGTCCCTCTTTAGGAGATATTAGGGGTTTGTACCTCCCAAGTGTCCCTCTTTAGTAGATATTAGGGGTTTGTACCTCCCAAGTGTCCCTCTTTAGGAGCTATTAGGACTCCGTAACCTCTCAAGTGTCTCTCCTTAGGATATACTAGCAGTGTGGGACGCATTGACCATCTGTTTGTTTGTTAATGTGAGGCTGAGTACATGATGGCCAACGCCGTCCCAAATTTCTAGTATATATATATATATATATATATATATACTGTGCAAATGTTTTAGGCAGGTGTGAAAAAATGCTGTAAAGTAAGAATGCTTTCAAAAATAGACAGAACTGATGCTGTTTTGAAAGCAAAGGGTGGTCACACCAAATGTTGATTTGATTTAGATTTTTCTTCTGATCACTCACTTTTCATTTTGTTAACTGATAATAATAAACTATTAACATGTCTGTTTTTGAAAGCATTCGTACTTAACAGCATTTTTCACACATGCCTAAAACATTTGCATGTTATTGTAAATATAGCATCTCCAGTGAGTCTTTTTTCAAAAGCAAAATGTCAGCTTTATTAAGTCAACGTTTTGGCCCGTCCTTGGACCTTCCTTAATATATATATATATTAGGATTCGGCACCTGGGCGTTTATTGGAGTTTTAAAAAGTGAATGCTTCCATCTTTCCATCAGAGAGAGAGAGAGAGAGGTTGTGAACTTAGATGCCACAATGTCACCTGTTTCAATTTGACCAGCCATGCTGCAAGTGGCCCAGGTTTCTGTTTAGAGTGTGGCTGCAATTCCCAAATTGGGGCATATCAAAGGGGTAAATGGCTAGAGGGTGAGGGGTTCCCAATTGTCTGTCTTCAGACATCTCTTTTCCTCTTTCCTTTATCTTGAATATGCTTCAGGGCATCCCAACCTCACTTTTGGTCTTCATATTGATAAATTAACATCCAAACTCTATCCTAAAATAGGGGCAGGAAAACATATTGTTCTACAGATGTTAATGCCAGTCAACGACTATGGGGACTTAGCATATATCCTGTGAAGCAAATCCATCTTGGTAAACTTTACATTCTGTATGACTCATTGTGCCACTTTATTCTCCAATGTAATTACCCCACCGATCACTGGGATATGTTTAAAGAACTAAATTGTCTGACACTGGAATCTAGATTTGCCCTTCATCTTTCTTGTTTAGTTTACAACTATTTCTCTGGAAATTTATCAGATTACCTGAGCAAAATACTCACTCCAGCTCTCCAAATAATCTATAACCTCCTCTCCACTACTAACAACTCATTGTGCATTCCGCACTGCATGAATAAAGCAGGTTGATTGCCTTCTCCTTCAGAGATCCGAAAGACTTGCATAACATGTCTAAAATCCTCAAAAATATGTTACTGTATATAAATATACACACACACGCACATACACACAACACATACACACAAGCACATTCCGTGCCCTGTGTAGCTCTACATCCCAGCTAATGGAAGCATGAGAACCAGTTTTAAAGTGGAACTACCACCACTAAACAAGTTGATGTGTAATAAATCCCCATGTGGCAACTAGCTGCTCAGTAGCACTAGTCACCAGAATTATTTCCTTATTCAATAGAATTCTCCATTGTTCCCGGGCTGACAGGCAGGACGGAGAGCAGATCACTACATGACACAAATAGAGGAAGTGCTGGTAAGAAATAACAATGTACTGGAGTTAATGGTAACAAATAACATAACATGGTGACCAATATTATAGTAAGTAAACATTTCAGAAAGAGTTATCACTAAATGGTTTCATTTGAGATCAGTTTGAAGAAGGAAAAGTGCAATGTTTCAACCAAAACACTTAATTTAAAAAAGTCTAACTTCAAGATGTTAACAGCATCAGTGCAAAACACAGACCTGCATTAAATATTAAAGGGATAGTAATACTTAAAATATAGTGGCCTGAAAATGTACAGTGGTGCTGTTGCTACACTGTTTATGGACAGCTCTCCAGGGGTGTTTTGGTATGGGCTGAACTTGATGGATGGTGCAGGTACACAGACGTCTCTAAGACAAGATGTCTGCCCTGATGCCTGGCTTCCAGTCTCCAAAGATTAAGGATTACTTCAGGATTGGGTACTTCTGAGAGCTAATAGAACTGATATGAAGCTAGTCGCCATATGAGTAATTATTGGAGGGTGACTTTATAGAAGGTGAAGGTCGCACTTTAATGTCTAAATTAGTGACATTTTACCAGAAAGACAGGGAGAGGTCCTGCTTGTCTAATAAGTGAATAAGAAGTAATATTTCAGAACTGTAGAATATTAACCTTTTGAGTGCCAGAGTGGTACGAAATGCATTGCTTTGCAATGCATTCCGTACCACTCTGTCGCTCAAAGGGTTAAAGGTTCCTTGAAGAGTGATTGGGTCATCTCTGGATTGCAGCAAACACTGACATAGCACCTAGAATCTGCTTTCTTTGAAGCGTTAAGTGTTAAAATATTTCAAAAATCTCATGTGAGCTATGATTATGTACCCCTGGGAAACAGATGCAAAACAAGCAGATCACAACCAATATGTTTACATTGAAATGTAAAAAAGAAAACTGCAAGAAAAAAGGCATTTAAATTATTTAAGTCTTCAGGAACAGAGAGATAGGACTCGATTCAGTTCCCTTTAACACCAAAAAAAACCAGCCAACAGCATTTCTTCAAGAAGAAGAGTAAGCAATTTATTTACCTGTCCTAAGAAATACCGGCTAAAATAACCCACCTCGGGCGATAATTTTGCAAGCGTTTTTGCCCATGGATACAAAAAAAAGCCTAAATTTGCTATTCAATTCCATGCATTAGCACTAAGATATGTTAATGAACCCACTTTAAGGTGTGAAAATCTACACCCAGTTTTTCTGGGCGCAGAGTCCCCTAACGCAACTTAAAAGTGACGACTCAGGAATTGAACATGGAAAAAAGCATAAAAAAAGTCAGTGGGTGTATTAATATGGGGTCCTAAGCCCAATATAAGTAAGTTCAAAGCAATCCCAAAATGTGAAATGTTAGTAAAATTAACCCTATGAGTGCCAGTTGGGGTATGCTTATTCCTCTGGCACTCACAGGGTTAATCCGACTAAGTTAAAAAAACAGCCTCTGGCAAAAAAATGTACCTTTAATCCTGATGTCCAGCAGAATCTTCCGCATCCTGGTCAGCTACTGTCTGTCTTTTTCTTCAAGCATCCTTCTTTTTTCTGTAATTTTCTATCTTGTTTCTTCTTATCTTCTTCCAAATCTGTCCTGTAATCTAAAAAATAAAAAAAAATACAATGAAAGATGTGTTTGCAAAAAAATGCCCCCTAAGAAATGCCTGAGTTAACATTTTGAGTGCTGGAGGAGTACCCCTCTGGCTCTCAAAAGTTTAAATGCAGTCTGGCATATGTCTTAAAATTAATATGCTGCCATTCTGCTTTACAACAAGAAGTCATTCCTTTGTCTAACAAAGAATAGGCCTTGGGGGCATTTTTTTACAAACACATTTTTCATTGCAGTTTTTTAATTTTACAGTACAGATTTTAAAGAAGGTAAGAAGACAGAAGATTACAGAAAAAAGAAGAAGATTGAAGAAGAAGACAGACAGTGGATGACAGGTAAGTTTTACAGAGATCTGGGTTTTAGGCTAGTGTTAGGGGTAATCTTGTTGCACTTTACTGTTAGGGGTCGTGTAGGGTTATTATACGGGAGGTTGACTCTGTTTGATCTAACGGTTGTGCTCTTTTTACTCTTTAAAGATCCTCTCACCACAGGCTCAGTGCCACAAGATTGGCGTAAAGCCAATGTAATGCCTTTATTTTAGAAGGGAACTAAAACAGAACATGGGAATTATAGACCTGTGAGTTTGACCTCTGTAGTGGGAAAACTGCTAGAAGGGATAATAAGGGATAATATTCAGGATTACACAGCAAAAAATAAGATTATTAGCAGGAATAAACAAGGTTTTATGAGGAATAGATCACGCTAAACTAATCTTTTCAGCTTCTATGAAAACGTAAGTAACAACCTAAATAATGGTACGGCAGTTGATGTAGTATATCTAGATACTGCAAAGGCAACTGATACAGTGCAATACAGAAGGTTGGGGTATAAAATACAGAAATTTGGGCTAGGGGATAATCTTTGCAATTGGATAGAAAACTGGCTGAAGGATAGGAAACAGTGTGTAGTTTTAAATGGACAATTCTCGAATACAGCGGAACTACCACCCCTTGTAAACTTTGCCCCAAATAATTACCCATCTGGTGACTAGCTGCTCAATAGTTCTAGTCGCCAGAATTATTACCTCGTTATTGAGAATTCTATACTGCTCCCAGACTGACAGCCAGGAAACAGCGCAGACATCTTTCCAAAGTGACACCTGCACGCCTGCGCTGTCAGTCCCTTTTGGTACCAAACGGTTCCTAGCAATGCCTCCTAGAGCAGGCTGGGACTGACAGTGCAGGCGCAGAGACATCACTATGGAACTATGTCTGCTCTGTTTCCTGGCTGTCAGTCCGGGAGCAGTATAGAATTCTCAATAATGTGGTAATAATTATGGTGACCAGCACTGTTGAGCAGCCAGTTGCCAGATGGGTAATTATTTGAGGCAAAGTTTACAAGGGGTGGTAGTTCTGCTTTAAAGTTGAGAGTAGAGTAACTCAAGGTTCAGTACTTAGTCCAGTGATCTTTAACATGTTAATAAATTACCTGAAAATAGATATAGAAAGAAAAATATCCATATTCGCAGATAACACTAAATTATGCAGGGTAAGAAATTCAGAACAGGATATTCGTTCACTACAGAGGGATTTACATAAAACGGCAGACTGGGCAACCAAATGTAGTATGAAGTGTTAATGTGTGAAAGTGTAAAGTCATGCATTTGGGAAGAAAAAATCCCAGAGCTACTTATAAACTTAATAGAATCATTTTATGGGACTCGTTGTTAGAGAAAGACCTGGGAATCCTTGTAAACTACAAACTTGCAAACAGTGACCAGTGTCAAATAGCAGAAGCAAAAGCAAACAAAGTCCTGTTTGACATAAAAAGGGGTATTGAAGCAAGAGTGGATAACATAATTTTGCCATTGTACAAATAGTTGATAAGACTTCACCTCAAATATGCAGTGCAGTTTTGGGCACCCATTCTGAAAAAGGATATTCTAGAACTGTACAGCAAAGAGCAACAAAATTAAGAGACTGGAGGACATGACTTATGAGGAATGACTAGATACCCCTTGAGATTGGCGGAAAGGAGGTTTCAACTTCAGCAGAGGAAAGGGTTTTTTACAGTAAGGTCTGTTAAATTATGGAATTCCTTGCCCAAGGATGTGGTTATGGAAGATACAATGGATACTTTTAAGAGAAGATTAGATACATTTCTTTCAAAAGGGAACAAACAGGGTTATAGTGAATATTAGTAGGCAAATCAGGAAGGTCTGATAAATTACTAACTTATTTGGTAGAAGGATAGCTATATAATTCTCATGTCACTAGGTATGAGGCAAAGGTTGAACTTGATGGACTTGTGTCTTTATTCAACCTAATTTATTATGTTACTATGTCCACCAAAATCACTGCTGAATCCAAATACTGATGAAAGTGGAGTAATTCAGGAGTAAACCAATTGCCCCTTAGGGAACAAATACTGACCAAAGCTCTCACTTGATTTAAATGGGGATTTTAACTCTTTGAATGTTAGTGTGGTCTCCAACATGTTGCAAATAATTAGTCTCTATGAGGATGATGTACTCAGAAATACTGAATTCATTCTGGGACAAGTCATCTGTAACATAGGGGACAAATGCCATTTTCCATTGATCCCTTAACCTTTGATTGCTACAGAGGCCTCTTTGTGGAGCAACAACAAATTAACCTCTTGAGTGGCAGAGAGGTACCCAACACATTGCACTCAAAGGGTTAAAAGACTCACTTAAATAAATATGCATTCAGGGAATGTCTATTTGTCTCCTGTGTCCATATAAAATCAGTCTCTGTTCAAATTTCCCACACACTGGCTCCAGCATCGCCCCAAAAGGTAATGGGGGGGGGTTCAGCCTAACTTCCTGCCGTCAATGCTGGCGAAGGTGGTGAAGCCACCAGAGCATTTTAAGTATTGCAATGCCTCAGTATGGAATTTATTTCACATCCTATATAATAATTCGCTAAAACGTGTGTAACACCGCAGTCATGCGCAGTAGAGACTGCTGTGCATGCTGCAGTCAGAGCGTCCAGCTCTGTATCAGCTGCAGCGTGGGCAGTCTCTACTGCGCATGACTGCACCACGACCGGCTGGCAGCGGCACTGTGGCCCGTGTAACGACTCTTCAACTAGTAAACTTATATTTCTCTATCGGCCACAAAAAATTATTTCAAGAAAAATAGATATGACAACATGTTATGCTATTTGGGAGAATGTTTCTGTTTTTTGACTAGGACTAGATGCATTACTGGAAGGCTGTGCATGCATTGCTTTTCAATGCGTTTCACACCATATTAATCCTTATATGGTTGAATGGATAGTAGTGTTTCACAAAAAAAACAGCTCCAATGAATCTTCATAGTATTTGGGCCATTGAGAGTGTTATTTCAATACTGTCAGAGTTGTTGTTCAAGAGTACTTGGATGATAAAGTATCCCCCTCCCGCCCCTTTTACTGATGCAACACTGCTCACCTCAGAGCATCCAGACTATCCAGATGGTTTGCAGAGAGGGACAATCTTCAGTGAGCATATGGAAAAAGCCTGAAAAACCTGTCAATGAGGGCAACGACTCGGAAAATATAAATCACTCAGGGTGGGAGTGTCCTTGTTTTACAAAGCTAGAAAAATCCTACAATTATTTTGCATAAAAAGTGTGTTTGGCAATAACCCATTTAAATCAATTGGAAGTTGGAGAATTTGTATTTGTTTCCTTTGGGGCACTTGGTTTGCTACACAATTACACCACTTTTCGTTAGTGCATCAGCATCACTGGCAATCATGCCCATGGGGTCAGTTTAATGATCAGCAATTGAGTTGGGATGCTGCTAACCTCCAGTTTCCAAATAAACTGTAATTTGCTCTGCTGTAACTGCTTATTCCTTTCTACAATCACACGGCATTTCCAGTGGCGTATTTCTTTTAATCTATCAGTCACTGAATGTTCTAAGATGCTTACTATATTGACTCTCATGCCAAAATTTCCAGATTATTGCAAATGTTTTTAAAGATGAAAACATATTGGCCAGTACCTCTTAAATGTGTATGTTGTTTATTCTACCATGAAGGTGGACTTTGGACATACTTGTTCACATGAGCTTATTTTGGGGTCTACATGGCAAATAGACAGACTGAAGACATATCCATGGACTAATTTTAATAACCAACCCTTGACTTAGGATCCTTCTTATTATATTTTCCAGTTCCTCCTATTTGTCTTTTGCATGCGACATTCCAACCAATTGTGTGGCATGATATCAGCTATATTTCAACAATTAACCCTTGGACCCTTGGAGTCACAGCAGAATTCCCAACTCATTGCTTTGCAGCATATCGGACACCCCATCTGTCACTTAAAGGGTTAAAACAATCTCATAAGGAAGTCTTAAATATTTCTGTAAACTTCAGTTTGGGTTCACATAGACAATTATAGTGCAGAGATGAAAACAAACACATGGAGTTTGGTATAATGGTTTCCTATACATGAGAATGCACCATGTTGCAACTTTGGTGCTTTGATGTGTTATCACGCTAATAAAAATAAACATTGAAGTCAATGGAGGTACATGAATAATGCAAGTATGTACATGCAATGAATAGAAGCATTTGTATATCACTTTCTCCATGTGCAAATGCAACATGTAATTTTTCTTATTAGATTAAAAATGCATATATTTACATGTCATTTTTATGCACAAAAAACAACTCAAAATAGCTATTACAAAACAATGATCAGTACATACCCAGCCTTATAGTCACTAAGTAAGCCTCACAAATAATTTTAGAGTATTTTCCAGGAAACTTGCATTGACCAAACCCTTTAAAACATTTGTATAACTGAGAACCTTCTTGGCCCAAGCCTCCAGAGGTCAGCTTAGGTCCGGGGGTGAAGTGCAGGATTTGGACAAAGTGATTTGCCCTTAAAATGGGTACAGAGTGATAAAAACAGGACAGAGTGCAACCAGAACTGGCCCTGAAATGGGTGGAGTTATAAAGGAACTAACTGAGCCCTGACAATCAGCCTTTGTCTGAACCACACAGCAATCAACAACTCTTACTCCCATTTAACAGAACAGGACACTGTAAACAAGGTCTCAATCCGAAACAACCGCCTTCCTAGAGTGTTACTGAATTATGATATGGGTGTGTGCAAAAGAGCTCTCCCTCTTGGCTCAAAATCACAAACTTGTAACCCACCAAAAGAACCGCACAGTTATAAAAACAACTTTTATTGTAATGCGTAAATAAAACGTACAAAATACCTCCAAAGAAGATTTTCATGTGCTCGTACACTATATGGAGAGACTTATATCTTAGAGCCGCATACCAGTAGATGTAACTATGTAGCATCTCGCTGATCAACGCATTGCAAGCATAACACACTTAATCATGATCTCTTACTATAATTAGCCAATATTTTTTGTTGCCCTTTAAACCCTTAACATTGAATGAAATATCAGAACCAGCACAGAAATCCATCCTTTGAGGATGGGTGACAGTCAAGACATGTCAGTGGTTAATGATCACAGTGCGTCTCAGGGCACAATGTAATCATGATGGAGACTTTAAATGACTATTCACCAGTGGTTCCACACATGTGTTCGCTGCTACAGTGATCACATGTGCAACTGAAGTGACATGACAAAAATTATGTAAGTCAGCTGTGATTGTGAGAATACACTTGCTACCTCTGCAGATGGCTAAATTGGGGTACACTTTGTTTTGCTGGGGGCTGACTGGTGGGTATAGCTTAAAAAAAAAAAACAGTTTATTCCATGACCTATTGACACTACTGACTTTTACTAAATAATCTATTTAAAGCAAGACCAAAGTATTTTATTTGCACAGGCAAATGTATAAACACCTATACTCAAGTTTAAAGAAACAATAAAGTGCTCTGAAAAGGGTTAAGCAGAAGGGAGGCATGCCTAGTATTAGTTAGCCTCTATCGGGTGGGTGGATCGTGCAGGTTTTTTTATAAGAAGGAGGGGGGTGAGGACCCTTGGTTTTATAGGGGCAATCTCCCCTTTCTACTTCCTCTTTGTGATAGTAGTGGTGGGGCTAGTGATGTGTTTTTTAGTGTCACATCCTTTTATTTGTTGGGCCTTAGTCCTCCCTCCTGTTTCATTATCTGCTCTACCCCTGTGCTGCACATCTGTTTTCACCCCTTGCCCACCTTTCCAGTGTCAACAATATCAGAGCTGGAGGCAATTCTTATCTACATTAGGGCTGATGTGGTGCAGTGTGGACTGACTATTCTTACAGTTTGGGAACTGTCTGGTCACAGATGCTACATCTGGAGCTAGTTCTACCCGCACTGATCCCTACTAGCCTGGTTGCTTCTTCATCTCTGGTGGCTGCTCCTGGCACATCAAGAAAAAATCTCCAATACACTCCCTGTGCCTCGCCTCCAAAAGGAACACCAGACCCCAAATTAAACTACAATATTCCCTAGATAAGAAGGGTTACAAATCTAAATTGGCAAAATAGAATCACAAAAAAAAGAAGAAAAACAAAAAAGAACTCACAGAATTCAATACCAAATTAAAAAGTCACTTGATTCCTTATTCCATGAAGAAATGTGAATTACAGTTATCCAAAGATAGCTACTGCTTACTCTATGTGGGTTGGGTCCCTACCTACACACAAACTATAGAAAAAGAAAAGTGGCACTGGCAATCTCCTCTAAGCATAGCATATTGCAAACTCTCAATCCTTGATCATCTCTCAAGTGGCAAGTAGGACTTAAAGTTGGCTCTTTTCCTTCACTTGATTTGTATGCTAAGGTCAGACTTGTGTAAGGCTAATTACCAAATTCACCACTTACTGACACCCTTAGAGGTTAGTTTACAAGAGTTCTCACTGAGGCCAGTGGATCTTTAGTATTAATATTCAAATAACAATGAGAAATATTGTAACAAATATTTATTTTATATTATAAAAAAACAAATTAACGGGCTATAAAAGAGGAGTCTAAAGTTCCTCAAATACGCAGAGATTAATAAATTGAATCCAAATGTGAATCCACAAAAACATGGCTAAACGCATGTGAAGATAATTTGTCTCTTGAGAAAGGATGTTGCCTCTTATGAATGTGAGTAGAATTATTGAAATTTCCACTATTCTGGTGATTGTGAAGAATCGAGAGTTTGTAATATACTACACTTAGAGGAGATTGCCTGTGCCACTTTGATGCCAAAACCGGTTTGAATTCAAAACGTGACAGGAGGAGTAGGGCAGCATTCCAAAGACATGCATATGCTGCATACAGATATTTAAAATATTTCAAAAACAAAGGCAAGCAAAAACCTCTCCCCAAGACCTGATAATAATGCTCTGGTTCTGCACCATTAATTGAACATGATTGTATTACATTGTGGTTGCCAGATATATTATACTATCAGGAGGTGTCCTCATCGGTACCACCACCACTGGTCATGTAAGCGCATATATATACACATACACCAGTGGGTTATCCAAAATAGAGGCCAAAGATAGTTCACTGACCAACCACAATTCCAAAAAACTCTATATTCCAATTTAAAGCGCAACACCTAAAACATGAAGAAGTATCAGCAGTTCTAAATCTCGAGAAATGCGATCAATGCCATAAATATTTCCAAAACAAGACCATACTTAAAATGTCCCACTAAGATAATTAAATTAATTAATTAATTAAGTGACAACGATCACAGATCTCAAAAAATGGGACCAATATCCCAATATCCCATTGAGACCGGATGGGACCCTGGTTTTGAGGGTCAATATCCAAAAAGCTTCACGCTCATCCAAAAGCCTTGACATATTCCTAGCCCTCCAGGGTAGCCGTACCCTCTTAATGCCTACAAATTGCAAACAGGACAAATCTCCCCCATGCATGTCATGGACATGACGGGCTACTGCTGAACCAAGAAGATGTTTTTCTGTCTGGTAGACATGCTCCCTGATTCTTTGTCTAACCGGTCCTACATACTGGATGGAACAATGTGTACATGTGAACAGGTATATGACACTATGAGTGCCACAGCTGATATACCTAGTTATATTATGTTCCTTTTCTTCGCCAGTACTCTTGAATGTTTTGGTCTGACTCATGTAGCGACAACACTTACATCTCGCTATTCCACACCTGAAAAAAACCCTATATAGTAGCCATGTGGGCTTAGTTCTAGCTGTAAAAACAAACTTGGCGACAAAATGTTGCCAATGGTAACACCTCTCTTTGCAACAAAGCCACATCCATTTTTCATCACTTCTACTAATTTCTCATCTGCATTTAGAATCAGTAAATATGTCTGAACTATATCACAGACTTGATGATACTGTGCACTGTAAGCAGCAATAAATCTGACCTGTTCAATACAGATTTTCTACTACGATTTATACAGCTGAGTGAGGGCAGCTTATAATTAAACCCCATATGCCTCTACAGCTTGCCTGATTTATTACAGTCAGCCAAGTGCACTACACCAGATATAAGTGTGTGATCGTATCGTATCTTTCAGATATTAGAGAAGAACTAGAAATCATATATTTGAAGATACTACTGTTATTTATACAGATTATCGCTGTTTGTACATTTATATATATATATATATATATATATATATATCTGTAAACAGATTAGGCTATGTATTTTTTATCTCTTTTTTATATGTGCATTACCATCTCATTGTGAGGTCCCATGACTTGTTACTAGATTCGGGGTTCAGGGTGTACATCCCTCTGTTCTATACAGAACCAGTAACGTATCACGCTACATTATAAACTGCCATCAATAGTGTGAGTACCATTTGATTATATTTTTTATTTATTATTTAATATATGCAACATTTAACACTATACTTGATTTTATATTACTGAGCGCTCACCTAAGACAAGATTTGCATTTATTTCTCCTTTTTTGGATAGAGGTTTAGAGTTGCTTCGAATAAGATTGGTCTATACTGATATTTGTATATTTATTCACGGATTCACGGAATTATTTATTTTACACTTGATCTTTGGGGATCATAAATAGAAGTGTATTATATTTATATATTATATAGCGCTCACCTACATATCACTTATATTAATATGTAGCATGTGTCATTTACTATATGTAGCAGAGGTGTTCTATATACATATGGATGTAGCTAAATTAGAAGGAAAACTGAGGATGACTGGTGCGGTATCCTGTTGAAACGACGCAAAGAAAAATACTGTGTGGCTAGAAGCCACATTAACCATGTCTAAGTGCTCCAGGATACGTTCTAGCATATCTACGGTGGAGTTCCACCTGGTCCCAACATCCTGTTTCAGGCGGTGCTCTGGGAGGTCTGCCTTTTTCTGTTCCTCCCTGAGGAGCTGGCTATCTTTGATGCTCCAATGGAAGTGGCAAGCAGTTTGTCGGCACGACTCCAGAAGTGCTGGCAACCTTCCAGTGTTACTGCCATCCTCAAAAGCAGCCTTCACTACTAGATGCAGGACATGCGCATAGCAGTGCACACCCACAAATTTGCCATCCCAGAGAGCCTAGAACATGTTAGCTGCACTATCAGTAACCACAAACTCCATTTGCGCCTGTGTGCCTGCCTGCTCCCTTAGCCACTGTGCCACCATGTTCTGCAGTGCTTTGCCAATGTTATCTGAGGTGTGCTGCTGATCCATTACCTCAGCATGGAGGAGGAAAGAGTGGTACCCTGTCTGCTTGGCTACTTCACCTGAACTTGTTGTTGGTAATGATGTGTCTTGCAACACACTGGGCTGCCACCAATGCTCCGTCAATGACAGGAAGCCATGCTGTCCACTCGGAGCACTCCGTAAGTCAGTGGTAAAGTGCACTGACTGGCCACCAGCCTTTCCTAGCAGGTCCTTCAAAAGACCAACACATGACCGGCAGAGTCAGGGCACTATAGTTCTACTAAATGTGGTGCGGGATGGAATTTTATTTCGGGGTGCAACAGCCTCCATAAGTCGCTGGAAGTGCTCCCCGCCCACCAAATTAAAAGTAGCACCCCCAACGGCCATGAGCTGTGCAATGAGGTGTGTCATTTTCCTGGACTGCTGTCTGCACATCCCCATGGAATGAAACCCACAAAAATCTTCCAGTGTGGCCTGTATTGACTTTGGGATGGGCTGTGACTGTCTGCTGCTTTTACTAGGACCAAATGTGGCACGATCCCCCTGCCCTTTCTCCTGCCTACTGGTGGTGAGTGTGACACTGGTAAATGTAGTAGTAGTGCTGCCACATTCTGCACTCATCAACACCTGACTTGTGGTAGTGGTTCAGGTGTTGGTTCATCCCTGAGGTTGTTAGATGACCCAACACCCTCCCATGGCTGACTTCCCTGTTACACTATTTACATTTCACTAGCTGGCCATCCCCAAGTGTCACAAAATGGTCCCATGCTTTGGAGAGACGGATGATTTTGGAAGGTGGTGAAGAAGAAACTGAGGTGAGACTCTCTTCATCTTCACATGCTGGAGCAACGCCACTATGCTTTTTTTTTCTGCGGACCTTTAAAGGGGTACTACTAGTACTACTGTGTGACTGATAATGATTCAAACAAATAACTTTTATTTTTAATATTTTTATATTTTTTACAAAACCAACACAGGTGACTCTCCCTTGCAGTGGTGATTAGGCACCCAGTCTGCCTAAACAACTGTGACACTACTAACTACTAACTCCTCTTCTCCTTCAAACTTTCTCTCAGATTTTGAATCCTGGCTCTCCTTCTTTCTCTCCACTGACAATCCTGTCCTTATTCTGGGTGATTTTAACTGTCATATTGACAACCCCTCTGTCCCCTGGGCTTCCCGTCTTCTAGATCTAACCGCTTCCCTTGATCTCCAGCAGTGGACCGACAGTGCCACTCACAAAGCTGGTCACTGCCTCGATCTTGTTTTTACTAAGGGTCTGGACCTTTCCTCTCTCACAGTTTCCCCATTCCCTCTATCAGACCACCATCTTATATCCTTCTCTCTTTCTCACACTGCCCCTTCCCCCATCCCTCCCACCAACAGATTTATAAGGGATACCCGCTCACTTGATCTTGCTGGGATGAGCGCCTCACTTAACTCTAATCTTTCCTCTTTGCTAGCCATCTCTGACACAGACATCCTAGTTAACTCCTACAACTCCATTCTATCCTCTGCTATTGATTCCTTTGCCCCACTGAAACCACAACGGAGCCGTCAAGTCAATCCACGACCCTGGCTCAACTCCCACACCCGCTTCCTACGCTCCTGCACTCGTTCTGCTGAACGCCTTTGGAGGAAATCTCGCTCACATGCAGATTTCATCCACTTCAAATTTATGCTGTCCTGCCTGCATTCTGCTTTATCAAAAGCTAAACAAGAATACTACACCATACTAATCCACAACAATAAATCAAACCCGCGCCGTCTCTTTGCAGTCTTTGACTCCTTGCTCCATCCTTCCACTGCTTCCTCTCACCCCATACATTCACCTCAAGCTTTTGCAGATCACTTCAAGCACAAGGTGGAATCTATTCAAAAACAGATTCCTACTATTCCATCTGCCTCCGAACTCTCTCTCCCCAAACCCCCCTCATCATACTTTGATAGTTTTACCCCAATAACAGAGGAAGAAGTTTCTCAACTTCTCCTATCTACCCACCTCACTACCTGCTGCTTGGACCCTTTGCCTTCCCACTTACTCAAACCACTTGCACCAGTCCTTACACCTATATTAACACACATCTTCAACACTTCTCTCTCCACAGGCACCTTCCCTTCTTCCTTCAAACAGGCCCAAATTAAACCCCTGCTCAAAAAGACTAACCTCGACCCCTCCTGTCTCTCTAACTATCGACCTGTCTCCCTTCTGCCACTTGCCTCAAAACTCCTAGAACGCCTGGTCTTCTCCCAAATAACCAAATTCCTCAACTCTAACTGTCTTTTGGATCCGATGCAGTCTGGTTTCCGGTGCGGTCATTCAACTGAGACCGCTCTCTGCAGGGTGGCTAATGATCTCCAGACTGCAAAAGCCAAAGGACAGTTTTCAATACTTATACTACTCGATTTATCCTCTGCCTTTGACACAGTTAACCATTCTCTGCTTGCTCAAATTCTCCACAGTCTTGGTTTCCGAAATCAAGCTGCTTCATGGCTCTCCTCCTATCTCTCACAACGTTCCTTTTTTGTGTCCTCTAACAATAACACCTCCTCCACGGTCCCTCTGTCTGTGGGGGTGCCTCAAGGCTCCGTTCTGGGTCCTCTGCTTTTCTCACTGTACACTCTTTCATTGGGTGAACTTATTAGTTCATTTGGCTTTAAATACCATCTATATGCTGACGATACCCAAATTTACATCTCCACTTCTGATCTTTCACCACAAATCCAGCTGCAAATTTCAGACTGCCTCTTGGCCATTTCCTCCTGGATGGCACAGCGTCAGCTGAAGATTAACATGGCCAAAACCGAACTGCTAATCTTCCCACCAAGACCTTGCCGAACCCCTAGCTTCACCATTACAGTTGATGGAATTGATATTGATCCGGTCAGCTCAGCACGCTGCCTTGGGGCCATATTTGATTCCTCTCTTTCCTTCTCCCCTCACATTAACTCTGTGGCTAGATCATCTCGCTTCTTTCTCCGTAACATTGCTAAAATCCGCCCGTTCCTCTCCCAACAAACTACTAAAACTCTTATACGGGCCCTCATTCTGTCCCGCTTAGACTATTGCAATATCCTACTAACTGGCCTCCCTGCTACTCATCTTTCACCTATGCAATCTGTCTTAAACTCAGCTGCACGAATCACCACACTCTCCCCAAAAACTGAACCTGCCCACATAATTCTCAGACATCTGTCATGGCTCCCAGTTCAGCAGCGCATCAATTACAAAGTCCTTCTTCTCACCTTTAACGCTCTCCACACTGCTACCCCTCCTTACATCTCTTCCCTCATCTCCTATTATGTTCCTGGCCGCCTCCTTCGCTCAGCACATAATGCACTTCTTGTTGCACCATCCACACCCTCTGCCCTCTCCCGTCTCAAACCTTTCTCGCTTTCTGCTCCCTACCTCTGGAACGCCATACCCCTCTCCTTACGCCTAGAAAAATCCCCCTCTGTCTTTAAGTCTACCCTGAAGTCTTATCTTCTGGAGCACTAGGACCATGCACTGCCTTTGGCCAAACTCAGCACTTGTAATCTCAGCACTTAACACCCTCTTACCCCATTGTATGTCTCCCTTTATCCATTTAGACTGTAAGCTCCTTGGGGCAGGGAACTCTCTCCCATTGTTTCTATGAATGTCGCACTTATTTCATCCCCTCTTATTTATTGTAACATATGTCTATTGTAAGGCACTGCGTACACTGTGTGGCGCCATATAAATAAAGATACATACATACATACATACATACACTGGCTGTGTGACTCTGAAAACTATTCAAACTTTAAATGACTTGTATTTTTATTATTTTTAATACTTTTTACAAAACCAACACAGGTGACTCTCCCTTGCTGTGGCGAAAAGGCACCCTTCCTGCCTATACAACTGTGACACTGGCAAATTATTCAAACGAGTAGCTTGTATTTTTAATATCTTTTATATTTTTTACAAAACCAACACCGGTGACTCTCCCTTACAGTGGCTATAAGGCACCCTGTCTGCCTAAACAGACAGAATACCCCACAGTTCTAAGTCAAGAAACTGAATCTTCATACTACTGAGGGTACTGGTGAATTCTAACCCCCAAATATTATTATTTAAATGATCAACAAAACCTCCAAGTCCATGTGCTTCTCCCATCCAGATGATTAAAATATCGTCGATAAATCTACGATAGAGGACCAGATTCGCGCCAAAGGGATTATTGTTATAAACCAAAAGATCTTCAAGCTATCCCATGAATAAATTGGTATAACTTGGGGTGAATCTGGTCCCCATAGCTGTCCCCTTGATCTGGAGGAAGTGACAATCATTGAACTTAAAGTGATTATGAGTTAGCACAAATTGAATTGCCTGAATTAGGAACGCTCGCTGTTTGGTAGGCATAAGATAATCCGATAATAAAAAATATCCAATAGCCTCCAGACCCCCTTCATGCGGAATATTAGAGTAAAGTGAGGTAACATCCAAAGATGCCCACATATACTCACATATACACATATATGCGTATATGCCCACATATACTCATCTGACCAGGTAAAATCCCTCAAGATATTCAAAAAATGTTGGGAATCTCTTAGGTATGATTTGAGGCCCAATACATGCCTCTGCAGATGGAAATCAATAAAGGTGGATAAATTAGATGTTAAAGAATCCACCCCAGATATTATCAGAATACCAGGAGGATTAGTTAAAGTCTTATGGACTTTAGGTAGGTGATAATATAGTGGTGTTCTTGGGTTCTTCATGTATATGGATGAGCCCATTGAGCTAATGCTGCTTCAGAAAAGGGGTACAACTTGGCAAACTTCTTAGAAACAGAAGGCTTCTTGTCAAGAGCTTTCCACTCGTCAGACACCAGATGGTCAAGAGTGGGGTTAGGTAGAAAACAGGTAGACTTTTTCTTAGGCTCCTGGAACACATCAGAGGGGTCCACAGGAGCCACTGGAACCAAAGGAATGTTTAGAGTTTTTAACACTGCCCTGACCAGGCCCTCTGCAGAGGGATCAGGGTCAGCCTCAAAGGGGTCCCCAAAGAATTGGGAAGAGACCACCGCAGAACATTCCCTCTAATCAGAATCCATCAACAGTTCCTCCTCAGAGGAATCTGATACATCAGGTACTCCTTGTGGTTTTGGCAGGGAAGACCTGATAGGAGTAGGGGGCTGCCAAGACTGGAAGGTAGACCTTAGGTCTCTAGTAGAGGCCTTAAACTTTTGCATCCAAACTGGCTTTTGTGCATGGATGGAGGTTCCTGGGGGAGACGCAGGGGCAACAGCGCATGCTGGGCATAAATGAGTACTCTCTAGGTAACACTGATTGACATGAGGAGCAGTGCACAATGGGGGACACAGACACCCCAGTATCATTAGTCTTAGGTCTAGCCCCAAGCTCCAACGTAGTTGACATCCTCACAGTGTCAAAACGTCCCAAGTATAAGGAAACAACCCAATACAATGTGTAAGATTAAAATTTCACCCCAGAAATCACTAAATTGCACTTATCTGGCAGGCAAAGGATTAATCTGCTGAGGAGAGAAGGAGAGTCCAAGCCCTGCATAGGATACTTGTGAAGAGAAAGCAGAAAATGGTTTCCGCGACAGGAGCCAATCAGAAATAAGCGCACAAAGCAGGCACTCATGGAAAATGTAGTTTTCCCTAAAAAGTAGCCCAAAAGTGCCCAAAGCCCTCTGAGCCCCCCAGAGTACACAGACTGTTGACCGGATAATAGAGCAAGGGCAGACAAACAAAATGAGCCGTCTTTGAAGTCACTACGTTGAGCGGTTGCAGAGATATGTCCCAAACTGTAAAGTCCCATAGAGGTGAATGGAGCATGGTGTCTATGTGTTAAGGAACTCAAATTTACAACATTTTACAGTGAGGTAAAAGTTAAAAGTCAAATAAACACTTTACCCTGAAGGAAAAAGTGTGAAAACCCCCCAAAAAGATGCCAATTGGCAGAAAAAAGGGTTACATTTACCACAGAACTCTGCTTCAAACCCCCAACAGACATACAAACAAACCCAAGGAGTGCAGGAGTATGTAGTAGGAATTCCAAAGGAGACCTCGGTGCGGAGAGGAAACGTGGGACAAGTGGACCTCAGCACTCAAAGGTTGCTCACCTTTTCAGCAAGTCTTCTGCCTTCAGATTACCATGTATAAAGAAGAAGCCTCAGTGGGCAACTCCTAGGGAAAGAACTTGCCAAACAAGATTTCCCTCCAAAGGGCTAAGAGGTACACCATAGTGCCTGGAAACTGAGCTATCCACTAGGGAATGTCAGTAATTGTAATCTGCCTAATTGTGGTATTCTATATCGAACAGAAAACAAAAAATAAGGTAAAATTATAGCAGAACTGTTCTCTTGCCTGTATCTTAATCAAGGAACAAATCTTTCTGGAGAGGAAGTGGCTAGATGCAGCTAAGGAGAGGAGGTAGGCTCCACCTAGCATTCTCTTCAAAAATTGTTCCTGCCTACTTAAATGGGCAGTCGCCTACCCAAAGTTACCAGTAACCTATATTAGACGACAGAGAAAAATGTATTTTGCAATGCTTTCATAAGGGAAGAGCCTTCTAACAGACTCCCTCCACCATGCATGAAAAGATTTTTACTGGTGTCAAAGTTTACATTTTCCAAATAGGTATCAGCATCCTAGAATAAAAAGTTTATACAGATTTACTTTTCTGAAGATTCCTGAGCAACCATTATTTTCTCTTAACCTATACATCCTACAATAACTGGTCATTTCAAAATATTATTTCATTTATGGCAGTATCTGCAATGCTGCAACAGAAGCAAAGTTTGTTTATTGTTTACAAATAAAATTATACAAGTCATTTGAAATAGATAGCTTTAACCGGAGTGGGCAACATAAGGTTCCTGTTGTTGCTACACAAAACTGTCTCCGTTCCCCACCAGCGAATGGGGAGTTCTCCAGCAACATCTGAAAATCCTCATGCTGTCTAGCCCAGGCTTTAATTACCCAGCTCACAATGTAGTATAACCTGTTCTACTTACTTACTTATTAATGACAGAAAAAAAGACAATAAAACAAATTACAATGGGATACAATATATAAGGGTATTTACAATCAACATTAAAAGGCATTGGAAACAAAAGGATGATATAGCCTATTTCACTAGCTCTTACAGTCTATAGCAAGTGAGTTAATCATCATCCCACCTAGACCAGGTGACAGTAAATGGCACTATGGCATTGGGGTGATAATTGATTCTGCTCAATCCTGAAGCTTTCTCCCTTCTTCTTTTCTTCAAAAATTAAAATTCTTGCACAAGCACTCATCCTGTCCCACATGGACTCCTGTAACCTTCTTATTTCTTGTCTTCCTGCTTCTCAACTCCATACACTACAATCTATGCATAATGCTGCAGCATGAGTTACCTTTCTGTCACCTAGGTTTGTCCCTGTCCCCATCCTTTTCAATCTCCCCAATGCCTGCCTATCAAACTCTGGATATGACACTAAATACTGCTTCTCTAATTCAAGAAGCTTCTCTCCTCTAACCCTTCCTACATTTCCACTCCAATCTTCCCTCCCCTGAGGATCAACAATCAACATTTTTCTCACAGTGCCTTTTGTGTCTATACTCTTTTCGTATCAAACCCTTTTCTCCTATTGTACCTTATCTGTGGAATGTTCTACCTCCCAGCCTGCATCACTGCATTTGTCTTGCGGTGTTCAAGTCTTAGGTTAAACCACACCTCTATAACAAAGCTTCAACAAGCTAGAAGGCATTAACTTTCTTCATGCCTAGAAGGCACTGACGTCCTACATTCAAGGTTCTTAAACTGTACATAATTTATGTTTTCACTATCCCAACCAGAACTCTAGCACTGTAGTCCACACTTAACTCTTATACACTCTATATGTCTCCCTTAGTCATTTTATATTGTATGCATTTGAGTAGGACCCCCCCCCCCCAGTGTTTAATTTTGGAAAGCACTTGTAAGCCTGAATTGTCTAAACCCTTGAATTGTAGAGTTCTTTGTACATTTGTGTATCACGGTTCCCGTGATCTCTCTGTCACTCTTTGCTGTGGTGCGCTCCCATTGGCTGAGCTTGTTTGGCCCGCCCAGTATGGCCTTCATATACCGGGCCTCTGGCACCTGTCATGTGCCCTTTCGTGGTGTTCCTGTACCAGTGCTACTGTTGCTGTGTTCCTGCGTTCCTGTGTACCGACTTGGCCCGTCTGACTATGCTCATTGGTTCCTGCTCTGTGATTGACCCGGCCTGGCTGACGTTCCTGCTCCGTGAGTGACCCGGCCTGGCTGACGTTCCTGCTCCGTGATCTGACCCGGCTTGTCTGATGTTCCTGCTCCGTTATTGACCCGGCCTGGCTGACGTTCCTGCTCCGTGACCTGATTCTGGCTATCCTGAAATCCTGAGAGTGTTCCAGCTGCTATCCTGATCCTGTGTTGCTTGGCGACATTCTGAACTTTCATAGTAGCAGTGTTTGTGCAGACTGAACATTCCGTTAACTCTTGCAGAGCCTGTTGCCTCCGTTATACTGAAACTTTCCGTTAACACTTGCTGAGCACTGTTGCCTCTGTTATACTGAGCCTTTCCGTTAACACTTGCCGAGCACTGTTGCCTCCGTTATACTGAGCCTATCCGTTAACACTTGTAGAGTACTGTTGCCTTCGATTTATTGAGCCTTCCGTTTACACTTGCAGAGCATTGCAGCCTCCGTTATACCGAGCCTCCTGGTTACACTTGCAGAGCATTGTGGCCTCCGTTAACACTGTGCTTCCGCTTAACCCTACTACGCTCAGTGTATCAGTTACCGCACCGGGTGGTGCTATTGGGCAATTCCATCAGCTCTCGCAGTGTACAGGGTTCCGTTACCACACCGGAAGGGTGCTATTGGCTCTGGTTCTATTCTGCTCTTGCAGTGTTTGTGACTCCGTTACCACACTGGAAGGGTGCTATTGGCTCTGGTTCCATTCTGCTCTTGCAGTGTTTGTGACTCCGTTACCGCACCAGAAGGGTGCTAATGGCTCTGGTCCCTCAGCTCTAGCAGTGTGCACTGCCTCCGTTACGGCACCGCACAGGTGCTCACGGCTCAACAGTAGTGCTAGCTCTTGCAGAGTATTGTGTATCTCCTCTCCTTGCCTGACCTGGGAGTGTGTCAGTTCTGCCTCAATGCTAAGGTGCTTCCACATCTTGCACCTCAGTCTCTTGCTACTTTTAACATCTACTGGGCGTTGTCAAACACACCACAACAGAGAATGATTACCTACCTAGAACTTTAACCCATTTGATACTGATACTTCTTATTTATGCCTGTCCTGTGACAGTATTTGTTCTTGCTCTATATACTGGGCCTGAGAGGGCATACATATACCTGTATATCATTTACCTGTCATTCCATACTAGCCTGTAGTGGGCAGTGTTCCTTGTCTTTTAATAAAACTGTGTTTTATTCTAACCTCCTGGTCTGAGTGTCTTACAAAACCGTTACAGTGTGCCACTTTAAAATAAACATATTAATTAATTAATTCATTCATTCATGTGAGAGACTGATGTAAATGGTCTAGGTGCTTTGTGTTGCCTAGTGGTGCTTGGAGTTGCAAAGTGTTGACACAATAGGGAAAGGAAAAGTACACACATAATGAGGAACTATAGGGCAAAACACTCATCTGATAGTATTGTGCTTGAATTCTGAGGTGCAGAAGAGGACGATTGTGACTGGTTGCAGTAGGGGCAAGTAAAATGGCTTGTAAATAAGGTCCAGCCACAAATCATTATGGAGGCACAGAAGCATAATGTTACAGGGAAGAGAAGTATACCTATTTTAGCTGTTAGCCATAAAGGAGATAATGTAAGTGATTATGTTATGTGATAGGCTTTACTGAAGATGTGGGTTTTGAGGGACCTTTTAAAAGTCTGGATGCTTCAGGAGAGGCAGATGGTGCAAGGCAGAGAGTTCCAGCCCTGACAAAGTCTTGCAGTAGGAAGTGAAAGGTGGTAATTAGAGAGGGGAAGAGACATAGGTCATGGTCAGAGCAGAGGAAATGGTTGGGGATACACCTTAAGACAAAGATAAAAATTATAAAGAGGAGTAGAGTTGTTTAGTGCTTTTTAGATTAGAACCATGCTTTTAAATGTGATTCTAGATGGAACAAGCATACAAAATGTGAGAGGCTTCTGAGGATGAACAGCACAATTGCATATTCTACGGATAGTTACAGCTGAGAAGTATCACGTTTTAGCTCTCTAGTGCCATTACAGAGGAGAAATGTTCATGTACATATTAAACTAATCCTGCCCAAAAGGGCAGTCCAGTTCCAGAATGACAGACAAGTTCCCTCTGCACAGGAACACCAGCTAATCCAAGACGTACGTTTCGACCTTGTTGAGGTGCAGCTGGATTCCCTAGGCACTGAGAGCAAGGGGCCCACATCTGGATTACCCTTCACTCTTAGGGAAACCCACTAAAAGTATTCAAAATGAGCAAATAAAGTGTGAGAGGCCTCTGAGGGCGAACATACAGCACATTGGCCTGTTTTATGTTTAGTTACAGTTCAGATGCATCACATTTTAGCTCTCTAGTGCCATTACAGAGGAGAAATTTCCATGTACATATTAGACTAATCCCGCCCCAAAAGAGAGTCCCAGTTCCAAAAGGAAGGACAAGTTCCCTCTGCACAGGAACACCAGCTAATCCCAGATATATGTTTCAGCCTTGTTAGTGAGTTGCAGCTGGATTCCCTCGGCAATGAGAACAAGGGATCCATGGATTACCCTTCACTCTTAGGGAGACCCCACCTAACAGTATTCAAAATGAGCATACAAAATGTGAGAGGCTTCTTGGGACAAACGGGCCATTTTGCTTTTTGTTCGTTCTCAGAAGCCTTTCACATTTGGCATGAGTATTTTGAATAGTCTTAGGGAGTCTCCCTCAGAGTGAAGGGTAATCCAGATGTGGACCTCTTGCTCTCAGTGCTTAGGGAATCCAGCTGCTCCTCACGGATGAGCTGGTGTTCCTGTGCAGAGGGGACTTGCCCTTCATTTTGGAACTGGACCTCCCTTTTGTGCATGATTAGTCTAATATATACGTGACAATTTCTCCTCTGTAATGGCACTAGAAAGCTAAAACGTGATGCTTCTGAGGGATGACAAGCCATAGAACAGGCCATTGTGATTTTTTTTTTGTCTTCAAAAGCCTCTAATATTTGGTGTGTATAGATGGAGAAAAAAGTGGTGATAAAATTAGAATTATAATCTAGTCCCAAATCCTTAAGAGATGGAAGCTCTCAGGGTTTGGAAAGGCCAAGACCCTCTAGAGAAACCAACAGTGCGTTTCTGGATATCCTTGAATAAGCACGGATACACCATTTAACCCCTTGAGTGCCAGAAGTATAGCTAATGCATTGCAAAGCAATACGCTTGGGTACTCCTCTGGCACTGAAAGGGTTAAAGTAACTGAGCCACTACAAAGTCAACCTGTGCTCCAGCTGTGATATCCCCAAAACATGCAATTTTGGCTGTTCTTAAGGTCCAGGCTTGTATAACATTAATCTTTCATTTGACAACAAGCTATACATTTTCAGTACTGTTCTTTTGGAAAAAAATCCTTCCAGGTGTTTTGTTATTATGAATCCATTCAGTAAGCGATTAGGAATAAACTGAAAGGGGTTAATATACTGGTGGTGACACATTGTTACTTCCTTTATGCACCTGCTATGATTGTTGAATTGAGCAACCGGAGGCAATTACACTGGGTGGAGATTTCTCAGTATATGAAACAAAAAATAAACGTCATTGGGATTTCAGGAAATAGGTATACTTAAATCATCAATGCATAGTTATTCTATAACTTCACTCCTAATGCAATATTTGCTAAGATAACTACAATAACGTCTTGGATGTTAGTGATGTCTCACATCTGAGTTGTTTCAAGCTTTGAAGGGCTTAACCAACTGAGTGCCAGAGGTGTGTGCAATGTGTTGTGTATCTCCCTGGCACTCAGAAGTTTAATATAGACTGCAATAGTTTCCTTTTTCTTCTATTTTTTGAGATGAGATTAAAAGATGTGTTTGTGTCTCACACACACAAGTAACTCTGATAAATATATATATATATATATATATATATATATATATATATATACACATATATATATATCAGTCAAGTAAAAAGAAAAATGTGTTGTTTGTTTTCTTCAGATCTACTAAGACAGTTTCTTTATAATCTTCCTCAATGTCCTTACTTTAACAGCGCTACCTTGGGGCTGCCATCACTATACTGAGGCTAATGCAATAGGACGAAATGGAGAAATTCTAGAGCAAGTCAAAAATAAACATTTTCCAAATTGTCTTTAATTTAAAGGAGCATTGAAGGGATAGTAATCCTATATAATAATTCGCTAAATAGTGTGTAACGCCCGACATGTGCAGTAGACACTGCTGCGCGTGCGGCAGTCATGCGCAGTAGAGACTGCCCGCGCAGCGGCTGATACAGAGCTGGGCGCTCCGTCCAGCTCTGTATCAGCCGTGGCGCGGGCAGTCTCCACCGTGCGCGACTGCCCCGTGACCGGCTGCCAGAGGCACTGTGGCCCGTGTAACGGGCTGTTCAACTAGTACTTAATATGTAAACAAATACATATTTTAGGGTTTATCCCCCTGAGTAAAAGAGGGGTATTCCCACTGCTGAAAGGTGTTTTAGTCAAACATTATTACAGTTCAAACTAGAATTTTTTAGGTGAAGTATCACAGTGGCCCGAAATTGTGCGCAGATCAAAAGCCGCAACTCTAGCTAGGAGTGATTGTACTGTTGTTTGAAGTGAAGTACCACTGACACCTACTGCAAGCACAATTGCAATATCTAGTTCCTGTTGCAGTAGTTATTGTAGTGCCTTAGGAAACCGTCAGTCTATGAAATCAGCTAGCTCTACATGATGTTATCTGTTGTCTCTGCAAAAAACATGTGAGCAGGGGGGAAAGTAGGATCACATCTAGCACAGCTTCACTGAAATTCCACCTGAAACATGGCCACAAGTCTGACTGAGAGGGACAACAACAGCACATTAGAGGTACAACAACTATAAGTAGAAGCACTCCTAAAAGTGCAGGGGGAACATAATAGTAGTATTATACATTTACAGTGGTGCTGTTGCTACACCATCCCATGGACAGCTTTGGTTAATTGACCATAAATCTCCATAGAATGGTGTAGCAACAGCGCCACTGTACAAGCCCACCGTGACACTACACCTAAAAATTTCAAGTTTCAGCTGCAATAACTTTTGAAAAAAACACCTTTCAGCAGTGTGAGTACCCTTGTTTTACTCTGGGGGATAAAGCCCACAACATATTATTTTTTACATTTTAAGTATTACTATCCCTTTAAACGCCTTGTATGATAGAGAGGTTTTAAATACAAATAGAAGTAATGCATTGGAGACCTCTAGCATTCAATGGGTTAAAAGCTCCATTTAACTTAATGCAAATTTGTGAGCAAAAAACAAAACAAAACAAGTCCATGAAAAGGGAAGTAAAATTTATTAATGTCTAGTTCTTCTTTGCTTCCGCCCATCCAAAGGGAGCCTTATATAACCAGACTGGAGGAGTGTACAGATCATCCAGTGCAGCTCCACTGGTATCAGCCTCCAACGTCAGCATCTGCACTTCAATGTACCTCTGTCTGATCACTGTAGTGTGTAATGGAGATCACACTACACCGTTGTTAAGACGTTCGTGCCAACAATCCCCTTATGCCAGCCCTATAGCATGATCAAGAAAATGGCATCCATTTGCAACATTTCCTCTCTGCCTTTTTTAATACCCTGAAATACCCATAAACTGCCCCACTGAAATCCACCTCTTGGTGTGACATTAAGGGGAGAATCTGCAGTATACATAGCTTAGTGAACTGGCTTTAGGTAGGTGTAAAGCTAAAAAATCACTTCCAGTGTAGGATGGATAAAAATATTTATCCAAAAAGCAAAACATGCAAAAAACAGCACTTCCCGCCTACCACAGGAATTTCCATGAAAAGCAAAGTTTTACTTCTTTTTCCCACTGCAAAGTATCGATAATAATATATTTCCTCCCCATATGGAGAGTTCTCCCCATATATTCCTGTGTATTGTACATTATGTCCAACAAATCATTTCAGTCATCATCATCATCACATCACTGCTTCCAAGTCAACCCCCAGTCAGTCACACTCATTATTAATAACTAAGCAGCAACAAAGATCAACAGCCACAACTCTAGTTAGGAGTGATTATACTGTTGTTTGAAGTGAAGCTCCGCTGACACCTACTGCAAGCACAATTGCAATATCTATCCCCTGTTGTAGTCGTTGCTGTAGTCCCTTAGGTAACAGTTAGTCTATGAAATCAGCTAGCTCAACATGATGCTATCTGTTGTCTCTGCAAAAAACATGTCAGCAGGGGGAAAGTAGGATCACATCTAGGCGCAGCTTCATTGAAATTCCACCTGAAATATGGCCACAAGTCTGGTTGAGAGGGACAACAACAGCACAATAGCGGAGTGACTACTATCAGTAGAAGCACTCCTAGAAGTGCAGGGGGCACATAATAGTAGTGTTATACATGTATCAAGGAGTGGGACAAAGTGAGACACCAGTGTCTCCTGCTGCTGCTTCTTCTGTCCTGTCTTCTTTCTTCCATTTTACATCCACAGTCCAGTAAAAGAAAGAAAGAGAAGTATCAAATGCATGCCACAAAAATAACTTGGACATATGTGCATAGTTTAACCCCTTTAGTACCAGAGGGGAGAGCAACACATTGCAGAAAAATGCATACCTCTCTGGCACTCAAAGGGTTAAGCACTGCACATATGTCCGAGTTAAAATAGTAGAAGATGCCAAATGAATAAAAAATATTTCTCCATTTGTCCGCTTAGAATCTATCTCTGTTTTCAAATCGAAAACTAAACTTTTGGGTGAAAAATGAATCATTACAAAAATGCCCACTTTGTGTTCTCCACCGCTGTTGGAATAGAAGATAGACCTCCCTCTAAGTACCTCACGGGCCAATGTCTATTCTTGTGTTAGGGAATTTTCAACATACTGCCTTTTTATATGGTCAGTCTCTGATCAAAATGACTCACAGATATTGGCTGTGATATGTGCTTATGCACCTCCCAGCCAATCAGCTTTGAGCAGAAAAATGGGGAAATATTTTTGATTCCTTTGGCATCTTCTATTTTAACTTGGACATACGTGTAATGCTTAACCAACGTGTTGCGTACCCATTTCGTACTCTGGCACTTAAGGGGTTAAACTGTACACATATGTCCGAGTTGTTTTTTTGGCACACATTTAATATTTCTCTTTCTTTCTTTTACAGGAATGTGAATTTGAGAAGAAACAGCAGAAGACGGAAGAAACAAGACAGAACAGAAGAAGAAATACCAGAGAAGAAGGAAGGGAGTAGATGGAAGAAGAAGACAGACAGTAGCTGACCATGGTACTGAAGACCCCTCTGGACATCAGGATTACTGGTAAGTGTTTATTTTCAGCGGCTCTTGTTTTTTAACTTAGTCGGAATCAGAGATAGATTAAGGCTTCATAGGGCCCTAGGAAAGCTACCAATTTTGGGTCCCATGTCTCTGGTATTAGCAGGTAATGCATTGTGGTTCTAATGGAAGTGGGAGAAACTGAATGATACTGGTCTCTTAACAAAAAGGGTGCCTGATAGGGGTGCACCGAAATGAAAATTCTGAACCAAAAATGAAAACAAAACTTCAGGATGTACTTGGCCGAAAACCAAAAACGAAAATGACTTTATTTTTCCCACCCACCTTCTTTAAAATAGTTTTTGGGATAATTGTATTATATTGGAACTGGAAGTGAGAAGGGAACCTGAACATGACCTCTGATGGGGAGAATGATAGATCTGGATGTCATCTGGACCAACTGTTGTGCGATGTGCCTGAACTGCCAGCACTTTTTTACTGGATTGCCCACTGCTTAGGTGAAGGTACTTACTATTTCTTGCCACCACGGATTTTCAGCCATTTTTTTTATTTCGGCTTTTTGGCAAAAATGCCATTTTTGAAAGAAACATTTAGGCTACCAAAATTTCGGTGCGCCCCTAGGACTGGATTCTTGTCACGGTTTTTATGAACACTCAGACAATTTGGTTTAAGGTAAAAAATACAGCTTTATTAAATCAATAATCAAGAACAGAAATGCCCTTCACAGGTCCAAACACAGACAGTGTATGAGCACTTCTGGATCTGATACAGGTCAGGGTACAAACAGTAGCAGGTGTATATACAATAAATGTATGGCAGAGTATAGAACTGGAACAGGAACTGGTACAAAACCTCAGCAGCACCAGCAAGGAAGCGCCCAAAAGTACTGCAGGGCAAAATCCCCAATGGAACAGGGGTAACAGAGCGAGGCAACCGGACTTGCCCAGAAGGCCAGGTATAGGTTAGCCCAAGTGGCACGCACAGACTCACGTACTTGGAGGTTATGCCCAGAGGCAACAGGAGCAGGCACAGGCTGTATATGTAGCACAACCGGAGGCAATCGTAAGGCACAGGCTGTATAGTAGTGCAACCTGAGGCAATCATAAAGCCCAAGCTGTATCGTAGCGCAACTGTAGGCAATCGTAAGGCACAGGCTGTATAGCAGTGCAACCAGAGGCAATCATAAGGTCCAAGCTGTATAGTAGCGCAACAGGAGGCAATTGTAAGGCACAGGCTGTATAGTAGCACAACCGGAGGCAATCATAAGGCACAGTCTGTAAAGGTATCGCAATCAGAAGCAACCGCAAAGGCACAGGCTAGTAGGTAGCGCAACCGGGGGTAACCATAAAGGCAAAGGCTATAGTAAACGAGACCGGAGGCAACAGTGGGCACAAGTGGTATAGGTACTGCTAGGAGTAATAGCCAATGCCTGCAACGGTGCACAGAGAGCGGAGCCAGCTAAAGCCTGGATCGGTACACAGAGAGAGGTAGTCAGCCAAAGCCTGGATCGGTACACAGAGAGCAGTAGTCAGCCAAAGCCTGGATCGGTACACAGAGAGCGGTAGTCAGCCAAAGCCTGGATCGGTACACAGCGAGCCGAAGTCAGGCGAAATCGGTACACAGGAATCGGTAGTCAAGCAAACCGGGTCGTCAACAGAATAGGCAGCGAAGACAAGAGCAAGGTCAGGCAAAACTGGATCATACACAGAACAGGATACACAGCAACAGACGTCTGGTCGGGAACACCACGAAAGGGCACCCAAGATAGTGAGAACAGGGTTTAAGTAGGAGATAGCCGGGCAGAGCAAAGCCCAGAGTCCAATAAAGGGCATGTAGAAAGAAAGGTGAGAGATGCTCAACTAGGCTCATGAGCTAGCAAATACTTGCAAGAAGCTCACGGGAACTGTGTCCTCGCGCCCAGGGTGCAATCTCTGTTAGCTCATCAGTGCCATACACAGAGAGGAAATCTTCTGAAGCATATCATACTGGTCCTGCCAAATGACAGTCCTGCCACGAAATGCCAGACAATTCCTCTCTGAACAAGGGAAACAGCTAACCCCAGACATACGTTTCTGCCTTCTTGGGCCTCGTCAGTGAGGTGCAGCTGATCCCTCTAGGCACTGTGAGCAAGGGGTCCACGTCTGGATTACCCTCATTACTCTTAGGGTGACCAACCCCAAGAGCAATTTGCATATGTAGAAAGAAAGGTGACAGATGCTCAACTAGGCTCATGAGCTAGCAAATACTTGCAAGAAGCTCACGGGGACTGTGTCCTCGCGCCCAGAGTGCAATCTCTTTTAGCTCATCAGTGCCATACACAGAAAGGAAATCTTCTGAAGCATATCATACTGGTCCCGCCAAATGACAGTCCAGCCACGAAATGCCAGACAATTCCTCTCTGAACAAGGGAAACAGCTAACCCCAGACGTACGTTTTGGCCTTCTTGGGCCTCGTCAGTGAGGTGCAGCTGATCCCTCTAGGCACTGTGAGCAAGGGGTCCACGTCTGGATTACCCTCATTACTCTTAGGGTGACCAACCCCAAGAGCAATTTGCACATGTAGAAAGAAAGGTGAGAGATTCTCAACTAGGCTCATGAGCTAGCAAATACTTGCAAGAAGCTCACGGGGACTGTGTCCTTGCACCCAGGGTGCAATCTCTTTTAGCTCATCAGTGCCATACACAGAGAGGAAATCTTCTGAAGCATATCATACTGGTCCCGCCAAATGACAGTCCAGCCACGAAACGCCAGACAATTCCTCTCTGAACAAGGGAAACAAGGATTTGCTAGCTCATGAGCCTAGTTGAGCATCTCTCACCATTTCCTTCTACATATCCAATAAAGGGCAGCAAGCACCAACAGGAATTAGCAATGTTGCCAGACAAGAAATCACGGCACTTGATAATTCTATTACAAGTGCTAATTTTATCATTGCTTTTATCTCCCATTTTCCCCATAGACTTCAATAGGAAAATGTATGATAAAATTGGTGTTAACATTTATTACCTGCAATAGAATCCGGCCCCTAGTGTCTGACCATGATTTAGTGGCAGCAGGGCCTTTGCATGTGACCCATCACTTGCACCCAGGGCCCCTCATATTGCCATGGGCCCTTGGCAGTAGCCTAGGCTGACCTAATGGATGATCCGGCTCTGGTCGGAATAACTCTGTGAGTGCCAGTGGGGTAAGCATACCGTACTGGCACTCATAGGGTTAATTCAACTAAAATTAGACCGATTTTGGGTGTGCTTTGGATGTATTGACATGGAGCTTAAGGCCCCATATCAATACATCCACTGGGGACTTAGGGTTTTTTTAGGCTTTTTTCCACATTCAATTGATATGTTGGTTGTTTGAATTTAATTTGAGGGATTCTGCGCCCAAAAAAACTGGGTTCAGATTTTTCCATGTTAAAGTGGGTCACTTAGTGTGTCTTACTGTTAACACAGTTAATTGAATGGCAAATTCCACCATTTGGACTATGGTTTTAGGGGGTCAAATGGGGGCTAACTTTAGTGCCCAAGAGGCTAGATTCTATTACAGGTGCTAATTTTATCTCTGCTTTTATCTCCTGCTTTCTCTATAGACTTCAATAGGAAAATGTTTGGCAAAACGGGTGTTAACATTTAGCAGCCCAAGATGTTTTTTCTTCTGCTGGCATTTCTTCAAAGCACACGTAATTGAATTGCTTACCATGCATGAAAAATGCCAGCGTTTTTTGTTTTTTTTTACTAATGTGGACAATTGAATCAAGGCCTTAATCTCTTGTATGCTACAGAAGTCCCTAACACCTCAGTGGGAATTTGTATTTGTCCACTATGGTGAAGTTGGCTTGCCCCAAAATGACTCATTCTTAGTACATTAGCCTCACAGTATAGTAAACACATGGGGAGAAAAAAGAGAAAATTTATATTGAATGACCATTCAAACAATTGTGGAATATGCCTCTCCAATGTGAATTTTCTTCTTTAACGGGATAGTAATGTTTCATAATAAAAGCAGCTCTAATTAATCATCATAGTATCTGGACTTTTGAGAGTGTTATTTCAATTCTGTCAGAGTTGTAGTTCAAGAGTAATTCAATGACAAAGTATCCCCCTCCCGCCCCTTTAACTGATGTAACACTGTTCAGTCAGATCAGAAGGGAGGTGCCCAGGTAGATTGCAGAGAGGGACACTCTTCAATTAAGATAAGGGAAAAGCCTGAAAAATTTGTCAAGGGGGACAGGGCTTTCATTGTTCTCATAGGAAGAAGATTGTCACCTTCTGTTATCTGTCTGGTCTATGGACTGCATTCCACATCTGAGAAGAGATGGCCTACGCTAGGTAAAAGGGGCTGGAGGGGAAACTTGTGAATATCTCTCAAACCATAAAGGTTTGAGAGATAAGACTTATATCGTTCTTCATGTTTTTTTAATGACTACAAAATAAAATAAAGATAAAACGAAGTACTACTATCCCTTTAAACTTCAACCTTGTGAAATGGAAAGTAAAAAAAAAAAAAAGAAAAATGTCATAGTATAATATTTACTTAAAAAAAAAGATAAATGACGAACAGTAATGCGTTTACATAAAATTCTTCAAAAACCAGACACTGTGACCGACATCTCCTTCCTCAAGACAAAGGGCAAGAAAACCAATTCTGTACTTTCAAAATTTGTATGCTGTTTCGTAATGTAGGAAAAATCTTGTGAAACAGGTGTTTCATGTCATGTTTATTTGACATTTTAACCCTTTGCAATGCATTGCGTACCCCTCTGGCACTCAAAGGGTTAAGCCAAAACATAGAAACATTGATTCTGAAGGCAGAAAAGAATCAGATGGCCCATCCAGTCTGTCCATTTCTCTGTGTAATCAAATTTGCAGTTTGACATACTTCTCAAAACAGACATATATATATTCTAATCATTTTTTAAATCATTAACAGAGTTTGTGCCTACAACTACTACCGGAAGGTTGCTCCATGAGTGTATTAACATGAGTCTGTCATCATTCTGTAAAGTAGTACTTACAGAAATTACTTCTGAATTTTTCACCCTCTAATTTTAGGTGATGACCTTTTTTCTAGTATTCCTCTTTTTGAAAAATGCTCCCCTCCTGAACCATAATAAACATATTATTTAATATATTTAAATGTTTCTATCATATCACCATTATGTCTCCTTTCTTCCTACACCATTTTGGTAGCTGTAATTTGAACTGTCTCCAATTTCTTAATGTCCTTCTGGGGATGTGGTTGCTAAAGCAGTACACAGTATCCCAGGTGATGTCTTACCAGAGATATACAGAGTGGTACCTCTCTCTTATTGCTGTTAATGTCTCTTCCTATACAACCAAGAACCTAGCTTGCTTTTCTCACTGTTTAACTGCATTGCTTGCTTACCTTCAGGTAACAACAGCCAAGTACCTTTTCCTCAGAGTTTTTATCCTCACAGTATGGATAAGTCTGTATTCTACCTCTCGGTTTCTTTGTCCCGTATTACATTTTAGATCCCATAACTTTTTCCATTCCTCCAGTTTTATTCAATTCTCAATTGCCGTATTTGGTTTATCCCTCCTAGAGAGTTGACCCTGTTGCAGATTTTGTATTGTGCAAAATGTCACACTTTATCTTGCATACAGCTAGTAATGTCACTATTAAAGATACTGAAGAGAACAGCCCTTAGCACTGACCCCCATGGCACTCCTCAGGAAGCCCATCATTCCTCTGTATCATTCACTTTTCGATGCTAAGCACCACTGGCCTTGTGTGTCTCTGTGTCTTGCGATGTGAGCGGATTTGACTGATGAGGGATAAGACTTCACCATGCAGCTCAGTTGGCCTTACTCAGTTTGCGTGTGTGTCTGTTGAAGTGAATGGATGTGATATGTATGGAATGGCATGTAGGAATACTTACTTTACAGATCTGGTAGGAAGGTGGGGAAAGCAAGTCATAGCAAAGCTAATTATGCATTGATGGGCATTTGTGCAGTTTGTGATGTGGCAAAGTAATTAACTGTAATGCCAATTTTAAAGTGTATTTTAACTCGTATTGTAAAGAGGTCGCAAAACAAATTGTAAAGCAATTTATTAGAGACCCTTTAAGTGCCAGAGAGGTACGGAATGCATTGCTTTGCAATGACTTCATTACCCCTCTGGCACTCAAATGGTTAATAATCATAAACATTATTTTGAAGACCATATTACTCAATGATGACAATTTGCATTTCTGCATGGCCATATACTATTATTTACCTTACATATAAACAGATGAAGACCGAAATTGCCTTGCTTGTATGTGAGTTGCACAGTTTAATTCAGATAGATGCTAAGATTATTGAGGCATGCATCATTTAACTCTTTGAGCGCCAGAGTGATGAGCAATGTATTGCTTTGCAATGTGATGCTTACCTTACTGGCACACAAATGGTTAAGAGGGGTTGTGCCCATGGCTGTAGCTGCATAGAGATCTACATTGAGAAAGCAACTTTGCCAACTTCAGTCTGATGATGTTGGAACCATGAACTCTGACAGCACAGGCAGCTATTGGAGATTAGTGCATGTGGTGAAGTGCCACATTAACATATGAACACACCCACATGAATACAACAATAGCTCATTAAGCTGTATTTCAAAATGCAAATGAGCCATTATTGTAGTCACTGCAAAACCTTAAACCTGTCATGTTGGCATATTTGTTTAATACTTTCAGGTATATGATTGCAAAGACATCTTAGTGCACGCGTTGATATGTCATTGAAATCAACACAACATGAGATAGCCAAACTGGCTCCTTACCAAAGTTTAGCACATCTCTGCCCTGGAGCTGCTTGATTTAAAGGGATAGTAATACTTCGTTTTAACTTTATTTTATTTTGTAGGCATTAAAAAAACATGAAGAATGATACAAGTCTTATCTCTGAAACCTTTATGGTTTAAGAGATATTCACAAACAAAGTATCCCTTCCCTGTTCAACCAGATCAGAAGGGAGATGCCCAGGTAGACTGCAGAGAGGGACAATCTTCAATTAAGATAATGGAAAAAGCTGAAAAACTTGTCAAGGGGGGAAGGGCTTTCATTGTTTTCATACAAAGAAAATTGTCCCCTTCTGTTATCTGTCCTGTCATACAACCAGACTCACATTTGAGAAGAGATGACTTACACTAGGAAAAAGGGGCGGGGAGGGGAACTTTGCTTGTGAATATCTCATAAACCATAAAGGTTTGAGAGATAAGACTTATATCATTCTTCATGTTTTTTTAATGCCTACAAAATAAAATAAAGTTAAAACGAAGTATTACTATCCCTTTAAGGAGCATTAGTGGTTGTTTTCTGGGCAGGTGGGGTGCAGGGATTGTGTATGTGATTTGAGGACAGTGACAGAGACAGTTTAAAAAAAATACTTTTGACTGATAGGTGACAGGCAGGCAGGTGTTCCTACCTAAGCTGAAACTGAAAGAGTAAGAGATACTAGAGACAGAGACACATCATTCATTATTTCCAGATAGACAACTACAGACAAGACAATACTCTGCACTCAAACAAAATAGACAAGCATTTATTGGTTCTGCTGATGTATGTGTTGTACTGTGCATCTAATTGCATACCGCAGACATATAGAAGCTAACAGCTCTGTAATGTACTATACAGTAAAAACCAACATTGTTATCGTTCATTATGTCCACAAATGTGATAGGGGTAAGAGGACAAAACCATGAGGAGAATATGGATATTTTGGGGGTCATATAGCCATGCTAAGAAACTGACTGTGGTCACTGTTGCCACTGCTAGTGCAGCAAATATTGATGATCTTGTTCCTCCTGAGGAGGCTATATGTAAAAGAGATAGGAAAAGTTCCATCAGTAGTAGTACTAAGGCTTTTAACACTAAAGGTGATGATGAGTCATGTTATAATGTTACATAGTAACATAGTTGATGAGGCTGAAAAAAAGACATGCATCCATCAAGTCCAGCCCATGCCAAAAACACCCCTGTTGGGCAGAGGAAGGCAAAGCAAAAAGCCCTCTGGAGCTATTTCCAATTTAGCCCCAAAAGGGTAAAAAAATTCCTTCCTGACTCCAAATGGCAGTCAGACAGTTCTCTGGATAGTTCCTTCCTTGAAGCCATCTGTCATAATGTTCAATATTGTTCTGTGGTAGATAGGGATCCGTTGCTTTTTTGAAAGCAGTTGCATTATCTGCAAGTACAACATCCCAAGGCAAAGAATTCCATAGCTTTACCACCCTTACTCTAAAGAATCCCTGCCCTTGTTTTAGTTGAACGTGCCTTTACTCTAGACTTAATGGATAACCTCTTGTTCTTAGCTCAGCTCTTTGCGTAATTAATTAATTGGCTAGTTCTTTGTATTGGCCTTGAATGTATTTGTAACTGGTAATCATATCACCACTTAGACTTCTCTTCTCAATGTAAACAAACCCAGTTTGGCTAGTTTCTCTTTATAACTCAGATTCTCCAATCCCTTTATCAGTTTTGTTGCACGTCTCTGCACCTTTTCCAGTTCAACAATGTCAACAATGGAGTTCAAATTGTACTCCATATTCTAGATGAGGCCTAACCAAGGATTTATACAAGGCAGGATAATATTAGCATCTCTTGCATCTACACCTCTTTTTATGCAGACTAGTACCCTATTTGCTCTTGCAGCAGCTGAGTGACTCTGCACACTCCTGTGAAGTCTATCATCTGTCAGTACTCCTAAATCTTTCTCTAATAAGGATTCCCCAAGTTGTTTCCCATTTAGAGTATATGTAGCACGTTTGTTTCTACAGCTCAAATCATAACATTACATTTATCTACATTAAATGTCATCTGCCACTTTTCTGCCCATTCACTTAGTTTATCTAAATCTTTCTGCAGAGAAAAAACATTTAGCAGTAGGGGGTTCATCTATTGCAGGGTGGTCCAAGTTCAGTCCTCAAGGACCACCAACAGGACAGGTTTTAAGGATTTATCTGATTAAGCACAGGTGAGTCAGCCAAAATGAATGAGCCACTGATTAACTCACCTGTGCTTGAGGACTGAACCTGGACAGCCCTGATTTACTGCATCAGATAGTGACAATGACAACTGCTGGAAACTAGTGGCCAATATCAATTCTATCATTATTTCTAAGGGTAAAAGTAAAAATATTTATTTCAGGCTTTTTAAAATCTACAAGAATATGAAGTAGTGAGAAGAATGAGAATTTGGTAGTATTTTATGATGATGATGATGATGCTAATGTCTTGATTATTGATTTTGTTGATACTGAATATGTCCCACCACACTTATTCAAGTACTACAGTTTCTATCTGTTGTCTCTGTAAATATATGTGAGCGGGGGGGGGAGGATCACATTTAAGCATATCCTCTTTGAAATCCCACCTGAAGAAAAATCATAGGTCTTATTAGGATTCCACATTCAGAGCCTCTGAGGTGTGATAGCTAACAGTAATAGCAGCACTCCTAAAAGTTCTATGTGCTGCACAAAAAATCTGTGAAATAGCTTACATATCATAATGTTTGTGATTAAAATTCTGCCATGTTCTTTTGTAGAACACAGAAGTTTTAAACAATGATGTAATGTGTTGGGCATATCCCAAGTCGCAGTTATTTTAAAAAAAAAGATGTGTGAGAGTTGTACAAGGAGGTAGTTAGTGTCATGAGAAAAGGGTGGACAAGCTGCCACAGTAAAAACAACATGTAAAGAGACAGCATGTGGTTCCAGGTTTTTACTTTACTGCAGATGAAACTCTTGTGTCCATTGCAAGCACAGGTGGAAACTGCCAAGTTCTCATAGGGAAGTCATTGGTGGTATCACAATTGCAGAAATCTTGATGGATTTTCTATCTGTGGGTATTTCTGTAAAAAAGAGAACATTTTTTTTCAGTGAACATTCCAGCAAAAACAAAATGTGACTTTTCACCTTTGCCTACTCTCTTTAGGTTAAAACTGCTTGCTCTTTAAATACAGTTTCCTCTGATGAATTATTTTTGCATCTCATTATTGATCTTTCAGGATATTTATCAGCCATAGCAAATTCGTGAACTGTATTAATATACATAGTCCAGTCTGCGGTTTAAAGGGATTTTTTTCCTTCAAATAATACCAGATTTACTTATTGAGAAGTTATAATAATTTGAAAACTGCCATTTAATATAGATACACCATTTGAACTTTAATTTTGGCAGTGGTACCAGTTCTGTCGTAAAATGACTTTTTGCAGTACGTGTACTATAGACTTTGTTACATTTTATATATGGAGTGTTAGGACCCAATCAAACAAACAAATAATATATAAATGCAGTATTAATGTGTGCTGCATGGCAAAATGGTGGTGAATCAAATAGAAGTATTTGTATTCATTTCATCAACTCAACATGTGTGGCAGTAATTGGGTCATCCTTAGGGCAGCCCAAATACTGACCAAATGTGTTCAGTTGATGAAGTAAATTTTGATTTACCACCATTTGACTTCTGTATCAGTCTCTTTCTGGCTTTGATCTAAATAATATCTGTGTTTCGGCATGTGTGTATTTATTTGGGTGGTCATTCCAGATCTCAAAATTTCCACTCGCCACTAGCCAATGGCGAGTGAAAATTTAGCCCTGGCGAGTAGAAATTCAGCCCTGGTGGGTATGTTATGGCTTGCAGTGGTGAGTAACTTTTCATGTCTGGCTAGTAGCAAAGAACTTCAAGTTTTAAGCCCTGGGTCCTTCTATGTTAAGTTTCAGACATTTTACCATTTGAATAATTAAGCTAAATGTATTAAGTTAAGGTGTCAAAGACAGTGTATACAAACCCTGCAAATTTGGATTTGTTTTGTAGCAAAAACTGTGAGACTGACCAAAAAATTGGTCCTTTCTCCATTTCAGATTTTTTCGTGCCACCACAGATAATTTCAAGGTGGGATACAACCAAATCATGAATAGCCACAAATTTTGCACCAAGGCACTGTAGATCTCATGGGAGACACTTTGCTTTCAGTTACTGCTTATTGATCTTGGTTGTCCTGTCCCCAAGATATAGGGCTCTAAAATTATTAGTTAATTCGTGAGCAGTAGAAATTGGATAAGGTTTTTTATGTGGAGACTTTGGGTTGGGCATTTTAGGTTTGGATAAATTGTTTTTTCTCTGCTTGATCAAGTGTGATCGAACAAAACATTATTGGTTTAAATAGGTCATTTTTGTGCATCTATATATATTCTATGAAAAAAGGTTGATTATAAACAAAAGATTAGAAAACAAAACTCAAATATATTGATTGTGGATGTGAACCTCACTCAGACAAACAAAAGACTACATTAAAATTGATTGTGCCTGTGACCAGTGTGACCTCTAAGGTGTGCAAAGGTGAGCAACCCAGCCCTGAAAGAGTTTAACAGTACTGTTTCTGCTGAGCTCCACTGGAATAAAAGTACAACTTGAAATGATAAAGGTAACATTATGGTTGTCACTCAAGTGATCGAAAGTATGGAAATTACAGAACGTTAACACCCCCCTCCCTCCTGTGATTTTCTCAGTAAATAACAATTACAACCATACTATTATCACATATAGGACTAACACAAGAAGAAGTCAAAGGAAGACTTGGCAAAATTAAGATCAAAGCACCTGGGCTTGATGGTGTTCATCCAAGGGTTCTTCAGGAACTCAGTGCAGTGTTAGCAAGACCAATCTAATCTTTAAAGGCTCTCTCTCTCCACAGGCTCAATGCCACAAGACTGATGTAAATCCAATGTAGTGCCTTTATTTAAGAAGGGAACTAAAACAGAACCTAGGAATTATGTACCTGTGAGTTTGACATCAGTAGTTGGTAAACTGATTGAAGGGATAATAAGGAAATCTTGATTTTTTATGAGGAATAAATCTTGCCAAATAAATCATTAGAGCGTCAATAAAGAAGTAAGTAGCAATCTTGATAATGGAAAATCAGTTGGTGTAGTATATCTAGGTTTTTCAAAGACATTTGCTGCAGAGCCACACAGGAGGTTGGTGTATAAAATAAGGAAACTGAGAATAGGGCAACTGGATAGAATATGGGTTAATGGATAGGGAATGGTCTGTTGTTGTAAATGGAAAATCCTCTAATAGTTACATTTGAGAGTGGAGTACCTCATAGTTCAGTACTTGGTCCACTGCTCTTTAACATGCTTATAAATGACCTAAAAATTGGTATAGAAAGCAAAATGTAAATATTTGCAGAAAAAGAAAACACTAAATAATAATAAATTCAGAGCAGGATGTTTGTTCTCTACATAGGGATTTACATAAAATGTCATATTGGGCACACAAATGGAATATGAAATTTAATATAGGAAAGTGTATAGTTATACATTAGGGATGAACAAATCATAATGCTACCTATGAGCTTAATGTAATCATTCTAGCAGACTCATTGCTAGATAAAGGTGTGGAAACAGTGATCGGTGTCAAAATGCGGTATCAAAAGCAAACAAAGTACTGTCTTGCAAAAAAGCGGTTTTGAAGCAAGTGTGAATAACATAATTTTGCCACTACAAATCGTTGGTAAGAGCTCACCTCAAAAACACAATGTACAGAGAAGAGCAAGAAAATAGATTAAAAAAAGGGAATGGAGGGTCTGAAGTATGAAGAACTTCTAAACAAAACTGTTTATTTACTCTAGAGAAAAGATGCAGAAGAGGGGATTTTGTTACATTGTATTCGTTTATTAGTGTATGCAAGATCAGTACAAGGATCTTTCTTGTGAGGTTTTCATTCCAAGGCTGGATTAAACAACTAGGGGACATACATTACGATCAGAGGTTTCAACAAAATCATAATTTCCACAATTTTTAATCTGTTGAATGTGAACTATAGCATCAGTTTTTATATGAGTTAGCACTCCAGAAAATGTAATTATTGTGCCTACCTACGAAAGGTGGGCAATATATAAAAACAAGGAAGTAGGTACACACAGGATCTTGAATGTGAATAATTGATGGGTTTTGTATTGCACAACCAGGTCAATGTTTCCGCTCATTTCCAGAGCCATTCTCAAATCTGATTCACATCCTGGGAGGGTTTCCTTCCTTGTGGACATCTACACCATATTTTGTTCACCTGGTTATTTTTGTATATGTTTACTAGTTGAAGAGCCCTACACGGGCCACAGTGCCAGTGTCAGCCAGTCGCGGGGCAGTCATGCGCAGTAGAGACTGCCCGCGCAGCGGCTGATACAGAGCTGGATGCTCCAAAGCATCCAGCTCTGTATCAGCCATGGCGCGGGCAGTTTCTACTGCGCATGACTGCAGCACGTACAGCAGTCTCTACTGTGCATGACTTCGTCGTTACACATGTTTTAGCTAATTATTATACAGGATATTATGGTATTTTATCACTGTGAGCTTCTTTCCTTTTTCCTACAAAATATATAATATACAAGTGTTTGCTGATTTACTTTTCTTTACTCTTGGTCATGAAAATGTGTCATTAAAAGGTTTCTTTTAATATGTTTGCCCATTCTTGTTTTGGCTTCAGAAATATATATCGCAGCAAAACAGTATACAAAATCCAAGACCTCTCAAAATAAGAAAGGTTCAATATCCATCCAGACGTGCCCAAGCAGACTCCAAATCTAGACTGTGGCCAAAGGATTCCATGAAATAAGAAAAAAACTACAAAGAATAATTATAATTCTGCATAATTATATTTCAGCTATGAGCAACTTCTGGTTTAAAATTAGTGTCCCTTAGTTCCACAAATTAGACTGCACAATTTACTAGAATGTCAGTCTGCATTGTTTATCAGTGTATATTCAGTTATACTGGACAATTCATATCTTCATATATTCATTCATAGAGCAAAATAGGTAAAAAAAACACCAGGGGTACAGAGCTTGCAATCAAAGTATCTCAGTTTATATTGACTTTTAACATGATATAAGGTACAAAGTGTACTAGCGTTGCTGACGTGTTGAAAGGTATTCAGTCCTTCAAGATTTCATTTGCTGATTATTTGTAAAATGGTGATACATTGTTTAGATATCTCTTCAAGGTTTATGCATCTGAAAGTGACTAATACTGTAACCTTTCCCAAGCTCACTATGAGGAAGAGCCTAGCCCTGTCTCCATGTGAGAAGGCTACAAGGCCTTGTTTAGTCATTAAAAAAATAAAAGAAGCATGTTATCCATATTATCAATGTACTACAATATTACAGAATTGCTTCACCATTTTAACCCATTAATATTGGTATTGGTACTCAGTTGTGAGACAGAAAACAGAGGAAATATACAAATGGCTGGTTAATCCCCAGCTGCTGGAGTTCCAATTAATAACTCATTCTGTTCTAGGTTATAGCTCAATGTGTAGTTTACAAAGGTCATACAAGATTAAAGGGATAGTAATGTTTCACAATAAAATCAGCTCCAATTAATCTTCTTAGTGTTTGGGCCACGGAGAGTGTTATTTCAATACTATCAGAGTTGTAGTTCAAGAGTAATTGAATGATAAATATCCCCCTCCCGGCTCACCTCAGAGCAGCAAGGTGGTGTCCAAGTGGATCGCAGAGAGGGACAATCTTCAATTAGCATAAGGGAGTCAAGGGGGGCAGGGATTTCCTTATGCTCACAGTAAGAAGATTGTCCCTTGCTGTGAGCCGTCTGGTCTCAAGACCAGATTCCACATCTGAGAGGAGGAGGCTTGCACTAGGTAAAAGGGGAGGGGGATACTTTATAATTTAATTACTCTTGAACTACAACTCTGACAGTATTGAAATAACATTCTCCATGGCCCGAATACTATGAATATTAAAGCGGAACTTTCAGATAATAGCAAGTCGCTATGCATTCATTAAATGCATGGCGACTAGCTTAAAAATGTATGTCTTACAAAAAAAAAAATACTTGTGTCTAATGGAATCCGTCCTGACTGGAGACCAGAACTGAGGATAGAGCGCAGACATCTTGTCTGTGCGCCTGCGCCGTCAGTCCTGGTCTCCATAGACTAGACTGCTTTGCACCATATGGTCACCGGAAGGGACTGACGGCGCAGGCTCACAGACCGCACTAACCTGCCCATCAGTCCCAAAATGGGACTGATTGCTCTAGAAAGTTCCACTTTAATTGGAGCTGCTGTTTTTGTGAAACATTACTATCCCTTTAAGGAACAATTTCAGAATTTACATCAAGACATGCCATAATTTTATTATAAAACATATAAAAAAATCACATTCAATGTTGTATCTCAAAAGGCTACAGCTTTATTTATATTCACTTATGTACAAATAAAATGTTAACCTGCATGTTTGTATATATTTACCTCAATGTTAAAGGGATAGTAATACTTCGTCTTATCTTTAATGTATTTTGTAGGCATTAAAAAAACATGAAGAACGATATAAGTCTTATCTCTCAAACCTTTATGGTTTAAGAGATATTCACAAGCAAAGTTTCCTCCTCCCGCCCCTTTTTCCTAGTGTAAGCCATCTCTTCTCAGATGTGAATCTGGTTGTAAGACCAGACAGATAACAGCAGGGGACAATCTTCTTTGAATGAAAACAATGAAAGCCCTTCCCCCCTTGACAAGTTTTTCAGCTTTTTCCCTTATCTTAATTGAAGATTGTCCCTCTCTGCAGTCTACCTGGGCACCTCCCTTCTGATCTAGCTGAACATGGCGGGGGATACTTTGTTTGTGAATATCTCTTAAACCATAAAGGTTTGAGAGATAAGACTTATATCGTTCTTCATGTTTTTTTAATGCCTACAAAATAAAATAAAGATAAAACGAAGTATTACTATCCCTTTAAGAAGATAAGTCATGCCCTGAGGCAGGGCAGTCCAACTCCAGTCCCAGAGGGCACCTAACATGCCAAACATAGCACATATTTTCAAAGGAGTTAAATGAATCAGGTTAGTTTTACTAATTTCATGTTTCTACAAATTAGCTAGAAGTCTTTGACGAATCTAAATATGAAAGCAGCAGTCCATTATTAATAATAATGTAATTTTATCTGGATTAATACTCTCTAAAGATATACTGTGGGAGAATAAAAATATAGAACTTCTAGTAATTAGTCTGCCATTCATTCATTTCATTGAGTAAAGGCAATGTATGTAAAGTATTGTAGGAAAAGGAGGAGGGTTACCAGCTGAAGTAAGTGGGAGGCAAGAGAGTAGTATCGATGTATAAAGTTGCTGATGTGAGGATCTGAGAGGAAGTTTAAGAACAAATGAGCTGCATTTTGAGGCGCATGAAGGTACATTGTATGCAGAAGGTACCCTGGTATATAATATCACTCTCAAATATAAATCAATGAGATGTGCTAGGCTAAAAACCTTATGTAGAAAGAAATATGCAATGGTTCTGGGTGAGGAAATTCTACAGCACCGTTAATGGGAGGGATCATTTCCATTGATTGTAGTTGGATTTTTCACACCTTTAATGCCTTAAAGGCCTCTATTGCATTTCTTTGCATTGCTTTAGAGACCTCTCTGGCATTCAAAGGGTTAACAGCATTATTTAAATCAATGAGACTTTTATTAACACCCCATTTGTATTTGTTTGCCCTGTTATTAATCCTTTTTTTGCTTTCTGCATATGACAGTGGTTCCCAGCCCTCTGGCCATGAACCCATACCAGACCATGTCTTTAGGATTTCCCTGCTTGTGCACAGGTGAATTAAATTAATGAGCCTCTGTTTAATTCACCTGTAGTCAAGTAGGTATAGCTTAAAGACATTGCCTGTTAGGTCCCCCAACCATACAAAACCTCACTATGTGTCTCTAATACCTCAACAATATTGTAAGACACTTTAAGAATCAAGATCTTTCCTGAGTCGTTCCAACCCCCCCCCCCCCCCAAGGACCTTCTGACAGCTTTACTTTCTCTTTTTGCTTCTCTTTTGGGTTATAACAACACACTGATTCTTATAGAAAGAGCACAAAGAGCCCTAAAGGAGCTGTTAAGAGGGAAACATAGAGCCATAATTGTCTGTTTCCACTGTTACACAGCCAAAGACCTTATTATGCAAAAAAGTAGAGAAATGGAATCAATGCATTATGCAGGTGTGTATCTCCAGTTTTTTAATGACTTGCCCTCCAACTTCATAAAGCTGTGAATACACTAACTGACCAGCTTAGAAGTCTGCAGATAAGAAAAAGATGGCGGTTTCCATCCATGCCACACACACAGCAGAAGTACAGCTGTCCTGATCATTCTCAGGGACATTGACTCCTTCTGCAAATCTTTGGGATCTCTACTACCTCATTCCCACCTTCTTTTTCCACCACTGCACTTCCAGTGAATCAGAGGAGGCTGAGGAGAGAGGACTGGATTACTATGCTGGACCCTAATGTGAAAATATTCCACAAACCTTCAGCTAAGTTGAACCCAGCTTGTTTGGCTATAAACTCCTGATAGGTGATCTCACCATGAGCTATAACCCAAAGCTGGACTATTACCTGGCTCTTTGAACTGCATTAGCAGTTTGGCACATATACTGCTTTTCTGAGATGATTGGTTGAAAAGGATTTTTTGTTTTGTTTAGTCTAGAGGCTTATTTACCCTGAGCACTCCTTGCCCCTCCCTCAGCTGATCATAGTCATCTTGCCCAAGTTTTTGGTCCTTATGTCTACCCCCCCCTTGGAGTTGCCCTTCAAGGTCCCCCCCTCTTATCTTGTGGTACACTTCGTGTTATTTGGTTGCAGTATTCACAGTGCCTTATTTCATTCCATATCTTGCACAATTTTTGGACTGTCCTTTGAGCAGACTCGATCTACTCATTCTTCTTCTCTTTCTTTTCTTCTTTCTACTCTTTTCTCTATCTCCTCCATAACAGAGACTATCTTTGTGTAGTGACTAAGCTGAGGCACATGTATATACCATTGTTTCTTCAGCAATATAATTATTTTTGCTCGATGAATCTGAAATTTATATGGGACTCCCTGAGAAACAGGCTATAGCCCTCATAGCCCTCAGAGATTTTTACAAGCTGGGAGCAAATGTGGTACTTGTTCAGGAAGCCAATTTTGCTCCCTTTCGTTCTCTTAAATTCTAGAACCAGCATTACCCCCTCTTCTATTTTGCCACTACTTCTTGGAAGAAGAGAAGAATCGGAATTCTAATAGGTAAATCAATTCTTTGGGTTTCTGTTGACCAGCATATTGATCCTGAAGGCCATTTTATATTTCTCAAGGGCATGCTTCACAGCTTAATTTTCACTTTTGCTACCATTTATGTCCCTAATACTATCCTTTCATTGAACAGCTCCAGCTTCACTCTCTTCCATAGAACTAGCTTCCTGATCTGACCACTCTACTGTTATCATGCAGCTTTCTCTCCAATTGGGGACTGGATTTTCTTCTGGTACATTAATGAAATGCTTCTGGAGGATCGGTCGAAGGTTGAGATTCTTAGTGTCTATTTGGTTAGCTCAGCTTTACCTGTGTTTGCCCTTTTGCTTTGGGAAGCAATCAAATGTGTTGTACAAGCTAAAATTGGTTCTTACAAGAAGAAGCTAATTTTCCCATTTCAGCTCTTTAATAGTCTATTAGATATTTAGAGGCTAAACATAAGGTGTCTATCTATAACAGACCTAGATCTGTTTTACAAGAGAAAAGATGATCTAGCATTTGTCCTGGGACACAGCTTTGTAAAATCCTTTATTTGGCATAAGTACCAACCTTATATCTCATGTAACAGATGTGGGAAAACTCTGGCCTGTCTGATTAAACATTGCCATAAGAAACATACAGTATCTAGCATTAAAACTAAGGTTAATACAGTGCTTTCCATGAGTTCTACTCAGATCTTTTCAATTTGATGGAATTATACTTGTCTTTTGCTGTCGTTTCTTCCTCCTCTGCACTTAAGGACTTTCTGCATAGAACTACTGTCCTGTTTTTACCTACCAAAATTAGAGAAAGTCTGGAAGTTCCCTTCTCTGAAGAGGAGCTCATTGCTGTTATCAAACACACACGGAAGGGGAAGAGTCCTAGACCAGCTGGTTTCCCAATAAACTACTATAACAGGTTTCAGGAGATACTCATTCCCTTTCTATTGAAATTGTACAGCTAAATTCTTTTAAGTGAATCTTCCCCCCCACTCAAACTAGACACAACACTTCCTTGGATATAATCTTCATGTACTCAGCCTGTACCAAAGAGATTCCAATGATTTTACTCTCCACCAGTGCTGAAAAGTCCTTCAACAGTGTCATTTGGTCTTAGCTGAAGAGATGAATACGGTCTCAGTCCTCTGATGCTTACCAGGATCATGAACCTTTACTCTTTGCCTCATGCTTGGGTCAGAGTCAACAGCATCTGATATAACCTCTTCCCTATAGACAATGGTACAAGGCAGAAGTGTATATTATCTTATTTTCCTTCATCGGAACCCCTGTTGCACTGCATTAGAAATTACTATGAAATTCATGGACTTCTGATTTCTGGCTGCGATTAACTATATTAAAGCTTACCCGTTATGAAGATAACATGCTATTTTTTCAGACCCATTTCTATTCCATCCCTGATAAGCATTTTAGATTTGTACTCCTCTTTGTCTCACTCCACAATTAACTATACAAAGTCTCAGATTCCTAATATCAGTCTTATCTCCCCAGTGTCTTCTCTTCAATCCTCTTATCCCTTCTGCTGGTCATCAGGCTCTATCAAATATCTTAGTATACATTTTCCATTTGAGTTGGATCTGCTGTTCTCTGTCAACATTTCCCCATTATTTCATGACAGATTTGAGCAACTGGTTCAGTAGGGAAAGCATAATTAAAATTATGGTTTTAACTAAAATATGCTATGTCTCACAAATTCAACATTTTGACTAGACATCCAGGGCTCAAGGGCAAGGGGCTTCCTATCACCCTGGCTAACAGGACAGGAGGAACACACACAGGGCAAGGGGAGTTACTAGGCAGAACAGCTGCAGAAACAGCAACTAGTGATGGTCACTGAGTTCTTGGAATCAGGGAATAAAAAGTATAACACACTTACAGATAAAAGCTGAATAATGGGTATACAGGGGTTGGAACTTGGAAGACAAAACTAACTCTCAAGGCTGTTGCTGCTGAGAACTTTTTGAGAGCAAAGCTAGGGTGCAGAGTTAGGGAGTGGTGTGAAACAAATAAGGTTGCAGGATCCAAATTAGCAAACAGAATCAGGTCTGGAGTGAAGCAGAGGTCAGGACATGCAGCAGAAATCCATGGTCAGAATTCAAAGCCAAGGTCATACAAAGGAAACAAGAATCTCAGTACTGAAAACCTAGTCACGGACTTCTACAGATACTATCTGGCAGCTAATGCTATGCGCCGGACTGACAATGCTGAACCCATGCAGCTGACTCCAGTAAGATTCCCAGTGGTTTTTGAACCATGTGATTCTGTGACACTTACTGAGACTTTTGCTGCAAATCTAGTCACGGACCTCTACAGATACTATCTGGCATCTAATGTTACTAAGTTTATTGATTTCAAGCAGCCAGACTCAAAGCACTGGACCAGAGCTGTCATGCGCCAGACTGACAATGTTGAACCCATACAGCTGACTCCAGTAAGATTCCCGTGGTTTTTGGACCATTTGAATCTGGGACACTTACTGAGACTTTTGCATTCTACTAACCTCTCTTTTTCTCTGGCTCCCCTGCTGTCTCCATTGATGTCAATTGTAGGTCACCTAGAAATCCCCCCAAACCATTGTCCTAAATCATTTGATTTATGGCAGGATGGGTATTGACATTAATAAAATATGATACTACAACACTCACAAACAAATATTGATGCAGCAAAGGAAAACCAACTAGGGACTCATCATCATACAGTAATAGTCTGGGTGCTCAATACCAAACAGGTTCTCCAGTTCTGGATACAGATACAAAGCGAAAGAATGGTGGCACTCCGAAACAGCTTGTAAAATCAAAGATTGTTATTTTAGTTTTCTAAAATCATACAACAGTATAACATGGACAGAGGTGGAATAAAGAGTACATTTAGCAGAACAAGACATCCAACATAGTCTTACGCGTTTCACTCTTCTCCAGTGTTTACTCATAGACACAAAACAACAAAGTAACCGTTCCTTAATTTAAATGGTATGAAAACAAAGTTAATTAGAAAAACTTGCTACAGATTCCAAACATACCCAACAGCCAATCAATGGGCTGAAAATCCACAAAGTTAACCCTATGAGTGAAAAAGTTGACATCTCAGCCAGCTGCAAAAGATGGTCCCTCGTCAAAATACATAGTTTAACAAAGAATACACCCAATTACAGGTAGTCAACCCCAATTAAAAATGGGGTCCACCTATAAAGAAATATATGTAAACAGTGTAATACCAGGGACCCTCACATACAGCTGTAACACAGGAGAACTGACCATAAATCAACAATTATAAACCCAAATAGGAAACTAAAAGGGAGGTGATTAACATGTGGCTGATGTCCCACTTGGAATTGAGGCCTGTTGGTACCCTGATTTTCAACTGGAAAAGTGTGCCTCCCTGTGGTTAATCAGCCCTAATATATCACCACCACAAAGTGGCAGAGTCACCTTTTCTATACTCTGAAAGCTGCAAGCTCCAAGATCACCTACATGATCCTGGCATATATGTTTTGCAATCTCAGAATCCTGTTCTTTCTTTTGAATTTGGTACAGATGTATATTACATTGGTGGTCCTACAGACAGGTTAGGCACTGAGTCTTGGGGTTATTCCAAGGGGGATATACAACATGAGCACTGTCAGAGGTTGAGAACCCCTGCTCCAGCTCTGTCCCAACTCAGCATACCCTGTCTTATTGCTAAAATCACCTAACTTGTTTAAGCCATATTTTCTGGTAGGAGGAGCTTAATAACACTCTCTCTCTCTCTGGAACAGTGGTACACATATTTTGGCTGACCTGCAAACATGCTAGAGATGTTGCTGTCACAAAAAAAAAAAAAAAAAAAAAAAAAAAAAAAAAAAATATATATATATATATATATATATATATATATATATATATAGAGAGAGAGAGAGAGATATTTATATTGGTGTTGACTCTCCCACGTAGGAGCTATGGCTCACATTTAGTGGGTTTTTTCCCCCTCATCCTCTTACTGGGAAAAAGTAAAATCTCATATTCCTCACACTCTTTCTATAATAATCCAAGGACCCTTGCTGTTACCTTTTTCATATAAGCCCTGGAACCGCCCTCAGTCTATGCTATTTCCACAATGATAAATGCCACTACATCTTTTGTTTTTCTTCAATGGAAGTCATCCAATCCCCCTTGACACCCCAGTAGCAATCCAGAGTTGGTCGGTTATACCTATGAAGTATTGCCACTGGCTTACATTCTGTCTTTCACAATTGCTGGTGCTCTTGGCTTGGTTACTTCCCTGAGCTCATAGATATACCCCTTTGGTTTACCCTTGATGAGGGTCACTTACCTTGATTGTTCTTTCTTTTAGTTCCTTCTGCTCTTTCTTCAGCCTATTTCATATCATACTTAAGCCCATCTATTCAATTGAACCTTGGCTGATCCCTAGCAATGTTCGTATTGGTGTAATGTCACACATTATGCGGCCTGTGTTACCAGAATAAACAATATTACGGTTGATCATTTGCTTGCATGAGGTGAGTTTTAAATAACTCATATATGTTTTTATATATTTGGGCATATGATTCCCATAATCCTAATGCAGGTTCTGATCTCACGGATCACATATGTGTTGTTGAACGATGATCAGGCACAGCCAATCATGACTTGTGAAAGAAGTATATATATATGTGTGTTTGTTTTGATGGTGGCTTCTGTATACATTGTATCTTTTGAACGGGTTTGTTTGCTTTGAGAAAGCGGTTTTGCACCAGTGAAATGCGTTAGCATCTAAGCCTTTTTATCACTGTTTATTTTAATACATTTTATAAGGGAAGCCTCCACCTTGTCTATTGGAAGATCGTGTTACCTGAACGGAGACAGGTTATACTCTCTGCATGCTTTGTTGTCAGATGGCTTTGGTACCAGAGTCCAGACCAATATACAATGTGAGTTTATTACTTATTTTTACTGGCAAATTGTGTATGAATTTATTACACTATTGTGGCACTTTTCTTTTTTTTTTCTTGATTTATTGAATTCTGCGCTATCAGACATGGCTAACAATCATTGGGCTTTTTTGCCCTAAAGGTTTACAGTGCAAATTTGAATTGAGGCCCTAGTCTCTGGGCAGATTATAGCTAATTCTCTCTTGAAACAGCAGTAGGTAGCATGACAGCAGAGCAGTAAGCAAAGATGTTTACATTCAGTTAAAGAGAAAATTAAGTTTTATTATGAAAAAAGCATATATTTTAGGGCTTTTCCTGCCAAGTATAGCAAATGTTCTCCCATTACTGGGAGAAGGCTAGTTCAAAATGTACAATACAAACTGTCACAAAGTGGTCTAACTCTTACTGTCACATTCTATGGAGAATTGCAGCCAATGGCTAGCCTAGCCCATAGAATGCAATACAATAACTTTCTATACGTGGAGTGCACGCAAAGGGGCGATGCTATTGCTATTTGTATCTGGCGATGTGTGGTGAGCACATTGCCTTGGGGATGAATACACACATCGCCATACACACTAAAAGGGATGCAAGGAGAGGGATAATCAATCCAGCAAGTAGGGTTGTTCAACTGCTGGCAATGTGTAAGGGATTCCGTCCCATGCACAGCGCCATCTGTTCAACAACCCAGAAGTCTAAGCGCGTCCTCTCTGCTCCTCTACTTGTTCAATGGGGAAGCTGATAGGATCTGCTCAGACTTCAGCGCCACAAAGAACATTGTTCCCTTAATCCTCTCAGTGGCATAAGGATTTGGATTGCACAGCCCTGTGATGCTGAAAGGGTTCCAAACTGAGAGAATGTCAGAGAAGCTAAATATATACATCACAGCTTATCTTCCCTTCTGTACTGATTGAACCAGCTGAGTGGGATAACAGCATACCTGGGAACTCTCCGGATTTGCCCCGGAGACTCTGGTTCTGACAGAGCTTTACCAGGTCTCCGGGGCAGAGGCTGATTCCTCCGGATGTGGGGAGTTATGTTGAAACTCTGCCACATCCGCTTTTTCTGCCACTGTTCCTCCGTCCCCAGCCTTCTGTGTGACACCTTTAAGCCCTGCCCCCCAACTCGCATCAAGCCCCGTCCCTTTTTGACACAATTAGCGTCATTTTTGTCACCCCCTGCTGAACAGAGGCCTCCCCTCCGGGTAGCCCTCAACTGGAAGTTCCCAGGTATGGATATCAGCCAATCATCTGATTTTGGGAAACACAGGACTTGCAAGACACTCAGCTGCAGAGTGCCTCGCAACTCGCTAGTCCTGTGTTTACCTGAGAAAAGAAAGGATGAAAACAACAAAAACAGTGCACTCGAGCATCTAAGTGTAGTAATACTAAAAATGTATGTATTAAGAATAAAGAATTCATAAATCAAAAAATGGTGAATACGAGAGGTATAATAATAAAATATTGCAAAACATTAAATCAATATGATATTAAAAATGTACAAAAAAGGCAACTAAAATACATAATACAAAAAATATCTAGAAGAGGAGCAGTAACTTATTCATTGGGCTAATTGAGGCACTAGACGTCTAGACGAATCAGGAGATGAACAAATTAATAGATAAAAGGCAGTAGGAGACAACAAACTGGGGCAAAATATAACATAATCAATTATCCTATTGACCTTGACATTAAATTAGTATACAAGGGAATTGTTTACAGTCTTAAGTAAATTCACGATAGAATGTTATGTGCATACGGGATTCCCCAGCTACTTGGCATTTCAAACAAGAATGGTCACAATCCTTAACATAAGTTAATTGCGCTGAGCAGAGGTCTTCTTCAGACAGCACTCATTAAACATAACCCAGAGCACAATTAACATATGTATTATATACACTACAGTATGTTTTTTTTAATTAAAAAATGTTATGCTCCTTTAATTTGAAATTGAAACTGCATTTGCCTGCACACCAAACTTTTTTATGATTTGACACTTAGACTAGGCTTATTCTGGTATTTCAAAAACACAAAGAAGAAGGTGTCTCTTGTGCAATATCCACACCCCACCTTTACCATAACTAATATACTCACTAGTAGTGTGTGCTAGAGTAGTACCTACGCATACACTAGCGAGTCAGGCTTGGGGAATATCGGCTGCTCCCCTAAAACAGTGTCTGTGTGATATCACTCGAGATCTTATGGCAGCTCACCCTTAAACTCCTTTCATGGGGAACGATACACGAAACAAAAAACAAACAAAGGGGGAGCCAACATTGCCTTATCGCTTACAGTCTTAAGACAATAAATAAGTGTAACCAGTATCACTCACATTAGATAAATGTAATAAACATATATATACATAGCACAATGTCCATACAGAGAATTTCACTGTCGTCCAATACAGGTCACTGGTACAATGGGAGGCGATCCGCCCCTTTAATAGGCAGGAACATTCATTCAAATGTATGCAGGGGGTGGAGCCTCCCCTCCTACTTAAGCTGCCTTCAGGCCAGAGCCAAGCTAGATTGATTTGTTCCTGTGTGCTGTGCACACCAGGTGGAGAACATCTATCATTCAGCTTTAGTTTTTTATTGTTTTCTTCAAATATGGAATACCACCATTAGGAGGGTGACCATGGCTGTGAATTGCCCTCTCCAAAGTGGCTAGTGAAGCTTCCAGGGATTCTCTGGTGGACCTTATGCCCTGAAGAGGGAACAGCTTGGGTCAAGTAGCTTCCCTGCTGTTGAATTTGCCTCTGGTTAATTCCTATTTCAACATGGTCACCTGAAGACAGAAGTCCTGCAGAAAGGTGAGCCACCCTTTGAGTGCTGAAGGTCCACTTGTCCCCACAGTGTCCCTTACTTGGGCTTATATTTGGGAGTTTGCACAGTGTGGGACATATCTCTGGAACCGCTTAGCACAGCAACTTCTGAGAGAAAACTACATTTCCCATGAGCGCCCGTTTCGCGCTCGTTTTCTGATTGGCTGCAGTTGCGGCAGCCATTTTGTGGTGTTATTCTCAGCGAGTATACTACGCAGAGACCGAGCCTTCTCTCCTCTCAGCAGATTAACCCTTCGCTGGCCAGATAAGGCCGATTTTAGACATTTCTGGGGTGAAACTTTAATCTTTCACACTTCTACTGGGTGATTTTTCTTAGTGGTGTATATCTGACGCTGTGAGCATGTCTACTCCACTGGAGTCAGGGGCTAGATCCAAGACTAAGGAGGCTGGGGTGTCTGTTTCCCCCATTGCGTTTTGCTCCTCTTGTCACTCTGGGCTGCCTAGAGAATTTTCAGGTCATTTATGCCCAAAATGTACAGATAGTCATGATAGCAACCCTGGGCTTCCCAGCCACGCTATTGAGCCAACTTGGGTGAAAGAGTTCAAAGCTGCCACTAGGAATCTCAGATCCACTCTCCAACTCTTTCCCTCTCAGGTTCAGGGGGCTCTACAAGTTTGGCAGACCCCCTCCTCAATCAGGACCTCCCTGCCTAAGCCACAGGGAGCTCCTGATGTGTCTGATTCTTCTGAGGAAGAACTTTTACAAGATTCTGATGCTGAGGAAGGCACTGTTATTGAATCTAATAGGTCCATTGGGGACCCTTATGAATGTGACCCTGAGGTTTCTGCTGAGGGTTTGATTAGAGCGGTGTTAACCACGCTCAACCTTCCTCTGACTCAGGAATCTACTCATGATCCAACTGACGTTTTTCAGAAACCATCTAAGGCGGTTATATGTTTTCCAACTAACCCTACTCTTGCCCGTCTAGTCTCTGATGCGTGGAGGAATCCTGAAAAATCCTCTTCTGTGTCCAAAAAGTTTGCTAAGCTTTACCCTTTTCCTGAGACTGAACTGGCAAAATGGGTTCATCCTCCTAAAGTGGATGCTCCTATTTCTAGATTATCCAAATCTACTGCTTTAGCTGTATCTGATGCCTCTGCCCTGCAGGACTGGACGGACAAACAGTTAGAGATTTCTCTTAAATCCATTTTTGCCTCCATTGGCACTGCCATGCGTCCAACCTTTGCAGTGGCGTGGGTTAATAGAGCTATCGCAGCCTGGACTGAACGACTGACTGAGGCGGTTCTCCAGGATCCGCCAGTGTCTGAGCAGTTACAACTTCTTGCTAATATAGCAGAAGCCCAGAATTATGTTTCTGACGCTGCCTTTGATGCTGTGCGCATGATGGCAAGGGCCTCTACTTCATCTGTGGTGGCTAGACATGCTCTTTGGCTGAAAATTTGGTCTGCTGATACTGCCTCTAAGAAAGCCTTACTTTCTTTGCCCTTTCAGGGGAACTTGTTGTTCGGTTCTGAACTTAAGGAGATGATTAGTGAGGCTACTGGTGGTAAAAGTACTCTTCTACCTTCAGTCTTCAAGAAGAAGTTTCCAGCCAAACGCAATCGGTCCTTTCGTTCCTTCCAGACTGACACACGCTCCACGTCCCAGACAGGTCCGTCCTCCACGCGCTCCTCCTCCAAGCCCAAACAGTCCTGGAAGCCCAAAGTTGCCCCTAAGGCCAAGACCTCCAAGACTGCTTCGGCATGACTCACCGAACCCGGGTCCGCATCCGGCTGTAGGTGGACGTCTCCACATCTTTCGCCGGGTTTGGGAGGAGTCAGTGACGGACCCATGGGTAATTCAGGTGGTATCAGAGGGGTACAGGATCCCTTTCTCTTCCCTTCCTCCTTTCCGGTTCCATTTTACTCGTCCTTCTCAGGAACCTACAAAGAGACGTCTGTTCGACGACGCTATTCAGGATCTTTTGGACAAAGAGGTCCTGGAATTGGTTCCACCAGAGGACACAGGTTCCAAATTTTATTCCAACCTGTTCGTTGTGGGCAAAAAGGACGGAGGCACTCGTCCTATCTTGGATCTCAAGGATCTCAATTCCTTTGTTGTGAGTTCCCACTTTCGCCAGGAATCCCTGCGCTCTGTGATAGCCGCAATGTCTCCAGGGGAGTTCCTTGCCTCCCTGGACCTTCAGGATGCGTATCTTCACATTCCTATTCATCCAGAGAGCAGGCGGTATCTCAGGTTTGCCTGTCACAAGGGCCACTTTCAGTTTTCAGCTCTTCCCTTTGGACTGACTTCAGCCCCTCAGGTCTTTCAGAGGGTATTGGGATCTTTGATAGCTGTGCTTCATCGAGATGGTGTCAGGGTGACTCCCTACATGGACGATCTGCTCCTGAAAGCTTCATCTGCGGATATTCTCCACCAGCAGCTGCAGCTGTGTATACACACACTGAATCGCCACGGCTGGATTGTGAATCTGGACAAGTTAGACTTGGTCCCATCTCAACGGCTCCTCTTCTTGGGTCTCCTGTTCGACACTCAGCAGTGCATGGTGTTTCTACCAGAGGAAGTTGCTCATCAGATTGCTAACCGAGTAGCCAAGATCCTGGAATTTGACAGGGTTCCAGTGCCGAAGTTGACCTCTCTGGTGGGGAAATTCATTTCCACAATAGAGGCGGTGCCATTTGCTATGGCACACACCAGGGAACTTCAGAGGTTTGTGATCCAGACGTGCAAGAATCATCCAGATCATCAGCATCTGTCAGTCTCTCTGCCTCCTCATGTCGAGTTGAGCCTGCAATGGTGGTTGGACTTATCTCATCTCCTGAAAGGGAGATCCTTTCGGGTTCCCTATTGGACCAAAGTCACGACGGATGCCAGCCTCCGGGGATGGGGAGCTGTGTTGGGTCGTTTCAGTGCTCAGGGGAAATGGGGACTGGAAGAATCTCTTCTCTCCATCAATGTTCTGGAACTTCGTGCCATACTTCTTGCCCTGAGGCACTGGGAATCTCAGCTGGAAGGCTGTCCAGTCAGAGTGGAGTCCGACAACGCCACCGCAGTGGCTTACATCAACAGTCAAGGCGGCACAAAAAGTCTCACCGCTTGGTTGGAGGTCAAAGCCATTTTATCCTGGGCAGAAGATCATGTGCCAGTCATCTCAGCAGTACACATTCCAGGCGTAGACAACGTCATGGCAGACTTTCTCAGTCGTCACACAGTCGACAGCGGAGAATGGGCGCTTCATCCAGAGGTGTTTCTCCTTCTCACCCAGAGGTGGGGGGTGCCTGTAGTGGATCTGATGGCTACCAGACACAACAGGAAGGTGCCGGTGTTTTGCTCTCGGTGGAGGGACCCCCTCGCTCTAGCAGTGGATGCCTTGTCGTTCCCTTGGAACTTTCCTCTGGCTTACATCTTTCCTCCTCTTCCTCTGTTGATCAGAGTCATCCAGAAGCTGAAGTTGGAGCGTTGTCCTGTCATTCTGATCACTCCAAATTGGCCTTGTCAGTCCTGGTATCCGGAGCTGCTAGCCATGTCTGTGTCGGATTCTGTTCCGCTTCCTGCCCGTCCAGATCTACTTCTTCAGGGTTATCTGTGGAAGGAGGATGTCCAACATCTCCATTTGATGGCTTGGAGGTTGAATCCTCGATTCTAAAAAAGAAAGGGTTTTCCTCTTCTGTGGTGTCTACGATGCTTAGAGCTCGCAAGCCTGTGTCTTCCAAGATTTATCATCACATATGGTCAACCTTCGTTGCATGGTGTGCTGAAAAGGATCTGTCACTTGATTTCCATCTTCCCACGGTCCTGGCCTTTTTGCAGGATGGGGTTGAGAAGGGACTCAGCCTGAGTTCTCTCAAGGTTCAGACTTCAGCTCTGTCTGTATTTTTCCAGGAGCGGATTGCTATTCTTCCTGATGTTAAAGTTTTCTTTCAAGGTGTGGCTCATGTTCGGCCTGCCTTCAAGAGTCCAGCCCCCCAGTGGGACCTCAATTTGGTGCTGGGGGTTCTCCAGAGACCCCCGTTTGAATCCTTGGCTTCTATTCCTTTACGTCTCTTGACCTGGAAAATGGCCTTCCTTTTGGCTATTGTCTCAGTTCGCTGGGTAGCAGAGTTACAAGCTCTGTCTTGTAAACCTCCTTACTTGGTGTTTCACAAGGATAAGGCAGTGCTTCGCACTTCCAAGGAGTTTTTACCCAAGGTTGTCTCCGGATTTCATATCAATCAGGAGATTGTGGTTCCCTCTTTCTGCCCTAACCCTTCCTCTGACAAGGAAAGAGATCTCCATTTATTGGATGTTGTGCGTTGTCTTAAATTTTATGTTCATCGCGCTGAGTCTATCAGGAAGTCTGACGCCTTGTTCGTCATTCCTGAGGGGCCTAGGGCAGGGAGACCGGCATCCAAGGTAACTATTGCCTCTTGGATTAAATCTACCATCCGTGAAGCCTACAAATTGCGGAATAAGCACTTTCCCTTCAGGGTTACTGCTCATTCCACCAGATCTATTGGGGCCTCTTGGGCCTACAAGAATCAGGCATCTGCTGATCAACTGTGCAGAGCGGCCACTTGGTCATCTGTGCACACATTCTCGAAGCACTATCGCGTTGATGTACTGGCCTCGGCTGATGCCAGCTTTGGAAGGAAGGTCCTGGAGGCAGTTTTGCCTGTTTAGGACTTCTATTCTGTGATCCTTAGTGCACTTTACTGTTGAGCCCTGTTGGTTCTAGTTCAGTGTGCTGTGTTAGTTTGGGGGTTTGTTTTTCCCCCTGGTTGGTGTCCGTTGACACTTCTGTTACTGGGCTATATGATTAATTGGTTCATAGCAGTTCTAGTGACTTGGGCCTTGCGCCTGGTCCTTGCCTTACTTCCCGCCTCAGGGACAGCTCAATGTTTGTACATCCCATTGTACCAGTGACCTGTATTGGACGACAGTGAAAATAGGATTTTAGTCTTACCTGTTAAATCCTTTTCACTTAGTCCATACAGGTCACTGGTCTCCCACCCTGTCAAGAGACCATGCTTGGCTCTCCTGTGGCATTCAGTGGGAGACCTTCGGGGGATGCTCACAGGAGTCTTCCTTTTCTTGCTTACCTCTGGTCAGTTTAAGTGTCTCAAATCAATCTAGCTTGGCTCTGGCCTGAAGGCAGCTTAAGTAGGAGGGGAGGCTCCACCTCCTGCATACATTTGAATGAATGTTCCTGCCTATTAAAGGGGCGGATCGCCTCCCATTGTACCAGTGACCTGTTTGGACTAAGTGAAAAGGATTTAACAGGTAAGACTAAAATCCTATTTTCTCACTGTCCAGAAAGTTGAATCAACAATCTGTAGAGTATCCAAGATTCAGGATTGTGTTTGGAGGAATACATGAGATACGTGGAGATCCTGAATCTTGGAGACTATACAAATTGTCGATTCGACTTTCTGGACAGAGGTACCAGCGGAGCAACAGACGGGACCTTATCCACGGAAGGCACACCGAACACAGACGGTAAGAAATAGTAATCTTCTGTAGACAGACTTTTAGACCTTTCCAGCATTCCAGGGATTAGAAGACACATTAAAGTCCTATCAAATCAACAGCATTTTTTTATTTGTTGCCTAAAATGAAGTTAATTTGCCGTAGAATTGCTTCACTTTTTCTTTTATGCTAAAGTTTCATAGTAATGTTGGCCCTCAATAGATCCACAAGTATTAAACTGTAAATCATTAACTTGTAATAACATCCAATTCACTGACCTATGAAGTATTAGCTGATAAACGGTTCAGATAAAGGTTACATAGGCAAATATGTTGTGGTGGCCAAGGGTCATATTCAGGAAGCTAAACAGGGGAAATTTTGAGGCAAACCAACTGTACTATGGGGACATATAAATATACACAAAATGACCTTTGATTTTATTGGGGTTTTTAGATGTTGAATGCTACAGAGGTCTAATTGGAGACCTCTCTTGCATTGAAGGAGTTAAAAGCACAATTTAAATTGCAATTTTTATGTGCACAGCTATGGTGCAGTTAGTTTGCCATAGAATTATACCTCTCTAGCTACATGAATACAGTTAATAGTTTCTTGACCAAACACAAGGCAGTTGATGTAGTATATCTAGACTTTGCAAAAGCATTTGATACAGTGCCACACAGAAGGCTGGGGTATAAAATAAGATAACCTTTGCAATTGGATTCAAAACTGGTTGAAGGATAGGGAACAGTGTGTGGTTGTAAATGGAAAATTCTCCAATACAGTTAAAGTTGAGAGTGGAGTACCTCAGGGTTTAGTATTAGGTCCGCTACTTTTTAAAATGTTTATAAATGTTCTGGAAATAGATATAGAAAGCAAAATATCAATATTTGCAGATGACACTAAATTATGTAAGGTAATTAATTCAGAACAGGATATTTTCTCTCTACAGAGGGATTTACATACAATGTTAGATTGGGCAAACAAATGGAATATGAAGTTTAATGTGGGGAAGTGTAAAGTCATGCATTTGGGAGGAAATAATCCCAAGGCTACTTGTGAACTTAATGGAATCATTTTAGGGGACTCATTGCTAGAGAAAGACCTGAGTATCCTTGTCAACTACGAACTTGGAAACAGTGACCAGTGTCAAACAGCAGTAGCAAAGGCAAACAAAATCCTGCCTTGCATAAAAAGAGATATCGAAGCAAGAGTGGATGACATTATTTTGCCATTACACAAATCATTGGTAAGACCTCACCTTGAGTATGCAGTGCAGTTTTGGGCACCAGTTCTGAAAATGGATATACTAGAACCAGAGAGGGTACAGAGGAGAGCAACAAAATTAATTAAGGGAATGGAGGACTTGGCATATGAGGAACGACTAGACAAACTAGGTTTATTTACTCTAGAGAAAAGACAACTAAGAGCAGACCTTATCACATTGTACAAGTATATGAAAGATCAATACAAGGATCTCTGCTGTGAGCTATTTATTCCAAGGCCTGATCAGGTGACCAGGGGTCACCCCTTGAGATTAGAGGAAAGGAGGTTTAGACTTCATAAGAGGAAGGGGTTTTTTACAGTAAGGTCTGCTAAACTGTGGAATTCCTTGCCCAAGGAGGTGGTTATGGCAGATACAATGGATACATTTAAGAGAAGATTAGATACATTTCTTTCAAAAGGGAACATACAGAGTTATACTGTTTTGTAGTAGGCAGATCAGGAAGGTCTGATAAAGACTAACTTATTTGGTAGCAGGAAAGCTATAACATTCTCAGTCACTGGGGTATGAAGCGAAGGTTGAACTTAATGGACTTGTATCTTTATTCAACCTAATTTACCATGTTAATACTATGTTACAAGACAAGCAGGATTCCTCCCTCTACCTTACTCTTACTACTAGACTGTAGCGCTGGTCTCGCCTATAAGCAAACTCTAGTTGAAAAGTGACTTCATTACGTATGTTACATTGTATTTCATTTTAAGTATATGTTTTCAAATTTATTGGTAATACCGAGTTATAGTGTCTATATATTTTATATATAATTTTTTACTTCTTCAATAAATTATCCATACTTTTTTTTATATCTCAAAGCCATATTTCTGTGAGCATTTGCACGTGTTCTATTTATTTATAATATCAAACCCTGACTGCACTTAGATCTTTGGTGTGCTGTCTCCCTCCCCTTTTCTGTTTTACATGTGTATGCTCGAGTTGACTCCGGGCCAATGACGGGAGCACAAAGGTTCTAAAGACATTTGGGAATATTGTTAACTTATCACCAATGATCTTCATCATTCATCATTATTATTATCATCTTGATCAGCTTTTTAAGGACTAATAACTGATTTTCTTTTCATCTCCATATCAATTCATCTGCATTTAGCATTGATTATTATACTATCTGTATATAGGACTGCTACCTGGTCTTGATTTATTTTTTATCTTTTTTCATTATTCATTTCAGTATAGGATATTGTCTGTAATACTTTATCTGCAGATAGCTATCTGAGTGTAGTTAACTATATATCACATAATATAGGGCAATTTTTGCACATATTCCCCTTTGTATTATAGGTGATTTATAGGACTCTAAGTATATCTACTGATCAGCCCACCTTGGTTAGAGCGCTTCCTATATTCTGTTTTTTTCTTACTCATAGAAATGCTGCCAATTTTGAGAACATAGAAACAATCATTTGGTGCAAATCATATAGAGGAAACACCTTTATCTAGCTCTCCTCAGGGGCTCAATATTATGCATATCGGGGAAAAAAATGGCAACGGTGGTTTTGAAAGCACAGTTTGGTATTCTGTCAAAAACTACCAATGCATATAAATGTTCAACAGGCTCAAAATATGCTTTCGTTGGACACAGTGAAAAAGTAGTTGAATTTGCCATTCTCTGACATGCAGTGGCTTTAACACACATTAAGGAACTCACTTTGTTGGCGTAAAAACTGTGCCTAGCAAAGGCAGGTGAAGAGGACCTAATGTGTAATAAAAACCACCTACATGTATTAGAACAGTGGTTTCTAACACACACTCATGCATGCATGGCTAGTGATCCCTACACTAGTCACACCTGGACGTATTGAGAGGAGCCTTAAAGTGTTAGTAATGTCCCATTAAAAACTAGTTATAGTTTTGCAGAAGCCGGAACAATAAGCTTAATGGCGCAAACCCTATCTCTCAAACCGCTATGCTTTGAGAGATATAAGCATTGAAAGTTCATCGTCTAGCTGACAGCAGGAGATCCAGTTCTGGGGATCAGCCTGCAGCTCTGCAGCAGAGAAGAAATTGTGTTATTGAAAAAGAATTATTTAATTGGAAAGGTCTACAAAGTGTGCTTGGTTTGCAAGAACACTTTGTAGACCTTTCCAATTAATTAATTCTTTTGCAATAACGTGATTTTGGCTCTGCTGAAGAGCCTCCTCGTGTTGGCCGACACAGATCTCCTGCTGTCAGCTTTACAGCTGACATCAGGAGAAGGGGATGGAGGGGCGAACTTTCAATGTGAATATCTCTCAAACCATAGCGGTTTGAGAGATAGGGTTTGTGCCATTAAGCTTATTTTTTTCGTCCTCTATACTATACTATACTATAACAAGTTTTTATGGGACATTACTAACACTTTAAGCCCCATGTCAATACATCCAAGTAACTAAAAATGTGATTAAAGACAAAATAATTTTAACCATATGAGTGCCAGTGGGGTATGTAACACATTGCAGAGCATTTCAAACCCCAGGGTTAATCCCCCTAAAGTTACCAACATCCCCTGAAATGAAACATCTGTAATTCTGATGGTCCCCGGTACCCTGGCCAGCTACTGTCCATCTGCCTTTTCAATCTTCTCTCTTCCATCCTCTTGTTTCTTTCATCTTCCTTTTTCTTCTCTTCTTTCTTCTAATCTTGTTCTTCTTTCAAAATATGTAGTTGAAAAAGAAAAAAAGTCCACTTAAAAAAAGAAACATGCCCCAAAGATTTGCTTGTCTTAACCCTTTAAGTGCCGGAGGGGTACCACTCCGGCACTCAAAGGGTTAAATGCATGCTGACATATCATGCCGAAATAAGATTCATCCATGACAAAGCCCAGGAACGACACTCAGGAACTCCACCAACCAGGAACCAGGATCATAGCTCCAGTCACTAGACAAGACTCAGTGTAGGGTGAAAGCACTCTGGATACAGCAGTCTACCCCAAGCACCAGACAACACCCGTGTAGGAGTAGAATAAGAACTGTTTATTGTAGGGGGCAGAGCGAACTGCCTAGCAAGATGGACGTCTTCTGCTCAGCTCTGAGGCCGAGACCTTGATTATTTCAGATAATGCTGCTTTATATACCCATTTCACTGCTGAAAGACTTCATCTTTCTTTACTGACTTGTTATATGGTGGTCAAAACCACATAAATATAACAGAAGGGCTAGGTGATCATATATTCCTAACACTGCGCCAGAAGGATCGTTTGTTTGGGGTGCTCAATATGGCGGATGGAGCTTTTTTACAGATGGAGGCCATTGCACACTTATTGACAAAGGCGGATCTCGCTACTTGGCGACTTGCCGACTTGGATATTTGGAGTTTGGGAGACTTTTTGGACCTTTGTGCTGTATCAAGGAGGATTCTGGCACCTACTGTGGATAATGCTTTCTTCGGGTCCCGGAGATATCTGGAGATTACTTTCTGGCTGTTGTTATGTGCTTTGCTGTTACCAGTGAAGCGAGTCCTTCTACCTACTGAATGGGGGAAGATGGAGGTTGGCTGGGATGTTTCCCTCTGGGATACAAGTTCTTAAGAACGTTCTGACAGTCGCTATGTGATCATTCCCAAAGATCCCTGTTCTGCTTTGTGATCTGGGACCCCCTGGGGTCCCCCTCCACTTTATTTTTCTGTTCTGTCTGCTTGATCACCATCACTGGTATTAGTATCACTACAAGGACCTGTGACCGTTGCTTAGGGGAGATTATAAGTTACCCCTGCTACACCTCAATCACAGTTTCAGTAACCGCTGCTCTACCCATGAGGACTATGAAGATTTGAGAACTCCAAAGTGCACTTTGGACGCTGTCCTGGCTTTGTTTCCTGCTTTGGGTTGCCGGAGTGGTCCCCTTAGGACCCCGGGGGGTCAGCCCTGGTTAGATGCTGATATTTGTTTCTTTAAGAGACAATTATTTTCATGAGACAGTAATGCTGTATGTATAAGGGAAGATGGTTCTCTTGCTTGTGGTGCATTGTCTTACCAGGGGATATGGGGGTTTGTAATACAATTTTCAAATTGGGGATTTTCCTCTTACTTTGGTGACGGTTATTTTGTCATATGTTTCTAGGTCCCTTTTGTTACTTACACTTTGTCCTATTCTTTTCACTATAATTGGCAAGTTTTGTCAAGCTTAAGACTCTTGTTCGTTAGCAGCTTATGTACTCTTTCTGTCCTGATAGGTGTCTCATCCTTGAGCTCAGGCTAAGCAGTCATTCTGGCTCTAATCTTCTGATCCCTCCAAGACCTCTATGGGGTCTACCTGTGGTATTTCTGACAGGGTGGTGGGCGAATGCCCTTCTACTCTGCCCACGTATAATTCTTTTATTTTTCTCCCTTCTGATTATGCCTTACCTTTGCTGTCTCTTTCTTTCCCTTCTCTCTTCTTGCCTATACTAACTAATTTCTGATTAGGAATGCATATCTGTCATGTTCTGGACTGGTGTACTGAACACCTGTCTATGGCCACTTTGCATACGTTTATGATTGTGTCGACATGTTCATCTTCGGTTCTGTTAGGCGCTGTATATAAGGTGACACAATTGTATTTTTTGTTATTTACTAGCAATACATTGCTTTTATTAGCGTGTATTTTGACAGTTCTAGTGTAAGCATTAGAAAATCTCTGTAAGAGGGAATGTACCAGAATTTCTACATGATTCTTCTTTCAGATTACTCTGTTGTCTTTCCTTTCCTATTGTCTCTATTACATAGTCTTAATTATTGCACTTGGTTATTACTTACCATGCTAACCATGTTTTGTTTTTCTTGAACTGATTCTGATATAACCTACAATAACTCTTGGATGTGTGATTTTCAGTGCTTTATTGTCACGGTCTCCCAGTGATATTCAGGAGTCAGTACGGTATAGTAAAATATAGTTTATTGAAAACTAGTTGAACAGCCTGTTACACGGGCCACAGTGCCTCTGGCAGCCGGTCGCGGGGCAGTCACGCGCAGTAGAGACTGCCCGCGCCACTGCTGATACAGAGCTGGACGCTCCTTCGGAGCTCCCAGCTCTGTATCAGCCGCAGCGCGGGCAGTCTCTTCTGCGCATGACTGCCGCACGCGCAGCAGTGTCTACTGCGCATGTCGGGCGTTACACACGATTTAGCGAATTATTATATAGGATAATAAGGAAACACACAGTAGTATGACAGAAATAAGCAGAGGGTCACAAACAAGCACGCGCTACTATCAGAAATAGTAAGCTGCCAAGATTGACCACAATGCTGGAGACTAGGCAGAAGCCACTGGTAGTCTCCTCTGAAACCAGGAGCTTGAACAAGCGCAGGAAAAGGAACACAATGTCTCCAATCAGGAACCACGAGCAGGATACCTGACTCACGCCTGCAGTCAGTCTAGAGGAAACTATACCTGATTCTTGCCTGCAGTCAGTATAAAGAAGTCTACCAGAGCCCCAGGTCTGCATCAGATTGGCTGTCTGCTAGGTATAAGGAACAATCGGAAGAATAGTCAGAAGCCACAGGTCAGCACCAGATAGGATAGTCAGACAAGCCGGGTCATACACAGATCAGATAGTCAGCCAGAGACACAGGTCTGCACCAGATTGGGTGTCCACTATATACAGGATCAGGCAGGAGAATAGTCAGACAGAGCCACAGGTCAGCACCAGATTGGATGGACAGACAAGCCAGGTTATACACAGAGCTCAAGGAAAACAGAACTGTATTGTACAACAATGCAAGGGCAACTGAGTCAGGACTCAGTCTGCCCTTTAAACCCCTCCTCAGGAAGTAGGTAGGAGGAGGAGTTCAGAGGGAGGAAGTAGGTAGGAGGAGACTACAGGAAGTAACACATAAAACAGAGGCCTCCTTCATTCTGAAGCCTTGTGCCTGCAGATGACGCATCTTGCTATGATGCGTCCAACAGCTACCATATCCCTACGACCATCGTGCGGACTGGACGGCCGCTGACACCGAAGGAGTCATTTCAAGCATCGCCTGAAGCAGCGGCACTGGAACAAAGGTAAGCTGTGACATTTCTATGAGAATGTTTTATATTAATGGTTGGTTATATATTTGTTGGCTTTGCCTATTATGTGAACTTTATTATCACCCAATAAAGCTTTTGGAACAAAAAAAAAAAAAAAAAAAAAGAGTCCGGAACACAAATCATAATGATATGATAATAAAGTTAAAACACTTCAACTTTATGAAATATTCCTACTTGATATATAATAGACCATGTGTACAAAGGAGAAATAAAGCAGCAGACGTGTCAATTGGAAAGGAGTTCATAAACAATACAAAAAAACACAACATACATATATCAAAGCAACACAGAACCTGGAACTAATCAATATTATAGCTATTGTGCTTTGTATTAACTGTAATAAAGAACAAATCTTTAGAAAACACACAGGGTTTATATACACACATAAACAAGTTATCCACACATATTAGAATACAATAGGATACAGGTTACTGCAAACCACATATGGGAAGCCATTGGAGCCGGTGTTGGAGGAGCACATAATACAAAGAGGCACAATGGGAACAATACACAAGTTATACAGTGGAAGCCTCAGTATGGGGGACAAAGGACTGTAATGAGCAAAAGGCATTTCAACATGAATACATTACACATAATTACAGGACAACATCAGACAAGAGCATAATTCCCTTAACAAACACAGTGCCCTGTTCCTGTGACAGCCCCCCATAGCTGGATAGTCTGTAGAAGTCTGGATTGGGCAGACCAGACTGGGTTTCCTGGTCACCCTGTGCTTACTGGGGGTACTTAGACACAAGACTGAACTGAGAAGCTGAGAAAGGAGCTTCCCTGTGAATGGAGCCCCTAGTCTGTAGGGAGATATATATCTGTCTAAATTGCACATATGTTTTCTTTATTTTTCTTTCTTTTCTTTCTTTTTTTACCATTTACAGCTTGGATTGACATCAGCATAGCCAATCCTGCTGACATAGAGACTACCTTATTCATTCATACATATGGTGCATCTTATGAATCTTTATGGACCGTAGAAGGGCCAGTCACGTGAGAAGCAAATTAGAAGTGAGTTGCAGTAACTGAGATGGGACATGACAAATGATTCAAAATCTTGGTAAGAAAAGATAGAATCCTAGAAATGTTAGATAGATGAAGGTGATATGAGTTGGAGATTGACTGAATGTGGGTATTGAAAGATAGGGGAGACAAAGGTGATGCCCAAACAGTGTGCTTTGGAGGTTGATGTGATGTTGCTGTTAAAAGTGAGGAAAATATCCAGGAAAAAGCTGGATGGAGAGGGAAGGAATAATGTAAGTTCAGTTTTAATTAGGATATATTTTATATGACCGGAAGACATCTCAGAAGACACAGCAGAGAGACAATTCGATACCCAGTACAGAAGAGAAGGGGAGAGGTGTAGGGAGGAAAGATAGATTTGTGTGTCATAAGCACAGAGTTTATTTGTTTATTAATTTTCCAAGGGAAGAGGTGTAAACTAGGATGAGAACCAAGAGAGGGCATTGACACAGAGTCCTAGGGAGTGGATAGCTTGGAAGAGAAGCAAGTGATCCACTGTATCAGGCAGCTGACAGATCCAAGAGAATGAGTATGGAGTAATGACCTTTTGACTAAGCCCACTGACACCTTGTGGCCCTTAATGGTCGACTGGAGAGAAGTGCTGTACATTTCTCCTCCGATTCTGGGCTGTACACTTCTCCCCCAGTTCTGCTTCTGACCTTAGCAATATAGAATGCCCTTACCCGCAGCGGTTGTGCTGGCAGTAGGTGCTGCCATCTGCTCTTGCCTTCATCTACCCTGCTCTGGCCCTGCATTCACTTACAGTCAAGCTGTGATCAAGGCCGAACAATAACTGCATGCAGTGGCAGAGCAGGCTAAAGGAACCCAAGAGGAGGCGGCAGCATCTACTGCTGGCACAGCAGCTGCGGGAAAGGGCATTCTGTATTGCTAAGGTCAGAAGCAGCACAGAACTACCCTCTGCTCCTTAGCACAAGATCTAAAGACACTTCTCTTTAATGACCTCCACTCATGTATTTCCAAGTATCTTTCCAATGCCAGCATGTGTACAAGTTTTTAGGCGTCATTTTCATGGACATACGCATGTATGGAAGTGTGTGAGGTCTGTGTCCAATCTAAGAAAAGGATATCCTCTGAGAAGATCCCAGAAGATATTGTCAACTGCTTCATTTTCTCATTTCAAATAAAAATCCCCCAGATAAGTCCAGTAGTTTCTCTTATCCAACCTCAATGTCTCCTGGACCAGATACACACACAGGATTACAGACACTGCAGGAGATCACACTCAGCCCTCCCCTCCCGCAATATAGAACTTTTCCTCAACTCATTCTCAATTAACAAAGCAACAATATCAAAGCACACTCATGTACAGACTTACTCTTTGTGGTAGTAAAAGCAATAAGTTTAAACATATTGGTTTTTCTATTATGGAGGCTCTCTACCGTTGCTGCAGTTGGATATTGTTGCTGGGATTGGAGGTCTTGTGTCCTGTCTACCAACACTGGAGAGATGTAGGTTATGGTGGTCAGTGATCTTTCCCTATTTATTATATTGATATGTAGTGAGTGATCAGTGCCACTGAGTCATCTTTTTTGGACTCTCTATTAAGTCTATGAACATACCATACACAAGCTGCTGAGTGTTGCTTCTGTCCAATAATCCTCTGAGTGTCAGAGAGGTATGCAATGCATTGCTTTGCATACCCCTCTGGCACTAAAAATCTCAAAATCTTCCTTCTGTGCTGGGAAAAAAAAAAAAAAAAAAAAAAAAAAAAAAAAAAAAAAAAAATATATATATATATATATATATATATATATATGAGAAATGCTTTACACTTGAGAAAGGGAGGTTCTCCCGAAAGCTTGTCAATCCAAAATTCTGTTAGTCCGATAAAAAAGGGATTGCAAGATACTTATTTTGTTTGTTATTTTACATCTGCATCACTGGACTAATACAGCTACAATCTCCACTATATATATACATATATATATATATATATATATATATATATATATATATATATATATATATATATAGATATATATATATATAGATATAAATAATAGACGCTTCACAGTATTTTAGCCATGGAGAGTGTTATTTCAATACTGTCAGAGTTGTAATTCAAGAGTAGTTGAATGATAAATTATCCCGTCCCTCCCCTTTTACTGATGTAACACTGCTCACCTCAGAGCAGCAAGACTGTCCGGATGGATTGTAGCAAGGGCCAGTCTTCGGTGAACATAAGGAAAAAACAGAAAAACCTGTCAAGGTGGGCAGGGTTTTCCTTATGTTCACAGTAAGAAGACTGTTCCTTGCTGAGATCTGTCTGGTCCCAGGATCATATTCCACATCTGAGGGGAGGTGTATTACACTAGGTAAAAGGGGCGAGAGAAGGATACTTTATCATTCAATTACTCTTGAACTACAACTCTGATAGTATTGAAATAACACTCTCCATGGCCAAATACTATGAACATTAATTGGAGCTGCATTTTTTGTGAAACATTACTATCCCTTTAACATACATGCTTTTTAAGGGTGTGAATGGCTGGACTAATTAGGGTGTCAATGCTGGCAAAGTGTTTTGTGTTAGGTAATGCAGGTTAAAAGTATAATCATGGTGTATTCTCTTCATTGTAATCTTAACACACACTTCACAACACATGTATCCAAAAATTACACTTCACATAACTGAATACAACTATTAAAAAACAGACAAGCACATCACACTGCTAGTAGATAGATAGATAGATAGATAGATAGATAGATAGATAGATAGATAGATAGATAGATAAAGAGAGATATAGATAGATAGATAGATAGATAGATAGATAGATAGATAGATAGATAGATAGATAGATAGATAAAGAGAGATATAGATAGATAGATAGATAGATAGATAGATAGATAGATAGATAGATAGATAGATAGATAGATGTATATGTGTAAGTGCAGCATATCATAATATAGTAGCATACAAAAGAAATGGTAACCCTTTATTTTGAATTTACATATGCTGCAAGTACATAATATTTAAATATGCATAGTCATCTTCCATATACTTATTTTCTTTTCATAGTCATCTTTTTATAATTTCTATACTTGTGCAAAGGTAATATGTCATTCATTTTACTGTGACTCCTGAGATCAGCTGGCTCCTATAGTACCTCATAATCATGTTCATAGCACTGCAATGTGCCGGTCTGTATAATAAAGCACTGCCTCTCCCACTGTATATCATAGAACTGTTTCCCTTTAGTACAGGTTTTGGATTACACTGTGTTAAAGAAGCTTTGCTATCAGCTGACGTTTACCTCTAACTTCACAGCAATATGCTGCTGTCCCTAGTTGCTGTCCATAAATGTCCCCCATAGGGCTGATCCTGGGTCTCCCATTGTTGGGCTTCTGGTGATTCTCTGCAATATAGTTTTTCAATATATAACCGGAGTGAGTGTCAGGCAAAATAAAGATACTGATTTAGCTTCACTAGTATTTATATCCAGAGTTCAATGGCCACATGGAGTCAGCTGGTAATGGTTTTCCCTAAAAGTGCAAAAGATTGAACTGAAATATGCTGTATTCTTTCCAAGTTACTACTGTCAGATGTCCCCTGTAGTGATGGTCTCACTCTGGGCTTCCAATGTCTCAGTGTAGTGTGTCTGTCTGTTCTGCTGGTCCCCTCCTGAAGTGCCCAATGAGGCGCACCAATGTACCATTACAGCAAATTGCAGGAGTGAGATAAGAATGTTCCTAAATATAAACTCCTGGTGCAGTTTCCTTCTGTTATGTTACATAAAAATAATGTGCTGTTGTCACTCCCAGATGCTATTAGCAGATGTCCCCTATAGTGCTAGTCTCACTCCTGAGCTTCCCATTTCACACTATAGTGTGTCTCTCTGAGACACTGATTTCCTCGGCTCCCAATGATGTGCTGCAATGTATCATTGTACTCAGTTGCAGAAGTGAGATAAGAATTCTGCTTTATATAAAATCCTAGTGCAGTCTACATCTATTATGTTATACTGATAATAAGGAGAGTGGGAAAAAAGGCTGAGTCCTTAATACATACATTCTTGTTCAGCTCAAGAAACAGTTATGCTCCATATTCTGTTCGGTATCATATCATATGAATGATTCTGCATTATTAACACTGCACTAAAATAGCTCTTGTGAAATCACTTGCCCAGATAGTGTTGCCTAAATGGGTGTTTTTCACTTTGCATAGAACACCCTAACACAGCATGCTACATCTTGGTTGCCCTCACGTTGGGCAAATAAAGGTTTCAAATAAAGACCTGTTCATTAACAGAACAGTACACAGGACAAGGGGCCACCCGCTTAGACTTGAGGAAAGGAGATTTAATCTACAACAGCGGAAGGGTTTCTTTACAGTAAGGACAATAAAGGTATGGAATGCACTTCCGGAGGAGGTGGTGCTATCAAATACATCAGATGCCTTTAAAAGGGGCCTGGATACTTATTTAAAAGAGCATAATATAGAGGGCTATGTACGTTAGTATTGGGATTAATATTTAGTTAGGGCTTGTTGATCCAGGGAGAAATCTGATTGCCATTTGAGGTCAGATGCCTTCTTTTGGGTCAGCGATGGTAAACAGGAATAGGAAAAGGGTTGAACTGGATGGACGCAAGTCTTTTTTCAACCTAAATTACTATGTAACTATGTAACTATGTAGCATGACAAAGCCACACAGTTGGCTATGGGCCTCACATGGATCATTTACTCAGGTTACATTGGAGGATGTGATGTTGTTCACATCCTCCATTGACTGGCTAAAAATCATGAACATCAGCAAAAATATATTGCCTATGGTCATGTGGGCTGACTTTATGCCACCTCCCCTGCCATGCCCCCGTGTGAGAGAATAATCACAGGAACTCAGGACATAGTGTGCTAAAATGGAGTATAGCTAAGTCATTCACGTGAACATAGCTTACTGCTGTATTGTCTGCGTGAAGTCATGAACATGGCCATAGACAATGGGACATTTTTCCTGAGTGTGGAATTTTTCTTGCCATTTGTTTACGTGAAAAGGAATTTTCATGTGGAAAAAATGAGGTTGTGGTTTCTTTTAGAAACATTTCCTATCAATGCACACTAATTATTAATAATAATAAAAGTATTTTACCAGGAAGGATACATTGAGATTTGTCTCTTGCTTTCAAGTATGTCCTGGGGTATAGATGTTATTATTACCCAATTTAAAGGTATAGTAATGTCAGAAAAAAAGTATTAACTATATGGTAGATACAATTAAAAGAGAGTACTTTCACTTATTTGTATCTTTCAAATCGTTATGGCTTGAGAGATATATACGAAAATAAAGTTCTCCGCTCCATCCCCTTTCTGCTTGACGAGCTGTAAAGCTGTGAGAAGCAGATTCTGGTCGCTTGACCAGATGCAGCGCTTCAGCAGCACCAATATAACAATATCTAAAGACAAATACTTCCTTTAGAACGGTCTAGAAAGTGTGCCTGGTTTGCAAGCACACTTTGTAGACCATTCTAATGAAGTATTTATTTCTAAATAGTGTGATTTCAGCTCTGCTGAAGAGCCTCTGTCTGGTCAAATGACCGGAATCTGGAGCTGTCAGCTAGATGGCAGACTTGAGCGAAACAGCCAGGAAAAGGCAACTTTAGCAAGTTATATCTCTCAAACCATAAAGGTTTCAGAGATAAGACTAACATCAATGTTAACCTTTTTTTAACGTCTACAATATTAAATCAACTTAAAATTAACCATTACAATCCCTTTAATAGTATTTTACCATTAATATTTTATCATTAACTAGTTGAACAGCCCGTTACACGGGCCACAGTGCCTCTGGCAGCCGGTCGCGGGGCAGTCACGCGCAGAAGAGACTGCCCGCGCCACTGCTGATACAGAGCTGGACGCTCCTTCGGAGCGCCCAGCTCTGTATCAGCCGCGGCGTGGGCAGTCTGTACTGCGCATGACTGGCGCACGCGCAGCAGTGTCTACTGCGCATGTCGGGCGTTACACACAACTTAGCGAATTATTATATAGGATAGTAAATTAGATTGTCTTGCAAAACACTGTATGTGAATAACAGCAAATATTTCCACACACAGAGCTGCAATATACATAAGACAATGTAGGAGAGTGCCTAGGGCCCATAGAAATGTGAGGGGCCCACCCCAGGTTTCTCATAGGCTGTTGATAGAGAGGAGAACTTGAGAGCACTTGTACGACTGTTCTCTGCTCTGCTTCCTGAAGTGTTGCTGTCATGTGAAAGAACAGTTCCCTGGTCTCCCTCTTACCTCATACTCCCAGGTAACTTGGTGCAAATTTGTAGTTGGGTAAGAGGAAGTCATGGAACTGCACCACAATGATGCACTTCACACTACAGGAAACTGTACAGGTACAAGACCTGCATTGTGTATGAGGGCTGTGACTACCAGTGGAACCATGATGGGAGGCAGGCAGTGTGTATGTGGGCACTTATGTAGCACCATTTCAGTTTTAAGCAAGTTCTGGGGTTGGTATCAATTTTGTAGCTTCATTTCAATTGTATGCTCCGTGGCATTACTTGTGTAGCCCCATTTTATTTGATAGCTCTGTGGTATCATGTGTGAAGCTGCATTTCAATTACTAGCTCTGTGGTATCACTTGTGATACCCATATCAGCCAACTCTCCCAATTTACGCGGGACAGTCCCAATTTTAGGGCCCAAACCCATTGTCCCGCCGCATTTAGACTATGTCCCGCTTTTCTGGTCTCTACCCCGATACCAGCAGGCTGCATGTACTGCTCCAGCAGCCTTAACACTTTTATTTGTGTCACGTCATCATGTGAGCCACGGCAAGACATCTAATTAACTGTGCATGAGTGTCGTCTGTGTGTGCACATATGCACTGTACTCAATCCTTGGCCACCTTCTGAGTAATTTCTGCGTGTTGAGTGCTAGTTAGCTGCAGTGTCTGAGAAGCACGCAATGAGCCTCTGAGCTAGTTCAACTCTGTCTTGCCAGACAGTCCAATAAGTCTCCCTCCTGTCTGACTAGGTACAAATAAACTGAGTGATTGTATCTGACTGAGCAGTGCTGCCTGAGTAAAGTTGCACGGGCAGGTCAGGGTTTGGAAGAATGGCAACGTGTATTTACTTCATGGACATGAGACTGCCTCACAGTCAGGGTCTGGCCTCGTAATGACACGGCTGGAGGCAGCAGGTTCATGATGTACACAGACACGGTGAGTAAAGTCACTGTGACTGCGAGTGAGTTTAGTATATTTATCTACAATACTTTATCACTGTTAAATACTTAGCCAGTTAAGCTCATACTCTGTTTCATTAGGGAATTACCTAAGTACATCTTATGCACAAAAACCCTGATTCTTGCTGCCAGCCTGGGGTATTTATTGATGTAATCATTTGCTGATGTCCTTAATGCCAATGGTGCTAGACGGTGGGGCTCATTAGGAATGTATTAGGTTAACTCAAGTCACAGGAATTCAACAACCACACACTTTTCTGTTTATAAGGCAAAGTGTTATTAAAATGTTCAACTCGTTGAGTGCCAGAGAGGTATACAATACATTGCATACCTTCCTGGCACTGAAAGGGTTAATATACATTTTGAAGGAGGTCTTGCTATAGCTTTCTATGGAATGCTTGTGTCAATGGCATAAGCTCTACATTGATAGCAATAGCAAATGCACCATCATAAAATGGAATGACCAAGAACATGTTAAGCTCAAAAATAGAAATATGTGCTGTATTCATCTTAAATGAATTACCTATGCCCCCCACCCCCCAGAAAATGCATGCATTTTTATTTAAAACAATGCCAGGTTTAGTGCAGTACAACCATAGATAAGTACAGCTATATCAGAGCAGACTAGCATCATCTTCCTATCAGCAGTAAGAACTCTGACCTTGTTTGGTTCAGCAGCAAATACTCTCTAGCAGTGGCAGACCACAGAACAAATTCATTTTTGGGCCCCAAATTCAATGTAAATGGAAAGACATATTCTTTTTTAATAGCAAATATGCCCATACAGTTGCATGGTCCCTAGTGCTTTGCACCTGCTGTACTGATGGTAGTTCTGTTCCCTGGTCTCTGCTAATGGGCTGGGAGAATATGAATCTAGAACTGTTGCTGGATTTCAATTTCCATCAGCACACCACCCAAGTGTCCCTCTTTAGGAGATATTAGGGGTACATCCCTCCCAAGTGTCCCTCTTTAGGAGATATTACGGGTACATCCCTCCTAAGTGTCCCTCTTTAGGAGATATTAGGGGTCCATACCTCCCAAGTATCCCTCTTTAGGAGATATTAGGGGTCCATACCTCCCAATTGTCCATCTTGAGGAGATATTAGGGGTCCATAGCTCCCAAGTATGCCTCTTTTTGAGATACTAGGGATCCATACCTCCCAAGTGTCCCTTTTTAGGAGATAGTAGGGGTCCATACCTCCCAAGTGCCCCTCTTTACGAGGAAAAGGTCCTCTTCGAGACCCAAATCCCTATGTCCCTCTTTCCCATCCCGGTGTCCCTGTGTTTAGGAGATCAGACTGGTGTGTATGTAAGTGTATCACATTGCTCCACAGCAATAAAACACATATTAACGTCTTGGCATCCCTGGTCCTGGGAAGTAACCTTCCCTTAAGGACCGCTTTGAAGACTCCAACGTGCCGGCACACGTGATCTGTGATGTGTACCTGCATGCCGCACTGGGGACTGAGACCGCTCCAGTATTGGAACGGTCAATCTCACTCCCCGTTTTTACTTACAGCGCTCCAAGAGGAGCGCTGTAAGTAAAATGTACATGACGTGCAATGACTGTCACCGGTCCTTAACGCAAAAACTGCGGGATGGTCATGGCACATCACACGGTCATTAAGGAGTTATTGTTTGTATAAACTTAAGTATCTGTGTTTATACATTAGACTGTAAATAAAATACTTTAGTCTTGTTCAAAATCATTTATTCATTTACACCAGTGGTTCTCAACCTGTGGGTCGCGCCCCTTCGGGGGTCGAATTACAATTTGCCAGGGGTCACCGAAAGGGTACACCTTAGTAAAGCTCCAACATGTAAGTGACTTGTCTCGCTCTCAAATGATTTGACAGTGACTGAGGCAGGCAGTCACTGTGAGCCACAGGCAGCAGCGCAGGAGACTTGGAGAGACGGAGCCTACTCACTGACTCACATGATGACGTCAGGCACGCGCGCACACACGCACCGCAGACAGAAGATGCAGAGAGAGCAGCGGGAGCGGGAGCAGAGACAGAATGCAGCAAGTGAATGAGTGAGTCTGGCAATGATGCTGGGAATCAGGACGGGTTGTTGTATATGCTGTACTGTACTGGACAGGCAATGAGGAGCTGATGGGGCAAGTTGGACCTGATGGGGGCAAGTTGGAGCTGATGGGGGGCAATATGGAGCTGATGGGGGCAAGTTGGAGCAGATCAGGGCAAGTTGGAGCTGATGGGGGCAAGATGGAGCAGATCAGGGCAAGTTGGAGCTGATGGTGGCGAGTTGGAGCAGATCAGGGCAAGTTGGAGCTGATGGGGGCAAGTTGGAGCAGATCAGGGCAAGTTGGAGCAGATCAGGGCAAGCTGTAGCTGATGGGGGCAAGTTGGAGCAGATCAGGGCAAGTTGGAGCTGATGGGGGCAAGATAGAGCAGATCAGGGCAAGCTGGAGCTGATGGTGGCGAGTTGGAGCAGATCAGGGCAAGTTGGAGCTGATGGGGGCAAGTTGGAGCTGATCAGGGCAAGTTGGAGCTGATCAGCGCAATGTGGAGCTGATGGGGGGCAATGTGGAGCTGATGGGGCTAAGTTGGAGCTGATGGGGCTAAGTTGGAGCAGATCAGGGCAAGTTGGAGCTGATGGGGGCAAGATGGAGCAGATCAGGGCAAGTTGGAGCTGATGGTGGCAAGTTGGAGCAGATCAGGGCAAGATGGAGCAGATCAGGGCAAGTTGGAGCTGATCAGGGCAATGTGGAGCTGATCAGGCAATGTGGAGCTGATGGGGGCAAGTTGGAGCTGATGGGGGCACGTTGGAAATGATGGGGGCAATGTGAGGGCAATATGGAGATCAAGGGGCAAGCTGGAGCTGAAGGGGCAATATGGAGCTGATGGGGTGAAATGTGAGGGCAATGTGGAGATGATGGAGGGGCAACTTGAGTGCATGCATGCAACAGTAATAGAGACAAAGACACATGAAACAGACATACACTGGCATCCAAGGGGTTAAAACATTCATTTTTGTCTTTTATTAAGTAGCTTCTAGTACATAAAACCCCACGAACAAATGGTTAATATGAGAAGTTTATGGCGGGGAGAGGCGCATTTGGGATCCTGCCTAGTCCACATGGCTATTCTTATTAATAAATATTTGTAATTCCAGAGGTCACTGGTTTGAGCTGCCTAGTAATGTATTCTCTCTTTATATAGACCAGTTCTACCCGTACTTGTCCCTAGAAGCCATTACATAAATCTTCATACTGTGACCTCATTCCTTATTTCGGAAGACTGCTGATTAATTTCAAACTAGGTAGCTAAATGTCCTTAGAACAACTGGATTGGGTGTGAACCATGATAATAATGTCATATTCAGTATCATACTGATTAACACAGAACTAGAACAGGTGCGGCGCCAGTGTGTATCCAGCCTACCTGGAAGGTGTGCGGTTTCAGTCTCTGTCCTTTCTCTAGTGAGGGGGTATTTTCTTGTGAACAAACGAGTAAAACTGCAGAGTTCATAAATCTAACAGAGTCGTCAGGCTGGTTTACTCACTACAGTAACCAGTGTATCCATATGGCACTTAAAGTATTAATGCAGAAAACTGTATGTAAATGTCTTTCAGTGAAATATATATTAGGTATGCGCAGGGTATGATCAGGTGACCAGACCTTCCCTTTAATGCAAAATAGTTATGAAAAATGCATTCTTCAGAATTGCACAGCATAAGTACAACTCTGTAGTGTGTGTTTTCATAGGCATCCTGCTTTAAAGGAAAGGTCGGGTCACATTAGGGTATTGTGCAGTCTGGACTTGGCCTGGGGCAGTAAAATATATAATTCCTTTTACTGTGTACAGATCTAGCTAGAACTACATCTGAATAACTTACCCCAGTTGAGGGGCTTTGTCAGCCTAAACTAACACGCAGTTTAGGCTGGCCACGCCTCACCTTCAATTGTAAGGACGTAGAGTAAGCATGGGAAGTAGGCATATTTCAGCTTTGCAGCCCTGCAGTATGCATTTTTGTGTATCCCAGTTAAACGTGAGGTCTGGTTAGCATAATAACAATTCTCTGGAATAAAATATTAGTTATATGGGTAACAACTCCCTTTCCAGCTCTTTCACAGCAAGAAAGCACTCCATGTAGGGCAGAACTTGACAATTATTGAACAGCCCCAACCATCTTTTGACGGGATTTGTAGTCCTAAACAGCTGGATGTCCATCACTTGGCAATCCCTGCTTGTAGGCAGTACTGGGTTTGAAACCACACCCCTAATGTAGGCTGGTTACAGAATCTGTCAGGTTACGGATTACACCTGACTCAGGAACACACACATTCATTACTGAGGACAAATATTCGCTGTAACGCATCAGAGAGCTGCTAGAGATACAGGTATGTTTTATTCTCAGTTCTAGGGGCATATACCAGCAGGACTGGTTTTAAGGATATCTCTGACACAGTGAGAACCTTGTCAGTTATTAATTATTTGATTAATGCCTACCAAATATCCCTGATTTCCAGAGCAACACCTGTTTTTTTTTTTTAGCTCCCTGTACCTTTATCCAGCTGTCTCTGTATTTGTCTTAGATTTTAAAATTGAATTTCTTACTCTTGTTCTGTGTGCTCATTGTCATAATTTTTAAGTGTTATGTTAGTATTGCCTATGAATATGATTTCATGTAGTATTTCATATACTGTGACCAGATGTCCATTTTAACCCGGAGGTTTACAAGAAAAATATGGCTGAGTTATTATTATTAGTGTAGCTCCAACTTATTCCACCGCACTGTACAAGAGGGAATAGACATACAGAGATATTAAATAGTACAGATGGAACAGGGAAAATAAAAGGATCAGAGGACCTGGTTACATTTGTTCTTGAACAGTCTTACAGAATAACATTTTCATAAGCATTCTATATTAAAATGAAAATTAAATCTATTAGCATTAATTTAGGTATGAGTTATGTTTATTTTGCTTTTGAAATGAAGTTCTAACTTTGCTGTTGTTGTGCTATACTGTACTATGGACCAGTAATGTCACTCTTTAATGTAACTATCCAGTGGAAAAGCTTCCCTGGAATTTTTTTTTAAATATTGGTATATGATTAACTGCCTTTAAACCTGACCTGATGTCTGAGGACTAACACTGAGAAACACTGAAGGGGACAGTGGGGCACATTTTCTAGCTGATCAATTATGTGGAGTTAGGGAGGTTACCTTTTTGGTGAAAATCCTAAATAGCTTAGTTTCATCTTAGCCCTTTAACGACTGCCCGCTCCGGTGAGTGGGAGGCCATTAAGGACCACTGACTTTTTTTGGGTTTTTTTAGTGACTTGAATTCTGGGATGGCAGAGCGGCATGCATCCCATAATTCCATGACTTGCCAGGACTGCCAGCAGTCCTTAAGTGCCGAAACTGACGTGACAGTCAAATCATGGGTCCTCCGTAAGGGGTTAATAGCTCTCTAAGCAAGCAAAATATTCGAGGTACCATGACTGTCTACAGTGTTTGGTTATAAACTAAAACTAATGATGAATCAGGGGTGATTCCCCAAAAAGAAAGGTACCAGGTTGCCTCATTCTGCTGTGATACGTTGCCCTTCTGATAGCATGCAATGGCGTATCGTCTTACTGATAACGTGTAATATAGGCTGACCGTACATAAGTGTTCACTGGTAACACACATGTAAATACAGTCTGCATGGCTAATTTGTAATAGTTTTTTTTTTTTTTTTTTTTTTTTATGTGTTCCTGTTTAAAGGTGCGTTCTGATCAGTGCCAGAGGGGTATGTACAGCAATGCGTACCACTCTGACACGCAAAGGGTTGATGTAATGGGGTACTGATCTGCTGGAAGCATGTTATTGTTTACTGCCATGCTGAACTTTGTAAACTGCAATAAAGATATATAGACTTCAGGGCCCTAAGTTCTAAAGAAAAGTGAAGTAACTCTGGGTCAAAGCAACTGCATCATATGGATGAATACAAATTACCTACATTTCTGTTGATTTAAATTAGAACTTTTTATCCCGTTGAAGTTTATTGGATTTTTATCTAGAAAAATGTTTTACTGGGAAGAATACATTGAGATTTCTCTTGTCTTCCAGTATGTTCTGGAGAGTTTACAGTAATGAGTTACATATTTACACAAATAGAGAAACATTCTATATACACACACATAAACATATGCACATAATAAAAACAATATGTAACTGTATATATTTTTTAGGTATAATGAAGCATTTATTTCTAACCCCTTTAGGACCAATGATGTGCCACAACCGGCATGGGTAAAACGTGTGATAAGGACCCATGATGGTTAGAGAGAGAGGAAAAAAAAGTGCCAGTTTTAGACTGGGAGAAGATTTTTTTTTTTTTTTTTTTTTTTTTTTGTTTTTTTGGTGGGGGTAGGTTAGTACACACCACCTTAAAAGGGAACTATTACCCCAGATAAAGTCCCCCCCCCCCAATAATTACCCACCTAGTTATAAGCTTACCAATGGTGCTGTTATCCAGAATAATTACTGCATTACTCAGAAATCCTACTTGTGCCGAAATCTGATGGCCGGGCAACAGAGCTTTAGAGGCATCTGCAACTCCTCCTACAGGAGACCGGGACTGACCGCAGCCACACAGATGTCTGTAAGCAAAGATGTCTGCACTCTTGCCTGCCTGTCAGTCTCGGCACAAGTAGGATTTCTGAGTAATGCGGTAATTATTCTGGATAACTGTACCATTGGTAAGCTTATCGCTAGATGGCTAATGATGGGGGGGGGGGCCTTATTTGGTGTGATAGTTGCCCTTTAAGACCTCTCTAGAGTTCAAAGGGTTAAAAAGCAACATTAATATGGATGGGAAATTTTATTTTTCATCTGTGGTGCAGTTGGTTTGCTCCAGATTTTTTTTTTTTTTTTAGAACTTAACCCCTTACAGTCCAGAAGGTTGCACAACACATTGCTTCATTGCTTAAGGGGTTAATTCTAGCCTGGATTCCCTCTTGAATCTTTATCCACCTATAGGTATACATAATCACTCCAAAATATTTATTTTAAATTGAGTATTATGAATTAATAAATAAATAAAATAATCCTCACAGGGTGCGTCATTTTATCAAATAGCAGAAGGAGAAAACGCCCAGTGCTCTTAGGTGTTGTGAAACCAAGAGTTCTCAAACACCCTGGCATGTAAGATTGATTTATTTATTTAGAAAATGTTTTACCAGGAAGAATGCATTTAGATTTCACTCATTTTCAAATGTCAGAGACCTCTGAAAAACATGGATTTAACCCCTTAACGACCCTTGACGGTCAAAGTATGTCATGGGTCGATCTGAGTTAACGACCCATGACGTACTATGACCCTCATGGAATTCCGGGCTCCCCCCGCGGCTGCACGCCGTTCGGGGAGTCCGGAACCAGAAAAAAAATGCTCCGTGGTCCTTAAGTGACCGCGACACTCCGATCGGAAGGTCGTTAAGGGGTTAAAGGATAACTAACACCTCCTCATAAACCCCATTTAAATTGCTTTGGGCAAAAAATACTAATGGGCTCTGTGCAGTTTGTGTTTCTGGAAGAGAAAATATCTTCAATCAGTCCTGGATATTATATCCATGGAGGCAGACATGATGGTTGATGGCGTTTTTGTGCACCCTCCTGTTCCTTAAAGCGTCAAGAACACCATGTGAACAGTCTGCGGTCCTGCTATCAACTATCATGTCTGCCTCCATGGACACAGCATCCAAGGATGATTTAAGATATAAACCAAGGAGAGAGGAAAAATTCAGAAGCCATAGTAAGTTAAATGGGGGTTTATTATGAGGTTTTAGATCTCCTTTAAGTGTTCAAAAAATGGCTATATAAATTGAAGCAATGTCTCCACCTTGTACATAGATCTCCACAAATTATAAATACTCAATGTAATCTGATTATAATGTTGTTACACCTTGGTATTTCCTCATGAAATTCACTTGTCTGTGTAAGAACACCCATTCAATGTAAAAAGGACACTTACACCCTCTACCTACTTCATATGTAACGTAATAGGTTTTAACTCAGGAGTAGGCAACCTCCGGCACTCCAGCTGTTGGTGACTGTAACGCCAGTCATCCTGAACCACACTTTGGCTGGTTGGGGATGATGGGAATTGTGGTCTGCAACAGGTGAAGTGCCAGAGGTTGTCTACCTGTGTTCTAACCCTTTCTAAAGCAATGCACTGGACATCACGCTGCCACTCAGAGGCTGATTTTAATAAATATAATTAACAGCACCATAGGTGTAACTGGGTTCACCTTCCCCGGGAAGATATCAGACCTGGTACCGGGCTAGTAGCCTTCTGCAGCCGCCTGAAGTCAGCAGAACCCTCGGTCGCCTCCACAGCTTCTCTGCCAAGGATGGGGGTCACAAGAAGACCCTTGATACCACCCCTCAAGAAATGGACAGGACACGCTTCTTGATCAACCAAGAACACACACTTTATTCCACTCAAATTCAGCACTTTTATGTACAGTTAAACACATTATGGTAACTTAATCAAATCAGGTTTACAAAAGACTGAATTCACAGAACAATGACATAATTGTAACTTCATTAACAAGTACAAAGGAAAGGTTGTGGGAACTTGGTGATACAATGGGTGTTTGGGGCATACAATGGGCTGGGGTGACTGATTGGAACAATGGGTAGCAGTCTTGGGGGACGCCAGGGTCTGAGCCCCGCTTCTGGGTCTCAGCCAATGAGAGACCGAGCTACGGAGTCTTCGCAGCCAATCCCAGAGCCGCCGACATTTTCCCATGTTAAGTCAATGGTGTCCTTTTAACTCAGTCTCTGGGTCGGCGGCCAATCAGGGAGCGAGCGACGGCCCCATTCTAAATCAATGGGAAATTCTCCGTAGGCTCGATGTTCGACAGCCAATGAGAAAGGGGCCGACCATCCGCCATGTTAACTCTATGGCGTCCCTTTAACTCCCATTCCTCCAATCAGATGGCGACCGACCATTCGCCATGTTATCCTTATGGCGTCCCTTTAACTCCAGCTCCACCAATGGGACGTTGGCCGGCCGCACAAAGTCCCACTGTAAGGTGTCTGCCCCTTACTTACCCCCGTGAATCCCACTCCTCCGCTGAACAGGTTTCCCTGGATGTTTCCAGGACACAGCTCCAGTAACTGGTCCCTACCCGTTACAATAGGGTATAACTAAAAATTACCATTGATTTAAGTGCAATACATACAGGGTCTGTAGACCCCATATTAGTATTTGCCTAAAGGCAAATCAGCTGACCCATTCATTTCCTTTTTGCTCATGACTCGGAGTTGAGACGGGAAGTAGTCAGAACTGTTTTAAAAATTAATCTGTTTCCTCCTTTTCTAATTAAATTTACCCAAGGTGATTATCATTTAATAGTCTGTAGCATAGAAACCTACAGTTTTTGTAGTGTGTGTGAGGACAGAGTTGATTTTTAGACATCCAGATAGTGGCCTAAAGTGGATCGAAGTGATAGACAATTTTTACTTCTCTTTAACATTAACTGTGTTCAATTTTTTGTAATATAGTTCTTGAGAAATTAGCTATTATTTCTTCTGTGTCCCATCCATGGCCATTAACCTCTATAGGTACTTGTCTCTTCCCCTTCATCCTGATGTTGGACCAAACTAAAAACTACTTAAGATCATCCACTTCCTTTTCTGTCAGTCTTTTTAGTCCTACAGCCGGAAGGAACACATCGCATCCATGGAGAGCTGTAAAGACTACAATTATTTAAAAAAGAAGACCGGGCTTTGCGATAGCCGGCCTGGTAGGAATCTGTTCCTCCTTTCTTGCCGCATGTCTTATCGAGACACAGGAAACAAGCTCAGGATGATGCGCTTCCGGCCAGCAGCGTTCCAGGAAGTCAGAAGGCGGCATGGTACGCTGGAGCATGGACTCTGTCATAATGCCTAATGTGGGGGAAAGATTCAGGCATCAGAGGATGCTGTAAGTCCTCCTTTATTTTATAACCTCTTGCTCTGCTGTTTCCGGTGGGCCTCTGCGTTGCACTCTGAAACGCAAGCCAATTACTCCATACTATATAAATGGTTGCTTGCATCTGTGCTTAGTTCCCTTTGAGAAAATGTTTTAGGTAGTGACATACTGTTATTTTTTATAGCATATTTTATTAAAAGTTATGTTTCAAGTGTTAGTATGGCTACTACTCTAAAATCTGCTTCCTCTAAGGATAAACCAGTACCTGAAGTAAAGGAGAAAAAAAAGACGTCGGTCACAAATCTAAAACCTGTGCAGGATGTGATGCTATTATTCCTCTGGAATCAGTTTTTAGAATGTCTCAGAAAGACTACAGGCACAGAAGTTCCCAATCAGCTGCAATATTTCCTATCCTGGATGAAAGTTTCAATGCAGGAAACTTTTTCAAGTATACAGGCCCTACCAAGAAAAAGGCAGAGGACTGAAGACCCTGAAGAGGGTACGTCATGCAAATTAGGTGATTTTGAAGAAGTAAGTCTTATGGAAGTATTGTCCCAGTATTCGTCTGAGGAAGAGGGTGAAATTCAGGAAGAAGATGAAGGCACATTTAATCTTGATAAAATAGAGCCATTTTTAAAGCTAATGAGAGAGACACTTGGCCTGGTTGAAGAACAGAAACATCAAGGGGTATTGAACACTGATTTCATGGGGAACAAAAGAGAAATGCCTGTATTCCCAGTTCATCATTCAGTGTCAGAATTGATAAAGACCGAATGGGCTAAAGGTGACAAGAGAATGTCTGCATCTAAACGGCTATCAAAAATGTATTCATTTAGGGAAGAAGATACATGGGTTGCTCCGCCTAACATAGATGCGTCAATCGCCCAAATTGTAAGAAGTACAACAATCCCTATGGAAGATGGGTCTTCCTTAAAAGATGTGATGTATAGAAGAATTGAAAATCCCTTAAAGAAGCAATTCTCCTTAATTGGACAAAAACTAAAGATAGTAACTGCTTTAGTCTGTATGGCCAGAACTGCTAGAATTTGGCTGTCTGAATTAGAACAACACATTGAATCTTCGGTGTCAAGATCAAAATTTTTAAAAGTAGCCACTATTAAAGAGGCAATAGCTTTTTCTTGTGATGCTTCATTAGATTCTATTAGGCTATGCAGCAAGATCCTCATGCTCCAAACCCGATCTCTCAAACCACTATGGTTTGAGAGATATAGGGATTCAAAGTCCCTCCACCTCCCCTTCTCCTGATGTTAGCTGTAAAGCTGACAGCAGGAGAATCGAGTCGTACGACTCGAGGAGGCTCTGCAGCAGAGCCGAAATCGCATTATATATAAATAATTAAAATCATTGGAAAGATCTACAAAGGGTGCCCGGTTTGCAAGCACACTTCGTAGACATTTCCAGTGAATGAATTCTTTATAGATAGCATGATCTTGGCTCTGCTGCAGAGCCACCTGCTGGTTCCCTGACCGGGATTTCCTGCTGTCATCTAGATGCTGACGTCAGGAGAAAGGGAGAGAGGGGCGAACTTTGAATCCTTTTATCTCTCAAACCATAGTGGTTTGAGAGATCGGGTTTGGAGCATATTGATTATTTTTTTAAAGGCTACAGAACTGGATATATATATATATTTTTTTTTTCTGGCACTCAGAGGGTTAACATCACCTGGACCTTGGCCCGTGTACACAGGCTTTTACACTAGTTGTCTATAAACAATAACAAGAACCAAGGTTAGCAAGTTAGACACAAGAGTTCCTATAGTATCCATTTTGCTAATGCAGTTAACTGAATGACTCTAGGCTGAGCCCACACGTGGTGCATTTCTAATAGCCCAAGTAGAGGTAAGTTTCACATTGAACATAACTAATTAGCATACTTGAAGGGAATTAACATATATTGGCCCGCTGTTCCTCTTACACATAAATGGTAGTGTCTCAAAAACGACTTATTTTACATAAAAATATCTAATGCACTATATGAAGATTCTACTTCTTTTATGTAATGGTCTTCAGAATATGGAGTAGGTCAGAAGCTAGAGAGCGATGCTGGGATGCATTGCTCGGGACCAGGGACAGCCACCCTTGTCCCCTTGCTGCGGCCAAGGCCGAGTTAAAGGTGCTGGCCGCAAAGCCAGATGTCCGATCCCAGTTGAGCCGGGACCTTGACCAGATTGAAGACAAGAGTGCACTGTACAAAGACCTAGTCCACGGAGAAGACAGGACCCTAAGGCAGACGAGGAATAGGAACCTCAAAACAGAAGGCAAAACCCAGAATCTGAACCCAAACAGCAGACCTGCTACAGACTTCAGAGACAGGGAACCCAAGGCCCATAGATGACCACAAGCAGACCTGAGGCAAAGGACTGATCTCAGTGCTCTACACTAGAAGAAGTCCCAGGAATCAGAAGGGGCCCCCTGGAACCCTCGGAGGGTAGGCAAGCCAAAGACACACCCCTTCCCCTGCTCAGGATAGACCCAGACCAGACCTACACCGAGAAATGCCCGAGGCATAAAGGACAGGGACTCTCCACAGGAATCAACCCCAAAGGGAGAAAGTGCCAACCCCAGCAAGGCTCCAGATGCAGGATAAGACCACTACAGAACAGGAGAACACTCCCAAGCTCCTACCAACAGAGGTACCCTTGCGGTCACCTTAACCTCAGCCCAAAGGTTGGGACTAATCCCGGGTCCCACCGGAAAGCAAGGCCACACAAGAGAAGGGAAAACAAGAAGAGTCAGCTCCTGGCTCAATGGAAGGTGTGCCCCAACACGTGGTGGACCGCAGCAAGCAGAATGCCAGATGTGGAGGACTGCCCAGGATACTTCCCTGCAGGGACCGCAAGCACAGTGGGGAATAGCCGGCTGGATACACAGACTAGGCCACTGCAGTGACGGAACCTCCAAGAGGGAGCCAGGGGCAAGAGCAGAAAGAACAAGGCCAAGCCACAAGTCACCAAGGTCCGGACCCACACAGGGACACCCACCGCCACTCAACCAGGGAGAGGTATCGGGAGTAAAGAACCGGAAGGGAAGTAGCCCAGAAATACGGTCGTCCCGCTGCGGAAGCCACAGATAGCCAAGGAGAAGCAGGATAGTGCTGGAGCACAGCAGGTAGTCAACAAGCCTAGTTACCAGGGACAGCAAGTCTATCAGAGAGGAAGGCAGAAGCAATGTCAAAAACGAGCCAAGGACTTGCCGGTGGCGTCAGAGACAACGTAGGAGGCGAACAGCAGAGTCAGACAAGCCAGAAGGTCAGAATACATGGGGCCGATACACGACAGAAGCCAGGCCAAACACGCCAGGGTCAGAAACCGGAACAGCAACACAGAGAGCAAACGCCAAACTACCACCAATAGCACGAATAATCGAACACCGGGCTAACAAGCCGATAAGCCTGAGCGCTCCAATCAGCGTAAAGAAAAACGGCTCAAAGGTAAAAGAGCAGTACTGGCACAAACAGGGCAAATCTCCCAAAAACCCTTACCTCTTATAAATGTATTGTAAGGTGACAGGTCCACGTTTAATGAATAGAATGAGTCTTCAAAGTACGTATCATGAGACAGTCTATAGTGTGAATTTATAACATAATAAATTATGGCATTGCATTATATTTTGTGCCAGAGGAAAACTGTAGTGTATAAACTCTTTGAAGGCTACTTTTTAAATGAAATTACATCATAGGAAAGTTTAAAGGACTGCTAGATAGCCACAGTTTGACAGTGAACATCGGCTGTGTCCGGAAGAAACAAATATACCAAATCCCTTAAATATTAACTTTTAGTGAGAGAAGCATCACTGGATGCTTCTGTTACCACAGTGATATATGACCCCTTCCCTCTTTTGCTTTGCATAGGTGAGATCTTCTAAATAGCAATAACAGGGAACAAATCACTTTCTGACACATTTCTGTTAAAGGGATAGTCATGTTTAACAATAAAAGCAGCTCCAATTAATCTTCATAGTATTTGTGCCATGGAGATTGTTTTTACAGAGTTGTAGTTCAAGAGTAATTGAATTATAAATTTCCCCTTCTCACCCCTTTTACTGATGTAACACTGCTTACCTCAGAGCTGCAAGACTGTCTGGATGGATTGTAGAGAGGTAAAGTCTTCAGGAAAAGGGGGCAGGGTTTTCCTTATGTTCACAGTAAGAAGATTGTCCCTTGCTGCAAGCTGTCTGGTCAAGTGACCAGATTCGACATTTGAGTGGAGGTGGCATAAACTAGGTAAAAGGGGCAGGAGGGGGATAATTTATCATTCAGTTACTCTTGAACTACAACTCTGACCGTATTGAAATAACACTCTCTATGGCCCATATACTTTGAAGATCAATTGGAGCTTCTGTTTTTGTGAAACCCTACTATCCCTTTAAATCTTGAAAATTCAGTTGTTCCAAGAAAGAAATAGGAGTGATATCTTTTGTGACACGTAGAGAGTAAACGGAATCCAACCTTGTGGGAATGCAGGAAATCTTTACAGAACTACTGTGCTTATATAAGAATAGATTGGAAATAGATGTAAGAATAGATAACTTCTAGCTAAAAAGGCCAGTATAGCCTTGGTGCCCCCTATCACCTGTAGTTTTTTGGTACTGGGCACTACTTTTGAACTTTTGATCCCAGAGAGGTATCCAACACGTTGCAGTGTTGGATAACTCTCTGGCTCTTAAAAGGTTAAAGCAATTTTTCTAATGAATAAGAAAAAAAATTCATGAAGCAATATACCTGCTGCATACCTGCCAAAGAGGGAAACATTTCTTTTAGGTGGTATTGCTGGGGGAGTGGCTGGTGGACAGGGTATTGCCAAAACATTTTGGGTTATTTCATGACCTATTGACACCTCCTTTGTGTAACCGAAATAATACTTTGGTTTTGTTCTAAATCATTTAATTTATAAAGTATAATTTATAAATGCATATACTTCAATTTAAACTAACATTAATGTGTTACTGCTGTGGAGCAATAGGATACATATATATACAAAGTACATAGTCTGAGCTCCTAAAAAGGGACACCCATACCTCCCAAGTGTCCCTCTTTAGGAGGGACAGTCCCTCTTTTTGACCCAAATCCCTCTGTCCCTCTTTCCCACCCTGATGTCCCTCTTTTTAGGAGATCAGACTGTGTGTTGTGTATATAAGTGTATCACATTGCTCCACATCAATAAAACTCACATTAATGTGTTTAAACTTCAGTAATATGTGTTTATACATTAGTCTGTATAAATAAAATACTTTGGTCTTGTTATAAGTCATTTATTAGGTTACACAAGGAGGTGTCAATAGGTCATGAAATAGCCTAAAAATCCTCGCTAATGCCCCGCCTACCAGCCACACCTCCAGCCACTCCCCCTAAAACAAATCCCCCTCTTTGGCAATTTGAAATGTTGGGAGGTATGGACACCACAGGGGTAAAGAGGGACAGAGGGATTTGGGTCTCAAGAGAGACTGTCACTCCTAAAAACAGATACTTGGGAGATATGCTGCTGCTATGTTGATCAATATAAAAATAATGAACATGGCTTAGAAAACTACTAGTAACCCCGTCACATAATGTCAACATAATGCAAGAAACATAAAATTATTGGATTGCTGAAAAAATGTTATGTGAACTGAAAATTCTTCTTTAAAAAAAAGAAAGCATACATTTCAAATTAGAACTGATTTTAAAGTGTTAGTAATGTCACAATATAAATAGATTTTATTTTGTAGCGCTCCAATAGTTGAATATAATGCAAAAAAACGTATCTCAAACCGCTGTGGTTTGCGAAATATCGACATTCAAACTTTGATGTGTCCTGCTGTCAGCTGTAAAGCTGTCAGCAGGAGATCCGTGTCTGCAGCAGAGCTGCAATCAAATTTTTAAACAGAATGACTTCCTTGGAATAGTCTAACAAGTGTGCTTGGTTTGCAAGCACACTTTTAAGACCATTCCAAGGAACTGTTGAAGCTCTACAAAATAAAGTCTATTTATACTGGGACATTACTAACACTTTAAGTTGTAATACAATAAGACGGTGCCCTTTTTTTGTCTGGCATTCTGACACTAACAGCACAATACAGCTTTATGTGTGACCAGGATGGTCCTAATAGGGTACCACGTGTCCTGGATTTTAAATGTGTTTCCCTGTCACGGTTTAAGACTCTCAGACGCAAGGTTTAGGTAAAAACATAACTTTATTGAAAAGTTAAGGCAATCCCATAGGGTTTTCATACACATACAAACATCACATATATATAAGCAAATGACAATTGAGATTCTAAGGTTCTACCGGCCTTGCAAATAATTCCGGCAAGGCAACCTAAGCGATACTGAAGGAATGGTGGTAAGTAGGCTCTACCGGCCCTGCCAATACCGGGTAAGGCAACCGTAAGATGGTAACGTACTGGTTCTACCGGTCTTACCAATACCGGGCAGGGCAGCCTGAGGAATACACAAGGAATAGGCTCTACCGGCCCTGCCAATACCGGGTAAGGCAACCGTGGAGTGGCAACATAACAGGTTCTACCAGCCTTACCAATACCGGGCAGGGCAGCCCAGAATGGATACTCAAGGATAGGCTCTACCGGCCCTGCCATTACCGGGTAAGGCAACCTAAAGGTGGCAACGTGAAAGGTTCTACCGGCCTTACCAATACCGGGCAGGGAAGCCCAAGAAGGGAGACACCACTAAGACCAGTGACTGTCAGATGACAATGACAGTAGGATGGTAAATAGAGAATACGGTCAAGCTGTCTCACCCAAGGAGAGACTAGTGTCAGTACACATCTGAAACCAGTGCTGCTAGGACTGGACAGCACCTTGAAACCTGACTGCAAGTCAGGGGAGTGAACCAGCGTCCTCACGCTGGGACCAACAACTGTACCTTGAGCCGCAAGGCAAAAGGAGTAAACCAGCGTCCGCACGCTGGGACCAACTGACAGTATTGTGAGCCGTAAGGCTAATGGAGTAAACCAGCGTCAGCACGCTGGGACCAACAGACAGTATTGAGCCGCAAGGCTAATGGAGTAAACCAGCGTCCGCATGCTGGGACCCACAGACAGTATTGAGCCGCAAGGCTAATGGAGTAAACCTGCGTCCGCACGCTGGGACCAACAGACAGTATTGAGCCGCAAGGCTAATGGAGTAAACCAGCGTCCGCACGCTGGGACCAACAGACGGTATTGAGCCGCAAGGCCAATGGAGTAAACCAGCGTCCGCACGCTGGGACCAACAGACAGAATGTCGCCGAAGCGACAGGAGAGAAATATCGCCACAGGAACTGAACACAGGAAACAGCAGGAGCAGGCTGAGGCTCAACCGGGACAAGCAACGCAAGTCGGCTAGCAACCGGAACGACAGCAACCGGAACCGGACTGGAACTGACAAGCAGGCAGGAACACAGGAACAGGTAAACTCAGAACTCAGGAACAGGCCCAATAGCTTCAGCAGACAGGCAAAGTGGATGCTGTCAGAGACACCACGAAAGGGCAACTAAAGGGTGCCCAGACTGAGTTTAAAAAGGCAACCAGAGGCGGGCTGACTGCAGACAGCCAATGGGAGCCCCCTGCAGGTGATAGAGAACTGCAGCAAACACGGGCACCGTGACAGTCCCATGTCCCAAGCAGCCCCATTCTGGGACAGTATTAAGTCCTGTAATGAAGACTCTAGAGCACAGAGTTCTAAACACTGGGAGCAGAAAGGCCCATTGTCTACTGTGACAGAAAGTGATGTCTCTGCTGGGCTAAAACAAAATGGCTTCCAGGCAGACCTCTAAACACTAGAGACAGAACTAGGCCTTGAGCCTGACATTAATCGGGAGCTGTTGTGTAATTTTGTTGTAGTATAATCTAGTCTAAGGCTTTGTGTGTGATCTAGATTTTTTTGAAGCCCACCAGACGCATCACTTTTTGTCACAGCAATCAATAGTGTTTAGAACTCTGTACCGTTCTCTGAATGGCAGAAATAAAATGTATTGACCCAAGTACTACACCATTATAGAACGGGGTGAGGTGGTATTTCTGTTTTTTAAAGGCCCCTGTTAGATATATTCACATTATTGCCTACTGCACTCCCTGGTGGTTTCTCCATAGCCTGTATGAACTTTCTGTCTTCAGTAGTGCCATCTAATGGATACTGTAATGTAATGCATACGTATGCTGCTCATTTGTCAAAGCACTTCCTTTAACTTGTAAATGCTTATAAGCTGATTTATGTGTGTTTTATTGAAGCTGTCATGTTTTTATGCACTTTTTCATGTGTTATGTACTCACATATTTGTAAACGTGTATAAAAAAATGCATCTCTCAAGCCTCTTAGCACTCCTTCACTAGTCACTATACACCATGATAACTTCCCATTTTAATGCTTGAATGAATTATCTCCAGATATATCTGCCAGAAATATCTAGGATCCAAAGGAACACAGAGATATAAATTATATATGTATCAATGTGTGTTTTAACACCCCTGGGCACACTTGGGGATTTGCCAGAGCATCTAGTCTCAGGGCTCTCATCTTGTGCTTCTAAGTCCCATTTTTACAGAAAGGAACAAATTGAATGCTTTGATTATATTAGTGGTTCCCAACCAATGCCTTCAGGGCCCAATAACAGGCCAGGATTTGAGGATTTCTTATTGAAGATCACAAGCAAGTGAAAGGGGAAATGTCAACCCAAAATAAAGTTTCCCTCTAATTACCCATCTAACAATTAGCTGAACGATAGTAGTATTCGCCAGAATAATTACCGCGTTATAAAGAAATCCTACTGCTGTCTAGACTGACTGCCAGGCAACAGCGCAGACGTCTTTGCTTAGAGATGTCTGTATTCCTACGCTGTCAGTCCTGGACTACTCTAGGAGTTGTATGGTACCTTAAGTTACCAGAAGAGACTGATGGTGCAGGACACGCAGATTCCTCTAAAGCGCTGTTGCCTGGCCATCAGTCTCGGCAGCAGTAGGGTACCTCTATAACGTGGTAGTTATTATGGACAATGCTACTATTGTTCAGCTAGTCGCTAGAAGGATAATTGTGGGGGGGACTTTATTTGAAATGATCATTCCCCTTTAATCAGTCTCACCTTAGCCTCTAATTAACTCATCTGTGTTCTAGCAAGGAAATCTTTCAATCCTGGCCTGTTAGTGGACCCAAGGGCATGGTTGGGAACCACTGGGTTAGATGGGCAGTGAGAAGTGAGACCATTCTGAGTGCACAACATGTAAATGTGGATTATTTTACCCAAATAGGAAGAAAGGAAGAGGAAGGCTTCAACTAAACTTGACTGTATTAAATGTTGACGTATATCTGGAGGGCATCCATTCACAATTCCATAGGGGGCCTCAAGGTTTCTTTAAAACTGCCCTGTTTTAAATACACAGAGAGAGAGGGGCGCTCCTAGTGTAATACGGTAGCTTACTTGAACCACCACTACATCACCGTAGTCGCAATAAATAAGGACAACTGTGTGTCAAAGACACCCTTGAACAGGACACCTGAAGGGGCGCAAACCACAATTAAATGCAAGTACAATATGCCTTCAGATAAATACTCACACCTTTAATTCAGCACCTGTTATAAAGCACAACCAGTTGTAGCAAACTGGGATTAGATCCGCCTCGATTCAGACTGCACTCCACAAGGATAAAATTTAAAAAAGCTGTTCTTGCAGATAGAAAAATGTTTAATAAAAATAAATGGCTGTACAACAATTCAGAGTCCAATACAGGTCTATGCATTTCTGAGCATCAAAGCTTCTTCCTCGGGACCCAATAATTGTACCAAAAAATTATGACAACACCAAAAAATATAATGCATAGAAACCTTAAAGTCACTCCCTGTTGTACTGACATTATCCACTGAAGTGAGAGCATACACACGTGACTGCAAACTGAGTCTCCTCACTGGACATAACTTTATTTGCAGTGGCACAAATGCGTCCACTAGATACAGGCAGCAGCCCGGGCAAAGGGAAACTCTGCTGCAGGCCAGTAAACATCTGACTTTACCCCCCTGCATGCCAGAGATATGAGCACAGACAAGCAACTTGATGGCAGAAGAGGCAGGCTGTCAGGAGTGGTTTAGAAGTAAGTGCAAGGTGCAGGCTGTTAAGAGCACCACAGAGCAGGGCAGTAGGAGAGCTAATGTGCAGGAGACCTATGCAGTGTTGCAGCAATAGGAACAGTGTAGAGGCTGCCAGAAGGCCCATGTAGTGGGCCAGCTTGGAAGTAAGAGATGCTGGCGTGAGTAGGGGAGAAGCTGTATTCATAAGGAAGACATGGTGTACAGGAGAAGAGTAATGTTGGGTGGGAGGGGGAGATGAATTCAGAAGGGGAGAGATTTTGTGCAGGAGTGATGTTGTGCAAGGGGAGCAGATGGTCTAACAGAAGTAAATTTGAAAGTTGCATATCATGTCCCCTGAGGTATCACTTGAGCTAGTCATTATTAATGACCCCCACAAGAGCGCAGAAACGCTTGAGGAAGGAGTTATGTCTCATAGTTTAGAAAATTTCTAGGCCTCTTGACACTGAAGACACCGTCCCATAGCTGATAAGCAGTGCCGAGATGTTCCAATGTGAAGCTGCAGCTTTGGCAGCAGAATACATATAGAGGCCCAGCTTTGCACTGGGACAGCACTGCAGTGCTTAAGACATTGTGTTGTGAAAGAGGCCATGGACTTGTGTGGAAGGACGTGCAGACCCCCACTCGACTGGAGCTCTGTACCTGAAGCATTAACCGCTCAGACCTCTACTGGCTATGGTAGGGTCCAGGGCAGCTTCTTCCTGGCTCCCGGTGAGTGGCTGAGTCAGTCCTTGACTGATTTGGAGTTTATGAGGTGACAGTTGGCCATTTTTTTTTTGTTTGTCTTTTTGTGGACAAGGGATAGTGAGGGGTGTGGAAACTCCTTGCAGAGATTTTGACAGGAGTAAAATCATGCCCTTGTGTATGCCCTGGTGAGGCAGTATGGAAGAGATTTTGATATCTCCTCTTTACTGCCACCCCTGGGTGTGTGTCCTCCCAGAGGTGTGTGTGGCGGAGACAGAGAATTCTGGCACCCTGCCCGCTTTCTCCTTTTATTAATATAAATATATATTCTTTTACATCCAATATGGAACACAGGAACAGTGGGGGTTGAGCTCCCCACCTCCAGAGGGCAGGGCACTTCAGATAAGAAAGGGTGGGGACTTCATCCTACTCTTTCAGCTCAACCCCCGCCTCATCTCCCCTTTCTTTTATATGTCTGTGTGGTAAAGGTAGTTGTTCTGTTTTGTTTCTCATATTAGCCCTTTCAGAGTCAGTTAGTACATTGGAGGCCACTGAACACCATATTTCACCTTCTGGAACTCTGAGTCATTGCTAGGTTTAAACTTATGCTAGGTGTATCGCTGGGTTTTCATTACTTTTTACTTCAGTCTTGGTTATTTCACTTTTTGTGGTGCGGCCCCTTTAAGAACCTGTGCCAGCATGGGGAGACCATTTTTGACTTATAGACTTGAATGAGAAAAGTTATGTGGGACACCACCCTTTTTTGCTACAAGGGTCAAAGTGGGCTCTTTCTTCTTCTTCTTCTCTGGCCATGCTCTATTGCATGACTAGTGTTATTACTGTCCAGTGATATGAATTTTGCCATGTTTCATGGCTGATGTGCCATTGTTTGCTTGGTATACAGTAATAGAGGAAACTACATTTCCCCCAACAGAATGGAGCCTTGGGGAACTCCACTTGTTACTTTGATTGGAAGGGAAATATTGTCGGCAATAGACACACACATTGTATTCTGTCTGATCAACAGGATCAGAACCAGTGTAGAGAATGATTATGCAATCCTGAACTTTGGAGTTTATGTATCAGAATATTAACCCTTTGCAAAATCTAGGAAAATAGCTCCAGTGAGTTCAGTTTTCCATGCCAGTCTGGATATCATTGCATGATTTTTAGGAGGGCAGTGACTGTTTATATTCTGTAACAAACTATTAACCCTATTAACCAAGGAACAACAGGAGGTGCAACACACTTTGCAATGAGTTACATGCACTTATGGTCTTAAAATGGTTAAGGAACATTCATTGTTGTGAGTGTGTACTGATACAATGTGTAGTATTTAATGGTAGAACTTCCAATAAGTAATCTAAATTAAATCAAATAATGTAAATTGATAGTAATACTTAAGAAAAAAAATGTTCCATTAAAGCGGACCTATCACTTAGATATAAGTGCCCCCCACACACAATTAATTCTTAGTATATCTGTAAATATTGAAATCCTATTATAATCTTTATTAAATGCTGGCATCATTTAGAAATCTAAATTCTTATGAGATTCCTCTCCAGACGACCATGCACACATCTTGCCGAAGAGGAATCCGTGCATCTGCACTGTCCGTCCTTGTCTCCTCACTAATTGGCAAATAACCTAAGAGAGCGGTACATTGTACCGCACGGCAAGACATCTGAGCTGTCGTCAAAATGCCTCTGAGTCTCATAAGAACTTCTATTTCTAAATAATGTCGGCACTTAATAAAGATAAACATTGAAATCCTGTTAACAGTATACTAAGAATTAATTGGGGGGCACTTATATCTAAGTGATAGTGCCGCTTTAACTAATGCTGATGTACAAACCATCTGCAACAAAGCTAAAGGCCCCATTTAAATCAATGGGGATTTTTATTTGTCCCCTATAATTCCAGTTCTTCATGGTACATCAGCCTCGCTCATGTTTATGATAACAGGAAAGGTCCTATGAAATACCTGTTTGTTTTTTAAGTGGGACTGTCACCTCAAGACAGGTCTATAGGTTAGTTTTACAGAAAAAGAAAATCTCTCTATATGTTGAGCTAGCCATTTTTCTGTAGAATAGTTTTTGAAAACTGAACCTTTTACGTTCTGATGGCATATGTGGCACTTTATGCTAATTACCTGTACAGTATCCCAATTAGTGAAGTCTAAGGACAAATTTATCACATGATGTGTTATTCGAAATTTCCCTAGTGTGTGGGCTCTGCCTAGATTAATTCAAAGCATTACCTATAGTATTATCACCCAGCACATACACTAATTATCATAAAGTGCCAAGCCTTATCACCATCACAGTTTAATTTATCAAACGATATATATTACACATAAATGGTTAATACGACATCTAGGCATGCTTTTAATTCTCTATAAAGTTAAATAATCTTCTCTTAAGGTGACTGATTTACTATAAATATTATGATATATTTAAACCTGACTTGGTGTATAATGATAGAAATTCTTCTTCTACAGGTTTCTCCATCATGTCTCTGTTCACATCCTCCTTCAGAAGTCTCTCTGTTCTTTTCCTGTTTTACCTTGCAACCATCATTACCGGCATCAATGGCAAGTGCTTTTTATTATATTTTGACTTAACAGCTTCTACCATCATCTTATACTATTAGGTCACTTCTCTCTTCCTGATTTAACACCTTTATAATGTCTCACTTTTTATATTCACTCCTTATAAAGCCAATCATCTACAAATTATTGAACAACTAGTATAAAAGCCCGTGTACATGGGCCAAGGTCCAGGCAATGTTAAGATACCGGTCCTGCTCTGCATCCTGCTACCGACGCAGTCATGCACTGAAGAGACTGCCCGAAAGCACAGAATGCTCCCAGTGCAGAACTCCCAGCATTCTGTGCTCCCAGCATTCCTACACCTCCCAGCATTCCATGCTCCCAGCATTCTGTGCGTTCGGGCAGTCTCTACTGCTTCTGACAAACATTCTAGCAAATTATTATATAGGATTATATCCATGTTAAAGTGGATCTGTCACTTTTGTTTACTAAAGCTGCTTCCTTCAAATAACTTCATATGAACAGTTGAGCTTTCATAAACTTATTTTCTTCCAATCTATTTTTTTCTCTGCTTTTATTTTTTTCTAAAAAGGGATTTGTGCTTATTCACATCTTTATGCTATGTGTGTTTCCCACCTTCCAAATGCAGAAATCTCACTTCTGCCAGTGTCCCCTATGCTTCCTATCTTCCTTACATCACAGTCAGGGGACAGCTATATGAGGCTCCCTAGTTGCTGCTGGAGGGCCTCACTTTGGCTACCCCTGAAGTGCTGCCACTGTGATTACACATTCAGCAGCACATACACTGTATCGGATGTGCTTGTAAGAGCTCCCCACTGCTGTTTACCTTACATTCCCCAACATCCTGAGGGTGGCATCCAAAGCACGGCCACTTATACCGAAGAAAGACATTTCCTCTGTATAATATGTTTTTTGGGGGAACTAATAATAATAATAGTAAAAATAATAACTTAGAATGTACTGAGATCACATATAGTTTTCACATTTGGCTGAATTAAAGCAGTACCGCTTCATCAGGATTGCGCTGCGATAGCAACACTGCTGGAAGTCTTTAATCCTGACAAACTCTTAGAATTGTAAATGATCTCAGTTGGCCAATAAAAGGCATCACTTTTACCCTTCCAGCTCTTATTAAGATAACTTAGAAAGAACTAAGTGTCTCTAGGATTCAAGCTTTCAAGACACTAGGGGCTTGTTTAGATAGAGTAGTTTTAAGTGGCAGGTATTCTTTTACCTGCACTGTGACAAATTACCGACCGATAAAAATGTCAACACAAGCTAAATTAGTAACCACCGAGAACAATGAAAAAGCATTTGAATTTGCTATTCAATTACATGTGGTGGCTAATAACACTCATTAAGAACTCTTTTTTTTTTTTTGCTTTGAATTAGCGCCTTGCAAACCTAGAAGTTGAGTCCCTAATGCCTGTTAATAACTACTACGTGTAACTGAGCAGTGTAAAAAAAAAACAAAAAAAAAAACAAAACACGCATGCGTAGGGATCCCAACACTAAGCTCCATATCAATACATCCAAGGTAGCAAAAACACGAGTGATAGGAAAAAACCTTAACCCGTTCAGTGCCAGTGAGGAATGCAAAGCATTCCAGAGCTTTGCATATTCCTCTAGCACTCAAAGGATTAATTCCTCTAAAGCCAACACCATCACACACATTTGTCTTGTCTAAGCGTCACTCTTCATCTTTAAAGGGGAACTATCACCCCTGTACAAGTTTGGCTCATAATTAATAACACACAGCGATTATAAGAATTTAAAACAATTATTCAAGCTAAAGTTCCCGGTTGCTAAATTTAAAGATTTAAAAATGTTCCAGGTCCGTACTTCCAGACAAAATGCAGTTACAGCTCTGGACTACAGCCTGTCAATCTTCCTCTGCTCCCCTCCCCACGTAGCGTCTCGATCCAACCTCCTCCGTTGAAGTAGGATTTCTCTATGTAAGCTGGAGCGATCTCATTGGCCAGTGAGCTCTCCAGATTACATGTAGAAATCCTCCGTCATCTGAGGAGGCTGGATTGAGACGCCGCGTGGGGAGAGGAGCAGAGGAAGATTGACAGACTGCAGTGCAGAGCTGTAACCACAGATCATTTTTAAATCTTTAAATTTAGCCATACCATTAACTTTATAAGAATTTATAACAACTATTCAAGCTAATCGCTATGTGTTGTTAACTATGAACCAAACTTGTATTGGGGTGATTAGTTCCTCTTTAAAGTATTTTGTGCCCCATAAAACAAGAGTAATCCATAAATCCAATGCCCCTGTAAAGTCTCGCCGCCACCGGAAAAAAAAATCCCCATTGTTGTACCTTTCGGGCTTTTATATAGCAAGTCTGTATTCAAAATTGTTCCCACGATCCCATTGGTTGTGATGTGGGGTTTCAGAGGGCACCGAACATGCCCTGCAGTAACCATTCCTCACTGCTAATCAGCTTCTAGCAGGAGGGGTTACGAATGCATGTTTCATTATGCCTTCAGCTTGGCAATCATTGGCCCTCCGAAACCCCACATCACAGCCAATGGGAGTGTGGGAACAATTTTGAACATAGACTTGCTATGTAAAAGCCAGTCTCTGTTCAAATCTCCCTCACTTTGGCTTGGGCAACAGCCTGAAAGGTACAACAATGGAGATTTTTTTTTTTTGTTTCATTTTGCTGACAGTGACCATGGCAGCAAGACTATAGGGGCATTGCATTTACGGATTACTCAGTTTTTTTTTAAAGGGGCATAAGAAACTTGAAAGAAGAAGAGAACGAAGCTTAGAGAAGATGAATTAAAGAGGAAGACAAGGTTGCAGAAGACCCCTCTGGACCTCAGACGTCCAGGTAAGTGTTACAGCTATGGAGTATGGGTCATGGGATACTGTTAGGGCTAGTATTTTTAAACTTTGTTAGTGTTAGGTGTATTGTAGGGCCAGAGGTAGGGTTAGAGTTTGGGAGGGTGACTTTTGTTAGCTCACTCTCTCACTGTGTCAAACAAAGAGTGTTAGCTAGTTTCCTTTGATGTTCCCATTATTCCCACTATTTAGCGTGTGTTTTGGGAAAAACATCTATGATGAACATTGGGCTATTGTAGTGTAGTACATGTTGGTAGGGCAATTGAATTCCAACTGTACAAGTATGTGTGTACCAGCCAGAACTCACTTTGGTCCTATTGTATGTTTTAAAGGCTCAAATTGAATTGAGCTATAGGTCTCTTCTTTCATTTAGAATGAAGATACCGCTGAAGTGCCTTGAAAGCTTGCATCCTAGAGCCACTTAGATAGCCAATATAGGTGTCATAAAGTCTTAATTCATAAACCTTCACTTTTATTCAGACATAATAAAAGCACTTGTGTCCAAAATTTTAGTCCTCACACAGACGCTCATTAAGGACCAGCATATTGCAGACTACATCAGTATTCAATGTTTAAATAGTTCTTTTGTTGAACATGATGCTGGGTCAACCACGAGCACGTGTGTGGTCACCATAACAACCAAAGATGCTAACCAGGTGTCCGTTCAGAACCACATGGTTGAGTGAAACCAATCAGGTACATACCAAACAATTAGATGCATATGAAAAAAAAAAGACTTAAAATTGAATAAAATATAAATTAAAGGGACAATCAAATCTAACTTATCAGGCTGAACTGTTTATTCAGCCCTTGCAAGTTTTCAATGTATATATCCAGAACATTTCTCTCTTTGCTAATCTAAGCTCTCTATCGCCACCGACACCAACACCTCCCTCCCACCCTGTGGACTTTATCTAACCACTTCAAACTCTTCGCAATTTTTATTTATTTATGTATTTTACTCTACCAGTCTCCTGCTTTTTCTATGGCTAGCACAGTACCACCTTTTAACTAAGTTGTTTTGCTATGGTTTCTATTAGTTCTCCCAATAAATATTATACAGAGGAGACTTTTTGTCTCCATATCCAGCTGTGCTGTGGATTCTGCTCCCACTTGGGATGTTAGGGATAGAAAGTTGGACATGGGTCCTAAAGATTTGGGCTTTAAAACCCAAATTAAAATGCTCCACAGTAAATGGATAACCCGTTTAGAAACACACAGGATATATAAGAGATTGATTGGTGTGTCACAAAGCTGTAGATTTGCTAATTTTTATATTTTGCTCTATATTCAAACAATGTTATCTGTTTTTCTGTTTCAGGGACTTGTGATTCACCTCCTAGGCTTGCATATGGGGAGCTAAAACCAGAGTTTAGTAATCAGAGCACCTTTGATATTGGAGCAACAGTTCAATATAATTGCCGGCCAGGTTATATACGTAATCCGGGTACCAATAACACCATAACTTGCTTGGACAACTCCACCTGGTCTACACCTGATGAATTCTGTAGAAGTAAGTTTATGTTTGTCTATTTATGTAAAATGCAGAATATTTAAAGGGATAGTAATACTTCATTTTAACTTTATTTTATTTTGTAGGCATTAAAAAAACATGAAGAATGATATAAGTCTTATCTCTGAAACCTTTATGGTTTAAGAGATATTCACAAACAAAGTATCCCCCCCCTGTTCAGCCAGATAAGAAGGGAGATGCCCAGGTAGACTGCAGAGAGGGACAATCTTCAATTAAGATAATGGAAAAAGCTGAAAAACTTGTCAAGGGGGGGAAGGGCTTTCATTGTTTTAATACAAAGAAGATTGTCCCCTTCTGTTATCTGTACTGTCATACAACCAGACTGACATCTGAGAAGAGATGGCTTACACTAGGAAAAAGGGGCGGGGAGGGGAACTTTGCTTGTGAATATCTCATAAACCATAAAGGTTTGAGAGATAAGACTTATATCATTCTTCATGTTTTTTTAATGCCTACAAAATAAAATAAAGTTAAAACGAAGTGTTACTATCCCTTTAAAGAAAAATTGATGTAATATTTGGATTAGTTTCAACGCCAGGCCTCCCTTAAATGCTATAAATGTTGACATTTTTTACAACGCTATGTCAATATGATGGAGATAATACAGATTTCAATGTGTCTGTGAAGTCTGTATCCACTTCTTATGAGTGACTGGGTTCATATTAGGAGCTAAAACAAATCAGAAGTTTTCTTTCTTGCAGGGATATCATGTGGGCCTCCTGGGGATACACCAAATGGACAAGTAGAAATAGAAGACACATTGTTTGGCTCCAGGGCAAACTATACATGCGATCCAGGGTGAGTTTTTTCTATAGTTTTTATGTGAGCAGAACCTTATTTAGCCAAGAAAATGCAACCAAGTTTGAAAACAGAATAGAACATGGTCAAAGTTTATAAAACACAATTTTTGAAGGCATGGCATGGTATTTTTTTTTATTCATGGATATTCACAATAGCAGCTCAGGAGTCTTCAGTATCTGAATGGTGTGGAAATGGGAGTTCCCCTCATTATCACTTAAAGTAACACATACATTTGAAGAACATAAGGAGCATGTAGTTCCAATTGTCTTCCACTTTGTTTAAGTGGATTCCCTGCAGGGATGCTTAAACCTTCCGAGGTCACCTGCCTGATCTTCAAGTGACCCCTGCACTCAAAAAGTCCTCTTACCACACCCAAACACATCTATTAACCTGTTTATCTCAGAGCCTGCAATGCTTTGCAGGGCCATGTGCTTAATTATGTTTAAACATGTCTAAAAATAAACTTGCACCCTTCCACTCCCTCTTACTGGCCTACAATTAACCCCTCAGTTGCCAATCTACTGGGAACCCATTCCATATCAATGCAGTCTTTCTAACTGGCATGGGAGGGGTTAGAAGTATTGAAAAAATCTGTTAACATCCCAGGTACTCCCTTCTCTACACTAATTAGATTAACCATTCTTTTTGACAAAGAAGTCTTCAATTCATTGCTTTGCAATGCATTTCTTTCACTATGGTAACCAGGGAATAATAATGAATACAAAAATACTAATTCTGTAATAATAACATTAGGGTGGAGAAACGTAAAAAATAATATGCAGTCCAGAGAAACCACATTATTTTTTATTTTAAAATGCTTATGGGATTATCCTTTAATAAAATCCTCTGATTGCAGGTGTGAAGGAAACTACTGTTTTAATCACAGTGAACATGATCTGAATGGGAAATTAAAGTTTATCAGTCACAACTCTAGGATACTAAAAGATATAGGGATGACTTTCACATAGAAACATACCAGTTAATTTCTATGGGAGTAAAATCCTTTCCCATAGCAGTGCAAAGGCATGTTGCTATGGAAGCAAATAGCTTAAAAATACAAGTCTGCATATTTGAAAATGTCATTTGTAACTGCCCATGTATTATGTCTGACAGATGATCAGCGCATGAATAGTATGAGATATTGAAATTTTCATTTTTGAAATGTGAATCTATAGGGCACCATATGCTAATTAAGCTATCAGTGCCACACTGATCTTTATTAGCATAAGATGCTTCACTGAAAGAGACTTTGCTATTTAGAGATAAAGATATTTATCTCCTAAACTCTGCCTCTGCTTGACTTTTGGCTAACATAATACATAGGCAGTTTTAAATGAAGATATCAGGAAATGTAATACCTTGTTAGTGAGCCAAGTCCTACTGCAACATTGAATTGAAAACAATTATCAGGCTGGTAGGGAACTCCATTTAAACAGGTGTCTTGTGCATTTTCAGTGGTGAAAGAGTGAGTTTTTTCCTTTCAGCAAATTGTTTGGAAAGGCATCATCATTTGTACCAGAAGAAGGGAGGGGCATGGTAGAACTTGTTTTAAATCATCATCATCATTAATAATTAGAGCATCAGCAGCTTTATCTACTTCCTCCCCTCAACTTTCATATTTTTGTAGGTTTTTAAAGTCTGATATTTTTTTTCTGTCCTTCGGTGGATACCTAAACCATTAGCCACTAGTTTTGCGGTGGGGTGTCACTGCACTTTGTGATGTAGCAGTTGGTCTCACTGCTAAATTGTTGTCCATTATGGAAACAATACTAACAATGTTAGAAAGAATGTGTATTGTCATTGTCTTTTGTGTTAAAATATTTAATTCTACTACTGCTGGTTGAACTTTTTATATCATTTTTACACACAGCCTCCTCAGGAGTTCTGAGCCTTTTCTGTTCTTGATAAACTAGCTTGCAGCGCTATGAAACATGTTGAAGTAAAGGCAAAATATTAATGTTTATAATTTATTGTTTTTATATTTTATGTCTTATTAAAATTTTAATATTTTTGAGATCTATTGTGTTTGTGGAGCGGTTCCTTATTGTGCCGAGAGAAAGAGAGACTTCAAGCACAGACAACTGAGCAGAGACAGTAGGATAAATTCACTGCATGCATTTTGGCTGTTTATATATATATATATATATATATATATATATATATATATATATATATATATATATATAGTGGTACAACACAACATATTTGTGTATTTACTTTATCACTATACATTGTTTAGCCTTGGATAAGGCACCATTGGCGCCCCTCTTTTTCTTGTTTTCCTAAGGAGGAGTATGACTTTACTACCACTAACATGCCCATGCACTTCTCCTATGTTGGGTGTATATAGTGATAGTAGTGATGTTTTGTCTGCCTGGAAATAATGGGCTGAGGAAGCCCTGAGAAAGTGGACAGTGATGTCTGCTATACGCTTCAGCTGATCTAGTTTTTAATAGATCTCCTCCGATCACGCCTGTATTATACCCAGTAACCAAGAGAGAGCCAGGGAAATTGGATAGCCAAGGAGTGTATCTGTGGGTCACACTAGCTGGCTCATCGTATTGGCTGTATTGTTTTGGGAGTATGTTTTAACAGCCTCGGATGATTCTGGAGTGATCCGGCAGAAAAATCACATCGTAGATGTACTACTGACAGATTACGCTGTGGTTATACTGTTCAAGAGTGGCCCTCGGGGAAAAAGGTGGATGGGGAACAACAAGGCTGGGATCTATGGAGTGAGATATGCAACCTATTGTGTTATTCTACTGTGTGCAAGAAGAAATGTTAATAAACACTACTTTTAGATGGTTTGTTTTGCTCTTGTATATTTATAGATCAAAAAATATTTATGTACATAGAAACATATTTTTTTTTTATAGCAAGTAAGAACCAATTAGCCCATCAAGTCTTAAATATTTCCTACGTAGACAAAATGTTGTTTAACATTAGAATAGATTTATGCCTATTCAGGCATTTTTTAAATCCTTTAATGTATTGACTTCTGGGAGCAGGTAGGCTGTTTCATGAGTCTACTACCTTTTCTGTAAAGTAGTACTTGTGCACGTTGCTTCTGAATATTACCCCCTCTAACATTAGGTCACTCCCTCTTGTTATAGAATTTTTCTTTTTCTCTGAAAAAATTCTAACCTCCAGACCTTTATTAAATCCTTTAATATATTTTCCTTTTCCTCCTCTCTTACAAGATATACATATTGGTCTATCCTGGTAAGTTTTGCCATCGATACCCTGCATCATTTTAGTGGTTCTTTGAACTGCCTCCAATTTATTATTGCCGTTTTGGAGATGTTGTATCCAGACCTGTACACAGTACTCCAGGCAAAGTCCTGACAGGGGATCAATAAAGTGGCATTAGTACTTCTCTTCCTTCTGCAAATACGTCTTCCTGTAGAGGACAGGGCATTATAGTAACATATAGTAACATAGTTGATGAGGCTAAAAAAAGACATGCGTCCATCAAGCCCATGCCAAAATCACCCCTGTTGATCCAGAGGAAGGCAAAAAAAGCCCTCTGAAGCCATTTCCAGTTTAGCCCCAAGTGAGTAAAAAAAATTCCTTCCTGATGCCAAATGGCAGTCCGATAGATCCCTGGATCAACATCCTATCTGCATTGAAGCCATCTGTCATAATTTTCAATATTGTTCTCTGCTGGATAGGCATCATTGCTTTTTTGAAAGCAGTTACATTAACTGCAAGTACAACGTCCTGAGGCAAATAATTCCATAGCTTTACAACCCCTACTGTAAAGAATCCCTGCCTTTGTTTTAGTTGAACATGCCTTTCCTCTAGTATTAATGGATGACTTCTTGTTCTTAGCTCAGCTCTTTTTGCGTAAATAATTCATTGGATAGTTATTTGTATTGACCTTGAATGTATTTATAAATGGTAATCATATCACCCCTTAGATGTCACTTCTCTAATGTAAACAACCCAGTTTGGCTAGCCTCTCTTTATAACTCAGATCCTCCAATCCCTTTATCAGTTTTGTTGCACATCTCTGCACCTTTTCCAGTTCAACAATGTCTTTTTTAAGAACTGGTGCCCAAAATTGTACTCCATATTCTAGATGAGGCCTAACCAAGGATTTCTATAGAGGTAGGATAATATTAGCATCCCTTGCATCTACACCTCTTTTTATACAGGCTAGTACCCTATTTGCTCTTTCAGCAGCTGAGTGACTGCATACTGCTGTGAAGTCTATCGTCAATCAGTACTCCTAAATCTTTCTCTAATTGGGATTCCCCAAGTTGTTTCCCATTTAGAGTATATGTAGCAAGTTTGTTTCTACAGCCCAAATGCATAACTTTACATTTATCTACATTAAATGTCATCTGCCACTTTTCTGTCCATTCACTCAGTTTATCTAAATCCTTCTGCAGAGAAAAAACATCCAGTTCTGTATGTATTTCCTTACATAGCTTAGTGTCATCAGCAAAGATTGACAGGCTACTTTCAATTCCCACATCTAGATCATTAATAAACAAATTAAAAAGCATTGGGCCCAGGAGTGAACCCTGTGGCACCCCACTTATAACTTTAGACCAATTTGAAAAGGTTCCATTTACATCAACTCTCTGGCATCTATCATTTAACCAGTTCTTAATCCATGTACAGATATCACCGCCCAAACCGAAACCTTTTAATTTATGCAGTAACCCGTTGTGAGGCACTGTATCAAAGGCTTTTGCAAAATCCATGTATACTACATCAACAGCAATTCCCTTGTCCAAATGACTACTTACTCTTTTATAAAATGCAAGTAAATTAATCTGACATGATCTATTCTTCATGAAACCATGCTGATTCCTACTAATAATATTGTTTGCCTTCACATAATTCTGAATACTGTCTGTTAGTAACCCTTCTAATATCTTACCCACTATGGAAGTCGAGCTCACAGGTATATAATTTCCTGGTTTGGATCTTTCTCCCTTTTTAAACAATGGAACAACATCAGCTTTCCTCCAATCACAGGGAACTATGCCTGATGAAAGTGAATCAGTAAATATTAAGTATAATGGTCTTGCTATTACTGAACTAAGTTCCTTAAGTACCTTTGGGTGTATACTGTCAGGTCCAGGTGCTTTATTCACCATAACCCTCTCCAGTCCCTTTTGGACCTTGTCCTCAGTAAGCCATGTAAATGATGGAGGAATTCTGTGGTTTTGTCTGTTTGCCCATATCCTGTCTTTGCTGCTTCCTTTATATATACTGAAGCAAAGAATATATTTAGGGTGTCAGCCATAGCCTTATCATCACTAATCAATTCACCTGTCTCAGTCCTAATAGGGCCAATATCAACCTTAACCTTTTAGTTATTAATATACTTGTAGAATTGTTTAGGGTTTTTCTTGCTCTCATTTGCAATATTTCTCTCATTTTCTATTTTAGCTAGCTTAATTGTTTGTTTGCAGATTTTATTACATTCTTTTTTTATTTTTTAAATTATGCATCTGACCCGTTTGACAAGCCTATTTCTTATTTATAATTTCCCTGCAAGCCTCATTATTAAGTCACAGTGGCTTCATTTTACTCCTCTTGTGCTTATTCTTGTGCATTTTTATCTTTGAAAATTTCATCTCACTAAATATCCATTAATACTTCTTTTAGCTTTGTAAAATTAGCCTTTTTAAAATTGAATGTTTTCGTTAAACCCTTGCTATTGGGTTTCTCATACCATATTGCAATCATTTCTAGTTCTCCCATCTTACCAGCCAGACTACGAGCATTTGCATGCATTCATTTTATCGTTTTGCCATTGTTAAAGATTTCATTATTTGTCAAGTTTTTGTCTTTTATCAGGCTGTAACAATGGCAACTCCCTATTAGATGAACTAGCTCATTCCCCCTCTCCACCCCCATGCCCCTTCTCTGATCCCATTTCTTCTGTTATACTGCCTTCCCCATCCTTTGTTGCAGACCCCCCCCTTTCTACTTTAAAGGGATAGTAACACTTCGTTTTATCTTTATTTTATTTTGTAGGCATTAAAAAAACATGAAGAACGATATAAGTCTTATCTCTCAAACCTTTATGGTTTAAGAGATATTCACAAGCAAAGTTTCCCCTCCCGCCCCTTTTACATAGTGTAAGCCATCTCTTCTCAGATGTGGAATGCAGTCCATAGACCAGACAGATAACAGCAGGGGACAATCTTCTTCCTATGAAAACAATGAAAGCCCTGCCCCCCTTGACAAGCTTTTCAGGTTTTTCCCTTATCTTAATTGAAGATCGTCCCTCTCTGCAGTCTACCTGGGCACCTCCCTTCTGATCTGGCTGAACAGTGTTACAGTAGTAAAAGGGGAGGGAGGGGGATACTTTGTCATTGAATTACTCTTGAACTACAACTCTGACAGAATTGAAATAACACTCTCCATGGCTCAAATATTATGATGATTAATTAGAGCTGCTTTTATTATGAAACATTACTATCCCTTTAAAGTCTCCTCCAGCCCTCTAAACATCCTAATGCCTAGCAATGTGCCCCCCCCTTCTGCTAAGGTGCAATCTATCACAAATATAAAGATTGCCACCAAGGGAAAAGGCTGCCCAGTGCTCTAGGAACCCAAATGCCTCCTGCTTGCACCAAATATTTAGCCACACATTTAACTCCCTAAACTCCCATTGCCTTTCTAATGTAGCTTGTGGCACAGGTAGTATTTCAGAAGATACTACCTCTGCATAAGTTTATATCATAAGTCCCTAAAATCCTTCTTAACAGACCTCCATTTTCCACTGACTTTGTTATTTATTAGTTTTCCCCATTGCTATACTGAACTGCTTACCTACCCTCATTCCATCTTTCACTTTGCAGCATTAAACTTTAGACACCATAGTCTTGTATATCCTCAAATGTTCCTAAATCACTATGTATTTTACAGATTTTTGTATTATTGTCTGCAAATAGGCATGCCTTGCCTTGAATATCATTAGCAATAACATTAATGGAGATATTTAAGAGAACAGGACCAGGCACCAACTCCTGACTAGGGATGGATGAAAATTTTCTAGTCGAATTGAAACAGCCAAAAATGGCAATTACCCCTGAGCTGGAAAGTTTTTGTGAAAAGTGCAGATTTTCTGCTTTTTTCCCACCTAGCTCATTGTATTGCAATCAGTGGTAAAACTGAGTTTCCCCACCACATAGCAAGTTTCCCTTCTATTCCTTAAGGGATAACATAAATGGGTTGTCAGGTTCACAGAGCATTTCATTCTGTGTTTGTGAGAGCAAAAGCAGCAGCTTTTTGCACTAATGAAGACAGGCAAATAAAGGAAATTTTGAGTGTTCTTTGTGGGGTTTTACTGGTAGGTAATTTGTTATCTGTGTTAGAAGACATATCTATGGGACTTGCTCCCAGAGTATGGGTTGGTAACTGACATGTGTGTGGCTCCTAGGAGTGGTCCCACTGCATGTGAGATGGTTATCACATATTTGCAGGATATCTAGGTTCTATGCCGGAACAGTAACCTGACTGACAAACAAAATGGTGTGTGTGTTGATATGTACTGCTGTAACTCTTAGCTGCCTACCAGTAAACATGCAATCTGAGCAGATTTTCAGTGCAGCTGGTTAAATTGTTAAGACAATAGAACACCGCTATCAAGCAGCAGTGAGACATTTCCAAAAACGAACTAGCTTTGAATACCATTTAAATATCATGTAGGAGAAGTGGCAAAACCCACACAAAACTATACTATATATTGTTATTAACAGCAGCATGGAGGGGGAGGGATTTGAAGGGTTTCTACCATCTACCCCAGCTGGGGCTGATTAATGTTTATGAGTAATATAGTAATGGAAGGTGAAAGTCGATTCACACATGATAATGCACATACTTTGTCTAGCATTCATTCCTAAGAATAAGGAAGATACACATTAATCATGCCACCACCATCATACACATCTGCCACATTCAGCTTAACTTGATTTCAATGTTATATTTTTTACCTCTTTAAAACAATAGCATGGCAGCAGGATAACCGAAACTCCTGAATAATAATTTTTGACAGGTTTACTTAAAGTGAAGCTTTCAAAACATTACAGTAGGCTGGGCTTAAAAATTATTGTGGGCTTCAAAAAGGCTAGCACTGAAAAAAATTGCTTGCAAGCCTCAGGGGGTCTTGTTTTATTATGGCATCTTCAGCATTCTCATCATTATGTCACTTTAGGAAAATCAGCATTCCAACAGTATTGAATTACAGATCACTTTTTATTTGCTTTTTCCTTTTCTTTTATTGTGGTTTGTCATACTTGAGGCATTAGCATTTTATTATGTGTTTGCAGTTATTGTAGTTGTCATCAAAGTAATGGATATGTTTGTAGCAAGAAATATGATTCAGTTGTTTTCAAAGCAGATAGGATGCTGATCCAAAGGGAGTGAAGGAAGTAATTTTTTTGCCCACTTGGGGCTTCATTGGAAATGACTTCAAAAGTTTTTTTGTTTTTTTTCCTTCATTCCTATGGCATGGGCTGAACTTTATGGTCACATGTCTATTTTTTTCAGCCTTATCCATTATGTTGCTACTAGGGTACAAGCCCATTTACACGGGCCAGCAGTCTGTACGTTCAGGCATTCTCTACTGCTCATGACTGCAAAAGTCTGTGTACATGGGCCAGGGTTCTGAAAGTCTCTACTGTGCATGACTGCATCAGACACACGTAAATCTGACCTTTTATATTATAAGGCTGTTGCTATGTTTATTATTATGATCCAAAACAGTTTTTTCTTTTTTCTTTCTTTTCATATTGGAGTTGACATTTACCTGTCTATGTAGTCTGTCTTTTCAGTCAATTTGGTCTCCTTAGTGAAGGTTTTCTTGTGTCCATGTTTTTAATAAGGGGTAGTATTGGCAGGGTCAGTAGCCACATCAGCAGTGCCATAGGAGGGGGACTTTCTATTTTTTTTCTGCTTACACATCAGCATGCCTGTGATTCGTAATGCAGATGTACCAAGGTGGGATCCCTGCTTTCCTCTCTTTACTGTTCGATCACACAGGGTTCATAAATCATTTGAATTTTCCTGCACTGTTTCAGACCCCAGTAAGAAATATTCCCTTACCCAGCACAGGAGGAGGAGATGTCGCTGAAACAACATCTGTGGCTACTGTCACCAGTCCTACCACCACATCTTCATGCCGGCTCAAAGTAACCTGTCCCTCTTTCAGCTCACTTAGAGAATTCTGTCCCTTTTCCTGCCTATTCACAGACAGACCCTGCTCCCTCACAGGAACCTGCACCTCTTCTTCATGTCCAGTCACAGGATCCTCCACTATATATCCTCCTGACGCCCATTCACAAGAGGATCTCTCTGGCCTACTACACCCACCACCAGTTTTACTTTGTATTCCGAAGCCTCATCATCACTTCCCCTTTCTATTCCCTCTCTGTGCCACTCCATGCTTGTTTGGTGAAGAAAGCTTTGGAATGCACTGAAAGAGGTTTTGGGATTGTCTCCACTATCTAAATTACTTGGTGTCAAGGGTGGTGTACCTGGTATCACCACCATTGCTGGTACAAGTGCCTGGGTCTCTACTGGAGTGCTGCTGGTGGTGGTAGTAGCAATGGCACTGCTGCTAATATTGCTACCTCTCCTTCAGTCTTGGAAAGTGAGAAAACACACTGATTTAGAGGCAGCATATGCAGCATATTCCTCCCTGTCCCATCCATGTCCTATTTGACATTGAGCATTTTTATTATAAAGGAAAAATATATTATTAAAAATAAGTATTATAAAAAAAATTAAAGAAATTATGAAAGAAAAACATTTTAACTACACTACATACTTAATGGACCTTCGCTGCCCTAACATTAACCACACAATCTGAACGTCCCTCATTGAACTAAGACTAGCTCACACAATCTGACTGATCCTCACTAACCTAACACTAACTCACACACACTTCACAAATGTCAGGAATCACAAGTTTGTTTTTATTAACCCCTTAAGGACACATGACGTGCCAGGACCATCATAGGTACATTTCCCATAAGGACCCATGATGGTCCTGGCATGTCAAGGGATAAATGATAGCAGCCTGCTTCAATGCGCGCTGCTATCATGCTGCAGGGGCTGAAACTGGGCGATACAGGACCGGAGCTCTCAGATTCAGTCCTTCTCGGTCACATGTACTGGCTTTTCCATTCACAAATGCAATGTGTTTTACACATTGCCTTTGTGTCTGCTCTCTGCCTCTCTCTTCCTTACTATGAGAATAAGGAAGAGCGAAGCAGAGAGCAGACTTAACAGCAAACACAGAGGACAAAGTCTGGGGTATTAACCCCTTCACACCACTCTGATTATTTAAATATTATGTTAAGAAAGATTAAAGCATTTTATTTACAAAATTTTATGTTAAAACACAAATACTGAAGTAAAAGTAAAGTTTAATGTGAGTTTTGTTAATGTTAAAAATGTTAAATGTTAAACAGTAAAAAATTAAACTACATTTGTTTGGCAATATCTTTCTGTTGTAAAGCCATACTGCCATGGATCTTGCAAGTCATAAGGTTTCACGTGGGTATTTATTTATCCATGATGGCTCATACAATGAGAGTCTGACCTGTGTAGATATTGGTGCACAGGCTAGGAATCTTGTAAAGGATATTACTTCAATCAGAGCTACGCTAGATATTCCTAGTCTGATTTTTCACCCAGAATATTATGTTCAGGGTTAATCAGATAGCAATAAAGAGGGCAAAATAGGAGAACGAACAATAACCATTTAACCCTTTGTGCGCCAGAAACACCCAAAGATTATTCAGCAAAATGTATAAAATGGGTATTAATTTAGCTTCTGATGCAGTCACATTGTTTTGAAACTCTTTGAGCCATTTGTTTTATACAACTTATTAAATCCATTTTCTTTTTTTAATTTAGTGACTAGTATGGAAGAAAGAAAACTTAGAAACATCATTATTTTGAGTATTCGATTTGAGAAGCCATTCATTGGAGTAGAAGAGGTAGCGCAGGGATAGCCAGCCTTTGGCTCTCCATCTGTTGCAAAGTGCAACTCCTATCATCAGCAACTAGCCAATGACTGGATCAGGATGATTGGAGCTGTAGTCCCCAACAGCTGGAGAGCCAAAGTTTGTCTGCTTATTCTGTGGGAGATTGAGCCATCTCCTGAAGTCAAGCCTAGAAAATTTTAGGAAACACAATTTCATGGAAAGGGGGTAGATTCATGGTTCACTTTACCAACAATAGTGATATAATAAAGTAGTTCATTGTACTTAGAATTCAAGGATATGAACAAATAGGAATAATTTAGTAGATTAAGCATACCGATATTTGTGTTCTGTCTCTTAGGTACAATATGATTTCAAGATACAATTATCGAGAATGTCAAGCAGATGGGACCTGGAGTAATTCAGTCCCTGTATGTGAAGGTATGGTAACAAAGCCTTGGGAAGGATTATATAGTGTCAGCCTAAGGCCCTGTTCACACAGTTGACAACACATACTATGTAGTACTACATTAAACTTGAAAACAATTTGTCTATGGGCCTGTTCACATGGGCACATAACATAAAACTTGTGCAGCATGTAAGGCAATCTATTGGATCATGCTGCAACATTTATGTATTCATATCAAATGTATCTGCACTGCTGTCTATGGGGCCACCTTGCAGATTGTTCACATGGATAACACTGGAGGAGGAAATGTTTTTTGCAACCTCCAGTGACTGGCCAACTGACCTGGGCCTCATCCAGTAATATATGGCTAATACAAAAATCAACCAGCCTCAGTCACATTCCCTCCATGTCCCCCTATAGAATTGCCAGGGGAAAGTATGAGATTGGAGGTGCATAAACAGAAAATTTGAATGGTGCTATATCGAATGGCTGTTTGTCGCCAGTGCGAACAGGGCCTAATATTAAAGGTTACATAAGTAGTTATGAGATCTTACAATGTGCACAATCATAAAAAATACATAAATGATTGTGTGTATATGTATGGATGTATGGATGTGTATGTGTATGTGTGTGTGTGTGTGTATATATATATATATATATATATATATATATATATATATATATATATATATATATATATATATATATATATATAAATATTGCCTGGGGTATGTAAAGTGCAAGGCATCTAGAAAAGATTGGAAACTGGTGACCCTGCTGCTGTTGGGCTACAACTTCCATCATCCCCAGTCAGCCAACATCCATCTGAGGATGATGGGAGTTGTACTTCAACAAAAGCTGAGTGGGAAAGGAAGAGGAGAAATGTAGAAGGAGGGGGATGTGACCCTTCTGCTAATGATGAACTACAGTTTCCATCTTTCGTAGCCAGCCAACTGAGGCTGAGGATTATGAGGATTTTAGCCCAATAAAATTGATAGTCACATATTACCCCTCCCCCATAAAAGTTGTACATGTGAATGCTGCACTACATGTCCCTTACCACCCACCTGCTTTCTAACCTTGTCCGTTCCCGTTGAACACTGCATAGCAGGACTCCATCCTATAACATATTTTTCATTTAAAAAAATATGTACTGCTGTTTTAAATCCTGGGATGCTAGAGACATCTCAAGCCACTGTGAATCAATGTCCTGGAGGCATCTCTAGCAGTTAGGGAGTTAACCCCTTATGGACCAAGGGGTTGTGCAACCCACTGCAATTGATTTAGAATGTGTTGCACATCCCTCCTGGTTCTTAACAACTTAACGACCCATAACGTGCCAGGACCGTCATGGGTAAACTTCCCTTAAGGACCCATGACGTTCCTGGCACGTCATGGGTTAAATGATAACAGCGCTCCTCCGCGCACACTGCTGTCATTCATTGCAGGCTGAGACTGAGCTCTCCGGTACCGGAGTGTTCAGTCTCAGCCTTGTCACTTGTGCCGGGTCATGTGATCGCTGCAGAGGCCAGCATTTTGAAAGAATGAGTCAGACTGCCTCTGTGTCTTCCCTTTGCCTGTCTCTCCCTTACGATCAAAGTAGGGGAGAGAAAAGCAGAGACACCTAGTGGTAAAAAAAAATGCAGCAGCTGGCGGTATTAACACCTTCACTGCTGGTGAATATAAAAAAACAGAACTCACTTTAAAAAAAAAAAAAAAAGTTTCAAGAAACAAAACTGGGAGTTTGATTGTTGTGGAGCCATGTAATACACTTATACATACCGCCAATTCTCATCACTAAAAATATGGGAAAATAGGGTGTGAAAGAGGGACATTGGGATTTTCACCCAGGGGAAACAGTGCCCACTTAAAACTGCCAATTTTGTAGGTATGACTGACCGGTCATATCTTACATGCAGTCTCCATAAAAATGTAACCCATTGTGCCCAAATGATCCCAAGAGATACAATAAAAATGGTGTTTTTTTTTTTGTTGTTTTTTTTTTTTTTACCGTTTACTTTAATTTTAATAAAATAAATGGTGGGCTATCCATATAAGTGTGGTATCAAAATAAAGCCCTACTTGTGCCGGAAAAAACAGTATATAATTTTCATGGGTAAAATAAAATACTTAGAGGGAAAACGCTGTTGAATAAAGGTATAGTCAAAAAGGTCAGAATTGCTCCAGTCCTTAAATGAAATCCACCTCATATTTTCCCAGTCCTTAAGGGGTTAAAGGATTAAACATTTTAAAACCAATTAATACAAAGTACCTGATTTATATCAATACTAGCAAAAGGGGCACGGCGTTGCCCGTGGAAATAAAGTTCTTTGAGTGCTTCAGGATTTGGGTATGTCACACACATGCTGAATAAGGGAGAGAGAGAGACACATGATGGAGAAGGGGAGAAAGAGACACACATGATGGAGAAGGGGAGAAAGAGACACACATGATGGAGAAGGGGAGAGAGAGAGACACATGATGGAGAAGGGGAGAGAGAGAGACACATGATGGAGAAGGGGAGAGAGAGACACACATGATGGAGAAGGGGGGAGAGAGAGAGACATGATGGAGAAGGGGGGAGAGAGAGAGACATGATGGAGAAGGGGGAGAGAGAGAGACATGATGGAGAAGGGGGAGAGAGAGAGACATGATGGAGAAGGGGGGGGAGAGACATGATGGAGAAGGGGGGGAGAGAGAGACACATGATGGAGAAGGGGGGAGAGAGAGACACATGATGGAGAAGGGGGGGAGAGAGAGACACATGATGGAGAAGGGGGGGAAAGAGACACATGATGGAGAAGGGGGGAGAGAGAGAGACACATGATGGAGAAGGGGGGAGAGAGAGAGAAAGACACACATGATGGAGAAGGGGGAGAGAGACACACACACATGATCGAGAAGGGGGGAGAGAGAGACACATGATGGAGAAGGGGGGAGAGAGAGAGACACATGATGGAGAAGGGGGGGAGAGAGACACATGATGGAGAAGTGGGGAGAGAGAGAGAGACACACACATGATGGAGAAGGGGGGAGAGAGAGAGAGAGACACACATGATGGAGAAGGGGGGGAGAGAGAGAGAGACACACATGATGGAGAAGGGGGGGAGAGAGAGAGACACACACATGATGGAGAAGGGGGAAGAGAGAGAGACACACATGATGGAGAAGGGGGGAGAGAGAGCGAGACACACATGATGGAGAAGGGGGGAGAGAGAGAGACACACGATGGAGAAGGGGGGAGAGAGAGAGACACACATGATGGAGAAGGGGGGAGAGAGAGAGAGACACATGATGGAGAAGGGGGGGAGAGAGACACATGATGGAGAAGTGGGGAGAGAGAGAGACACACACATGATGGAGAAGTGGGGGGAGAGAGAGAGACACACATGATGGAGAAGTGGGGGGAAAGAGAGAGAGACACACATGATGGAGAAGGGGGGAGAGAGAGACACACACACACATGATGGAGAAGGGGGGAGAGAGAGACACACACATGATGGAGAAGTGGGGAGAGAGACACACACACATGATGGAGAAGGGGGAGAGAGAGACACACACACATGATGGAGAAGGGGGAGAGAGAGATACACACGATGGAGAAGGGGGGAGAGAGATACACACGATGGAGAAGGGGGGAGAGAGAGACACACGATGGAGAAGGGGGGAGAGAGAGACACATGATGGAGAAGGGGGGAGAGAGAGACACATGATGGAGAAGGGGGAGAGAGACACATGATGGTGAACGGGGGAGAGAGACACATGATCGAGAAGGGGGGAGAGGAGACACATGATCGAGAAGGGGGGAGAGAGAGACACACACATGATGGAGAAGGGGGGAGAGAGAGAGACACACATGATGGAGAAGGGGGGAGAGAGAGACAAACATGATGGAGAAGGGGAGAGAGAGAGAGAAAGACACACATGATGGAGAAGGGGGGGGAGAGAGAGAGACACACACATGATGGAGAAGGGGGGAGAGAGAGAGACACACACATGATGGAGAAGGGGGGAGAGAGAGAGAGAGAGAGACACACACATGATGGAGAAGGGGGGAGAGAGAGAGAAACATGATGAAGGGGGGGGAGAGAGAGAGACACATGATGGAGAAGGGGGAGAGAGAGAGACACATGATGGAGAAGGGGGGGGAGAGACACATGATGGAGAAGGGGGGAGAGAGACATGATGGAGAAGTGGGGAGAGAGAGAGACACACACATGATGGAGAAGTGGGGGGAGAGAGACACACACATGATGGAGAAGGGGGGAGAGAGAGACACACACACATGATGGAGAAGGGGGGAGAGAGAGACACACACATGATGGAGAAGGGGGGAGAGAGAGACACACACACATGATGGAGAAGGGGGAGAGAGACACACACACACATGATGGAGAAGTGGGGTGAGAGAGACACACACACACATGATGGAGAAGGGGGAGAGAGAGAGACACACACATGATGGAGAAGGGGGGAGAGAGAGACACACACACATGATGGAGAAGGGGGGAGAGAGAGACACACACACATGATGGAGAAGGGGGAGAGACACACACACACACATGATGGAGAAGTGGGGAGAGAGAGACACACACACATGATGGAGAAGGGGGGAGAGAGAGACACACACACATGATGGAGAAGGGGGGAGAGAGACACACACACACATGATGGAGAAGGGGGGAGAGAGAGACACACACACACATGATGGAGAAGGGGGAGAGAGAGAGAGAGACACACATGATGGAGAAGGGGGAGAGAGAGACACGCACATGATGGAGAAGGGGGAGAGAGAGTCACACGCACATGATGGAGAAGGAGGGAGAGAGAGACACACGCACATGATGGAGAAGGGGGGAGAGAGACACACATGATGGAGAAGGGGGGAGAGAGAGACACATGATGGAGAAGGGGGGAGAGAGACACATGATGGTGAACGGGGGAGAGAGACACATGATGGAGAAGGGGGAGAGAGAGACACATGATGGAGAAGGGGGAGAGAGAGACACATGATGGAGAAGGGGGGAGAGAGACACATGATGGAGAAGGGGGAGAGAGAGACACATGATGGAGAAGGGGGAAGAGATACACACGATGGAGAAGGGGGGAGAGAGATACACACAATGGAGAAGGGGGGAGAGAGAGACACATGATGGAGAAGGGGGGAGAGAGAGACACATGATGGAGAAGGGGGAGAGAGAGACACATGATGGAGAAGGGGGAGAGAGACACACATGATGGAGATGGGAGGGAAGGGAGAGGGACATGATGGAGAAGGGGACAGAGTTTACTTTTGAACTGGCACACTTAAAATGTTGCGTCTTAAAGTGTTGCATTTGTTTGGCCGCGTCATTCAGAATGGCACATTCACCATGTCGTTCCTTAAAGAGTCGCAAATTGTACACGTTGCGTCATTCTGATTGGCGCATTCACCATTTAAGAGTGGCACATTCGGTGTAATATGGATGCAATATGGGTGTAATATGAGTACAATCCGAGTGCCATCTGGGTGCAATAAAGACGCAATATGGGTGCAATAGGGACGCAATATGGGTATTGCTTCCATATTGCACCCATGTGGCATCCATATTGCACCCATATTGTGTCCATATTGCGTCATTATTGCACCCATATTGCGTTCATATTGCACCCATACTGCAGCCATATTGCGTCCTTATTGCACTCATATTGCACTCATATTGCATCCATATTGCACCCATATTGCACTCATATTGCCCATATTGCACCCATATTGTGTCCATATTGCATAATTATTGCACCCATATTGCGTTCATATCGCACCCATACTGCAGCCATATTGCATCCTTATTGCACCCAAGGGGGGGAGAGAGAGAGACACACATGATGGAGAAGGGGGAGAGAGAGACACACGCACATGATGGAGAAGGGGGGAGAGAGAGACACACGCACATGATGGAGAAGGGGGGAGAGAGACACACATGATGGAGAAGGGGGGAGAGAGAGACACATGATGGAGAAGGGGGGAGAGAGAGACACATGATGGAGAAGGGGGGAGAGAGAGAGACATGATGGAGAAGGGGGGAGAGAGACACATGATGGTGAACGGGGGAGAGAGACACATGATCGAGAAGGGGGGAGAGGAGACACATGATCGAGAAGGGGGGAGAGAGAGACACACACATGATGGAGAAGGGGGGAGAGAGAGAGACACACATGATGGAGAAGGGGGGAGAGAGAGAGAGACAAACATGATGGAGAAGGGGGGAGAGAGAGAGAAAGACACACGTGATGGAGAAGGGGGGGAGAGAGAGAGAGACACACACACATGATGGAGAAGGGGGGAGAGAGAGAGACACACACACATGATGGAGAAGGGGGGAGAGAGAGAGAGAGAAAGAGACACACACATGATGGAGAAGGGGGGAGAGAGAGAGAAACAAGATGAAGGGGGGGAGAGAGAGAGACACATGATGGAGAAGGGGGGAGAGAGAGAGACACATGATGGAGAAGGGGGGGAGAGACACATGATGGAGAAGGGGGGGAGAGACACATGATGGAGAAGGGGGGGAGAGAGACATGATGGAGAAGTGGGGAGAGAGAGAGACACACACATGATGGAGAAGTGGGGGGAGAGAGAGACACACATGATGGAGAAGGGGGGAGAGAGAGACACACACACATGATGGAGAAGGGGGGAGAGAGACACACACACACACATGATGGAGAAGGGGGGAGAGAGAGACACACACACACACATGATGGAGAAGGGGGGAGAGAGAGAGACACACACACACACACATGATGGAGAAGGGGGGAGAGAGAGACACACACACACATGATGGAGAAGGGGGAGAGAGACACACACACACATGATGGAGAAGGGGGGAGAGAGACACACACACACATGATGGAGAAGGGGGGAGAGAGAGACACACACACATGATGGAGAAGGGGGGACAGAGAGACGCACACACACATGATGGAGAAGGGGGGAGAGAGACACACACACATGATGGAGAAGGGGAGGGAGAGAGAGAGAGAGACACATGATGGAGAACGGGGAGAGAGAGACAGACAGATGATGGAGAAGTGGGGAGAGAGAGACACACACACACATGATGGAGAAGGGGGGGAGAGAGAGACACACACATGATGGAGAAGGGGGAGAGAGAGACACGCACTTGATGGAGAAGGGGGAGAGAGAGACACGCACTTGATGGAGAAGGGGGAGAGAGAGACACGCACTTGATGGAGAAGGGGGAGAGAGAGACACACGCACATGATGGAGAAGGAGGGAGAGAGAGACACACGCACATGATGGAGAAGGGGGGAGAGAGACACACATGATGGAGAAGGGGGGAGAGAGACACACATGATGGAGAAGGGGGGAGAGAGAGACACATGATGGAGAAGGGGGGAGAGAGACACATGATGGAGAAGGGGGGAGAGAGACACATGATGGAGAAGGGGGAGAGAGAGACACATGATGGAGAAGGGGGGAGAGAGACACATGATGGAGAAGGGGGGGGAGAGACACATGATGGAGAAGGGGGAGAGAGAGACACATGATGGAGAAGGGGGAAGAGATACACACGATGGAGAAGGGGGGAGAGAGATACACACGATGGAGAAGGGGGGAGAGAGAGACACACGATGGAGAAGGGGGGAGAGAGAGACACATGATGGAGAAGGGGGGAGAGAGAGACACATGATGGAGAAGGGGGAGAGAGAGACAAATAATGGAGAAGGGGGGAGAGAGACACACATGATGGAGATGGGAGGGAGAGAGAGGGACATGATGGAGAAGGGGACAGAGTTTACTTTTGAACTGGCACACTTAAAATGTTGCGTCTTAAAGTGTTGCATTTGTTTGGCCGCGTCATTCAGAATGGCACATTCACCATGTCGTTCCTTAAAGAGTCGCAAATTGTACACGTTGCGTCATTCTGAATGGCGCATTCACCATTTAAGAGTGGCACATTCGGTGCAATATGGATGCAATATGGGAGTAATATGAGTACAATCCGAGTGCCATCTGGGTGCAATAAAGACGCAATATGGGTGCAATAGGGACGCAATATGGGTATTGCTTCCATATTGCACCCATGTGGCATCCATATTGCACCCATGTGGCATCCATATTGCACCCATATTGTGTCCATATTGCGTCATTATTGCACCCATATTGCGTTCATATTGCACCCATACTGCAGCCATATTGCGTCCTTATTGCACTCATATTGCACTCATATTGCATCCATATTGCACCCATATTGCACTCATATTGCCCATATTGCACCCATATTGTGTCCATATTGCATAATTATTGCACCCATATTGCGTTCATATCGCACCCATACTGCAGCCATATTGCATCCTTATTGCACCCATATTGCACTCATATTGTGTCCTTATTGAACTCATATTGCACCCATATTGTGTCCTTATTGCACCCATAATGCGTCCTTATCACCCATATTGCGTCCTTATCACCCATATTGCGTCCTTATTGAACTCATATTGCACCCATATTGCGTCCTTATTGCACTCATATTACGTCCTAATTGCACTCATATTGCACCCATATTGCACCTATATTGAACCCATGTTGCACTCCTATTGCACCCATATTGCGTCCTAATTGCACCCATATTGCACTCCTATTGCACCCATATTGTGTCCATATTGCACCCATATTGTGTCCATATTGCACCCATATTGCGTCCATATTGCGTCCTTATTGCACCCATATTGCGTCCACATTGCGTCATTATTGCACCCATATTGCGTTCATATTGCACCCATACTGCGTCCTTATTGCACTCATATTGCATCCTTATTGCACCCATTTTGCACTCATATTGCCCCCATATTGCACTCATATTGCCCATATTGCACTCATAATGTGTCCTTATTGCACCCATAATGCGTCCTTATCACCCATATTGCGTCCTTATTGAACTCATATTGCATCCATATTGCGTCCTTATTGCACTCATATTACATCCTAATTGCACCCATATTGCACCTATATTGAACCCATGTTGCACTCATATTGCACCCATATTGGGTCCTAATTGCACCCATATTGCGTCCTAATTGCACCCATATTGCACCCATATTGTGTCCATATTGCGTCTTTATTGCACCCATATTGTGTCCACACTGCGTCATTATTGCACCCATACTGCATCCTTACTGCACTCATATTGCATCCTTATTGCACCCATATTGCTCTCATATTGCCCATGCTGAACTCATATTGCACCCATATTGCGTCCTAATTGCACCCATATTGCATCCTAATTGCACTCATATTGCACCCATATTGTGTCCATATTGTGTCCTTATTGCACCCATATTGTGTCCACATTGCGTCATTATTGCACCCATACTGCATCCTTACTGCACTCATATTGCATCCTTATTGCATCCATATTGCTCTCATATTGCCCATGCTGAACTCATATTGCACCCTTATTGCACCCATATTGCATCCTTATTGCACTCATATTGCACTCATTGCGTCCTAATTGCACTCATATTGCGCACATATTGCACCCATATTGCGTCCTTATTGCACTGATATTGCAGCCATATTGCGTCCTTATTGCACCCATATTGCGACCTTATTGCACCCATATTTCATCATTACTGCACCCATACTGCACCCATATTGCACCAACATTGCGTCCATATTACACCAATATTGCATCCTTATTGCTCTCATATTGCACCCATATTGCGTCCTTATTGCACTCATATTGCGTCCTTATTGCTTGCACCCTTATTGCACCCATCCCTCACCTTGTAGTGGCACGTAAGTCGTTTGGATGGGGGCAAATCTCGCCCCCTGTGTTATGTGGCTGGGGGGCCATGTCCTTGCAGAGATTTTCATAGAAGTCGCCAGGGGTGTTAGGCCCCTGGCAACTCCTATGAAAATCACACCCCTGTGTTATGTGTGAGAGAACATGAATGTCTCCTCAATACTGCTTTGCTGTCTACCAAGATTCTCCTTCTAGTGCACACCCCCAGGTGTGTCCAGTGCTGGAGAATTTTGGCTGCCTGCCAAGCTTCTCCTTTTAGTAATATAGATAAGTATATTATGTTTACTTTGTTTTTTCTTTTCAGTTCAAATCTGTCCACCCCCACATGATATTACTAATGGATCATATAGTCCACAAAAGGACGAATACCAGTACCAGGACTCTGTGACATTTACTTGCAACAAAGATTTATTTATTGTTGGTGAATCTTCTATATTCTGTACAGCTGCTGGCAACTGGAGTGCTGTTGAACCTCACTGTAAAGGTTAGAAAACTTAACCTATCTGCCTGCAAATGTCTTATTGTCGTATCTATTTTAATTTTTAACCCTTTGAGTGGAACTGCATTGCTCACCCCTTTGTTACTCAGGTTAAATGGTTCATTTTTATGGTATTTAGAAAGCAGAGGTTACAGTATCTTACTTTGCATGTTATATTTCAAACTACACAAGGTCATGTAAAAGATAGATTGTCAATATGAAATAGATGTTTTACTCTTGTACGTTTGAAGTGTCTTAAAACCATTGCTAAGCAGTGTGTCTCTAGAATCCAAGGGGATAAGCAGATGCAGCCTCCAAAAGGGTGTTCCACATCCGTATTGGAAAAAATCCTTTGCTGCTCGTTTCCGCTAATCTTTAGATGCCACATTGTTTTTTTTCTCAGCCCTTCGAGGAAAAAATAAAAATAAATAAATAATAATAATGTTCCCCAGAGAGGAGTTTGGGTAGCCCACTGGTATATTTGTAGAAGGGTATCATATCCCCATTGACACCAATTTTCCCAATCTAAACAAACCCAGTTTGGTTAAAATAGTCTTCTATTCCCTTTATTTTAAGAACTACTGTGCAAAACCATACACCCTTATCCACTAAAGGTCTCATCAAAGATTTATAGAGTAGTAGAATTATACTTTCATTTCCTGCTTGTGCATATTTCCAGGGACAGTTTTTCCCTTCACAGTCACGTTACTGTGAGTCAATAGTGGTCTACAGTACTCTGTAGAGCAACACCCGCAGAAAATATCCTGCAGCAGGCATAAAACTGCGATCCTAAAGCAGAATTCACATTATCCACATTAAATAAGCAATATTAATGTGGGGAAGCTCATAAAATATTAACATTTTAATGGCAAGTACATAGAATATGGGAATGGGGTTGATATTAAATTTCAAAATAAAGGAAAAAAGCAGGGAAGCAAGGATGTAGTGACTGTTCCTGGAAATCTTGGATAGTTGGCAGGTATAGCTTCTATGTCCCTTTTTTATACACGGCAATTGTATTGGCTGTCACAGCAGTTGATGGAGATTGCAAACAGTTGTGGTCTGTGGTCCATGTCTACAATGGGGCGTCCAAGTTTGGTCCTCACTGGCTTTCATCAAGCCAGAATTTAAGGATTTTGTGATTAAAAGGCAGCTAATCAATGACTCATTGGTCTACAAGTGCTGTCATATCCTTTTTTAACAAATAATGTCCTAATTATTATAGATGTAGCGTTCATGACTCTACAGTTTGGATGTACAATCATACATTTATCTGTATTAATTATCATCTGTCATGTATGCATCCATTCACCCAGTTTATACAAATCTTTTCTGGAAATCCTTTCAGAAAGTGTTGCTAACCCCTGAAAATGTTCAGCATTAATGTACAAACACATTTTTTCTAGACACCTTTCTTTGACCTGCCATATTTCAGTGACCACAATTTTTGCAGATGTCCTACAATTTTTGGAATTGTTTACTGTTTGTCGATGACTGATGGTTGACTTTCGTGAGAGAACCATTGATAACATTATCACCTGCTATCTCACATATTTTTACTGAACATTATATGGGACTCTGTAGATAAAACCAGTGTTATAATTATCTACAGTGGAATCCAGCCCATATTATTGTATTAAGGAAACAAAAGAGCAATTTTGGATTAAATCAACTGCACCAAAGTGTACAAATAAACATTCCTCATATTCCCATTGTTTTAAGTAAACATTTCACTTGGATGCTAGAGTTGTCTCCAAGGTATTGCCTTTCAATACGTTCGAGACCTTGCTAACAATGAAGGGGCTAAAAATCCCCATTTAAGTAAACTGTAATTTTCATTTGTCCCCTGTTGTGCGATTTGTTTGCCCAGAATTAGTTTTTGTCTTTTTCTGTACACCTCATAGTCTTGTCATCACCAAAGACACTACTTTTTTCAATATATACTTCAAGAGTGTTGTAATGAAATTTAAAACATATAAGGCCCAGGTCTGAACACTGAGTAACTCCACTTACAACTCTGGACCAACATGAAAGTTCTATTTGTAACAACTCTCTGCATTCTGTGTATGCACAGAAATAGTCTCCAAGGTCTATTCCATTTAATGTATTCAGCAACATCATATGAGATTTTCCAAAATCTAAGTACAGTATGCTACATACACAGCAGTACCCTTGTCTAAGTTACTACTTAAAATGTCTTAAAATTAAAATGTTTTATTTCTTTAACCAATGGTGAATGTGAATATATTCCCACTATGACTGATTTATATGTATAACAGTAACCTGGTTTGTTAATGATTCTTTCCATAGCTGTTGAGTGCTCCAACCCAGTTGTCCCTAATTCAAAGAAGACATCAGGATTTGTTGGACCGTACACACTCAACTCTGCTGTGGGTTTTGAATGTTTGGAAGGTTTTACAATGAATGGATCAAGCATTGTAAAGTGCAATATTAATAGTGAATGGGAGCCCTCATTACCTCAGTGTTTAAGTAAGTATTCTGTCCTTCTATATGCCTCACAAGGGAGCCCTATGCATGCATTAAAGGGATAATAATGTTTCATAATAAAAGCAGCTTTAATTAATCATCATTGTATTTGTACCTTGGAGAGTGGTATATCAGTACTGTCAGAGTTGACGTTCAGGAGTAATTGAATGATAAAGTATCCCCCTCTCGCCCATTTTACTGATGTAACGCTGCTCAGCCCGAGCAGAAGGGAGGTGCTCAGGCAGATTCAATTAAGATAAGGGAAAAACTTTCAAGGGGAGCAGGGCTTTCATTGTTCACACAGTAGAATATTGACCCTTGATGTGAGATGTGTGGTCTATGGACTGGATTCCACATCTGAGGAGTGGGGGTCTACACTAGGTAAAAGGGGAGGAAGGGGGAAACTTTATCATTCAATTACTCTTGAACCACAACTCTGACAGTATTGAAATAACACTCTCTATGGCTCAAATACTATGAAGATTAATTGGAGCTGCTGTTTTTGTGAAACATTACAATCCCTTTAAGGCTATGGGACAATGATGTAGCACAGGGTGTGTGTGGGGGGTACAAGTGCACTTCAGGCAATATTCCACTAGAAATTAATGTTTCTACTTGCTCTGTGTTCATTAAAAGAAAAAACAATTCTTATCCATACTGTAACCATACACGGTCCTGCCGAGATATGTATCCTAAGGAAAACCTTAGTAGCAATACTCACGGCTAAAGCTAACACAATTATTAAACAGTGATACAACTCATTAATTGATGGATTTCTATTTAAATAGAACCAGTGTCTATATAAATAAGTGGTTCATAGGGCCCTACACACAAAAATGGCTACATTTCTAAATTTCCAATTCAGTTTTACCCCCACTTGTAGTAGTACAAAAAGAGTTACCTGTTTTGTAATTGGCAGTAAAGCATTTGGATACAAGATGCAAAGCCTGAATTTCATCCACCCACCAAGCAGACACAATAGCCAGCAGAAAGGTTATCTTGAACATCAAGAAAATGCAGAGAAACTGAAGACAAGAGGCTAAAATGGAGCCTTCTAAAACACACCCAGGACAAAGTTTCACAGAGTTGTGTGATCCCTAAAGACTGGGTAGGCATGTGCCACCCCTTACACAAAATTCTGCACCTATGGCAATAAGGTAGTAAGCTTATGGAAAAAAATGAAATCTTGATTTTAATTGATCAGATACCATACCCTTTATGAAGACCATTCTGAAGAAAAGGCAAAATGACTGAAGACAAGAAGGTTGCAGCTGCAACACCCAGTCTTCACACCTCTTATTAAACAAGGACCATACTCTGTGGTATACCTTGGATAAAACAGACTTATAACCCTTCAACATAGAAGCAGTGAACGGGTCAGAAAAAACCTTCTTCCTCAGGATGCTGGCTTCAAGAGCAAAGTCAGCTACTCCACCCCTGGATGACACAGCAGACACAGAGTCAAGAGGTCTGGGTGCAGATGGAACTGAAACTGCTCTGGCACTGAGTGTGAGAAGATCAGAAAACCAGGCTGGATGGGGTCAGAATGAGGCGATCAGAATGATATGAGCCTGCTGCATAGTGATTTTTCTGCAGTGTTCTGGGAATCAGGGAAAATGGAAGAAACGCGTACATATGGGGAAAGTGCTAATGTACAACCCTCACTTCCACCGCAAGAGCTAGAAGGGCCCGGTATCAGAAACAGAATTGAGGAACCTTACAGTTCAACTTAGAAGCTAATGGGTCCACAGCCAGAGGACCCCATACATAAACTATGGAATTGTAAACCATCTGGTTGAGCTCTCCGTGCTTTGGTGACTAAGAGAGTCTGCCACAATGTTGTCTACCCCTGGGGTATGTACAAAAGAGAGCCGGTACATGAGCTTATGTCCATGTGAGGATCAGTTGAACCTCAGACCATGTGGCATTTTCAAGCTGGATCCACTCGTGAGATCCCCAGTGGGACAGTGACCAATGCTGCAAAGCTAAGCTAATGGGTCAAGGTTCCAGAACAATGATGGACTGAAGAGTCTCCACCAGTCCAAAAACCCTGAGATGTCTGAGGATCCAAGATGGCATCCCGTCCTGTTAGGCTGGCATCTGTTGTGCCTATCACCCAGTTTGAAACAATTCCTGAGAATCTCCAGTTGCAGCTCCCGCATATGGAATTATGCCTCCAAGGCAGAAACCAGATAACTGATCATCTTCATATACTACCTTACCATCATGGATGGGAGGAGCATGGCCTGAGACACATGGTGAGGCAATGACAGAATCTTGTCTTCTGGCAGGAATACACTCCTCAGAAGAGTGTTGAATCTCATAACGAAAGACTAGTACCTGGGATGGAACCAGAGATGATTTCTGAAATTGGAAAAAAAAAAAAAAAAACTAAAGCAAACAGTAGTACAGGTAGGGAGTCAATGAGATTCCTACAGTAAAGACGTGAGGTGCCAGTGCTATCATGACCTTTTTAAAGGCCTGCAGAGTAAAGTCTAACCCAAAGGGAAGGGGGATGAACTGAAAAGGATAGTCTAAGAAAGTAAACATCAGGAAACTGATGCTCTTAATGGACAGGAATATGTGGGTAAGTGTTCTTTATGTTCAGAATGTCCAAAAATGCCCCGGATACATGTATGAAGGAGCATAAGGACTCAATCTTGAACCAGGGTGCAAGAACAAAACAGTTGTGGAGCTGTCTTTTTTTGGGAAATGCTGTGAAAAATGTGCAAATGACTTCCTGTTGCCTGACGCAGACCAGACCTCTTGAGCCATGCAGAGGTAAATGTGTCAGCTGTGGACTTCTGAGCAGGATTCTTTTCTCTGGGGTTTGGGATAGAGTGCATCTGGGCTGCTGTAGGAGTAGAAGCCCTGAGCACAAACCCATACTTAGGAGTAAACCGAAGCAATAAAGCACTCTTACCACAGGTGAAATGACTAAAAACCTACTCCAGCTCTGGGCCAAACAACTGCTTGCCCATGAATGGAAGGGTCACCAAGGACTTTTTGGAAGACTGGACAGCAGATCAGATCTTTAGCCACAAAGTATGATGTGCAGCAACAGAAAAAGTTGTGGCCTTCCTAGTAAATCTCATGGCAGCAAAGGCCTCGTATGCCAGATATGGATCTTAGCAATAGCTATAGCCTCAAGGATCTTAGCAATAGCTATAACAATATCCTCCTTAGACATGGTCACACAGACAGCCTCCAAATGCTGCCCCCCCCCAATCAGCCATGTCCCTAGCCAGGTGGGACATAAGGTCGCACCAGAAGCCCCAAAGTTCCCCATCAACTGAGAAACCAGGCAATTCTCTGCCTGGTCTTTAGTGCTGTCACATCTACAAGTGGAAAGGCTGTATTCTAGGGAACACGCAAGAAAATGGAGGATTGGGGGGAGTAGCTGACTGTGTTTAAGTATCTGCCAAAAAGGGATACGAGAGAGAGAGACATCTGGGAAGGAACAAACTCTTGTCAGGCATCCTCCATTTATCCAGAGTTTCCAGGACAGTTTGGATGAGACCCTCAACAGAAGTCCCGCTGCACTTTCATCAATGAATCAGTCACCCAGTCTGACCAAGGTGACTGGTTCATTAATGAAAGCTCAGAGCTGCTCTTTCTAAGAATGACCCGGTGACAGTGTTCATTCAGTCAAGGCAGCGCTTATACTGGAAGCAGCTTATGCAGCCACTCCAGTACTAAAGAAGGCAGAAAATGCCTTCAGGGTCACCTCATGGATCATCTGTCCTTTTGGATAGATGATCCATGATAGGGGGGATATCAGGAGGGGTCCTGGTGCCCCCTTGAGGTCTGAAAGTAATATTAATTTATAAAAAGCACATATAACCTATGTTAAACATAGGTTATATGCACTTTATTTAAAAAGTTGCCACATAGATGATTCATTTTAGGGGGGTGTCAGGAGGGGTCCTGGTGCCCCCCCTTGAGGTCTGAAAGTAATATTTATTTATAAAAAGTGCATATAACCTATGTTAAATATAGGTTATATGCTCTTTATTTAAAAAAACAGCAATGGTCGCCTGCTGTCACAGTTTTTAGATGAACACTCAGACAGGATGGTTAAAATTACTTTATTGAATGAGAGCATACAAGGAATAAGGCCCTGGGGCCCATTAGGCAATTCACACAGTGATATACAGATACACAGTAGAAATAAGGCTGCAGTACCAGAATAGGTGGACTGGAACAACAGATAAAAGCTAGAGAGAAGATTCTGGCAGGATTAGTGAGGTCGAAGGCAACCCGTTGGAGAGCTGACAGGAGAGTGTACACTGGAGGTGCATGTGGAATGGAACTGGCACTGCCCAGACGCTTGGGCACCAAACCCGGAGGAGCAAGACAACACTGGCCCAGACTGTTTGATATGGTAATGAGGCAACTCTGACCCAGACTGTATGGTATGGCAGCGAAGCAACTCTGACCCAGACTGTATGGTATGGCAACGAGGTAACTCGGACCCAGTCTCAGGCAACCGTGGAGTGGCAATAGTACCCTCAGGAAGGGTAACGGAGACCAGTGCAGCTGCTACAGACAGACCCTAGAACGCTAGGGGTGGATCGAGGCGACAATAGGCAACTGTAACGCAACCAGTGACCACACAACCTACAGTATGGAATGGCAACGCTGGCTTTAGCTCGAGGTACTGCAGAGAGCAGTGTAAGCTCTTCCCTGGACTATCCAGGTATCCACAGCGTTAATGGTCAACTCCCAGCGACTTACTGAAAACTCCCAGAGGGAGTGAGCATAACGTAAAAGGTAGGTAGGCCACAGAGAGAGAGATCAGATTAACACAGTCAGTGTAAGAACACCGGTACTGGTACTTCGAATGTGCACACCGCCTGCAGCGGTTATAGGAGCAGCTTACGCCCAAGCTTAGCCTTTGGTGGACAAGAAATAGCGTCACGCGGCGCACCACCACAGACAATGCAAAGCCCAGTATCACGATGACCACCAGGGGTCACCCAGGGCACAAACGGACATGGTTGGTACCGGAGCCGGTAAACCAAACCGGAGACAGTAACGGAGCAGAACAGCGCCACCAGCGATCAGCACTGGAACGGGTCCTATTGCCAGATACAGTCGGCAACGAAGCGGGTCTCAGTCTGATGTGGTCAGTCACGGATCAGTTCACAGCCAGATGTAGTCAGCAACGGAGCGGGTTCTCCAGCCAGCAGCAGTCAGCAACGGAGCGGGTTCACAGCAGGATACGGAGAGCAACAGAGCGGGTTCTTCAGCCAGATACAGTCAGCAATGGAGCGGGTTCTTCAGCCAGATACAGTCAGCAACGGAGCGGGTCCTCAGCCAGAATACTGTCAGCAACAGAGCGGGTCCTCAGCCAGAATACGGTCAGCAACGGAGCGGGTCCTCAGCCAGAATACGGTCAGCAACGGAGTGGGTTCTCAACCAGGATACAGTCAGCAACAGAGCGCAGCAACAGGAACTCTGGAACAAACTCGTAGTCAGTCAGGCAAGGTCATACATGAATCAGCACAAGCACAGAATAGACTCAGGAACTCGTACACCACGAAAGGGCACCTAAGGGAGGACATCCCAGGGTGTATAAAGGCAAGCCCAGAGAAAGAAAGCCATTAGAGTGTTGTAAGTCGAATTTTAAAGGGAGGGGGTTAAAATGTCGAATGTGAACAACATTTGTTGAATTAAAATGGTGAAAGAAAGCACAATAATTTGAATTTCAAAGGGGGGGTTAATATGTTGAAGGGGGGCACTCTATGTTGGAGTTCTATGTTTTATACTGTATTCTGCACTGTTTTTGTTCGAACAATGATTATTTTGAAACTGTTCTGGCTTCTACGCCTCATCTCTGAGGCGCAGGATTACCAGCAGAAAATGTAACCACAAAACAGGTGCTAATACTGAGCGTGGGTAATAGAATGCTACTTGCACGTTGTTTTTAGTTGTTTCCTATGGGCTTTTTTTGATTGGAGGCTTGTATAATTACCACTGATTTTGTTTTCACAACTCTGGTAATAAAATATTAAAACCTGACTTAAAAAACACAAAGCCTGTTTTTTTGTTTTGTTTTGTTTTGTTTTTTAGCGCTGGTAATAGAATCAAGACCCTTGTCTCTTCTTTGGACATATTTAGAATGAAGATACCTGTAAAGTGTCTTGAAAGCTTGCGCCATTTAGCCAATAATAGTGCTAATTTTACTCCACCAGTCTCCTTCTTTTTCTATGGTTAACACAGTACCACCTTTTACCAAAGTTATTTTCCTATGATTGTTATTAGTTCTCCCAATCCTATATAATAATTCACTAAGTTGTGTGTAACGCCCGACATGCGCAGTAGACACTGCTGCGCGTGCGGCAGTCATGCGCAGTAGAGGCTGCCCGTGCCGCGGCTGATACAGAGCTGGGCGCTCTGAAGGAGCGCCCAGCTCTGTATCAGCCGAGGCGCGGGCAGTCTCCACTGCGTGTGACTGCCCAGCGACCGGCTGCCAGAGGCACTGTGGCCCGTGTAACGGGCTGTTCAACTAGTTAACTTATATTATACAGAGGAGACTTTTATAGTATTCATATATGGCTGTCCTCTGGATGCTGCTACCACTTGGGGTGTGGGCAGAAAAAAGGTAGACACGGGTCCTAAAGATTTGTGCTTTAAAACCCAAACTAAAATGTTCCATAGTAAATGCATAACCCCTATAGAAATACAAGGATTATGTAAGCGATTAGTGTGTCACAAAGCTGTAGATTTACTGATTTTTATATTTTGCACTATATTCAAACAATGTTATCTGTTTTTCTGTTTCAGAGACCTGTGATTCACCTCCAAGGCTTACATATGGTGAGCTAAAACCAGAATTTAGTGATCAGAACATCTTTTATGTTGGACAGACAGTTCAATATAATTGCCGGCCAGGTTATATACGTAAACTGGGTACCAATAACACCATAACTTGCTTGGACAACTCCTCCTGGTCTACACCTGATGAATTCTGTGAAAGTAAGTATATGTTTCTCTATTTATGTAAAATGCAGTATATTCAAAGAAAAATGGATGGACCGTCTGGTAATTCAGTCCTGTGTAAGCTTTGGATTAGTTTCATCCCCAGACCTCCCTTCAATGCTATAAATGTTGACATTTTTTTACAAAGCTATACCAATACGATGGAGATAATATTTCAATGTATTAAAGTCTGTGAAGGCTGAATCAACTTTCCATGAGTGACGGAGTTAATAATAGGAGTTAAAACAAATCTGACGTTCTCTCTCTTGCAGGGAGGTCATGTGGGTATCCTGGGGATACACCAAACGGAAAACTAGAAATGCATGACACATTGTTTGGCTCCAGAGCAAACTATACATGCGATCTAGGGTGAGTATGAGCAGAACCTTATTTAGCCAAGGAAATGTAACCAAATTTGAAAACAGAATCAAACAGTGGGCAATGATTATAAAACACAATATTTGAAGGCATGGCATCCACACTAGAGTATTTTATCATGGGATATTCACGATAGAAGCTCAGGAACTTAATGGTGAGAAAATTGGAATTCCCCTCATTATCATTGCAAGTAACACATACGTTTGAAGGACATAAGGAGCATGAAGTGCCAATTGTCTTCCACCTTGTTTAAGCGGATTCCCTGCAGGGATGCTTAAAGGGATAGTATTGTTTCATAATAAAAGCAGCTCTAATTAATTATCATAGTATTTGGACTTTGGAGAGTGTTATTTCAGTTCTGCCAGAGTTGTAGTTCCAGAGTAATTCAATGATAAAGTGTCCCCCTCCCGCCCCTTTTACTGATGTAACACTGCTCAGCCAAAGCAGAAGGGAGGTGCCCAGGTAGATTGCACAGAGGGACAATCTTCAATTAAGATAATGGAAAAACCTGAAAAGCTTGTCAAGGGGGGCAGGGATTGTCCCCTGCTGTTGTCTGTCTGGTCTATGGACTGGATTCCACATCTGAGAAGAGATTGCTTACACTAGGTAAAAGGGGCGGGAGGGGGAAACTTTGCTTGTGAATATCTCATAAACCATAAAGGTTTGAGAGATAAGACTGATATAATTCTTTATGTTTTTTTATGACTACAAAATAAAGTTAAAACGAAGTATTAATATCCCTTTAAGACCACCTGCCTGAGCTTCAAGTTACCCCTGGGCTCAAAAAATCCTCTTACCACACCCAAATACTTTTATTAACCTGTTTATGTCTGAGCCTGCAATGCTTTGCAGGGCAATGTGCTTAATTATTTTTAAACACATCTAAAACTAAATTTGCATGCTGCCATTCCCTCTTGCTGGCCCATTTCAAACAATGCAGTCTTTCTATCTGGGAAGGTTGGGGTTAGAAGCATTGAAAAAACTCCCAGGTACTCCCTTCTCTATATTAATTTAGATTAATTAGATCCTTTTTTTTTTGACAAAATAAGTCTTTAGTACATTGCTTTGCAATGCATTTCTTTCACTATTGTAACCAGGGATTAATAATGAACATAAATACTAATTCTATAAAATCACATTATGGTGGACAAACTTAAAAAATATGCAGTCCATAGACCCCACATTATTTTAAAAATGCTTACAGGATTATCCTTTAATAAAATCCTCTGATTCCAGTTGTGGTGGGAATGGAAAATTAAGGTTTGTCAGTCACCCCAAATTCAAGTCTTCATATTTGAAAACGTCATTTGTAACTGCCCATGCATCATATTAGCCATATGATCCGCATATCCATAGTTTAAGATATTGATCATTTTATTTCTGAAATGTGATCTATGCTATTTAAGCTATCAGTGCGATACTGAGCTTCATTAGCATGAGATGCTTCACTGAAAGCAATTGCGTTTCAGAGAGAAAAGTATTTATCTCCTAAACTCTGCCTCTGCTGGACTTTTGACATAATGCATAGGCAGTTTTAAATGAAGAATGCAAGAAATGTAATATGTTGTTAGTGAGCCACTGCAATATAAAAATTTAAAAAATGATCAGGCTGGTAGGGAACACCATTTAAGCAGGCATCTTGCGCCTTTTTCAGTGGCGGAAGAATGAGTTTTTTCCTTTCAGCTAATTGTTTGGAAACATCATCATCGTTTGCACCAGAAGAAAGGGAGGAGCATTGTGGAGCTTGTTCTAAATCACCATCATAGTCATCATCATCATTAATAATTAAGTCACCGGTGGCTTTATCCACTTCCACACCCAGCTTTCATATTCTTGTAGGTTTTATAAAGTCTGAGTTTTTTTAGTTTTCTTTTGTTTTCTCCTTTGGTGGATTCATAGAATAGTAGCCACTAATTTGCTTAGGGGTGTCACTGCACTTTCTGATGTAGCAGTTGGCCTCCCTTCTATATTTTCCTCAGGTTTGGAAACAATACTAACAATGTTTGAATGAATGCATCTTGTCATCATCTTTACTGGTGTTAAAATATTTAGTACTACTACTGCTGTTTGAACTTTTCATATAATTCTTACAAATAGCATCCTTAGGTGGAGCATCATCATCATCATCCTTTATTGCACGAGATGCAGCAACCATGATCATTGTTTTTTTTTGTTTTTTTAAGTATGACTGTAGTACCTCTAACATGTCCATGTACCCCTTGTATGATGCACATAATGATAGTAGTCTAGTGTTGAGAATACCACAGAGCTGTTGACATATGGGGTGATGTTTTGTCTGTCTGTAAATAATGCACGTTGTATATATGCCTTGGTCTGTCATGTCCGACAGTGTCACTCTCAGTCACAGCTCAGGTGTATGATCTGTTTCCTATCTGTCTCCTATCAGTGTAAAGGTTTTTTTTGTTTACAAACTATTACTGTATACAGATCCCTGCCATCCCTGCCACTCCAGCTCCCCAGTTTTGCATGACTAACTCTATAGTAGTAGTTAGTGGCAATATTTCAGCAGCTTTCTTTCTCTCAAGGATCACCTGCCTGTCTGTCACTGTCAATTATTAGCTTTTTTGAACTATAGCTCTCACTTCACACCCACCTGTTCAGAGCACAGCTGGCTACCATCAATACTTATATCATGCCTGTCTGCCTCTATACTAGCTAGCAAAAATCACCTATCTCTGTTGCCCATCACTAATTTAGTCTGCATTCATTTAAAAGTATCTGTATAAATATGAAACTATTGTCTATTACTCCCATGGTTGTTTATAAATACCAAAGGGACTTCCCTATAATGGGTATGGAAGAATGAATAAATGTAATGAGATTTCCCCTTAAATCCAGTATTAAAGTTGAACTATCACTATGTGGAAAAAAGATTTTAAAAAGCGCCTATATTCCATCCATTTTTTAACTTGCAAACAAGAGTTTGCAATATCTAGCTTTTTTGTAGGTTTATGCAGATTAGCTAGTACTGGTAGTTGGAAAGGGGAATAGTGTAGTATATTTGTATCTGGCAGACATATCAACAAATACTACCTTATTTGTATAAACTGACAAATTCCGCTAAATAGCTCATCAATATTGGTGCTTTTTGAAAGCGCATTCAAAATCGCCTATTTGTTACAGTTCCACTTAATCTGGTGCCCTAGATCCCATGTTCTATTCCTCACCTGATGATGGGGATGAAAAATTCACTAACACATTAGTATATTGGGCACATATTAATTACATAATCACAGCAGAATTGTGTTATGTCCACTCCTTCATCTCCTCCATTAGGGGGACAATAAATAAGTAATGGCCACTTGGCCAGTGTAAGCTCATCTGAGAAAACTGTGATTTGCTGTAACTCGGCTTAGAAAATTTCCACCCAACATGAGGCTGTCAGTAAAGGTTAACACATTAATCAAAGATAATTTTTTCTTTTAAATTAAAGGAAGTAAACACTTTTTTTTACACTGTGTCCATATTGGCAAATATAGTAACTATCTTATAAATATTTTTTATCTAATAGTGTATTATGAAATGAGGTTTCAACACAGGTAGGATGGTGATCCAGTGTGGAACTTGGAGTCTGGAAGGAATTGCTATCCTCTGTATCAACAAGTTTAGCTTTAGTCTGATGCATGCATCTGTTTCCCACCTCCTCAACAATGTATCACAGATTAATAAAGACAGTAAAAAAACTACTTACATAGACAGGCACATAATTTTGATAGCAAGTAAGAACCATTTTGTGATGTTCTTTCCCTTTTTTCTGTCTTTTTCATGCGACTTGTCTGGTTTTTGCTTTGCTACCCAGATCCTTGTTCCCTCCGACATTTTGTGCTCAATCCGGAGCCTTTATCTAGCACCATTGCCTCAATGCTGGCATGTGAGCAAACTGTTCTGTGCATGATTCAAGTTCCTAGTCCTGTTTCAGTTCCCTTGCCTTCTGAGTGTATTCCGTGTATTGACATTGGCTTTGTTTCCTGACCCACCTCTTGCTCTTCGACTTGGTACCATGTCTTGGTGTGATTGATTCTCCATTTCTGACCACAGCTTTCCTGTTCAAATATTCTCCTGTCTGCTGCCTTGTACTTTGTTGGCTGCCTGTTGCCGACCCTGCTAGAATGACCATCCGACCTTCCTGTTGCTTCCAGTAACTGTTCGACACATCTGTCCCCATCATTCACTGGAGCGTTGATAGTTCGACTTCATCAACCATCTGTCTTGCTTCTGTCCAACTGTCAGTCAGAATCCAGCCCTAAAAGTTAAACTTTGACTAGCGCCATATCTTTTCTGTCGGAGGTAGAATACTCCTGTGTTCAAGCTTCTTCTACCAGAAACATTCAACTCCAACAACATTTGACTCTCATTGCAGGTGCTCCGGTATTTTTCTTTGTCACCTCCTTCAACCTTAGTGGGCATTGGCTATCCTTTAAGCTGTCATCCGGGGTGCGGGCCGACTCCTCCGGTTGGCACTAAACTGACCTTGCAGTCAGCACCTTTAACCCAGCATTGGCCACAGCAAGGCAATCTGCGGGGTTGCCAATGCCAGCCAGATGTGCTCTCCACTCTGCGCACCCTAGCAGCTCACCCACTGGTGAATCCTCTGCTGTATTCCTGCTGTCCGAGTTACTGTATATTTTGTGTTGTGGTGTATATCCCTGAGCAACAATGGTGAACCTATGGCACACAGAGACCTTTATGGTGACACAGTGCCCAGGTGGCTGCTTTACTCCATGTTCACAGATTGGAAGGCTATGCGCTCCGTAATGCCTGCCATAACTTTTTTGTCTCTGTCACTCCCACTGCCCACATTGATGTTAGCATGAACAGTGTGATACACGGCAACATCAGCATGGTGTATGTGGGGGTTTCTTCATCTTTTTTGAGGACTGTACAAGTTTAAAACTAGCTTCCACACTGATGAAGAAAACCCAGTATACACAATGTTGGCATTTCTGCGTGTCACACTGTCATGGCTGTCATCAATGCGGGCTGTGGATGGGGGCAGAGAAAAAAATATCCAACAGCCATTTTCTCAGAGCTGGCCTGCTGTATCAATCAAAGCGGTAGTGTGTGTGTGTGTGTGTGTGCGCGCGCGCACACGCGCGTGCGTGGGGGGGGGGCTGAGACAACATGTGGCAGATGAGGATTATCTCAGAGTTGGCCTGTATCAGCATTCCTATCAGCCTGGCTCCAGGACACGTGACCTACCAGGAAATGTTCTGGTAGGCCAGTACGACATTGAGAGCTGGCCTGCTGTATCTGAAAAGTACATGTGGAACAGGCTGCAAAAAATCAGGAGATCACCAGCTCCCTCACAGAAGAAGGCAAGAGGGTTGATCCAGAAGCAAGTGGTGGGGCAAGAAGGGGAATCAAAAGGCAAGAGGGGGAAGAAATAGGGCTCTTTCTCTTTATTCCATTCTTGCCCCTTTCTCCCCCTCTTGTCTCTTTCTCCCCACCTCTTGCTTCTTCATCTTTAACCCTTCTCTTATATCCTTTGGTTTCTCGACCCTCTTGCCTCTCTTTCACCCCTCTTGCTTCCTTAAACAATGTGGAGTGCGGTGTGGAGGGTTGTGAGGGAGAGATCAGGTGGCAATGTGGAGGCCAGTGAGGGAGAGAGCAGGTGGCAATGTGGAGGCCAGTGAGGGAGAGAGGAGGCAGCGAGAGGTGTCCAAGAAGAGAAACGCCCCACACACATCTTTACTTCTTTACATTGCACGGTGACGTTGGCATCACTATGTCACAGCACACGACTCTATAGCTTAAATTTACAGCAGCCATTGCACAACTAGTGCTCCTTGCTCATGGAGGAGCTGAGCCAGAAAGAAGAAGAGCACAATACCAGCAGGCAAGTCGGCACTTATAGATTGTATTTATGTGAATAGAAGACAGACTGTGACAGTGCTTAGCTTTGTTAGACACAGCTTTCGGCTATGGGCAACCTGAAGCACTGCAACTGTTCAGAAGTACAATTACCATCATCTATTCTACAGCCAACTAATGACTGGCTTAAGATGATGAGAGTCATGGTCCTGAACAGCTAGAGAGACTCCAGTTGCCCAGCACAATTGTTCATGCATACTCGATACCAGCCCAGCCATAGTGGTTCCCACTCTCTATTTGCACTTCACACACCCTTGCCAGTGACAAATATTTGCTTCTCATGCAACAGTAGGTGCTTCTTATCAGGGAATTGTGTCCAGAGAGCCAGTGGAAGCGCTGTGTGTATCAGAGACCTACAGGTATAATTGTAGAAGCATAACTGTTAGTAATAAAATTGTAAATGCTGTGGTATCACTTGTGTAGCTTCATTTCAGTTGTAGTTTTATTTTAATTGTAGACTCTTAAGTATCACTGATGTACATTCATTTCAATTCTAAGCTATGTGGTATTGATTGTAGCTCCATTAAAATTGTAAGCTCTGTGGTATCACTAATGTAGCTCCATTTCACTGTTAAGCTCTGTGGTATCACTAGTGTAGCACCATTTCATCTGTAAGCTTTTGTGGTATCACTTACCATGCTTCATATCATTAATGTCAGTTCTAAGACTTTTGTGTGTTTTTATTTTTAGAAAACACACTGTTTACATCTGTTTGATAATATAAAGGGAACACACACTTCATAGGACTGTCTTTTCATATATGTATTCACAAAAAAAACTCCTTTTCCATGGTATATTTTCAGTACTATAACTTTGCTATCTCCTACCTTGTCTCCGTGCTGTAAACTGGGCACTTGGGCCCAAAAATGTTCACCATCACTGTCCCAGAGTGTCCTTAGCGCTAGTCATTCCTTTATAATAACTAGGGGCTCGAGTCTGTTACCCACTCTAAAACCGCTGTTACATTAAAAACAAACAATGTGTATTTTGCAAACAAATGTTACACTACTATTCTATTGCAGAACCACAGTAAAATAAAACTGTTGTAGACAGCACATTTCTACGAACTAACAAAATCGGCGCTGTGTGCTTTTATTCAACTACCGCCTAAAAAAAAAACAAAAAAAAAAAAAACCACGCAAAATGTCAAAGTCCAAGGAAATAGGGTACGTTTGACGACCGAAAGATCGAGTTTAGTGATAGATGTGCTCCCCTTCTACATATTAACCCCCCTTTGAAATTCAAATTATAGTGCTTTCTTTCACCATTTTAATTTGACATATATTGTTCACATTCAACATTTTAACCCCCCCCCTTTAAAATTTGACTTACAGAGCTCCAATGACTTTGTTTCACCATTTAAATTCGACATTGTTCTTCTCCAATTTTTTTCAACATGCCCTCGTTGTATTTGTATTGCATGATTAACCCTATGAGTACCACAGAGGTAGCAACGCATTGCAATGTTTTTGCTACCCCTCTGGTACTCATAGGGTTAATAGGCAAGGTATGCGGCTGCATACCTTCCCTGTATTTGTGTATTAATTTATTATTATTACATTTTAATTGTATTTCAAATAAATAATGCAGACCTCAAGGCAGGTATCACTGGGTCATTCTTAGAAAGAGCAGCGTTGCGCTTTCATCAATGAATCAGTCACCCGGTCTGACCCCAGGGACTGATTCATTGATTAAAGCGCAGCACTGTGATTTCTAAGAATGACCCGGAGACAGGTTTCATTCATTATAGAAGACAGTGCACGGAGGCTCTCTAAGTGTAGTGGGTTTTGATCCCCTGCTGATTTTGTACATTTGCCCACTGACAAATGTTCAGTCTATAATTTTAATGGTATGTTTATTTGAACAGTGATAAACAGAATAACAACAAAAAAATCCAGAAAAACGTATTTCAAAAAAGTTATAAATTGACTAGCATTTTACTGAGTGAAATAAATATTTGACACCTGTGCAAAACATGACTTAGTACTTGGTGGCAAAACCCTTGTTGGCAATCACAGAGGTCAGTCATTTCTTGTAGTTGGACAACAGGTTTGCTCACATCTCAGGAGGTATTTTATCCCACTCCTCTTTGCAGATCCTCTCCAAGTCATTAAGGTTTCGAGGCTAACATTTGGCAACTCGAACCTTCAGCTCCCTCCACAGATTTTCTATGGGATTAAGGTCTGGAGACTGGCTAGGCAACTCCAGGACCTTAATGTGCTTCTTCTTGAGCCACTCCTTCATTGCCTTGGCTGTGTGTTTTGGGTCATTGTCATGCTGGAATACTCACCCATTTTCAGTGCCCTGGCTGAGGGAAGGAGGTTCTCACCCAAGATTTGACTGTGCATGGCCCCGTTCATCGTCCCTTTGATGCGGTGAAGTTGTCCTGTCCCCTTAGCAGAAAAACACCCCCAAAGCATAATGCTTCCACCTCCATGATGGATGGTGTTCTTGGGGTCATAGACAGCATTCCTCCTCCTCCAAACACGGCGAGTTGAGTTGATGCCAAAGAGCTCGATTTTGGTCTCATCTGACCACAACACTTTCACCCAGTTAATTTAAAATGGTGAAAGAAAGCACTATAATTCGAATGTCAAAGGGGGGCACTCCATGTCGGATTTCTATGCTGTATACTGCATTCTGCATTGCTTTTGTTCGAACAACGATTGTTTTGAAACTGTCGTAGTGGAGCAGGATTACCAACACAAAATGTAACTACAAAACAGGTGGTAATTTGGCGTGTGGATAATAGAATGCTACTTCCACATTGTTTTTAGTTGTTTCCTATGGGCTTTTTTTTTTTTTTTTTTTTTTTTTGCGGTGCGTATAATTACTGCTGATTTTGTTTTCACAAGTTTGGTAACAGGATACTAAAACCTGACTTAAAAAACACCCTTTTTTTGTTTTGTTTTTTTTTAAGCTGGTAATAGAATCGAGCCCTAGAAGTTTGCTATTTCTCTGTTGATCACTTTTCAAAAGACCAAATTAAAAAAAAAAAACAATGACACTGGAGTATCCTCTAATTAGTAGGATCTAAAACCTCCTCTGTCATTGAAGGGAACTGTTCAGCATTGGTTTAGGAGATTAATCACTTTCTTTAAATTTTATGCTAAAACAGCTTTTACTATTAATTATGCTGCTGTACCCTCAGTCTGTCCAGGAAGGAAGGCACATGATCATCTTTAAACATTTAACCCTTTGAGTGCCAGAGGGGTACGCAACACGTTGCGTACCCCTCTGGCATTCAAAGGGTTAATTTCAGCCAAACCGCAATGTTTAAATTACACTACTATTCCAGCTAGTCGCTCTACAAAGTTACTTTTTAGCCAAACTTGTATAGGGGTGATATTTCCCAGATTAAGCATACCAATGTTTGTGTTATTTGTGCAATGTCTCTTAGGTACAATATGATCACAGTGCACAGTTATCGAGAATGTCAAGCAGATGGAACCTGGAGTAACAGAATCCCTGTATGTGAAGGTATGGTAATAAAGCCTTGAGAAGGATTAGATAGTGTCAGCCTAAGGCCCTGTTCACACAGTTGACTACACAGACTATGTATTACTACATTAAACTCAAAAACAATTTGTCTATGGACCTGTTCACATGAGAGCATAACGTGCTTGTACATCACATAAGGCAAGCTATTGGAGCATGCTGCAACATTTATATATTCAGATCAAACGCATCCTAGTTTCAGCATGTCGGCCATATCTCCCTATATAAGAGAATTGCCAGGGGAAAGTATGGAATGGGAGGTAAATAAATAGAAAGCTTAACTGGTGCTATATCGAATGGCCGTTTGTCACTAGTGCAAACAGGGCCTAATATTAAAGGTTAAATAAGTAATAATGAGTTCTTACAATGTACACAACCATTCTAAAAAATACACAATTTTGTGTTTATATATATATATAAAATATAATAGGGGTAGGTGCATTTATGGAGAAACAATAACCATTTTAATGTGAAAATGCTAGTGCAGATCTATAGATGTTTTGGCTCTCAGGAGCCTTTATCAAGATACAATAACACTTAACAAATAAGACTTAAATAGTATAGAAACCGGACATGTGAAGTACTCACATCTGTGTTGAAGGTCGCAGCCGAACACTGCCTTGTGCTTTGTGTGAACAGGAATCTCCACGGAATTGGCTATAAAGTAATAGTGTATAGTAAGAAACAAAACTGAACGCTTGCACTTTAGTTTCTTACTATACAGTGCCCGTACCTTCCGGACACCTCCGTGGAGCTTCCTGTTCACACAAAGCACCCAGTGATAATCGGTTGGGATCTGCTACACAGAGGTGAATTCTCCATATTTCTGGTTTCTATTCAAGTCTCATTTGTTACATGTTATTGTATCCTGATAAAGGGTCCTGAGAGTGGATAGATATGTACCAGCACTTTCACATTAAAATTGTTATTGTTTCTCAGTGAGTGCACCTACCCCTTGCTTCTATATTGAGCCACAGCTGCACCCGGGCTTTTTTTCATCCAGTTTGCTATGAGAGCCGACATCTTTCCTGGGGTATGTAAAGTGCAAGGCACATAGTTAAGATGGGAGAATGGTGGCCCTGCTGCTGTTAGACTACAACTTCCACAATCGCCAGTCAGCCAACATCCAGCTGTGGATGATGGGAGTTGCAGTCCAACAAAATAAGAGTGTTAAAGGAAGAGGAGAGATGCAGAAGGAGGGCAGATGTGGCTCTACTGCTAATGTTGAACTACAACTCCCATCATTCTGAGGATGATAATGGAGATTATATCCCAATAAAATTTTGATAGTCACATGTTACCACCACCCACCCATAAAAGTTGTACGTGAGCATGCTGCACTACACGTCCCTTTCCACCCAGCTGCCTTCTAACATCATCTGTTCCCGCTGAACACTGCATAGCGGGACTCTATCCTACAATCTATTTTTCATTTAAAAAAAATATGTACTGCTGTTTTTAAGGCCTGGGATGCTAGAGACATCTCAACCCACTGTGAATCAATGTCCTGGAGGCATCTCTAGCAGTTAGGGAGTTAACCCCTTATGGACCAGGAGGTTGTACAACTCTTCGCAATTAATTTAGATTTGATTGATTTAAGGAGTTAAAGACCAGAGGGCTGTGAAACTGATTAAGATGTGTTGCACACCCCTATGGTACTTTACAGGGTTAAACATTTTAAACCAATTCATAAAAGATCCCTGATTTATATCAATATAAGTATATTTTGTGTGTATCCTGTTTTTTCTTTTCAGCTCAAATTTGTCCACCCCCAAATGATATTAGTAATGGATTTTATAGTCCATTACAGAGCAAATACAAGTACCAGGACTCAGTGACATTTACTTGCAACAAAGGTTTATTTCTTGTTGGTGAATCGTCTATATTCTGCACAGCTGCTGGCAACTGGAGCTCTGTTGAACCTCACTGTAAAGGTTAGAAAACTTAACCTATCTGCCTACAAATGTCTTATTTTCATATCTAATAATAATAATAATAATATCAAAGTATTTTACCAAGAAGGATACATTGAGATTGTCTCTCCTTTTCAAGTCTGTCCTGAGGGTATAAATATTATTACCCAATTTAATGGCTCATTTTATCTGCCTCGGAAGGATGAAGGGCTGAGTCGACCCTGCTGGGACTAGAACCTGTGACCTTGCAGTGTGAAAAGATTCTACAGCTGGTGCCTTAACCAACTGAGCCATCTTACCAGCTGTTTTATTTTTTTTTAACCCTTTGAGTGCTAGCGGTGATAACTGCATTGCTCAACCCTTTGGTACTCAAAGGGTTAAATGTTTTACTTTTGTAGTATTTAAAAAGCAGAGGTTACAGTATTTTATTTTGCATGTTGCATTTCAAACTACACATGATCTTGTAAAAGATAGATTGCCAATATGTGAGATGTTTTTACTCTTGTATGCTTGATGTGTCTTAATAGCATTGCTAAGCAGTGTGCCAGACACATCTCTAGAACCCAAGGGGTAAGCAGATGCAGCCTCTGAATGAGCTTTCCACATCCGTACTGGAAAAAATCCTTTGCTGCTCGTTACCTCTAATCCTTAGATGCCACAGTGTTTTTTTGCTCAGCCCTTTAAGAAGTGTAAAAAAAAAAGTTATAATAATTTTCCACAGAGAGGAGTTTGTGTAGCCCAATGGTATATTTGTAGAAGGCAATCACCAATTTTATCAATGAAAACATAGCCAATTTGGTTAAAAGTCTTTTATTCCCTTTATTTTTAGAACTTCTGTGTAAAACCATACACCCTAATCCACTGATGGTCTCATTGAAGATTTATAGAGTAGTAGTCAGTCTGTGCCTGTGCGTAATTGTCAACTTTACAAAAATATTTCAGGGACAGTTTTCCCTTGACGGTCACATTACTGAAAGTCACTAGTGGTCTACTGCACTCCTAAAGGAGAATTGACATTATCCACATAAATAAGCAATATTAATGTTTGGAAGCTCATAACCTAATAATAGTATAATGACGAGTACATAGAATATGGGATTGAAATAATATTTCCAAACAAGGGACTAACGCAGGGATGCAGAATCCAGGGACTGTTCCTTGAAATCCTGGAAGCTGAAAGGTATAGGGTCTACGTCCCTTTTTATACACAACAGTTGTATTGGCTCTTACAGCAGTTGATTGAGATTGCACACAGTTGTCTATGTCTACAAGGGGGTGTCCAAGTTTGGTCCTCATGAGCTACAAAAAGGGTCGAATGTACAGTTCTTGTGTTTTACAGGTGAGTTAATCAATGGCTCATTCATTTTGACTGACCAACCTGTGCACAAGCAAGGAAATCCTTAAATCCTGACCGGTTAGTAGCCCGTGAGAAGCATTTTTTTAAATGTTTACTGTTTGTCAGTCAATTGAAGATTGGCTGTCAAACCTGATAGTAGGTGATAATGTTATCAATGGTTCCACCCCACAGATTTCTACTGAAGTTTACATGGAACTAGATAAAACTAGTGGTACAATTATCTGCAATGGAATCCAGCTCATGGTGCTATACTAAAGGGATAGTAATGTTTCATAATAAAAGCAGCTCTAATTAATCCTCATAGTATTTGGGCCTTGGAGAGTGTTATTTCAGTACTGTCAGAGTTGTAGTTCAAGAGTAATTGAATGATAAAGTATCCCCCTCCCTCCCCTTTTACTGATGTAACATTGCTCACCTCAGAGCAGCAGGGAGTGTCCAGGTAGATTGCAGAGACAATCTTCAATTAACCCCTTAACGACCCTTGACGGTCATAGTACTTCATGGGTCGATCTTAGTTAACGACCCATGACGTACTATGACTGTCATGGAATTCCGGGAACAGGAAACGGAAAGAAAAAAAAAATGCTCCGTGGTCCTTAACTGACCGTGCCACGCCGATCGGAAGGTCATTAAGGGGTTAAGATAAGGGAAAAAGCTGAAAAACCTGTCAAGGAGGGCAGGGTTTTCATTATTCTCACAGCAGAATACTGACCCTTGATGTGAACTCTCTGGTCTGGACTGGATTCCACATCTGAGGAGTGGGTGTTTACACTAGGTAAAAGGGGTGGGAGGGGGAAACTTTGTCGTTCAATTACTCTTGAACTACAACTCTGACAGTATTAAAATAACACTCTCTTTTGCTCAATTGCTATGAAGATTAATTGGAGCTGCTGTTTTTGTGAAACATTACTATCACTTTAAGGAGACAAAAGACCAATTCTGGAGTCAACCAAACTGCACCAAAGTGTACAAATAAATATTCCTCATAGTCCCATTGTTTTAAGTAAACATTTCACTTGGATGCTGGAGAAATATCCAATATATTGCTTTTCAATAATTCAAGACTTTGCTTACAGTGAAAGGGTTAAAAGCCCTGACTGAACACCGAGTAACTCCACTTACAACTCTGCACTGTCGTGAAAGTTCCATTTGCAACAACTCTCTGCATTATGTCTATGCACAGAAATAGTCTATTCCATTTAATGTATGCAGTAACATCAGGTGAAATGCTTATGCAGAATTCAAGTACAGTGTGTTACATACACAGCAGTACCCTTGTCTAAGTTACTTCTTAAAACTTCATAAAATGAAAATGTTAGAGCAGTACCCTTGTCTAAGTTACTTCTTAAAACTTCATAAAATGAAAATGTTAGGTCTTTAACCACTTGTTAATGTATCATACAAGTGAATTTATTTCCACGATGACTGATTTATATGTATAACATTCACCTGGTTTGTCATTGACTCTTTCCATAGCTGTTAATTGCCCTGACCCAGTTGTCCCTAATTCAAAGAAGACATCAGGATTTGTTGGACCGTACACACTCAACTCTGCTGTGGGTTTTGAATGTTTGGAAGGTTTTAAAATGAATGGACCAAGTACTGTAAAGTGCAATATTAATAGTGAGTGGGAGCCCTCGTTACCTCAATGTCTAAGTAAGTATTCTGCACCTTTACATGCCTCACAATGGAGCCCTAGAAGGGCCCATTGGCATGCACTAAGGCTATGGGACAATAATGTAGCACACGGTGTGTGTGTGTGTGGGGGGGGGGTTACAGGTGCACTTCAGGCAATATTCCACTAGAATTTACTATTTCCACTTGTTCTGTGTTCATTACAAATAAAAATTCTTATTCAAATTGTAACAGTAATACCCATATATGTATCCTAAGGGAAGCATCAGTTGCAGTACGTAAAGGGATAGTAATGTTTCAAAATAAAAGCAGCTTTAATTAATCATCATCGTATTTGTACCTTGGAGAGTGTTATTTCTATACTGTCAGAGTTGTAGTTCAAGAGTAACTGAATGATAAAGTACCCCCCTCCCACCCCTTTTACTGATGTAACACTGCTTACCTCAGAACAAAAAGGTGGTGTCCAGATGGCTTACAGAGAGGGGCAATCTTTAATTAGCATAAGGGGAAAAACCTGTCAAGAGGGGCAGGGATTTCATTGTTCTCACAGTAAGAAAATTGTCCCTTGCTGTGAGCTGCCTGGTCTTAAGACGAGATTCCACATCTGAGGGAAGGTGGCTTACACTAGGTAAAAGGGGAGGGAGGGGGGAAACTTTGTCATTAAATTACTCTTGAACTACAACGCTGACAGTATTAAAATAACACTCTCTATGGTCCAAATCCTATGAAGATTAATTGGAGCTGCTTTTATGTTGAAACATTACTATCCCTATAAGGCTAAGGATAAAACAATTATTAAACAGTGATACAACCCATTACTTGATGGATTTCTATTTCATTAGAACCAAGGTCTATAAAAAATAAGTGGTTCATAGTGCCGTACATACAAAAATGGCTACTTTTGTGCCACTTGTCAGAAGTAGTACAAAAAGTGGAGTTACCTGTTCTGTAAATCTGACAGTAAAGCATTTGGATACTGATGACCTTTAGGGAGACTTACAAGACACACAGTCTGAATTTTGGCCTAATGCTCGGAATAGAGACAATAGCCAGCAGAAAGGTTATCTTGAGCATCAAGAAAATGTAGTGAAACTGAATACAAGAGGCTCAAAAGGAGCCTTGTAAAGCACACTCTGGGCAAAGTTCAAGTCTCACGGAGGCGTATGATCCCTAAATATTGGATAGGCATGTGCTGCCACTTTCCCAAAATTCTGTACATACAACAATAAAGTAGTTTGCCTATGGAAAAATAGATTAAAGGGATAGTAATACTTAATTTTAACTTTATTTTATTTTGTAGACATTAAAAAAACATGAAGAATGATATAAGTCTTATCTCTGAAACCTTTATGGTTTAAGAGATATTCACAAACAAAGTATCCCCCCCCTGTTCAACCAGATCAGAAGGGAGATGCCCAGGTAGACTGCAGAGAGGGACAATCTTCAATTAAGATAATGGAAAAAGCTGAAAAACTTGTCAAGGGGGGAAGGGCTTTCATTGTTTTCATACAAAGAAAATTGTCCCCTTCTGTTATCTGTACTGTCATACAACCAGACTCACATCTGAGAAGACATGGCTTACACTAGGTAAAAGGGGTGGGGAGGGGAACTTTGCTTGTGAATATCTCATAAACCATAAAGGTTTGAGAGATAAGACTTATATCATTCTTCATGTTTTTTTAATGCCTACAAAATAAAATAAAGTTAAAACGAAGTATTACTATCCCTTTAAATCTTGGTTTTAGTAGATCAAAGACCAAACCCTTTATGAAGACCATCCTGAAGAAAGGTCAAAACGACTTAGATGAGAAGGTTGCAGATGCAACGCCCTGTCTTCACACCAATTATTAAACAAGGCCCATACCCTGTGGTACACCTTGGATAAAACGGGCTTACAAGCCTTCAACATAGTGGCAATAAACGTCTCAGAAAAACCCTTCTTCCTCAGGATTCTGGCTTCAAAAGCAAAGTCAACAAAGTCAGATTCTTCACCCCTAGATGACACCATGGACCCAGAGTCAACAGGTCTGGCTGCAGATGGACCCAAAACTGCTCTGGCACTGAGTGTGAGAAGATCTGAAAACCAGGTCAGATGCGGTCAGAATGAGGCGATCAGAATGATGCAGCCTGCTGCTTCCTGATTTTTCTGCAGTGATCTGGGAATCAGGAAAAATGGAAGAAACACATGCATATAGAGAAATTGCCACTGTACAACCATCATGTCCATTGCAAGAGATAGAAGGGCCCACTATCAGGAACAGAATTGACGTACCTTACAATTCAATGTAGAGGCGATTGGATCCACAGCCAGTGGACCCCATAGGAAAACTGTGGAATTGTAAACCATCTAGTTGAGATCTGCATTCCTGTAATCCAGGCTTTGGTGACTGAGAGCGTCTGCCACAATGTTTTCTACCTCTCTGGTACGAACAGCAGAGAGAGACGGTACATGATCCTCAGTCCATATGATGATCAGTTGAACCTCAGACCACGTCGCCACAATTCTGATCCCTCCCTGGAAGCTGATGAAGTCCGGCACTGTTACATTGTCAAGCTGGATCCTCACAGAGGATCTCTGCAGGGACTGAGACCAATGACGCAAAGTTAAACTAATCGGTCAAAGCTCCAGAACACTGGTCTAAAAACCCTGAGATGGCATCCCAGCCTATCACCCACTTTGGATAGTCAAAGACAGAAGGGACCTTTCCAGCCACCAATGAAGGCCTGCTTTAATACTGTTGCAAAAATACATCACAGGGGAGTGATGACTGATGCCTGGACCAATTACTGAGAATCTCCAGTTGCAGCTCATGTATATGAAATTGAGCAAATGGAACTGCCTTCATAGCAGAATCCAGATAACCGATCACCTTCATATACTACCTTACCATCATGGCCTGAAACACATGGTGAGGCAATGACAGAAGCTTGTCTTCTGGGAGGAATACCCCTCCCCAGAAGAGTGTGAATCTCACACCAAGAGAGTAGTACCTGGGATGGAACCAGAGAAGATTTCTGAAATTGAAAAAAACAACCATACTGTTCCAAAACAGACATGCAAGTCTGAATCTGAGTGTGCAGAGTCTCCTCTAAAAGAGCCTTTAGCAAAATGTCATCCAGGTAGGGAGTCAAGGAGCTGCTAGTGCAACCATGACCTTTGTAAAGGCCTGCTGAGTGGAGGTTAACCCAAAGGGAAGGTTGATGGAAAGGATGGTCTAAGAAAGTAACGCTTAGGAAACGCTGATCTTAATGGATAGGAATATGTGGGTATGGGTACTTTATGTCCAGAATGGCCAAAAATGCCCCTGGACACATGGCATCCGTGATGGAGCACAAGGACTCCGTCTTGAACCGGGTTGCAAGAACAAAATAGTTTAATGTCTGTGTACTGTGTAGCTGCAACCTGTGCTTGCTTAAAGGGATAGTAATACTTTGTTTTAAAGGGATAGTAATACTTCATTTTAACTTTATTTTATTTTGTAGGCATTAAAAAAACATGAAGAATGATATAAGTCTTATCTCTGAAACCTTTATGGTTTAAGAGATATTCACAAACAAAGTATCCCCCCCCTGTTCAACCAGATAAGAAGGGAGATGCCCAGGTAGACTGCAGAGAGGGACAATCTTCAATTAAGATAATGGAAAAAGCTGAAAAACTTTTCAAGGGGGGAAGGGCTTTCATTGTTTTCATACAAAGAAAATTGTCCCCTTCTGTTATCTGTACTGTCATACAACCTGATCCACATCTGAGAAGAGATGGCTTACACTAGGTAAAAGGGGCGGGGAGGGGAACTTTGCTTGTGAATATCTCATAAACCATAAAGGTTTGAGAGATAAGACTTATATCATTCTTCATGTTTTTTTAATGCCTACAAAATAAAATAAAGTTAAAACGAAGTGTTACTATCCCTTTAACTTCATGTTTTTTTAATGCCTACAAAATAAAATAAAGAATGATATAAGTCTTATCTCTCAAACTTTTATGGTTTATGAGATATTCACAAGCAAAGTTTCCCCCTCCCGCCCCTTTTACCTAGTGTAAGCAATCTCTTCTCAGATGTGGAATCCAGTCCATAGACCAGACAGATAACAGAAGGGGGCAATCTTCTTCCTATGAGAACAATGAAATCCCTGCCCCCCTTGACAAGTTTTTCAGGTTTTTCCCTTATCTTAATTGAAGATTGTCCCTCTCTGCAGTCTACCTGGGCACCTCCTTTCTGCTGTGGCTGAGCAGTGTTACATCAGTAAAAGGGGCGGGAGGGGGACACTTTGTCATTGAATTACTCTAGAACTACAACTCTGACAGAACTGAAATAACACTCTCCAAAGTCCAAATTCTATGATGATTAATTAGAGCTGCTTTTATTATGAAACATTACTAGCCCTTTAATATACTTATAGCAACATAATGTGTTATTGCTCTGACTATTCCCATTCTTGTCAATTGATAAAATTGTAAACCCTTGGCAAGAAAATGTGCAATGCAGTGTTTAAAGGAACCAAACATTTAAGTTGTTGTACGGTTGTGGACAAAGTATGAAAATACCCATATGCAGAAAACAAACGATGAGCGATTCTGAAGCAATTCTCTAAATTCCCATTGATTTAAATTGGGCTTTAGAGTACCTGAGAGCAAGAGGTTTCCAGTGCATTGTAAAAACCTGTGTTTTTTCAACTGATTAAAGCCCAAATTATGTCAATGGGAATGTTCATTTCTCTCCTGTGGTGCTATTGGTTTACTCCAGGGCTGTTCACCTTTACTTCCTGAATATTGCCCTGTGTGTCTGCATGAGACTCAAACAAAAATAAGAAACTGACCCTAGTGTGCAGTTGTGCTGGGGACTAGCATGCAAGGGGGGACTCACTGGACCAGGGCCCAACAGGTTTTAGTTATGTCTCTGGAAAATTATTTTTGTGTTAGAGGGCCCAAACATTTTCTTTTTGCACTGGGGTCGCCAAACTCAACCAAACTGCTATATTCATAAAATCCAATATTTCTTCCAATATCAATTGTGTCTGCACAGGTCTGACATGTGTACTCTGTATTTGTCAGTTCTGCCATTTTGTTTTACAATTACTTGTACTTTCTACCTCCATAGGCACTACAGCAACAACACAATCAAGTCCAACAACTGCAGGTAAAATTCCCATACATTGTGGAATTATCTTAAGACTAGTGTAAAAGCCCGCATACACGGGCCAAGGTCAGAGTGATGTTAAGAGGCCGGCCCTGCTCTGCGTCCTGCCGCCGGCGCAGTCATGCACTGTAGAGACTGCCCAAAAGCACAGAATTCTCCCAGCACAGAACTCCCAGCATTCCATGCTCCCAGCATTCTGTGGGTTTGGGCAGTCTCTACTGCGCATGAAGGCTTCAGACAAACATCCTATCGAATTATTATTATTATTATATATTATTTTGTAGCTAAAACACAGGGAAAGAAGGCACCTTGAAAATGTTTAAATACACAAATGTTTGGGCCTAATTCAGCTCTCTAAAGAAGTGCAATTCTGGGGCAAACCTCTACAACATTATGGGCAAATGAAAATTCCCCAAATCTCTGTTTAATTTAAATGAGGCTTTTTAACCCCTTGGATGCTTGAAAGGTCCGCCAACACATTTCTTTGCAGTGTGTTGGAGACCTTTCTAGCATTCATGGGGTTAAAAGAACTATATAACCCAAGGGGACTGTGTATTTGTCCCTTACTGTGCAGTTGGTTTACCCCAGAATTGCATATTTTTCATGTGCTGACTTAACCCCCAGCAAACCAACTGCACCACAGTGATTTAAAAGGGGAGTGTAGACCCTTGAATGCTAGAGAAATCAGAAATGCATTGCTTTGCAAAGTTATCAAGGCCTCTCTAGCATTCAAGAAGTTCTAAATCAATATATTTAGGCCCATATTTATAAAAGCAAACAAGTGATTCTGGAGTAAACCAACTGCACCATAGGGGACAAATAAAAATGTCTGTTAAATGAATTTGGGTTTTTAACCCTTGAATTCTAGAGAGTTCTCCAACGCATTGTGAAGTAATTAGGGTGACCAAATCTTCATTCTGCCATTCAGGGACACTGCGGAGAGAAGAGCAATGTTCGTAGTTGTGGTGGCACTCTGGATCAAAATAGCCGACTTGTAAAATCAAAAAACTTTATTTGTCAATAATAAAAAACATACACACACCAAGCGGCATATGTCTAAAGCAGATATGACACTTAACATATTTAGCAAAACAGTTGTTCCGGCATTGTCTCACGCGTTTTGCCCTTACTCATATGTGCGAAACCTGTGAGACAATGCCAGAACAACTGTTTTGCTAAATATGTTAAGTGTCATCTCTGCTTTAGACATATTCCGCTTGGTGTGTGTATGTTTTTTTATTATTGACAAGTTTTTTGATTTTACAAGTCGGCTGTTTTGATCCGGAGTGCCGCCACAGCTATGAACATTGTATCTTTCTACAGGATTGGAGAGCCTGTTTTGGTCTTTGAGCACCCGGTCTGTTGTACTGTGGCGAGTCCCTATTTCTGCTTGCTAATTATATATCTTTGGTTTGAAGGTGTAGTAGCCCCATATTATATTTGTAGAGAAGAGCACACCACAGAGTTCTAAACACTAGAGGGAGAATTGCCCATTGACACAAAGTGGTGCCTGTGGTGGTTTACAAGATAGTGTACGTCAAGCACAATTACTTAGACTAGCATTACACTACAACAAATTGCACTGCACCTCCTGTTTTATGTCCAGATCAAGGCTCGGTTCTCTCTCTAGTGTTTAGAGCTCTGGCTGGAAGCCATTTTCTTGTTGCCCAGTAGAGACATCACTTTCTGTCACAGTAGGCAGCGGGCAGTGGTTCTCCTTCTAGTGTTTAGAACTCTTTGCTCTGGAGTCTTCATTCCAGGACTTTGTATTGTCCCAGAAGAGAGCTGCCTGGCACAAGAAACACTAATTTAAAATCCGAGGCTGTGCTGGGCAATCCAGGACAAGTGGTCACCCTAGCAATGCAAAATAGACCTCTCTAGCATTCGCTTTGGAGATCTCTCTAGCAACTGAGGTGTTAAAGGGATAGTAATGTTTCACAATAAAAGCAGCTCCAATTAATCTTCATAGTTTGGGCAATGAAAAGTGTTATTTCATTACTGTCAGAGTTGTAGTTCAAGAGTAATGGAATGATAAAGTATCCCCCTCCCAACCCTTTTACTGATGTAACACTGCTTAGCTCAGAGCAGCAAGACTGTCCGGATGGATCACAGAGAGGGACAATCTTCAATTAGCATAAGGGAAAAGCTTGTCAAGGGGACCAGGGTTTTCATTGTTCTCACAGTAAGAAGATTGTCCCTTGCTGTGAGCTGTATGGTCTGTGGACCAGATTCCGCTTCTGAGGGGAGGTGGCTTACACTAGGTAAAAGGGTCGGGAGGGGGATACTTTATCATTCAATTACTCTTGAACTACAGCTCTGACAGTATTGAAACAACACTCTCCATGGACCAAATACTATGAAGATTATTTGGAGCTGCTGTTTTTGTGAAACATTACTATCCCTTTAAAGCTTTTTGTTGTTTTTGCTGGTTATAGGCCAAGGGTATTTTCTTTGCCAGGAAACAGTGGATTGCGCAGGGGATGGGGGCAATACGAGGAGTGGGGATGTGGCCATGGGAGGAGCTAAGGGTTCTCAGAGCACCTTTCCTAGAGGAGCCTAGGATGTAAATCTGGTCCTGCATGATCCAATAGGCTCTAGTTGTGACTCTGGGAGAATACTTTTATGTTGGGGTGTACCAGTGCCCTGCTATCAGTAGATCTGTCACTGGTGGAAAAGTCACCAATCACTGCAAAGCCTTG